>CM070551.1:0-2400000 GCA_036346405.1 Phyllostachys edulis
GGCCTGGGCCTGGGCCTGGGCCTGGGCCCTGGGCCTGGGCCTGGGCCTGGGCCTGGGCCCTGGGCCTGGGCCTGGGCCTGGGGCCTGGGCCTGGGCCTGGGCCTGGGCCAGGCCTGGGCCTGGGGCCTGGGCCTGGGCCTGGGCCACTGGGCCTGGGCCACTGGGCCTGGGCCCTGGGCCACTGGGCCACTGGGCCTGGGCCCTGGGCCTGGGCCACTGGGCCCTGGGCCACTGGGCCTGGGCCTGGCCTGGGCCTGGGCCTGGGCCTGGGCCTGGGCCTGGGCCCTGGGCCACTGGGCCCACTGGGCCCTGGGCCTGGGCCACTGGGCCTGGGCCACTGGGCCACTGGCCTGGGCCTGGGCCACTGGGCCCTGGGCCTGGGCCCTGGGCCTGGGCCTGGGCCTGGGCCACTGGGCCACTGGGCCTGGGCCTGGGCCTGGGCCTGGGCCCTGGGCCACTGGGCCTGGGCCTGGGCCTGGGGCACTGGGCCACCTGGGCACTGGGCCTGGGCCACTGGGCCTGGGCCTGGGCCACTGGGCCTGGGCCTGGGCCACTGGGCCTGGGCCCTGGGCCTGGGCTGGGCACTGGGCACTGGGCCCTGGGCCTGGGCCTGGGCCACTGGGCCTGGGCCACTGGGCCTGGGCCTGGGCCTGGGCCACTGGGCCACTGGGCCACTGGGCCACTGGGCCTGGGCCTGGCCACTGGGCACTGGGCCTGGGCCACTGGGCCTGGGCCTGGGCACTGGGCCTGGGCCTGGGCCTGGGCCTGGGCCTGGGCCTGGGCCCTGGGCCTGGGCCTGGGCCTGGGCCTGGGCCTGGGCCTGGGCCTGGGCCTGGGCCTGGGCCTGGGCCTGGGCCTGGGCCTGGGCCCTGGGCCTGGGCCCTGGGCCTGGGCCACTGGGCCTGGGCCTGGGCCTGGGCCACTGGGCCTGGGCCTGCCTGGGCCTGGGCCTGGGCCTGGGCCACTGGGCCACTGGGCCTGGGCCTGGGCACTGGCCACTGGGCCTGGGCCACTGGGCCTGGGCCTGGGGGCCACTGGGCCTGGGCCACTGGGCCTGGGCCTGGGCCACTGGGCCTGGGGCCTGGGCCTGGGCCCTGGGCACTGGGCCCTGGGCCACTGGGCCTGGGCCACTGGGCCCTGGGCCCTGGGCCCTGGGCCTGGGCCACTGGGCCCTGGGCCTGGGCCTGGGCCTGGGCCTGGGCCTGGGCCTGGGCCTGGGCCTGGGCACTGGGCCACTGGGCCCTGGGCCTGGCCCTGGGCCTGGGCCTGGGCCTGGGCCACTGGGCCTGGGCCCTGGGCCTGGGCCTGGGCCTGGGCCTGGGCCACTGGGCCACTGGGCCTGGGCCCTGGGCCCTGGGCCTGGGCCTGGGCCACTGGGCCTGGGCCCTGGGCCTGGGCCTGGGCCTGGGCACTGGGCCTGGGCCACTGGGCCCTGGGCCTGGGCCCTGGGCCTGGGCTGGGCCTGGGCCTGGGCCACTGGCCTGGGCCTGGGCCTGGGCCTGGGCACTGGGCCTGGGCCTGGGCCACTGGGCCTGGGCCACTGGGCCTGGGCCACTGGGCCTGGGCCACTGGGCCTGGGCCTGGGCCTGGGCCACTGGGCCTGGGCCACTGGGCCTGGGCCACTGGGCCCTGGGCCTGGGCCTGGGCCTGGGCCTGGGCCTGGGCCACTGGGCCCTGGGCCCTGGGCCTGGGCCTGGGCCCACTGGGCCTGGGCCACTGGGCCTGGGCCCTGGGCCTGGGCCTGGGCCCTGGGCCTGGGCCCTGGGCCTGGGCCTGAGGCCTGGGCCACTGGGCCTGGGCCACCTGGGCCACTGGGCCTGGGCCTGGGCCACTGGGCCTGGGCCTGGGCCTGGGCCACTGGGCCTGGGCCTGGGCACTGGGCCTGGGCCCTGGGGCACTGGGCCTGGGCCTGGGCCACTGGGCCACTGGGCCCTGGGCCACTGGGCCTGGGCCCCTGGGCCCACTGGGCCTGGGCCTGGGCCACTGGGCCCTGGGCCACTGGGCCTGGGCCACTGGGCCACTGGGCCTGGGCCTGGCCTGGGCCTGGGCCTGGGCCTGGGCCTGGGCCACTGGGCCTGGGCCTGGGCCTGGCCCTGGGCCTGGGCCCTGGGCCCTGGGCCCTGGGCCTGGGCCCTGGGCCCTGGGCCTGGGCCTGGGCCACTGGCCTGGCCTGGGCCTGGGCCACTGGGCCTGGGCCCTGGGCCACTGGGCCACTGGGCCTGGGCCTGGGCCCTGGGCCTGGGCCTGGGCCTGGGCCTGGGCCTGGGCCTGGGCCACTGGGCCTGGGCCTGGGCCTGGGCCACTGGGCCTGGGCCTGGGCCTGGGCCTGGGCCTGGGCCACTGGGCCACTGGGCCTGGGGGCCACTGGGCCCTGGGCCTGGGCCTGGGCCTGGGCCTGGGCCTGGGCCCACTGGGCCTGGGCCTGGGCCTGGGCCACTGGGCCTGGGCCCTGGGCCACTGGGCCCTGGGCCACTGGGCCTGGGCCTGGGCCACTGGGCCTGGGCACTGGGCCACTGGGCCTGGGCCTGGGCCTGGGCCACTGGGCCTGGGCCTGGGCCACTGGGCCCACTGGGCCTGGGCCACTGGGCCTGGGCCTGGGCCAGCCTGGGCCTGGGCCCTGGGCCACTGGGCCACTGGGCCACTGGGCCCTGGGCCACTGGGCCTGGGCCCTGGGCCTGGGCCTGGGCCCTGGGCCACTGGGCCCTGGGCCTGGGCCCTGGGCCACTGGGCCTGGGCCACTGGGCCACTGGGCCTGGGCCTGGGCCACTGGGGCCTGGGCCTGGGCCCTGGGCCTGGGCCTGGGCCACTGGGCCCTGGGCCTGGGCCTGGGCCAGGCCACTGGGCCACTGGGCCTGGGCACTGGGCCTGGGCCTGGGCCACTGGGCCTGGGCCTGGGCCTGGGCCACTGGGCCACTGGGCCACTGGGCCCTGGGCCTGGGCCTGGGCCCTGGGCCCTGGGCCACTGGGCCACTGGGCCCTGGGCCTGGGCCTGGGCCTGGCCCTGGGCCACTGGGCCTGGGCCTGGGCCCTGGCCCTGGGCCTGGGCCTGGGCCTGGGCCACTGGGCCTGGGCCTGGGCCTGGGCCTGGGCCCTGGGCCCTGGGCCTGGGCCTGGGCCTGGGCCTGGGCCTGGGCCACTGGGCCACTGGGCCTGGGCCTGGGCAGGCCTGGGCCTGGGCCTGGGGCCCTGGGCCTGGGCCTGGGCCACTGGGCCTGGGCCTGGGCCTGGCCACTGGGCCTGGGCCTGGGCCTGGGCCTGGGCCCTGGGCCTGGGCCACTGGGCCTGGGCACTGGGCCTGGGCCTGGGCCACTGGGCCTGGGCCTGGGCCACTGGGCCTGGGCCTGGGCCTGGGCCTGGGCCTGGGCCCTGGGCCTGGCCACTGGGCCTGGGCCTGGGCCTGGGCCCTGGGCCACTGGGCCCTGGGCCTGGGCCCTGGGCCTGGGCCCTGGGCCCTGGGCCTGGGCCACTGGGCCCTGGGCCTGGGCCTGGGCCTGGGCCTGGGCCTGGGCCTGGGCCTGGGCCTGGGCCTGGGCCTGGGCCTGGGCCACTGGGCCTGGGCCACTGGCCCTGGGCCTGGGCCTGGGCCTGGGCCTGGGCCACTGGGCCACTGGGCCACTGGGCCCCTGGGCCACTGGGCCTGGGCCCCTGGGCCTGGGCCTGGGCCACTGGGCCACTGGGCCCTGGGCCTGGGCCTGGGCCTGGGCCTGGGCCTGGGCCACTGGGCCTGGGCCACTGGGCCTGGGCCACTGGGCCCTGGGCCCTGGGCCTGGGCCCTGGGCACTGGGCCTGGGCCTGGGCCCTGGGCCACTGGGCCTGGGCCCACTGGGCCTGCCACTGGGCCTGGGCCACTGGGCCTGGGCCCTGGGCACTGGGCCAGGCCTGGGCCTGGGCCTGGGCCACTGGGCCCTGGGCCTGGGCCTGGGCCACTGGGCCTGGGCCTGGGCCTGGGCCTGGGCCTGGGCCACTGGGCCTGGGCCTGGGCCACTGGGCCCTGGGCCTGGGCCTGGCCACTGGGCCTGGGCCACTGGGCCTGGGCCACTGGGCCTGGGCCTGGGCCTGGGCCTGGGCCTGGGCCTGGGCCACTGGGCCTGGGCCACTGGGCCTGGGCCTGGGCCACTGGGCCCTGGGCCACTGGGCCTGGGCCTGGGCCCTGGGCCTGGGCCACTGGGCCCTGGGCCACTGGGCCTGGGCCTGGGCCACTGGGCCCTGGGCCTGGGCCTGGGCCTGGGCCTGGGCCACTGGGCCTGGGCCTGGGCCCTGGGCCCTGGGCCTGGGCCTGGGCCTGGGCCCTGGGCCTGGGCCACTGGGCCACTGGGCCACTGGGCCACTGGGCCTGGGCCACTGGGCCACTGGGCCTGGGCCTGGGCCCTGGGCCACTGGGCCACCTGGGCCACTGGGCCTGGGCCCTGGGCCACTGGGCCTGGGCCTGGGCCACTGGGCCCTGGGCCTGGGCCACTGGGCCTGGGCACTGGGCCACTGGGCCACTGGGCCTGGGCCCTGGGCCACTGGGGGCCTGGGCCCACTGGGCCACTGGGCCACTGGGCCTGGGCCTGGGCACTGGGCCACTGGGGGCCTGGGCCTGGGCCACCTGGGCCTGGGCCACTGGGCCTGGGCCACTGGGCTGGGCCTGGGCCACTGGGCCTGGGCCCTGGGCCTGGGCACTGGGCCCTGGGCACTGGGCCTGGGCCACTGGGCCACTGGGCCCTGGGCCACTGGGCCACTGGGCCACTGGGCCCTGGGCCACTGGGCCTGGGCCTGGGCCCTGGGCCTGGGCCACTGGGCCTGGGCCTGGGCCACTGGGCTGGGCCACTGGGCCACTGGGCACTGGGCCTGGGCCTGGGCCCTGGGCCACTGGGCCACTGGGCCACTGGGCCCTGGGCCCTGGGCCTGGGCCCTGGGCCTGGGCCTGGGCCACTGGGCACTGGGCCACTGGGCCCTGGGCACTGGGCCCTGGGCCTGGGCCACTGGGCCTGGGCACTGGGCACTGGGCCACTGGGGCCTGGGCCCTGGCCTGGGCCTGGGCCACTGGGCCCTGGGCCACTGGGGCCTGGGCCTGGGCCCTGGGCCCTGGGCCTGGGCCACTGGGCCTGGGCCACTGGGCCTGGGCCTGGGCCCTGGGCCTGGGCACTGGGCCTGGGCCCTGGGCACTGGGCCTGGGCCTGGGCCACTGGGCCCTGGGCCCTGGGCCTGGGCCACTGGGCCACTGGGCCACTGGGCCACTGGGCCTGGGCCACTGGGCCACTGGGCCTGGGCCTGGGCCTGGGCCACTGGGCCTGGGCCTGGGCCACTGGGCCACTGGGCCTGGCCACTGCCCTGGGCCACTGGGCCACTGGGCCTGGGCACACTGGGCCTGGGCCACTGGGCCACTGGCCTGGGCCTGGGCCCTGGGCCTGGCCACTGGGCCTGGGCCACACTGGGGCCTGGGCCACTGGGCCCTGGGCCACTGGGCCCTGGGCCACTGGCCACTGGGCCCTGGCCACTGGGCCTGGGCCACTGGGCCACTGGGCCCTGGGCCACTGGGCCACTGGGCCCTGGGCCACTGGGCCTGGGCCACTGGGCCCTGACACCACTGGCACACTGGGCCACTGGGCCTGGGCCTGGGCCACTGGGCCTGGGCCTGGGCCACTGGGCCACTGGGCCTGGGCCACTGGGCCTGGGCCACTGGGCACTGGGCCTGGGCCACTGGGCCTGGGCCACTGGGCCACTGGGCCACTGGGCCTGGGCCTGGGCCACTGGGCCTGGGCCTGGGCCTGGGCCACTGGGCCCTGGGCCCTGGGCCACTGGGCCACTGGGCCTGGGCCCTGGGCCTGGGCCACTAAACCTAAAAACCTGGGCCTAAACCCAAACCCACAAACCCTAAAAACCTAAACCCCCAAACCCTAAACCCTAAACCCTACCCCTAAACCCAAACCCCCAACCCCAAACCTAACCCCACAAACCTAAACCACAAACCCTAAACCACAAACCTAAACCCAAACCCTAAACCCCAAACCCAAACCCTAAACCCTAAACCCCTAAACTAAACCTAAACCCCAAACCCCAAACCCCAAACCCAAAACCTAAACCCTAAAACCTAAACCCTAAACCCTAAACCCTAAACCCCAAACCCCAAAACCTCAAACCCAAACCCCAAACCCAAACCCTCAAACCCTAAACCCTAAAACCCCAAACCCCCAAACCCCAAACCCCAAACCCCAAACCCCAAACCCCAAACCCCAAACCCCAAACCCCAAACCCCAAACCCCAAACCCCAAACCCCAAACCCCAACCCCAACCCTCAAAACCCCAAAACCCCTAAACCCTAAACCCTAAACCCTAAACCCCTAAACCCTAAACCCTAAACCCCTAAACCCTAAAACCCTAAAACCACAAAACCCTAAACCCTAAACCCTAAACCCCAAACCCCAAACCCCAAACCCCCAAACCCCAAACCCTAAACCCTAAACCCTAAACCTAAAACCCTAAACCCCTAAACCCTAAACCCCAACCCAAAACCCGAAACCCTAAACCCTAAACCCTAAACCCTATAAGCCCTAAAGCCTCAACCTAAACCCTAAAACCTAACCCTAAACCACGTAAACGTTGGGAGAAGCGAAGCAACAAATCCCACTGAAACCCCAACAATAATTTGTCAACGTTGTAATCCTCACCTCAGATCTTGGAGACGATTGTTGCGGGCACGGGTGGAGATGAGGGTGGCTTCACGGGGAAGAGAAAAAGTCGGTGGCGCGGAGAGGCGAGCAGCTTGACAGCAGACAAGGAAGGGAAGCGAGGAGGAGTGGAGTGAGAGGAGGAGAGGAGAGGCGGCAGGACGGCGTGCATATGGGAGGAGGGAGGCTGCATGGAAGCGATGACGGCGTGCTAGGCGGGTTGGAGAAGGAGGTGGCGTCGCGAGGAAGAGAAAAAAGAGCAAACAATGGCGGGGCAAGGAAAGGAAGCGGCAGAGAGGAGTGGAGGGAAGAGAGAAAGGGTGGCGTGGCTTAACGAGCACTGGGACGTGAGGTGGCGTTCAAAAGGTGGGTGGATGGAGTCATGAGTGTCGATGGAGAGGAAGGGCGGTAGGAAAGGAACCGAGAGATTTCCGCTAGGTACAATGGGCGAGAGAGAGCAAGCAGAGAGGAAGGGGCAGGGAAGAATCGAGAGCTTCTCTGCTAGTTGCGATTCGCTCTATGGATGTGATTCGACGGATGATTTAAACAGCCACACACGATTGGCTAAAATCAAAAAACACATACGTGGACACGGCGAGAGCTTAGCAATTTGTAGCGCTTATAATAAGAGGTGGGTGTGTGTGTGTCTATATATATATATATATATGTTGGAGGAATAATTCATCCCACTGCATGTGGGGGCCTTCTGTGGAGACACATGTCTGAGTCCAAGGAATGTGTTGTACTCATTAAAGATCATAATACCCTCGCTTGTATTCTTAGAGTAGCCAACCCCAAGGGTATTTTGGTCATTTGTACAGCCGAGGAGCCTATAAATACCCCATGTATCCTCTCATCGGGGAGGACTCTTGAGCAATACATACAAGCAAGTCACCAAAGTGAGCCTTGGGAGGATCCTCGAACCCCAGAGGCGCCGACAGAGAGTAGGCGGTCTCTCGGACCCTCAACTCAGATAAATCCTCGTGTTACGTTTCGCTCTCGTGGGCGAAGGCTCAGAGACTACCATCGTCCGCCTCTTACTTGTGTTCGGTTTTACACCAACAACATTGGCGCCGCAAGTGGGAACGAGTCGATCAGCGAAGGCTATGGCTCCTACCAAGAAGTACTCCAAGTCCGCGAGGCCTCCTCTCAATTCAGAGCATAGGGAGCCCGCAGACGACCGGTCCGTTCCCCGAAGAAGCCCAAGGCATGGGTTATCTTCGGAGATCGGAGCTATTCATCCCGGATGAATAACGTCCCCGCGATTCCCGGCCGCCAGCGCCCCACCTCCATTGCACCAGCCGACGCGATGTCTGGTCCAAGGCAAGAGGCTCGAAATGTCGCCGAAGCTCCAGGGCCATCCACCGCCTCTGGGGGCTCGACGCGCTAATTGCAAAGCAATGGAGGCAACCGCAAGGCGGTGGTGGACTACATGATGGCCACGATCGCACTCCCGGCTGACCCTCAAGACGCCTCCCGCCTCCCAAAGACCGCCAGTTCAAGTGGCCCCGACCCGGCCAGCGAGATTTTTCCTCTGAGGAGGGCCAGGGCATCCTCATAACCTCCTCCACTCGCCCACGCGGCGGTGATGAGCGGGGCTCCTTACTGGTCAATGCACCCACCAAACTCTGGATGGGGAGGAGCTCAGCCTTTTCCATTTCAATTCATCCTGCCGCCCGACCTCCGAGGCTCGAGTTCATACCTCGACTGGGCAGGCGCTCATGACCTCCCTCCAAGCTCCTCCTTTGGGCAAATGCTTTGCACCCTAAACCCCTAACCCCTAACCCTAAACCCCTAACCCTAAAACCCCGACCCACGACCCCAGGCCACAGGCCAACCTCAACCCCAACCCCGAACCCCTAAAACCCTAAAACCCTAAAACACTAAAACACCAAACCCCAAACCCCAAACCCCAACCCCAACCCCAACCCCAACCCCAAAACCCCTAAACCCTAAACCCTAAACCCTAAACCCTAAACCCCTAAACCCTAAACCCTAAACCCTAAAACCCTAAAACCCTAAAACCCTAAACCCTAAACCCTAAACCATAAACCCCAAACCCCAAACCCCAAACCCCAAACCCTAAACCCCAAACCCTAAACCCTAAACCCTAAAACCCTAAACCCTAAACCCTAAACCCTAACCCAAAACCCGAAACCCTAAACCCTAAACCCTAAACCCTATAAGCCCTAAAGCCTAACCCTAAACCCTAAAACCTAACCCTAAACCACAGAAACGTTGGGAGAAGCGAAGCAACAAATCCCCCTGAAACCCCAACAATAATTTGTCAACGTTTCGTAATCCTCACCTCAGATCTTGGAGACGATTGTTGCCAGACGGGGTGGAGAAGGAGGTGGCTTCACGGGGAAGAGAAAAGGAGTCGGTGGCGCGGAGAGGGGAGCAGAGCGCAGCAGGACAAGGGAAGGGGAAGCGAGGAGGGAGTGGAGGGAGTGGAGGAGAGGAGAGGGCGACAGGGACAGCGTGCATAGGGGAGGAGGGGAGCTGCGAGCGGCGATGACGACGTGCTAGACGGGTTGGAGAAGGAGGTGGCGTCACGGGGAAGAGAAAAAGAGAGCAAACAGCGGCGGGGCAAGGAAAGGGGAAGCGGCGGCAGAGAGGGAGTGGAGGGAAGAGAGGAAAGGGTGGCGTGGCCGAACAGGCACAGGACAGCGGGGGTGGCGTTCAAAGGGGTGGACAGGAGCTGCGAGTGTCGATGGAGAGGAAGGGACGGTAGGAAAGGAACCGAGAGATTTCCACTAGGTACAGCGGGCCAGGAGAGAGCAAACAGAGGGGAAGGGACAGGAAGAATCGAGAGCTTCTCTGCTAGCTGCATTCGCTCTACCGGATGTGATTCGACGGATGACGAAACAGGCCACACACGATTGGCTAAAATCAAAAAACACATACGTGGACACGGCGAGAGCTTAGCAATTTGTAGCGCTATAATAAGAGGTGGGTGTGTGTGTGTCTATATATATATATATATATGTTGGAGGAATAATTCATCCCACCTGCATGTGGGGGCCTGCCTTGCAGCAGACACATGTACAGGTCCAAGGAATGCTGTTGTACTCATTAAAGACTGTAATACCCCTCGCTTGTATTCTTAGAGTAGCCAACCCCAAGGGGTATTTTGGTCATTTGTACAGGCTGAGGAGCCTATAAATACCCCATGTATCCCTCTCATTGGGGGAGGACTCTTGAGCAATACATACAAGCAAGTCACCAGGTGAGCCTTCGGGAGGGATCCTCGAACCCCAGAGGTCAGCCGACAGAGTAGGGCGGTCTCTCGGACCCCGAACTCAGATAAATCCTCGTGTTACGTTCGCTCTCGTGGGCCGAAGGCACATGAGCACGGCCATCGTCCGCCTCTTACTTGTGTTCGGTTTTACACCAACAACATTGGCGCCGGCCAGTGGGGAGCGTGGTGATCAGCGAAGGCTATGGCTCCTACCAAGAAGTACTCCAAGTCCGCGAGGCCTCCTCTCAATTGAGCATAGGAGCATGAGACGATCGGTCCGTTTCAAGAAGCCCAAGGCATGGGTTATCTTCGAGATCGAGCTATTCATCCCGGATGCATAACGTCCTGCGCATTCCCGGCCGCCAGCGCCCCCACCTCCATTGCACCGGTAACCGACGCGATGTCTGGTCCAAGGCAAGAGGCGAAATGTCGCCAAGCTCGGGGCCATCCACCGCTTCGGGGCTCGACGCGCTAATTGCAAAGCAATGGTGGAGGCAACCGCAAGGCGGTGGTGGACTACATGATGGCCACGATCGCACTCCCAGCTGCCCTCAAGACGCCTCCCCGCTCCCAAAGACCGCCAGTTCAAGTAGCCACCGACCCGGCCACATGGGATTTTTTCCTGAGGAGGGCGGGGGCATCCTCATAACCTCCTCCACTCGCCCACGCGGCGGTGATGAGCGGGCTCCTTCATTGGTCAATGCACCCACCAAACTCGGATGGGGAGGAGCTCGGCCTTTTCCATTGCATTCATCCGTGCCGCGACCTCTCCGAGGCTCGAGTTCATACCCTGAACAGGCGCCGCGACCTCCTCCAAGCTCCTCACTTTGGGCAATGCGCCAGACCCGGAGATGGTGAGTCAACTCCCCCAAGAAGTGCCGAGCTCCATCCTCAAGGTGCTACATGGTGAGGCGACTAGGAGCCCGTGAGGCCAAGGTTGCTCCCGGTGCCCCTCCAAAGACCTTCAAAGCGGAAGGACCATTCCACCGTCATAGCCCGAGTGCACTCGTCTGCCGTAAGGATTCACATCAAGGAGGCGTGGCCGAGGCGGTCGAGAGCATGTACTCTGCGGCATCGGGCGTGTCCCGTGCACCAATCGGATCCGCTGGGAGCGCGATCACCACCGCCACGAAGAAGAGGATGTGAATCACTAATCTCCCACGGATTGCAAGTCGGCGCGGCGCTCCAACTCGCTATCGCTTTCGCACCATCGCCGCTTCTGCGGCGGGCATCTAGCTCTTCTAGCTCAGAGAGCCCCGCCATCGTCGTCGCCGCACCGCGTGATCACCATCATGCACAAGACGAAGGGACAGGGGCGTCCGGAGATCGAATCTCTCACAAGAGACATCGCAAAACTCCTTTCCGACCAAGTTCCGCGGCCTAACCTCGGGCCTTACGATGGGGACTCGACCCCATACAATTCTTGAAGTATACTCCATCGCGATTCGGTGGGGAGGTGGAGAAGTAGAGATGTGCAATCGCCTCCCATTGTTCCTTTCCGAAGCAAGACGTTCTGGTTCTTCAACCAAAAGAAAGGCTCCATCTATTCTTGGGACCACCGAGGAAGAGTTCGTAGAAATTTTCAAGGAAGCTATAAGCGCCTCTATGCTCCCCAACCGACTCTTTCTTGTCAAGCAACAAAAGGGTGAATCCACAAGAGAATTTCTTAAGCGCTTTTCCAAAGTGAGAAGCCAAGTCGCAGATGCCCCAGACTCAACGGTCATAAATGCTTGCAAGGAAGGATTGCTCCCGGGAGAACTCAATCGCGCGCTTGGGAGAGATCCCCCGAGGACGACCCATGAGCTCTTCGAGGTCGTGGAAAAATACGCCCGAGGGGAAGAAGATGACCTGGCCAAGAAGGGACTTCGTGATGAACTAAGGTTCTATTTGTTGGCCCGATCTTTCGATGAGAAACGATAAGTCCGGTAGGCGTCGCTCAACCCTCACGATCCTGTCTACAAACACACAAGGCTCGAAACCATGCAATCGCTGAACTGATCGACTAGTCGTTATCAGCCGTGCACGAATACCCGGTTGACCTGACCACGAAGGTCGATTCCTGCATACACCGAAGAAGCACGCAAGAACAAGATAATAAGCAATCTGAAATTACAAATAGGATTGAAAGATTTAATTGAATTGGGATTCTGAATAAGGATCTTGATTGGGTGGTCTCGTCGACACACGCAAAAGATACAAGTTGCGACGAAGGCAAACTAAACATAAACAAAATCCAAGGAAAATTAAAGGGGTGTGGCCTCCTTAAATAGGGAACGAGGAGCCACAAAACTAACGAACTAGCGAGGTGGTACTAACGGTCGCGGATTCCTGTTCATGTGAACAGTAACCACGCCCCTGGGTGGGTCGTCGGCAGATGGGCCAAGTTCAGTATGATTACAAAGCCCAGTTTGGCCCAAACAAGTGATATGATGCCTTCTTTTGATGATTGCGATCAGTCCAGAAGGAGTTTGGAGGTGAGGCCAGATCCGTTGGAAAGAGGACGAAATCATCTTTCCATCAAGTACTCGTGGACCTCCAACGGATGTCGTATGTGAAAGTTATGGGCGTTTGAAGTCAGTGCTGTCAGGCTGATTCCGAAGGCCGAACTGGATTCCAAAACGGGTCCCGCCGAATCGCCTCGCTTGTCTTGGACCAAAAGTGACATGGTGCTGCACATATATATATTTCATCATTAGGTAGCATCATATAGTTCATATAATATAAAGACACTCCTAAAAACAAGCTCACTTTGATAATTTAAGTGAAGCGTCTGAGCTCTTGTACTTGGAGCGAAGAATATAGCAAATATGGTTGTATCTATAGGGGTCATGTTCTCATCACTTCGCTCGCAAGATGAAAGCATCTCCCCAGGGAGGAGGTCAAAAGGCTCCTCCGGAAAGAAGGGCAAGGACCGGAGGGATCAATCCGATGGCAGACGCGACTCCAAAGTCCTCGTCATGACCGACGCACCTCCGTAGGAGCATGGGGGCAACTCCACCAGAGGACCCAAGAAGGAATCGGGGCCTAAAGCCCATCGGAAGGCATACAGTGAAGGCCATAATGAAAAAAGAGGTGGCCCAAATCAAGGAGGCGGACGCCGGTGTGCATACCACAAGATCGTGGGCATGATACAAATGAGTGCCGCCAAGATGTCATTGAAATAGCGAAGCTTCTCAAACGCTGACCTCGAGCGCGCCAAGTCGTCGCCACACGCCCCACGGCCGCAGCGATGCCTCTTCAAGCAATTCCACAAATTTCAAGACAGCCCTTGGTGATCTACCCCCCGGGCAGCAGCCGCAGGATGCCGAGCATGAACTCCCTTTTCAAGCACCGCAAAGACAAGTAAACGTCATAATAGGGGGCTCGGCCTCCGGGCATGCGTCAAAGCGCCAACGAAAGGAGTACGCCCGGGAGGTCAATGTCGTAGGGGTGGCTCCTCAAAGCATCCCTCCCAAGTGGGCAAACATTCCTCTTAGCTTCACAGCTGAGGATGCAAAGGGCTTAAGGTTCCCTCATGATGATGCCCTTTTACTAACCGCCACGATATCCAATTGCGAGGTCTCCCGCATCCTTGTCGATGGAGGAAGCTCTGCAGATATACTTTATTTGCGTGCACTCAAGGAACTATGGGAGTCACGGGGGGGATATCATCATGGCATCCTGCTGCCATCCGATCGACCTCTCTTTGGTTTCGTGCATCGTAAAAATCCATTCAACCCCTTGGGAGGATCGAGCTCCTCATGACATTTGGAACACAGGAAAATCACCGCACGGAAGCCGTCAGGTTCGATGTCGTTGACATCGAGTCCCCATTTAATGCTATCATGGGAAGGGCAACTCTCAACCGCTTCTGCGCAGCGGTCCATCAAAACTACTTGTGCTTAAAGATACCAGGCCCTCGCAGGGTTATCTCCGTGGGGCGATCAAGACTTAGCTTGCCGCCTATACCACAAAGGCAAGCGACTCGGCGACATCAACTTCCTCGAGACTAAGGAGCCACACGAAGGAGCGCGCTCGCTTCTCTCACCAGGGAACGCCAAGGACGATCCCGGGGAGATGCTTGTCAAGCCTCGCTCTGAGGGGACTCAGACAAATCACGACTCTTCGCCAAGGCGACCCGCAGTCTCTTAAAGTCGGGGTCGATCTCCCAAGAGAAGTGGAGAAAGAGCTCGTGAAGTTCTTAAAATCCAGTGCTGACGTGTTCGCTTGGACACCGTCAGACATGGCCGGCATCCCTCGGGAGGTGATCCAGCATCACCTCGCGGTGAGACCTAGATGCCCTCCAGTAAAGCAAAAGCTTCGGAAGCTCTCTTCAGAGCGGTGTCAGGCAATTAAAGATGAAATTGACAAGCTCTCAAGGGCCGGCCTCATTCAGGAGGTTTGGCCTCCTAATGGCTAGCTAATCTGTTTTGGTAAAAAGTCTAGCGGCAAGTGGCGATGTGCATTGACTTCACCGACCTCAACAAAGCATGTCCGAAGGACCATTACCCACTCCAGCAAGATCGACCAACTCGTTGACTCCACGGCTGGGTGTGAGTTGATGAGTTTTTAGATGCATACTCGTGGTATCATCAGTCCACATGGCTTAAAGAAGACGAGGAAAAACAAGCTTCATCACCCTGAGGCGCTTTTCGCTACTTGCCATGCCCTTTGGGTTGAAGAATCTTGGAGCCACTTTCCAACGCCTCATCTGTCTCATCCTCAAGGACCGGCTAGGTCGCAATGTGGAGGTTTATGTCGATGACGTCGTAAAGAGCACTCAAGCTTAAATCGCATATTGAAGATCTCCAAGAGACATTCGCCAATCTTCGCAAGTTCGGCGTCAAACTAAACCGAAAAATCGCCTTGGGGTAAGGGAGGAAAGCTCCTAGGGTTCCTGGTCTCACAGAGGGGGATCGAAGCCAATCCTGAAAAAATTCGCGCAATCCTTGACATGGAACCACCCCGCTCCACCAAAGACGTCCAGCGCCTCATGGGGCGCATGGCCACGTTCGGACGCTTCCTGTCACGTTCGGCGGAAAGGGCCTCCTTCTTCAAGATTCTCTCAGAGGCTTGAAGGCTTCCTATGGACCGATGAAGCCCGAAGGCCTTCGAGAACCTAAAAGCCTACCCGGCGGCCCTCCACTCCTCACAAGTCCAAGACCAGGAGATGTGCTACTCCTATACCTCGCTGCAACCCATGTCGCGGTGAGCGCCATCCTAGTCAAGGAAAAAGAAGGAATTCAACACCCGGTGTATTATGTCGTGAAGCCTGGCGAGAGCAAAGGCAAGGTACACTGAAATAGAGAAAATATGCTATGCTCTGCTTATGGCTTCAAGAAAGCTTCGTCACTACTTTTTGGGATATTCTATCACTGTTCCAACAAGCTACCCCCTCAATGAGGTGATGAGGAACAAAGAGGCCACAGGAAGGATAGCAAAATGGGCCACAGAGCTAGCACCTTTTCTCTCAAGCTCGTGGGGAGGACTTCTATCAAATCTCGAGATCCTTGCCGATTTCGTGGGTGAATGGATCGTGCATCCCGATCGACCATGAAGCACCAAACAAGCACCTAAACACCCCTAGCAAGCATTGGACGTTATACTTGATGGGTCCAAGCGTCCGCGTGAGGGGTGCGGCGTCGTCTTAGTAAGCCCAGAAGGGAAGGCACTTGAGTACGCGGCCCACTTATCCTTCAACCCCACAAACAACGTGGCCGGGTATGAAGCTAAGGCCATGGGCGTCCGACACCTTCTCATCTTAGGGGATTCCCAGTTGGTTGTCAATCAGATGGATAAAACATATCAATGCCTCAATCAAAAAATGGCCAAATACTTGGACAAAGTGAGGAAGATGGAGTGCCACTTTGCCGGACTTGAAGCTCGTCGGATCCCCCGTGGAGATAATCACCGAAAGGACCGCTGGCTCGTGCCGCGAGTTCCAGGAACCCTTCCTCGAAGTCTTCTTTGAAGTATTAAAACGCCATCGATGGAAGAAGTGGTCGATCCCGAACTACCCCAGAGGTCAACGAGACTTGGTCCTTCCTCCTCTTGGATGACTCCCATCATCAAGTGCATACAGGAGAAGAAGAGCCCGAGGATCGATGAATGGCTCAGAGGCTACACTCCAAAGCCAAGGCTTACGTGATCATTGAAGGAAAGCTCTACAAGCGCGGAGCATCCGCCCTTCTCAAGTGTGTCACAAGAGAAGAAGGCATTTCTCTTCTCCTTGATATACATGAGGGCCTCTGCGGCTCTCACATTGCGCCAAGGGCAACCGCAGCCAAAGCCCTCCGTCAAGGCTTCTATTGGCCCACGATGGTGCAAGATGCCCTCGACGTCCTCAAGACATGCAAGTGGTGCCAAGGATGGCGACCAACCACAACGCCTCTGCTAGCCCTCTTTGCACCATACCGATCACTTGGCCGTTTTCGATGGGGAATGGACTGCTCTGCCATTCCCACCGCACAGGGGCTACAAGCATGTGGTGGTATCGGTGGATTACTTCACCAAGTGGGTGGAGGCGAAACCCTTGGCCTCCATCACATCTCGTTCCGTACAGAAGTTCTTTTGGAAGAATGTTGTGTCGCTTCGGGGTTCCCAAGGAACTCACAGTGGACAACGGCACTCAGTTTGATGCCTCCTCCTTCAGGGATTTCTGCGACTCCATTGGGACCACCCTTTGCTTCGCATCGGTGGCTCACCCAAAAACCAACGGGGCTGTGGAAAGAGCTAATGGGCTAATTCTGCAAGGCATACGACGTCGTCTCGAGGCAAGTGCCCTCAAGCGAGGAACATGGGCGGAGGAGCTCCCAAGCGTCCTATGGGGATTATGCACAACTCCTAGTCGTGCCACTGGGAGAACTCCGTTCTCGCTCGCACGAGGCGTGTCTGCCCTCTTGCCAAATCCACCACCGCTCCCTCCGAGTGGAAATGCTCTCTGGCCATCACCGTTAGCTTCACCCAAAATGAGGACAACCACAGGATTGAGGTGGACTTCGTTGAGGAGATCATGACCAAGCCCTCCTCAAGCATGCCGCCATAGCAGGAGGCCGCCTGGTTCTACAAATGCAGGTGAAGGAACGTGCTTTTCTTCTTGGCGACCTTGTCCTCAAAAGGGTCACCGACCCGACGGCTCAAGGGAAACTTCACCCCAAGTGGGAAGGACCCAACCGCGTCTCCTCAGTCCTAGGATCAGGTGCTTACCGACTTGCTACCCTGGAAGACAATCAGCTGAAGCATGCATGGAACGCGGATAAGCTCCGCAAGTTTTACGCTTAAAACCCTTTTGTATGCCCTCCGTGGCACCTATCAAAGTGTAAACACCATGTTGCTCAATGAAATGAAGACATGAGGTTCCAGTACGATCCCTCTATGTATGCAATTATGCTACAATTTCGTGATGGCCCCTTAACACGCTGCTGTTAAGGGGCGGGCCACGATTCCGGGGTAGTTCCTTAACACGCTGCTGTTAAGGGACATGTCTGTTTTGTGTGTATGTTCCCAAATACATGCTCGTCGGCGATTGAAAAGTTTGCCTTCTAACACGTTGCTGTTGGAAGGCCATCCTCTAACACAATGTTGTCAGGAGGTTGCATCGTTTCAGGAGATCGTCTAACTAGCACGCTTACAACCAATTGTAAGGACTTGCTCCTAACACGCTGCTGTTAAGGAGCTGTCCTTACCCAGTAATTTCATAAGTCCTGCTTGACCCTTCCCTTACAAAGGGTGTCACCCCCGTGGTGTGTAGGGCGCACGACCCCTGTGGTCTCCCCTAACTAAGTCCTAGGCAGCTTGGGCGTCCGCCGCCTCTGCTTGGCGGCTTGCGTCCTGCTGGACCCAGGACGCAAGTGACGGCTTGGGCCTAGCGCCCGAGTCTATGGATGTGCTAAGGATTAGTCCCCTTCACCTCCGGGCTACGCCTAACGACCCGGGTCACTTCTGCCTTGCTCCAACGCAAGCAAAGGCCCGCTGTGCCTAAGACGCCACATCCTCAGAATATATACCTACGAGCAAAACAATAATACAAGCCAACAACATTTACAGTCCCGAGAGGCATGCCCTCTCAGTGGGCCCAAGGGCGCTTCCCTTATTACATCTAGCGTACCAAAGGCCTTACAAGCAAGGCACCCACACCTTTTAGGAAGTGTTTAAAACTCGATTACCTCGCCCGGCTAAAATTTGGAGCGAAAGGAGCATATCTGGGGATCGAAGCGTCTCGCGACGATCATTCCCAAGGCTAAACCGCCCACCCTCTGTGGGCTATCCTCATAAGGCTGGGTTCGATCGGCCAGCGCCGCCCTCCCAAGACACCGCTTATATTTGATGCCAATCACCTTCTTAAACATGCCTCAATGGAGTATAACATCGTCATGTCATTTTTATAATAGAGATAAGTGCAAATGTAACCATGCTCTTGCATGGGAGGCTGCATAAGCCCTCAGGCTTAACTCATCTACAAAAAAGAGTGCTAAGCATCCTTGCATGATATCACTACAAAGTCTATACAAACGAGAACATGGACGCAGGTCACACGCTAGGCTGGAGCGTCACGCTCTCCGTCTGCAGGGGCAGGCACATGAGCTCTCAGTACCAAGGATGAAGCAACGCTCTTCACGAACTCTGCCGCAAGGGGTCTCAGCGCAGCTCGCTCCCCTGGGGGCGCCTTCTTCACCTCTGGAGTAAAGGAGCCGCGTAGGCCCTCGCGCACCGCCTCCTTGCCTGAATCATCACAGTGGTGGGAGATAGCAAGGGCCCCTGCCGTCAAAACTGCTGTGGCGAAGGATTGACTCTGGTCCTTTGCAGCCTGGGAGAACAGATGGACTCGCTCCGCAAGGAGGGGAACCCACGCCTCTGGCCTCGTCACCCCTGATGGGACTGGGGCAACCTTCGCTCCCAAGCTCTCCAAGGATCTCTGAGCAGCTAGGGTGATTTCCTGGAGTTCGAAGAAGTAGTTCAGCCGCTGCCAGGACTTAGTCACGTCCTCCTCCAAGCTCACATTCACATGTCGAATGACCTTAGCCTTCTCCTCCGAAACCTTCAACTTCTCCTCAGTAGCCTTGACTTGTCTTGAGAACTGCATTTATCCTCTGCGGCCTTTAGCTTCTCCTCTGCGGATGCGGCTTTTCATCATCGGCGGTGGGGCACTCACGTCGGCGTCACCATTGCCTCTGAAACATCTCCTCTATGATTCGGGGGGCTTCATCCCTAATGATGTTAGAGATGGAAGTGGCCTACAAGGAGCATGCAAAATGCCAAGCGTTAGAAGATGATTGTAAAGCGGGTATTGAGTAAAGGAAGACAATAACCACAAGGGTACCTGGAAGTAGAGATTTACGACAGTACCCAGCCGGTCCTTGAGAAGCTGGGAGAACTCTCCAACGTCTCGCGTATCACGAAAGCGAGCCATGTACTTGTTGACACGTCCCTCGGTGAGGTGAGACGACGGATCTGTGCTGCCGCATCATCATCATCAATAAGCGGGACAGCGTAGGAGGGCAATACACTGGAGGAGTGGCTCGCGGCCTCATCACGATCCTCGTGCACCTGAATCTCGAGGCTAGGAAGGGCCTTCTCTCCTCTTGGGTTACGAGCCTTGGGCATCACATCCCGTGTCCCCGACTTTGTGCTCCTACCTCTACAACATCTAGCTAATGAGAAAACATTAGTGGACAATGAGCAACAAATGAGCAAAAAGATAAACAAAAATAAAAATGCGTCGACCTTCATTGGCCAAGAGAGAGTCAAGGCGCCACGATCATGAATAACGGGTGCCTCCGAACCACGCGAGGGTCGAGCCCAACTCTCCTCCTCCATCCGCTCCTCCACCTTGCGCCCAAGGGACCCGACAGAGCCGGTGGAAGACGGGAGCTAGAGCAAGAAGAGGATGTGGCCTGAGAAGTCCCACGGCTCTGAGGATGCTCTCGGCAACCCGCCTTCGAGCTCGGTGGCATGAACACGAGAGTGATCACCACTAGAGAGCTCTCTCTTCCTCTTTTGCAAAGACGACATCTGAAGTGCCTTGGGATCCTGAATCCTCTCCCTACACAAAGCATGACCAAAGGCAGGAGGATGTATAGGATGCCCCGAGGGAGGTCGTGCGGTTCCAGGAGCACGAGGATGGCCACCACCTGTCAGAGGAGGCCTTGCGCCCACAACAGAAGGCTTCGTTGCCAACTGACCCTTTCGAGAAGGGCCCCTGGCAATGCCCTCGGGATCCGACACCTTGGCCTTCTTCCTCTTCGTCGGATTAGGGACAAGCTTGCCTCGGGGAGGCATCATCAACTTCAAGCTATTGGCAACGCTGTTCCACCCTCGACCATCAAAGATGCCGACCTCTTCAAGAGCCTCATACTCGCCATTCACGGTCATCTCCCGAGAATCGATCGGCCTCTTCAAGCGCCCTTACAAAGAGTATGACCGCACAAAGTTAAACAAGATAATTCAGATTCACAAATCAAGAGTCAAGCCACAAGTAAAGAAGAAAACTAGCCAAACCAGCCCAATTTTTTTCTTGGAGAATGTAGAATAGTCACGCTTCTCGGAACTGAGGGCTAGCATCCAAAAGGGTCATCTCCTCCATCAAATCGAACGCCGCTCCATCAAGCGGACATCGATATGGCACTAATAAGCTCCCAATCTGTCCGAGAGAGGAGGAATCTCAGAATAACCATCCTGGGTTATCTTAGGTTGGCCTCCGGTATATGGAAAGCCTTCTACCTTCAAATAAAACCACTTCTTCCCGGGGCGATTCCAGTTGTACTTGGTGGCATGGACTGGATACTCACCACAGTTACGGGCAATCGAGGTCGGCGTGCCTAGCGGTCCAAACCTCCTGCTCGACCACTTTGGAGACGAAAGAAGTGGTCAAGGTCGCAATGGTAGGTTTCAAACGCTTGCCTCGATCGCTGCCTCTCGACTGACCACATGAACACTCTCACCCTAGCAAGGAGGTTGGGTGAGAAGTGCGAGAGCTCAACCTGGTAGTGCCTCACGAGGGTCCGAATGAAGGGGTGGATAGGAAGCCCCAAGCCGACCTCAAACCAAGCTTTGAGTGCAACTGTACCCTTCGGGGTAGGGCGCTCGTCGGCCCGACCACGGACGTCGTCGGTGTGAGGCGGCTCCCAGGGGCCACCAACGCCGCCTTCTCCGCCTTAGTGAGTGAGGATGGCTCGACCCCCACAGGAGCCTCCTTGCCGAGGACGTCGTCGAGGATCTCGACGTCCTCGTCAAGATCATCGCATGGCGTATCCGTCACAGCTGCCTTAGCCCGATCCTTGTCTCCGTTTCCCCGGCGGAAGAGACTGTAGTCCTTAGCCGCGGCGACAAAGCGAGAGGAACCTACGATGACAACAATGCAAAAAATCGATAAGTACTTGGCAAAGGAGCACTGGAACGTAACATCTATATGGAACGTAACATCTTGCTAATAGATTTGACATGAAGGACATCATGCGCGCCGTGTACAACCGCGCACCCCACGTGTCTCGCGCACCATCACGTGCCCTTGCGATCGAAACCTTCACGAAACCCTCGTTTCGCGAGGCCTTCGCGAAACCCTCGCATCCGAGGCCTTCGCAAAACCCTTTTGCCCAAGGACTTCATGAAACCCTCGTTTCACGAGGCCATGAAACCCTCGTGATTCGAGGACTTCGTGAAACCCTCGTTTAGCGAGGCCTTCACAAACCCTCGCACCCAAGGGCTTCGTGAAACCCTCGTTCATGAGGCCTTCATAAAACCCTCAGATTCGAGGACTTGGCGAAACCCTCGTTTATGAGGCCTTCATAAAACCTCTGATACGAGGACTTCGCGAAACCCTTGTTTCGTGAGGCCTTCGCAAAACCCTCCTCACATGCCCTCACGTGCTCGTGCCCTTGCTCCCGAGGCTTATTGTTCCCCATAAACAAGCAAACTGCTCATACACATAGGTAAAACACATCGCGATCACTGTTTATACACAAAAAATGCATCAATAGAGGTGGCATCATTTCGTCAAACGGGTGGCGTGCATCGCCGAAGCAAGAATGAGGGGCATCTTTGAAATAAGAATAAGGGCGCTGATGTCGCTGCCCGAGGCCAAGACACCAGCAAAGACGGCCGCCGGCCGTCGTCGGTCATGCTGGCCGCTCCGCGCCACATCGGCGTGGCTGCCTAAGCCGCCGCTGTGGACGACCACTCCGCGACATCGGGGCGCGCATCTAGGCCGCCGTTCCTCCGCATGCCGTCCGCCTACATCATGCTCCTCCGAGCAGCCTCCGCCAGCTCAAAGCGAAAAGAACTGAAAAAAGAAACAAGAATCAAGAATCAATGAGAATGACGCTAGGAGGACACCTGTGTGGAGGCACGGAGGCTCTTCGGGTCACCGGCCAGCTGGGGCTCTAACGCCCGAAAGTGTAGACTCCACGCGCGGGCATCGCTCCGGGCTGGCCTGTCTGCCGGCCGGCGGCGTCGGTGGGTTCGCCGCTTCGGCGGGTTCGGCGGCAGCAGGGGGCCAGGCCGAGGAGGCGCTGCGGGCGCTAGAGGTAACGGCGGCAAGAAGCGAGCGACGCGGTCGACCTCCGGACCACTCAAGACCGACGGAGAAGGGCGGGTCCGAGGCCATGGCGCTAGAGGTAACGACGACGGCAGGTCGGAGCGGCGTGGGCGAGACTCCGGACCACCAAGATCGACGGAGAAGGCGGCGGGTTCGAGGAGGCACGCTGGCGCTGGAGGCGATTTGGCAAGAAGAGGATTCAAGAGGAAGCAGCGGTGGTCGGATCTTGGGGAGAATGGAGATTTGGGGAGAAATAGTTGTTTTTGTTGCGGAGAGAGCGGTTTGCTTCAATGCGATCAAGAGGATTGGTCGGATCAGATAGGGATAGGGGATCGCACCAACGGCCCTTTGAAGGCATCCGAGAGAACCAAAGGAGACAGGCGACAGCTCCAACAGGCCGTAGCACAGTCTTTTCAGGGCATCCGATGCTTTAATCGGCCGTTGGTCCTCAAAAAACCAGACAAGCCCACCAATGATATGTTTAAGGGAGCTGTTCAATCTGGTCTAAAGATGGTCAGCGTGGCTCTGTCCAAACCGGTCAAAAGGTGGTCATCTATTTTTATATGAGTCCAAGAAGGAGGTGCGGCAGAGCATGGCTCTGTCAAATCCGGAACGATAGGGAACCGGGATGATATATCTGTTCCTCGGTGGTTGTCACCTCCTGCCATCATGTCGAACGGTGGCCGTGACATAACCTGGTTGATTAGACTGTGTGTTAAGTCTGAGGATATGTTGTCTTCGAGACACAACTATCACCAGAGTGCCTTGCTCAGACGGAACAGTGATAGAGAAAGGGGCACGACCACCGTACAAATCCAAGTATGGACTCTCGCATGAAAGGCACAATTAAAGACTGCCCCCATTCGGCACTCCTCTCGAGACGCCAAGGGGCAGGGAGGCTACTGTTGGAGGAATAATTCATCCCACCTGCATGTGGAGGCCTGCCTTGCAGCAGACACATGTACAGGTCCAAGGAATGCTGTTGTACTCATTAAAGACTGTAATACCCCTCGCTTGTATTCTTAGAGTAGCCAACCCCAAGGGGTATTTTGGTCATTTGTACAGGCTGAAGAGCCTATAAATACCCCATGTATCCCTCTCATTGGGGGGAGGACTCTTGAGCAATACATACAAGCAAGTCACTAGGTGAGCCTTCGGGAGGGATCCTCGAACCCCCGTAGGCCGCCGATAGGAGTAGGGCGGTCCTCTCGAACCCCCGAACTCAGATAAATCCTCGTGTTACGTGTTGCTCTCGTGGATGAAGGACCGAGCACGCCATCATCCACCCTCTTACTTGTGTTAGGTTTTACATATTTATATATATATATATATATATATATATATATATATATATATATATATATATATATATATATATATATATATATATATATATATATATTCACCCCAATACCCAATACATAAGTCCTATGTTATATCAAGCATAGCCTTAGTTCCTACCGACCTTACCAAACCATCTACTGAGCCAACAACTAACCTAGTTGTCTCAGTAGTATGCACAAGTCAAAAAAATTCTTTCACTGCCAAGTGGCAATACACAAGTCTATGTTCCAAACTGAGCACGGGTTGTTGCTAAGCTACAAGATTAGTTTACTTTTCTCCCCCCTAAACAAGCATGCATCAATCCCGCATCTTCCACCAAGCCCCTTCGGTCCATAGCTCATTTCGCAGCAGCTTTGCTTCGTTTCCCTGCAAAAGGCATTCAAAGGAATAGATAGGTAAGTAAACAATCGCTTCCCATTAATATGCCTGCAAAATGCAAATGCACAACAATCGAGCAAACATTTTCTGCAACAAAATGGTTGAGACCAAGCGAGGAGAACATACTCGGATGTTTCCTACCCCGGCAGTATCTGCTTCCGCACAGGCATTGAAATGCTTTAACAGGAAGTTTGTCATCATCAAAATCAATACCATAATCCTGAAACCAAGAATATTAAGTATGGAGCTTGCAGAGCTTGCACTAAGATCTTAATAAGCATTGTCTTTTGTTGCAGCTCTAGGCTGATCCAATAAACTAAGCACTGTACGGAGCACGCAACAAGGGAACAAGGAAAGCTTGCAACAGATATGATTTTTCCAAAAGGAGGGTAAACTAGCCAACTTATAAAAATGTTTGCTTTACAATGTTGACACAGAACTATTGAAAACTAGTCATGATGCAACCGAATGCTATAGTGCAGGCTAACAGGTTTTTTCCCAGTAGTCATCACGCATGACAGCCAAATTGAGTAATGATGAGACAGCATGGCCAACTAGAACAAATGTGCCAACCATATAGCATCGTAATCAGGAATTGAGAATACGCTTTAATGCAAGCAAGCATACGGCAAGCAAGCATACGAAGGAACGCTACAAAGATTTGCCCACTGGATATACATGAGAGAAGCCTCAAAACAAAGCACAGTAAAGGAGAGCGTGCAAAGGTTGGACCTCAATTTTTCTAGAGAGCAACTTAAACCACGAAATTCATTAAGTGTTTGCAGTAATCGAGTTCGACCGTCATATTTTCTTGAGAAATAAACATCTTTGGATATATGAACAAAGGTTACACACTGCATTAATATTCATAAACTACACCAGACTTACCCATGTGAGCTCCTCAAAAGCCTCCACCTTCTTCGTTGTGAAAAATGCAATCTGTGGTTACAAAAAAGAAAAGAGTAGAAAAATCAACATGGCGTGTCTATGCTATGGTCTTTTGAGAGTCTGACATACAGATATATCAATTTCAGTACTTAAGTGTAACTTACATGATAATAGTGATGATCGGGAGTCTCCACTTCAACAGGGATCACCACTAAATTTGCATCGTAGCATCTACATGATGAAGTATTACAACCAGAAAAATTAAGTAGATAATTTAAGCCTCATCTGTGTTGATTTCATTTTTTTTTTACATTGGAAAAACAATTGAGAACTAGAGCGCACCTGTGGTTGATGAATCTCCCAACATTCCCGTAAAATGTTGCATCCAGGCATAAAGCCTCTTTATCCTTCACTACCCCTTCAGAACCCCAATCAGCATCCAAAAGTACTGGGTAATTATGCCTAGCATTGTGCATGCTTTGAACTGTCCTTTCATATAATTCTGTATTTGTTAGTACCTCCCCAACATATTCAGAGACAAAAGCTCCTTTTGGCAGTTCATCGAGTGTGCGGAGCCCCCAACCCTTCCCTTCTCCTGTGAAAAACACCTGGACAATGAAAGTAGCAGTAATTCAAAACCATTTAGCATCAGTATAATCTGCACGTTGCACATGACAAATAAAGGAAACAGACCATTAATAGTACCTCAGCAATATAAGTTCACAAAAGAATTAAATATTACCTGCAGATTGCATGTTATACCACGTTGAACCACACGGTTACCACATTGCATGTTACAACCACATTTGCTCCAGCATTCCTTGATAAATTTCCTGATCAGATGGCCCCTGCAAGGCTCTGGTGAAGCTTCGTTCCTAGACCTCTCGAGTGGGCAATATTTACAAAAGAATCTGTGATGTTTTTCTGGGAATCGGTTCCTAGAGACACACTCATCAAGGAATGCTGTCCTAACCAAACCTTCTAGTGTATATGCATACTCGCCCCCAGTTTCTCTTGCGCAAGCACATGGTATAGGTGCAGACAAGCAGTTGCCGAAGCAATCAGCACAACAGTCTTCATCACCAATTCTTGCAATAGAGATGTTGACATAAGCATTCTGGAACACAAGGTTTCTTGGTATATAATAAAAGGAAAGTGGACATTTCTCGCAACCAAATTCATTGACCACTGATATCCTTACTCTTTCTGCTCCCTTGGATATATCAGTTACATCGTGGATAATCCTTAGCTTGGAAAGTACCAAATAAGGCTGCTGCTGAGCAACAGTCGAATTCAGTGGACCATTATCTGAGCCTTCCAAAACCAACGATTCTTCTGCAGCTTTATATTTCCCATTTCCACCATTCTTGCAGGCAATTGGCTTCACGAATGGAATTTTCATTGACTCGTTCTGTAAGCCGCTGGCCTTACCAACATCTGATTGTAGATTATGCTCTGCAGTATGATCACTGCCCAGTTGTACAACACATTGGCATATCTCATTCATTACGCTGCCAATGGAAAAATCAGGAGGGAGAATCTTGTGTGAGCGAAGACACTTATCCTCAACCATCTTGAAAACTGCTTCTAAAGCAGGCATCCGGAACTTTGATGGATCTACACTGCATTTTAGTGACATCTTGACCTCACCCAAAGTGGATGATGCTACATCAATGTCCAAACAAGGTGCTTCCTGCATATTTTCAACTGCAGAACCTGTCCCAGTGTTCACCATGCTGTTTGTGGGCTCTACAAATGAAGTAGACATTTCCCTTGTTCTACAACGTTGAATTGTCCTGTTTTTAGCACCTATATAAAGTTAAATTTCAAAGGGGTCCAATCAGAATAAGCACATTGCTCAGAGAAAACAACAGCAAGATGTGATTGATCAAAGACTATTGGAGGTGCCACCTAAAATTTTCCGCAAAGACTTTTTTATCACATTAAGTTATTAAGCAAAGGTTGCAACCTGTTAGCTACACAGTAACGGAAGCATTTTTGTGAAGACAAAAGGCCAGAAGAATAAAATATGGAATTGAACAGATCAATTAAGAGGTTTATTTTCTGAATGATGCCAGCCATCCCAATTTCAGTCATGTGGAAAGGCATACTGAAGGTCCCTGGTATCAATTTTAAGAAATCTTCAAATGATTGGGATGCTAAAGAACAAGTAACCAACTGAATAGAAAGGGTGAATTTAAAAAAAAGCATGGTAAAAGTAATATCTTGTGATAGTAGCAAGCAAACATGCTTTCTTTACAACAGAAGTACTAGTTCCATGACCTGCTCGATTGATTAAAACATTAAACTGATTTCTCAATGCATAGGGAACTCAATTAAACAAGCATTGAAATGTCATGATCTAGAAATGAAAGATGACAATCTATGTAACCTATTATCTGTAGCAACTAGCCCGACAACAAAAGGATGAATCAACTAGAATGGTATATGTGGACCTGAAATCTGTGAAGGATTTTGATCAGGTGGAGGAAATGCCAGAGGAACTCCAACCCCTGAGGAGCTGGCGTTGAGAGGATGGGCAATGAGGCCAACTTGGGCTTTCTGACAGTCTGATGCAGCAGCACTGCCTTGTGTGGCATCCATATCAGGTTCAGGCTTGGGCTCTCTCAAGAAGATAGCATGTTGGAAATCTTCATCCATCATCTGTCTTGGCCTCTTGTGTGCAGCAGCTTGGCGCGCCAGTGTTGAGGCCCTGGTTTGTGTATGGGTTAGTTCTGGTGAAGCGCCTTGAGGTGAAATAGCCATAGTAGCAACTTGTGCTTCCGCAGTGGATGGAGGCAAGTGAGGATCAAGAGAGTTGCCCCTATGGTTTGTTGTGAAATTAGTTGAATTGGTCCTGGGCCTCTTGATACGAGGTGTGTGGGTCTCATTATCCGAATCACAGGAACCCCCACGGACGACAAGGGAAGTAGAAGGCTGGAGGGAATCATCCTCTGGCACGAGCCTTGCTGTAGTGTAGGTGTGACTGCGAAGCACATGCTCCTGCTCCCCATCATCGACTGGGCCGGTCTCCTGAACCCCAGCGGCAATTGATGGATCAGTAAGCAATATATCTTAGTCTGACACCATAGGGGCAGAGTAGTGGTGAATAAAAGAGGATTCTTTCTTATTTCTTCGTCCCCTTTGTTGGGTTTCTTTTCAGTTTTCAGTAAGTAAAGCAATAGCATAGCATAGCATAATCGATGGGCATGAAGAAGAAGAAGAAGAAGCAATGGAAGGAAGAAGAGACCTCACCTGGCGGTCGCGGCTGTCGAGGATGGCATCGGCGAGGGCGCGGTAGCACTCGTCCTCGATGGGCTCCCAGTTGTTGGCGAAGAGCTTGAGGAGGCTCCTGAGGACGGGGGTGGCCTCCTTCTTGGAGAAACCAAGAGACTTCATGGCGTCGAGGGCCCTGCGGGCCCTCTCCGTGTTGGTGTTGGACCTCGAACCCATGCTCCAAGTAGAATCCTTCCTTCACCGGCGACTCCGACGGCAGGGAGGGAAGGGGGAGAGGCGAAGATTCATGAGGGCATTGCTAGGGTTTGGCCATTACCATTTCCTTTCTCAATGGATGCAGAAGGAAGAGGAGAGGTCGGGTCGACTCAAGTGTCAGTGTGGTGGAACTGGAATGGAAGGACTCGCTGCGCCTCTGCTGCAAACTGATAAATAATTTTTGGTCATCACACGTGTGAAATACTTCACTTTCTTTCCTCACGTGCTCTCACAGGCACACATTCACTCATTCTTATCATTGCTCCTTCGTTCACTTTCTCCCCACTACTTTTCTCTCCTCATGCTCATCTTTTACACGCCGCCCCTCCCGCGCCAGTCGCCAACGCCGGCTGCTCCACTATGCCTCCCCCTGCCGCTAGATCTGCCTGCCTCCCCCTCCACCCTGTCGCCTTCTCCCACCTCTATCCCACCAGCGTCGTCTACTTTGCGCCTCCTCGCCCACCGCCTGCCGCCTCCTCCCGCCTGTCGCCGATCTTTGGTTGCTCCTTCCGCCTCCCTTGCCCTCAAGACGGATTCGCCTTCTGGATCATGACGACCCACGCCAGAGGCATTGCTCACTCCCGCTCGTCGCTATCCTCGACGGCGGCCACTGTCTGGCTACCACCGCCTCGGCCTCCTCACAGCGTGGCTGCTGCCGTCGCCGCCAAGGCAATTGCTCGCCAGGTGAGTACTCGATTTTGATATGTTGTGCCTCACAAGACGCCCACCCCATGCTCTCGGCTCAGACTGCTTGTGCCCTCGGCCTAACTCTGCGGCGCTGGCGGCTCGGCCTCGGCCCGGCCACCTCGGCCGCATCAGCATCCTCGCTTCTCGGCTGCCGCGCAGACTCACGCGTGGCCTTGACAGGGCTTGGCCTCTCGCGGCAGCCGCGAGCCCTCGGCGCCTCTGTAGTGTTGCAACCGTGGAAAAAATTGTTGCACACGAGGATAAAATTTGTTGCATACGACAGAAAAAAAAATGTTGCATACAAAATTCTGAGATGTTGCATTTTTTTTATATGTTTGGAATCTCTAGATGTGTTTGTGTGCCTGTTTTTCTGATAATAGTTGTATTGTTTTGATTATGAGGATGTTTGTTTGCTTAATCCTAAGATTTTTGAGACAGTGTTGCATAAGTGTTTGATATGTTGTAGCCGGATGAAAAAAATGTTGCACTGCTCGCTCTTTATCAGGTGATATAGAATTTGTTTTTTTTTTGCTTGCGTTAAATTTGTATATGAACTGTTCTTCCATAATCTGAAATTTACCCCCCAAAAAAATCGATTACTCTCCCTGCCATTTGCCAATCTCTTACGGTTTTGCTTTGCCAGAAGTAGCCCCAAATTTTCCCCCAATAGTTCAGTTGCCATTTAGTTCACCGCTTAATTTGGGTTATATACTTTTGTCAAAACTAGCTTCCCGTCTTTTCTCCACCATTAATTCATTATGCACGCTCCTTAGGCCACCCAAATGCACAAACGCAAGGCAACATAATTTTATGCGTTGTTTCCACGGAACTGCATAGAGTCGTCCACAAAATTGGCACTTTTTACAGCCCATACTAACTGTTTGGTTACACTGAACCTGAATCTTATTCCGTATATTTAATGGTTCTATTGGCTTGGCAATTGTATCTCTATTTCTACTACTTAAAAGAAGTTTACCGTCGTCTATCCTCCTATCATCGTTTGCGTCCGTCCAATCTTGATCACTACACTGACGGCTCGGATCACTCCTATCATCGTTTGCGTCCGTCCAATCTTGATCAGTACACTGACGGCTCGGATCACCTCGATTGTTCACCCAGCGCCGATGTCTCTCCCTCCTCTCACAGCTCTTCCTTCCCACGATCTCCTGCCATTCCCCTCCCCTTTTCCCCTTCTCCACCGAACGCAAGAGCAAGTGAGGCGCAAAGCCTCTGCTTCGGGCCGCCGCACCGCCAACACTGCCCTCACCGCACCGCATCTCCGCCTTCGCCCGCGCCGCATCTCTTGCCTCCGCCGCTTCTCCACCCGCCTGCCCTCGATCCTCCTCGCACTCCTCGCCTTTGTCCTCTACCCCTCCGCGCCAGCCGCTTGCGTCGTTGACCTTCGTCTCAGTGCTTCCGCGTCAACCCGCCCCCTTCCCCCGACGTTCTAGCAACCCGCCGCTCGCGAGCGCCTCCGTGCGGCATGCTCCCTCGACGACAAGCTCCGCGCGCTCGATGCCGAGCCCCGCATCGCGGACTACTTCGGCGAGGCATCGAGCTGTGGGGTTTTGGGTGCACTCGAGCCCTACGAGGTGTTCCTGCTCAAATGCCTCATCGCGGCTTGCCAGGAGCACGTGCTCGACACGGAGCTTGACTGGGCCAACGGAGGCCACGAGCACCACCGCAACAAGGCCGGTGGTGGGGCGGCACGCGCGAGGCACTATCTGACTTGGCGGTTTGGTGGGAAGTGGAGCTCGGAAGGAGTGGTGGAGGACAAGGCAGGAGGCGGGAGATGGAGCGCCGGTGATCGCTCAAGTTCCTCAGCGACATCGAGGAATTCTATGACTGCATTGGAGGCATCATCGGGTGAGCATTGCTTGTTTGTCTACATTGCTAGAGTTTGACCGCCGCCCAGCCGCCGCCACAACCACCTTGGAGCTGCTGCCTACCAAGGGCGCCAAGAGCGTGTTCTCCGACGAGGTCGCGCCGCCGCCGCCGCCAGGAAGGGCAAGGAGAAGGCCGACGAGGAGGGGACAAGAAGGTCGCCGCGCCACCGCAGCCGGCTGCGAAGTAGGTGCCTGGCTCCTGCTAATTCTGCGGATTTTTTGGTGTTCTGCCGAGTTCTTCTAAGATGCAGGTGGGTAGCTGGTTGGTTGGTTGGTTGGAGCACGAGTGGGTGGAGGGATTGATTTGCAATTTGAGGAATTTTTTAGTGTGTTAGTAAATCCTAATGGTTTGGTTAGCTTTCGGAAGAGGGTCTAATTTGCAATCTATGCCATGTATTTGAGGAAGTTCTTTCTGTGGATTCATAAACAGAACGTATTTTTTGTGTGAATTCGGTGGCAAAAGACTCATTTTCAGGTTCTTGCGTTGATGTTTGTGCCCGCGCGTTTTGAATTTAGTTTGACCTCTTGGGCTGAGGAGTTTGAAGGAGTAAAAAGTTCTAGCTTTGCAGTGTTCCTTTACTAATTTGCTCTGAAAATTACAGTTATTTTACTTCTTTTTGTCTAAGGTTATATAAGTGTGATTTTTTTCCCTTTGAAGTTTCATTAGGAAACTCGTGGTGCCTAATATTTCAAAGTTTCTACATGTGGCTCGAATTGAAGTGGTCAAATTTCGGCCTTCATTTTTTACTTCAAGGTTTACTCTGCAAACTATAAAGTTTCGCTTTGAGCTTTCGTGGCTGCGAATTCTTTTGTTTAATCTTGAACTTGGTTGCTTTTACCTCACATTAATATCAAAACCAAATGCTGGGTCGCCTCCATCAGTCCATTTCTTGGTCTTACACTGAATTACCGATGCGTGAATCGTGATGATGTTCTTGTGCAAGGCTCAGGTGGTGGGATGGTCGCTAATCCACTGACTACAAGAAGAACACTATGGCAACCAACCGGTAAAAGCAAAGAAAGAGGATCTTGATGCCAGCGAGGGTAGGGGTTTCAGATGTCAAGGTCAAGATGGATGGTGCCCGATGTCGAGGAAGATCGACCTCAAGACTTACAAGAATTACAAGGACATGTCTTTGGCGCTTGAGAAAATGTTCATTGGCTTCAAAGAAGTGAGGTTTCTAGGGTTCTTTACAAACGCTTGCTATTCTAAGTCGCAATTAAATTTGACTCGAGTAGCGTAAATCGTCTTTACACATCTTTAGTCACCTTTCACAACGGTGAGATTGCTTATTGTAGTGAATTCCATTTTGTGATTGTTCCTTCCTAAATTTGACCTTGCTATTATCTGCCAGTTTGTTTTGCACGATGCCTGTTTTGAGCATATAGTATTTCTGGTGGAATAAAATAAAACGTTGTTTCTAATTTTAGGAGCGTTTCTTATGCTTACTATCGATCAGTGGAGCTACTAATACTGAATAATAAATTGTTTTAATGTTTATGCTTAATTGCTTATGTTAGTTTTCATGCAAGGGATTCCAAAATTTTCAACTCTCATCCTTTTGAATCTAGGGATACCACTTTTGTCATTCCTCAACCTTTGATTAGCAGCAGTGCCTCATCACCATGGCTTCCTACATCATTTGATCTTTACTGTTATATTTCTATTTTAAGTAGGCTATTGAAGGGCAAAGCCTATTCCCAATTAACTTATGGCAAATCTCCGCAAGAGCATTTTTTGTGACTAATAATTAAGGATCTAAGTTGCACAAAGGTAGATTTGCTGGGATCTAAAATGGAAGACCAGTCTGTAGTTTTTTTATCTCCCATTCAGTATATATTAGATAACATAAGATAATTATGAAAATAAGAATGTTGTGCCTAGAAGTTTTAGTGTGAGAACGTTCTTTACTGTCTGTTTATTTGGCCTCACAGGTAGTAGTGTGTCTAATGTCATACCAACGAAGGATGGTGTGTCTGAGAACAGAAAGGATGGCAAATATGTGTTGACTTACAAAGAGAAAGATGGAGATTGGATGCTGGTCGGTGATGTTCCTAAGGGTGATAATGGGCTAAAACCCAACCCAAACCCACCCCAACCCACTTTTATGCAGCATATCAACCCAACCCAAACCAACCCACTACTCCATCTCCAAAACCCAACCTAACCCAACCCACATGCAACTTCAACTCAACCCAATTCTCTCAATACGGGTTCAACCCGTTTTCAACCCAAATTCCAAGAAAACAATACACTGGCAAGTATATTCCAAAAGTTGCTATGAAAAATCTCTGCAAACAAAACAAAAATTACTACAAGCGAAATGAATATATCGTTTTAATACTAACAAATAATTTGCACTATACAAATTGCCAGACATACAAATTGTTTAGTGAAAAGCTTTTTTACATCTGGCAGGCTTCCTGAAAGGCTATTATTCCCAAGAAGTATCCAAAGAAGTCAGGTTACTGATAAAGGCCAACGAAGAGCTCCCATTTACAATATCACCAATCCGTCTGCACCATGAGCATTTAGAGAATCAGTTTGCATGACAAGCCTGACCTTCTCAACCATCAAGGAACTAGTGTGACAGAAGAACAAAACACTTACAAGCTTGTCAATTTGGTTAGATTAGACAAACTTGCTAGGATCGGACCTTGAAAAGAATTTCCTTGGAACCTCCTACAAGTTCATATTTTTAATTAGTACTACGAATGGAGAAGGCAGATCCATTTAAACATGTGAAAAAGTAAGCTCTACATATGTAGATGATATCTAAATCGGTCGATGACATGCAATGAAATGTGTCACACTTACATTAGGAGTGAGGACCAAAAATGCCCTTGTCTTAATGCAAATTACAAGAACATATGCGTAAAAGTTATATGGTATAATTTCCACACATTTTACGGTTAGGAAAAATTAGAATAAAATAATTACATGAAGCAATTAAAAATTAATCTTACAGAGTTTCCAAATTTGTCAAGTTCCCAAAATAATCAGGTATTTTCCCAGTAAAATCATTACCTGACGCCCACCTGCAAGCGCAACAAAATCTATTACATTGAGCCTATGAAACTACATTGTACATAAGTAAAAACTGCAGTGGCTCTGTTTCGAGCATACATCATATTCCATTGTTAGTCTGGGTTACGGATTAATTAGTATAACAGCTACAGATGGCACTTAAAAATCAAATGGTACTACTTGTCTCTTTGAGCTACCTGTAACATCCCAAATGTATAATCAGGGTTATTCAAGTATAATTATATGTGTAGAAATTAAAACTTTTTCTCACAACTTGAAAACCCTTACAATCTCATGTAATTCTTGTCCAAGAGTTGTGTAAACCAAGAACACAAAGCTCTTGTTGACCAAAAGTCAAATTCATTTTCCAATTCTCTCAAATCTTGTGCCAAACAATTGGAAAGTATCTTCCTTGGTCCTAAAAGCGAGGTGGGACCCTCTGAAAAATATCACAAGTTGTAAAACTAGTTTGATAATTTTGGAGGTAAAATGAATCATTGAACAACCTTAATGAAATTCCTGAGAAAAATGCATTGCATAATAACCTCTGGAAAATTTATGTAAGGTTAATCATGTTGTCAGCTAGCTCCAGTTAAAATTTCATCAAATTTGGAGTTCATTTGCTAGCCCAAACAATTTGGCAAAGTCTCATTTGTAGAAACAAAATTTAAAACCTCAGACTGTTCCTTGGGCTAGCCATGTTCAAAGTGGTCCAGCCCAACCATGTCTGCACCTCGGCAGACCTCATCTCCACCTTGATCAGTCGTAGTGTTGGATCTACATCCAACCGCCACGACCTCCTCTCAGTCAACCTTGCTTAGGACCTCCCACCTCCCGCGTTACATTCGTAGTAAGACCCTCTTTGCATTTAGTTGAGGTCGAGCCGTTGGATTTACATCCAACGCCCACGACCTCCTCCTCAAACGTTCTCGATTAAGACCTCCCCACCTCATCAGTCACACCGGCTGGATCAAAGATCCACGGTCATGACCTCCCCATGCGTTAAATCCCAAAGACCTCGCTTTGTTGAGGTCTTGGCCCTTGATTAAGATCCAACCGCCTCGACCTCCCATGGTTATCCAACCTCAAAACCACCTTCCACCTTGGCGAGGTCATCATTTGTTGGATTTACATCCAACCGCTCCTCGACCTCCTTTGTACTCACTTGAGGTCGTGAGCCGTTGGATTTACATCCAAAGGCCACGACCTCCTCTCAAAAATATTACACAAGGTCCTCCCCTTGATGAGGTCCATGCCCTTGGATTTGCATCCAAAGGCCATGACCTCCCCTCGATCTCTTATGTTCGCGTGCAGTTAAGTCCCAATCGGAGGTCCGCACCGTTGGATGGAGATCCAACGCTTTGGACCTCTGTCCATTTCTCACGTCGCGTTTTCACGTTAAGGAGATCGGAGGCCACGACCTCCTCGCCCTTGATCGTGTGGTGGGACCTCCTCCCACCACTTAAAACTTAACGGTTCAAAATAGGATCCGATGGTTAGGACCTCTCCTGTGTCTTATCCAACGGCCATAAAGTCCTCCCTGTTCTTCTCCTTCCTCTGGCGGGCAAACTCGGCGGCGCAATTAATGCGTGTCGACCTTGGGGTACACTTCATGACTCTTTCTTGACCGCATTTAATCTGGTCGACTTTTAGCCTCTCAGTCAAGCCCGAGCCGCCCCTTGTCGACCCCATGTCTTGTCCACCTCATGGACCGGCCAGTGGGCTAAGCTCACCATGGAGCTTAGCCCCACTCATCACCTTCAATCAGGTTATAAAGTACCCTTGAAGCCTCCCTTGGCTTCCTTTGCACCTAATTGACCTCGGCCTTGCACTTTGTGCGTGGTGAGCTCCTCCTCCACTAACACTCACTCACCTCACTAGTGGTGCCATTGTTGATGTCCTTGGAGCTTCTCGGTAGCTCAAGGGTTCGATGGCTCCCTCTTCCACCCTCGTTCATTTTGTGCTCCCCAAACCTCTGGAAGTTAACCCTAACTTAGTTTGTTTGGGCGCCAGAGGAGGACAAAGTCGGGCTTGAAGTGGAGCTTTGGTAGTGGAGCCCTGTCTTCCCCAACTCCGCCACCACCTCCATGACCTCCCCAAAGACCTTAGGACCATCGGGTAAGCCCCTGTTAGTCCTTTAGATCTTGCACCCTTATGAATGATCTCGCGGAGCTTTTCTTGCACAAGCTTGATTGTCGTGTGAGCTCGTTTTTGCATTTTCAGTATTGTGGCCGTGCGGGGCGTATTGGTCCTCTCCGGCTCGCGGCGTTCAAGGCCGTCATTGTTGAGAGAGGTCCGTTGGGTGCGCATGGTTATTGCGAACCGCGGTACCATTGATCTCGCCGGCGAGCTCTACATCGCCGGCGAGGATCACTTCTTCACGCTCGGGATTTTGTCGGATGTCGGCGTGTCATTGTCGTTTTAGGACATAAATTCGCCGTTTTAAATGCCCAATCATCGCAATCATTGGCGTCTTAAGCGCCATTAACCCTGCCCCTTTGCGCGCATTAAAACCCTCGCGCGCGGACCTCCTCGTGGTCCCCTGCGCATTACATGCTCTGTCCAAACATGTGCGGCGCGAGCTGCGGGATGTCGGACCTCCTCCGAGGAGATCCGGAGCGCCCAAGACCTCCTTGGCACAATCTTAGCCGCCTGACCTCCTGGAGGTGCAGTGACGTGAGGACCTCCTCTGGGACCTCCTCGAGGTCATCTCCCGTTGAGGACCTCCCTTTTAATCTGGTCCGTTAGGACCTCCCTTCCATGTTGTGGTCCGTTAGATCTTCCATCTACGGCCATGACCTCCCTCACCTCGCGCATGTGCGTGGTTAGGAGGTCCAGACCTCTGGACCTCCCATGTGCATGTGTGTTGTTCTCTGGGAGGTGCGAGCCGTTAGATCTGAGATCTGTGGCTCACGACCTCCCATGTCTTTGTGAATGTTAGGAAGGTCAATAAATTCTTAAGTATGAAGCTGAAATGAGGTAGACTTTAGAATTTCATATCTTTTTCATTTTAAATCCTTTTGAGGTCATTCAAATTGTGTTAGCTCTGTCTTAAACTTGACTTTAATCCAAAAATGGTTGTAAGTTGAGTTCAGCTCCAGAGCACAGTTTTGCCATAGGTTTTAGTACTCCTTTTGGATAATACACTCAAAATTTAGGTTTAACTTGTAAAACCCATAACTAATGTTCTGTAGGTTATTTTTGAATGAGACCAACTTTGTTAGCTTCCTCTATTAATGAACTCACTGTAAAAATTAGATTTGAGCATATTGCTGTTATAGAAATAAGGACTTGTGCATTATAATTTTGTTCAAGTTCTTGTTTTTGAAAAATTATAGAAAGTGCATAATAGCTCCAAATGAGATGAACTCAATTGTGTTATTCATCTCATGAGGTGCTGGTTTTGCAGTAAAAATTTCAGCCTCACCACTTTTCTAGAAAATGTTGCCTCATAATTAAATTAGTGAATAGTGCAGTTTGGTATTTTCAGGGCTGAGCAGAATTGTTTTGCTCATAACTTTTGCATTAAGAATCCAAATCCATTGGTTCTTGTTGCTAAATTCCTAAAATCACCCTCTTACTGCTGTAGAAATTTCAAAGTATTTGGAGTTCGTTTGCTGTGCTGTCTTGTTGTTTTTAAATCGTTCTTATCGGTTCTTTATCGTTTTTCCGTTAGGTTTCGACATTTGTGGTGATCCATAAGCGACCCTCCGCAACAAAGTGACCAGCAACAAGGCAAGCAGTTTGACCATCTCCCATCATGTCCCATTACTTTAAAGCTTACTACTTTGTTTTACTTCTATGTATGCATGCTACTTTGTGTTAAATGTCGCTAGCTTTCCTATAGTTGCATAATCTGTAGGAATTGTTATCCTCTACTACCAATGAGCCTAGGTTATTCGCTGTGGTTTGAGCTCGTTGGATGAGCTCTTATCACTTAGTAGTTGCGTTTAAAACCGCTTAGACATGCTTAGCTATTGGTAGTAATGGGCGATCATCGACATAGTCGATGGTCTTGATCACACAAGTATAATTATTCCTCCTATATGTCCAGCACTTGTGCTTTGATTAATTGTAAAATCAAAAACTGAAAATAAAATGTCGATTTAGACTTGGGCATATTGGATGGATGGTGCGGTTCTTGGAATGTGGTGGTATGCGGGTCCCTAAGGACCGAGTACTTGGGTCACTAAGCTAAGCGCTTTTGCGTGCTAACCACACGAGGGGATATGGGACCTCTCTTGACTAAGTACTTTGGGAGGTGTTAATTATGAGCTGGTTGGTGGGTATGTTTTAATAAAATCTGTGTGTGTGGTGTTGGGAGGGAGCATTGGCGGGCCGGTTAGGGTTGTCTAATGTGTCTTGTCCCGTGGGTTCTTGACTCGTAATTAGCATCGTCCATTGGAAATATCTCGTAGGACTTAGCCGTCTTGGCACACCAAAGGTCGTGTGCCTAAAGGAAAGGCGATCGGCGTGTGGGTACATTGGTACACCCTGCAGGATAAAACTATTGAATAGCCTCGCCCTAGGTTATGGACATGCTTGGTAAGGTCGTTCAAGACTAGACTACAACCTTTAATTAAAAACTTGACATGGTTGGTATGAACGAGGAGTTCATGCTATTGTTGTGGTGACTTGGGTTAGTCACTTCCAGGATTGTTCTTGTTGTTGTTACTATGTTATTATCTCGTTGTTACTTCAACTTTTAAAAATGATTTGTCAAATTGCCTTCAATCTATTATGTTATTGCAAATAAATGTTGCTTTATGCTAAAATGAGTCCAAAGCCTCATCCACTTAAATAAAGCTTGCATGTAGCTATTTATAGTTCTGTTATCTCACACGTAAGTCTTGCGGAGTACTTTATGTACTCATCGCGCGTGGTTGTGGCAATTTTGTGGCTTTTGTGCAGAGGAAGAAGGAGAGCTCCAAGAGCCTCTCTTTTGTGCTACGTGTTGCGTTTCTTGACGACTAGCTTGGCGGTCGGTCGAGATGCCTAGGGGTTAAGGCACCTTGATTGGCTTTGTGTTATAGCCATCTTTATGGCACTTTTGCTTCATTGTTATCTTTTTATTTGTTGCTATTTGGCCTAAGGGTCTCTCTTTTGTAATAGCTATTCCATTTTAATATTAACTTCTGGTTTGTTGCTTATGTACTATGTGTTGTATGGAATTGATATACTCTTTTGTTGTGAGGTATGTATACTGCATTCTGGGGAGTATACATTTCTCGAGACCGGGTTTATTTGGTTGATAATACTAGGGTCAATTGGATGACTAAGTATTATGAGCCTAATAAACGTCGGGGTCTCACACTACCACCATCCGTTGATCTATGTTCCAACACAATCTGCCTCTACAAGGCACAAAGCATAAGTAAAATATATGCACAAAGTTCTAGTAAAGTGACAAGCTGTTACATTTATTTTACGACACGAGAGCAAATCAATGAACAAAGATCACATGATAAGAGATGTCTTAGTTCAAGTTGAAGAACCTCTAATACCGTCTTTATATATTACAGCACCGTGAATAACCAGTTCATAAATATTACCTAGTGATACTGCAAGAATGATGATGAGAATGCTAACAAAAACAGAAATGCTAACAAAGAATATTTATTATACCTTCAGTGTTTGAAACTTTAATTAGCCAATCTTTGGCGCAAACTAGAGCTTCAAGTGTTTCTGGTGATAACGAGCTTCTAGTATCGCCAAGTATTCTACCACCACAACTAAACGCATATTCGGAGGACACGGTGCTTAGAGGTATTGCAAGAAAATCTCGGGCCATAGCTGACAAGACAGGGTACTTTGTGGCACTTTTCTTCCACCAGCCCAAGATATCTAAATTGTCATCGCTTCTGTCGAATTCTTCTTCCAAATATCTATCGAGCTCTTACTTCGGTTCACGCCGCCTCACCCTCCTCTGGGACATATATTGAACAAATTCTTCTTCAACTCTTTTTTCCCGAGAACAGGTGAACCCACACTACTCCTGGCTTCGCTAATATGAGACATCGGGTCTTCACCATTTCTCCTAACAAGTTATTCATATTTTTCAAAGTACTTTTTCATCCAATCTTTAGTCGATTCAACATTTTTGTCAATGTCATCCTCGTTGTCACATACCTTCTAGAAAAAGAACTCCAAATAATCCATCTTTTTGGTTGGATTTAAGATGGTGCCAATAACAAGAGCCATGTTGTATTTACCCTCCCAATACTTATCAAACTTTGATTGCATTGCACCGGCCAATACCTCTAACACATCCTCAGTCTGCCATTCCCTATCTCTCAAAGCATAACGAATACATAAGACCATCTTCAAGTACAGGTGTGATATAGGTCTCCTATCTGCTGAAAATGCTTTTGTTGCCTCTTCAAAAGCTCCAAGAAAAGTTGCGATTGCCTCGGCGTTTGCCCATTCTTCATTAGTTGGTGAAGGTTCCAATTGTTCCTTGGCATATCTATTCAAGATAGCTTTGTATTTCAACTCTTCTGCAATCATTTCATATGTTGAATTCCAACGGTTTGGGACATCAAGAGTTAGTCCAGACTTCATAGGAAGACCCATCCTATTTGCAATTGCATTGAAAGTCTGAATACGTGCAGGTGATGAATTAATATGCCTAACTAGATCACGTATCAATTCTAATGCCACATGAATTGGTCTAATGCCATCTTGAACCAATATATTCAGTATATGCACACAACATCTAACATGAAAATGTTGGCCAGCAAACAACAAGTCATCTTTGTCATTTTCTATCAAAACTTACAAGCCGAGTTATTGTTGCTCGCATTGTCTAATGTTAGAGTAAACAATTTTCTCTTTATGCCCCAATCATTAGGCATTTGGTGATAGCCTCCTCAATTGCAAGACCCTTTGTGAGGATACTTCACATCCTTGAATGCTATTATCTTCTTCTTGAGGTTAAAATTGGCATCAATATAATGGGTAGTCACACACATGTATCCTAAGTTACGAACAGATGTCCACATATCCGAGGTCGAGCAAATCGAGAATCAATGTTGTGAAATTCATTCGTGACTCTTCTTTCATTCGCTCATACAAACTAATAGAATCATTACGAGTGTTAAACGGCCAAAGACTCTAAAGGATGGTGCATTGACTCCATCCATTCCTTAAAGTAAGGGTTGTCAAACTTTTGGAATGGAATCTCTGCATAAATACTAAACTTGGTAATCAGCTCACAGGTCCTTTGGGGATCAAATATAAATGAAGCTTCTGATGGTTGCTTTTTCATAGTTGCAACAAACCTATTCTGTCATTAATCTCAATTTTTAGGCGGGACTCGGCAATGTGGTTTCTAAAATTTGTTTGTGCGATTTTGTTGGTATATGTAAACTTCAACTTGCAATATTTACAAATAGCCTTTGGGACACCTTCAACTCTGACCAACTCATGCTCAAAATGTTCCCAAACCTTTACCCTCCTTCTAGGTGTTTGTGATGAGGGCTCATCAATGGTGTCATTTGTGCCGAGCCCTCGACACTTGGCGAGACATGCTTAGAAACCTAAATGGACAAAAAAATCAAAACAATTTGTAAGCCCAGTGGTTTTGAGGCTTTTGTTCTGTAAGGAAAAGCAAGACATTTAAAAGGACAAATGACACTGGAGAAAGTAACACTTACACGAGAGGATAGCTTCAAATCTTTCTACTCTTCGCTTTCCTGCAAGAAGTGTAAAATTGCCTATTCTGCAATCTGCATGTATGCATCAACTTAGTCATCAGTTGCAGATTAATTGCGTATTCTTGTCTGAACTCTTAATCTTGAATTCAGTAGTAGCACTTACAAAGATGCCTGCGGCGCCCAGAGCGAGCGCCTTGAAGACGTCGATGCCGCGGCGAACGCCTCTGTCCAAGAAGACGGGGAGCTGCCCGTGAGCACCCTTCACAACCTACGGTCGGAATCAGACAAACACGATGATCCCCGCTACGACATTCTCGACCGCGAGCCTTGCTGCAAATTCACATGACAGACAGCGCTATCTCAGTTAATTGGATACATTTTTTACTCATCAAATTAGATCAAGAACCAATAGCATACTTAAATCTGACCAAAGGACACCACGAAGAAACCACATTTCGCAACTACATCACTTCATCATAGCAAGCAAGCACGAAATCGATAAAAAAATGCAGACCCGAAGCAGATCAAGATTCCGGACAGATACCTGAGGGATGCAACCAAGCTCAAGAAGTGGGCCGAGGATGAAGTCGCGAGATCGGGACTCGGGGAGATGAGGAAGGGTGGCGGTGGTGAAGTCGCAAGGTCGGGACTCAGAGAGGGAAGGAAGGGCGGCGGCGGCGAAATCGCGAGGTCGGGACTCGGGGAGGGAAGGAAGGGTGGTGGCGGCGAAATCGCGAGGTCGGGACTCGGGGAGGGGAGGAAGGGCGGTGGCGGCAAAGTCGCGAGGACGGGACTCGGGGAGGGGAGGAAGGGCGGCGGCGGCAGAATCGCGAGGAAGACTGAGCTAGCGATGGTTTCTGCCGTGGGAGCTCGGGTCTCGAGAGCAACTCGAAGCAGGTTACATTGGGTTCAACCCGTGGGTTCAATCCATGGGTTGGACCCATTTCATATGCTATACTTTAAACCTACTTCAGCCCAAACCCAACCCGTTTTAGAAGCCAACCCAACCCAACCCGACCCGAATCACAAATCGACCCGTTTCAACCCATCCAAAAAGAACCCGAATCAAAACCCAAACCATTAAACCCGAACGAACCCGACCCATTAACAGCCCTAGATGTTCCATGGGAGTAAGTACACTGATCCGATCTAATTACAATAACACCAAACGGAGAAAGGAGAAGTTTAGAGGATAGCTTGAGGCTCTATAGTGAACTTTTAAAAATTGATCAATTGTAAGAGTTGGTCGAGAATTTTGCTTTTGAATATTTTTACAGGATGTGCTTATATGCTTCAAGATAAAATGATCATGTATTGTAAAGCAGCCATGATTAGAGGATCTCTTAAGATTATACCCCCTCCATTCTATTTTACTTGCCGTTTTAGAAAATGTGCAGTCGACCTTTTAAATTGATCACAAATATACATAAATGTATTTAGATTTGTCAAATGAAAATGATGCTATTAGATTTGTCATAAAATATATTTCTATATCATTAACCTTTTAACAATTTACTAACATATAATTAGAAAAAACAATGGTCAAAGACATGTATTGGAGACCGTGTCAATGTCTAAAACGATAAGTCAAAAAGAACGGAGGTAGTCCTAATTTTCCTTAGTTATTGTTTCAATACAGTCATAAACTTATAATCATAGTTACCAGAAACACGGTTCGTCCGAGTCACGCTACAGGATTTGGGTTCGTAGTTCGACACTTTTTCTTTCCAATTGCCACTGCTAACACAAACTCTGTACCCTAAACCGGTTCGGGTGAGCATTGCTTGTGTCACTATGGTATTAGTCTATGATTTCATTCAGTGATCTCTGTATAAATTTGTGCAAAATTATCATTGAAGGTCTTTCTGTAAACTGATAAATTTCTGGATGTTAACTATCTATGGTACACGTAACACAAAGAAATGATTGAGTAGTAAAAGTGGAGATGTTTTGTCTCCTTTTGATAGGGCTAGAGCGAATAGCGGTAAAGGTAGGTTAATAAACAAAGGTTGATAATAGCCTTGCATGTTTCCAAATTCCAATGGTATACCATTCGGTCTTAACATAACTAGCTCAATATTGAAATAATTTAGCATTTGTGATATTGATTATTTAAGATCCGTTGCAACGCACAAGCACCCTACTAGAAGCAGGGTAGCCAGGTGAAGAATGACTCCATCAAGTAGCAGGGCAGTCACTCCCGGAACCTGCGCAGGGTTTCATCCATTTTCAAGTGCCAGGGTTTCAACAGTTGATCATGCCACCCGTGCAATAAATCTGATAAATATTTGAACTTTCGAATTATGGCTTGCTTGATGTATGTAAGGTTTTGGAATGACAAGAGTCCAGGATTGCTATGGAGTAATGTGCTTCCAGGCTGATTGATACATAAGGATTGCATGCATGGTTGTTTAGTCATCTGAATATGTTTGACGTACTAATTGTCTGTTTTCGTCATCTGAATATGTTTGAAATACTAAATTTATTTTGCATGGTTGTTTATTCAAACTTGCAACAAAAAAATCTTCTTAGCTCTGCTGTAAGACACGGAAGTTTTAACTTAAGAATGGCAATAGGGAGATTGGTGAGCTGCAATAACATATTCTATGCAAAAATTGATTTTTTTGTTGCAACGCACGAGCACATGACTAGTTCAGATAAAAATGCCAAATCTAACGAAATCATCTTGAGGATGAGGGCATATCAGAATTTGATCTGGCATTTTAGTCTTTACATACTTCTGGACATGATCATCAAGGATCGAAATTAATTTGAATGCAGGGGGGCGAGAGAAGAGGGACTAATGCGCTCAATAGCCAATAGAGAATCAAACAATCTAAAAGGCATCACCAAAAATTCAAATAGACCCTCGTGGGTACGGAATGCCATCTTCTCCACGTCCTGGGAAAACATACAGTGAAGATCCAACTTGGTGAAGTAGCGAGCCCCCTTAAGTTCATCAAGAAGCTCATCAACGACTGGAATGGGAAATTTGTCCTTCACTGTCTGGGAGTTGAGTGCCCGGTAATCCACGTAAAAGCACCAAGAGCTGTCGTGTTTCTTGATGAGCAACACCGGTGAAGAGAAAGCTGATGTACTTGTTCTAATTATGCCTTGTGCCAACATTGCCGCACGCTGCCGCTCTATCTCTTCCTTCGCGTCATCGGATACCTGTAAGGTCAAACTGCTGTTGGAGTCGAACCAGGTAGTAAGTGAATGCGATGGCCACACTTGCGAGGGGAAGGCAGACCCTGCAGTTCAGCAAAAACCACCAAAATGCCTCAAGCAAGGCTGCCATCATGTCAGACCCCTCCATGCAAAGCGCCCTAGAATTCACCGGTCCTGCCTCGCCTCGCCATGTGACCAGCTGCTGGTTCCTCTAGAAGGACATGCACAAAGAGTCAAAGTCCCATAGAATTGGTCCTAGGGTGGAAAGCCATTGGACATCAAGGACAATGTCAAATCCATCAAGTGGCAATGCATAAAGATTCAGAGTGAACTTCTCTTGATCAATGTGCATCTTCAAGGCTCAGGTGACCCCTGAGCTGGCGACTTTCTCCCCATTGGCCACCATCACTTTAAGATCTTTTCTTGGTTGCACCTCAATGCCGAGTTGGGATACCAAGTCGTCGCGGATGAAGTTATGCGTGGAACCAGAGTCCACCAAGGCCAAGAGTTGTGTTGCGCCAACTTCAACTAGCAGCTGCATTGTTCGGCCGGCACAATACCGATGAGAGCGTGTAGCAAAACTTGTGGTACCTCATCCTCCTCGACTTCTCCTAAAGCAGCTTGGAAAGCATCTTCCTCATCCTCAATCACCTCAAGCATGTAGAGACAGCGATGCCCGCGAACAAATTTTTCATCGCAATTAAAACAGTCCCTTCTCATGTTTGGCGGCCATCTCAACAGGAGTCAAGTGGCAGAAAGGACGAACTGGCACCTCGGGATTCCCACCGACTTGGGTTGTAGGCCTTTGGAAAGCCCCCTGCGGTCGCTGACCTTGACGTGATTGGGGTTTGGCGCCCCCAGCAGCAACAACCACCACATTGGCACAGAGATCATGTGCACCAGCTAAGCTCATTGTTGTGTCCAGATCCTGTGGGTTATGAAGTTCAACATCAATTTTGAGAAGATCAGTTAGCTCGGAGGTGAAGATGGACACTTGTTGTAGCATAGATAAAGAATCAATGTGCCCTAGCAAGGCAAGAAACTTCTCTAGGTATTCTACCACCGTGTCAGTCATTCGTAGGCGTGTCAACTCGCCCAAGCGATTAGATCCGACAGGAGGACCAAATCGGAGATGACAACGATCCTTAAAGTGAGTCTAAGTGGGAATACCCTCATTGCATTCCAGTTGCATGTACCATTGCTGTGCAGTACCGGTCATGTGGTACACGGCCAACCAAACTTTGTAAGCTTCTGGTGTCCTTTGTCCCCCCCAAAAAAATGCTCACATCGGCTCAACCATCCAAGTGGATTGTTTTTGCCGTCATACGTAGGAAAATCAAGATTGTGGTAGCGTGGTACTCCGACGATGTCGGCATGATGCAGGACAGCGAGGGGAGCCTGTGGCGAATCCTTGCAATGTGTCGTATTGCGCGAGGGGTAGCGTGCTTTGCGACATGAAGGGCAGCGACATCTTTGGCAGTCCGGCGTCAGGCAGGGTTGTCACCGGGGAGGTGGTGGTGAGGCTCGCCACAAGATTCGTAGCAGCCTGCGAGGATGAAGGTGACAAGAGCGATGTCGACGGTGGCAAGTCTTTGGGGCGGTGAACAAACCAGCATGGCCTCCTAGCTTCAATTCCATACCCTTGAAGCAAAGTTCTTATAACAGCCTCATTTTAGTGAACAGTAATAGGATGCATTTCATAGCATTTTTGTCATTTTTAAACATGTGCATAAATTATTACAATTTAAAAACCTAAATTTTCAAACCAAATCTAAAGCTTGAAGTAAAACTCCAAAAGAAAATGCAAGTCAATGCTAATAATGAACCCTAGAAATTAATTTAATCAAATACTAGATTAATTATCATTAATAAATATAATTTTTGTCAAATTTTTAGAGATCATTTTGACCTTACGAAAAATCTTTGTTCACTAATTAAACCTATTTGGTCAATGTTAATTAACTAAGTAATTAAAACATGAACAGTGTTGTTTCAAAAATTTTATGGGATCCACATCATCCCAGAAGCACCTCTGAAAAATTTTATATTTTTATGAATTTATTTGCTATTTATAACACCTTGGTCAAACTAAAAGGTTTTGATTTAAATCAGGTCAAACGTTCGGACTCAGACCGCACCCGCTTGTACTGTAGTGACCCGCGCCTAGTGTTTTGGTTGGACCGAGCTCGTTCATCGCGCCGTTTTTGACCGCGCCATTTCGCCATCTCGTTGACCGCCCGGGCCACCATGTCAACCCCTCACCCTCGTCTTCTCTGCGTACCGTGGCAGCTCGAGCGTGGCCGAGGGCAACGTGGCGTCGTGCCGGTGCTCCTGTGCATGCAAGGCCATGCAGCCTAGCCACCTATGCTCGTCATTAGTCCCTTGAATGCCACGTACTGTTGTCGAGTTGTCGCCGGTGGTGAAGGTCCATCAAAACCGCATCGCCACCTCCTCGGCCGAACTGATGCGGCATTCGGTTCTTCCTCCTCACGAAGGCGTATCCTCTCTTTCTTGCACAATTGTTCTTCTCTCTTTATGCCTTATTCATCCTACTAATTGGAGCTCTTGGCATTGCTTGTAGCTTTAGAACTGTGGGGTTGTCTTTTGATCGTCCGAAGTGCACACCGAATGCCATTTTCGCGCCAACCGTGGATTCGGTGAGTTCTTCTCAGTTTTCTTCGTGTCACATCATGTGCTAGGATCTAAGGAGTAAAACCCCTCACTTAATTTCATCTCTTGTCAAACAGGATTGTCAAATTTTGAAATTCCCCTTTTTCTGGCCGAAATCAACTCTTTCGTCTCCATCTCCGGCTGGGTGAGTTATTTTCCGATTCCTTCCGAGGATAGCATCTTAGGTACCTAAGTAACTGTAACACCCTGATTTTTAGAGCCTTTTTGAAAATTTTCAAAATAAAAAGAACCATTTGATTTTGATGATAATTCAAAGCTTAACTTGAGAATTTCAGGATCTGGATTGTTTAAAATGACTAAGCTAAACTTCAACTAAATCAAAGTTTGGTTCTTTTGATGTAGCTCTAGCTCTCTGGAGCTATCTCCCTTTTCTTGATAGGATTTCCTCTCCTTCATCCTGTTTGGACATTTTTATATGTCCAGACCGTCCCCCTTGTTTGACCTCTGTTGTTGTCTGGATCTCTTCTGATCCTAGACCACAATCTTCGGTTGGGCATATTCTTGTGCCTAGGCCTCCCTCTGGGTTGATCTAGCCAGACCTCCCCTCACATCTTTTGCTTGAGTCTCCCTCTTGCTTACTGGAATGCCCAGTAATTCACTTGAACCTACCTGTGGCCAATTAGATCTTCTTTGCATTCGATTGAACCACCTTTGTGCTCAATTGGACCCCTTGATTTCCCTCGAGCCGTCGGACCTCCCATGTGGAGGCTGAACGTTCAGACCTCTTGTGATCATCATCCAGGATCCAGGACCTCTTTAGGTCTAGATCTTCTAAGTGCTTGGACCTTCCTGGTCGAGATCTCCTTCTCTGGCTTAGACCTCCTCAGGGTCTAGGTCTCCCTTTTATAACCACTTGAGTTCCTTCCATGCTCTTGTGAACCTCTTGGTGATCACTTGGATTCCTTTTCGCCCGATCCTTGTAGCCTTCTCTTTGGAAAGGTCCTTCTAGTGCAATCCGTATTACCACCCCAATTCACGATAATACCATTCTTTAGGACCTCTTTCCCATTCGTTCAGACCTTTCCTTTGAGTTTGATTACTTTGAAAATCTTTGTTGGTTTGGATCTCTTGGATCGAGACCTCTTTTCATTGAGACTTCTCTTAAGTCAAGACCCTTGTTGCTTGGGCACACTCCTTATGCCCGATTCTCTTTTCACCAGACATCATGGTATTTCATCGGGTCTTTTGTGTGCCTTTGAACCACCTCGACATTTCTTCCTAGCAAGAAAGGACTTTACGTGGGTTCATTACGACCTTACTTCATTGGATTGAAGATTTCCTTGAGTTACCTTGACCTTGGCGGCTCCATCTAGAACTACTCTGGGTGGAACTCCTCTGTAGAATCCCTCTTTCTTGAAACCCCTCCGCTGGACCTCTCGTTGTTTTGAATCTAGCAGTTGGGACCTCCCTCATTTGAATCCTAAGGTCCAGACCTCCCGTGCATTACTCTCCTTGGAACCTCACCTTCACGTTTGATCTTGGCTGTTGGACCTCCCTCTTGGAGATCCAACCGCCCAGACCTCAACTTGTCCTTAATCTTAACCACGGGACCTCTTGGTAGTTCTTGGACCTCCTGTCCAAGACCTCTCCGTGGCCTTTGGAACCTGGCTCTGGACCTCCTTGCCAGACCTCCCTTGTAGAGATCCTGACCGTCAGGACCTCCCCATGTCCAGACCTCCTCCGCATCTCTGGACTTCCTCCACTTCAGACCTCCTTGAGTCGCGGGACCTCCTTTGATGAAGTCTGGTTGTCCGAACCTCGATCCGTGGACCTCCTCCATGTGTATTTGGACCTCCCCATGTTCGGACCTCCTTTGTGTATATCGGGACCTCTTAGTTTCTTAGACCTCCTCGAGGACCTCTCTTGATGGGCAAGACCTCCCTATTTTGACCCATTGTTTCAAAATTGGTGGCCCCACTTGCCACGGTAGTGGTCATTCTCATTTCCTCCGCCACGAAAATATCTTGGGCATTTAATGCATGTCTTGTCGCATTAAATGCATCCTATCGATGCTAATTACTTTGAATTGGGTCACTTAACCGCACCACGACATTTTTCTTAGTCCTTCCCAAAGCAACATAAGTTTGTCCTTCCTCGTACTTTTTAACTGGGTGGTAGTGACACCATGCTCTGCCACTCACCTATCTTTGACCTATTTCCATACTTATCCTTGACATATGTATTTCTAGTTTTCTTCACCATTTTGATTTCAGTTAGACCAAGAAATTCTATCACATCACCTTCCTCCCTTTCTCCACGCTCTGCTATCTTGGTTCTCGTTCGGTGGCTCCCGGGAAGATCTTCTTTGCTCACGATCTTCCTTCCATCTATTATTCTTCCTTGTCCTGGTAAGTCCTCTGGTGGTCGCTTCACTCTTATTTTAGTCCTTTGCATTGGCGGGTCATGTCCTTCACAGGACCTCCTCTGGTGGACTCTTTTTCGGGTTTCTATGGCCCTCGTATGAGGACCTCCTCTCTGGACCTTACCCAAGAGCTACTTCCCAGGACCTCTCTGTGTATTGTTTAAGTCACTCCTTGGGGTCTTTTGCTAAAGACCACCCTCCTCTGTTAAGCTTAGACCTCCTCCCTAAGAACCTAATCTGAAATTTAGACCTCTTCGGTTAATTGAGTTTTAAGGTTCCTCTGGAATTATTTTGGTTCTTTATTTGGAGCTCTGTTGGTTCTTTATTTGATCGTTGTTTGAATCTGTTCTCTTCTTAGTGTAGATCTTAACGTTTCGAGAGAGCCAGGCGGTGAGAAAATAGAATCTTAAGCTATCAAGCAAGAGGCAAGTTACACTTTTGATCATATTGCACCCAGTATTTCAATTTATTTATGTCCTGTTTCAAAGTATCATGCATGCCTATTTCTACCAAGTTATTTCAATACCAGTCTTTAAACACATAGTTATACCACTTTCTCTCATATGGCCAACTTTGACATTGAACCAAATTTGTTGTCACCTTAGGCAAAATCTGGTTGACACAATAATGTGAACCAGGAATCATTTGAAAAACTCATGCTTAGTTAAGCTTAGACCAAAAGTATTGATGTGGGGAAATCTTTACCAACAGGACCAACTGTTTCTTTTAAATGTTTTAACCATGACATTGGGTTGTCATGGGGTGTGAAAATATTCTTTGGGGAAGCAAAGAAAATGAAAATGGATTTGGGTAGAGGCGAATTGGTTGCTTGGTGGTGCAATGTTTGTGCACGGACTCTATCCTAGAAAAGGTGGAGGTCCGGGGTTTGAGAAGTCGCCCTAGTCATTTGAGGACCGGTCTTTGGCGACCAATGCCATGCCTATAATGGGCTATGCCCTGTCGTGCAACCACATGTCTCCAGAGTGGGGCGTGGGATCTGGCTGATTAATTTGCAAAACTCTACCATATGCTGCTCCATTGGAGGTGTGGGAGGTCTTGTTTGGCCAATGGTCTTTTATAACCTACTATTCCCACCGGTGCAAGAGGGGACTTCCCGTCGGATTGCTATCCACAGGGGGGTGAAACCTTAGCAAGAAAAGGCTGTGGTGGAGCAATGCATTGTAAAGGCCTTGTCATGAACTCTAGACCTCTTACCTTCGGCAGTGAGAGGTGGCACTCGCGCATGCCAAACAAACTAGAGGAATCATGTCGTGTGGGTAAAGTGCACAACCTCTGCGAGTGAAATCTATTGAATAGCCGTGTCGCGGTCATGGGCGTCTTGGCAAAGGCCACTTGAAGTTAGATGTTGACTTTGGGAATTTCGAAATAAATTTCAAGTCTGTTTTGGGATTTTATCCCATGGGTTTGAAATTTGGGAGCCTAATGTCGAGAGGTATCCTTCACCATCTTATGATGAATGTTATCCAAGCGAAAAAGCGATTTGATAAAATGAATTTCAATTATTGTATTCTTGCCTTAGAACTTAATCGGTATTTGAAATAAACATGGCTTTATGCAAATCAACCATATTAAGACTTCCATTGTGATATCCATTATGCATGTCATCTCTGTTATCCAGCAGGTGTAACTTGCGAAACACGGTTGTTGTGCTCACTCTTGCTTAATCTTTGTCTTTAGCGAGGATGAGAACCTCTGGGTATCTGTAGCGGTGGACTGGTGGTCTGATCGACTAGGATTGCGCCTCCAGTAGGTTACTGTGGTGTATCGGGTGGTCCATGAGTTTATCTTTCTTGTGTTTTGCCTGGCGGCTTGTAAGCCCTCTTGTAAACAACTTCTTTGTTTATCAATAAAGTTTGTGTTCTTTGCTATGTTACCATTGTTGTTCTTTGTGAAGAGCTAGCCATGATCCTTGGGGTAGCTCGGGTTTCCACAGAGAACCACTGAGTAAGCTTCGATTCTCCCGACCACCCTCGAGTTGGGCGTGTGTGGTTCTGTGGTGGTCTCGGCCCTCCACGACCTCCTCTGGTGGGTCGTGGGTGGTCTTGGGATGACCACGAACCTCCACACCTTCCCTTGGTCTGGCCATGGGAGATCTTTGAGGGTGCTCCATGGCTCCACGACCTCCTCGGGCTTGTTCTCCTGGACTTCGGGAGGTCCTACGGACCTTGCGGGAGGTCTTAGTGATCTGTCCGAGAGGTCCTTAATGAACCTCCGGGAGGTCTGATGGACTTTCCAGAAGGTCTTGGAGGACCTCTCGGGTGCCCTAGAGTTGGGTCGCTACAGTAACCTAGTCCGATCACTCACTCTTTGATTCCATGCTCAGGGTATCGCGTCGACGGGAAGCTCTTAATTGCCGCCATCGATCCACTGTCGCCGGAGCTCCACTGTGTATCTTTGGCTGTCCTTGAACCACCAGTAAGTCCCTTGAGCTCTAAGGATGCTTAAGCTTGTGTCAATTCGTTTGAAACGTAGCCAGGTCGTTGTAGTCACTTTTGTCGAGCTTGCGTCGTCGTTTCTTCTTGTCGTGTCGTCGCTGTGGTTCACCGCCGGCCAAATTCCGGCCAACACTAGGACCGCCATGCTATTGTGGTTCCATTTTTGCCTTTTGTTTTGCTGGTAGTAGGCCTGCAGCAGCTAGCTAGCCGCAAGCAAAAGCTCATGAGCTCATTTGCTCTATTGTCGGATTGGCCGACAACACTGTAGCTGGGCGTTTAGTGCTAATCCGCTGTCGGTTTTGATTAAGTAATGATTAGATATTAAATGATGTCTTTACTTGTCTCACTGACTGGTGTGTGAGAACCCAGGGTATTAAACTCGTAATACTTAACCATCCAATTGGCCCTAGCATTACAAATCAAATATCCCGATTCTCAGCGTATATGTACTTCTCAGAATTGCACAAAAATAGCATGCACACAATTATTATTGCATTTCAAAAATACTAATTACCAAAACTAGGATCAAAATGATGCAAGAGGATGCTTGCCTTGATTATAATCCACTTGCTCAAACTCAGGTTGATCAGAAGTAAAATCACTCACGTCGGGCAAATCAGAATCTAAAAATAACAATAGCAAATAAATACCGAGTAAAGTAGCAAAATGCAAAAATACTGAAAAATGCATGATAAAATTACAGTAGGAAGGTTTTGATGTTAAGTAAATTTTAATGAAAATTTTAGTGTATTTAGAGTTTATTTGAATTTATTACTGAATTTTATAAAGTTAAAATCTTTAATGTATAATTAAATTAATTAATAGAAATTTCTACAATAGGAACATGTGCAAAAGTTATTCCAGATCAAAGTTCGGTAAAAACTAAAACTAACAAAATTTATTTCACTTGATTTGGAGTTATAATAAATTACTTATGAATTTTAGAAGTTAAAACCATTTTTAGTACAAAATTAAATCCATTCAAGATTTTAAAACGAAATCAAAACTTTTGCTACCGCGCCAAAGCTAGCCCTACTCACTGCCGAGCGGGTCCCAGGGTCCATGGTTGACTCGATCGACCTTGACCCGGCTTAAGCCATGAATAAGACAAAAGCGGATTTTCTGGCGTTTTCTACTTCTAAAGCGTATTTTTTATTTCTGGTATTAAAAGAATCGTTTTCCTTAACAAAAGCGTATTCTTGGCTGGCGCAATGTAACAGCCCAAAGTTCTGTTACCAATTTTAAATTAGTAACATATTATTTTATTGGATTTTATGAGTTTTACAAGAGTTTTAATGCTTTTCAATATAATTGATTGAGTTTTCTGGGATTTTGTTTGATTTAAAGTTAAAAGAAAATTTTAATTATTTTCTTGAGTTTTCTAAATTTTCTAGAATTTTTAAAAGCCTTTTCTTATTTATGTTAAAGTCAAAATAAATTATTTACAAAATTGAAAGCTAAAATTAAGTTATAAATAATTTTATTAGGTTCCAAATAATTCAAGGAATTTATGTGTATTTTTCTTTAAATTGTTGAACTTGATTCTCTATTTTCTAAAAAGCCTTTTTAATTTTTGTATTTTCGGTAATTCAAAAACCATTTCAAAATCCAAAACCCAATTTTGGGCCAAATCTTCCGCTCAGCCCGCTTTCTTTGCACGCCTTCAGCCCGATCCATCTCCTTCCCGCAGCCCATCCTCTCGGCCTTTCTTCCCCCACGCCCGGCCCATGCCCTCTTCTCCCTCTTGCCGCCAAAGAAGCCCCACTAGCAGGCGTTCGCTACCACGACGCCCAGCTCCCTGCTCTTGCATGGCCGCCGCGTCACCCCGAGCCCATGCCATCGCTGCCCTCGCTCCCTCCGCCGGCCACCTACAAAAGAGCAGCATCCGAGACACTCTCACCCTTTCCCCTGCCACTTTCTCCATTCATCTTCTCCACTAAGGACCATGGTGAAGCACCCGAGCCGAGCGCGCAGAGCCCGCCTTCAGCTGCCACGCTGCCATTGCCGCCCCACTGCTCCAAGTGAGCTATGACGTCGGCCAGCCACGTCACAATGCGCCATGAAGTGCAAGGACCATTTTCGCCCTGTCAATTTTTCCCTTCATGCTCCGGAACAAGCCAGTGTTGTTGTCTTCTCCGATTCCGGCCGAAACTGCCGCCCCGGCCGCTCCTCCTCGCCGGTGCATCTACGGCTCAATTCCTTGTAGATGAAGCACCATCAAGTCTCCCTCTACCTCCCCGACCATCCACTCCGACTTTCCCCCTCCCTAGTGCCGTCGACACGATGAATCGGCCACGTCGCCATCGGCTTCCACTGCCAGCTTGTCTCTGGCCTCCTCAGCACTCACCGACGGCATGGGTGAGTTCCCCACACCTCGCCGGTGCTTGTGCTTCCCCTAACTTCTCCGGTCTCTCACCCGTGCGCTGCCGCATCGTTTCTCCTCCACCTCCGGCCGCCCCGTGCCCTTGCCGCGCCGCCACTGATCGCCTTGAGCAGTGCCACCACCCTCGTTGGGACTGCCCGTGTTGACCCGTTCCATTTTGTCCCTCCACGGCCGCCAGCATCACCTCCTCTACCGGCGCCGCCCTCACCACCCAAGCTTTGCCTCCCACCTCCATCTCCCACGCGTGCGCAGTTCTCTGTGTCTATGTGGACTCCTGTCATGTGGGTCCTTCCCCCAAATATTTAACTAGTTGACTCTAGATTAGTTGTTGGTCAAATCATTTAGTGGTTGGTCAGTGAAGATTAGTAGAGAGATTAGTTTTTGCTTAACTAAGTAGTGCAATAACAGTGAAATCTTTCCATTCTAGTAGATTGATTAGTATTGACAAGGTTTAGTAGGCTGAGTAATTAAGGGAGTTTGTTTAAGAGTTTCAATATAGTTTGTATTAATCAGTGGTTAGTGAGTAGTAATAAGCTACTAAGTATCGATTAGTACTTCGTTAGTGTATGCCTGACTTTGGGAGCCACCTAGGTAAGTTAGCCATGAAGAATATGTTAGTAGGTTAAATAGTTAGTTAACCTTCGTGTATGAGTGTGCCACTAGCAATTTGCAACCGCCGATAATAGATGTGCACACAATCACCATCAAAGTCTGCCGAAAGAGGAGAACATATAAGAGGAATAATTTTGACTGTATGATCATCGTAGATATATACATAGAATACCTAGAGAGAGTGTTTGTGAGTACCAGGTGACCTGTTAAGGAAGAAAACATCACCTAGGTTCTAGGTATCATCCGTCATCACCTGTTCTCAGTAGCAGAACCCGTCTTGATCCGAAAACAAATATGAGAGTATTACCTAACCAGGTAATCTCTCCTGTCTAGCCTCATGTTCCTGTGAACATTCTCTCTTCCCTTGTTAGATTTATCTACTTTTGACTGTAGTATTTCCTTCATCAGCTTACTTGATTGTACTTTTGTCTGCAGTATTTCTTTCGTCAACTTCCTCTGGATATATACTTCGTCTGAAGAATTTCCTTCATCAACTCCACTAGGTATAATTAGTTTCATCTGGAATACTTTCGTCTTTCAAGATGTTGCTATATATGTTATTTTCGTCCGAAGTATTTGCTTTCATTTGAATATATTTGGATTTGGTTTGTTTTCGCGTATAGATTTCGACGACTCCGGAGAAACCTGAAGTATTCGAAGAATCAGATTCTGACGTCATTTAAGAACAACAACTAAATAAGCAAGGCAAGTTACATCCTTTGATCATATTTGAATCTCAGTATTTTAAATTATTTAAATTCTATTTTAAATTATTATTGCATGCGTATTTACATTCAAGTAATTTAAATTATCGTTTTAAGCTTTATAGTTATTCCCAATTCCCTTGCATGACCGATAATTGTCAAGAGAGGTGGTGTGGAGAATATTTTCCGAATGTGATATAAATTCTAGAGTTAGAATTTGATGTTTGGATAATAAAAGTAGATTGTGGGTAGATGTTTAATGATAAAGAAAGAATGTTGATGGATATCGGATTAATGAATGTTGAACTATAGAAATAGGTAATTATTGATATTAGACTATTGATGAATATGAATTATAGACCTACACGATTGTTGGATATTGGGTTATAGAATTTGATTATTGTTGAGATTGAATTATATATACATATATTATTATTGGGCATCGGATTATCGGAGATGGAATTATAGGATTACATAATTGATGAACATGAGATTGTAGATATACATTATGGATGGATATTGAATTATATAATCACATGATTATTAGATATTGGATTATATGAATACATGATGATAGGGTTAGCAAATCATGATGTTAAACTTTGGTGGATTAGTTGAATCAAGTAATATGTATAAACCTTGCGGAATTAGTGGGAAGAATTGGTTATATTGGATTATCAGAATATATTAATGTTGGATTATAGGAGTAGATTGTTGAACTATAAGACTAAATGATTATTGGATTATAACCTTACATGACTGCTGGATAATAGGTATACATGATTGTTGGATAATGGAGATATATTATTATCGGATATTGAATTGTAGAAATAGAATAATGTTGGAGAATGAATGGTCCATGACGGATTATAGGGATAGGTGATTTATGGATGTCGGATTACTGGAAGTTGGATTATAGGAATACGATATTGGAGGTTGACCTACTGACCTTGGAATTGACAATTCTTGAACATTAATCCCTCATACCTTATCGCCCTAGATAAAACTCTGGTTAATATAATAGTATTGATGTCGACGATCGAATCGCCGATCTTACGAAAATAAACGAGGAAAATGACGTGGAATATCCTGGAATGGAATGGGGGTCGCTCTTTATTGATATGAACTGGATTTACAAGATGTGGCTAAGTACTACCTGAATTACCTTGAATGGAGGAATGTAGCAAGACAATCGGACTTAGAATATGAGTCTAAGGTGATTATCTAGCTTCTAATTCCACCGCTTAGGCTTCGTGCATATCTTTGCCTTGGCCTTGTTTTGTGTGTCGCCTATCGTCTCCTTCTTGTCTCTGTTGTTGTCTCTTGTGCTTCACCTTTGAATAACTTCGAAGAGGTGGCGATTACTCTGGAGAAGGCGTCCTGGTGAAGCGTTACTGTTGGTCGGAGCGGTAGAGAAGTTAACAATGTGCTAACTTCCTTGCGATTGCTTGTGAAAAGCTTAACCGTAGGGTGGTTAATAGTCGATGTCTTAGGGTTGTACCATCGCATGGTTTGGAGCGTATAACACGTGTTCCATTCATCATACGATAAGAAATACCGATTCGATAATTTTACGGCGGTTATACGGTGGGATTAGGCACAAAGCCTCATCAGGCGGTACCCGATAAGTAACCTCGGAATACTAACGACCGGGGAGGAGGTCGTCGATCTTAGGAATTACGACCATGAAAACATATGGTCTTTTATTATATATTAAAATAATACATAGATGTTTTAATCCTCGTCGGCTAGCCCCGAACTTTAAATAGGCTGGTCGTGTATATACCTTTTCCGATGAAATCGTATCAGGCGGAACCCATTTAATGTCGTGGTATCTGAAAGTGATCTGTGTTCACTTTAAAGTTGAGAACTTGCCTTGGGAAGCGAAGAGTTCCTCTGTCGTTTGAACAAAAAAAGCTTTTTGTCGGTTGGACTTTTGTAGAAATCCTTGAAAGTATCGGAAGGTTATAAGATCTCCTCTCATTTGGGCTCTTAGAATTTTTATGCTTCCGAATCCCCTTCGATCCTTTAGCTTCTCGCCAAGAAATCCTCCGAGTCTTTTCTGTTCTTCCGACCACAAAGTCTCCAACTTTTGCTACTCATTCTTGAGGATTTTCGCCATGTCGGAGCAGATTACAAAGTGGTTGCCTTGAATTGGGCAAGAAAAACTCGAGGCCTTGAAGAAGATGGGAATGCTCCCAGATAGGAATCGATTAATTGGAGACCGCGTGGAGAGCATTTTCCGAGCCGTGAAGATGGCGAAATCCTGTTTTCTTGCCTACATCGAATGTGAAATTTGAGACTCGGTACACAAATTCCTCCTCGCGTTCTTGAACATTACGGGTGGAATTGGTGAATTTGGCCCCAAATTCGATCGCAAATATTAGTATTTTAGCATATTTGTGCGAGGCATACCAGGAATACAACCGAACTTGAAGCTCTTTAGTTATTTCTACCGCATGGTGATGGGAAAATCTGCGGCAAAATCTGAGGCGGCTCTGGGGAATGCACATTGCGTCTTCATGGCGGGAAGGCCGATGAGTACATCTTCATGTCTGTGAAATCTTCGTGGTCGTCATGGAAAAAATCTTGGTTTTACATAGCGATTCTGAAAACGATGGCCTCTACTTCGCGGAACTAGAGCAAGTGAAAACTCCAAGTGGAAGGAAACCAGTAAAGAAGGCGAGGATAGTCAAGAGATGGGCGGATGCCATCTCGACTTCTTGTAGTCGAGGGCTTGACCGTGGCATGTGGTGAAGGATTTTACCCTTCGCCAGATTAGCCCATTGAAGCTCGGACTCATTCCTGCTCTGGTGCCTTGATCGTGATGAAGCTACCTCGGAAGGTGGTAAGTCTTTGAGATAAATTCGATCGGTATTTTGATTTGATAAATGTATTACCTTAAAATCTGTCTATTCTTCATACATTAAAGTTCTTACCCTGGGAAGTTAGAGAACGAGTCGGTGATCTGTCTTGGGAGCACGGAGAAAAGGTGAATGCCCCAAGATCTTAGCATAACTCCTATTGAAGGAGATGGCAAGGCTTAAGGTAATTTATTAAATTCCTTTTACCATGTATATACATATATTCGACTAGATCTCCAATCGTGCTCTATATTTGCGATCGGTCGGATTGCGAATCATACAATCTGGTGAGGATCAACGCCCCACCTTGGTTCGACCGAGTCGTGCCTCGAGGCACTTGAAGGAGATGAATCCTCGAGGTAATAGAACATTTTGGAGTCATATATGTACGAAAAATTTTTAGATAAAGGATTTCTTCACCTAATCAAATTTGTTCTTTGATTTAGGTGGATAAGCTGAAGGCCATGAGAATGTAGCTGCGGAGGTCAGAACTCGAGTGGTCGTGCGACCTTACGGTTATTCTTGAAACAAGCGATCTGGAGATTGAAGAAACCACTCCCTCAGGCCGGATAGTCGGGAATGTGGACCTTGTGAGAACCGGTGAGGACATAGCTTCAGACATCTTGTTGGAGGATGTGAGGTTCAACAAACCTGCTTTGGTCCGAACCGATAAAATTGGAAGAGAAGAAAAGGAAGGCTAGCGGCACGATTTCTCTCTGGCGCGTTTGAGTCAAATCCGGAAATTAACAAGGTATGTACAAATGAAAGTGATCGTATAAGTATGTATCTTTAATAATTCCTTGATGATTTGATATTTTGAACTTCCATCTTCGGTTTGCATAGGTCTTACGGTGTTAGGTCATTTCCACTGAGGTTCTTCCCGAGGACTCGCACTGTGGAAGTTCAGATCGAGCACTTCTCGGGACAAAGTTCCCGAGGAAGTAGTGGTCGAAGAAGCCCCGGCGGTGACAAAGAACGGTGAGTTGGATCCTTTGGTGATTGAAACCCCTTACGTGGAGGTAGATGCCTCGAGAGGTCTCAACAGTTCGATCCTCGCCGATAACCCTTCCCAACCTAACAAGTTCCTTTTAGTCCCGATTCGCCGAGGATAAGGAGCTTGATGAGGCGTGGCGAAAGTATCGGATACTCGGCTCAAGATGCACCTGATTTGATTTTTGCGGTTATAATGACCGAGCAATTCGTAAGTATTCTCGACCGGTTACATAACTCTTTTTACAAAGTTTATAAGGAACTTAAGAAAGAGAATGCTAATTGTGTAGCATTTGGTCGAGAACTTTCTTTGTGATCGGAGGATGACCCAATGAGTTAAGGACTTGGAGCAAAAGCACTCGAGTTGGAAAGTAAGAACTTTTCCTTTTAAACTTCGTTTCTTCTTCAATACTTTGCTCCTCTACAATTATTCTCCTTATCGCATTCGATAGATCTGGAGAAAATAAAAGAGGAGGTTGTGGTGAGAAAGCCAAGGCGCTTTTCTTGAAGAAGAAATAAAAGCTAAGACCGATCATTTCTTTGAAGCAAGTTCATTAAGGACCGGTTGATCGTTGAAACAACGACCAAATATGAAACACTTAGCAAAACAAATAAAGGTAATATGTCGTAAACTTGATTTTCCTTCAATGATGCTTGTGTTCATTAAGCGATTTGTTTTGCAGAGCAAGCGCAAATGCTAAGCAGAGTAAAAAAACTACGAAATTTGAGCAGGATAAGGAGGCGGCTCTTGCTCAAAATATTGATGAAAAGATTCATACTTTGAACAAGATGATCTTTGATTTGGGATCGAGGATCAAGCGTGCCTATCTTAAGAGATCCAATAGAAAATGAACTATTTGGGTCAACTTCTAGGGATCTTAAAGTTACGTCAAAACTACTCGGACGAATTATGCGTGCCCTAAAAGCAGTGTTGCAAGTGGAGTTAGTTTTGCTTTGGCAAAACCGAAAGCTTCCGACCCTCCATTGATCTCCAAGCTGTTAAAGATGACTTCAATCGCCCACTGAGGAGGCGACCAAGTTCATGGAAGAACTCGGGCCACTCGGAGATATAGTTGTAGAGGAGATGGAGGTCGAATCTCCGACAAGCGAGAGTTAGGCGGGGAATATTTCTTAGAGTAGGTTCTGCAAGTGTAAAAATATTTGAATATCTATGAAAACTTACCTTTTATGTCATTGACAAAGCTTTTGTTTATCTGTTTGACTTTTTAAAATTCTCGTATATTTCCTAGCCCCATCGCTTGATAGTAGAAGAGCGTTCTTGTACAAGCGGTGAGCCAAGAAAGAGAATAAAAAGAGGTCATAACCATGTATGTGAGTTTTGAAGGTATGTTTGGACATGTAAGACAAAAGCGATCGTTCTTGATACTAGGAAATCAAATGTGGTCGGGACGGTATGATTTCGACTAGTTATAGATCTTTGTTTGTCATAATGGAAATACCAATCAAAAACACTATATATGGTCGGAAAAAGACTTTGTCAAACTTGACATAAGAAGAAATGCAAATATGTATGCAACAAATTATAAGTGAACTTTGTTTATATCTATTGTCCCATAATCTGGTGGAACTAATGCTAAGACACGAAGGCATCGACACATTTCTTGAAACGTGTTCAAATTTCATGTATCCGATAGTAGCGAGGATCGAAGAAAAGAACCGTCGCTAGGAAGCTCCTTCGATTAGGCGGGACCACGTGCGAAAAAGGAGAGACTTGACTAGGAGGCTTTCAGTGTGTCGACCGAGAGCAGGACAAGAATAGACCGAATCGTGAAATAATGAAGCATAATCTTCAAAATCGTAAGCATATCATTCATGAGATAGGTAGTTGTGTGGTGCTCGATTACTCATTTTCTTAAAAAAAAAATGTAGTCAGCGTGGGAATCATTTGAAAAAAATGCTCACGACTAGGACCATAGAGTATCGAGATCCTTATAAAGGATATCGGAGAAAAATGTCTTCTCAGACCGGACTAACAATAATAAGCGACGAGAATGTAGGTGTATATATATAAGCAAGGTTGCACTTCTTAATTAATTAATGAATTTAATGAAATTGAAATTGAAAGAAATGAAAGAATGAAAATTAAACATAGAACTTACGCAATTGATCGATGTTCCAAGAATTTGACAAAATTTGCCCATCGACATAGCCGATCAGACGGAACTGGTCGGGTTACTTCGACCACGAGTGTAAGGACCTTCCCATTTAGGAGAAAGTTTATTGCGATTTGTTTGGCTCAATTTTTTTCGAGAACGGATCACCTCTGAAAAAGTGCGAGGCCGCACCTTACGACTATGGTACCTTCGCATGGCTTGTTGGTAGGCTAGCGATCGTACAAGGGCTTGGTTTAAATCGTTCTTCAAGGAAATCGGCGTCGTCGAAGTCGTCGTTCATTACGATCATTTTGTCAAAAGCGATCGATTCGGCGAGCCAATTTTGAGTTACGGAGGAAGCATGGCTTCAAAGCACCATAAACCAAAAGAATGGAGTTTCACGGTCGCACGATCGGGTCGTGGGTTCGAACGACCCATAACACGAGGGAAGTTCTTTAACCCAAGCGCTGACCGTTTGATTAAGCGGTGAATACTCGGCGTTTGATCCCGCATAAGGATACCATTAGCCGCTCAAGCGCTCCGTTGCTCTGCGGATGTGCAATGAAGCAAAATGAATTTTGACACTAAGTTCATCGCGAGAACTCACGGAATTATTCTTTGGAGAGCGGGAACCATTGTCTGTGATGATCTGTTGGGTACACCAAATCGCGTGATCACATTTTTCAAGAGAAATCTCTTAGCGGCCTCGGTTGTTATTTTAACAAGCGGCTCGGCTTCAATCCATTTTGTAAGCGTGTCAATCATGGCGAAAGGAATTGAAGCCCCGGTGCTCTTGGGAAAGGTCCCGAATGTCTAGTCCCAGGTTGCAAAAGGCCAAGAAAGAGGAATTGTTTGTAAGGCTTGTCTTTGGTGATGTACTTATCGACTATAAACCGACATTGTACACACTTCGTCACAAGCTCTTTTGCATCATGAAGGCGGTTGGCGATAATAGCCTTCTTAGGAAGGCTTTACCGACCGTGGTTCTCAGTAGGAATGGTGTGCTCCACGAGCGCCTTCATGGATTTGGTTAGCAATCTAATGCCATCCGTTTGAGATATGCATCTCATCAACACTCCATGAGATCCTCGTTTATACAAGATCGTTCGATTAGAGTGTATGATTTGGCTTTTAGTGCTATCGATCGGCCTCTACATCATCTTCTGGAATTGTGTCATCTTTGAAGATAATTGTAGATCGATGTCATCCGATCTCTCTACCGTGATCGTGTGGCGCCAACCGTCAGCGACACATGGAGCATCCATGTTTCCTTGATTAGTTTGTTCAACTTGCAAAGAATCATGTATGTTCTCGGAAGGCTCAACTACCGAGGGTGAATTGAGTTGCTCGAGAAAAACTCGGGCGGGGACGGTCGACCTCGTGGAGGCCATCCGTGCCAAGCTGAGTCCGCCAGAAAGTTTTCCTTTCTAGGAATATGTTGGATCTGAAAACCAAGAAGTGCTTTTCAAGTTTTCGTACTTCCGCGAGATAAGATGACATCTTGGTACTCGAGCATTGATACTCTTTCCCACTTGATTAAGCTACTAGTTGAGAATCGCCTTTCACTAATGTCTGCGAATCCGAGCGAGCGAGCTGCTCGAGTCCCGATAAACCTTCATATTACGCCACATTATTGGTGGCGGGAAAATTCTTGGATGGCGTGCTTGATGTGTTCGCTTGATGAGGGATATCAAGACCACTCTAGCCCCGATCCTTGTAACATCAAGGAACCGTCGAAATACATTGTCCACTCATCGTGGTGTTCGTACTCGGGTCCTTGGGTGGGTTCGAGGTTTGTCCATTCGGCAATGAATTACGCTATTGCACAGGACTTTATTCTTTGTTAAGTGAAATAAAATGGAGATCGAGCGCCCTAGCTCGACCGCCCATTTGGCTATTAGATCCCGATGATTCCTGTTTCAAGGACTTGACCAAGGGATATCGGTAGGTACGACCACTTTGTGGGCACGAAAGTAGTGCCTTAGCTTCCTTGAAGACATAAGGAGGCCATAGAGCAACTTTTGTACTGTGGGTATCTTTCCTTTGGTCCATGTAAGACTTAAACTACGTAATAGACTAGTCGTTGGATATTATTCCTTTCTACAACGATTACACCGCTAAGCATGCTCGTGGTGTTCTTTGCCACGTAAATTAGCAATGTTTCTCCCGATCTCGGAGAAACTAAGACCGGGTACTCGTAAGGTACTTTTGAGTTCCTCAAAGGCATCGCTTGCCTCTTTAGTCCACTCGAAACTCCCATGTTTAGAAGAAGTTTAAAGAAAGGTAATCCTTTTCCCTAATCTTGCTATGAAGCGGCTTAACGCCATACAACGATTAGTTTTGGACTTCCTTCTTCGTGGTCGGGGCGATCCGTCGATGGCGCAATTTTTCTTTGGATTAGCTTCAATACCTCTAGCGAAACTAGGAAACCAAGCGGTTTTCAGTGAAACTCGAACACACACTTTTAGGATTTAACTTGAGGTTATGTCTTCTCAAGTTGTTAAAGGTTTCTTGTAAGTCGGGAATGTGGTCGCTTGGCGTTGGTGGTCTTCTGACGGATCGTCAACATAAGCTTCTAGATTCCGACCGATTTGTGGACTAAAAGTTTTTGCATCAACCTTTGAAAAGTTGCACCGGCATTTTTGAGACCAAATGGCATCTTAATATAACAAGAAGTACCATATGGGGTGATGAAGGAAGTTTTCTCCTCATCTTCTTTACACATACTAATCTGGTGGTACCACGAATACGCATCTAAAAACTTAGTAACTTCGCGCGTAAGTAGAGTCTACTAGTTGATCAATGCGGGAGGGAAAGTCATCCTTCGGACAAGCTTTATTAAGATCTGTGAAGTCGATACACATTCGCCATTTCCCATTATTTTTCCTAACCATTACAGATTAGCAAGCCCTTTGTGGGTGGTTGACTTCACGAATAAATCTGCTGGAGAAGCTTGTCAATCTCCATTGGATTGCTTCCTTCCGATCGGGTGCAAAAGCGTCGTAGTTTACCTTGATCGGTTTTTATCGCTAGAGAGCAAGCACGTGCTCGATCACCTCGGGGACTCGGGCATATCGGACGCTTGCCAAGCAAACCGTCTTGATTTGCTCGGAGGAAGGAGACGAGCGACTCTTCCTATTTAGGGTCGAGTCTTGCCCCGACCGAGAATCTTGCGGCGGTTGGATCTAGTTGTCTGACCCATGTGACGACTTATTTGTCGGAGAAGCGCTTTTGTCGAGTAGTACCTCCTTGGTGCAGTCGGATGGTTTGGGCGTCATCTTTGGCCGAGTGCTTGACTGCATGGGAGATGGATTAACCTCTCGGTGGAAGTTCATCAACGATGCAAAGGATTTCGATCGCATCGTAAGCCATTTTCTCGATCTCCTCGGTGTGATGACTCCTTCGCCCGGCATTTTCAAACTTTGATAACCGTGTCGTGGCTATCAAGAATTTTGCTAATCTTTGGTCGTCGAGGATTCCGTTGTATCTTGATTCAAGTTTACTACATCAAGCGGGATCTTCTCTGTTCGAAATTGTCGGGTTTTCCAAACGCGTCACGGAAGGAAACTTGTCCTATCGGTTTAGCGGTAGAACCGGAACTATGCCATGAAAAGCATATTTCACGTGTTTCACCTTTGACATGGGGACTGCATTTCTTCTAAAGCTCCTACAAATAATATATTCAAGGAACTACCCCATCCACTAAGACCCGATTAACCCGACAATTATTAATAGTTGGTTCAGCGGCGATGGGGAACCTACGGTCGAGTCGATGGGATGGTGCGATCGTCTTTCTTTCAAAAAATTGCGGTGTCCGACCACTTCGAGTGCTTGATTACAGTTGGAGATTCGACGAGGTTGACCTCCCGCTCCATGGCCTTCAGATGACGTCTGGACTCGTATGAAGAAGATCCTCCAAAAATCATGTTGAGTGTGTGTTGGGGATCCTGGTACTCCATCTCCTCGTCGCCATCCTTGTCCTTTTTGGAGCTCGTTTCTCCATGTTCCTGTATTGTTGGAAATGGTCCTTACCCGCATAATAATCCTCCGGTTTCTTACGCGAGACACGACAAAGCGTGAGATCATGCCTCGTCACCTTTGGTGAAGTGGACACCACTTCTTATTAAATGCAGAATCTTTGGTCGGAACTTTTGCTTTGCTTCGACCGGCATAGTCCTTCTTGCCCTTCTGATCTTCTGCGGAGCGGCGAGGACTTCTTTGTCGTCGGGTCTGCGGTTCTTTTTCTTCTTGAGAGACTTCTTGTTCTTTTCTCTGTTTGTCGGGCCAGTTGGGAATCTTGTCTTCCGATCGATGGCTTCACACCACTCGATTGCTTCACTAGCGATGGCATATTTGTCCGCCATATCAAAAAGCTCAGCGGTTGTTCTTGGAGGGTTCATTGCTATGTCCTCCGTAAACCGCCGATTCCTTAGACTCGCTTTTAAAAGCTTTGAATAACGAGAGGACTCTGCGACTTGGGTATAGAGTTCTGAACTGGTGAACCTCTTGATATATTGGCGTAAAGTCTCATCGAGATCCTGCCGGATTACGTGGAGATCGTCCTCCTTCGAGGCGGTCGTCGACGTACCACGAAGTTGGCAATCGAAGATCACGAGTTGTTCCCAAGTATATATGGATCCGGCCGATAAGTTTAACAACCACGGCCAAGGCGGACCCTTGAGCACGGTGGGTAAATAGTTGGCCATTACATTCTCATCGCCATGGCAGACCACGATAGCGGTGGTATATATTTGGAGAAATTCAATGGGTTTTGAGTTCCATTGAATTTGTCCAAGTTGGCCGATTGGAACCGGCTAGGCCAACGCACTGACTTGGAGCCCAAGAGAAGGCTCGACAACTGTGATTGATTCATGGCGTCTTCTCCGGGAAGGTGCGGATTATGTCGATGGGAGACCGATCCCTAAGATGGAGCGCTGGAACTCCGGTGTCTGCGATCCGTCGTGGACATTGATATGATGTCCACGACCGCCACTTAATTCAAGCGATGTCGAGATCGTTAGGTCCTAGTGGTGGTTCTTCTCGACGCAGATGGGGAGTATCCTCTTGAAATAGCCTTCTCCCTCGTGACTCCTTGGTCGGAATCGTCGAGGAAGTCTTGGTATCGATCGCTCTCTGGTATGACCATCTTTGTCCCCTCTTGAGGAGGCGTTGGGGCCGAAGTCCTAGTCGACTTCTGAACCCCTCTGTTCTCGTCGCTTCCGTTATTTGCATAGTGCATTGGAGAATTTGGATACGACCTACGAGTTGTACAAAACTAGGCGTTCTGCTAGAGCAGATCGAATTATTAACATGTTTTGAATCGTCGTAAGTTTTTGTACGATTCTAGAAGGTCTCGTGGTTCATCTTGGTCGTCGAGGTGTCGCCTATCTGAACCTTCCCGACCTTCGGATTTGTTCGATCTGTCGGTCACTCTGGGTGGGGCGGTGCGAGCGAGTTAAGCGATTGGCGTCGATTAGTTCCGTTGCCTCCGGAAGTTGGTGCTTGGCGGCCGGATCATCTCTAACAACACGTGATGGCGTGGTAGAGAGTGTAGGACCGTCGCGAGTATCTTGATCTTCATCTCCGATCGCGTTGACCTCGTGCTTCGGCATTGATCTTCCGATGAGCTTCCATCGTAACTAATGGAGAGCTTGTCGATGCTTACGCGAAATTTTCCACGATGGAGATCGGTCGGAGATGAGCACTTCACGAGGTCTTCTCGGCTGATCAGATGAGCTGCCGATCGTATCTTTGAGTGTGATCATCCCCACATGGCCTCGACCGGTGGAGGTTTTATCGACACCGTTACGGTGACGGTTGACTCTGGAATTGCTAGAAGCGAGGAGAGTATCTTTCGACCATGATTTCATCAATGGTATATAGTTTTCGGGTGATGAGGGTGAAACTTCTTCACTGCTTTCACGGTCGAAAAGTAGGGCTTGGAAGATCCTCGGCATTCGAACTGGTGGAACGGCGGTTCTCTGGTTGCGCCACCGTAGTGGCGGCGCATCTTCATCCATCCGTCGACCTCGCTAACGTCGGCGGCGTGCGGCCGGCGGAGGAGGATGAGGAGGATGACTGCCATTTTCTTCCATGGCGCGGATACATCCTTCCATGTCGAGGTTGGCGTAGTCCGCCGTCGAACCGATTTTCCTCATCCCAAACTCGGGCATAGTCGCATGGCGATTGCGAGTTTTTGGCGAGATTTTCTTGGCGAAAAAAAATTTCTTGAAACTTCGCCTTCTTCCCCACGGACGGCGCCATTTGTCGACGATCGAATCGTCGATCTTCTGAAAATAAGCGAGGAAAATGGCGTGGAATATCACGGAATGGAATGGGGTCGCTCTTTATTGATATGAAGCTGGATTTACAAGATGTGGCTAAGTACTACCTGAATTACATGAATGGAGGAATGTAGCAAGACAATCGGACTTAGAATATGAGTCTAAGGTGATTATCTAGCTTCTAATTCCACCGCTTAGGCTTACGTGCATATCTTTGCCTTGGCCTTGTTTTGTGTGTCGCCTATCGTCTCCTTCTTGTCTCTGTTGTTGTCTCTTGTGCTTCACCTTTGAATAACTTCGAAGAGGTGGCGATTACTCTGGAGAAAGCGTCCTGGTGAAGCGTTACGGTGGTCGGAGCGGTAGAGAAGTTAGCAATGTGCTAACTTCCTTGCGGTTGCTTGTGAAAAGCTTAACCGTAGGGTGGTTAATAGTCGATGTCTTAGGGTTGTACCATCGCATGGTTTGGAGCGTATAACATGTGTTCCATTCATCATACGATAAGAAATACCGATTCGATAATTTCTGGCGGTTATCGGTCGGGATTAGGCACAAAGCCTCATCAGGCTGTGGTACCCGATAAGTAACCTCTGGAATACTAACGACCGTGGAGGTCGTCAGTCTTAGGGGTTACGACCATGAAGACGTGTGGTCTTTTATTATATATTAAAATAATACATAGATGTTTTAATCCTCGTCAATTGACAGGATGCTTTTGTTTGAAAAACTTTATACTTAGTCATGCTTAGACCAAAAATATTGAATTTGGGGAATTTAGCCAAATGTTTAAATATGATTTAATTGAGCCTATGGTATTGTTTTACCATAGGACTTTTGCAAATGATTTCTGAAAAGCAAAATAAAATGAAAAATTGGTTTGGACTTGGGCGAAATAGATGTTTGGTGGGTGCAGGTTTATGCACGGGCTCAATCCGGGTTTGGGTCGAGGCCCATGGGTTTTATAAAAAGTCGCCCAAGTCAGTTAAGAACCAGCCTTCGAGTGTATTTTGCTAAGCCCTTCCGTACTACCACATGTCTAGAGTGGGGAGGACCTGACTAACTAATTTGAACGTTTCACCGTGGTCGTGCCATCCGGTTGCGTGTGTGTCTTTTATGACGTACTTTTATATATTCTCACCTCGCGCAAGAGGGGGCTTGAACCCGGCGGGTTTCCATCCAAAGGGGGCGAAACCTTAGCGAGACAGGACTACGGTGGGATGACGTATTGTAAAGGTCTTGTCACATGCTCTAGACCGCTTACTTAAGGTAGTGAGCGGTGGTATCAACGGATGCCAAACAAACTAGAGAAGTTGTATCGTGTGGGTAAAACTGTACACCTCTGCAAAGTGGAAAACTATTCGAATAACCATGTCCACGGTCATGGACATGCTAGCAAAGCCACTCCAAGTTAGATTTTGGTTTTGTTTTCAAAAGACTTGTTAAACGGTTTTGGATTTCATCCAAATGGGAAATTGGACGGGTAGCCATGTGATAAGAGAGTATCCTTCACCATTCTTGTGTGAATGTTATCTGACTATAAAACTGAGAATTTAGAAAATGAATTTTAGTTATAGAATATCTGCCTTGGAAGTTAGTACCAGTATTTAAAGAAAATACCGCTTTATGCAAAATAAACCCTATAAGCCATCCTTTGTTATACTCTCATGCATTATAATATGTTATTGGGTGTAACTTGCGGAGTACATTTATTTGTACTCACCTTGCTTAATAATTTATTGATCAGAGAGAAAAAGGACTTCAAGAATCTGAAGATCGCGAACGACTAGGTTGCTACCCGATCGATTACTGTGGCGAACTAAATTGGGCTCTATACTTTTACTTCGTCTTCCGCTGTGTTCATCGTTGTTGGCTCGTAAGTCTTTCTGGTAATAAAACTCTGTTTGTTATTTATTAAATATGTGATATGGATTTGTTATCATTTTGTTTAACTGTGTACTCTAGCTACTGATCATGGGACTAGAGTGGAATGCACAGTGGATTTGGGAGAGTTAATCCTGGGTCCTTACACACAACCACTTAACCGATTATTTGGGCCCACATGTCAGCGCCCAGGTGAAGAAATCAACGGCTAAAGCGCTCGGTTTTGCTTGCGGTTCCACCATGTAACAACCCAAAATGCCTAAGTTGGATTAGTAAAGCATCTAATGTGCATTTGTGAAATTTTGGACTTTTTAAAACATTTTGTTGCAGCAAATAGGTTTCAATTGTGTGAATGTTTTAGTTGGATTCTATATTCTCTGATATGCTTGTTTGGATTTTCTGGAACTTTTTGAGCTTATTTGGTTGCTTATTTAATTTGCTTGTTCAATTTGGAATGTGAATTTAAAACACAAACCTAATAGGTAAATAAAACAAATGGGAATGAAAGTTGATAAATAAAAATCTAAACACAACATAATTGTTCTAAATATAATTTGAGGAATTAATTAAAGCATGTTTGCAATTTTCTCACATCAAGTAATAATAATTAATATTAAATCGAATTGTTCGAAGAACTGCAATAAAAAAATAATCATCATCATTTTGATTTTGTGTTTTCACATGCATCACAAAAATCATGTCATCATGCATGCATCAGTAGCTTCGCTTTCTTTTCTGGTTCGACCGACCGCAGGCGAAACACCCACATGTCCTTTCTTTTCCGGTCATCCCTTTTTTTCCTTCCCTGCTAACTCCTTTTGCTTCTCTCCTTCAAATCTCATCCAAAAACTCAAAACTAAGCCATGCATGTCATACCACCGCGATCGTCATCGCACGACCAACCCGATTCTGCAATTCGTTTTCGCATGCATGGCAGTCTGCGCAATTTCGTGCAAAGAGAGAAGAAGTAGCAGATAAAATGTCTGCGTGTCTTTTTCTTTTCCCTAACTTCTCTCCTCACAATCATAATCAAAAACTAAAAATTGTGCGACGCATGTTATATCGTTGCGTTCGTCGTCACGTAAGCATTCCATTTTCGCGGTTGGTTCCCGCATGTGAGATTGTTTGAACAAGTTGAAGAAAATGAGGAGGAACAGTACTGTATAATAGCTAGTTGCAGCAATTGTCATTCCTTTGTCTCCAACCGAACAACTCCCTGACCATTTCCTATTGCCTAGCCGAACACATCCCCTCCACTGCCCATTCTCATTTTTGCTCACTACCCAGCCAAACTTTTCACCATTGCATTTTCTCCAACTCTTGTCCTACCCATTTCTTTAACAGCAAAACAAAAACAGGAACTTTAAAGATTTTTAGAGAAAATCACACTCTAGTTAAATTCCTAAAAATTTTACCTAAGCATCTACATTATGTCAGGAACCTCTCTTAAAAATTTTGTGATTTTTGGAGCTAAGCGTCTATGTCTAAAAATTACCTAATCACCCTCAACCATTTCTCTTTTCCCCAACCAAACAGCAGCACCATCCCACCACCCACTGCCATTTCGTTTTCTTTCCTCTCCCATCCGAACCAGCATGTGCTGCATGCCCATTTTTCCTTGTCCCAACCGAACAAAGTCTCCACTGCCATCTTCTCTTTGTTTATTCACCCCACTGCCACACTCTATCCAATATGCAAACAGCCACTGCTCATTTCATTGCCCCAGCCGAACAGCCTTTTCTCCCCTCCTGTCACTTTCTTTCCCCAACTAGCAAAGCCCCTCCACTGCCACTCTGGCTACCAGCTGAACACCCTATCCACCACAGCCTTCATCTGTGCCATTCTCCCAAACCGAACCAAGCACACCATTTATTTCTCTTCATGAACACAAACTCAAGCTCCACTTCTCTCCTCTAAATCTCCACCAAGAACACAAAATCTGGTCATGCATGTTATGCCATGGTGTTCCTCAACTCATAAGCATCCCACCCATACGATTAGATTTTGCATGCAAGTGTTTTTGAGTGTTTTGGAGAGATGAGAAAGAAGAGTAGGGGCACTGGACTAGAGCACGAGCAGCAGTGGTGCATCGGCTCCATGCAGCCGGTGGTGTGGGGGTAGCCCCATGCGTAGTGAGCTACGGTGTCTAGCGGCGCGCGATAGCCCGGCAACGCACTCGGCCGAGGCTCAGCTCGGTGGCGACCAGCGGCTCTTAGGCGCTGCATGAGCAGCAGATCTTGCCGAGGCGAAAAGCCCATGCCAGCATGTAATGGTGATGCGCGGCGCATGCTCGCTGCACGGTCGGGCTTGCATGCATGCAGCGACGCCAAGCGGGACGCAGACGAGAGCGGCGACGACTACGGCGGAGCAGAATGAGGACGAGCACCGAGAAGGCTACGTTCGGTGGTAGTCGCACGCTTAGCGCGTGCGACGGTAAAATCTTTTATTAAATCGCGTTACCGCATTTATATTATTAGTCATTGTTGCATATTCATCCCATTAAGCATGGCATTTTATTTTTCATGCATGTTTAAATGTAATTAACAAATAGATGTTTGATTCAAGTGAGAAAAAGTATTTAATAGCAACTCAATACAACAAACTCCTTTGGATAAAAATTTGATCGGAAAAAAAAATCAGATTTCAGTTGAGAATAACAGTAGGTGAGATTAGCAATTAATGGGAAGCATGATTTGGAATGAATTGCCCATATGAACAGTGAGCTAAACCATGTCAAATGTCAAAACAAATTGATTAAAAAGTATGTTGAATTTTTAGCCATTAACATTTAATCTAAAAATGTAAATTAATCTTGAGTCAAGAATTAGAATTGGTTAGTTAAGCAACAATAAGTTACTGCCCTTTTCTAATGCTAGTAGATGAAAAAGTTTTATTGGATTAAATAGCCTTTAGAGTTTGATCTAAAGAGAGCACTCTAAATCTGAAAAACAAGTGTTAAGAATGATCCCTATAAAACAGTGAATCTCCATTAGGTAATTGAATTTATCAAAGTAGCTAGTAAGCTAATTAAAGAAGCTATTCTCCTTAGCAAAGTTGTTAAGAGAGTAGAGGGTAGTTAGATTTGACCAAACCCCTGTGCCATAGTTGTGTTAATAGCAATAGAGGCACTAAGTCAATGAGATAGTTATAAAAAGTTTGGCTTAAACTTCAAAACCTCATAACTAAATCAATTCAACTCCAATTCGAGTTAAACCAATTTTGTTGGTTTTCATTCTTAATGTAATTTAACTTGGAATAGGTTTGAATCATGTTATTGCCCCAGAAAATTTCGAAATTGGAATTAATTTCTAGAATGAACTATTTTTACACTAGAAATTGAATTAACTTCAAAAATTCGTAAGTAATTCATTTGAACTCCAAATGGGATGAATCCAATTGGATTGTTCATATAATTTTATCCTATATCCATTTTTGTAATCCTTATATCCACCACTATCCTACAAAATTTTACTAAATAATTAAAATCGGATGAACAGTAACAGAAGTGAATTTCTTAGCATTTTCCAGAAATCTGATTTTCAAACTACTATAACTCTCACATACAAACTCCAAATCGAATAATTTTTGTTTCTAAATTCATATTAAATCATAATCTAACTACTGTATTAATTTCATAACTTTTGAAGACTTTTGGAATTTGGTGTTTATTCGGTGTTTTCGCTTTGTCGGTTCTTATCGCTAGATGACGATGATGTGGGAGTGCAACGGAGATGATCATATGAATGTCCAGAGTTCCAGCAAGCAAAGACAAGCAGTTTGATCATAAATGTCCTATTACTTTCAAGTCTAATACTTTGTTTACAAATTGTATGTATGCATGCTTTTGTGTCAAAGTAATTTTCCCGATTAGAGGTAGCTATTCCTATTGCATGGTTGCCCTTAAATTGTTATCCCCTGCCACAAAACATAAGTTATTAATATCGCTGGTGAATTAGAGCCTGGTGATTTAATTATAATCTTTTATTGTCTTTACGGTGTCATACTTAGAAATGCTTAGCTACCGGTAGAATTGGGCGGTTATCGACTTAGTCGATAACTTTGATCACACAAAATTATTATTATCATTATGCTCAGCACTTTGTGCTTTGTTACTTTGTAAAGTCAAAAACTGAAACTGAAAATAAAATGTTTGAGACTTGGGCACAATGGTTGATGGTGTGATCTTATGGTGTGACCGGAATGGTGCCCGGGTCAACAAGGATCGAACATCTTGGACACCGACCCAAGCATAATTGCGTGCTAACCACATGAGAGGCATATGGAACCTCTCTTGACTTAGTACTTTGGCGTGTGTTAGCTCCGGGTCACATGGTGGTTGTGTGCGTTGTGCCGAGAAAGAAACTTGTGTGTGTTTGGGTGAGCAGTAGTGGAGGTTATCCACTGCAAGGAGCATCGTCCTTTATAAGGAGGTGAGCATCTTTGATGACTCCGCATCAACGTATGGGGCTTCCTCCCATATGGGCGACTCGTAGTTAATGCACAATATTGGAAATGTCTCGTAGGACTTAGCCGTGCCGGCATACCAAAGGTAGTGTGCTTATTCCAGAGGCAAAAAGGCGGTCTGACGTGTGGGTACATTAGTACACCCCTGCAGGGTTCAAACTATTCGAATTGCCTCGTCCTAGGTTACGGACACGCTTGGTTAGGTCTTTACAAGAGTTAGACTATAACATTTAATTAAAACTTGATGTGGGTGGTATGAATGGGGAATTCATGCTATTGTTGTGGTGGCTATTGGGTTAGCCACTTCCAGAATGTCTTGTTATTATTGATTCTTGTATCTCGTTGTTTTTGTCAAATAAAAACAGATTGTAAAATTGCTTTAAATCTATTACATTATTGCAAATGAAAACTTGCTTTATGCTAAAAATGAGTCTAGAGCCTCCTCCACTTAAATAAGCTTGCATGTAGCTATATATAGGCCTGTTACTCTACACGTCAGTCTTGCGAGTATATTTTTGTACTCATTTGCTTTTCTTAATAAATTGTTGCAGAGGAGGTTGATCCCCAAGGGATCGACTATTGTGAGACCGACTTCGTACAGGACGACTAGCTTGGCGGCCTGGTCGATTGCCTTGTGGGTAATGGCAAACCGTTTGGCTTTTGTTTATCGCCATCTTATGGCTTATGTTTCTGCTGCTGGAGGCACGAGGTCAATGCGATCGGAGATGCAAATCAAGATGCCTTGCACGGTCCTACACACTCTGGCACGCCACCACGTGTTGGTAGAGATGTTACAGGTCATCAAGCACCAACTTCCAGAGGCAACAGAACTGATCGACGTCCATCAATTAACTCGCCCTGCTCTGCCCCACCAAGAGTAGCTGATCGGACAGAACAAACTAGGAGGTCGGGGGGAGGTTCAGATCTTCAAACACCGACTACCGGCATGAATCCTTCAAGACCTTCGGTAACGGTTTTGTACAGCTCGTAGGCCAAGTATCAGAGATTCTTCAGCAGACCATACAACAAACAGAAGCATACCAAGAACAGAGAACTTCACAAAGTCAAACCATGACTTCATCTCAACGTTCCTCCCTCAACAGAGGGCAACATGGTCGAATCGGAGAACCATCAATACCAAGGCCTCCTCGGCGATTCCGACCAAGGAGTCATGAGGGGAGAAGGCTATTTCAAGCAACCACTCCCTCACCGCGTCGAGAAGAGCAACCACTTGGGCCAGACGATCTCCGACATCGTCTAAATCAAGCAGGCGGTCGAAGGCATCATACCAATGTCTACGACCGGATCGGTACACCGGAGCTCCAGCGTTCCAATCTTACGAACCGGTCTCCGACCGATTAGAATCCGGTCCCCTTCCAAAGAAGGTGCCATGAATCAATCACAGGTTGTCGAGCCTTCTCTGCAGGGCTCCAAGCTGTGCATTGGCCAAACAGGTTTCGACCAACCAACCTGGACAAGTTCAATCGGACTCAGAACCCATTGGAATTTCTCCAAATATATACCACCGCAATCAAGGCTGCTGGTGGTGATGAAAATGTGATGGCGAACTATCTGCCCACAGTGCTCGAAGGGTATGCCCGGTCGTGGTTACTTAACCTACCGGTCGGATCAATCTATACTTGGGAGTAACTTTTCGACCTTCTAATTGCGAATTTCCAAGGCACGTACGACCGCCCTAGAAAGGAGGATAATCTCCACCGAATTCGGCAAGGCTCTGATGAGACTCTCCGTCAATACATCAAGAGATTCAACCAGGTTCGTAATTCCATACCAGAAGTCGCCGAATCATCCGTCATCCAGGCTTTCAAAATAGGTCTAAGGAATCGGCGGTTTACAGAGGACATAGCAATGAACCCTCCACGAACAACCGTCGAACTTTTCAACATAGCTGGTAAATACGCCACTGCTAGCGAAGCAATTGAGTGGTGTGAGGCCATTGATCGGAAGGATAAAATTCCCCAACCTGGCTTGGATAAACCGAAGAAGAAGAATAAGAAAGCTCTCAAGAAGAAGAAAAACCGCAGACCCGACGATAAAGAAGTCCTGGCTATCCCTGAAAAGTTTACGAATGGTAAGAGTGACTATACCGGTCGAGGCAAAGCAAAGGCTCCGACCAAAGGATACAAGAAAAATAAGAGGTGGTGTCCACTTCACCAGTAGGCAAGGCATGACCTGCGCACCTGTCGAGCCTGGCAGAAAAAGCTGGAGGATTACTATGCAGGTAAAGGACCACTCCTCGCAATATAGGAACTCAGAGAAACAAGTTCCAAAAAGGACAAAGATGGCGACGAAGAAATGGAATACCAGGAGCCTCAACATATGGTCAACATGATCTTTGGTGGGTCTTCTTCGTACGAGTCAAGGCGTCATCTCAAGGCCATGAAGCGGGAGGTCAAACTCGTAGAGCCTTCAACCATCACCAAACCATCAAGGTGGTCGGACACTGTAATCTCCTTCAACAAAGAGGACTGCCACATCCCTTCGACTCGACCAGGTAGGTTCCCTATTGTTGTTGAACCTACTATTAATAACTGTAAGGTTAATCGAGTCTTAATAGATGGTGGTAGTTCTTTAAACATTTTATTTGCGGGAGCTTTTGAAGAAATGCAAGTTCCCAAGTCCAAGGTGAAACCGGTGAAATATGCCTTTCACGGTATAGTTCCTGGTTCCACCGCTAAACCGATAGGACAAATTTCCTTACCGGTCACGTTCGGAAGACCTGACAACTTCCGAGCAGAAAAGATTTCGTTTGATGTGGTGGATTTTGAGTGCGATACTGGCGGAATCTTGGGTCGTCGACTTTAGCAAAATTCTTGATAGCCACGCACTGCGGTTATCAAAGTTTGAAAATGCCTGACCTAAGGGAGTCATCACGGTTCGAGGAGATCAGAAAATGGCCTATGTGTGTGATCGGAAATCCTTAGAACTGGTCGATGAACTTCCGACCAGAGAGGCTAATCCATCTACCGTGCAGGTCAAGCACTCGAGGCCAAAGATGACATCAAAACCATCCGACCAAACAAAGGAGGTACCACTCGACAAAGGCGCTTCTCTAGATAGCGCCAAGTCACCACCTGAGTCAGGAAACACTGACTCATCTACCCGAAAGATACTGGTCGGGGCAAGACTCGACCCCAAATAGGAAGAGTCGCTCGTCTCCTTCCTCCGAGCAAATCAGGATGTATTCGCCTAGCAGGCGTTCAACATGCCTAGAGTCCCCCGAGAGGTGATCGAGCACAGGCTAGCTCTCCAGCCTGACAAGAAACCGATCAAGCAGAAGCTGCGGCGTTTTGCACCCGATCGGAAGGAGGCAATCCAGTTGGAGACTGACAAGCTCCTCAAGGCTGGATTTATTTGTGAAGTCGACCACCCTCAGTGGCTCGCCAATCTGTAATGGTTAGGAAGAATAATGGGAAATAGCGAATGTGTATTGACTTCTGAGATCTTAATAAAGCTTGTTGAAGGATGACTTTCCCTTCCACGCATTGACCAACTTGTAGACTCTACTTCCGTGTGAGTTACTAAGTTTTTAGATCGATTTGAGTACCACCAGATTAATATATGTAAAGAAGATGAAGAGAAAACTTTCTTCATCACCCCATATGGCACTTACTGTTATGTTAGGATGTCGTTTGGTCTCAAAAATGCTGGTGCAACTTTTCAAAGGTTGATGCAGAAAACCTTTAATCCACAGATAGGTCAGAATCTAGAAGCTTACGATGATGATCTAGTCGTAAAGAGCATCAACGCTGGCAATCACGTTCATGACCTACAAGAAACTTTCAATAACTTGAGAAGGAATAACCTCAAGTTAAATCCGGAAAAGTGTGCGTTCGGATTTTCCGCTGGAAAACTGCTCGGCTTCCTAGTCTCGGCTAGAGGTACTGAAGCAAATCCAGTAAAAATAGCAACCATCAACAAGATGTGCCCTCCGACCACAAAGAAAGAGGTCCAGAAACTAACCGGTTGTATGGCAGCGCTAAGTCACTTCATAGCAAGGTTAGGGGAAAAATGATTACCTTTCTTTAAGCTTCTTCAGAAACATGGAAGTTTCGAGTGGACTAAAGAGGCAAACGATGCCTTTGAAGAACTTAAGAAGTACCTTACAAGCCCCCCGATCTTAGTTTCTCTAAGATCGGGAGAAACATTGCTAATTTACGTGGCTGCAACGCCACAAACAATTAGCAGTGTACTGGTTGTAGAATGGGATAACATCCAACGACCAATGTATTACGTAAGCGAAGTCTTACATGGACCAAAGGAAAGATACCCACAGGTACAAAAGTTGCTCTATGGTCTCCTTATGTCTTCAAGGAAACTAAGGCATTACTTTCAAACCCACAAAGTGGCCGTACCAACTGGATATCCCCTTGGTCAAGTCCTCGGAAACAGGGAATCATCAAGGCGAATAGCAAAATGGGCGGTTGAGCTAGGGGCGTTCTACCTCCATTTCATCTCACGAACAGCAATCAAGTCCCAGGCAATAGCATAATTCATTGTTGAGTGAACAAACCCTGAACCCACCCAAGGGCCCGAGTACGAACACCACGATGAGTGGATACTGTACTTTGACGGCTCCTTGATGCTAAAAGGCTCGGGGGCTGGAGTTGTCTTGATATCCCCTAGTGGCGAACACATCAAGTACGATATCTAGTTAAATTTTCCTACCACAAACAACGTGGCAGAATATGAAGGTTTACTGGTAGGACTCCGAACAGCTCGTTCGCTCGGGATTCGCAGATTACTAGTGAAAGGCGATTCTCAATTAGTAGCGAATCAAGTGGGGAAAGAGTATCAATGCTCGAGTACCGAGATGTCATCTTATCTGGCGGAAGTATGGAAACTCGAAAAGCACTTCTTCGGTTTTCAGATCCAACATATTCCTAGAAAGGAAAACTTTTTGGTAGACCAGTTGGCACGGATGGCCTCCACGAGGTCGACCGTCCCACCCGGAGTTTTTCTCGAGCAACTCAATTCGCCCTTGGTGGTCGAGCCTTCCGAGAACATACATGATTCTTTACAGGTTGTACAAATCGATCATGAAAACATGGATGCTTCACAGGTCATTGACGGTTGGCGCTATTACGATCAAGGTAGAGATTGGATGACATCGATCTACAGTTATCTTTAGCATGACATAATTCCAGAAGATGATGTAGAGGCTCATCATCTAGCACGAAAAGCCAAATCATACACTCTAATCGAACGTACCTTGTATAAACGAGGATCTCACGGAGTATTGATGAGATGCATATCTCAAACGAATGGCATTAAGTTGCTAACCAAAATCCATGAAGGAGTCTATGGAGCACATCATTCCTACAGAACACTGGTCGGTAAAGCCTTGAGCAAGGATACTCATCGCCAACTGTCACGACCCGACCAGGGCAGGCACACCCGGAGGTCCCTCGGGACCTCCAGGAGGTCAAAAGGAACCCCAGGATGTCGAGAGGTCCTCGGGACCTCTGGGAGGTCCATAAAGGACTCCCAGGATGTCCCGTGGGACATCCCGGAAGGACCGCACAGACCTCCCGAGAGGTCCGGGAGGACCACTTGGAGGTCTGGGAGGTCTTGACCGCAGAGGTCATTGGACCTCAGACCTCCCCAAACTCCACGTCATAACCCGAGGGAGGTCCGAAGGGAACCACCCCGAGGAGGTCGTGGGACTTGGGGACAAGCCTTAGGTCCTCTGTGATCCAAACCAGCCCCCAGAGATCATCGACTGGTTCTCACAGCAAACAAGTGATAACATATACATCCACAAGACTTTATTAACAACAAAAGAGGTTTGATTACAAGGGGTTGCTTACAAACTCCAGCAACCGGGAGCAACACACACGCAGCGGAAAACAAAAGACAACATCCACTCATTACACCACAGGTGATTGGCTGGAGGGCACGGTCTAATTGAGCTGATCATCTTCATCATCAAAGGAGTCTTCATCTGCTCAATTCATGAATCAAGCAAGAGTGAGCACAACAACCGTGCTCGCAAGTTACACCCGTCAATTAACAAAATGACATGCATAGGGGTATATCAAGGGAAAGCATATTAAGGTTGTTTTGCATGAAGCCAATTTTATTTCAAATACAAGTATTAAGTTTCAAGGCAAGTTACAATAGTTAAAATTCATTTTTACAAATCCATTTTAGTTTGATAACATTCATCATTGAAATGGTGAAGGATACCCTCCTGCACAAGGCTTCCCGCCTAAACCCAATTTGGTTAAACTACCAAAACCAGTTCATAAGTCTTTTGAAAACCAAAACCAAGAGCTAACTTTGAGTGACATTGCCAGCATGTCCATGACCGTGGACACAGCTATTCGAATAGATTTACACTCTGCAGAGGCTGCACACTTTACCCACATGACATGAATTCTCTAGTTTGCTTGGCATCCGTCGATACCACCTCACACTTCCTTTGGTGAGAAGTCTAGAGCACATGACAAGGCCTTTACAATGCATTGCTCCATCGCAGTCCACCCACATTAAGGTTTCGCAGATCCCCCCTCTTTGGATACAAACCCGCCGGGTTAATAGGGTGCCCCCTCTTATGCCAGGTGGGACTACAACTAGTCTTAACATGACAAACCCACCGCATCCATAGGGTAAAATACGATAGAGCTTTGCAAATTAATTAGCCAGGTCCCACGCCCCACACTGGAGACATGTGGTTGCACAATTTTGGCATAGCCCATTATAGGCTTAGCAAGTGGTGTCTCAAAGACCGGTCCTTAACCGACTTGGGTGACAAACCTCAACCCTGGGGCATCAGATCACACGACCCCCGTGCATAGACATGCACCAACCACACAACCAGCTTCGCCCAAGTCAAAACTATTTTTTCCTTTACTTTGCCTTTCAAACCTCCATGGCACACCAATGCCATGGCCATTTGTAAACCTCCATGACACACCAATGTCATGGCCGAAATCCCCATGACACACCAATACCATGGCCGAAATCATTTGAGTAATTGATATTTTTGGTCAAAACTCCTCAAATCAAGATTTTGGTCTAAGCAATACTAAGCATTCCATTTTTCAAAAGCTACGGGTCCTCACTATTGCAAGAACCAGGTTTTATCTAGGGTGACAATGGGGTTGATTCAACATGGACAGAGGTCATACCAAGCAGTAGGTTTAACTATGAATTGAAAGATAGGCATTGAAATAACTTAGTAAAGTAAGCATGCATACATCTTTGAAAACGACATAAGTAATTTGAAGTATTGGGTGCAACATAATCAAGAGTGTAACTTGCCTTGCTCAAGGTCTTGAGCTTCTTCCTCTCCCTCACAGAACTCAGGCTCCCCACGCTCTTGATAATCTACACGCAAAAAACCACATATTCAAAATAAAGCTCAAACAAGATCCAAAGAACTCCAAATAAACTTAAAGACAAAACCAACAAAGAGGTTGGAAGGTCAAGAGGAGGTCCAATGAGCTTGTTAGAGGAGGTCCAGAGAGTCAAGAGAGGAGGTCCAAGAACTAGGAGGGAGGTCTAAGGTAGGCTCGGTTGAGACAGAGAGGAGAAATGGAGAAGAAAGTGAGAAAGGAGAGCTTCCCAAACTATATATAGTGGAAGCCAATGCACATGACCCAGGATAGGGTCAATGAAGTTAGTAAATAGGACAATGGGAGTAGGCAAGGAATGTGACAATCGGTATGACATGAGTATCTTGCAAAGGTGGGAGCATTTAATGTGATACAACATGCATTAAATCTTTCAGGAGACTTCCTTGCCCAAGGACACAGTCAAGGATAAAGAAAATCGGGTGTGATCGCCCGATGGGGATGCCAAGACCATGAGAGGAGGTCCTGCAAAGACACTGAGGAGGTCTTGCAGTGAACAAGGGGAGATCCTCACCCACAGGGGGAGGTCCTGACGGTTGGATCTCCAAAGAGGAGGTCCAAACGGCCAAGATTAAGTACACCTAAGGAGGTCCGCAAGAGTTGGGAGGAGGTCCTCACCCGCAGGGGAGGTCCTGGCGGTTGGATCTCCAAAAGGAGCTCCAACGGTCAAGATCAATGGCAAACAGGGAGGTCCGCAAAAGTAAGAGGAGAACCTCACCCGCAAGGGAGGTCTAGAGCCGCAAGATCAAACCCAGGGGAGGTCTGAACGGCTAAGATCTCCAAGGGTCTGAACAGCTAAGATCTCCAAGGGGTGGTCCTAACGATCGGATCTGCCAAAAAGGGAGGTCTGGACGGCCAAGATTTCCAAAAGGGAGGTCTTGACGGTCCAGATTTACAAGGAGGAGGTTCTGGCCGCTGGATTTCGATCGGACCGCCCAAAATGATTGGGACGCTCGGACCATTAGAGCTAGCGCAGGATCTCAGCCTTAGAACTAAATCGGGTGGTCCAAAATGGCTGGGATGTTCGGACCGTTTGAACGTCACAACAAATCGGACCATCCAACGAAGATCTAAGGGCTCAGAGGAGGTGGGACGTTCGGACCATCCGGACGTCTCACCAGGATCACACCGTCCAATGCAAATCAGACGACTCACGATCAATAGAGATGAAATAGATAAGGAGGAGATCCTAGAGGACCTGGGGAGGTCCGGTAAGACACAGGGAGGTCCAATAAAGGTAAGGGGAGGTCCTAGAGGACATGGAGAGGTCCTGAAGGACGCGGAGAGGTCCAATAAAGGTAAAGGGAGGTCCTAAGAAGTGGTAGTACCGCATGGTGCGGGTGGTACTACCGGGTCGATACTGAAGGGAACCTCCAGAGAAGGTTTCAAGGCTTCAAGCGACGAAGGACATCCAAGAAAACACGAAAAGCTTCACAGGATTCCAAAGGAGCTCCGATGCACATGAGGGCGGTGAAGGCTTGGGGAGGTTGCAAGCCAGAGAAGACCCGAGAGGGAGAATCGGACCCAGGGAGGTCCAAGCGTTTGGGAGGTCTAGACCCAAGGAGGTCTGGACCAGAGGAGGACAACATAAGGGAGGTCTGAACCTTTGGATCCCAAACAAAAGGGAGGTCTGGGCCATTAGATCCCAGACGAAGGGAGGTCTGGGCCATTAGATCCCAGACGAAGGGAGGTCTGGTCCAGAGATAGACAAAAGATGGACAGAGAAGGGAAAACCATCAAAACTCCAACAACTCAACAAATCTTCAAGGAAATTTTAGTTGAAGTTTGAGTTAGTCCACTTAAATCCATTATGAAATTTCAGGTTAAGCTTTGAATTCCCATCAAAACAAAATGGTTCTTTTTATTTTGAAAATTTCAAAAAGGGTTCCAAAAATTAGGGTGTCACACCAACTGCCCTTCATGATGCAAAAGAGCTCGTGACGAAGTGCATACAATGTCAGTTTCATAGCCGACAAGTATATCAGCCGGCACAAGCCTTACAAACAATTCCTCTTTCTTGGCCTTTTGCAACCTGGGGACTGGACATTCTGGGACCTTTCCCAAGAGCACCCGGGGGCTTCGAATTCCTTTTCGTCATGATTGACACATTTACAAAATAGATTGAAGCCGAGCCTGTTGTTAAAACAACAACTGAGGCCGCTAAGAGATTTCTCACAAAAAATGTGGTCACACGATTTGGTGTACCCAGTCATATAATCACAGACAACGATGCCCAATTCTCCAGCGATCAATTCCAAGAATTCTGTGACGAACTTGATATCAAAGTTCATTTTGCTCCTATTGCTCATTCGCAAAGCAACGGAGCAGTTGAGCGAGCCAATGGTATCATCATGCAGGGGATTAAACGCCGAGTATTCGACCAGTTGATCAAACGGTCAGGAGCTTTGGTTCAAGAACTTCCTTCTGTTTTATGGGCCATTCGAACCATGGCTAGTCGTGCGACCGGTGAAACGTCATTCTTCTTGGTTTATGGTGTTGAAGCCATGCTTCCTCTAGAACTAAAGCTTGGCTCTTCTCGGACTAATTGTTTCAACGAAAACGATCAGAATGAACGACGACTTGACGACATCAATTTCCTTGAATAACGATGAAACCAAGCCCTAGTACGATCAACAGTCTATTAACAAGCAATACGAAGGTACCATAGTCGTAAGGTGCAACCTCGCAGTCTCGCTGTAGGTGATCTTGTTCCCAGAAAAATTTAGAACCAAGCAAATCGCAACAAGCTTTCTCCTAAGTGGGAAGGTCCTTATACTGTGGTCGAAGTCACCCAACCAGGTTCAGTACGATTAGCTATGTCTGATGGGCAAGTTTTGTCTAATTCTTGGAACATTGATCAATTGCGTAAGTTCTATGTCTAATTATTTTATGTATTATTTCAATTCTTTTTCATTTAAATAAAGATTAGTACTTTCCTTTATTTATTTTCGACGAGTGATATGGTTCATATATATATATATATTCTAGTCACCTACTATTGTTGATGGTCGGAGAAGACAATTTTTCTCTCCGGTATCCTTTATCAGGATCTCTGTTACTCTTTGGCAACGACATCTGTGTCATACGATGTATAGGTCCTAGTCATGATCATTCCATGAATGATTTCCATGCGTGACCATACGAGTAAACAGAGCATAATACAAATAACTTCATATAATGCCTATACTATTAGGATTATGAAGATTATATTTCTTCATTTCAAAACTCTGTTCTACTCTCGTTTGTCTACTGGTTGGGACACATAAAGCCTCCTAGTCGAAGTCTCTCCTTTTTCGCATGTAGTCCTGCCCACTGGAAGGAGCTTCCTAGCGACGGTTCTTTTCTTACGATCCTCGCTACCAGTCGGACCTGAGCCTGAGCACGTTTTGCGAAATGTTTTTCTATGTCTTCTGTTCTTAGCAGTTTTTTTTCCAACCAGTTTTGGGTCATATATATAAATACAATCACTTATCGTTTTTTGCATACATTCTTGCATTTCTACTTTTCTCAACACAACAAATCTTTTTTCTGACCATATACAGTTTTGTTTGGTATTTTGATTATGACAAACAAAGATCTATAACTAGTCGAAATCATACACTGGTTCGGACCAAAATGATTTCCTAGTATTGTTACGATCAGTTTTGTCTTATGATCAGTATATGCCTTCAAAACAATGGTTTCGACTTTCATTCTCTTTCTTGGCTAACTGCTTGTCTAGTAAGGCTCTTCTACTACAAAGCAGTCGGGGGCTAGAGAGTATACGAGAATTTTAAAAAGTCAACGGGATAAACACAAGAATTGTTGATGACATAAAAGTAAGTTTTGTATATAATTCTTATATTACAATGTCCTACTCTAGAATGTCTCCAGACTAATTACTGCTTGATGGAGATCCAATTTCCTTCTCCTCTACAACTTTGTCTCCAAGTGGCCTTAGTTCTTTTATAAACTTGGTCGCCTCATCAGGCAGGCAGTCGAAGTCATCTTCAATGGCTTGGAGATCAATAGAGGGGTTAGAAGCCTTCAGTTTTGCCAGCGCGAAACTAACTCCATTGGCAACGCCTTCTTTCATGGTCTGGACATAATTCTCTCGAGTAGTCTTGAGCAGACCACTAAGAACTTCTAGAAGTTGGCCCAAGTAGTTTATTTTCTCTATTGGATCTCTTAAGTCAGGCACACTTGATCCTGGTCCAATATCAAAGATCATCTTGTCTACAACATGAATCTTTTCATCAAGATTTTGCACAAGAACCGCCTCATTATCCTACTCAAATTCCAGAGCCTTCTCTGCTCTATTCAATGCTTGAGTTTACACTACACGAGTAAAAACAAGTAATAAGTAAGCATGATTAAAAAAAGTTAATTAGTCAAGTCTACGACCAATTACCTTCAATCCTCTTTTCAAGAATTTCATGTCTGGTCGTCACCTCTGCGATCGACCGATCCTTGGCCTGATTCTCTTCCTCAAGCTGGGTTATTCTGGCTTTATTAGCCACGACCTCTTCTTTTATTTTCGCCAAATCTATCGAATATGATAAAGGAGAATAATTAAAAAAGAACAAAGTATTGAAGAAGAAGAAAGGTTAAGAAGAAAGATCTTACTTTCCAATTCGGAGTGTTTTTGCTCCAAGATCTTGATTCGCTGGGTCAATCCTTCAACCACAGCAAAATTCTCGACCATATGCTACACAAATAGAATTCTTCTTTAAGTTTCCTATAAAATTTTAAGAGAAGCTATGAAACTGGTCGTATATACTTACCTGGATTGCCACGTCATTATAATTGGCAAAAATGATATCAGGACCTATCTTGATTTGATTGTCCGATATTCTTCCCCATGCCTCGTCAAGCTCCTTATCCTCGATAAATCGGGGGTGAAAAGGGAACTTGTTAGATTGAGAGGGATTATCAACAGTGGTTGAAACCTTTTGAGGGCCTTTAGGGGCATCTACCTCCGCATAAGGAGTTAGAATCACCACTGGATCCAGCTCGACCGTTGGCATCACCACCTGCTCGGGGGCTTTCTCGACCACTTTATCCTCAGGAACTTTGTCCTGTGAAGTGCTTTGGACAAGGACTTCCACGGGTGCCTGGTCCTCAGGAACATTCTGGTCGGATACGACCGGAACGCTAGAAGACCTATACAAAATGAAGAAAGGAAGCTCAAAACTCCAAATCATCAAAAATTAGTAAAGGTATGCACTCATACGACCTTGTCTTTTGTACATACCTAGTTGATTTCTTGGTTTTGACTTTGAAACGTGGTAGAGTAAACTCTGTACCGCTAGCTTTCTGACGAGGATATAATAATCCTCACTTTATCTTTTATCTATATTTCTTATTAAAGGTAAATATGACGTCATATGGTCCCTGAGTATAACCCTTAATGTTATAAGGGAAGAGCCTACTGGGTGGTCGTAAGTTCTTCTACGACCACCCCCATAGTCGTAAGTTATGCTACGACTACCCCATAGTCGTAAGTCTTGCTACGACTACCTTATGGTCGTAAGTTCTTCTACGACTAGGTCAGCCACGACCACCTTATGATCAATTAAACCCTGAGACAAGTGGGCCCAATTGATTAAGGAATTCAAACGATCATCATCTGTTGTTACTCACAAGTAATAGCACGTAATGCTCCATTATCTACGGTATATTGTTAGGCGACGTGAAGGAGTTAATACGGTGATTACTACTAACGTCGCGAATTCTACATGATGTAATGAGGCGCCGCTTCACTGGAGAAACGGCCTCCTTCACGTACTATATAAAGGCGGCAATCGAGAAGGAAGGGCGGATCGAATCGGGCCATCAGGAAGACAGTTTAGCACTATCATCTGTAATAGTCTTAGCTTTTTCTCTTGATTATTCAGAATACACTCAATACCATACACACACAGGAGTAGGGTTATTATTCTCTCCGGAGAAGGCCTGAACCTGTATAAAAATCCCTGTGTCAATCTCTCTGCGTGATTCCATTCTAGGAGACCCCCCAAATCAAACAATCTTTACGTAAGTTCGGTTCTAAAACACCGACACTTTCCATTTCTTCTCGACCAATTTTACCGGCTCTGGGCTGGTAGGGTTAGTCATACCCCTCACATCTTCCAACATAAGGTTGGAAGCGACATCCTCGACCAACTGATCGAGGGTAGCATTCCTGACCATCGGGTCGGAGGGTGTGGTCTCATCAACCTCTAGATCAGTTGTTTCAGTAACAACTGTTACGTCATGAACGACCACTCTGGGGTCTATGATTTCCGCAGCTCTACTCTGCGAACCTTCAATCTTTTCCACCTATATCAAAAAACACGTTTGATTAGGTGATGAAATTTTCTATCTAATATATATATATACTTTTCTTCAAAGCTCTTTTTTACTTCGGGAGAATCATCTTCTTCCAACGCCTCTGGGCAGGAATCTGTCGGAACCACGGTAGGATCATGATCCTCACCAAGTTGCATGACTCTTAATCCGACCATCTACAAAATTAGAGAAAGATCAATAAACTGGTCAGAGAATATATATATATATATATATATATATATATATATATATATATATATATATAAAAGAAACAATTGATTATCTACCTTAAGTCTTGTTAGTCTCTCTTCAGCAGAGACTATCGCCAATATGCCGGGAAATGCAACCTTCTCGTTAGGCTCCCCGGCACAGATCATTTTGATCCGCTCTCTGACCTCGTCAGGAGAAAGGGCTTCAAAAAAAAGGGGGCAAAAGAGATTTCAAGGTTTTTACGATAATCAGTTAATAAACTATACTAGTCGGAGCTTCTTCAAAGACTTACCATCTCGTGAGTCCGTGATTACTTCATCACAACCAATGAACCAAAGCAGGGATTGTCTTCGGAGCTTTAGAGGACTAATTTGGCGCATGGTGAAATCTCTCACCACATGCCAGGAAGTCAAGCTCTTAGTCTTTAGATCTCAAATGGCATCCACACATCTTCCGACCATCCCTGTCTTCTCCACGGTCCCCCTCCACTTGGAATTCTCGTTTGCCCTGATTCTGGCAAAATAGAGGCCGTCGTCCCTTGTAACCGTCATGTAAAACCAGTTCTTCTTCCATGACAACCACGAGTACTTCGAGTACATTTGGATGTACTCATCGGCCTTACCGTCATGAAGGTGCAGCGTGCATTCTCCAGGAGTTGCCATGGATCTTCCCGACATCACCATCCGATAGAAGTACCTGAACAGCTTCAAATTTGGACGCACTCCTAAGTATGCCTGTCATAAGTAGGCAAAGATACTGATGTTGGCGATGGAATTAGGGGCCAAATTCACCAACTCCACCCCGTAGTACTCTAGAACACAGGGGAGGAATTTGTGTACTAGCACCCTCAGCCCGCATTCGATGTAGGCAAGGAAGACTGAAATTTCCCCATCTTCGCGGCTTGGAAAGTGTTCTCTGGCTGCTGACCTCCATCTGATCAGGTTCCTGTCCGGGAGCATTCCGATCTTCTCCAGTGCCTCAAGCTTCTTCTCACTTAGATCTGAAGCCATCCACTTTGTGATTTGCTCCGACATGGTGAAATTTATCAAAGGGATGAGTAGTGGTCGGAGGAGGTTTTGAGGTCGAAAAGACAATAGGAGGTCGGCAAGGTTTCCTTGGCAAGGAACTGAAGGGGATTGAAGGGAGAATTGAAAGCAAAAACTCTTAGGTTCCCAAGGCAAGTTCTTAACTTTAAAGTGAACACAGACCACTTCGTATGTCACGACATTAAATGGGGTCTGCCCGATACGACTTCATCGGAAGAAAGTGTTCACACGACCTGTTCATTTAAAGTTCGGGGGCTAGCTGAAGGATTAAAACCTCTATGTATTACTTTAATACATAATAAAAGACCATACATCTTCATGTTCGTAACCCTTAAGGCTAATGACCACACTGGTCGTAAGGATTCCAGAGGTTACAAAATGGGTACCCTAGTCGGACAAGGTCCTGTGCCTAGTCTCCGACCAGGTAGCTGCTCGAAAAAGCTATGAACTAGTGTATAGATATGATTCCAGGTATATTCTTTACCGTGTGATGAACGGAACACGTGCCGTATGTTCCATACCACGCGATGTTACACAGTCCTAAGACACTGACAATAACCACCATACGATTGAGTGTCTCATAGACACTTAACCGCAGAGCAGTTGGTACATTATCTGTGGATATCATGGGGATATGCCCATGATCTTAGGATGATGAAACAATTGGCAATGTTGCTTTTGGTTTGAAGTTTGAAGCGTTTTCGTCGAAATTCTTGAATCTGTGCTGTGGTCTCAGCGGTCGGACCGGTTTACGTGTGGCGGTCGGCGGCACGTGTGGCGGTCAAACCGGCCATTTTGGCGGTCAGACCGATTTTGTCTTGTTTGGTTTCTGGCTAAATCGAGGCGGTCCGACCGCCAAAGTGGCGATCGACCGATTTTATCTTGAACAATGGCCATTTTGGAAATTTGGCTTTGGGTTAGCCTAAGGACATGAGCTTCAGTGCATATGCGTTGCATGTTGCATGTTTCACTAACGTGGGTCAAGTTGTGAAGAACTTGTTCCCGGATTCGTGTTTGCTTGTCTATTGCTGTGCAGGTGGCTTGGAGGTCAACGACGGTCAACGACGAGGAGGATCGGGACTAAGCTTGCAGAGCTGAGGTCCAGAACGATCAAGGATACCGGGTGAGGTCAAGTGACTCAATCATGGCGCAGAATGGATGAAGATGACCGAACGGGCAGTTCGGTGCGACTGGTTGGATCAAGCGGTGTAGGGGTCGGAGCAAATGCCAAGGTGGTCCGGTGGAAACCGGATGGGAGAGACTTGCCAACACGATGAGTGCCGCTGGATCAACCTACACGTGGCGAGGTATGGATGTGTTTCGCGCAGTTTGGACTCGGTCTTCGGAAAAGATCGAGAAGGGGTATTTTGGTAATTTCACCAAATACCACCTTGGTGACCTAATGCCAACCCGCGGCGCAAGTCGGTGCGTTAAGAAGTGGATTAGGTCAAGAAAAGTGAAGACGGCGCTTTGAGATGCGTGCGTGTGTGACCCGTTTGTATTGGGCCTCAACAGGAGCCCATTAGGGTTAAGTCTTCTAGAAGCTCTAGACCTCATATAAATAGGAGGGGTGCTGTTAGGCAGCCACCTCAAGCACTTCATGGTAAACCCTAGTTTGTCTTAGGGCTTAGGAGAAAGAGAAGAGGCTTAGAGTTCTAGGGAGATGTGTTGAGTTGAGTGCTCATGGATTGAGCTTTGTCCTCCATGGATGGAGTGGCTGTAACCAGCATCAAATCGTGAATCAATCTATGGGTGATTGTTCAAAGATGAGTCTTCTTGTGTTTTCCTTTCTCTTTTGATGATTTTTGGGTGCTTCCTTGATCCTGTGGTTTTTTGTTTGTTTTGTGCCCTCTTTTACCTTGCTATGATGTGTGGGAATACATCTAGGATCATCTAGATCATCAATCTCCCACGAGCAAGTTTTGGATCAAGTTTTTCATTTTTGCTCGGTTTTGAACCCTCCTTCGGTAAAACAGAAAAAGATCAAAACTTTGACATGGATCTACTCGATTTCTTCTTGGAATAGGTTCCTAATATCCTTAGGAAGGTGTGTTCCAAATCTGGTCAAGTTTGGCCGTGTAGATCAAAAGTTAGACCGATTTTCGTTTCGGTTTTTCAGGTTGATTGTGCTGATTTTGCTGTTCATCATCAGAGGCGGTCTGACCGCCAAAATCAGCGGTCTGACCGCTACGCAAAAAAGTCAGACCGCCAATTTGAGAGGTCTGATCGCCCAACACTTTGAGATTTGAGTTTTTGGTAATTTTGGGTGTTTTGCGTTGGGGTTTTGATTGGATTCAATACAAGTCTTTCACTGTGCTTGTATATTGATCTTCATAACTTTTATAGCTATTGGAGTGAAATTAATATTGAATTCAATTAAGGTGAAAAAGGGTTTGTGCTCCTATTCACCCCCCCCCCTCTAGTCACATTTTCGGTCCTACAAGTGGTATCAGAGCCCGGTTAGCTCTTTTCATAGATCTTAACCGGTCTTTGTAGCCATGGCGACTGACAAGTATTCAACCAAACCTCCTGTCTTCGATGGAGTTGATTTTGCTGACTGGAAGGCACGCATGCATGCCTACATCGAGGCTTAAGGGCACGCTATTTGGCTTAAGGTCAAAAATCCATATGTCATGCCAGCCAATGACGATGTGATCACTCCAGATGTTGAGGCTAATAGCAAGGCTCGGAAATTTCTGATCCAAGGTCTTAGTCGATCTGAGTTTGAGCGCGTGGCTCATTTGAGGTCTGCTCACGAGATCTGGAGGACCCTTTGTGACTACCACGAGGGCTCTCTGCGATCAAGGAAGTGAGGCAGAATCGGCTCAAGAAAGAATACTCAAAGATCGAGCAAAGGCTGGTGAGTCTTTAGATGAGTGTGGGGAGGTTCTCCAAGATTCTTCATGACCTTCGTATTTGTTGATCTTGTTTTCACCGAGTCGAGAACGCACCCGACTTTTGGGTGCTCTTGATGTGAAGGTGCAGGGGATGAAGATCACATCCATCAATGACAACATCTTGTCATGAGTGAGCTTACCATGGATAAGCTCTACTCGAGGTTGAAGACGCATGAGATTGACTTTATCTCATGTCTCCCCAAGACAGTCGATGGCTTTGGTGGTCGACCCATCTAAGGGTAGCTCGTCGATTCCTTTGATTTTGGCTCATCTGGTTTTTTCTTTATCCGCTTTACACTCTTTGAGCGATGAGCGACTAGAGAGGCTACCCGAGGATGATTTAGCCCTCCTATCCACCAAATTCTCGAGAGTTTACAACAAGGTGAGGAGCAGGGAGGAGGGGTGGTCCGGTCACTTGCTTTGAGTGTGGTGAGCCAAACCACATTCGTTCCAGATGCCCCAAGCTGAAGGGCAAGGAGGAGAAGAACTTCAAGAAGCGTCCTCAAGCTCAGGATGTGAAAGCCAAGAAGCCAAACTATCGCAAATTCGTCAGCCAGGTCCTTGCCGCTCTTGAGAGTGTTGACATGAGCGATGTGGACTCGGAGACGGAGGACGACGAGGATGACTCCCATGACAGGAAGAAGGCCCAGGACTTCACCGACATGTGCTTTTATGGCCAGGGACAACCACGACGTCGACTCCTCGAATGACGACGACCCTTTCAGCGATCCCGATGAGGTATGTCCCTCTCTTGCTGATATGAAACGTGTTTTGGTCCTTGCTGAACAAAAAATGAATAAGCAAGCAAAAATGATTAAGAAACAGGACACCATGATTGATAACTTGAACCTAGAAATTGTTAGGCTCAAATCCATTGATCCTGTTGACATTTGTAATGTTTGCTCCTGCTTGAAGAATGAATTGTCTAATCTGAAATTTGCTCATTCCTCTCTTGCGAATCAATTGAAAGATGCTCTTGATGAACTAGAAACTCTCAAGTCTAGTCCTACTTGCATGAATGCCATTGCTTTAGATGTGAGTACTGTTGATGCTATTCCATTATCTTGCTCAAACTGTGCTTTGCTTGAATTGAAATTGGATAGCGCTATGAAAGAATTGCAGAAATTTCATGCTAGTCACATGTGTTCTCATTGTGAGGATAGTAGGATTAAAATGAAGGAGATGACTGAAATGGTTCTTTATTCTAAAACTACTTCATGTGAAAACTGTGTTAAACTCACAATTGAGAATGATACTTTAAACAAGACACTAGAAGAAAAGGCTAAAATTGAACAATCCATGTCCATGACTGCTTCCAAGAAAGTTGTTGACTCTAATTTTTGTGATCTTTGCATTGAAATTGGGCATAATGTAGATAAGATACAAGAAGCTTTTAGAGTTAAGTTCAAAGAGCAGTTGGATAGGATTAGAGATGACTATTGTGTATCTTGTGAGGCTTTGAAAGCCGAGGTAGCTCACTATAAGGAAAAATCTGATAGGGCTAGCAAGTCAAATAAGTGTGCTTCTTGTTATGAACTAGCCAAACAAAATGACTACCTTAAAGGGACTCTTGAGAGATTTATTGGTGGGAAGAAGAACCTCAACATGATTCTAGACAAATCTAAGGTGAGTGTGAATAATAGTGACCTAGGATTTAATTCTCTAGAGCATTCCAAGAATCATCCACCTAAGGTTGTTAGAGCTGTTGAGAGTGGCCTGTTTGAGGTAGAACCATCTAAGCCATCCAAGATAGTCTTCAAATCTGCTGGTTTTGCCTAAACCACTTCTAGCAAGATAGGTGCTTCTACTTCATCAGGTCAGACCCCTCAAAAGGTCAAGTACCATTGCACCTTCTGTAAGAAGAATGGCCACATTGTTGAGTTCTGCTTCCGTAAAGCAAAGATTGAGAGGAAGGAGAGGATGAGTGCTTTGAGGACCATTAGAGGAGTTCCTTCACCTGCTGTAGTCTCTAGAGCCACGCAGCCTGTTTTTCCTGCTAGACATAGGCCTGGGTTCGTAGATGACTTCTTTGACTCTTTTGGTGGCTCTAGGCAGCGCTTTGGGTTAGGATATCGTGAGGAGAGACCACGGGGAGCATCTAGACAGGAGGAGTACCGATCTTTTGGTAGGTCGATTCGGAGAGGTCTAGGTGGCTCTCGTGTGCATTCTTATGATTTTGCTCCTAACCATTTTACTGCTACTTCTACTGCTTTGCCCAAGCATCGTGTGACTCAGTACTGGATTCCCAAGTCTTTTATCACTAACCCAAGTACTGAGGCACAGATGTTTCCTGTTCGTGCTTTGTAGGTCCGTCGTGCGAGGAAGGAGGACATATGGCTTGTTGACTCCGGGTGCTCTCGACACATGACCGGAGATTTTAGATGGTTCTCCTCCCTCACACGTGCATCCGGCAATGAATTGATCACATTTGGGGATGCTTCTCTGGGGGACCGTGATGACCAAAGGGCACGGTCTTGGCGTCAACAACAAGTTCATGCTCAAGGGCGTCGCTTTGGTAAGTAAGCTGAGGTATAATCTTTTATCTGTTTCTCAGCTTCTTGATGAGGGTCTAGAGGTGAGATTTAAGAGTGGTGAGTGCAGGGTTATAGATTCCTCTGGTGAGCTTGTTTTTGAGATCTCTAGGTTTGAGAAGATCTTTTGTGCTGATTTCCGTGTCTCTTCTGCTTCTAGCCCTAGGTGTCTTGTGGCTTCTGACTCTCATGATCTAGTGTTGTGGTATCGTAGGTTTGGTCACATAGGCTTCGACCACTTGACTAGAGTCAGTAGCAAGGATTTGATTAGAGGCTTGCCTAGGCTGAAGGCTGTTAGAGACCTTGTGTGCACACCCTGTAGACATGGTAAGATGGTTTCTGCTTCTCATCCACCTCTTACCTTAATGATGACTGATGGACATGGTCAGCTCTTGCACTTAGACACTGTTGGTCCTTCTAGAGTTCAGTCAGCCGGTGGGAAATGGTATGTGCTTGTGATTGTGGACGATTTCTCCAGGTACTCTTGGGTTTATTTTCTGGTTTCTAAGGACGAGGCATTTGGCTTCTTTAGAGAGTTGGTCCTTAGACTTGCTATTGAGCTTCCTGGAGCCTTGAGAGCCATTAGGAGTAACAATGAGATAGAATTCAAGAATTCTTCCTTTGCCACTTTTTGTTCTGATAGGGGAATTGAGCACCAGTTTTCTTCACCTAGAGTTCCCCAGCAGAATGGAGTGGTAGAAAGAAAGAACAGGACCCTTGTAGAGATGGCTAGAACCATGCTAGATGAGCATTCCACACCTAGGAGGTTTTGGGCTGAGACGATCTCTACTGCTTGTTATATCTCTAATAGGGTGTTCTTGAGATCTGTAATTGGTAAGACTTCTTATGAGCTCAGATTTGGTCATAAGCCTAAAGTGTCTCATTTCAAGATTTTTGGTTGCAAGTGCTTCATTCTTAAACATGGCAACCTTGATAAATTTGAATCTAGATGTTCTGATGGCATATTTCTTGGATATCCTGCTCATTCTTGTGGCTATCGTGTTTTTAATTTTGACACTAACAAAGTTGTTGAGACTTGCGAAGTCACTTTTGATGAGGCTAGTCCTGGTACTAGACCCGATGATGCAGGTACATAGGTTTCTGAGAGCATCTTCGTCGATGATGACTCTGAGGATGAGGACCCAATCCATCCTCAAGTCCCCTCTGACATGGTTGGAGAGCCTGCTTCTACTACACCAGCTTCAGATGAGTAGCCTCTTCCTACTTTTACCGACGATCAGAGTGGCTCTGATCCTACCTCCACAGCCAGTGAGGTAGAGGCCACTTCTGCACCAGGTGCTCCTCTTCAAATTCAGCGACAGCATCCACCTGAGCATATTATTGGGGATCTACATGAGCGAGTCACTCGCTCCAAGTTCATTTCTCCTGATTCTCATGCACATTCTGCTTTTGTCGCTTCTTTTGAACCCCGAGATGTCTCCCATGCTCTTTCTGATGCCTCTTGGGTCAATGCCATGCATGAGGAACTTAAAATTTTTGAAAGAAACAAAGTCTGGACCTTAGTTGAACCTCCACCTAATCATAACAAAATTGGAACAAAATGGGTTTTCAAAAATAAGCAAAGTGAAGATGGTTTGGTAGTTCGCAACAAGGCTAGACTTGTAGCTCAAGGGTATTCCCAGGTAGAGGGCTTAGACTTTGAGGAGACTTTTGCTCCTGTAGCTAGATTAGAAGCCATTCGTATTTTGCTAGCATTTGCGGCATCCAAGGGTTTCAAGCTATTTCAAATGGATGTCAAAAGTGCTTTCCTGAATGGTTTTATAGAAGAAGAGGTCTTTGTCAAGCAACCTCCTGGTTTTGAAAATTCCAAGTTCCCAAACTATGTTTTTAAACTCTCCAAAGCCTTGTATGGATTGAAGCAAGCCCCTAGAGCTTGGTATGATAGGCTTAAGAGTTTTCTGCTTAAAAATGATTTCAAAATGGGATTGGTGGATAAAACCTTGTTCACTCTCAGGCATGGCAGTGACTTTTTGTTGATTCAGATTTATGTGGATGACATTATATTCGGTGGTTCTTCTCATACTTTGGTGTCTAGATTTTCAGATTCTATGAGCAGGGAATTCGAGATGAGCATGATGGGCGAATTGACCTTCTTTCTTGGTCTTCAAGTCAAGCAACTGAAAGAAGGCAACTTCATTCATCAAAGTAAGTACACAAAGGACCTTCTTCGGTGCTTTGATATGGGAAGCAGTAGGCCAATGTCTACTCCCATTGCCACGACCACCGTACTGGACCCTGATAAGGATGGAGAGCCCGTGGATCAGAAGGAGTATGACATGATTGGCTCCTCCTCTATCTCATCGCTTGAGTAGGACATACTGATTTCTTTGTGTCTGCATGCGCTTGATTTCAGGCTTCCCCTCGAGCTTCTCATCGTCAAGCAGTGCGTCGCATTTTCAAGTACCTCCAGGACACTCTTTATTTTGGACTTTGGTATTCTTCTTCTTCTGCTCTCTCTATTCGGGCTTTTTCTGATGCTGATTTTGCGGGGGTGTAGAGTGGATAGGAAGAGTACTTCTGGCACTTGTTATTTCTTAGGCACATCTCTTATCTCTCGGTCTTCTAGCAACAAAGCAGTCCTCTGTTGCCTGATCCCGCCGAGGCGAGTATGTAGCTATGACCCGAGAGTTGCTCTCGTGTTCTCTGGATCTTGTCTACTCTGCGGGACTATGGGTTGTCTTTGGGTAGTGTTCCTCTTTTCTGTGACAACACTTCTGCCATTAACATTGCCAAAAATCCAGTGCAACATTCTAGGACTAAGCACATTGACGTTAGATATCATTTCCTTAGAGACCATGTTGAGAAAGGTGACGTTGTGCTTCATTTTGTTGAGTCTGAGCAGCAGGTTGCGGATATTTTCACTAAAGCTCTTGATTCTTCTCGTTTTGCTTCTTTGCGGGGAGAGTTGGGGGTTATTAGTTCTCTTGGCCTGCTTTGAGGGGGAGTTTGCTCTTTTTGCATTCATTTGTATCTAATGCATTTTAAAATTCAACAACTTGCATTGTAATATAATCTTGTGGAGCTTTGATTATTATCCTTGTATGATTTGATTTCATGCTTTATACCCTGCCATGTCTTGTGCTAGTTTGCTAAACTTCTTTTATGGCTTTTTATGTATAGCTTAGCTTTTGTCATGCTAGCTTTATTATCTGTGAGAAACTTGAATCAAAACATGACTTGTTGGATCTTATGACTAGTTTTGCTTTAGTGATCCTTTCATGATTCATGCCATGTCATATATGCTTAATTGAGTCTTGAACTTATTCTGAGTTTCAAATTGAGCTATGATAATTCTTAAGTCAAGCAAATGAAAAATGAGTTTTTCTATGCGAAAAAACTGATCTCACCAATTCTTTCTCATGAGACAGCTTGCCATTGCACTAGGCATGAACTCAGGGGGAGTTTTGGATGATCTAGATCACTCTCTTAAGCTTTTGTTGCTTGGGATGGTCGTAGTGAGGCTTGAGATCTAGCACAATGCTAAGAAAACAAATTGGCAATTGGTTGAAGCTTAGGAGGCAGTTGTGGATGGCTCCTAGTCCAGGACTTGCTTTACTAAGATAAAACCAATCATTTTCAGCAAAATGCTCAAAGTGCTAAACTCTAAATGCTTGATCAATTTGCTTCAAACTGAACTCAAAATGCTCAAAATTGACTCAATTTCTAGTTTATGGTCTCCATTTTGCTTATAGACATGGCCTGACTCATTTTTGGATTCCTTTAGTTAAACTGTGATCTTGAACATCATGTCATGCTATTAATTCATTTTATCTAAGATTATTGCTATTATGGTTTTAACTTTGTTGTACATGTTTTCCCATGATTGAACATAGTCTCTTCACATAATATGGCTTGGTGTAATACTTGTACAGTCTTCATGGATAATCTTCATGGCTCCTTTTGTTAACATTAAAAAAACAAAAAAATGGAAAAATTAAAAAAATGCAGCCATTCCATTCCATTCATGCTCTATCTTATTCCTTGCACCTTGATGAATTCATTGTCAAAGGGGGAGAAAGATTGGTCAAAAATGTTGTTTTTGAGCTTTTTGGAGTCATAGGGAGAAAATGAAATTTTCTTGAATTTTGGTGATCATAGTGAGTTGGAGCATCTCATTTGCATTCTTTTGGTCTTATTGCCCTTTCTGAATTTGATTTGTAATTCTTGAAGACTCACAATGATCAAAGGTCAAATAGAACAATTGTTCTTTCATATGGACCTAAGTGAGATTTTTGGCTATTCTTTGGAAATTGAAGCTTTTGTGCTTTTTTTTGCCTTATCTCACTTGCTTATGCTATTCTGAAGCCATCTTGGTCATTTCCTTTACTTTTTTTGCATTTGGACCAAGTTGTGCCTTTGTGCAAAAATGTTGAGTACTGTACTTTTCAAACCCCAAAACTACATTTTCTATGAGATTGCCAATGTGTTCATCAAGGGGGAGATTGTGGATATTATGGGGATATGCCCGTGATCTTAGGATGGTGAAACAATTCGCAATGTTGCTTTTGGTTTGAAGTTTCAAGCGTTTTAAATCGAGATTCTTGAATCTGTCAGTCTCAAAGTCGAATAGGTTTACGTGTGGCGGTCGACCGCCATTTTGTGATCGACCGGTTTTGTCTTGTTTGGTTTCTGGCCAAATCCCAGGGGGCGATCTGACCGGCCAAAGTGGCGGTCTGACCGATTTTATGCTGAACAATGGCCATTTTGGAAATTTGGCTTTGGGTTAGCCTAAGGACATGAGCTTCAGTGCATATGTGTTGCATGTTGCATGTTTTCACTAACGTGGGTCAAGTTGTGAAGAACTTGTTCCCGAATTCGTGTTTGCTTGTCTATTGCTGTGCAGGTGGCTTGGAGGTCAACGACGGTCAACGGCGAGGAGAATCGGGACTAAGTTTGGAGAGCTGAGGTCCAGAACGATCAAGGATGCCGGGTGAGGTCAAGTGACTCAAGCATGGCGCAGAATGGATGAAGATGACCGAACGGGCAATTCGGTGCGACTGGTTGGATCAAGCGGTGTGGGGGTCGGTGCAAGTGCCAAGGTGGTCCGGTGGGAACCGGATGGGAGAGACTTGCCAACATGATGAGAGCTGCTGGATCAACCTACACGTGGCGAGGCATGGATGTGTTTCGCGCAGTTTGGACTCGGTCTTCGGAAAAGATCGAGAAAGGGTATTTTGGTAATTTCACCAAATACCGCCTTGGTGACCTAATGCCAACCCGCGGCGCAAGTCGGTGCGTCAAGAAGTGGATTAGGTCAAGAAAAGTGAAGACGGCACTTTGAGATGCGTGCGTGTGACCCGTTTGTATTGGGCCTTAACGGGAGCCATTAGGGTTAAGTCTTTTAGAAGCTCTAGGCCTTATATAAATAGGAGGGGTGCTGTTAGGCAGCCACCTCAAGCACTTCATGGTAGACCCTAGTTTGTCTTAGGGCTTAGGAGAAAGAGAAGAGGCTTAGGATTCTAGGGAGATGTGTTGAGTTGAGTGCTCATGGATTGAGCTTTGTCCTCCATGAATGGAGTGGCTGTAACCAGCATCAAATCGTGAATCAATCTATGGGTGATTGTTCAAAGATGAGTCTTCTTGTGTTTTCCTTTCTCTTTTGATGATTTTTGAGTGCTTCCTTGATCCTATGGTTTTTGGTTTGTTTCGTGCCCTCTTTTACCTTGCTATGATGTGTGGGAATACATCTAGGATCACCTAGATCATCAATCTCCCACGAGCAAGTTTTGGATCAAGTTTTTTATTTTTGCTCGGTTTTGAACCCCCCTTCGGTAAAACAGAAAAAGGTCAAAACTTTGACATAGATCTACTCAATCTCTTCTTGGAATAGGTTCCTAATATCCTTAGGAAGGTGTATTCCAAATTTGGTCAAGTTTGGCCGTGTAGATCAAAAGTTAGACCGATTTTCATTTCGGTTTTTCGGGATGATTGTGCTAATTTTGCTGTTCATCATCAGGGGCGATCTGACCGCCAAAATCAGCGGTCTGACCGCTAGGCAAAAAAGTCAGACCGCCAATTTGAGAGGTCTGACCGCTCAACACTTTGATATTTGAGTTTTTGGTAATTTTGGGTGTTTTGCGTCGGGGTTTTGATTGGATTCAATACAAATCTTCCACTGTGCTTGTATATTGATCTTCATAGCTTTTACAGCTATTGGAGTGAAATTAGTATTGAATTCAATTAAGGTGAAAAAGGGTTCGTGCTCCTATTCACCCCCCCCCCTCTAGTCGCCTTTCCGGTCCTACATTATCAACCAACACCTCGCTCCGACTAGTCGCGATGCTTCACCAGGGACGCCTTCTCCAGGAGTAACTGCCACCTCTACAGAAGTTATTTAAGAGAGGAGCGTAGAAGACAAAGGAGAGGGGGATCGAGGTCAAGAAAATCTAGACAAGATCATCCTACATTGCAAACCACATTCTCTGTGTAATTAGGATTAGTCTTCTGCCTGGTCTAAGGCACCCCCTATAAATCCAGTTCATATCAATAAAGAGTAGTCACATTCTCTCCCAGGAAATATCGCGTCATTTTCCTCTTTTATTTCGTAAGATTGGTGACTCGATCGTCGACACATACGTACTTCCACATGCGGTGTATGGGTGCCGCTTGGTTAAATAAGGGGAAAGTGTTATTGAGTTGGAAAACTAGTGGAGTGAGGACATATGTATTTGATCATATGTTCATAGGGATCCAATTGCAATTTAATATATGCAAGTGAGCACAGTTTTAGATTTTAGTTCATTGAGTCGGCATTCCCAACACAACTTGTGTGCCCCGGTTAGCAGGTTCTATCAGTAGATTGTACTAAGTGGGATCTCGTCTTGCAAGGGTCTTTTCAACTCAATAAGATTAACTTGCTGAAAAATACCGAGTGTTAATTTACCCGGCCAGCATACCTAAGGAAGTGTGCCATTATCCAAAGGCTTACGAGCTAATCAAGTTGTGTGGGTAAAGATGTACTCCCCTGCAAGGTTAAAACTATTCGAATAGCAGTGTCCACGGTTACGGACGACACTTGTTTTGATTGACATCATAGTTAGACTCTGAAAATAAATTGACATGGTATACTTGGTATCGACATGCATGGTTGTTCATGCATGTTAGCTTGTCAAAGTGGACAGCCACTTTGATATGTTTTAATTATTGATTATATCACTTTTACTTGTTATTTTTAGTCCAAACTTGTTTACAAAATGGCCTTGTAAAAATTAGAAAGTATAGGAATAAAACTTGTTGCTTAATGCAAAACTAATGCCATTATAGCCTTTCCTTTGAACAGCCTTTAGCATATATAAAAATTATAATCCTTTGGATAGGTTACTAATCACTTTCTTTTATTAGTTTGTGTAAGCCTTGCGAATACCTTATGTACTCAGTTGCATTAACCACTTGTTGCAGGTGAGGCCGATTATGTTTATGATACATCCGTTAGCGCCGATTATGGCGACACTAACAAATGATTCTATTTCTACCTCCACTCAGCTGCCTTCGGGTGTTGGGCATACTTGGTGGTACCTTTTGGTGTTTATAGTTGTTTCCACTGTAGACTTTTGTTTTTAGTTGACCATTGGTCACAAATGTAAATTATGTACTGAAATACTGGTCTTGTAAATTACTGTTATAAATAGATGGCCTTTGTATAACTTTGTGCAATGTTGTTTAGGATATGTGCACAGTAGTCATTGATTTTAGGAACTAATGTGAGACATATCCGGAAACTTGAAATTGGGTTCGTTGCTTGCTACTCTCCCCTCCCCCGAGCTGCCCCTTTTCTCCCCTTTAAAAGCTAGTAGTAGCCCCCCATTTTTCCCCTCCTCTCGTCACCTCCCTCCACCTTGAGCTCGCCAAACCGAGCATCACGACACCATGTTGTCGTGTGCTCCTCGCCGCCACCAGGCCGCACTGGTCCAGTCTGGTTGCCCACGGCGCCGCCACCTCGAGGAACCTCCACCTCGCTGGGGTCTCATTCCCCCCCTCAACTAGCCGCCCACCTCATGCGGTCTTGCCAAGCCAGAACCGAGCACTGAAGCTCTGTCTTTCACGCTTGCTCCTTCTTCCTTCCTTCATTCTTGCCTTGAGTCACTTGCTCGTGGGCCCTGCTATATCATACTGCCATCCCTTGCCTTCCTTATCTCTTATTCTCACTAGCAAAAGGAACCCACAAATCAGCCACTTTATTTTAATCCATTCCAGAATAATCAGATTCCAAAATATTCTAATCATTTCCTATTTTCTATTATTTCATGTGATTTTCGAACTTCCGGATGCTCGTTCTCATTCATACGAAGTGCGATTCCGTCAATTCTCATTCCTAAATTCATCTAAAGGCGGTATCTTCCTTTTGGTATTTATTTTATTATTTTTAGATTTTATTTAGATTTATTATATTTATTTGGCTCGTTTCGCGTACAGATTACGACGACCGCGGAGAACTGGATTTCGACACTTCTCCACATTTCAACGTTGTTTAAGAACAACAACTAAATAAGCAAGGCAAGTTACATCCTTTGATCATATTTGAATCCCAGTATTTTAAATTATTTAAATTTTGTTTTAAATTACTATTGCATGCTATTTAAATTCAAGTAATTTAAATTCCTATTTTAAACTTTATAGTTATTCCTAATTCCAATATATAGCCATTTATTGTCAAGATAGACAGTATGGAGAACCTTTCCGAATGTGATGTATTTAGGGGTCAGAAATTGAAAGTATTGGATTATAAGAATAAATTTATGTAGGATGTTTGATTATGAGAAGAACCTTAATGTTGGATTATAGCAATATACGATGGATGGAAGTTAGATTATAGGAATACATATTTCTTAGATATTGATTATAGAATTATATAATTGTTGATGTTGGATTTTAGGAATATATCTTGGTTGGATTATACATGTATATTTTGCTTGATTATTAGAATATATCATTTTGGATTTATAAATGGTGAATTATTAGAAATAGATTATTATTAAAGAGTGAATTATTGGAGATTAGATTGTAGAAGTAATTGTCGGATGTTGGATTATATGATTATTTGTTGGAGAAGGGATTAGGACCAATTGATGGATGTTGAATTATGGGATTATATAATTATTGGAGATTGGATTTTAGGATTACATGATTATTGTGGTTAGATTCTAGAAATGAATCTTGTTGGATTATAGAAATAATCTTGTTTGGATCATATAGAAATTGATAAAATGGTGGAGTTAACTGAATAAAAGTGTTCGGGTGATCTATAATTGTTGATATTGGATTAATAAAGATTGGAGGATAGATAGAGACTACAGTTAAATACTGAAGTGTTGATGTTTGTGGGTTTTAGAAATAGATTGTTATTGGATATTAGATTGTCGAAAGTTGGATTATAGAATTATTATTGAAGATTGGAATATAGGAATAGATAATTATTGGATATCAGATTCTAGAAGTAGATAATTGTTGATATTGGATTATCGAAGATTGGATTATAGAAATGGATAATTGTTGGATATCGGATTATCGGAAATTGGATTATAGGATTTCATAATCATTGGATTGATGGATGTTGATTATTAGAAAAAGAATATTGTTGGATTATTGGATTATGATTCTAGTATGGATGGTTGAATTACTGATCTCGTAATTGACAATTCTTAGACATTGAATCTCTCACACCTTGTCGCCCTAGATAAAACTCTGGTTAATACAATAGTATTAACACAATGCTTTTGTTTAAAAGACTTTATGCTTAGACAAAGCTTAGACCAAAAATATTAAATTTGGGGAATCTAGTCAAATGTTCAATTATGATTTAAAATGATGCTATGATATGTCTATACCATATAAATTTATAAAATGATTTAACTTGTTAAATAAAACAAAAAATTGGCTTGTACTTGGGCGAAATGGATGTTTGGATGGGTGTATGTTCATGCACGGGGTCAATTCATTTCTATGATCGAGGCCTAGGGTTCTTTTGGAAAGTCGCCCAAGTCAGTTAAGGACCGGTCTTCGAGCACATTTTGCTAAGCCCTTCTGTACTACCACATGTCCTGGATGGGCAGGACCTAGCTAACTAATTTGCAACGTTTCACCGTGGTCGTGTCACCCAGTTGCGTGGGTGTCTTTTATAACCTACTTTTATGTATTCCCACCTGGCGCAAGAGAGGGCCTGAACCCGACGGGTTTCGATCCAAAGGGGGCAAAACCTTAGCGAGACGAGACTGCGGTGGAATGGCGCTTTGTAAAGGCCTCGTCACGTGCTCTAGACTGCTTACCTAAGGTAGTGAGCGGTGGCATCGACGGATGCCAAACAAACTAGAGAAGTCGTGTCGTGTGGGTAAAGCTGTACACCTCTGTAGAGTGTAAAACTATTCGAATAGCCGTGTCCACGTCATGGACATGCTAGCAAAGTCACTCCAAGTTAGATTTTGGTTTTGATTTCAAAAAGACTTTATCAAATGATTTTGGATTTCTATCCAAAGGGGAAATTGGGCGGGAGCCTTGTGATAGGAGGGTATCTTTCACCACTCATTGATGAATGTTATCTGACTATAAAACTTGAGAATTTAGAAAAATGAATAGTAGTTATAAAATAAATACTTTGGAACTTAGTACAAGTATTTGAAAAGAAACATTGCTTTATGCAAAATCAACTCTATAAGCCTTCCTTTGTTATATCCCTTCATGCATTATAACACTGTTATTGGGTGTAACTTGCGGAGTACATTCATTTGTACTCACTCTTGCTTAATAAAATGTTGTTCAAATGAGAAGGACTTTGCATCTGTTGAAGATCTCAATGACTAGGCCGCTACCCTAGTCGATTGCCTGTGGCGGATTAGCTGGGCTCTACTACTTACTCTTCGTCTTCCGCTGTGTTCTGGCTCGTAAGCCTTTCTGTTAACCAACTCTGATATTTATTAATAAAGTTTTGTGATTATGGTTGTGGTACCATGTTTGTTAATTGTGTGAGCTTGCCACTAATCACGGGACTAGTTCAGAAATACACAGAAGATTTGGGGTGTTAACCCCGGGTCCTTACAACAACCGAGAGCACCCCCAAAGCAAGCCTCTCTCAGTCACAACCCAAACAAGCCAACAAATTAAGCCTCAACTGAAAGCAAAGCAAAGCCAGCAACACCACTGCCTTTCACAACCAAGCAAACAACACCATCACAAGCCCCTCTCTCCAACAAGCCCAAACCCAAGCGCAAGCTCACTACCACCACAAGCAAGCCAAGCACCATTGCCATAGCCACAACTCACCACAGAGAGCAACAGGAGGAGAGGAGCAAAGGAGTTGGGGAAGATGACAGAGTGAGAACGACAAGCGACGACCAAGAACCGGCAACGACCACCGGAACCAAGCCAAGCCGACCGGGACCAAAGGAGCACCGGAAAGCACGACGACCACAACACGGCCGACATCACCACCATCACTGCCTTTCCCAAACCGAACCCACCAAGGTAACCCACTCTACATGCCCCATCCTTATTTTCACCCAATCCAAACCCCCCTTAGTATGAGCAAGAAATGCACAGAGAGTGCACTTACATCAATAACCCACAATATCATCATCCACCCACATCACAAAGCACTAACCATTCCATCACAAAGCACAGGGTAGAGCAAGAGCGGGGAGTAGAGTAGTCATACCTCAATGCAATGCAACAACAGTGGCAACACCACCATGGCGGTAGCTCACCCCCAGCACCATTCACCATGTACATGCATCAACCAACCCACATCCATCACCTTCTACTTGCACATGCATCAAGTAAACCACACCAGAAGAATGAATCAAGCAAAACTTGAGAAAACGAAATATCAGTAGGGGGAATAAAGTCCATGTGGGACAAGCCAAGCCCCGGCCTCAACTCCCCACATCTGGCGGCCTAGCACCATGGCCGAGACGGAGGTGAAGGGAGGCGATCGGCCGGACAGTCGAGCAAGCTGGAGGCAGGCGCAGGGCCGGCACACAGCACATAGGACGGGTGTGGGTCAGAGGAGTAGGAGAGGCGTGGGCAGGCCGTGGGCGCGGGCGGTGGCACCAAGAACAGAGAGGTAGAGGCGACGCTAGAGAGAAATAGAGGAAGGAGGAAGAAGCGCCATGAAGGAATGGAAATGGCGAAGCAAGAAAGAAAAGGGGTACCAGGGGAAATTTCGGCCAAGAGGATAAGAAAGAGAGAGAAAGTGGGAGAGAGAGAGAGAGGTTAGGCAGTGGAGGATTAGGGAAAAGGGGTAGAAATTGGTATTTAGGGAAAGGGTAGATTAATAAAATCTAATGAGGATTAGTAGTAGTAATTTAAGTGGGCACTAGTATTAATATGTGTCAGCACCGTGAAATTGTTGGACCAAATAAATTTATAAACCACGTGAGGATAACTAGCAGTAGACCGACCAATAGAAAATAAAAGCGGAAAAATACGTAAAATTAATCTAAGGCTTTTAAATAAATTAAGTCACCAGTAGTACTCGCTAAATTAAATAAATAATCTAATGTGTTAGAAATACTTTAATCAGGATAGAATAATTACATTAAACTACACCCGAGTAAAATAGATTAGGCAGATTTGCATGAATAAAATTAAATAGACCTAGTTGCATGCATAAAATTAAAAAGACCTAGTCATGAGTTCCGCGATCATGAACGCTAGAACTAGCAGGCCATAGAGAAATAACCTGTTGGAGAGTGCTAACCCAACAGAGATTCGAAAAATGTTATTAAAATTAAAATATGCTGAAAAGAAAATTCAACTGACTAATGTACGCATAGTAGTAACCAAAAACAACTAAGTATTTATTTATTATTTGCACTGTCGTATAACTACAGAGGACGAATCGACCTAGGCAGGAACATCTGATCCCGAATTAATTAACGCAAAGCTTTTCTACGACTACGAATGCAAGGCTATCTCTTGAACATCAACATAGTTATATTAAATGTAAACGTTGCTTTGCTGTATCATATATGTATTGCATGAAAACTATATCTCAAAAATCAAATCGGATAAAAGAGATAAAGAGAAAAGAGAAAAGAGATGAGATGAGAAATGAGAAAAGAGCAGTATAGCTGGGATGAGCCACTACACTGCAAGAGAATTATTATGATGGTAAAGGGGGCCCTTGGCAGGAAAAGAGAAGCGGGAAAAGGCAGGACCCTTTACATATGGATAATATATGAGGACCAACAAAACTCTTACTCGGATAAGAGGCCGTATCTAAGTGTCAACCATTTTCCTGTTTCGGTGGACAGAAAATGCTACCTTGTTACATGACTATACTCTCCACATCGGGTAAGTAATATGTGTGAGTGATGTGAGTATGGAGGAACCCATGACCGGTAGAAAAAGTCCAGAAGTAGGGAATCCAAGGCGCTATAGTATCGCATGGTGGAGTGTTGGGTGCTGGAGACAGCCGCCCCGACCAACATTACGGGAACTCGATGGACGACTGGGTGAGCGCCCTAGGATACCGACGGAAAGTAATGGGTGGAGACTTAATCACATAACCTGGAAAACGTTCTGTATTCTGAACTCGAACTCGCATCAAAGAAAATACAGGGAACCCAGCTCAGAGAGAGCTCAGAGTAGCTATGGGTAAAGTGGTACAAAGCCTGCGCAGTGCAAAATAAAAATCATAAATTCATGTATGTCTCCTGAATTGGAGGCTACGGTAACCGCTGTGGGGTTTATCTTCTTACCGAGTGACAAGAAGTGTTTTTAGTACTAAAACTTGTCACTTAAAGTTTTGATGAGTTATTTATTTTCAGAAAAAAAAAAGATGATCTAGAAATTGTGATAACGAATAGAGATGAGTCATCCAGTGCATTTTTTGCTATTAATACTTGCTGAGTACACTAGTACTCAACCTTACTATTATTCTTTTTTGTTAGATCCTAGTTCGGTCAGAAACTATCCCGAGTGGGACAGAACACGTAGGTGCCAATGAGACCGCAGGAGACGAGGGTGCTTATTACGAGGAGCAATGCGAGGTGGACGCCATATTCGGCGTGTGGAGTAGGGCAGGCAAGCGAGAGGACTCAGTCCCATCTTGCAGTTGTAAATTACTACTTGTAATAAAGACCATAGCCTTGCGTGGCTAACTGCTGTAATAAAGAGTACAGTTTCTATCTTATTATTCTGCTACGTTGACTTTGGTAAGGCTTACTATTCATCGGAGCACTTGTCCTACAGAGCAGACAAATAGTAATCTGTATATCTAAGTGTGATTACCCTCCGAGGTAATGATACGGAGCGCCACCGTATTGCTCTTGCGTAGATCCAACACCACTGCCATGATGTCGTCAATGGTACACGCCTTCGTCTTTGCCTTGTCCGCATCGGTAGCCATGATGGTCGGCTCTGATACCAAATGTTGAAACTGGCATCGGCTACTAAGGTTGCAGGGAGGATTGCTCGCTGAATGTGGTGGTTGTCAGCGTGAGGGCGACGTGATAACAGTAGAAGGATAGCCGAAAGAGATTAGAGGGTAGAAGAGCACGGGAAAGACTAGGTAGTTTATTGCTTGATCAAACTATTACACACTACACTAGGTTTCTTATATAGGACCTGCTATAGCCTAAGGCCTAACAAATACTTTGAATACAACTCTCAAACTCAACTGCCGCGCTTGACTACAACTCCGAGTCTTCAGATGGAAAGTGCTTCCTCTTCCTGCGCCGAGTGCAACTCAAGCTGCTGCTGCTGCCCTCCCTGCCTTCTCTGATACTGATCCCCCCAAAACGAGTCCTCAACAACTATTGGTTACAAATACAGTAGGAGTATTTATTAAGTACTATCACATACCCATTGTCTCATTCTACAAGAACCGTGTTCTACAAAACTTCATGCTTTTCCAAAACTAATACAACAGCGCAAGAAAGCGGAGCTGATTTATAGATGATAGTTAGCAGCACAAGCGTGGAAAACGTCTAAAAATATTGTAGATGGTCTGCACTGCAAGAAGCCTACGATTTCCCAATGGAAAGATCCATATGAAGATAAGCAATGCAGGCAACAAAAAACAGGAACACTGCTGATATCAACATCAACGGTTCCGCGAGCATGAAGATCGGATTGAATTCATAGTACACCTGCAGTTGACAGAATGGCCGAGAGATTAGATACTATCAGGTATGGAGCCTGACATCAACAAACCTAAAAACTATAACCAAAAGAACATAAAACCATGGAAAGCACATCCAAGCCCGATCTTTGTTTAATTGACTTTCAACCTCAAACAATAGCCTATCGAAGGTAACAAACAAGGCTTATCTGAGCAAGTACCTGGAAAGGAACATTGTGCTCTCCTACTACGTTTTTCTTCTTTAGTACCACTGTCGTCCTTCCAACAACATCAAGGTATGAGTAACTAGTCTGCGTCAGTAGCATAATCATAATCAGAAAATAATCTTCCAGAAAAAAAATGGGAAAATGAAATAGTGAACCATCTAGTAACATATGCTAAGGAGCAAACAGATGCTTGTAGTGAAATTTCCTTTTGAGGGATTTTGGTACTTCTGGGCAGAATAGATTGGTCCTGATACCTACTCTGTTCTAGAGAAATCTGCACAGCTCATGTTTGAAATTATGCCATTAAAACTAGTTATGCCAAATAGGCCCTAGCCATGAAATATGTGGACATCATTTACTTGGTCAAAGAGCCATATTGATAGGCGATGGAAAAAAAAGCTCCAGAGGTGATACTGGCACTGTGTAGTCTGACATGCATAGGCCCTAGCCGATGTCAAATGATTCCATTGAGCAATAAAAATGTAAACATGAATAGGCCCTAGCAGTAGCAGATGATCATATTTGTTGTCATATTACAGTTGCACGCTAGCAACTTAATGCTAAAACACAAACATATGAACCAAAAAAGGCGTTTAAGGAAATATGGAATTACCTCAATATGTCGCTCTGTCAAAAAAGGAACTACAGCTTGTGGACTTTTCGATCCCTCAGGAAGCACAACCTGCAACATTAAAAGGTTTAGAAATGATGCTGCTAGATGTACATATGCAAAAAGAAAAATCCTATCTAGATCTTATCATCATTCCTTCCCATCAAGCTTCAATCTGGTCTATTCTCAAGAAATATTTTCCTTGTTTAACTATTCTCAGGTAATGAATAGTTGTAAAAGAGCTGAGATGTGCAAGGAACATGACTAGTCAACTCAGACATTTAGCATTAAATAAGAAAGATATTTCATCAGAAAAGTTAAACCTTGTGCAGACTTACTTTAATAGTAAGATCATCAACCACAGTATCCAATAAAGGGCATCCAAAAGTAAGGTTGATGTAGCGTCGACCATCATCTGATTCAAAGACGAAATCTTGCAATGGCAAACCATAGCCAATGGTGAATGTGCAATGCCAGCCACCAAATAACGGATATCTAGGCTCAATTTCCAATTCTGACTGAAAAAAAAACAATCATCCGGCAATATTAATTTAAATCTTTTAGTGAAGTAAAAAAGGTATATTAGATACCTCTAACTAGCATAGCAACTTATTAAACTTGATGCCTGTGGAGAAATATCTTGTACCTTGTGTGAATCACTACGCAGATGGGATGACGAGATGTTACCAATCTCATCACGGTAGTAAACTGAGTGAACTCGAGGAGGCAACCTTGCAAGAAGATTCTTAAATGATGACACTGCACTGATAGATGGCCTAGATTGATACTCGAGCCTAGCAAGAAAAGTTTCAAATGGGTAACCACAAAGCATTGAACTAAGTTGACCTATACGAGATACAGAAGGATTGATTTTTTTTTTAATACTTCATACAGCTTCAAATGAAAAGATCCTGATTTCCAAGTCCATAAGGCATGTTGTTAGTTCATGAATAGAAGCCTACGCCTATTTGAATTCAACATGACATACGTGACATATCCAGAAGTAAAGCAACACTGGAAGATAGTGGGCTATATATATATTTAATTTCATCATTACCAGACATATATCGTCGGAACAAGTCAACAAATAATCAGAGAGGTCATCTGTAAATTGACTGCAAAAAGGTAAGGGAGAATCCATGGCTAATGAAGCAGATGGATAATAACGAATCAGTAAAGCGACTATGGGCAAAGTCACAAACCAAAGTATTTCACCTGCCTCTTCAATTAAGGGTTCAGGGTTTAGACTTAGGCAATGTGTATAATGTGATTGGAACAGTAGATAATGGCATGGCTAATGAAGAAAAAACAGATAGTGACATTTGTTGGATGTCAAGACCATTTTTAGAACCAGAATGCTGAAAAGATCGAAGTGTAAGATTCTTGCACCTAACCTTGAAAAGACTCCTTTGTGCCGAGCACCACCATGTTTCAGTTTATACTGCTCGGTGATTTGGACATTCCCCCAGTGAGAAATCTCCGCCTTGCGTACAAGTTCCTCAACAACAGCAAATGGACGATTGTTCTCATAATGCACAAGTATTGGCAAGTATGAGTTTGGAGGCTGGTTATTGTATGTGCCGTATTTCACTTCTGTACCAGCCCGACTGGTGGGATCCACCCTCGTGAAGGACTCCACCCTATTGCTTGGCATTTTGATGTAGGTAACCTGCTCCAGAACATGGTACGGTGATAGAAGCACCGCACTGTCCCGGTAGTAAACCAGCTGGGACTCTGACTGGCTGATCTCTGATGGGAAGGGCTCCACAGAGTGTGTAAGCACGTAAAACACTTCCAGAGTAGTTGCCTCGGTGGGTTTCAACGGACTGCTCAGCAAAACAGAGTACAGGCGAGCACCATTTGGAGTGGAAGCAAGATCAGAGGCTTTCACCGAGAGGGGCACGTATGCCTTCTTCTTGCGCTTACCCTCCGCTCTGGTCACCTTGACAATCGCGAGATGTTCAACCTCCGTAGGTGTGAATGCAAGAAGAGCATAAGATGCTTCAGAGGCAGTGGCGGCATTCTCGACCTGGCAGAGTTTCAATTGTGACTACAAATGCGGAAGCACTTTCTGACGGGGCAATCCAGTGAAAGGATGTATAAATTTACCTTCAACGTGAGGAACACTTTGACGATGGGACCAGTCAGGTCGATCTGCAGGTATTTACAATTGTGGTAAATGTGGGGCTCATTATCGTAATGAAGATAGAGAGATGAATACTTTGCCATACACAAGAGCAAAAGTGAAATACCTAGTAATATATTTGCTAAATATAGAGAAAATGGTCTTCTCCCCCACCCCCAAGCCAAAAAAAAAAAGTGTAGGGACCTCGGTCTCCTAAACCCTAAAATAAAACCTTCCTAATTTAACGCAACAGATCATCAAAACGCACACACCAATCTGTTGAGATCCTTTCATTACAGTAGAAACAAAAGGATCCAGATTTGAGTAATTCGCCCTAGTAATCAGTATTCAGGAGGGAGAAGAAATTCACAGAAGTGCAGCCGGTGGGGTGGAAATTGGGAAAGAGCGAGCGAACTCTGTTACCCTTTTCTCAGCGGAGACGACCCGGATGCCGTCCTCCGGCACCGGCGGCGAGGCGGCGGCGGCGGCGGCGGCGAGGAGGAGGAGGAGGATGGTGGTGGATAGGGGTGGGAGGGACCGCGCCATCGTGGTCGTCGTCACCGGCGACCTGACTACTGACTGACTATCTGAGAGATCTATGCCCGTGCCCATGCGGCTATGTTCTTTTGCTATTGCTAGCTTCTTCTTCTTCTTGACTTCTTTCAAAAAAAAAAACTAGACTAGTCAACAAGTCATCATCCCCCTCTCAGCCGTCTATTATGGATCGCATGGTTGTGACGTGCCATTACCGGGCTACTTCTGCAGACACCCAGACACCAGTATAGGGTTGCGTTTTACCCCGAATACGGAGGCTTTGGCCGATTTGGCACGATTTTTTATTCGTGATAGCAAAAGTTGTATTTCTGTGTACACAATTGTAAAAATAGCTTCGCGATAGTCTAGGTAAGTCACCTTCAATGCTCTCGAACCGTGGCAGGACAGAGGCTCGCGGCTGCTGCGGTCCGGTACAGCGGCATGAAGGCGACAGGAGACATGCCAAGGTGCCCGAGCACATCACCTTCGAATGGGGTGCAATGTTTTGCAATATTTAACACTGTAGCACATCACTGTTTAGCACTATTTGCAACTATTTAGCACTATTGATCGAAGTTGTTTCTAGCGCGAGCACTTTTACTCCGCAGACTGGAGCACGGTAGGAGACTGCAGCACATTCCTGCCGTGGTCTGGGAGCGCTGCAAGTTTTGCCTAGCCTATCATGGTGTCATTTTTGTAATTGTGTGTGAGCGGGACTACTTTTGCTATACAGATAAAAACGTGCTAAATCAGCTAAAAACTCTCAAATATGGTCCAATACAAAGGCATATCGTCTTCCTGCATCATATTTTTTTCCCTTGACTATTCATTCATTCAGGATAAAACACAGATCGAATAGTTAATCTCTCAGACACTCAGCCATCGAGGATCGCACGATCGCGCGACAAAGGATCAGATCAAGGTGGGTTCCATCCCCCTTCACTTGATCCCAAATCCCTCTCCTCTCTCTCTCGCTTAGTGGCGAAGGGAGGGGAGACTAGCAAAAGCCATGGCTCTCCCCATACTGCCAACAAACTTTTTATGCCCACTTATCTTCTATGCCAAAACAATGTGAAGCATGTGTATGGCCCCCACTAAGATGGATGCGTGATAAAACTATGTGGCCCCTCTACAAGTACATATATTGTTTCCATATGTATTGTTCACATTCGATCACGTTCTCTCTTTTCCTAGAAGAGAAATTCTGACGTTTGCTATCATATGCAAGACTACTCTCTCTCTCTCCCTTCCAACTAATATGTTGATATGTTCTTTTTTTACCAAGCGCATAGCAAGCAAACCATGGCAGGTGGTAGGTGCAAAGATTACAGAAACTATTTGGTTATGTAATTGTGATCCAGAAATGCATAAAAAAATTTTCAATTTACTAGTGCCAAAAATGTTTAAATTTACTATACTTTTAGTTAAGTATATACTTGTCGAGTGCCCGTGCGTTGCAACGGATTTTAAATAAAACATAATATAAGTCATAAACTTAGAAAACCAATATACATAAGATAATTATACCTACAAATGAATATTTCATACATAATTTGCATACAATCAACAAGCCACATAGAATCTTATAAAAAACCACAAACATTGATAATTTAATCATCCACAGAAGATCCTTCAAGTATCTTATACATGTGTGCACATATTTATCCACAAAAGATCCCTCCAACTCAAGAGGGGTAGATGACAGACTCATCACCACCACCAAGTCTTTTTTTATAATACTAGCTGAATACCCATGTGTTGCTATGGATTAAGAAAATCATATTGGCTCGGCACGTCAAGCTACCAACATTGACTTTGCTCGCGCCACACTATTCCCAGTAAGGGCATCACACCTCCTCCGATGTGCTCAGCTTGCACCATGCTATCAGCTCCACCACCATACTAGGCCTAGCTATGCTGCTTCCTGTGTCGATCCTTCATGGATGTGCCTAACCTGTTTTGTGCCCTTGGTTCCACTGCCACACCCGGTAAAGCTCCACTACAGCCCATCATTGGTAGCCCAGATGCTAATGTAAGGGCTAATAATTTGTCGCGCACATTGTTCTTTATTACGCTAAAGTATATGTAGATATCATATCCATAACCAACCAAGGCTCTGTGTGAGATCCTCCAATATTGGAATGTGCCGAATTAAAATTATACTGGTAGCATAATTCTTAATTTAGGAACAGTGTAATTCCCTTATTAAAAATCATACTAGAAGCATAATCATAATAAGTAACAATCCAACATTCAGGTTCCCGGATATATGCCATGCAATAGTTCCCAGGATTAGTGACTATTACGCATATATCCTTAAACAACATTGCATCACTCACATACAAGTCATACATTCACATAATTATACATCAGATTACATAATTAATTCGGTTGCTACAGTACCGAATTGCTACAGTAACAAATGACCTTGGGTCATAACAAAAGAACAACAGCGGAAGCAAAATAAACATAAAACCACCAATGGCCCCATCCCGTAGGCTATTGCGTGGAGACTAGAACTAGCACTACTCGTTAGCGTCATCCATATCGGCGCTAACGGGCATCTCGTAAAGGTAACCATCATCACCTGCAACAAGAGGTCATACAACCACGAGTACGAAAGGTACTCAAAGAAGACTTACACAAACTAATAAAAAAAGTGTTAATAGAACCTATACAAAGGAATAGAAATTGTACATGCATAAGGTTGACAATGGGAAACTTAATGGTTAAATTTTGCATAAAGCAGCACATCTTAACCTACAGTGACTAAATTTTGACAAAGCAATTTTAATAATTCAATTTGGACTAAAAACAGTAACATAAGAAGATGTGAACATAAACAGTAATAAAAAAATAAATCACAGATCATCATAAAACTATACAAGACACTATTATGTCGAAATTATTCCCCATTTCCAAACTTAGAACAAAACCTATACAGGTGACATCAATTCAAGTATTGTCCGTAACCGTGGACGCGGCTATTCGAATAGTTTTGTATCCTTGCAAGGATGTACATCTTTACCCACACGACTTAGTTAGCAGTAAGCCTCCGGAATAATAGCACTTGCCTTTAGTATGCTTACGGGAGACTAAGATTTGGTATTTTTCAACAAGTTGACACTATTGAGTTGGATGACCCATGTGAGACTAATCCCGCTTAAACAACGACTGATAGCATATATTCAACCGGGGCTCACATGTTGTACCGGGAATGCCGACCCAATCAATTAAATGCAAACTCATGTTAGCCACACATATTAGACCATGATCGAGGCCTCGAAGGTGCGTACATGTGATGGAACACATCTACGCCTTACCCTTCTAAGAACATCGATATCGATATAAACTCCACATGGCATATGACACGGCCCAAGACTTAAGCATCTATGCCATACTGAAATCAATACACATGTCCTTACTCTCTGTTTCCAACTCAATAGTATTAACCCTTTACTTAACCAAACAAGGCCCATACATCTGCGTGTGGAAATGCGTTGGGGCTTGAATTGGTAGTCGAGTTGGTCCTTAATCAATCCGCATAAGACATCCACATTTCCCAATTCTCGTGCACAAAGGCACCATCACTAGCATCCACTTGTCCAGATTTGAATTTAGTTTAATAACAGATTTAGGAGCATTTCAAATTCAAATAAACTGAACAAGAATAAAAAAATAAATACAAGTTAATTGTTGTTCCCGTGTTTGACAAGATAAGCTTGTCAAACACTACCGCTCTATGGATTTGCAGGATAAGCCAAATTTAAAACTAATTATATAATAATCTGAGACTACCTTAGGTTAAGTGTATGATTCAATTTAAGGTAAGCCACAAGCTCAAAGTTATAACTAACTAAGAACGAGCACAATTAATTTTTAGTAAAATTGGCATGCAACAGTTATCACTGCATTTTATAAACCTATAGTTCAAAAAGAGTAGGATCAACATGGTGCAGAGAGGTAGCTTGCCTTGATAGTAGTAAATAACCTCTTGCTCAGGTTCTTGTGGTTCAACAAAAGGTTTAACAAACTCAGAAGAACCAGAATCTAAAAGAAAGTAAAATCCAATGAATCCAGGAAAAAGAAATAGAGAGCAATATGCATAGAAAGAATGTATGGTCAAGGATTATTGTCTTATTAGCAACATCTTTGGAGGTACAATAATTTTACTAAGAATAGTAACCGATACTACTCTTGCTAATGCTAGCTATTACAATTTAAAGTTTAGGTTGAGCTACTGATGTCGGTTTTAGAAACTAAAACAGACTACTATAATTAATTTAGTTATTTAGCTTAACTTCATATAAATGAAATATCTTGCATGCTAGTTAAGTGTATTAAAGCTAGTCTTTGTGATTTAACAGGTCATTTAATATCTATTAATAACAATTTTAAGGATTTGGCCTTTTGCTGCTATTGTTGTAGGTTTGCCCGACACTCAAAAATAGCAAAAGTCCTTACCCCCTTCAGTTGGCTTGGAGAGCCACACCAGCCAACGAATTTAAGTGGAGTTACAGCTACCAAAAGGTAATTAATGTCATCCCCCATTACTGCTCACCTAACCACCCGGTTTAAAGGAGAAAAGACAGAGAAGATCGTTGTCGGTTTAGAACAAAAACAGTAAAGGAGTTTTGTCCCGATTTCAGCTATTTGGAGTAATACACTAAACAAAGACCCTAAATGGAGAGTAAGGCTATCAGGAGGGTGGTTAATATCATAAGTCCTCAACACTAACCCTAACCGCCCAGATTAAAGAAAGAAGTAGAACTTAAGCTGTTTGTCGGTTTGTAACAAACAAAACTAACAGAGGAGAATTTGTAATAATAAAAGAATGGTGACCACAAGATTTTTGAACAAAGACCACAGTCTTTGCTAGGGTTTACCTAGTACCTAAATAGACTAGTATCTTGACAAGAGGAACTCTAATTTTTTAAAACGATATGAAAGACCGAAAAGTTATAAAAAAATAACTTTTCAGTTTAACGAAGTTTGGAACACTACATGAGCATGTGAGTGATCTATGGGAGCTAAAGATGTTCTTAAGGAACTTTAGATAATAGGACTCAAGGTTTAACTTACCACTAGGGTTGGAAAAGAAGGTCAAGTTCTTGGTCAACTGAAAAGATCCAGTGCCCTTTTCCTAGTGCTGACCAAAAGAAAGCGATGGAACTTAAACTTTAAGACCACCAGGTACATTCTTGATGAGAAAAGATAAACTCTAACTCACCCAGGGGAAGTTTCCACCAAGGTGGTGCTCCTGCCTAAAACCGACAGAGAGAAAAGATCTTCAAGTCCAACCTACAAGAAATGCCCAAACCACATTAGTTTGAGATTTAGACAGGCTTGTAGTTGAACAAAGGTAGAGAAACAAGGAGGCTTCACTGAGAAGGAAGGTGACTAGAGGAGTTTTTCCTGGTCAGCAATGGCAAAAAGAAGGAACTAAGGTTTATATAGTGGTAGAGCTCCCAGATCAAACGAGAAATTTCTAGAGCTCATGAGGTGGCACTAAGGATAAATATCAAGGAAAAAAAATATCCTCATTTGCATTGTTCACCACCCATCACGCCGGCGAGAAAGGTTGCACCGGTGCACCGCACGCAGGGAGCAAAATCCATCGACGCTGCGGGTCCTGTGGGCAGCCACGCCATGCAACAAGACGCAGGGAGCTCCAAGCACGCCCACCGTCCGATTCGAAATGAACAATGGCGACGGAGGCAACAACATTGAAGCGGTATAGGAAGCGTGGTAGTGCGATTTCAATGAACGGCCACGATCGCGGCGACTCGGAGTGGTTTGAACGGCACCACCCACGCGAGCCGTGCGATTTAGCTTCAACGGCCCAAGATCTTTAAAGCGCTTGATGAGTTTGACCCATGGGGTCCATCGCCGTTTAATCGCAATTCAACGGTGGGATTGAGGCGGCCAGGCGGTCCGAACGGCCCGATGGCCGTGGTCCGTCGATCTGAATTCAATGGTAGATTTTCGCTGGTGCCTCCGGTCGGTCCGAACGCCCGATGGATCTCGCCCGCTTCAGCGAGATGAATGGCCGAGATGGGCTAGAGTTGGGCGTCTTGGCGTGAGGTGGAACCAAGTCGGACCAGGCGCACCGGGTTGGACCCAACCAAGGTGAGCTGAGTCGCTATAGTGCCAGGGTTCGGTTTAAGCCGAGAGATTTGACCAGATCTGTTTAAATTGTAAAAAGGTTTGACCGGGCTTTTAAATATAGCAATTAAATTTGTAAAATTATGAAATTTTGCAGAATTGCTCTTGGGATGATATATTCCCTAAATAAATTTTAAAACCACTGTTTCTTCTTTAGAAATATATATAAATAATCCATTTAGACCAAATAAGGTTTGTTTAAAGACAAATATTTTTCTAAACATCAAAATAATTTCTAGAAATTCCATAAAAATTGTTTTTGGCCATAATAATTCACCGGTTTTCAAATAAAATATCTCCATCTTAATACCAACATTGAGTGGTATTTCCTTTTTAAGTTTTAATCAAGTTTGAGTTTGTAATAGAGATTTGGGGAAAAGTAGATTGTGTCTGTGGCATACTTGGCCAAAATGAACAGTGAGGCTATGAACAGTACCTTAATGCTGTTTATTAGGGTTGAGGCTGTTACACTCTGTGCCATGCCTCTTCTCCCCTCTAGCGCCCTTGTCATCCATGCCATTTTTTAATTTTATGGCTATTATTTGTAATATGTCAATCGAACCATTTTTTGTATTTATATAAATTTTTTCTCACATGCATATGTGACTCAGGCTTCGGTTGGAGATTTGCAGCACTTCAAATTGGATGCTAGGGACAATCCATACACAAGCAAGCACCCATATGATCACATAGGACTAGACCTGTTCAAACGCTGGGCCGGGCCAGGCTTCGGGCCGGGCCTACAAAAGCCCGGTGGCAAAGTACCAAGCCCGAGCCCGGAATGAAGCCCGATCACAATGCATTTTCCAGGCCCGAGCCCGGCCCGACACAAAAGACCGAAGCCCAGAGCCTGGAGGGACATGCAGATTACAGAACTACAGATCAAGCAATGCATTTGCTGGAAGGAAAATTAAGCAAGCAATCAGGCAATAGAAAATTTTAACTCTTCCACGACACTCAAGTCAGAACAACTCATCGCAATTCACAATCAATTTAACTCTAAAACCGAGCGGGGGAGAGTGCCGCCGGGGGGGAGCACCGCCGAGGGGACCGCAAGAGAACATCGGCGGGGAAGCACCAAAGCGAGCGGCGTCAAGCGGGGAGCATCGAGCAGGGAGCGCCACGGGGAGACATCGAGCGGAGAGAGCACCGCCTTGGGGGGAGCAGCGCCGAGCGGGGAAGAGTGCCGCCGGGGGGGTAAGCCTCGAGTGGGGGAGCACCGCCTGGATAAGCGCCGCCGGGGGGTGAGAGCCACGAGGGAGAAGCGTCGCTGGGCCACCGGGGGGAGCTCAGATCGGGATTAGGCGAGCTCCCCGCTGCGCTAGGGTTGGGACCTGGGAGTGTGGCTTATGCCTTACGGGCTTTTTATGCAATGTGGCTGGTAGATCTAGTGGCTGGCAGGCACCTGGCAAGTTGGCAGCGGCTCAGGCCGGGCCGGGCTTTTGTTGGGCTGAAATTTCTAGCCTGAGCCCAGCCCAAAAATAATTCCAAACATATATAACAGGCTCGAGCCTGGCCCGAGATTAAAGCCCGGCCTGGCCCGGCCCGGGAAAAATGTGTTAGGCTCTGGCCGGGCCGCCCATGAACAGGTCTACATAGGACCATATCGTGGGCAGAACGGAGCACCTAGGGGTTCGAACAAAAGATTTCAGCCAACCAAGGAGTTATTTACAATATATATAAACACCGAGGGGGAATTTGTAAGATTCTAAATCTCTACTACTTAAAAGAAACAATTGGTGGTCGTCCATCCTCCCTCTATCTTTCACGTCCGTTGGATCAACCTCTCACCAATGGACCAGATCAACCGCATGCAACCCTAGCACTAGCGCCTCCTACTTCCACGACTCGCTTCTCCTACGCGGTTGCCCTCCCAACTGCCCACCACTCCCATCTCCACCCTACCGCGCCTCGCCCCTACCTCCGCTACTCCACCCATCCGCGCTGCCCTCCCCATCTCCCAGCTTGCCTACACTGCCATCGTCCACGTCCTCCCCATCCACACCCCAGCCAGCCGCATCTCCATCCGCCCCTCTCTCTCGCCCTCCTCTCTCTCCACTCGCATCGCCCTGTGGCTGCCTCCTACTCTGCCCCCGCCACCGCGGTGGCAACAGCCGCCGAGGCCACCGACGGTCCAATGCTCAGTGTGGTATCGAAGCACCTCCACACGCTGCGGAAGAAGTACAACCGCATCCTGCAGACGGAGGAGTCGCTCGCCGCCAGCAAGATTCTCAACCGCGAGCAGGAGGAGGTGCTCCGCTCCAAGCCCGTCGTCTCCATGCTCATCAACGAGCTCGAGCCCCTCCACGCCCCCTCTCCTCCGCCCTCACTAAGGAGCTCTCCTCCCGCCCCGCCACCTGTCCCCCCGCTGCCTCCTCCTCCTCCTCGGACTCATATTTGTCCACCCAGGACCTCCTCGCACTCGTCTACTTCGGCTCCCTCTTCGATGTCAAGCCGCAGAGCGAGTTCGTCGCCATGATGGTCGTGCGCACGCATGAGCGGAGCTGCTGCATCACCTACGACTACGTCACAGATGACGCGACAAACACGCTAGTAGGAGACCGCCCGACGTCAGGTATCGCTCTGGCGTCCCTCGCGCGGCCCGCCTGCGCAAAGAACAGGCGTCTCCTACCGCAATGCTCTCCAGGCCTATGCCCACCACGCCCGCCTCTGGCTCCACCGCGCAGATGAGCCCATCGACCCTTCCACTTCTACATCCTAAATCTCGATACTTCCAGTCCATGGGCTTTACAGATTGTGGTAATCAATTAGATTATACCATCAACACTTTCATGAACCTATGATTTATCTGTAGGCTCACTTTAAGTTGTTTGTTACATCTCAATTTCAGGACATGTTGTACTTCAAGTAATTTTTTGTTGTAAAAATCCAATGGATTCATTTGAAGTCACTAGATATAGTGGGTGGATACAACCTGCAGCTTAAGCTAGCTGCTGTAAAAAATGCTAACTTTATTGCTTTAGCTATTGTGCTGATTAATCTGTTGACTTTCCCATTGGATCTACGTATGCTAATAGGTTGCCGAGCTATGTAGCAATATCACATGGAAGCTGGATCACCCTATGGTGTAGTGTTTGTTATGTTTTCTTGAAAGTTCTTCCAAACTTATGTCTGTAACTCATTTATCGTAGGAAGTACTGAAGAATACTGGGGCAGGCACGATGTCGCAGAAGTTGTTGCTCTGGTATTTTTTTTTCTTCTCTATTTTATTTTGCATATACTTTAGCCATGTTCATAAATTTTATAAGAGATCAACTACAGTATCTTGTCTAAACTGTAGAATCTTCTATCATGTGATTTTCGAAATTAGTATCTGGGCATGGACTATGGTCTTAGTTGTTTTGTTGCATGAACGCATCTTGATATGTTTTTAAGAATCTGCAATGGTAGCTAGATATTTTTCAAATTTCTCGTGTTTGGTATGTGTTTAGTGCATATACATATTTCTGTGTTTGAATGTCTTTTGGTTTGGAGAAGGAATATAGGCATGTAGTGTTTCCAAAGCAATTCTATTTTTCAATATTAGTCAGGTTTATGCTGAGCTGAAAGTAGCATTTGTGTCCCACAACACTTGTCCAGCAATGTATGAACTCCAAGTGTTCCCACCAACCAGTGGTTAGTTTGATCTTTTATATTGTTCTGTACTGTTTGGCATGCACTATATTAATTTGTCAGGTATCAAAATGGTAACAAAACTCAATCGGTAAACATTATGATTGGGTTTGCCTTGCAGCTGATATGCTAATGAAATATTTTCTAATCTTCTCTTTTGAGACGTATCAGTTATCGCTTTCGGCACTCACTGTTGTGGACTAAAAAAGAGGTTGTACCAAATGTTTGCCATTTGTTTTCCATTAAGTTAAAACCTAATGTCATGACGTGATTTATTGACATCTGCTTGGCAAAATGTTTTAAATAAACACAAAGCTAGATAGATATGACAGGGCAAGCATCATTGCTTCCTTTTGCTTATATCAATGGTTCTAAGTTAGACATGTTGTGCTATATGTTTTGCCTAGATGACAAACAGACTTATTGTGTTCGAATTTTTCTTTGTTATTGATATTCACTATATTGTTTTCGTTCCCCACTTACCATCTGAAGGATATCTTCTTGGAAGAGAATAGTGATAAGAGGTAAATCCATCTGCCTATGTATATTCTTGTTTGAACATATGTCACGTATATTCTTGTTTGAACATATGTTACTTCGATTTATCCTTTCCTCTCCTTTCCTCTTGTTCTATGGGAAAAACTTTTGTATGCTCCAGTATTTGTTAGATATGTGCCTTTCCATTTTCCTCTTGAGCCATCTCAATTCGCAAGTCTCAAGTAGGTGTCAAATTTACAACAATTGCATACCTATATTAATTTTCAGGTTATATATAAATGTTGATAGATTCTCACTACCTTCAAGGTAGACTGTTGTGAATGAAATAAAGGTAAAAATAGTTCCTCTCACCCCAAAAGTTGCTCTATATCCATGTAATTATCTGATAAAGTCATGATGATAGGCCCGCTTTTAATTAAGATAGGGTGTTGCAACGGAGGCAGCCCAGATGTGCGGTGAGGGACATGTCCACAGAGACGCCACAGAAGGTTTGTCCATTTTTTTCGTTTGTCTTCAACTTATCCTATATATATTGATTTCCAATTTCTTCTGCACATTTCCCCCCAATGTGACTTCTATTTGCTTAGTTGCCAAATGGAAAATTTGCATCATCATAATCTTGCACTACACATCTAATTTACCGAATATATTCTATATTGTATTGATTTTGAGATTGATGCCCAACTACAAAACAATCATAATCCCAGCATGTATGCTTATATATACTCGATTAGCCATACTGATTAACCCAAACATTTTCATGGATCAAGAAGAGTGTCTAATTGTCCAAGTAGTTTTCACTTAACTTCTGTTCAAGGATTGACTAAATACTCGGAATCTTCATAAAAAAAATTACATGTCAGCTGCTTAATTGTGTTCTTTGCAAAGTGCGGAAACGCTTGATGATCCCTCTTTTTCCATTGCCCTTTAAGTTTTTGTTGTTAGCAGACTATCGATCTCCTATGGAATCTAGATTTCTCAACAATCCATACTATAGACTCTCAATATTGTTAGACCAATACAATGTTTGATTAATCTCTACTACTTAAATATTACAATTGATGGTGGTCATTCGTCCTTCGTTTCACGTCCGTTGGAATCGAGCAACACCGACAGCCTAGATGTACCACGCGCTAGCAATTGACTGTGCCCACGACTGCATCCAACTCCACCCTCCCTCCCTTTCCTCTCTCCCTCACGATCCCCACCCGCTCCGTCCGCCTCCCACTATCACACCGCCCTCCCTCCCTCTCGTCTCTCTCACCGCCGTAGGATCCGACCTTTCCCGGGCGCCTCGTTGCTATCTTCTTCCTCTCTGGCTGTCCCCGGGCTGGGTCCTCGGCGTCAAGGGTCGACGGGGTCAGCTAGGACTGGCACACCATCCTGCAACTCCTCTCCTCCTCTTGCCTCTTCCTCTGCTCCAGGTGGGGTCCGCTTCGCTCGCTTCCCCTCTCCTTCCTCTCTCATTCGAGTGTGATCGATGCCGCCACAATTCGATTAGGATCCTTCTAGGCAGAAGAATCGCCTTGTTTGTGAGTGAATCAACTATGTTGCTTGCGGGTGCTCAACTACATGGCCAGATCATGGAGGGGATGTGGATGAGGCGACCGGGATTGCGGCTATCCTTCTTGCCGGTTCTAGCGGGGAAAAGGCCGTGGGAGAGCCCCTACGCTGTCGTAGCCTTACCAACGACGTTGGCACCGCCGTCGAGGCACTCCTCTGCCCCACCACGCTGCCGCTCCCACCACTCTACTGCTCTCATCTCCCGGCCTCACTCTAGGCTCGCCCTAATGCCAGTGATGCGTCCGCCCCATCTCTGCAACCGGCCGCATCAAAGTGCGAGAGAGATGGCGGTGCAGGCCAGATATGCGCCTTCACCTCCTGGCCCCCTACGCTCTTGTGCCGTCTTGGCAAAGTGGTAGCTAACTTTGGTTGCGGTTGTGGCTACTGCTCTGCTGGATGCCGAGTAAGTGTGTTTATGCTCTTTAATATCCAGTCACTCAAGTTCTTCTTTTCCCAATTCTCCCTTTTGTGTCGACATCAGTAGAAATCCCCACTCCTTAATTGTGTAATAGCGTTGACATTTTCTGATTCCAGTGCACATCATTTTGCACACTTCTTTTAACACTTATCAATCTAAATGACTAAATGTAGGGTGGTTGCCTCTGCGATGATATGGTGATTGATTCTGCAGAATACAGTTTTACCCTTGTTTTGGGGGAAATAAAGGTTTTAACTAATAGGCAGTACAATGGTTCATGATGTTTATGTGCTGATATACCAATTGTGATGGGATCTTGGTGCACAGGTATCTGAAATGTAACCTTCCGGGTAGAAAAGTGATGTTTTGTTCCTGCTTTGTTTGTACATGCGACTAGGATGATTTTATACTTCCTCATCATTCAGACAAAATCTATGAATCAGATATTGTAAGTTTCCACCTTTCCCTTGAAGGTGGGGCATAAATGACTTCTTTTGTCTGTCAAGGTAGTAATATATGGTTGCTCCAAATGTATCTGTAGGGAGATAAAAACATTACAAAATTTGACGAGAACCACAATTCACCATGTCCACAATTTTACTTTGAGTCGATCACACTATTTTTCCATAATATGCTAAACCCTCCTGATGTCCCTGACAATCATTATTTCCTAACACCAAATGGTAGCCTTGGTCAAGTAGTACAAATTGATATTTCCTTCAGAGTTGATTGAAATATGTTGACTTTACTTACCTTAGGTTCATTGACAGGGTCATTGGGATACACAACATGACATAGAGTATAGGTTTGCTCAATCACCAACAGGTATGTTTGCAAACTTTGATCTGCACTTATGTTTGGTACATCAATCATGTTAAGTAACTTGTGTGTGATTTGTTTTGGGATGGCCCGTGCAACTACCACAAAAGATGCCATTGTGTAGTTGCGTTCTACAAGGCTCATGAGTAGAATGGAGGTGGGTGTTTTAGTTGGTTTGACATTCTGAACAATGCTAAAATTCTACTGTGTCATAACACCATAGTGGTACTGGAGTTAATTGGTTCTCATTTCTAGCTCTTACCATTCACAAATGGAACCTCAATTGCTACAAGAATCACTGTAGTGCATATCCAAATATTATCAAATAATTTACAATGTTTGATCCAACAGTGTTATGAGTGATATCCCTTTTGTGGAGCAGCAACTTAGTATTGGTTTCTTTTTATTGTTTTGCAGGTCCCATCTGGTGCCATCGCAGAAGACAGGGCTGACAGAACTGAAGTATTCTTTTCTACTACTTTTCATGTTTTTAAGGATCAATTTTATCTCTTTCCTAACACTGAAGTCTTCTATTTGATTATCCGCTGTCTAACCGACTTTCTCTGGTGGCATGAAAGCAAATCCCCCTTTAGTATTACGGTCACTGCGGTTTAGGAAATAGAAACACATGATCTGCTGCCACCAGTAACTGTTAGTATAATCTTTCACAGTTTTGTTTTGTAAAAAAAATGTCAGTTACAAGTAAGAACATGTGGGGATTAGCATCAATACAATAGTCCTTGGTAGTATTGTGATTATAACTTGAGTATGCTTCAAATCCATGCATTGTCATTATGGCACACTTGGAGCAATAGATAAAGTATGTACTACAATTATGTCATAAACCAAACTCTAAGCCCAGCGAATCTTACTGGATAAAGGAATATGTATATGTTTCTTGTATTTGTTTCCTGTACAAAAGAGCCATAGCTCACTGTTGTGTCTGTCCTCCCAGAGATTGGTTAAGTCAGCAAAGTCTCCATCTCATTGGTCATGGTCACAACTCACAAACAAATCACAACACAAAAGAATGTGATTTTTCCTTGTCGTTCTGCCGCTGAATACGTGTGTGGACATGTGTGGAGAAATTGGCATAAAATATTTGACAATGCAATGTATGAACACAAACTCATGTTATGCTGCTAAAAGATGTTTTTTTAAGACTTACAACTAGCTAATGGCTACAGTGGTAAGACAATGCCTATTCTGTGCATTTTATTAAGGGGGCAAATTGGCTTTAATTCTCTTGTATTATCAAGCCTCAAGAGTGCATGAAGATAGTGCAGTGCTACTTTAGGGTTCATATTTTTTAGAAGAGGTTTTATTATTTCTGCGCTCCACCATCAACGACAGATGCGATGAGTTGCTTTTTGCAACCTCTATAAAGAATTGCTCATGTTTTTTTGTGTCTATGTATTGTCAACTAGCGTTGGCTGGCTGGCTCTGGTTTCTGCTTCTGGAAGCGTTGAACAGAAAAAAATTCTGACAAGACAATAATAGGTGGTACGGCCTGCCAAGAGAATGACCAGTCAAGATGTGACAGAATGTCTATTGAAACATAGAGCATCATTTTGTTACTAAAAATTGAGGTAATTTTCTACTTTAGTTTTGCGTTCTACCTGTTTAGAGACTGTTTAGAGACTACCCGATAGCAGAAAAGAGTTAACATCTTTGCTGCCTTCCAACCAATTGGAATGTGGTACTTATTTTATATGTATTTAGGGACATTATTTCCCACCAATTTTTATCAGTTCTATTCAAAGTTGACTGCCTACTTCAAATGATATACATGTATATTTGGATTAGTTTTATGGTGTATTTAAAACATTTGTTCCTATTTCATGCTACCTGGAATAAAGAAATTAATTAATGTTGCTTCCGAGTTGACGTAAAATGTCATGCAGAAATCAAAATGTTATGTTCACTGAATTTGAAAGCGTTGGCATCACCTATGGTTAATGCGGCACATCCTTTTGGTAAGCATGCTCTTTCAATGTGGACAATATTTTTCTATGTAGGCTAGCCTCCATGATATTCTCTTGGGTTAATTCCTTATTTGTCATTGGAAGTTGGCGAGCTCCTCAAAATACCATCACAAAATTTCTCTTCCCTCCATTGCCACTCGATCTCAACTTCTATCCCCATTTTGCCATTCCCGTGAGTTGACCGTTGACTAGGCCATTGACTTGACTGCGAAAAGATGATTTTGCCCCTAAGTATACTGAGATCTTTAGAGAATTATTTGACATAGTAATATAGTTCCAAAAATTATAAAAATTTTAGGGAAAGTTTTTGACATAGTGTAGATTATTGTGTAATTTTTATAGGGTTTTATTTGCAACATGTTTTTATCTGCGCAAAGCAGTGAACGGGGAGATGCGGCGTCACGGCCACCGTGGTGACACCGCCAAATCCACAGTCATCCTTGTCGGATCTAGTCTTGGCGACATGAGAGCAACGATCGGGGCATGGGCGGTGGCGGCGAATCCTCCCTCGTCCCCATCGGATCTGGTCTTAGTGAGGGCAGGTGGTGGACGACGACAGGTGGTGACCAGATCTGGACCTAGGCGGTCGGATCCGATGGACCCGATCGTCCTCATCTTCGTCTCCAGCGGCAGTCGTCATCGGCAAACTCCACCTCACCCCCTCGACAACATCCACATGGATACAGTTGAGGACAATTGATTTGGTGTTCGATTCACCATTCAGAGAAGTGCTTGTGGTGTCTTATGAACAATAGGTTTTCATAACTAGAAACTTGATAAGTTTTGGCGACAAATGTTTTAGAAAACTACTTAGCACATTCACAAGGATGTGGTCTTTCACTATTATAGGTTGGTATAATTGGATAGTTAGAGCATATACCAGTTGCCTTGTTATTGTTGAACTTGCTGGGTACCTTTCGCATTTATTCTTATATTATTGGAAAAAGTCCCGTTTACTCTCTCGAACTATCAGAAAAGTCTGGTTTACCCCCTAAACTACAAAACCGGTTATTTAACCCTCTAAACTTAAGAAATCTGGTCATTTAACACCCCACAGCGGCTTGCTGGGTACCTTTCGCATTTATTCTTATATTATTGGAAAAAGTCCGGTTTACTCTCTCAAACTATTAGAAAAGTCTGGTTTACCCCATGAACTATAAAACCGGTTATTTAACCCCCTAAACTTGCGAAATCTGGTCATTTAACACCCCACAGCGATTTGAAGCGGTGGTTTTACACACGTGGCCGGTTTTGTCCACATCAGCATATGTTTATCATCCAAGTCAGCACACGTGGCCCATTTTGCACACAAATGCTATTACATGTTCTTCTTCCTCTACTTTTCCCCCATTCTATTTCTTTCCATTCATTACTACTGCTTTTTCGGTGACTCATTCGCCAAGCTTGCGCCATGAGGATTCACAATACGCCTCCTCTGCTTTCGTCCTTAGTGCGGCCGCGCCTCCCTCATGCGCCTTGGCTTCATGGCTCGCCAGAGCCATCGCCAAATCAGGGGAAAAAAACTCCACGAAAGAGGGCCAATCTCCTCCTCAACCCCACCCCCGCTTTTTCTCCCCATGCTTGCTAGCTCCTCACCTGAATATCTGCGAGTGGCGGAGCTTGATGTGCGGCGCCCGCTTCTCCCGTCTGCTTGATGGGCAACACATGCGGCGACTCCTTAGATCCAAGTGCCTCCACGACTTCAAGCACACGCGTCATAGCGCCACGACTTCGACATAACGCCATCGCACCCACAAATGACTCACGAAGAAGCCTCTCGCCGCCACGCCGCCTTGCGTGGCAGAGGCAAGCAGAACCACAACGGACGCCTACATGCCCCCGTGTCGGCGCCACCGCCGCCATGAGGCGTGGCGGCGCAGCATGCCCATTAACCTCTGGTCGGTCGGTGCTCAGACACCCCACCCCAACCTCCGCGACCTCTACACGCCGGCAGAAGCTCAGCGAGGACAATTCAAGACCACCTACCTCGCACCGAAGCCACACGGGCCGACTACGCCTGCAAGTCCATCTCCAAGCGCAAACTCATCACCAAGGAGGGCATCGAGGATGTGCGCCGCGAGATTCAGATCATGCACCACCTGCGAGGAGTCTCTGGCTGTGGCGCAGGCGCCAACGGAGGCAGCATCGCGACCCCCACCCCCTCCGTCGACGCGGTCCCGGGCGGCGCGGGGATGACGTGCGAGACAAGCTTCCCCCTGGAGAAGAGCTCGTTGGCTGGGAGCACGAACACCATGGAGCACCCAGCGAGCATGCGAGCGGTAGGGCATGGTGCCGGGCCAATGGTCGGAGGAGCCGACGAACCGAGTCGGGTGAGGCGCCAAGAACCGAGAGTGGAGAAATGGATAGAAGAATGGGGAAGAAAGTGACCTGACGGCAATTACATGGCTCCACTGCCACGCAGACTGCCACTCAGCGTGCTGAGTTGGCCGAATTTGGCCACGTCAGCAAAACCACCGCTCCAAACCGCTGTGGAGTGTTAATTGACCGGATTTCGCAAATTTAGGGGGTTAAATAACCGGTTTTGTAGTTCAGGGGGGTAAACGAAACTTTTCTGATAGTTCGAAGGAGTAAACCGGACTTTTTCCTATATTATATTATACTTGTTAGACTTTGGGGAATTCGATCTTGAGAGTTTTGTTGCCAAAGTTCAAGATGGAGGTGATCCCAGTGGGATATGAATGAAGCTCATGAAGATCCTTGCTTTGGTGGTGCAACCTTCGATGATGAAGATGAGGCTTGAGAGTCGTGTAGCTGGAGTGGATTTTGTTCGCCCTATGATGCTAGTATGGACACGAACATGGGGTTCGATGCCACTTTATCTCGCAAACTTATGTTTAAAACTATCTTCTAGTTATAATCTAACTATGGGACCACTGCTATTGCTTCCTTGTGATACTCAAGTACGCACATATCGGGTAAAATTATATATATCCACATGTCATGATTTGAAATGGGTCTAAAGATAAGGAGATCGGGTAGAATTTATTTCCGACGGTTTGGACCTAGCTTAACTTGGGCTTTCTGCTGTTTCGTTTCATTTTGGTCACCCAATCCTTCATTAATTTCTGTGCCACTCAAACAAAACAAAAATTAAGGTCATGTGAAATGAACTGCATCTGCTGCACCCACAGATGTGCTAGTTAGTACTCCAGCAGAATAATCCGCTGATTAATACACAGGTTAAGATCGAAGTGCAAGTCGCTTTACAAGTACTAGAAAACGTACTCAGCTACATGTTGGTCTGAAAAAAGAGAGAGAGAGAAAAGAAGTCAACTATATGTGGTAATTATGTGTGATGAGCATCAATTAATCGATTCGTACTGCATTTACACGGATGATCAGCGAGCTAGTGGATCGGGCGTGCATGGATGAACCAACCGAATCAGCAGGTGGAGTAACTAGTGGATCGAACGGAAGGAAGGAAGCTAGGTCAGAAGTCGAGGAGCGTGGAGGTGAGGTTGAGGAGCGGGCCGAGCGCGCTGGGCGCGAACTTCCTGGCGAAGAGGTAGCAGACGGTCGTGGGCTTGCCGTTGTAGGCGCACTGGTGGGTGGCGTTGCTGCGGATGGCCCGCACGAAGGCCGGCGTGACGCTGGACTTGCCGTAGCGCGCCGGGTGCGGCCCACCCCGCGACCAGTCCACCCAGGTGATGGTGCGGTTGGCGTTGCGCGCGCCGTGCAACAGGTGCAGGTACGTCGGGATGTAGTGCTCGTCGGGGTAGCACGACGGCGTGCAGTGCTTCCGGAAGACGGCGTAGTACCGGCGGTCCGCCACCACGTCCACGGCCAGCGCGCGGCTGAGCTCGAACCACTCGGAGCCCTTGCGCCACTGCTCCTCCCGGATGTCCGGCGCCATGAGCGGGTTGTAGCGCCCCGCGCACTGCGGCACGTCGATGTTGTACGACTCCACGTAGCTCTGCGCCGAGTTGACCAGGTACTCGTACACCGTCCGGAAGTTGAACACCGGGATGCAGCTCTCGGAGACGAGCACGAACCGCTCGTTCGACTGGTCCAGCAGCGCGTTCGCCAGCAGCCGCTTCTCCGCGTCCACCAGCGTGATGCTGCCCCACGACACCCCCTGGCTCGGGATCTGCCGCCCGTGGAAGGGCGACGACGCCGACACCTTCAGCCTGTACTCGGGCAGCGCGTGCACGTACACGGAGTAGAGCCCCTCGTGCCCGCGGAAGAAGCGCTCCCACAGCGGCGCGAACGGCAGCGGCCCGCGGGTCAGGAACAGGAACGCCACCTTGGGCACGCGCTGGTACGGGTACTCCTCCATGCGCGGCGCCATGGACGCGCGCCAGAAGAGCTCCTCGTCCGACATCGAGTGCTCTGACGGCGGGCCAGGGTGCAAGAACCACCTGAAGCTCAGCGACACGCCGCGGCAACGCCCTGATCTGCTCATCCGCTCCTCGGCCGCCGTCAGCAGCTTCGACTGGGCGTGACCGGGGCCGGACTGCTGCAGAGTGGAGGGGTCGCTGGGGACATTAACATTAACAGCAGCAGTTGCTGCTGCACTAGGGTTGGTGGTGGCGGTGACGTCGACGCCGCTGTAGTAGTCACGCGCGATGTTGGCGCTGGCGGCGAGGCCGATGAGGACGCCGGCCGTCAGGATGAGGAGCGCCGTGGCGGCCTTGAGCAGCCCCGACGACCACCAGCACTCCTTGCGCGGCGTCGGGGGGAAGCTGTACTCCCCGCCTCCGGCCTCTTCCTCGTCCCCGACGCTGCCTCGCCGAGACTTGAGCGTGCCAGGCTTCATCTCGATCGGCCCAGCTAGGCAGGAGGACAATGCATGCGATCGATCAGATGAGCTAGCTAGGCCCGCGCGCGCGCTCGTGCCAGATGCCTGCCGATTCGAACTTGCGACGGGACGGGACGGTTCGAATGGACGAGCTCGATCGGTAGCTCATGCTCGTCTGTGGAGGGGAGGATCCGATGGAGTGGACTCCTTGGGGAGACGGCCGGCCGCGCTCGGCGCCTCAATTCTCTCCCTGCCCTCCCCTGCACTGCACATAAGGAACGGAAGAGCGCGTCCGTGCCTGTGTCAAAAGGGAACATTCTTCGACCATTGGATCAAAATTAGCATCAGACGAACACATATCTCAGAACTAATACTACCGAGCGTTTTCCACTAGAAATTAAGATGTTCTTCTTTCCAGGAACAAGGCATATCTCCAATTTTCATTCAGAAAACCACATGAAACGGAAACAAACAAAAAGCGAACGGCGGTAAGTCAGAGAAAACAATCTTTAATTTCATGAAAACAAGCGTTATTCCTAAGTACAACTGCTGCAGCACCCACCATAAACCACCTAAAGTTTGCACCCAGAAAACTGAGTCGATCAGCTCGGGGAGCGGTACGTACTGAAATTGAAAAACCCCATATCCTCTACCTCAATAATCTGGATGACGATCCGTTTCGTCCGGATCATCCGCTTGGCCCGATATTTCCAACAGTACTCCAAAAACCCTTCCCTCGGATTCAATCATCCCATTGATAGTGCATCTGCACCGCATCAACCGATATATATATACGACATAGCTTGGCACCCTTCCTCAGCAAATTGTCCTGAGCATAAACACTTACTTGGATCATTAAAAGAAAGCTGAACTTACTTGTATAACTCCTACCCCACCCTAGCTATCACCTCTCCAACCCGGCTTAACAGTACTACGAGCGAGGCCGGGGCGACATATCTTTAGTCGTCTACGCCCGTACGTGCTGCCAATGCTGTTATGGGCCTCATCACCCGGCAATATTAGAACCGATGCCCACATTCTACTAACTTACCTCCATCAGCAGAATATCCGAAAAACAGCTTCAAAGCATTCTTGGACCAAAGGATGGATTCCTGGTTTGCTATCTTAGGGTGGGAGAGTAACAATATTAAACTCAGTAATATCTGCAATTCCGACCTATTACATGAGCTGCATTAAATGGCCAGAACGCAGCATAGAAGCTATTGACAGAATTCGTAGAGCCTTTCTTTGGAAGGGAGATAAAGAGATTCAAGGTAGTCAATGCCTAGTCGCTTGGAACACCGTCATTCTGCCCAAAAAGCAAGGAGGGTTAGGACTCAGAGATTTACGAATCCATAACAAAGCCTTGATCATAAAATTGACAGGGAAGCTGCTATCGGACTCTATGGAGTCTTGCTTCAAATGGCTAAGACGGAGTTATATTCAAAGCCACATCCCTATTCTACCCCGACAAGGTGACACAGCGGTCTGGAAATTATTAGCAGGTTCTATTCCGACAACCACGCAAATGACAAAGGTCGTAATCGGAGATGGAAAGACTACTTCGTTCTGGAAAGACCTTTGGACCTCCACAGGAAGACTATACCAATGCTTTCCTACACTGTTTACATTTGCAACTAATCCGAATTGCACAGTAAACTCACAGTTTGTGGATAATGAATGGAAGGTTTTTCTACACCCGGTTTTATCTCACCAGGCAGGTTTGGAAAATCAGGCTTTATCTCACCTTCTGTCAGAATATCAGCCCATGCATGGGATTACGGATAAAAGAGTCATAGCCTCAACTTCGTCGGAAATAAAAACTTCCGAAGTGTATAGAATCCTAACCTATCATGGTCTCACTTGGAAAGCGTCGGACTATGTCTGGCATAGCTCAATTCCTCACAGATATAGAATCTTTCTATGGCTAGCTTTTCGGAGGAAGCTTAACACCAAAGACAACATGGTAACGAAGCACTGGACAACGGATCCTCATTGTGACTCTTGCCCGGCAGTTGAAACAATTGATCATATCATTATACGGTGTAAGATGGCGGATCACCTATGGAAAATGCTCTGCTAGCGATCGATGCTAACTCCTCCAAGGACATATTGAATTCGTTGAAAAAGTTTCAACTCAACCAATAAGTTATCGAGAAATATGGCCCATATGCTTCGACTTGTGCTCATACACTATGGATCATGCGAAACAAGAGTGTTTTTCAATTTAAAGAGTCCAGAATAACCGAGATGTTGTGCCAGATAAAAGATTACATCGGACTTTGGTCTTACAGGACAAAGCCAGAATGCCAAGTCTCACTTCGCCAATGGTGTAATCTCTTATTGCACCCTGAATAGTCATCAACAAGACAAAGCGGGCTCATCTTGGCAACACTTATACCGCTTCATAACAACCTTGGAACCGTCATATACCTTTGTCATGAGAAGGGTCTCCAAAAGCGACTTATGTGATTAACACACCAATGATGGGACGTCTGCCTTCACGCTACATGTAAAAGCCTTAAAGTCGGTCTTGACTACGAGCAAAGGCAATTGATAACACAAGTCGGGCTCGAGATTTTAACCTTTTACTTATCTTTTGAGCTTTTGTAATTACCACTCTGTTTTCTTTTTCTCCTCAACTCTTCTCCCCTTGCTTGCTTGCTTTTTTGCTTTCTGTTTCTTATTATTTCTCTTTACGTAATCTTCCTACAACCATTTAATACAATGATCATAAGGTAGAATATCTTCTACCTTTTACGTCAAAAAAAGGTCCTTAAGCCCACAGTAGTAGAAGCATCATTTGGACCGGAGGTCCATCAGCGTTACCTAGCCAACAGTAGAGGGTGAGAGCCCTCTGGATAAGAAGAACCCCTCCCAAAATATCAAACACAGGAGAGCCAGCCGGATACCAAACATATGCCACAAAAGCCACCCTCGGCCAAGCCCCAAATATTCATCCCCTCTATCACAGCACCTCACCCCCCATCTCTTCACAAGCCAACCAAGGCCTCCCCTTCCTCTTCACAAGGAAGCAACCCAAGCCAAGACCACCACTCGCAGCCGGCGGTAGAAGAAGGGCAGAGGAGCTAAGGAAGACAGGAGGGAGCAAGGATGGCAGCTACGGCCGGCTTCAGCCCGACACTGACGACGACGTCCGACCACAACTGACAGTAAGGGGACCATCGCCATCAAACCACCACCGTGCCATTTTCAAATCGAAACTGACAAAAAGGTAACCCACGGCAGTAGCCGTCCCCTTTTTCTTGGTCAAGAGCGAACCCCTCCCTTAGGCATATCTGTAGTTTGAACATCACAAAGCAAGGGGAGAGAGTAGAGAGGGGTATATACCCGAGAAATCGTTGCAGTAGACATATCCACCGAATGCCCAACTCACAGTAGCCATGCCATCCCAAACAACCATGCCCACGATCACCCCCAACTGAGGCTCAGAGCTTCATCACAGCCCCCTCCCCCCCCCCCAAATTTCTGCATGCATAAACCGCATGTAGCATCATCAGTAAAGAAGAAAAATCTTGCATAATCAAGGAATCAAATCAAAGAGAGAGAGGAAGGGGAAGGGGCGGTCTAGGGAGTGGCTGAGCGGCGGGCCGAACCAGCGTGGAAGCACCGAGGCGGCGTGGGCGAGCCTGTGCATGTGGTAGAATCGACCATGGGCTGAGCCGAGAATGGGGAGAAGGCGCAAAGGGTGGCGCGCAACGGGGGCGCGAGCGCAAGGTTGGAGAAGACGACACCTGGGTTGGGCCGGACCGGTGGGGACGGCGCGGAACGAATCGAGCAAGGGCCACCGGGGAGGCGCGACCAAAGTAGATGGCCGGTGACATGCAGAGACGTGCAGGGCATGGGCGAGCTGGGAGCCGTGTGGGAGCACCAGGCGGTGGCACCATGGAGAGGCATGGTGTGGTGGTGGGTCGGCAAGGCGGTGCCAAAGGCTCTCGGCGCCAAGAATGCCATGCGGCCAGGATGAAATAGAAGCTCCAGAAATGAAGAGGGAGAGCAAGTAATGAAAGAGGTTTGGGAAAGAAGGCCAGGAGCTTGCTTTCGTGTGGGAACCTGTAACATCTTGATTTTCTAAATCCTTTTAAATGTGTAAAACAAATTAAAACTATTTTATTTTGATGAAAATTCAAAGTCTGGTTCGGTTGGAGAGGTTTAAGTTGTTGATACCTCCTTTCTGGTATGCTCGGCAGGTCCTCCTTTAGCCTAACTCTTTTGGGTTATGTAAGGTTTAGACCTTCTCTGTGGCCTAGACCTCCCCATAGGTTCTTGAGGTTAGACCTCCCTTGGGGCTCAGATCTTTTCTTACATGGACACATCATTATGTCCAGGCCTTTCTCTTTGAGTTTGATCACTTTGGATCTCTTTGTTGGTTTGAATCTCTTTGGTTCAGACCTTCTTACTGTCCAGACTCCTTTTTAAGTCTAGACCTCCTTGTATTCCAGTGGATCTCCTCCGTGGGATCCCTCTTTCTTGGAACCCCACCGCCTGGACCTTTCCTTTGTTTAGATCTAACGGTTCGGACCTCCCCTCACTTCGAATCTAAAGGTCCAGACCTCCCCGTGCAATATTTCTCTCTGGGGACCTCACCTTCACGTTTGATCTTGGCCGTTGGACCTCCCTCTCGGAGATCGAACCGCCTGAACCTCAACCTGCTCTTGATCCCAACCACGGGACCTCTTGGTAGTCCTCTAGACCTCCTGTCCAAGGTCTCTCTGTGTCCTTTTAAACATGACTCTGGACCTTCTCGCTAGACCTCCCTTGAAGAGATCCTAACCGTCCGGACCTCCTCTGTATGTCTGGACCTCCCCAACCTTCAGACCTCCTTGAGCCCGTGGGACCTCCCTTGATGAGGTCCTGGTTGTCAGAACCTCTCAGTCATGTGGACCTCCTCCATGTGTATTTGGACCTCCCCATGTTCGGACCTCCTTTGTGTATATTAGGACCTCTTAACCATCCAGACCTCCCTTCTTGGGCAGGTCCGATTGTTAGGACCTCCCCTTGGGAATCCTAACCGTTCAGACCTCCCGTCTGGATTTGATCCTACCGCTCCAGACCTCCCTGGATCTTAGCACCTCCTAAGCCTCTCGGACCTCCTCGAGGACCTCTCCTGCGGGGGCAAGACCTCCCCTTTTGACCCGACTGTTTCTAAATTGACCAGCCCCGCTTGCCAGCCTTGGTCATTCTCATTTCCTCCGCCACGTTAATATCTTGGGCATTTAATGCATGTCATGTCACATTAAATACATCCATATACGTGGCGTTTACTCTGAATTTGGTCACTTAGCTGTACTCTGACATCCTTCTTTGTCCCTTCCCATAGCAACATACGTTGTCCTCCCTCGTACCTTTTACCCAGGGTGGTGGTGACACCTGCCCTGCCACTCACCTACCTTTGACCCATTTCTATACTTATCCTTGGTACATATGTTTCTAGTTTTCTTCACCCACTTGGGCTATAATTAGTCCAGGAAACTCTACCACATTACCTTCCCCACACTCATCATCTTGGCTCTCGCTCAGTGGCTCCCAGGGAAGACCTTGTTGCCCACGACCTCCCCTCCATCCGTTGGTTCCTTCTTGTCCCTGGTAAGTCACTTGGTGATCTGCTCCACTCTTATTCTTGCCACTGCTTTGAGCTGGTTGTGTCCTTCTCAGGACCTCCCCTTGTGGGCTCCTTTTGGATTTCTATGGCCTTTATATGATGAGCTCTTCCCTGGTTTTTGCGCAAGGACCATTTCTCAGGACCTCCCTGTTCTATTGCTGAAATCACTCTTTTGGGGTCTTTTGCTAAAGACCACCTCCTCCTGGTAAGCTTAGACCTCTTCCATAAGAACCTATTCTAAAATATAGATCTCTCAGGTTGGTTGAGTTTTGGGTCCCCTTTGGGATCCGCTTGGATTTCTTGTTGATCTCAGTTGGTTCTTTATTTGAACTTTCTTTGAACTTGCTCTTTTACCCGTATAGATTGCGAAGACTCCAAGGAGTCTGAGTGTACTGAAGAGGAAGATTCTCAGGATAGTGAGCAAGGCAAGTTACACTTTTGATCATATTGCACCCAATAATTCAAATTAATTATGTCCTGTTTTAATGTATACTGCATGCCTACTTTTACCAAGTTATTTCAATACCTATTTTAAATTCATAGTTATGCCTACTTCCTTTGTATGGCCACTGTTGACTTTGGACTGAGCATGTTGTCACCACTAGATCAAACTTGGGTCATGCAATAGTGTGAGCCACGACCATTTGAAAAACATATGCTTAGTCATGCTTAGACCAAAAGTATTGATTTGGGGAAATCTTTACTAATATGACCAACTATTATTTAAAATGTTTTGACCATGACATTGGGTTGTCATGGGAATATGAAAGTATTGCTAGGGAAGCAAAGAAAATGAAAATGGATTTGGACTGGGGCGAAATGGTTTGCTTGGCTGGTGCAATGTTTGTGCACGGACTCTATCCTGGGTAAGGTAGAGATCCAAGGGTTTGTGAAAGTCACCCTAGTCATTTGAGGACCGGTCTTTGAGCGACCAATGCCATGCCTATAATGGGCTATGCCACAATCGTGCAACCACATGTCTCCAGAATGGGGCATGGGACCTGGCTGAGTAATTTGCAAAGTTCTACCATAAGCTGCTCCATTGGAGGTGTGGGAGGTCTTTTAGGGCCAATGGTCTTTTATAACCTACTGTTCCCACTGGTGCAAGAGGGGGCTTTCCGCCGGATTGCTATCCATAGGAAAGTGAAACCTTAGCAAGGAAAGGCTGTGGTGGAGCAATGCATTGTAAAGGCCTTGTCATGAACTCTAGACCTCTTACCTTTGGTAGTGAGAGGTGGCATTGACGAATGCCGGATAAACTAGAGGATTCATGTCGTGTGGGTAAAGTGCACAACCTCTGCAGAGTTAAATCTATTCGAATAGCCGTGTCCGCGGTCATGGACGTGCTGGCAAAGGCTACTCAGAGTTAGATGTTGGTTTTGGGTTTCCAGAAATATTTATTAAATCTGTTTTGGGATCTTTATCCCATGGGTTTTGGGCAGAGAGCCTTGTGACAGGAGGATACCCTTCACCAACTTGTTGATGAATTATATCCAACTGAAAACAGATTTACTAAATGAATTTTATTTATTGTATAATGCTTTGGAACTTAGTATTTGTATTTGAAAGAAACTTGGCTTTGTGCAAATCAACCATATTATGCCATCCATTGACTATCCTGATATGCATGTCATCCTGCTAATCCACGGGTGTAACTTGCGAGCACGGTTGTGTGCTGTAACATTCTGATTTTCTAAATCCTTTTTAAATGTGTAAAATAAATTAAAGCTATTTTATTTTAATGAGAATTCCAAGTTGGTTCGGTTGGAGAGGTTTGAGTTATTGATACCTCCGTTTGGTATGCTCAGTAGACTTCCCTTTGGCATAACTATGGCCTAGATCTCCCCAGGGGTTCTTAAGGTTAGACCTCCCTTGGGGCTCAGACCTTTTCTCACGTGGACGTATCTTCATGTCCCGACCCTTCTTTTTGAGTTTGATCACTATAGACCTCCTTTAAAGCTTAGACCTTGTCTCACCGGGATATACCCGCATGTCCGGGCCTTCCTTCCTTTGAGTTTGGTCATTTAGACCTCTTTGTTGGTTCGAATCTCTGGGGGTCCAGACCTCTTTTCTGTTCAGACTTCTCTTAAGTCTAGACTCCTTGTTGCCTGGGCACATTCATATGTCCAGACCTCTTTAGGTCGGGACCTCCCTGTGTTCCAGTGAACTTCTTGTATGCCTTCGGACCTCCTGAGTTCATATGAACCCCCTTGACATTCCTTCTTGGCCGAAAGGACCTCCCTTGTACTTGATCTGGCGGTCCAGACCTCCTCCCATTTTCAATCCAAAGGTCCAGACCTTCCATGCATTATGTCCCTTCGTGGACCTCCCCTTTGTTTTGAATCCAACGGTTTGGACCTCCCCTCATTTTGAATCTAAAGGCCCAGACCTCCCCGTGCATCTTTTCTCTCTGGGGACCTCCCCCTTCGCGTTGATCTTGGCTGTTGGACCTCCCTCTCGGAGATCCAACCGTCCGGACCTCAACTTGCCTTTAATCTCAACCACGAGATTTCGTGAAGTTCCTGGACCTCCTGTCCAAGACATCCCCGTGGCCTCTTAAACCTGGCTCGGGACCTCCTCGCCAGACCTCCCTTGATGAGATCCTCACCGTCAGGATCTCCTTTGTTGATCCTGACCGTCAGGACCTCCCCATGTTCAGACCTCCTTTGTGTGTCTGGACCTCCTCAACCTTTAGACCTCCTTGTCCGTTGGGCTTAAGACCTCCTAAGCCTCTCGGACCTCCTCAAGACCTCCTCTCATGGGCAAGACCTCCCCTCTTGACCCGACTGTTTCTAAGTTGACTGGCCCCACTCACCAGGCTCGGTCATTCTCATTTCCTCTGCCACGAAAATATCTTGGGCATTTAATGCATGTCTTGTCACATTAAATGCATCCACATACGTGGTAATTACTTTGAATTGGGTCACTTAGCTGTACTCTGACATTTTTCTTAGTCCCTTCCCAAAGCAACATAAGCTCCTCGTACTTTTTAACCAGGGTGGTAGTGACACCTGCCCTGCCACTACCTACCTTTGACCCATTTCTATACTTATCCTTGACACGTATATTTCTAGTTTTCTTCACCATTTTGATTACAATTAGACCAAGAAATTCTACCACATCACCTTCCTCATTTTCTCCACCCTCTGTTATCCTGGCTCTCGATCAGTGGCTCCCAGGGAAAGCCTTGCTGCTCCCGACTTTCCCTCCATCCATTGTTTCTTCTTTTCCCTGGTAAGTCCCTTGGTGATCTGCTCCACTCTTGTTTTTACCACTGTATTGTGATGATCGTGTCCTTCACAGGACCTCCTCTTGTGGATTTCTTTTGGACTTCGTGGCCTTTGTAAGGGGACCTCCTCCCGACCTTTTGCGCAAGGGCTGTTCCTCAGGACCTCCCTGCTTCATCGTTTACATCACTCCTTTGGGGTCTTTTGCTAAAGATCACCCTCCTCTGGTGAGTTTAGACCTCCTCCCTAAGAACCTAATCTGGAATTTAGACCTCTCCTGTTGGTTGCGTGTTGGACTTCCTCTGGGGTCCTTTTTGGTTTTCTTACTGCTCTTAGTTGGATCTTTATTTGAGTCTTCTTTAAATTTGCTCTTTTACGCGTGTAGATTGCGAAGACTCCAGGGAGTCCGAGGATTCTGAAGAGGAAGAATCTCAGGACAGTGAGCAAGGCAAGTTACACTCTTGATCATATTGCACCCAATACTTCAAGTTAATTATGTTCAGTTTCAAAGTGTAATGCATGCTTATTTTTACTAAGTATTTCAATACCTGGTTTAAATTCATAGTTATACCTACTTCCTTTGTATGACCACTGTTGACTTTGGACTAAACTCATTGTCACCTTTAGATCAAAATTGGGTCATGCAATAGTGTGAGCCCAACCATTTGAAAAACTTGTGCTTAGTCGGGGCTTAGACCAAAAATATTGATTTGGGAAATCTTTACCAACTTGACCAAATATTGCTTAAAATGTTTTGACCATGACATTGGGGGTGTCATGGGAATATAAAAAGGTTGCTGGGGAAGCAAAGAAAATGAAAATGGATTCAGACTGGGGCGAACTGGTTGGCTTGGTTGGTGCAAGTTTATGCACGGGATCGTGCCTTTATGGTAGATCGATGCCCTTAGGTTTGTGGAAGTCGCCCTAGTCATTTGAGGACCGGTCTTTGAGCGACCGATGCCAAGCCTATAATGGGCTATGCCACAATCGTGCAACCACATGTCTCCAGAATGGGGCGTGGGACCTGGCTGAGTAATTTGCAAAACTTCACCATATGCTGCTCCATTGGAGGTGTGGGAGGTCTTGTAGGACTAATGGTCTTTTATGACCTACTGTTCCCACTGGTGCAAGAGGGGGCTTCCCGCTGGATTGTAGTCCATAGGGGGGGTGAAACCTTAGCAAGGAAAGGCTGTGGTGAAGCAATGCATTGTAAAGGCCTTGTTATGAACTCTAAACCTCTTACCTTCGGCAGTGAGAGGTGGCACTCGCGCATGCCAAACAAACTAGAGTACTCATGTCATGTGGGTAAAGTGCACAACCTCTGCAGAGTTAAATCTATTCGAATAGCCGTGTCCATGGTCATGGACGTGCTGGCAAAGGCCACTTGAAGTTAGATGTTGGATTTGGGGTTTCCAGAAAGGTTTATCAAATCTGTTTTTGGGATTTTATCCCATGGGTTTGGGCAGGGAGCCTAATGTCAGGAGGGTATCCTTCACCAATTTGTTGATGAATGCTATCCAACTGAAAAATTGCTTTGCTAAATGAATTTTAGCTATTAAAGACCTGCTTTGGAACTTAGTAATGGTATTTGAAAGAAAATTGGCTTTGTGCAAAATAACCATATTATGCCATTCTTTGATTATCCATATATGCATGTCATGTTGCTAACCCACGGGTGTAACTTGCGAGCACGGTTGTTGTGCTCACTCTTGCTCATTACAATCTTTGCCAGGAGAAGATATTGTCGGTGAAGAAGATCCAGCATGAATAGGTTGTGCCTTCCGATCGATTACTGTGGTGTCTTCTTTGGGCTGATTGCTCTTTTGCTCTTTTGTGTTCATGTTGGGCCCAAGGCCACCTTGTAAACAACTCTGTAAATATTTTGTCTTAATAAAGATGTATTCGGGATGTTACCACTTGTGTATTTGTCTTTGTGAAGAGCTAGCCATGATCCTTGGGACTAGCTCGGGTCTCCTGAGGAACTTGGGAACAAGCTCGGACCTCCATGTCCTCATAATGAGATGGCGTGTGAGGTTACGATGTGGTCTCAGATCTCCACGACCTCCTCTGGAGGGTCGTGGGTGGTCTTAGGTATCCTCGAGACCTCCTCGCTTGTCTCGATTGTGGCCGTGGCAGAATCCGTGGGTGCTCTGGCTCCAAGACTCTCTCGGGTCATGTTCTCCTGGACCTCCGGGAGGTCTTGGCTGACCTCTGGGAGGTCTTAGTGGGCTGTCCGAGAGGTCCTTTGTGGACCTCCTGGGAGGTCCTGATGGACTTTCCAGAAGGTCTTGGAGGACCTCTCGGGTGCCCTAGAGCTGGGTCGTTACAAAAGTGGTATCAGAGCATCTGTTGTGAGGACGCTTAACCTAGTAGCATGGTTGTAGAATTTCAAAATCTATTTTATAACAAAAGAAGAATAAAATGTTCTTTCTTATCTGGGTCATCTTTTCACCCGTACCTTGCTTCTGGTGCTTTTCTTTACCTTAACCTCACCTTATCTTGTTCCTTCCTATGCACCTGTTTACAACATTAAGTGGACCTCCTTACCCTAGCAACATTCTATTAGAAGTCTTTTAGGGTAGGCTGGTGCTTAAGACTTCCCCCAAAAAGGTAAGACACGAGTAGAACGAATTTTGGTTATTATAAACTTTGAGAAAAATTTCTCGCTGCTGTTTCCTTGGTGTTGGATTTCCTTGCCGAGTGGGTGGTCTGGCTAGTCTTTCCTTAGCCTTACTCTTTTCTTTTCTCGTACACGGTGCTTGGACATAATGGCCACCTCAAGAAATGGCAGTGGCAGTTCAAGCCATCACAAGCGTCAAGCTGAGGAAGAGGCAGAGAACCCAGCCTTGTGGACCAATCAGAATAGAGGAGTTGAGGGTGAGCAAGGGCAACCAACTTCACAGCCACCCCCACCTCCAGTTGAAGGCCCTACTTGGACTCAAATTATGGCAAACCACGCTCACTTGATAAACTTGCTCTCACAGTCCATGGCCAACACTCAGTCTTTGCAAGCCACTGCTGCAGCTCAACCTCAAGCCCAAGTTCCACCTCTTCCAAGGTCTAGCATTGCGGAATTTATGAGGCTACGCCCTCCAACATTTTCAAGCATTGCTGAACCTATGGAAGCTGATGACTGGTTAAGAGCAGTGGGCCAAAAATTGGACATGGTGTGGTGTACAGACCATGAAAGGGTGCTTTTTGCTTCACACCAGCTCAGTGGGCCAGCCTCTAAGTGGTGGGACAATTTTAGCCAATCTCATGCTAATCCTCAGGCCATCACATGGGATGAGTTCAAGCGAGCTTTTCATCGTGCTCATCTCCCACCTGGAATGATGTCATTAAAGAGGACAGAGTTTCGTACCTTGAAGCAAGGCAATCGCACTGTTAATGAGTATATGCACAAGTTTAACCAATTAGCAAGATATGCTCCTGGGGATGTTGCTACCGATGAAAGCAAGCAAGAACACTTTTTGGAAGGGTTGAATGATAATATTTTAGTTCACCTTGTTTCCCAGGAACATACTAACTTCCAGCAACTTGTGAGCAAGGCTATTCGGCAGGAGGACAAACTCCAAAAGATGGAGGGCCGAAAGAGGAAGAAAGCTACGCAGAGGTTTAGCCCTGGAGGATTCCCTAAGTCTAGGACCTCCCAGTCCCAGACCTCTCAGCACAAGACCTCACGGACCTCCTCCTCAAGGGCATCGGGGTCAGAGCAGCGCACAAGCAAATCAAGTTATCATAGGACCTCTTCTGGAAGTCAATTTCAAAAGAAACCCTCCATGACCTCCTCGGCTGGAGTGACCTGTTTCTTTTGTAACGAGATTGGGCACTATGCTAATAAGTGCCCAAAGAAGCAACAAGTCTCTGCTCCAGTCCGATCTGAACAAGGGGTGTCGGCCCAAGGTAGTGCCTCAAGTGTGAAGCCAGCTGCCAAAGTCATCAAAGGCCGTGTCACACATGTCACGGCTAAAGAGGCGCATGATGCACCCGATGTTGTCCTCGGTACGTTTCCTGTGAATTCTGTACCAGCTTCAGTTTTATTTGACTCGGGGGCTTCCCATTCTTTTGTTTCAAGCAAATTTGTGGGGAAGTGTGGGTTATCAATAGTCCCTTTGGTTAACCCTATGCTAATACGTGTCCCGGGCATAGATATGAGGACTAATACCCTCTGCCCAAATCTCACCTTAGAGATCTCTGGAGTTCTATTTCATGCAGACCTCATAGTCTTGCCAACTCAAGGACTGGATGTAATCCTTGGAATGGATTGGTTGGCTAAGAATAAAGGGCAAATTGACTGTGCCACTAAGTCCATAACACTTATCAATGAACAAGGAAGTAGAGTGGAGTTCAAGCCAAAGACCTTCCTTAAGACAGAACCTTGTCTAACCAGTATAAAGGAAATAGTGAAGCTGGAAGACCTCCCAGTGGTCAGTGAGTACTTGGATGTGTTCCCTGCTGGAACCCCTGGGAGGTCTTGGAGGACTATCCGAGAGGTCCTTTTTGGACCTCCTGGGAGGTCCTGACGGACTTTCCAGGGGTTCTTGGAGGACCTCTCGGGTGCCCTAGGGTTGGGTCGTTACAGAACCCCCGGGTTATTTCCGTAAGACCGAGACCTGCTCGACCTTAAGGAGATAACTCTGGGCTTCCAAGTAAATAGATTCTAAGTTAACTCCACCTAAGTAAGAGGTCTTTACTGAAATTAGAGCCCCGGTGATCATGCGTACTGCTCCTCTACAAGTACTGCAAGATTATCGGTTCTCTAAACAATCAAAGACCACACTTTGTGAGTTAAAATGGAATCCATAAACAGTGACCATGAGGTCATGTTGACTCCCAAGATCAGTGACCAACATACCCAAACTCACATACAACATTGATCACATCCATACAACATTCATACATTAATAGTTCAAAAGGCATACATCAAGTAGTCCAAGTCTACAACTATTACAAGTGGCTGACCGACCAAATTCGAATGAGATCATAAAGTAGCAGCGGAAACGAGTAAATAAACCAAAAGTCCAGCATGGTATGCCCCATAACCCATCGACAACCGACTAGGAGTTAAATGATAGCACTACTCAAATCGATTGTCGCCTAAATCGACACTCACAAGTTAAATCGGACTCACAATCTTCCTCACTTTGTGACCCGATTAGAAAAACTGGTTGAGTACAAAGGTACTCGCAAGTCTTACACAAATAAAAATTAGTTATGCATAGGGGATATTCAAAGGATAGTATTAGTGGCTTTAGTTTTGCGAAAAACGCAACAATTTTTCCAACCTATGCATACTAGTTTATCAATTGCCATTTTAAAAACAGATTTGAAGTAGAAGTAAAGCATGTGATAAAGTGGTACAAAAATAAACAAATGAATTAAACAAACACCAAAGTGGCAACCCACTTTGATACACTAAAATGAATGAACACCCGTTTATTCCGATTACCAAGTTTACCCACAAATTTCAATTCGAAGACTAACAATAGCAACCACATACTCAAGCGATCGTCCATAACCGTGGACACGGCTATTCGAATAGATTTATCTCCGCAAAGGTGTAGTACTTTACCCACACGACTCAAGAACAGAGATAATGTCATACAGTGCATCTTTTGCTAATAATGCTTACTGAGTACTTTTGTACTCAACCTTGCTAGTATTCTCCTTTGTAGATCCTAGTCCGACCGGGAATTATTTCGAGTGGGACGAAGGACATACAGGTACCGAAGAGGCCGCAGGAGGCAAGGGCGTTGACTGCGAGGACCAGGGTGAGATGGGCATTTTTGTTCAACATATGGGGCGAGTAGAAGATTGATGGAGCAAGGAAGGCAAGAGAAGGGACTTGGTTCCATTTCTTTTTACGGATTGTAAATTACTATTTGTATAGAACCATAGCCTGGCGTGGTTAACTAGAATAAAAAGTACAGTTTCTACCTTATTGTTCTACTGTGTAACTCTGGTAAAGGCTTACTATTCATTGGAGCAGTGTTCTACTGAGCAAATGAATAGTAATCCGTATGCCTAAGTGTGAAGTGTTCATATTCTTGACAATTGTAGCAGCGAACCTTCGTCTAGTAAAACTTGCGATTCTTTATGCTAGAGCTGTTGGCGCCCTCTTTCCTAAACTTGGATTTCCACTCGGCACGGGTGAGTAGTAGATGCTCACCTTCCTCGTCATGTATTTGTCCTTAAAGACGTTCCTCGTCGCCTTGATCGTAACCACCTCCACCAAATCACCGTCTTGATATCACCAAATTTCTCAATGGTGGAGACGATCGGCAAGAATTTTGTCGGGGACGGCACGAAGAAACTTCATCATGACGGTGCACTCCATCTTGTCTCCGAGGACACGAATCTCATTGACGATGGTGATCAGCTTCATGGCAAAGTCCTTGATGGACTCCGTCTCCTTCATGCGCATCACCTCGAACTCACTCATGTGGGTCTGTGCTCGTGCTTCCTTGACGCGGTCAACGCCAACGTGCATCTCCTTCAGGGTGCCCCAAGTCCTTGCGCTCATTGACCAGCTCTTTGCCTTCCACCGTCACCTACACCATTTGTGCACGCATGAACACCTTCATCTCCACCGCTCAAAAGCCATAGTTGGTCTTAGTGAGCATTGGGTATTGGAGGGTTACCGATCCCTCCTTCGTCGATGCCTTGGATGCCGCTGTGTTCGAGGTGTCGCCACTTCCCACTGACTTTTGCAGAGACGGCATCTGCTTCGGCATGACGCGCTACACCTCGCTCTGATACCACTTGTTAGAACCAAGCCAAAGAAGACTAGCAAAAATACGTGAACATACTGGAGGACACATGCACACAACACGAAGTGAACAAATGCAAGAGAGACTACGAGAGTTTTGCCGCTACCGCTTCAGCGTTTTCTTGACTTCTTTATTTATAGATTACAAGCAACCGAGAGCTGCTAACTGCTAATAGATTACATGCAATCGGAATACGCACTGCTTGTCGACGATCAAGTCGCCGATCTTACGAAAATGAACGAGGAAAATGACGTGGAATATCCTGGAATGGAATGGGGGTCGCTCTTTATTGATATGAACTGGGTTTTACAAGATGTGGCTAAGTACTACCTGAATTACCTTGAATGGGGAATGTCTAATCAGGTGTCGACTTAGAATATGAGTCTAAGTCTGATTATCTAGCTTCTAATTCCACCGCTTAGGCTTCAGTGTATTCTTGTTGAACTGTCGTTGTTCTTGTCTTTGTTTGTCTTGGTCTTGTTGTCTCTGTGTCCCTTCGTCTTCTGCGCTTCACCTTTAAATAACTTCCGAAGAGGTGGCAGTTACTCCTGGAGAAGGCGTCCCTGGTGAAACGTTACGACTAGTCGGAACGGTGGGGAAGTTAGCAACGTGCTAACTTCCTTGCGGTTGCCTGTGAAAAGCTTAACCGTAGGGTGGTTAATAGTCAGTGTCTCAGGGTTGTACCATCGCATGGTTTGGAACGTATAGCACGTGTTCCATTTATCATACGATAAGAAATACCGATCCGATAATTTTACGAGTGGTTATCGGTGAGGATTAGGCACAAAGCCTCATCAGGCTGTGGTACCCATAAGTAACCTTCGGAATACTAACGACCGGGGAGGTCGTTAGTCTTAGGGTCACGACCATGTAGGCGTATGGTCTTTTATTATGTATTAAAATAATACATAGAGGTTTTAATCCTCGTCGGCTAGCCCCGAACTTTAAATGAACTGGTCGTGCATATACCTTTTTCCGATGAAATCGTATCAGGCGCAACCCATTTAATGTCGTGGTATACTGAAGTCTCGTGTTCACTTTAAAGTTGAGAACTTGCCTTGGGAAGCGAAGAGTTCCTCTGTTCGTTTGAGCAAAAGAGGCTTTTGTCGGTTTGGACTCTTGTGGGAATCCTTGAAAGTATCGGAAGTTTATAAAATCTTCTCTCATTTGGGCTCTTACAATTTTATGCTTCCAAAATCCCTTCGATCCCCTTTAGCTTCTCGCCAAGAAATCCTCCAGAGCCTTTTCCTGTTCTTCCGACCACAAAGTCTTCAACTTTCACTACTCATCCTTGAGGATTTTCGCCATGTCGGAGCAAATTACAAAGTGGTTGCCTTCGGAATTGGGCAAGAAAAAGCTTGAGGCTTTGGAGAAGATGGGAATGCTCCCAGATAGGAATCTGATTAATTGGAGACCGGCAACTAGAGAGCATTTTCCGAGCCGTGAAGATGAGGAAATCCTGTTTTTCTTGCCTACATCGAATGTGAAATTTGAGATTACGCGTACACAAATTCCTTCTCCGCGTTCTTGAACATTACGGGGTGGAATTAGTGAATTTATTTAAATTCGATCGCAAATATCGATATTTTCGCATATTTATGCGAGGCATATCTGGGAATACAACCGAACTTGAAGCTCTTTAGTTATTTCTACCGCATGGTGATGGGAAAATCTGCGGCAAAATCTGAGCGACTCGGGAATGCACATTGCGTCTTCATGACGGGAAGGCCGATGAGTACATCCTCATGTCGCGAAATCTTCGTGGTCGTCATGGAAAAAGTTACGGTTTTACATGACGATTCTGAAGATGATGGCCTCTACTTGGCGGAACTAGAGCAAGTGAAAACCCCAAGTGGAAGGAGACCGTAAAGAAGACAGGGATAGTCAAAAGATGGGCGGATGCCATCTATGACTTGCGAGTCAGGGGCCTGACCTCTCGCCAGATTAGTCCATTGAAGCTCCAAACTCATTCCCTGCTCTAGTGCCTTGATCGTGATGAAGTTGCTCCAGAAGGTGGTAAGTCTTTGAGATACATTTCGATCGGTTTTTGATTTGATTAATGTGTTACCTTAAAATTTGTCTATTCTTCCTTCTGTTAAAGTTCTTTCCTATGGGGAAATTAGAGAACGAGTCAGCTAATCTGTCTTGGGGAGCACGGAGAAAAGGTGAATGCCCTAAGATCTTAGCCATAACTCCTATTGAAGGAGGCGGCAAGGCTTAAGGTAACTTACTCAAAAAATTCCTTTTACCACGTATATACATATATTCCGACCAGATTTCCAATCGTGTTCTATATTCTTGATCGGTCGGTTTGCGAATCATACAATCTGGTGAGGATCAACATCCCACCTTGGTTCCGACCGAGTCGTGCCTCGAGGCACTTGAAGGAGATGAATCCTCGAGGTAATAGAACATTTTGGAAACATATATGTACGTAATTTTTTAGATAAAGGATTTCTTCACCCAATCAAATTTGTTCTTTGATTTAGGTGGATAAGCTGAAGGCATAAATATAGCTGCGAAGGTTGTAGACTCGAGTGGTGGTGCTGCGACCTTACGGTTATTCTTGAAACAAGCGATCCGGAGATGGATGAAACCACTCCCTCAGGCCGGATAGTCGGGAATGTGGACCTTGATGAACTGGTCGAGGACATAGCTTCCGACATCTTGTTGGAGGATGTGAGGTTCAACAAACCTGCCGTCCGTAACCAACAAAATTGGAGGAGAAGAAAAGGAAGGCTAGCGGCACGATTTCTCTCTTGCTGCGTTTGAGTCAAATCCAGGAGATTAACAAGGTATGTACAAATGAAAGTGGTCGTATAAGTATGTACCTTTAATAATTCCTTGATGATTTGATGCTTTGAACTTCCCATCTTCGGTTTGCATAGGTCTTCGGTGTTCGGTCGTTTCACGTGTTTTTCTGAGGACTCGCACTGTGGAAGTTCCCAACGAGCACTTCTCGGGACAAAGTTCCCGAGGAAGTAGTGGTCGAAGAAGCCCCGGCGGTGACAAGGGCAACGGTTGAGTTGGATCCTTTGGTGATTGAAACCCCTACAGGAGGTAGATGCCTCGAGAGGTCTCAACAGTTCGATCCTTTGTTGATAACCCTTCCCAACCTAACAAGTTCCTTTTCGGCCCCGATTTATCGAGGATAAGGAGCTTGATGAGGCGTGGCGAAAGTATCGGATACTCAACTCAAGATGCACCCCGATTCGATTTTTTTGGTTATAATGACCAAGCAATTGGGTAAGTATTCTCGACCAGTTCTTCTTTAAAAAGTTTATAAGAAACTTAAGAAAGAGAATGCTATTTGTGTAGCATTTGGTCGAGAACTTTCTTTGTGATCGGAGGTGACCCAATGAGTTAAGGACTTGGAGCAAAAGCACTCGAGTTGGAAAGTAAGAACTTTTCCTTTTAAACTTTTGTTTCTTCTTCAATACTTTGCTCCTCTACAATTATTCTCCTTATCGTATTCGATAGATCCGGAGAAAATAAAAGAGGAGGTTGTGGTGAGAAAGCCAAGACGGCTCTTCTTGAAGAAGAAATAAAAGCTAAAGACGATCATTTGCTAAAGCAAGTTCAAATTAAAGACCGGTTGATCGTTGAAACAACGACCAAATATGAAACACTTAGCAAAACAAATGAAGGTAATATGTCATAAACTTGATTTTTCCTTCAATTATGCTTGTGTTCATTAAGCGATTTGTTTTTGCAGAGCAAGCGCAAATCTTGAACAGTAAAAAAAACTACGAAATTTGAGCGGGATAAGGAGGCGGCTCTTGCTCAAAATATTGATGAAAATGTTAGTGCTTTGAACAAGATGATCTTTGATATGGGATCGAGGATCAAGCTTGCCTTCCTTAGGAGATCCAATAGAGAAAATGAACTATTTGGGTCAACTTCTAGAGGACCTTAAAGTTCGCTCAAAACTACTCGGACGAATTATGCCTGGCCCTAAAAGCAGGCGTTGCAAGTGGAGTTAGTTTTGCTTTGGCAAACTGAAAGCTTCAGACCCTCCATAGATCTCCAAGCTGTTAAAGAAGACTTCAATCGCCCACTGAGGAGGCGACCAAGTTCATGGAAGAACTCGGGCCACTCGGAGATATAGTTGTAGAGGAGATGGAGGTCGAATCTCCGACAAGCGAAGAGTTAGGTGGGAATATTTCTTAGAGTAGGTTCTGCAAGTGTAAAAATATTTGAATATCTATGAAAACTTACCTTTTATGTCATTGACAAAGCTTTTGTTTATCTGTTTGACTTTTTAAAATTCTCGTATATTTCCTAGCCCCGCATCGCTTTATAGTAGAAGAACGTTCTTTGTACAAGCGGTGAGCCAAGAAAGAGAATAAAAAGAGGTCATAACCATGTATGTGAGTTTTTGAAGGTATGTTTGGATATGTAAGACAAAACTGATCGTTGCAATACTAGGAAATCAAATGTGGTCAGGATCAGCGTACGATTTCGACTAGTTATAGATCTTTGTTTGTCATAATGGAAATACCAATCAAAAACACTATATATGGTCGGAAAAAAGACTTTGTCAAACTTGACATAAGAAGAAATGCAAATATGTATGCAACAGATTATAAGTGAACTTTGTTTATATCTATTGTCCCATAGTCTGGTCGGAACTAATGCTAAGACCTGAAGGCATACGACATATATTTTTTGAAACGTGTTCAAATTCTATATCCGACTTGTCGGTGTTTTAGAACCGAACTTACGTAAAGATTGTTTGATTCGGGGGGTCTCCTAGAATAGAATCATGCAGAGAGATCGACACGGGAATTTTTATACTGAGTTCGGGCCTTCTCAGGAGAGAATAACAACCCTACTCTGTGTGTGTATGGTATTGAGTGTATCTTGAACAATCGGGGAAAAACTAAGACTATTACAGATAGTGCTTGTATTCTGATGGCTCCACCCCTCTCCCTTTCTAGTTGCCGCCTTTTATAGTGCGTGAAGGAGCGGCGATTACTCAGTAAAGCGGCGCCTCACCACCTCTATCAGGCGCATGTTGGTAGTAATTACCGGTGTATTAATTCCTCCACGTCGCTCAATGACTATATACGAGAAATAATGGGGTATTACGTGCCATTATTCTGTAGAATAACAGCGTATGATGACTGTTTGAATCCCTTAATCAATAAGACCCACTTGTCTGCAGGTTCATTTGATTATAAGGTGGTCGTGGCTGACCTAGTCGTAGAGGAATCTACGACTATGAGGTAGTCGTAGCAAGACTTACGACTATGGGATAGTCGTAGCATAACTTACGACTATGGGGGTGGTCGTAGAAGAACTTACGACCATCCATTTGGTTCTTCCTTCATAACATTAAGGGGTACACTCAGGGTTCACATGACGTCATATTTACCTATAATAAAAATTATAGATAAAAGGTAAAATGAGGATTATTATATCCTCGTCATCTAGCCCCCCAGCTTCAAGTGAAAGCAACTTACTTGGTAAAGGGGTTCTAGATGGTCTTACGATCATGAGAGGATCGTAGAAAATAATCGAAGGAAAAACTCTTCGATTGTATACTACTTTGACCAGAAATGTGCTTGGTCAAGAAAATTGCTTACGACTATCAAGTGGTCGTAAAAGCATTTCTACGATCACAAGGTGGTCGTAGTATAGTGATCGGAAGAAGGAACTTTCCGATTATCATTTCCTTTGGTTGAAAAGATCTAACCAAGGAAGTAATTTCGCTTGAGATGTAGCATAAACCTGAATTTCTCGAGCGGACACCTTTGGGGAATCTCAAAGCGGCGCCGTTAGCTTTGTTCTGTTGAAGCGGTTCCCGAGACGGTGGCGACCCTTGGAATATCACGCCTCCGGCTCAAGGTACGCGGTTATATATACTCACCGGAGGGTAAAACCTAAGATCTTACTTTTCCCCCAAATTGCTCTGCTTTGTTCTTCAAGCTCTTGCCTTCTCACCGAGTCGTTCTTGCCTTCTCATTGCCACTCCAATTGTGCCCTCTTTTTCGACCCAAAATTTTCTGCTTCCGAGAGAGATGGCCGGAAAGTTTCGAGTGGGAAGAGTCGGAGATGGATGCGCAAAATTCAAGCCCTAGTTGTCGTGGGAAGATTCGAGAAGACTCTTGTGAAATGGCTTAGGCATTTGGGCGACATTGGCCGTCAGGAGAATGGGCAAATTCCGTCTTCGGGCTTATTGTGAGTGTGGCCTTCGATTTGCTGCTCACCCCTTTCTCACCGTTGTGCTCGAGCATTTTGGGGTGGAGTTAGTGAACCTTGGTCCTAACTCTATCACCATCTTGGCGTTTTAAATATATTTGTCTTGGCGTGCACAGGAATTCGGCGGACCTTGAGCTTTTCCAATATTTCTATGGAATGTCTCGGCAAGCGGGATTCTTTGGAAGTTGTGGTCTAAAACTCCACGACGGAAGTCGAGGGAGTATATTCAGAGTTTCACCGGTCTTCGTGGCGGGATGGAGGAAAGAGGTGGTTTTTTGGAAAGTCACCTCGAGAAGATGACCTCTCTTTAGTGGGAAAGGTCTTTGAAAAGAAATCTTCATGGGATTCGACTCTGAAGATATCGGTAGGATTGCCCTTATGTTCAAGCTATCAAGGACTTGAAGAAGGAAGGGTGGCCGGATGGCATGTGGTGAAAGATTTCATCACGCCGAATTAGTCCTTTGAAGAAAGCGAGCATCCCTATGTGGAGATACTGGGGCTATGAGACCCAACCGGGGACTACAAGCGAGGGTAAGTGAATTTTCGACTTAGCTCTCGGTTTGGTCTTTTCTGCAAAGTTGTTTAAAAGATGCCTTTATCTGTTTGAGCAGATCTTTCACCGTGGAGATTGGCGTTAGAGTCAAACTCGTTTGTGAGAAGTCTCCGCCACTTAGTGTGGCGGTTCCTAAAATCCTTGCGGTCGTATCCATGAGAGGAAAGGATGGTTCGCCTAAAGGTGTCGATAGTTGATTTTATCTTTAAGACTTTATAGTCGTAGAAAGAACTTACGACTAGAGAAATGTTGTAGAAAAACTTACAACTTAGTCGTGACCGTAGGAAATCTTCTGATCGAGGAAAGGTCGTGAAAAACTTACGACTTGATCTTTGGTCGAGAAAATCTTACGACCGGTTAGTAATTCTTCTCTTCTGTTTTGCTTTACGAGAAAGTAGGCATGGAAAATCGTCGGGATGATGAAGAAGTCATCTTGATAACCATCGGTGCGGGGTTGACAAGGACAAAGGCTCGGCTCCTTCGTCCAAGAGGCGTCGACTTTTAAGGAGTGACGACAAAGGAGGCGAGCTTGAGTTCTAGTCCTTGACCGGATCTCTGCAAAGCTTGTGGCGCACATAGCATAGAATGAAGCCGAGGCTAAAATAGTGAAGTGGAGGAGGTCAAGTATTTGAACCTCTAAAGCGCAAACCTCGCAAGGCCAAGGTACCCTTCTATTATGACAAAAAATCTTTCGCAGATTTACGCCACTCCCGGTTTTGTTAAGCACTTGGAAAAGGAGGCTGGAAGGATTTTATGTCTTTGTGAAGGATAATACCGCTCGATGAGAGCCTATGGCTGATGGCAATCTTTGCTCTTGGAGTGGTCGAGACCGATCTCGGCCATCGAAAGTCGAGGAGACCGAGAGATGGTCCTGTTCAAAATCCACGACGGGCGTGGTCGTGGCTAAGCCCATTCTTCAACTCGAACCCGACCGAAGTGGTCGAGAGAAGAAGAAATCTTCCGTTGGGAAAGTGACTCCCAAATTCTGTTTAGGTCCAAGGTGCGAGAGGTATGTGAAATATACTAAAGTGTAAGAACAGAATTTACCTTTTTCCTTTTCACAACCTGAATTGCTTTCCTTTTCTTTGTTTTTAGCCCGACTCCTTGATGAGAATGCTTCCGTTGAGAAGCCTATTGCTACCTCTCCAAGCTTTGGAGAGACAACAAGGAAGTGGTCGAGGATCATCCTCGGCCAGTGGTAGAGGAAGTCGTGGCGCTGAAGTGGTTACGACAACCAATGAGGTACTGTTGTACCCGAAGAAGGTAGCGGCTACAACCTCTGAAATAGCGGCGGTGACCACAGAGATGATCGTGGAGACTCCGAAGAGAAATGCGACCACCGAGATGGTCGTGAAAGCTCCAACAACAGTGCGACTCTTGAGGCGGTCGCTCGACCCCGAGATGGTCGTGGATAGAACAGAGGCATTGCGAAGCCTCTGGTCAAGATGGTGGCGGTTACGTCACCGTCTTGGGAAAGGAGATCGTTGCGAGCGTTCCTCCGGTACCCAAAGAGAAATTGGTTACGTAATCGAGAAGAAGAAGAGTATTTCAACCTTCGGTGACTTCTTTGGGCTGCTTCCATCGTAGGGTCTTACGCTTTCAGATCTCGCGACCGAAGTCCCCATCCCAACGATATTCCCAATAGAGGATACCTTTGATAATGAGCGTCTTGAGAAGGTTTGGTGGGACCAAGTCACGAGGGTAGACAAGTGAAGATCCTGAGTCGGTTTACTCGATGTTTGCTCGATCAACCATGAATGTAAGTACTTAATCGTACTTATATATATACAGTATAATCTTCTCTTGTTTCTCCTTTGTCTTTTCATCTTGCGTAAAGCCATAGAGCAAATTGTTGTTGTCGGTGAATATCATCGACAACTTCTAAACTATGACAGAAAGAGGAACTCGCAAGCAGAGAGAGGTGGTAAGTCACTACTATTCATAGTCACCTTGGATTTGACTACTTATATAGTGCTTACGGGATTTGTCATGGAAAAACTCACGACTAGGTAATGGTCGTAAAGACTTATGACCGATGGCTTTGTCGTAGAAGAACTTACGACTAGGTCAATGGTTGTAGAAGAACTTACAATCGATTGACCCATGCTCATGTCCTTTGTTATCCTTTGCGGGTTAAGCGGTGGCGCTTAAGACCTTAGCCGACTCGCTCGATTATGAAAAAGAGGAGTCGAAAAAGTTTAGGAAGAGGTATTAGACCTCAGGAAAAAGCTTAAAGAAGCTAACTCGCAACCATGAAGTCGCAGGAAAAATTAAGCGAGAAGTCTTGAACTTAAGATCGCTTATATCTTTGATCTTTACCTAACTCTTGCTTCTTTTCGAAAAAAGAAGACGAGGCGAAAAAAGCTCGAGAATGAAGTTAGAGAAAACTTGAGTTATTCACGAGCTTACTCGTATGTCCAAAAATAAAGATCAAAACCTTGAGACGCCGAGAACTTCGAATATCAAGTAAGTAATTCTTTACTGCAGTCCTTCTGAGTTATTTCCTTTTCTCACTTCCACTTCCTTTCTAGCAATGGACGTTAAATTGAGAGAACTTGAGTGAAATCGCGGATAAAGCCGTGATTTATAACCGCAAATCCTTATTGCAAAGAAGAATGTAGAGGATATTGTATCATGGGAGAAAAAGTATGCTGAGACCGTTGCTTCCCATAATGAAGAGGTCAAGAAGTTGGATTCTCAACTAGTGGGTAAGAAATTCTTTTACCCGTGATTATTTTTGTTTTCTTTTTCCTCTAGGAGTTTATTTTTGTTTGACCAATCTTATTTCTTGAGCAAGTGGTGAAAACAAAAAGCTCATGAGCTTCGACTTGTACCCAACAGGAGATGGAAGCAATGAAGATTAAACTTCAAGGAAACATCACGCTCCTGAACAATGTGCTTGGTGAGCTACATAGTGAGGGAAAGACTCCTCAAGATGATACAATAGCTGCTCACACAAGTACCATTGGGGATCAAGTCGGGATTTTGCAAGATCTGGTGACCACTCTGAAGGCCAACCAAAATTTGAATCGATAAAGGAGGCGGTCGAAACCGCGATAAGTTATGCATTAGCAAAACTTAAAGCTCATGACCCCAACCTTAATGTGCAACCACTCGGCCGACTTCAAGCGCTCTGAAGCGGAAGGAAGGCGTCGATGGAGGAGATGCAATCGGTTGGTAGGAAAGTTTGAGAGGAGATGCAGTTGGGCTCTCCTCTTGAGTAGTTTGTAATGAACTTGTGAAAAACAATCTTTTGTTGATGTAATCCATCTTGTTCCTGCAAATCATCTTGTCGAGTAGTTAGTAACTCAAAAGATAATTACTAATTTAAAGACTAAGAAATGAAGTCAAATGTAATGACTTTATCCTAGCCCCGACTATTTGCTTAGTTTGTGAAAACTAAGTAAATAGTTTTGTCTCTACAAATCATCTTGTCGAGTAGTTAGTAACTCAAAAGATAATTAACGAAATAAAGACTAAGAATTGAAATCAAATTATCCTAGCCCTCGACTATTTCTTTGAGTTTGTTTAGACAAACTAAGTAAATAGTCTGAGAAAGGGTTTCAAAGCAGAGAGGTTTGTTTAACTTGTAGTTTTTGGGTCTCAATTGTCATGCAATCGGTCGAAAGGGTGGTAACGAGTTGACACTAGGAAGTTCCTTCTAGTGGGCGGGACCACGTCTTGCAGAGAGGAGAGGCTTCGACTAGGTAATGTTAACATCTCCGACTAGTTTAATCAAATCGAGAACGGCAACTTGAGTTAAGCAAGCGTCTAGAGGACTTTAAAATATTTACTCGTCCTTCTCGGTGGACTCGATAAGTCATCTGGTAGCAAGAGTAGGAAGCGAACAAAGCTAGGAAGCTCCTTCCAGCAAGGGGACCACGTCAGAGAGGAGAGGCTTCGACTAGATGTGTCTCTTCCTCCCACCAGTTGAGATGAAGCGAGTACACCCAAGACGGTTAAGCAAATCGAGAAAGTGCGCTCTTCTTAGAGTATTTTTCAAATTAGCGAAGAAATAAACTAAGGTGAAAAGAGTTGGCCTTCAAAAATATTTCGACTAAATAAAACCCGAGTTCTTTGTGTTGGCCATAAAAGCGAGTAACGAGTCGACACTAGGAAACTCCTTCTAGTGGGCGGGACCACATGCGAGAGGAGAGGCTTCGACTAGGTGATGTTATCGCCTTGACCGGTGTAAAAAAGCGGGTGTTTAAAACATAGTCGAAAAATAATGAAAGCACTACTCAAAAGTAAGACAATAGAGATAGAAAAAACACGATTCTTTATTGTCCAGAATGGTGGTTACACATAGAACTTGCGTGGCGGGTCGATGTTCCAAGAATTGAGAGAACTCGCCGTCTTCCATTGCCAATCGCATCGACCACAGACGAGTAACCCGACCATGTAAGGACCTTCCCACTTGGGAGAAAGTTTGTTCGATTAGACTTGGATTGGCAAAGCCTCAATACCAAGTCACCTCTGAAGAAGGCTGCGAGGTTGAACCTTCGATCGTAGTATCTTCGCAGGCTTGTTGGTAGATTGCCGAGCTAATTAGGGCTGGTTTCTCCTTTCTTCAAGTAGATTAATATCATCTGCTCGAATTTGTTCTGGTTGGAGTCCGTGAATGTTTAGACTTCGTGTTGACCGTATCTTTAGTTAGGAGGAAGCATAGCTTCAAAGACAAGAAGACTAAAAAGAAAGGTGTTTCTCCTGTGTCTGGTGGTAGTTGTCTGAATCGCCCATATCTGAGGGTAATTCTTGTACCCAAGCCCCGAGCGTTTGATGAGTGGTCGAAGACTCAAGTTTTAATTCCTCTCATTATTTGGCCGTTTGCACGTTCGATTGCCCCATTACTCGGGGATGGGCCACACAAGCATAACATAACTTGGTACCCAACTCGTCATAAAATTCACGAAATTTTGCGCCAAAATTGCTTACCATTATCTGTAATTATTCGACTTGGTACTCCAAATCGAGTAATTCGCATCTCATCATAAACCGTTTTCTTTGCTTCGTTGTTATCCCAATCACGAGTTGGCTTCAATCCATTTTGTGAGCGTATCAATAGCCACAAAAGGAACTCAAAACCTCCGGAGCTTTAGGAAGCGGTCCGAGGATATCAAGACCCAGGTTGCAAAAGGCCAAGATAGAGGTATTGTTTGTAATGCCCGATTTGGTTGGTGTATTTGCTCGCTATGAAACCTTTGGACACACTTTTAACCAACTCTTTAGCATCGTATAGGGCTGTTGGCCAGTAAAAACCTTGTCGAAAAGCCTTGCCGACCAACGTTCTGTAGGAAGCATGATTTCCACAAATGCCACCATGTATGTCGTGAAGGAGTGTTAATCCTTCGCTCTGCGGAATGCATCGCATGAGCACCCTTGAGTACCTCGTTTATAGAGAACTCCTTGACCAAAGTATACATTTTGGCTTTTCGGGATAAGCGATGCGCCTCGAGATCGTCTTGGTCATGTAACCCTACGAAGATAATCATAGATGGGCGCCATCCATGTATCCTCGTATTCTAGAGAGGCTGTCTCAATAGGAGGTGTCTCTGGCTCTTCGACCAGAGAAGGCTTCTGGAGTTGTTCCAAGAAGACTCCTTTTGGTACTTCAGATCTGGAAGAAGCTATTCGAGCAAGCTGGTCTGCGAGGAAATTATCCTTTCGAGGATGAATTGTGCCTCGAAACCTAAAAATGCTTTTCTAGCTTACGACTTCGATAAGTACCGAGACATTGTCGGGTTAGAACCTTGGTACTTTACCGACTTGATTCACGACTAGTTGAGAGTCTCCTCTCACGAGTAGTCGGCGAATCGAGAGCGCTTTTCATTGCTTTCGTCTCTCCGGTAGGAGATACCAGACCACCCGAATTTCGAGCCACTTAAAGTAAGCGACCCGTCAAAGTACATCGATCCCTTTGGTCGTGGGAATCGTCTTCGGGATCTGAGCGAGTTCAGATTTGTCCATTCGGCGACAAAGTCGCCAAGATCTGGGATTTAACGACCGTTCGGGACACGAAATGGATGTCGAACTCCCCAAGTTCGTGACCATTTTGCCATGCGCCCCATTGTTTCCCTAATTCGGAGGATCGCTCCCAAAGGAAACTCGGGACAGCCTGACTAGTTTGTGCGCTGAAAATAATGCCATGATTTCCTCGGAGACATGAGGAGGGCATACAAAAGCTTTTGGACCTGAGGGTAACGCTCCTTAGGTCCGTGTAAAACTTCACTTACGTAGTAAACTGGTCGTTGTACATTTTCACGTTCTACAACCAAGATCGCTACCGATCGTTGCACTGTGGCGTGGCAACTAGGTAAACCAAGAGCGTTTCTTCGGCCTCGAGAGACCGAATAGGAGCACTAAGTGAAGGTACCTCTTGACATCCTCAAAGGCGCGTTTGCCTCTTTCGACCACTCAAAACTTTCGTGTCTCCTTAGAAGTTTAAAGAAAGGTAGTCCCTTTTCTCCCGATCGTGCGATGAAACGACTTAGAGCCGCCATGCACCCAAAGTGAGTTTTCGGACTTCTTTCAGGTGTAGTTGAGGGCGATTTGTAAAATGGCTTTTATCTTTTAGGGATTCGCTTCAATTCCTCGTATAGATACTAGGAATCCAAGCAATTTCTGAAGAGATTCCAAACACACACTTCTCGTGATTAAGTTTTAAGCGATGTTTTACGAGATTGTCGAATGTTTCTTGTAGGTCGATAATATGATTAAGTTTCTTGATGCTTTTGACAACTAAGTCATCAACATAGGCTTCTAGATTTGGCCTAATTGAGATGAAAAAGTTACTGCATCAAGCGTTGAAAAGAAGCGCCGGCATTTTTAGACCAAATGGCATTTTGACATAGCAAAATATACCAAATGGTGTAATAAATGCGGTCTTTTCTTCATCGTCTAGACACATATTAACTGGTGATATCCGAATATGCATCTAAAAACTTAACATTTCACAACTGCGGTAGAGTCAACCAACCGATCGTCACGAGGTAAAGGAAAATCGTCTTTTGGACAAGCTTTATTAAGATCAATAAAGTCTCGACATACGCCATTTGCCGTTTGACTTTCTAACCATTACAGGTTAGCCAACCATTCGGATGGTTGACCTCTTATAAAGCCCTTTAAGTAGCTTATCAATTCGATTTAATAGCATCTCGTCGATCGGGGGCAAATCTCCGCAATTTTTGTTTTGGTACTTTGTCGGTAGTAAGGCTAACTCGTGCTCGATCACCTCCCCGGGACTCGGGCATGTCGGATGCTTGCCACGAATACATCTGCGTTAGCTCGGAGGAAGGTGATGAGGCGTCTTCCTATTTGGGGTCGGAAGTATCCCGATCTGAACGATCTTGAGGGCTCCCTGCGCCCGGAGGAACCTCTTTGACTTTGTCGTTCGGCTTTGGTGCGTTTTTAGGCTTCGACTTGCTAGTCGAAGGTGACTTTCTTCTCGAGTTGGTATTTGTCCTACCATCTCAAGGGATCGACGATCGCGGTATCGCCATCTTCTTGTCACAATGGATTGTAATTACTCCTTTGGGACTGGCATCTTAATACATTGATATCCATAATGAGTAGCCATTAGGAATTTTGCCAAAGTTGGTCGTCCGAGTATGGCGTTATATGTCGTATCGAAATCGACCACATCAAAGGAGATTTTCTCTGTCCTGAAATTACTTGGTGAACCAAATGTTAAAGGAAGAGAAACTTGACCAATTGGTTTGGCTGAAGATCCCGGTACAATCCCATGGAAAGAGTATCATACCGGTCTTACTTTGGTCTGGTACTTGCATGTCATCCAGGCACTCGTAAATAAAATATTTAACGAGCTTCCACCATCAACCAAAACTCGATTGACCCGACAATTGTTGATGGTGGGTTCGACCACGATTGGGTATCGACCTGGTCGAGTCGAAGGGATCGGGCAGTCACTCTTCTCGAAAGAATTGGTGACTTCTGACCACTTCGGTAATTTATTGACGAGAGGAGGATCTATGGAGTTTACCTCGCGTTCGTGACCTTGAGTCGTCGCTTTGATTCATATGCCGATGATCCCGTAGATGTGTTCAATGGTGTGTTGCGGATCCGGCAGCATCTCCTCTTCGTCATCTCAAGATTTATGACCACTTGTTTGACCTACCGCCGAGGGTGGGAAGTGGTCCTTTCGTTGTAGTAGTCTTCAAGCTTTCGTTGGAAGACCGGCGATTCTTGAAGGTCATGCCCTTCCTTTTTATGGAATGGACACCACCTAGGCTTATCATTTTTCCGATCGGTAGCTTACCTTTGCTCTCTGTCGGAGTGTGGCTTGGATGTGCGTGGCTCTTTATCATTCACTGACCAATACCTCCTTGGAACCTTTGGGTTTTGACCCTTCATCTTATTCTTGGACTTTTTGCTTTCTTATCCTTCTTCTTACCAACTTCTTTGGCTCTCGAGATGGATTGTCTTCACGATCAATTGTGTTGTTCCACTCGACCGCCTCGAGGCGATAGCATATCGATCGGCCATTTGAAGAGTTTGGCGGCAGTAGGAGGATTTAAAGCAATATCCTCTGTTATCCTTCTACTACGGACTCCTGGCTTGAAAGCCCCGATGGCAGATGAATCGAAACTTCGGAATTGAGTTTCTGAACTGGTCAAGCGCTTGATGAACTGGCGCAATGTCTCGTTGTCGTTCTGTCTCATCCGGTGCAAGTCGTCCTCCTTTCCAGGGCGATTGTATGTGCCTTGGAAATTTGCCAGTAGAAGATCGCAGAGATGTTGCCAAGAATAGATCGACTCGAGTGGTTGGTTTAGTAACCACGATCGAGCGGATCCTTCGAGCACAGTTGGAAGGTAATTTGCCATCACATGCTCTCCTCCTCTGCCGCTGCTTTCGAGCAATTTGTTGTAAATTTGAAGGAATTCGATGGGATTTTGGGAACCATCAAACTTCTCCATGTTCCGGTCGAAAACGAGGTGGCGGTGAGCGGCTCGGAGATCGGTGAGAATGCCCGACATCGAAGAATGACTTCTTGACGCCTCCTTTGCGTAAAAGAAGGGTTGATATCATCGGTGGTCGTACTCGGCGATACCAAGAATGAGTTGACCCGACTGTAATAGGTCTCGGTCCCACGAGGGAATACTCCTCGTAGTTTATCCGCTGTTGCTGATTTCCATGTCGGAGTGGTGAGCGATCACCTTCCGAGGAGCTTTTTGATCATCGGTCATTTGGAAGACATTTCTTGAGTAGGAGATCGACACGACTTCTTTTCGCTGCGCCGATTTCTACGCGGTGATATGTTGGATTGATCGGTAGGCAGAAGAAGTCGTATGGGTTCGACTACTTGAATGATGTCGACGAGGAGCTTCGGCTTTTCATTGTACTCGAAGCCTTTGTGCGATCTCTTGGTGAAGAGGTAAGAGCTTCGGCGTTCGGGCTAGCTCTTGAGTTGGATTCTCGAGCAAATCATTGATGTCTTTGGAGCTCTCGAGCTTCCTCGATTGATATTGAATACGCCCTGCAAATTCTTCGAGCTTCAATCTTCTTCCTTGAATTGCCTCAAGATTTTCCATGTTAGACTCTTGAGATTGCCTCAATGAAGCGAGAATGTCGAGGATTTCCTGGCGTTCATGAAGGCGTTGGTCGTGTCCGCTTGATGGTGGTGTCTCGCCATTGCCACGAGGGGTATGATGTGTGACCTTCGGGAAGGGTCTCCATCTCGGTCTCTAGAAGAGTGATCTTGATCGAGGAAGGACGAAGACCTCCGTTGATGATTCTCACTTGCGCTCGAGGCCTCCGCTTGAGGAGTTGTCGAGAGACACCATCTGGCGACTTGGAGTAATCCTCCAAGTAGGGAAGTCGGGTTATAACTGTCTCCGTCGGCGGGTGTGACTGCGGAGAGATGGTCGAATTTGCGGGAAAAGCATGCTTGATCCCGCTCTCTCTGGCGTTATCGAGAGAGAGAATCACTGAGATGCCGGTGAAGTCCTGAGTGTGGCTTCTAGAGCTTGCCCACCAAGTCGGATCGCCTTAGGGGAACTTGGACACCGAGGAAAAACTCTCGTCGTGTCGTGAGTCCACCAGTGTGATCTGGTCGATTGACCCTTGCCCTTGAGAGGGTAGATTCCTCTCTTGGACGTCTTGTTGTGGGGATAAGGATCCTCCTCAACTCCACCGGCGACATTGTCTCTCGGATGCGTGGGAAGATCCCCGAGGCAAGAATGCCATAGGATGAGTCATTACTCGGTTCAGAATCAATCCGGCATCCATGTCGACGTCTCACAGACCGCCAAGTCGAACCAGTTCTCCTCATTCCATTCTCCCGCCATGAGTGCATGAGATTTGAAAACAGAGAGAATGTTTGACAAGAAATTACCGAAGATCCCACGATTCGGCGCCAACTCGCCGACAAGAAATTACCGAAGATCCCCAATCGCTTGCGCTAACTGCTTGTTTTAGAACCGAACTTACGTAAAGATTGTTTGATTCGGGGTCTCCTAGAATAGAATCATGCGAGAGATCGACACGGAATTTTTATACGTGTTGGGCCTTCTCAGGAGAGAATAACAACCCTACTCTGTGTGTGTATGGTATTGAGTGTATCTTGAACAATCGGGGAAAAACTAAGACTATTACAGATAGTGCTTGTATTCCTAATGGCTCCACCCCCTCTCCTTTCTAGTTGCCGCCTTTTATAGTGCGTGAAGGAGCGGCATTACTCGTAAAGCGGCGCCATCACCTCCTCTGAACGAGCGCATGTTGGTAGTAATTACCGTGTATTAATTCCTCCACGTCGCTCATGACTATATACCGAGATAATGGGTATTACGTGCCATTATTACGTAGAATAACAACAGATGATGATTTGTTTGAATCCTTAATCAATAAGACCCACTTGTCTGCGCAGTTCATTTGATTATAAGGTGGTCGTGATGACCTAGTCGTAGAGGAATCTACGACTATGAGGTAGTCGTAGCAAGACTTACGACTATGGGATAGTCGTAGCATAACTTACGACTATGGGGGTGGTCGAGAAGAACTTACGACCATCCATTTGGTTCTTCCTTCATAACATTAAAGGGTACACTCAGGGTTCACATGACGTCATATTTACCTATAATAAAAATTATAGATAAAAGGTAAAATGAGGATTATTATATCCTCGCCACGATCGGGTAGCGAGGATCGTGAAGAAAAGAACCGCCGCTAGGAAGCTCCTTCCAGCAAGGTGACCACGTTAAAAAAGGAGAGACTTCGACTAGGAGGCTTTCCGTATCCCGACCAGTAGCTAGACAAGAATAGACCAGAATCTTGAAATAATGAAGCATAATCTTCAGAATCGTAAGCATATCATTCATGAGATAGTTAGTTGTGTGGCGCTCTGATTACTCATTTTTCTTTAAGAAAAGAGTATAGTCGCGTGTGGGAATCATTTGAGAAAAATGCTCACGACGAGGACCATAGAGTATCAGAGATCCTTAAAAAGGATATCGGAGAGAAAAAATATCTTCTCTGACCAGACTAACAATAATAAATGACCAGAATGTAGGTGTATATATATAAGCAAGGTTGCACTTCTTAATTAATCAATAAATTTAGTGAAATTGAAATTGAAAGAAATGAAAGAATGAAAATTAAACATAGAACTTACGCAATTGATCGATGTTCCAAGAATTTGACAAAATTTGCCCATCAGACATAGCTAGTCGTACGGAACCTAGTCGGGTGACTTCGATCACAGTGTAAGGACCTTCCCATTTAGGAGAAAGTTTATTGCGATTTGTTTGGCTCAATTTTTCTCGAGAACCGGATCACCTACAAGAAGATCGCGAGGTCAGCACCTTACGACTATGGTACCTTCGCATGGCTTGTTGGTAGTGGCGCCGATCGTATAAGGGCTTGGTTTCGCGTTTTTCAAGGAAATCGACGCTGCCGAAGTCGTTGCTCAATCTCGATCATTTTCGTCAAAACGATCGATTCGAGCAGAGACAATTTTGAGTTCTCGAGGAAGCATGGCTTCAAAGACCATAAACCAAAAAGAATGGAGTTTCACCGGTCGCAGACGATCGTCGTGGTTCTAACGCCCATAACACGTAGGGAAGTTCTTAACCCAAGCTCTCGACCGCTTGATTAATCGGTGAATACTCGGCGCTTGATCCTCGCATAAGGATACCATTAGCTCGCTTAATCGCTCCGCTGTTCGTGGATGAGCAATGTAGCAAAATGAACTTTGACACTAAGTTCATCGCGAATTCTGGAATTGATCGCCGGAGAATCGGGAACCATTGTTCGTGATGATACGACCGGGTACACCAAATCGCGTGATCACATTTTTCAGGAGAAATCTCTTAGCGGCCTCAGTTGTTATTTTAACGACTGGCTCGGCTTCAATCCATTTTGTAAACGTGTCAATCATGACGAAAAGGAATTCGAAGCCCCCGGGTGCTCTTGGGAAAGGTCCTGAATGTCCAAATCCCTGTGTTGCAAAAGGCCAAGAAAGAGGAATTGTTTGTAAGGCTTTAGCCGGCCGTGTACTTGTCGGCTATGAAACTGACATTGTACACACTTCATCACAAGCTCTTTTGCATCATGAAGGGCAGTTGGCCAGTAATAGCCTTGCCGGAAGGCTTTACCGACCAGGGTTCTGTAGGAATGGTGTGCTCCACAGACGCCTTCATGGATTTCGTTAGCAATCTAATGCCATCCGCTTGAGATATGCATCTCATCAACACTCCATGAGATCCTCGTTTATACAAGGTACTTTCGATTAGAGTGTATGATTTGGCTTTTCGTATATATCGATCGGCCTCTACATCATCTTCTCGAATTGTGTCATGTCAAGATAATTGTAGATCGATGTCATCGATCTCTACCTTGATCGTGATAAATACCAACCGTCAATCACACTGTGGAGCATCCATGTTTCCTTGATTAGTTTGTTCAACTTGCAAAGAATCATGTATGTTCTCAAGGCTCAACTACCGAGGGTGAATTGAGTTGCTCGAGAAAAACTCCCAAGGGACGGTCGACCTCATGGAGGCCATCCGTGCCTAACCGGTTCCGCCAGAAAGTTTTCCTTTCTAGGAATATGTTGATCCGAAACCGAAGAAGTGCTTTTGAAGTTTTCAGATTCCGCCAGATAAGATGACATCTTGGTACTCAAGTATTGATACTCTTTCCCCACTTGATTCTCTACTAGTTGAGAATCGCCTTTCACTAGTAATTGTGAATCCCGAGTTTAACGAGCCGCCGAGTCCCGCCAAGAACCTTCATATTCTCGCCACTTTATTGGTGGCGTGAAAATTTAACCGATGGCGTGCTTGATGTGTTCGCCAAGAGGGATATCAAGACCACTCTAGCCCCGATCCTTGTAACATCAAGGAACCGTCGAAATACAATGTCCACTGTCGTGGTGTTCGTACTCGGGTCCTTGGGTGGGTTCGAGTTTGTCCATTCGCAATGAATTTCGCTATTATGCAGGACTTTATTTTGTTCGTGAAATAAAATGGAGATCGAACGCCTAGCTCGACCGCCCATTTGGCTATTCGCCCCGATGATTCCCTGCTTCAAGGACTTGACTAAGAGGATATCCGGTAGAGGTACGACCACTTTGTGGGCCCGAAAGTAGTGCCTTAGCTTTCTTGAAGACATAAGGAGGCCATAGAGCAACTTTTGTACCTGTGGGTATCTTTCCTTTGGTCCATGTAAGACTTCGCTTACGTAATAGACTGGTCGTTGGTTATTATCCCTTTCTATAACCTCTACACCGCTAACTGTCTGTGGTGTCGCTGCCACGTAAATTAGCAATGTTTCTCCCGATCTCGGAGAAACTAAAACCGGGGTACTTGTAAGGTACTTTTTAAGTTCCTCAAAGGCATCGTTTGCCTCTTTAGTCCACTCAAAACTCCCATATTTCCGAAGAAGTTTAAAGAAAGGTAATCCTTTTTTCCCTAACCTTGCTATGAAACGACTTAATTGTTGCCATCACCTAGGTTAGTTTTGGACTTCCTTCTTCGTGGTCTGAGGGCGATCCGTCGATGGTCGCAATTTTTGCCGGATTTGCTTCAATACCTCTAGCGAAACTAGGAAACCGAGCGGTTTCAAATAGTGAAACTCCGAACACACACTTTTTCCGGATTTAACTTGAGGTTATGTCTTCTCAAGTTATTAAAAGTTTCTTGTAAGTCGGGAATGTGGTCGCCGTTGGTGGTCTTTACTGACGGATCGTCAACGTAAGCTTCTAGATTCGACCGATTTGTGGACTAAAGATTTTTTGCATCAACCTTGAAAAGTTGCACCGGCGTTTTTGAGACCAAATGGCATCTTAATATAACAAGAAGTGCCATATGGGGTGATGAAGGAAGTTTTCTCCTCATCTTCTTTACACATACTAACTGGTGGTACCACGAATACGATCTAAAAACTTAGTAACTCGCACCCGTAAGTAGAGTCTACCGGTTGATCAATGCGAGGAAGGAAAGTCATCCTTCTGACAAGCCTTACTAAGATCTATAAAGTCGATACACATTCGCCATTTCCCATTGTTTTTCTAACCATTACAGATTGGCAAGCCCTTGTGGGTGGTCGACTTCACGAATAAATCCAATTTTGAGAAGCTTGTCAATCTCCGATCGATTGCTTCCTTCCGATCAAAAGTAAACGTCGAAGTTTCGCTTGATCGTTTTTTGTCGCCGAGAGCAAGCCCGTGCTCGATCACCCTCGGGACTCGGGCATATCGGACGCTTGCCGTGCAAACACGCCCCGATTCGCCGGAGGAAGGAGACGAGCGACTCTTCCTATTTAGGGTCGAGTCTTGCCCCACCGAATCTTTGGGCGGTTGGGTGCGGATGTCCCGACCCATGTGACAACTTGATTTGTCCGAGAAGCGCTTTTGTCGAGTGGTACCTCCTTTGTCTGGTCGGATGGTTTGGGTGTCATTTTTGGCCTCGAGTGCTTGACCTGCATGGGAGTCGGGTTAACCTCTCTGGTCGGAAGTTCATCAACCAGTTTAAAGGATTTCCGATCGCATACATAAGCCATTTTCTGATCTTCTCGAATAGTGATGACTCCCTTCGGCCCCGGCATTTTCAAACTTTGATAACCGTAATGCGTGGCTATCAAGAATTTTGCTAATGCTGGTCGACCGAGAATTCCGTTGTATGCGGATTCGAAGTTTACTACATCAAACGGAATCCTCTCTGTTCGGAAGTTGTCAGGCTTTCCGAACGTAACTGGTAAGGAAACTTGTCCTATCGGTTTAGCGGTAGAACCCTAACTATGCCATGAAAAGCATATTTCATGTGTTTCACCTTTGACATGGGGACTGCATTTCTTCTAAAGCTCCCACAAATAATATATTCAAAGAACTACCCCATCTACTAAGACCCGATTAACCCGACAATTATTAATGGTTGGTTCAACAACGATAGGGAACCTACCCTACGAGTCGATGGGATGGGGCGATCGTCCTTTGTCAAGGAAATTGCGGTGTCCGACCACTTCGAAAGTGCTTGATTACGAGGAGATTCGACTAGGTTGACCTCTCGCCCATGGCCTTCGATGACGCCCGACTCGTATGAAGAAGATCCTCCAAAAATCATGTTGATGTGTGTTGGGGATTACGGTACTCCATCTCCTCGCCGCCATCCTTGTCCTTTTGGAGCTCGTTTCTCAATGTTCTCAGACATGGAAATGGTCCTTACCCGCATAATAATCCTCCAGTTTCTTTTGCAGACACGACAGCGCAGATCATGCCCTCGTCTTTGGTGAAGTGGACACCACTTCTTGTTAAATCGAATCCTCCGGTCGGAGCTTTTGCCTTGCTTCGGCCAAGATAGTCCTTCTTGCCCTTCCGAACTTTTTCTCGAACGGCGAGGACTTCTTTGTCGTCGGGTCTACGGTTCTTTTTCTTCTTGAGAGACTTCTTGTTCTTTTCTCTGCTTGTCCAGTGCCGGTCGGGGAATCTTGTCTTTCCGATCAATGGCTTCACACCACTCGACATTTCGCTAGCGGTGGCATACTTGTCCGCCATATCAAAAAGCTCAACGGTTGTTCTTGGAGGGTTCATTGCTATGTCCTCCGTGAAACGCCGATTCCTCGATCTGCTTTTAAAAGCTTTGAATAACAGAGGATTTCGCGACTTGGTATAGAGTTACTTAACCGGTGAACCTCTTGATATATTGACGTAAAGTCTCATCGATCCTCGCCGGATTTCGTGGAGATCGTCCTCCTTCCTGGCGATCGTGACGCACTCGAAGTTGGCAATCGAAGATCACGAGTTGTTCCCAAGTATATATTGATCCGACTGTAAATTTAACAACCACGATCGCGGACCCTTGAGCACGGTGGGTAAATAGTTGGCCATTACATTCTCATCGCCACGCAAAGCCTCGATGGCGGTGGTATATATTGGAGAAATTCCAATGGGTTTTGAGTTCCATTGAATTTGTCCAAGTTGGCGGTCGGAACGGTTAGGCTAACGCACGACTTGGAGCCCCGCAGAGAAGGCTCGACAACTGTGATTGATTCATGGCGTCTTCTCAGGGAAGGTGCCGGATTGTAATGTCGATCGGAGACCGATCCCTAGGATTGGGACGCTGAACTCCGGTACCGATCCGATCGTGGACACCGATATGATGCTCCGACCGCCCACTTGGTTCAAACGATGTCGGAGATCGTTAGGTCCTAGTGGTGGTTCCTCTCGACACGATGGGGAGTAGCTTCTTGAATAACCTTCTCCCTCGTGACTCCTTGGTCGGAATCGTCGAGGAGGTCTCGGATCGATCGCTCTCTGGTATGACCGTGTTGTCCCTCGCCGAGGAGGAGCGTTGGGATGAAGTCATAGTCGACTTCAAACCCTCTCGTTCCCGATACGCCTGTTCACGCATGGTCATTGGAGAATTTCGGATACCGACCTACGAGTTGTACAAAACTAAGCGTTCTCGCTAGAGCAGATCGAATTATTTAACATGTTTTGAATACGCCGCAAGTTTTAGATAGCTATGAAGGTCTCGGGGGTTCATCTTGGTCATAGGTGTATGCTGTCTGAACCTTCCCGACCTTCGGATTTGTTGGTCCCATCGGTCACACTGGGTGGAGCGGTGCCAGCGAGTTAAGCGATTGGCGTCGATTAGTTCCGTTGCCTCCGAAGTTGGTGCTTGACGGCCCGGATCATCTCTAACAACACGTGATGGCGTGGTAGAGAGTGTAGGACCGCAGGCATCTTGATCTTCATCTCCGATCGCGTTGACTTCGTGCTTCAAAGATTGATCTTCCGATGAGCTTCCATCATAACTAATGGAGAGCTTGTCGATGCTTCCGCCGTAATCTTCCACGATGGAGATCGGTCGGAGATGAGCACTTCTCGAGGTCTTTCGGCCGATCCGACGAACCGCCGATCGTATCTCGAGTGTGATCATCCCCACATGGCCTACGACCGGTGGAGGTTTCATCGACACCGCTATCAGTGACGGTTGACTCTCGAATTGCCGAAGTCAAGGAGAGTATCTTTCACCATGATTTCATCAATGGTATAGAGTTTTCGGGTGATGGGGCTGAAATTTCTTCACTGTTTCGCCATCGAGAAGACCGGCTAGAAGAGATCCTCGGCATTCGAATCGGTCGAACGGCGGTTCTCTGGTTGCGCCACCAATAGTGGCGGCAAGATCTTCATCCATCCGGCCGACCTCGCTAACGTCGGCGACGCGAGCCGGCGGAGGAGGAAGAGGAGGATGACTGCCATTTTCTTCCATGGCGCGGATACATCCTTCCATGTCGAGGTCGGCGAGTCCGCCAAATCGAACGATTTTCCTCATCCCAAACTCGGGCATAGTCGCATGAGCGATTGCGAGATTTTGGGCGAGGATTTTCTTGAGCGAAGAATTTTCTTCAGAAACTTCGCCTTCATCCCCACGGACGGCGCCCATTGTCGGCGATCAAGTCGCCGATCTTACGAAAATGAACGAGGAAAATGACGTGGAATATCACGGAATGGAATGGGGTCGCTCTTTATTGATATGAACTGGGTTTTACAAGATGTGGCTAAGTACTACCTGAATTACCTGAATGGGGAATGTCTAATCGGGTAATCGGACTTAGAATATGAGTCTAAGTCGATTATCTAGCTTCTAATTCCACCGCTTAGGCTTGATGTATTCTTGTTGAAGCTGTCGTTGTTCTTGTCTTTGTTTGTCTTGGTCTTGTTGTCTCTGTGTCCTTCGTCTTTCGTGCTTCACCTTTAAATAACTTCCGAAGAGGTGGCGATTACTCTGGAGAAGACGTCCTGGTGAAACGTTACGATCGGTTTGAACGGTGGGGAAGTTAGCAACGTGCTAACTTCCTTGCGGTTACTCGTGAAAAGCTTAACCGTAGGGTGGTTAATAGTCGATGTCTCGTGGTTGTACCATCGCATGGTTTGGAACGATAGCACGTGTTCCATTTATCATACGATAAGAAATACCACCAAGAATTTTACGGCGGTTATCGGTGGGGATTAGGCACAAAGCCTCATCCCACCGAGTGGTACCCATTAAGTAACCTTCGAATACTAACGACCAGGAGGTCGTTAGTCTTAGGGTCACGCACCATGTAGACGATGGTCTTTTATTATGTATTAAAATAATACATAGAGGTTTTAATCCTCGTCACTGCTCGACTAACACACTAACAACTAACAAACTCACGACTGACAAACTCACGTACTAATTAATAAACTCACGTAGTGCTTGTCGTGAACACACACGACAAGCACAACTTGGGCATCCATGCAACTATGGCAAGCAGACATGGCTTCGACTTGGCTCACGCGCTCATGACTAGAGACGGTGACACAACTCGAACACATCTCAGACTCGACTCTGTTGTAAGATTAATTATAACAAACACCACCCTCATGTACGCCCTCTACCCTCAATGTCGTGTTTGCCATCGTCATCAAAGCATCGCGACGCAGTGCTCATCACCCTCACGTCGTTCCTTGACCCGCACTGCCGCGGTTGCTTCCCGTACTCCACAGGCGAGCTCGAGCTCCTCCGTGCTTGTCATCACGAAGTTGGAAGGCTCTGCGAAGCTCTAGGCTCGAGACCCCAAATCAACTCGACGACTCGCTGTTTCACAGTCCACCAGTCGCACGACAAAATGTATTGTTCATATTTTCTTATTTGATCGCTCTCACCTCCCCTCGATATCTAATCTCACTCTCGCTAGCTCTTCTTTTTCACAATGGCATAAAGCATGTGGCGGTCAGGCGAGAGCGGCATGGCCACACGACGTCAACAGCGGGCAGGCCGAGGGCAAGGCATACACGGCATAGGCGTGGCTGGCCGAAGGCCAAGTCCAAGCGCGATGCAAGCACAACAAGCCGAGAACCGGTGCGGCCAGTCGAGGGCGCGCGCAGAGCAGACACAGTAGGCCAAAGGCAGGCGCAACTAGCAGGCATACGGTGAGATACGACTCCCCATCTCCCTGTCTTTACCTCTATGTGTGGGAATGTGGTATGTCTGTATTTAGTCGGGTTAGCTCTCAATAGACTTGTTGTCAAAATTTAGGAATTGTTAATTTTACTGGCTCCTGCGATGATTGTGCATTTATTTCCAATTCGGATTGAAACGATACAAAAGCTAACATAACATTAACTAGCTGAATGCCCGTGCATTTCTATGGATAAAAGGCATATATTGAAAGGTTACACAAATTTGTGAAAGACATAGTTAACCAATTAACAGATAGGCAAAATGTTGCATCAGGTGTTGTGCTAATTGGAATGTATGATTGTATGAATCATCAACAAATATGGTACAATTATGAAAATATAGCAGATGCATCATCACGTTTACTGGTGGTGGCAATCAGACATGTAGAGCATTCATTTTATATCACTGAACAAATTCACTTGTTGAAGGTCTTTGCTGGCAAGCGCTGATATTTGAGCTATAGACATCGTTTTCTTCCACCAGTTTGTGTTCAAGGCCTTTTAATTTCCTGTGCAGCTCTTGACTGCCGCAACCATCCTTCAAACTGCTCGCACACATCGCCTCAATAAATATTTCATCAAACACTTGCAGTACTAAGTAATGTTAGCTTGTTGGGATCAAACTTCATGAGTTAATCAATTAATGTCGCAACGCAGTGCTCGTCACCCTCACACTGTTCCTCGACCCGCACCGTCGCAGTTGCTTCCCGTGCTCCAGAGGCGAGCTTGAGCTACTCCACTCTTGTCGTCATAAAGTTGGTAGGCTCTTTGAAGCTCTAGGCTCGAGACCACAAATCAGCCCGACGACTCTTGTAATAATTGTACATTTACTTCTAATTTGGATTGAAATGATACAAAACCTAACATGACATTAATTCATTAACTCATGAAGTTTGATGCCAGCAAGCTAACATTACTTAGTACTACAAGCGTTTGATGAAATATTTATTAGAGCGGTGTGCGCGAGCAGTTCGAAGGATGCTTGCAGCAACCGAGAGCTGCACAGGAAATTAAAGGGCTTTGAACACAAGCTGGTAGAAGAAAACGATGTCCATGGCTCAAATATCAGCGCTTGCCAGCAAGATCTTCAACAACTAAATTTATTCAGTGATATAAAATGAATGCTCTACATGTCTGATTGCCACCACCAGTAAATGTGATGATACATTTGCTATATTTTCATAAATGTAGCGTATTTGTTGATGATTCATACAATCATACCTTCTAATTAGCACAACACCTGATGCAACCTTTTGCCTATCTACTAATTGGTTAGCTATGACTTTTACAAATTTATATAACCTTTCAATATATGCTTTTTATCCCAAGCAACGCATGGATATTCAGCTAGCATAGTACCAATGAATGTGGTCGCACGCACTTAATTAGGTGCGTGGAATTAAACACAAGGAAGTCTTCTATGTAACCGACTCGGCAAATAAGAAGCGCCACGTAGTTCTTCATGGAAAAAGGAGGATTGTCGGAGTTGAGAATGTAGTGGACGAGAAAGAATACAATTAATTTGACGAGTTGCCTCCTTTCGGAAACAGCATAAGGGTCGAGGAAGAAGAACGTGACGAAACTAGCTACATACGCGTCGATCATCATGAAAGGCTAATTTTTAAAGATTAATTGAACAATGTGTGTATATATACGTTCTGATGAATGGTTAATTTTAGTTAATTGATTTGTACTGTGAAATGGATGTGATTGTTTCTGAAATGAATGTGAATTGGATGTATATACATGTACTTGTTGTATTTTCTGCTTGTTTCAGATGGCATGGCTAGCATTTCCTGAGGCTAGCCAATAAACAGAACTAGATTAACCAATACAAAATAATATCATAGACGGTTTGTAGATCAAAACGTCTATGATTATATATCACAGACGGTATAAACAACCGTCTGTGATACATCATATATCACTGACGGTTCTACTTTAGAACTGAACCGTCTGTGATGTCCATCTCTATTTATATTCGGACTCTAGGGTTTGCCCGCGCCCCCCACTGAAACGATTAAGTTTCTCAACTCCTCGCTCCTCCTCCCCGAGCCCAGCCATCGCCGCCATCCTTGACGCCGCCTCCTCCTCGAGCCGTCGGCCGCTGTCCTCGACGCCGCCTCCTCCTCCGGCCAAGGCCTCCTCCCAGGCTCGCCGCGCCTCCTCCCTAAGCCCGCCGCCTCCTCCTCCTCCCAGCTCTGGCGCGCCTCCCCTTCGACGCCGCCTGTTTGCTCAGTCTTGCTCGCTGCTCGTCCTTCTTCTCGACGCCTAAAGGTAACCAATGCCGAAGTTCTTGACCCGACGCCCCTTTCTCTCACTCTTTCTATCAATAATCTGTTATGCTGTTTTAGGAATTTGTATTTGTTCTAGTTAGTTATTCATATGGTATTTGTTTTGATACTGCTACTGGAATATATTGCAATGTGGTGTTGTGGGCTTGAGATGAATGCTCTGTGATGATAATAGTCTTGTACTGAAATTGTTTTGATAATCGGGTTTGAACTTGGGCTCTAATTGGAATGATTACTCTACATCTGATAGCAATATCAAAATGTTAAATCTTAGCTTTATGCTGATTTTATTTGTTCACATGATGTTTGTGTTGAGCATATTATTCCTTTTAAATGACTTGGAGGACTTACATGTCTATGTCAATTATCCCAATTATTATTAATTGGTGTGTATACCCATACACATAGAGATCGAATCTAATTGGAATGCTTACTCTACATCTGATGGCAATATCAAAATGTTAAATCTTAGCTTTATGCTGATTTCATTTGTTCACATGATGTTTGTGTTGAGCATATTATTCCTTTTAAATGACTTGGAGGATTTACATGTTTATGTCAATTATGTCATTGTATTGGTCCTAATTTCTTTCCTACATATCTCAATTATTATTAATTGGTGTGTACACCCATACACATAGAGATCGAATCTTATGATAATATGTTCATGCGTGTCAGAACTTTTATTTCTTGTGAAGATGTCTTCCGCTCATTCTTCGTCGCCATCGCCGCCTCATGTGTCTGATGATGCACCATCCTTTGGAATATCCAACCGCAGTAGAAGAAGAGGAATATCGAAAAGGCCCGCTGGCCGATTTACCATCACGGAGGTCGATCAGTCTGGGACCCCTATTAATCCTCGCCGAGCAGCGTCCGCATTCCGGAGAATGGTCGGAATAGTTGCACGGCAATGGGTCAACGTCACCTACGATTCGTGGAAGGAGTTGACCAAACAAGAGAAAGATGTGCTGTTGACGGATATTCTCAAATCGTTCAAGATCCCGGAACAACACCAGGACTCCGTGCGATGACACACGTTGCTACAGGCGTGCAAAGCGTGGAAGAACTTCAAGAGCACGCTTGTCAAGAACTACGTGGAGAAGGATCTGATGCCCTTCCACAAGTATCCGTTCTTGGAAGAGTCCTGAGCCGAGTTTGTGGCGAAGAATACGACAGATGAATTTAGGAGTGAAAGTGTGGCGCACACGGCCCTCCAGGCAAAAAACAAGCACCCCTACAGCCTCGGCACCGCTGGGTATGCGGGTAAAATCCCGATATAAAGGGATAAGGACCAGCAGGCAAGCCGTTCGAATGTCTCCCCGTCATTTCCCGAGATCACTAATGTGCGCGCCTGATAGTGGTTATTTGGGAGGTTACGTACCCTGCCTACCGGGGAAGTCTCCTTTCCAAACCCCGCAGACCAGGAAGTGTCCCAGCACCTGGTAAGATATCAAACTACCTAGTTTGTAATTACTCCATAACTTCATAGGAAGTGAAATGACATGTCGGGCTATTGCAGGTAACGCTGAGTGCACAATCTTCCTAAGGCTCATTCCAGGCAGACAGGGAGAGAGATATACTCTCTGTGGCCCTAGGAAACAATGAGCATCCGGGTCGCACGAGAGGCGCTGGTGTTTATGTTACATGGGCAGAATGGTTCGAAGCGGACTCCAGACCGTACCGGAGTAGGAAGAGAGCCAAAGCCGACCACGATGTAAAGCTACGAGAGGAGATTCGTGAATCCCTCAAAGATGATATCACTGAATCCCTCAGAGATGATATCGATGATCGCGTCAGAGCTACAACGCAACGGTTTGAAGAAAGGATTAGGGAATTGCAACTCTCAAATCGGTTGCAAGCCCCTGCCCCTACTATACTAGCCAGCCCCCCCCCCCAAACATCCGAGTAGCTGCGCGTCTAACCCTACTCCAATAGGCGACGGCAGATTTCCTGTCGATGACATCCAGGTAATAATTATTATCTCTGGAATGCTCGATCCATTTATAGGCTTGTTGGAGTAGCTAATTTTATATCGTTATGTAGGCGGCTATGAAGTGCAAGCTCCAAGTGAGATATACCTCTGTTGCCCTAGATGCTGCTTGGGGCCAGGTGTATCCATCCGGTGTCAGGGCTTTGGTGCACGGTGCAAATCTAGCGCCAGGTTTCGCAAAAGTGAATGTGGATGGTGTTTGTGCCAATTTCGGGCCGTCATTGCACAGATATTCCCCAAACGACGAGGTCATGACTCTAGAGCAAGTCGTTGGAACATTCATCCAAATGGCCCAAGGGACATCTGCTTGGAGCTACCGCTCGGTGTCAACTTCACGGAATGTCTGCAGCGGTATCAAGTCCACGGAGCCGATCAAGACCGGCTACCTACACCGAGCGGCAAGGGCCTGGTGCATCAAATGCATCTACACCTCGTGCTCAGTCGACTCTTGTGAAGTCGACCTATACAAAGCAAGGCAGCAAGGGCAAATCGAAGACGGTCAACTCCTGTTCTGATATCCCCTTCTTACCGTTGGCCCGAAAATTCGTGCTAGGCGAGCCGTTGATCGAGAGGTTAGACAGCCCTACCCTAGGACCGGCTTGCACGACATTCCATACATAGTACATGGAACAGGCCAACAAGCCGGCTGAACAACGACGCTCGGGTGTCACCGTCAAGTTCAAGGAGGATCATTTTAACCACGTGCTTCAAGACTGTGTCTTCACGATGACCTTCGAGGACTTGTTCTGTCTCTTCAACCTCGACGAGCTCGACGTCTCACTCATACGATGCTGGACACTGTAAGTGTGTACAATCACGGTCAATGTTTGTGTAATACCGATAAATGTTATATATAACTTCTTGCTTTTGTATATAGATACATGATGTATGAAGTCGAAAGAAGGAATTCACCGGTAGGTTTCCTCGACCCACACGTGGTCTCCGAGCAAACCATCAAGGCAAATGCAATATTCATCGAGGATTACGTTATAGAGTTTTTCCTAGCTCGACGCAACAAGGAATACATACTTTTGCTCTACAACCAGGAGTGAGTGTTGCACTACTGGCTATAGTTGTTGATTTGTACTTTATAAGCAATACGAACTTAGGTTTAATGACCATGTTGACATACCTGTGTAGCTTCCACTGGATTCTAATTGTAATTATACCAAAACGGAAATGGGTAATATACCTAGATTCTGTAAAGAAGACCACTCACAACTTCATAGTTATCCGGAATTTAATCAACGGGTAAACACATTTCCTCCATAGAAACTCTATTATAGTCTTTCCTTCCTTTGCAATGGCTAAGGCTAACTTCTTGGAGTCACGTAGGGTGTTCGACGTGTTATATGCTAGAGGAGGGAATTGCAGGGGAAGGTCGCTACAACACGATCTAACTTTTCCGGTACTCGCTAGCTAGCACACATTAATCCTATATAACACTTCGTAGTAATATCTCTCGAACTAAACAATTCTATTTTTGCAAGTGTTACCAAAGAAATTGTCGGGCATAACGTCTATGGATACTATGTTTGCCACAACATGGAACTACTCATCGGTTCCGCGATCACCAATGATCCTCAGGTTTGTCAACAATTATTTCATATATACTTACCAATTTATATAAGCACGAATTTAATCTTCCTATCGACAGGTTGCGACTATCGCTGAAACTGCGTTGGAACAGAGCGAGCTCATAAAAGTTTTATCACACCTTGCGTCATTCCTGAACAGTCAGGTCATAAATCCAGATGGGAGTTTCCACAGTATAGATTGAACTTGATTGGGGTAGATTGAACTTAATGGATGTGTGTAAATTAATGTACATTAATGGTTAATTTTAGTTAATTGATTTATGAATTGGATGTGCTTGTTTCTGAAATGAATGCAAATTTGATGTGCTTCTGAAATGAATGCGAATTGGATGTGCTTGTTTCAGAGAGCATGGCTAGCATTTCCTGAGGCTAGCCAATAAACAGAAATAGATTTAGCAATACAAAATAATATCACAGACGGTTTGTAGATGAAACCGTCTGTGATTTTCGACTATCACAAACGGTTTCATCTACAAACCGCTGCGTGATAATCGACTATCCTGACGGTTTTGAGTTAACAACCGTCGTGATATTATAGTATTATGACGGTTCAAAAACCGTCTGTGATGACCTCATGTCATTACTGACCCATAAACTTAGACGGCTCACGAAATCGTCTGTGATGACATTTTTGAACCGTCTGTGAAGACATTTTCTGTAGTAGTGGAGGCGCGGTAGTTCCGCTGAACAAATGTGGTTATACTGCGATGTGGTAGTACCGCTGAGGAAATTCCGGAACTACCGCGCTTAGGGTGAGCCACCAAACCAAAATGGTGTCACTCTGGAATTTACGTACCGCCAACTATTTTTCGGTACAACCAAAGTTATGATAATCCGCACCACCATCCCGAATATCTACGTGGCGGTAGTACCGCCGACTTAACGTCGGTACTACCGATTATCCTGACAAAGCAAAGTTGGTTTTCAAATTAAATTCTAAGTGCATGCATGATCCTATATTGATCCAAATGGCACAAGAATATACTATCAAGCTACTAGTCATGATCCCTCATAATAGTACAGCATTTAACCTAAAATTTGGTATTCCATCCTTTTCTCCCAAGACCGGTAAACATAAAAAGGATCCTAGACTGCTTGTACCTTGTCTTTGAACCATATTGATTCTCATGTTGTCCTTTAGCATGCATCTCCAACTTGTCATTTTCACCATTGGGGCTTAACCTTGTAAATACTCAATAAACATGTTAATCCCATATTCACATATTGTCATTAATTACCAAAACGATTTTTAGGGGCCTAGATACTTTCAGCTCGAGCTCCTCCGTTCTTGTCATCATAAAGTTGGCAGGCACTGCGAAGCTCTAGGCTCAAGACCCCAAATTAACCCGACGACTCGCTGTTAAACAGTCCACCAGTCGCTCGACGAAATGTCTTGTTCATATTTTCTTATTTGATCGCTCTCACATCCCCTCGATATCTAATCTCACTCTTGCTCTCCTTTCTCACAATGGCATAAAGCATGCGGCGGTCAGGCGAGAGCGACACAGCCGCACGACGTCAGCAGCAGGCAGGCCGAGGGCAAGGGATACGCGGCACAAGCACGGCTGGCCGAAGGCGAAGGCCAAGCACGACGCAAGCACAACAAGCCGAGAACCGGTGTGACCAGTCAGGGGCACGCGCAGAGCAGACACAACAGGCCAAAGGCAGGCGCAACTAGCAAACTTACGGTGAGATATGGCTCCCCATCTCCCTGTCTTTACCTCTATGTGTGGGAATATGGTACGTCCGTATTTAGTTGGGTTAGCTCTCAATAGACTTGTCAAAATTTAATAATTGTTAATTTCACTGGCTCCTGCGATGATTGTGCATTTACTTCCAATTCAGATTGAAACATACAAAAGCTAACATAACATTAACTAACTGAATGCCCGTGTGTTTTTATGGATAAAAGGTATATATTGAAAGGTTACACAATTTGTGAAAGACATAGTTAACCAATTAATAAATAGACAAAATGTTGCATGCGCTAATTGGAGGGTACGGCCGGCCGATGGAAGCGCGGCGTGGGTGGGAGACGGGACACCAACCAATTAATTAGTACTATAACTGGCCATGGATCCGCTCCGCTCGTTCTTGATTGCTTCTTCATTCTCGAATTTCGGAAAGAATGTTGCCCTACTTGAGATACAACGAATTCAACATAGGCTGGCATGCATGTACTCTACTTTATCACTAACTCAGCAACAGTCATCATCTACTGTTACTTCTTGCACCAACGTACTCGACTCACAACTCAGCGTCACAGACAAGACCGACAAAGAAAGAGAGATAATAAATCGAAGTCGATCGCGACCTGTAATTTCCTTATATTCTTTTCTTGCCACCTACAGTGTCAACCTGGGGATAAAGAATCAGCTTTCCATCGAGCTAGGTGTATACCATTTCCTTTCCAAATATACAATTGTGGATCCATACATTTCGTACAGCCTATGCTAAATTCTCTTCCGCTGCTGAGTGCTGGATATGACGAACAGCAAAAAGCTCCGACTCGGAATACCCAACCAAAATCTCGGCCCAAGGGATCCAGGTAAAAAACACGAATCCATCAAGCTTTCTTAGCGATCCGACCTGCCAGCCTGCGTCGAACATAGCAAAGCTTCTGACTGGTCCCTCTCGCCGTAACTCTTGCCTTTTGCCTTGTCCATGCGTGCTCTTCGTACCGCCTGTTGGACTTGCCGCTCGTGCTCTTTCAGGATCTCTTCCATGTTACCTCCGTGGGGCATCAACGGCCCAGAGTAGTGAATTCTGTTCTTCCTGGCGCCGCTCACCTGAACATAAACGGGCTATTTTTGTCACGGAACAAGTGGTTTACTTCCGTAAAATGTAACTGCGGGAAAGTTAGATGTCCCAAGGTGTAAAAATGCAAAGTCTTCTAGCTTCCTTTTTCTTTGTAACTGGTACAGTGATTACTAAATTTCACTAAAAATGTTTCGACAATTAAAGCTGACAAATATAGCTGACTCACCACTGTAGGATCCTTGGTTGCCACCCCACCACCCTTCCGATGGGAAGACGATGACCTTTCTTGGAAATGCTGTGCCCATTCAGATCTGCTAGAGGGGTCAACACCAGTTAGTTGACTGTACCTTGAACTAGACCGATGCTCTCTCAAGTGTGGCCTCTTAGCACCATCCCCAAGGTTAGATGAGTGAGTAGCACTGCCTCGCTGCCCTGCAGCAAAAGCGATGTTCGACAACTGAGATGTGTAAAATCTTCGGGTCTTCTGATCAGTGCCATTTGATCGGCCAAGAGGAGATGAGCGGCCAGCATGCATCAAAGGTACACGCTGCTGAGGAAACCCATTATCACCGACTCTTGCTGGAGGATCAATTGGAAAGCCAGTAATACCATCCTCCTTTGGAGTAAATTTGTAGCTGTTGCTTTTTGCATTTGCCTGCACCCATCGTTGCTGCAGAGCCACGTAAGCACAAACTTCAGAGCAATGGTAACAGCACTACCGCACAGAGGATGCAAATAGATTGCAACACCAGTTAGGTGCTACATCTAGTCCGATAGATGTTGTTTTAGCAAGATAGGTTTGTTTTGCACATACTTGTCCTCCATATACCCCTATTAAATGCTTACTGGTAGTAGTATTAGAGAAATGCCTATTAAATCAATAGGAGGAAACATATGTCAAACTAAGGCATTAACTCTTTGCTCTATGTGCATGGAGCTAAAACAACACCTATTTTGGACTAGAGATAGTATTCGTATAGACAAGAGGAGCTTACATACCAGCAAACTCAGGTTGAGACAACAATATGGCATATGTAGCGTATGCGGATGAGTTTGCTGCGTGATTAAACTGAAAATATACCTTACTACAGTTTCTATACAGGCTATGCTCTTGATTGCGAAGGCAGTCACTCCAGCAATGAAAAGCTCACATCTATGGTGCGGTGCCCAAACATTTGTCTTATAGAATGAATGGACAAAGTTCACCCAAACCTATCCTATCATATTTGAATAACGCTTTTCTCCATAAGGATCCATGAACCAGTATCTTGTAAGTATAGTGCCACAGGATATATACTTCAGTAGGACTATTATCAGCTTTGTATCAGACATTTTGGTGCACATGGGATGAAATATTATGGTACCTGCAAATCACCATTGCCATTTGGTGCTTGAGGTTGCCTCCTCCTTCCAGTTTCACTATCATGTCCTTTCAATGCAGCCGCCCTTTGCCTGTAAGCAAAGAATTCTTAAAATCAAAACATGAAATTTAAGCAGGAAAATATTGCCATTGTACAGTAATCTTTCTAAATGCTGCCAAAATAATGCCATTTTAGTGAGAATCGTGCAGAGCAGATCACCTCTTAGCTTCCTCATCTCGAAGCTTAGCATCATATTCCTTGCTTGGGGGATATTTTGGTAGACTTGATGGATCGCAGGCATATGGTTTTGTAGTGAAGAACTGATGATATGAGTAAAAAATAAGCTGTGAAACCTGAAGATATAATTTAAAAGAGAAGATAAAATAAAAAGCATCAGAGCAAGAGCCAGTGTGCAGTTCCAGACACAAAATGTTGGTGGGGGTGGGCATGGCCATAAAAATCACTTGGGCCAGTTTGTCATAGCTGGGACTTATTTAGCTTTCATGAGGTTTCCATATGGAAGGAGGGCTTCAGCTTACTAAATAAACTAAAAAACAAGCTGCAAATTTGGTGCTGGTTTCAAATTATAAACCCATAACCTAAAGCTAGGACAAATATGACTTTAATAGTTGTTCCCAAGAGGTATCGTTCCCTCTTTCACAGTAAAGCCATGAATCTCCCACAAATGCAACAGATAACAACAAACAACACATCAACACAGAACAGTTTTAGTGTCTCAATACAATGTTTTGACAACAAATTGTTCCTAAGACGAAGTCAGCGATACTGCAATTGAACTCCACGCAGCACGTGCTTGTAGAACAAAGAACAGATCACAGAAGGGAGGCAATGGTTGAAAATTTTCAGACTTCGTATCTTCACTAGCTTAGAATGAAAGTAAACCAACATATGTGAAGGGACAGCAATTACCTGGGAATCCTAACCTAGAACTCACAGAACAGCTGTGCAGCATAATGAACATAGGGCTAAAACTTACTTCACTTTCGAGGGCGGAAGCTGCGGTGCCTCTACTAACTGGTTCTACAGCAAGCAGACGATCCAAAAGAGCTAAAGCTGAAGGGGGGAAGTCCTTATATACATTGTTAACAGATCGGCGATATGGATGTTGTGGCTTGAAGATGGTAGCACGGGATAATTTTAAATTAGTCCAGAACTCCTCTGATGGTGAACCACAAAGCTTAAATATCTTGTGCAACTGCTCGACCTGTAAGGAGATAGAAAAGTGAGGACTTAAAAAACAGCTTTTGCTAGTCATAAGAATATTATGTTACGTTGGGTCCCCTAAAAATGAATATTGTGCTGGGATAAACATCCAGACATCTAGATATTCAATTTGTGGTGTCTGCCTTTAATGATACCCCTTTGGACAAAATGGGTGTATGCAGGTAACCAACAATATTGATGAAAGAAGATTATTTACCATACAAACTATGAGCTACACAAGACCAGCCATCAATTTAGACAAAGCAAAATCTGTAGAACAAAAATGACACACCTATGATTCTTAAGTACCAAACACGCCGATTAGTCTAATCCAATGTTCACCAAGGCGCTAGGCGCTAGTCAGGTAGCAGGCCAGCGTCTAGTGCCTAATTGCCGACTAGGCGGGGCTAGGCAGGAGGGTGTCGCCTAGTGCCTAGGTAGACGCCTTTAAGAACACTGGGCTAATCTAACATTCATCCGCAAGTAGCCACCAACATTTCTTTATTTTTTTGGAGGGAAAAGGCATCAACATATCTTGAAAATCAACATATCTTGAAAATAAAAGAACATCTATTCCTAGGAATATATTAATACCAGACACAATAGTAACATCTAACAATATATTATGCTCTATGCTCTATGAACTTGCAAACTTGTGTTTCTCCTGTGGCATGTTTCACCAAGTCCTTAACCTTATAGTGTTCTACATTTCTCAAAATGCATCAAGGTTTTCATCGCATAAGTACATAAATGAAGCTGGATTCACAATCAGCCAATTTCAGAAACTTTTGAATCCAGCCATAGGTGTCACACAAAAAATTGAAAGAGAATTTTATTCAGATTTAATAGTTAACATTCAGGCTTCAGGATAGTATAATCTTGGGATTAAACAATGTCTGGAACTACAGGTAGAGAATGGACTTTGGTTCAGGGCCAAGCAGTACCTCAGTTCGTCCTGGCATGATAGGTCTCCCAGATAACAATTCTGCAAGGATACAACCAGCACTCCAGAGATCAACAGCAGCACCATAGCTGGTAGCACCCAATAACAGCTCTGGAGGACGGTACCACAATGTTACCACACGACTTGTCAAATGCTGCTTTTGGTTGGGGTTAAAAAATGTAGCTAGACCAAAATCTGCTATTTTGATGATGCCATTGTTGTCAAGAAGAAGATTTGCACCCTTTATATCCCGATGCAAAACCCCATGACTATGACAATGGTCAAGTCCAGAAAGTAGTTGTTGCATGTAACACTTGACCTGAGACAGCAAAAGTCATCTTGATAAGGATAACGTGAAAACTGAAGAGATGCAACATGATGCTTTTAAACATAATATGGAAGGACAAGTCTAGAGGAAAAACCTGAGGCTCTGTGAACTTTATACCAGGTGTAGCTGCAAGTCCAGCAAGATCATGCTCCATGTATTCAAATACAAGATACAAGCTACTAGACATACGTGATGTCACTAATCCTTCAAGCTTCACAACATTTGGATGATCAAGTCTCCTTAGGATGTGAATTTCCCGTGCCATGAACCGGACACTCTCAGGGTCGATGTTGGCAAACCGCACTTTCTTAAGTGCAACAACTTTGCCATTTTCAAGATCGCGGGCTTTGTACACACTACTGTAGGTACCTTGCCCTATCTGAATATTCAAAAGGGAAGGGTAAGAACTAAGAAGAATAGAGTAGCATAAAATCAATGGTATAGTAAGGAAGTGCCTAGATAATATGAAATTAATAGAATGTAAGATAGTCATGCCATTCAGTAATTTGTATAGCAATTATCATCAGCTGCAGACTCAAGAAAAGTCGGGTGCTCGTCAAAATTTCTGCAATGCACGTGCTTCGTTTCACTAACTTGTACACCGACTTAGTTTCTCTTTTCCACATAACTAAACATCAAAATTTTGATTTATTGTCGAGTTCCAGGCCCAAAACTATTGGATTTCAATTGGAGTGCTTCTTGGTAGCAACATTCTCCTATGCAATTGAAGGCTAAACACTTTAAAAACTACAAACACTAGTAAACTATAAAACAACTTTGTAAACTGGTAGAGAAAAGGAATGGGCGGCATCGAGAACAAAACCTTGTCCAACTTCTCGAAAGACTCAGCGTTCCGAGGCAGCCATCCACGGACAGCCTCCGCAGCCACCTCCGTGAGCCAACGGGGCCACCCAGCCGCCACATGCTCCCTGTCCACCCCATTAGGCACATCCACAATCCTCAATTTTGACTCCCCCTCACTCCTGCTGCCACTGCTCCTCAACCCGTGCTCCGCAAGCACGACATTAGGCCCAGTGGGATCGATCGGGGCATGCATCTGATGCCCTGGTGCGGCAGTCATTGTCTCCCTGTCAACCCTGTCTACCACTACCCCTACAGTAATTGCTGCTGCAGTTGCCTTCTCCCCGTCATCCGGCAATGCTGGCTCAGGGGGCTTGCGGATGAGCCTCGCTGCGCCGGGATCCTTCCTGATGCCCAGGGCAGCATTGGAGGCTGTAGCGGTCACGACCACGCCATCCTCCCCTGGCTCTCCCGCCGCAGCCGCGGCCTCCTCATCTTCCTCCTCCTCACGCCTCTTGCTGGAATTGTAACTCACAAGGCGCCTGAGTGAGTTAGTGGAGGGGTGGCGGCCAGGTTTTCCGTGGGCGTGCAGGTTGCCGCCATGGAATTGCTTGGAGCTTACACAGCCCATAGGAGGAGGACAAGTAGAAGAAGCTCCTCCTCGAGTCCAAGGAAGGCAATCGAGGAGAGCTTCGTCCTCTCGACACACCACACCACACCACCCCACCGGAATCAGTACACATGAGGACGCCTCATTCCTCACCGAGAGAAAGGGATTGGTTGGAGCAAACTTCGATTCCTTGCAACAAAAAGGAAAGGAGAAGATGAGAAGATTTATCTTTTTGCGCACCAATCAGACTAGAATCGGCCTCGCGCGGATAGATCTCGAGAGAAGGGGGTGCATTGCTCCCCTCCAATCTGAGCACGTATCAGAAGCATTTGGAGAGGGGATTGATTGGATTGGATTTGGGAGAAGCAAACGCAGAGGGAGGTGGGATCAAAATCGAAGCTAGACGCAGGAAGCCAGGAAATCGCACGATCTCCTCCTCCTCCCCACCCCCCAAGTCCCCAGTGGTGGCTCTTTTCTTTTTCTTTTTTATTATTTCCCTTCTATTCTATATTCCTAATTCCTATGGTGTTTTGTTTTGTTTTTCTTCATCAACTGGCATGGCAGCACTCTCTCTGTCTCCTCCTCGGATCCTACTCTACTAGCCACTAGGGATGTAACCAAGGCGAGCACGAGCGAGCCCACGTACCTGGGGGTTCAAGTTCGAGCGAGGCTCTAGTTGGGGTTCAAGCGCAGCGCAGAGCGAGCGAACAAGGAAGAAGGAAGAATCTTAACCGGGGAAAGTCGTTAGATCCGAAGAATAAACAGCCGGGAAGCCATTAAGTAGCAATAAAATACGACACTCAACCAAAAAATCCTATCGTACGGACTAAACGATACTAAAACCGATAAGAGCTATTACTAATCTAACTTACTTGGAACACTTGGCAACTCTTGAAACTTCTAGGGCATCAAGCATTTCGATAGCCGAAGAATCGATCCTATAGAAATTACTGAGGTAAGAAGATCAATTTAAATTCGAAAACGAAGTTTCAGAAAGTACAAGATGTAAGAACCTAAGAATAAGATGAGTAAAGAATAGAATAAGATGAGAAGGAATAGAATAAGATGGGAGAAGAATAACTATTCATGTTAATCTGTTGATTTGATTTATAAAATAAATTTTAGAACTTTCAACTAAAACGACCATACTAACTATGGTTGCGTTCTACAGTCGATATAGCTCTAATACCATCTAAGTCAGGACCTCGGATCTCCGGACCCGGGACTCTCTGCGTATATCTGCACTGATCCCTAGATCAGTAGCTAGTGCACACAGTGATATTATTCATGAAATCATATCCATACAAAAATATCTAAGAAGCAAACAAATTAATATTATTTAGTAGCAACGGACCTTATGGTCAAAGTTGTACAGAGTTTGCCATGTAGGGCTTAAGACAAAAAAAAAGTAAACCTACAGCGGAATTGAACAACTCGTGGTAGCCATCCGACATGCCCACAAGCAATCGAGTGGAGAACGAGACCTAGTTCGCACAGTCTTCGAAGTACTCCTCCTCAAAAAGATCTGCATTCCCTGGTTCTTTCTCGATGACTGATCAACAAATGGCGTATAGCCGTAAGTACATAAAGTACTCAGCAAGTCGTTGGCAAATATATATGCAAATAGTATTTTATGCAAGGCTTGACAAGGATAGCTTTATGGCTATTTTGCATAAAGCAGTATTGACAATAAATACGGTAAATAGATTTAAAAGCATAATTTAAAAGACTAATATATAAGTAAACAAGTTCTTTGAAACAACTAGTGAACAGCCATGTTCACCTCCTAACCAACAACCAACATCCGAATCGCTTTCCAACCAAACCATTCCAACATGTTTATGAAAATCTACCCCTCGTGTGAAATCACCAGACGTTGTCCATAACCGGGGACATGGCTATTCGAATATTTTTACACTCTGCAGAGGTTGTACAGCTTTACCACCGCTCACCACCTTAGGTAAGCGGTCTAGATCACGTGACAAGGCCTTTACAAAGTTCTGTTTTGATCCGGTTCTGCTCGCTAAGGATTCGCCATTCTAGGTCCCCTCTTGCGCCGATCATCAACCCAAACAGAACCAAATCAAAATATTGCTAATTAGTTGGCCAGGTCCACCCCACTCTGGACATGTGGTAGTACGGTATAGCCCAGATCAATTGTGCACAAAGTTAAGTCCGTAATGGTTGCTTAGGCGAGACGTCCTGCATCCCAATGTGCTTTCTGCACCTACCTTCACCACCGCCCACTCGTCCGAGCATAAATCATTTTCGTTCAACCCAGCCAAATGACAACCATTGCCATGGCACAACAAATTTTATCAACGGTGGCTCCGTCACGATTCCATATATTATTAAATCAAATTTATCATTCTTTGAGTGTGTGATCAAGAGACATCGCATAACTAAAGCATGAGTAAGTATAATACACACCCATGTTTGTAAGGACCTGACCCGAGAGGACCCGGAGGGGTCTCCTAGGACCACCCAAGAGGTCCAACCGAACCACCCGGAGGTCTGGAAAGGTCCTACAAGACCTCTCAAGAGGTCCCCCAGGACCTCCCGAAGAGCCTCTAGGCCCACCCAGGAGGACTCAAAGGTCCACCCAGAAGTCCTCCAAGATCACCCAGAGGTCCCAGTCTCTGTGTACAATGAGCTAGTCCCAAGATCAAATCGCTAGCTTGCACAGACCCAACATCGATGTCATCACAACCATACAACAAATTTAAGATGAAGCAGACAAATTAATACTTATAAACAAAAGACCTTATGGTCAAGCTTGTTTACAGGGGGTGCCACGCAGGGCAAACAACAAAAGAACACTTGCAGCGGAAAACAAAATACAGCACGGAGCCATTCAGCGAGCCACAGGCTATCGAGTGGAGAACGTTCCCTAGTCCACGAGGTCTTCAACAAACTCCTCCTTATAGTGCTCGGAGCACCCTGGGAGGTCTTCAGCTGTTGATTAACCAGAGGGCAAAAGCCATGAGTACTTTGAATGTACTTAGCAAGCTATAGGGGAAATGAATGCAATAACATTTAAGCAAGGATTGCCAAAGAAAAGCTGTATGGTTAGTTTGCAGAAAAGCAACATTTACTGGAAGTACAATAAGTAGATTGCAAAGCACAAGTTGAAAAGATAATACATAAGTAAACAAGTTCTTTGGAAACATCACACGACCACCCAGCCGTGTGCCCAGACTACTCACGACCACCCAGTCATGAGCCAACCCACTCGGAACAAAACCCAACTTTTGAAAGATCTACCCCTTGCGTGAAAGAACCGGGCATGTCCATAACCGAGGATGCGGCTATTCGAATAGATTTTACACTATGCAAATGTTGTGCACTTTACTTACAAGACACGAAGTCTAGTTGGTTGGGCACCCGTAAATGCCCCTGCTCAGTTCCTTTGGTAAGCAGTCTAGAGCTCGTGACAAGGCTTTTACAAAGGTTAGTCCAGACTTGGAGTGCAATGTAACTTTTCATACATAAAATTAACAACATTTTATGTGTTACAAGCATTATATGATACACTTGTGGGTTTATTGCAATTGGGATGAAGGGGGAGAGGGTATTATCACATGTACCCCGATTAAGTCTATTCTATTAGGAGTACTTTGTGTGGGATAATCCGTACCACGTTTGTGTAGATTTCATGGCCAGTTCCCATTGAGAGAACCTGAATTGGCCAATTTGAAATAAGCCCAGCCCATCCCAGCCCCCTAGGCTAGAATCCCTCCCCGCTAAAAAAAAGAAAATACAATAGCACGCTCCTATGTGGAGGTATTATTACTTGACAGGGATACTAAGCCCAGCCCGTCTTAATGCGTTCGTGGTCAACACGGGTATTACGACTCACTAACGCGAGTGAGAGTGGTTTTGTCTTTCAATATTATTCGTATGTAGAGGGACCCGCACTCACCATCGGACCCAACCAGAGTACCCTCTACCCACCTACTAATCTTTCGTGGGAGATTCAAGGATTTGCCATTGTACTTTCATAGGAAATTTAGGATTTACCACTCATGTGAGGATGACATGTGGGTCCAGGACCCATATATCATCCTCATATGGAGTGGTAAATCCTAGATATCACTCTTTAGTAGTGGCAAATTCTAAATTTTTCCATCTTTCGTAGCCAGCTCTCCATCAACTGACCACCAGACATCAAGACAAAGTTGTTACAGTTTGAAATAACATTGCAGGCTATATCGCGCACTTCCCGATACATGTTCCATACAGGGAAAGGTTTTAATCGAACAATTTGATTTTACAGTCAATTAGCAAAACATTGACTTTACAAAATTTATACTTGGAAATTGCAAGTGATTCCTCGTGTATGTCTAGCCAGGAGGAGCCAAGACTCTACGATCATTCTCTCCACAACAAGAGCTGGGAGGGCTACACGATGCGACCTGCTTCTTGTGCGAGGCAGAGACAGCAGGGGCCATGAGATGAGACAACCTGTAAGCCAAGGAGATGAGCCGGCGTGGGGCATCGCCGGTGCCAACGTTGCTCCTCCTCCTGCACTCATTACATTGCTGAGTTGTTTCACGAGATTATGCCACAATATGCAGCGGGGTCTTTGGGTTTGAAAGCCCGGTCCTAGGTCCGCCGCCCCTGTGTTGTGTATATTTGATCATTTTGAAACCGGGATTTGATACAGTGAGCTTTTTTATTTTTAATTTTAAGGAAGGCAGAGCTAAATATATCGTGTGCACAGCATAGGGGCTCCCGTCGAGATCTGCTCACTGTACGGTGGAGTACTACATATGATATTGGTCTCCGATTCCAGTATAGCTAGCTAGCTGGCTACTAGAGTCTGGAAATGCCTTTTACCATCTCGGCCTATCTCCGTGGATGGGTCGAGAATTTAAACTAAACTCTCTATCTATCTACACGAATAGACTGATATTTTTGCTCACCTAAACAAGGCCTTGAGGGGATATTCTCCTATTTCATCCATAGTCCATTTTGTCTCGAGATCCGTATTGTTGTCTCCTACTGCGCTCTCAAAGCGCATTACGTCGGAGGGACCACTGTTTTGCACCATTTAGCATTGTAGGGCATCACTATTTATCATTATTTAGCAATGTATCGATCACTATTTAGTATTGTGTGCATCGTCGTCTTCTTTCCCTCCGCGGATCGGATGCCTTGTAGCCTGTAGGAACCTTCTGTGGTGCCATTTTTGCAATTACGTGCGAGTGGAGAACTACTTTTGCTATTACAAATAAACAAAACGTGTCCGAAGAGGATTCAATGACCCTCAATTAATGAAACTAATAATATGTAATATTTACTATGTATAATAGTAATCAAAATAGCCCTCAAATATACCCTCAATTAATTGGAATATGAGTGGTTCATGGATAATACTTGAATACAAGTCCAGTGAATATGTTGAAACAAATAACTAAGACTCAGACAATTGCAATCACATCTCTCTCAAGTATTTTAATACCAAGCAGCAAATTTTTTCATACTAAATAAGAAGACCACAAACTTATGTAAAAAAAAACATGAATGGTAATATGATAACAATATATGGTAAGTTGACGATATCATATTAGGATGTAATTAAAAAAAGTTTTCTTAATGGTTAACTCTCTATCTATAAAGTAGATAAGAGCAACAACTTGTAGAAACCCACCTCTATCCATGTAGAAGTTCATGTGCAAATTTTGTACAAGGATTTTTATTCCATAGATTCATAAGATTTGATTCCAAAATTATTCATATACAATTCATCCTATTGTCCCTGGAGATTCATTTCATATCTCATCAGTGAACACAACTAGCTAATAACATTTGCGGTTTTCATGTCAAGCAGATAAGAGCAGCAACCTGTAGAAACTCACCAATATCCATGAAACACTTACATTGTGTTATTTATCCTAAGAATAGATGGTGATCAGACTTACTATTAACAGACAACCATTTGTTAAGGTCCTCTCCAGGAGGCAACCAAATTGCCTCCCTCAGATTGCCACTTCTTAAGGTTGCATCAATGTGTTTTTTCAGCAACACACCCTGCATCATACGTATCGAAAACAAAAAAATATCTTTAGGAACATACCAGCAATCACACCCGGACACAACCCCATTCCCCACCTCCAGATCTATCTATCCATCTAGCCAGCAGTCACAGAGGGCAAGACAGTAAGGCCAAGGGTGTCCAAACCGACCATCAACCGACAGGCTAGCTAGGTAGCCCACATTGCAACTTGGTTCACATGAATACCAACAACACAAACCAATAGATCTGTCTTACCTCGATCAATATTGCCGGTGTCGGTGGTGAGGTAACCGAGGCCGAGGTCGGTGGAGCTAGAGGTAACCGGGGGAGGTCGGTGAGGTAGCCGGGGTTGCGCTCGCTGGGGAGAGGAGGAAGAGGGGAAGACAGTGTTACCGTAGTTGTGGCACAACGGTGATACTGCACAAGACACTCTTATCGTACGGGTGTCTTATGTAGTGAACCGTTGTGTCACAACCGTCTGCGATGGGAAGAAGAGCGACGTCGGCGACGGGGTCACTCGGGTGGGGAGGGGAACGGACGAGAGTAAAAGCGCTGGGGGTAACGAGTTGGAGCGCAAACCCTAGCGGGCTCCTACTAATAATGAGACTTATCACAGCCGGTTCTATTATGGAACCGTCAGTGATACTTATCACAGACGGTTCCACAATGGAACCGTCCGTGATATGGTGTCGTAACACAGATTGTAGTGATATTATGACAGACGGTTCGTGTTAAGAACCGTCTGTGAAGTATCACAGACGGTTGTTTGTTGAAAACCGTATGTGATATTTCGAAATATCACAGACGGTTATTGTTAAGAACTGTTTGTGATACTTCACAGACGGTTTTCATAATAAACCGTCTGCGATATTACCTCTTCACAGACGGTTTTTAGCAGAGCCAGTAACACAGACTGCCACAAAACCAAAACCGTCTGTGATTGCTTGTAATACAAACAGTTTTGGTCAACCGTTTGTAATGAGGCGTCTAGTATTAACCTTTTTGTAGTAGTGATTAAAGATTCAATATAGAGAATCTAGAGTGCACGTATTAGAAGCCCATCTCCACTGTCGAGTACTGTTTACTCACTCATATATTAACACATATTATTGTTCACACGGGATCAACATCCTAAGACTTGTTCAAGTGGCGGAACGAGAGACTCTCAAGACACCTCGCTCGATTTAGAACAGATCGCAAATGTACCATCTGCTCCGCCCAGTAGCACTTGAGACGTTCTCGCATCAACAAGATGTCCTTTCGGAGCGTTGGGTCGGGGAGTCAAGTGCACTGTTCTCCAAAATTACAATGGATCGAAGACAATCATCCATCGTTTATAACGTTCGATCTAATAACCGAACCAAAGGGGTACGTGTTGATGGGCGGTGCAATTAAATGATATGATCGTGCATGATAGGATGAGATGACGTTTTTTACCTACCTGCACTATCCAATGGTTCATGAGTGACCCTGGGCGCCTTACGTAATTTCCCAGTAGGAAAATGGTATGGAACTAGCAGGAGTATGTACTCCTAGTTCCATCCACGAAACAAATACCACGGAGGCACGAATGCTCTATCGGGTTTATGAGAGTTCGACCTAACGAGTATAAGTGATTGCCGACTACGGATTTGAAAATTAGTTGGCCTCTAACGATTTCGTCCTCTCAGGCTCGGCGGCGTCCCGATCCTCTCAGGCGATTGGCGGCGCGCTCACCTTGCCGTACTGACCGATGGCGGCGGAGCCTAGCTCCTTGCATCCTACGGCCGACGACGGAGCGTCTTGCAGGTCATCCCACTCGGTGACGAACGCAGCTGTCAGAACAGTTGTTGGAGCTGAAGATCAACCGAACGGGCCCGTTCGGCAGGCAGCTGGCAAAGAGCGCGCCCCGCTTAAGCCTGCTAATGGTTTGGTTTCAAATGGGTTTAATGGTTTGGGTTGTCTTGTGGGTTGACTTTCGATAGGTGGGAGTGGGTTGATGAGGCTAATGGTTTGAGTTAGATTTATTAGAAAACTAGTTCAATGCACGTACGTTGCTACGGATATATTTCTCTAGCACATCGAGCCATTGTTCCTTTGCTGCCCTAGTGCCCGGACATGCTCCATCCGATGGACTCATACTTCCGGCATGATCACATTATACTACTGGACAACCACATGATTCTAGCATTGTAGTATTTTGTTTTTTTATAATAATGTTTGTAACTTTTACAAACTCTAGTAAACAGTCATGAATCTACCAACTGAACAGATGAAGAATCACCTCTACTTGTGCTCTGGTGAACCCAAATGATCTGTAGCCAAAATATCGACATTCTTCTATGGTTGCATAGAATGACCTCAAGTATGGCCCTCAGCAGCTGAGGAACCCAAATAAAGCAAAGAAAAAGAAATCACAATCAAAATGGTGAAAATCCGTTGCAGGCTATAGATAAAAAAATTCATAAATCACTGATAAACTGCAAAGTTGACCCAAGCATTAACGCTTGAGACTGCAGCAATTGCCCAAAGATCATCTCTTGCAAATAAAAAAGTTTCAAGTTAACATAAAGCAAACATACTTGTGTTCCTTCTACCATGTTCTATAATAATAAATTGTGCATAAACCATTAATCCAATGGAGCAAAAAAAAATTCACCAATAGCTTCTCTATCCCTTCTTTAATTGCTTTTTGAATCCCAATTCCTTGGTCTCTGCCTCTTCCTTGTGCGTTGTCATTGTCTCCCTTCACTTCCCCGGTATCGCTTCTTCTCCTCCAAGGTACTGCCGCCTCTTCTCCTTCCTTCCCTCTCGGTGCCTTCTTCTGTCCCTGATGCTGCCTTACCACGCCACTACTTTCCCTCCCCGCTACCTGGCGAGTTGCAGCGTGGGGGGACAGCCACGAGATGGGAAGGAGTGGGACGATGACGAATTTCAGTGTGTGCATACGAAGAAGTGTGGCGGCGATGGTTTTGATTGTTGTAGAAGAAGTGGGGGGCATGGAAGCACTCACGAGTCATAGGGGAGGAAGGTGTGTGACGATTTTTTTATCAGTAGAGAGGGACACGATGTGGAGAGAACTGACCATGCTGTACTGACCGATGGCGGCGGAGCCTAGCTCCTTGCATCCTACGGTCGACAACAGAGCGTCTTGCAGGTCATCCCACTCGGTGACGAACGCAGCTGTCAGAACAGTTGTTGGAGCTGAAGATCAACCGAATGGGCCCGTTCGGCAGGCAGCTGGCAAAGAGCGCGTCCCGCTTAAGCCTGCTAATGGTTTGGTTTCAAATGGGTTTAATGGTTTGGGTTGTCTTGTGGGTTGGCTTTCGATAGGTGGGAGTGGGTTGATGAGGCTAATGGTTTGGGTTGGGTTTATTAGAAAATTGGGTTGGATTGGTTTGGTTTGGGTTCAAAAGTTTCAGCTTAACAGTGAGTTCAACCCGTGGTGGAGAGAATCGGGTTGGGTGGGGAGAATTGGGTTTGCATTCGCCTGTCTGGTCGTCCTCACTCCTCGATCGAGAACTCGACGGCCACGATTAGTAAGCTCTGCTGGACTGAAACTGCGGCTGCTCACGATTTGTGAGGCAGCAATAACTAAAGTGCTTGCACGTGTCTCAAGAATCTAGCATACAAAAACCAAGTCTTAAAAAGGAAAGGGAAAAAAGTGCTTGCAAAAGCATAGGTCGACAAGGGTAGCTGGCTTACCTGCACGGCGTACGGGGCGGCTGCGTGGCATGGATCGCCTCACCGACGGCCATGCGCAGTCTTAAAATCTGGCGGCGTTGGATCCAGTGCTTCATCGGCCGGCGCACGGTTCTTGCCGAGGCGGTGCGGCTCGCCAAGTGTCACGCCGACACCATGCTTTCGCTTCGCGGACACGTCGGCGTTGGGTAAGTGCGGCCACCAGCGATGCGGTTCTTGCCAGGCGCCTCGTCGAAGGGCATGCCGTGCTCGGCGTATGAACCAATGGTGTTGGAGTAGAAGCGCTTGGCTCGCGGCGCGATTCTTGCCTAAGGCGCCTCACCGAACGACATCTTTGGGCTCGTGCACGAGCGCGGCGGCGTTCTGAAGGTTCGCGGCCAGCCACCAACCATGCCCGCCACACCACCATGTCGGGCGACTCCTCATTCTCGTAGGCGATCTTGTACCGCGGGGCGCAGCTCAAAGCCTTATCGTCGGCGGAGTAGTACTCCATCCAATCCCATATGATTTTCCTTGCCTTTCTGACCGTCCGATCTGATCAGACCGTTGGCTGAGTTGTAATTAGTGTGGGCTGAGACTTGTGGGGGTGGGAATGGATTCAAATAGGTTGAATCCATGGGTTCCAATGGGTTGAACCTATATTGAGGTAAATTGTTTGAGTTAGTTTGGGTTGAAGTTACATGTGGGTTGGGTTGGGTTGGTTTTTTTTTTAATATGGACTGGTGGGTCGGGTTGGGTTTGATTCATGTGCTTCATCGGGTTGGTGTGGGTTTGGGTTGGTTTCTAGACCATTAGCAGACCTAGTCCCGCTTGAGGAGTGCCTCGTGGGCGAGCTCCGCCGACCACCGTGCGTCGGCGAGCTCCACCGACCACCGTGCGTCGGCCCAGGCGCAACGTGAAGACCGGCCCATACCATGCTCGAAGGTCGCGCAAGATGAAGATGAAGTGCCGACGCTGTAGGACGACCTGCAAGAGATTGCCGACGACAGGCTGAATCAAAGAAGGAAATAGAATGGAAATAGAACGAGGGCAAATGAGTCTTTTTACCCACTAATGGCTACGAGAGCGACGGTAGTGTTATTTTCAAGAATTTCAGTTGTTCGTGATGTTATTTCACAGTCGAGCTTGATTTGGGTGTTATTTGTCTAAACGCCAACGATTGGAGTGCTATCGAGCTAATTTCCCCCTTTTTAATGATTTAGAGGGAGCACGTCGAGGGAGGATGAAACTGGGGAAGTTTGTTGGATCTAGTATTTATTTGACAATTGACAAAGAGACACAATGACACAAAGTTGGCTGATCGATGGGGCGTGTGGTTGTGAAAATGTTAACAAGCACACACGCAACGAAGAGGTAACAAATAAATACTACTAGTATGCAATTGTGAATGTGATTATTGTGAGCGCATCTTCAACAGTGACCCTCTCAGTCGTCTCTTAGCTATCATATCACTCAAAAATCTAGTTAGAGGAGAGAGGGTGTGTTATTTCTTGTATAAGAGACATGTTGGACACGCAAATCATCGTAAATGGTGAATATGTAAAGAGAGAAGTTGTGTTAAGAATGAATGATTTTATAAATAAATTATTGAAGAAGTTGTCTCTAAGATTATCTATAGATAAGTTAAAATCTTAGAGATAACCTTAAGAGACAGGCTGTTGTCACGGTGAATTCATTCATGTCAGCTAGTGGTATTCTGCTTGCTGGGGAACGTGAGGGAGGCCCAGCCCAATCGATTATTCTGATGTGCGGCGCGCGTGCGATGTAGTAGGAGACGAATGGAAGTGGAACGGAACCCAACCCAAGCTAGCCAGCCTACCTGCCGCTCCGGCTCCTCCCTACAAACACTCGCTCCCATTCCCTTCTCCTCTCGCCACGGCGGCGGCGCGTGCTCTCTCCTTGCTCCCTCGCCAACGCCGCCCGCGTAAGTCTCTCCCCTCCTCTCATTTCTCTTGATTGATTGCTTGCTTGCTGGATAGCTGGATCTCTTCACTAAGGCTAAGGTGCCTTACTTAGGATTCCTTTCATGGCCTTAATTCTTTCCCCCCATGATATCATCTATGCTATTATCGTGGTTCGTCGATTAAGGCCTTCCTTGGTAAAACTAAAAACTAACTCCCATGCACATCTGCGTGTGATGCATATCTGCATTGCATCAGGGTGAACTTGCATACACTCCCTTCCTTCCTACCATCATCAGAATCAGATGTTAGCAGGTGCTTCATGCTTCTCCAATTCTATCATGCTTAACTTCTCTCCTCTTCTTGGCCGGGCCGGCCTTTCTTTTCCTATGAAACTGCAACATGACTACTACTAGTTAGACACCACACCGCACGACAAGCCTTTCCTCAGATAGATGCATTTGATCCACGTAAATGCCGTCTAATCGGACGGGCCCTTGCACTTCATTTCTCTTCCTCGCATCTATGGGTGGGTAGCATTTTTATCCCATAATATTTTTTCTCATTTCTTTCCCGAAATAAAAAAATGCACAGTTTTTTTTTGTCCCCTGGTGCTAGCCTTTAGTGCCTTAAGTCCCTCGGATACTCAGAAGATCTAAGTAACATGATGTTCAGTTTGTTAAGTTGAACAAGGATTATAAAAAGCTGAACAATACTTTTCTTATCTTATCCATAATATGTAAATTCTTTCATACAGGAGTGTGCTTGCTCTTCAAATGTCTTTTGATATCAGAAAGGATTGTCCTTGGTTTCTTTGGTGTGGATGCCATTGTCGCTTCTGGCGCTCGATAATATTTCGACATTGGACTTGATAGTTAGCAAAGTCGTTGTCATACTAGACTCTCCAACCGCCACCCACCTTGCGCTTCTCTCTTTGTTGCTTCAACCAAGGATACTTCTTCTTTTCTAACTGCAACCCCCCTTTTTTTTTCTTTTTTTTTGACCTAAGATCAACTTTGGATCTCATTATACTAGCTAGTATAGACCAGGCACTATTCTCCTTATGGCCAAGACATCGCTTCCTCCTGGATTCCGGTTTCATCCAACTGATGTTGAACTGACTGTCTACTATTTAAAGAGGAAGTTATTGGGAAAACATTTACGCTGCAATGCTATTTCGGAGATTGATCTATACAAATTTGCCCCTTGGGATCTTCCAGGTATACTTTCTGAACAGACATATTTTCACTTGTTTCTGTCGTATTAATATTCTGAAGATTTGTATAACCATGTGTTTGCTCAATGCCATGCCTTTCATTTTTTGCTCTACATGTGCATCGATGCTGGCTTAGTCCAGGGTGTTGGGCTAGCCAGTAGCCACGTATTTACATGTGGGAGTGGGATGTGGCTGCCCTGTAAAGTATCTTTCTTTGCAGACCACTGGCCTTTAAAATATTCTAATGGTTTATTGTGTCTTGTCCAACTTGTTGCAGAGAAAGCTTCCTTGCAGAGTAAGGATCTAGAATGGTATTTCTTTTGCACACGTGATAGGAAATATTCTAGTGGGTCAAGAACTAACCGGTCAACTGAAGCTGGGTATTGGAAAGCTACTGGAAAGGACAGGCCAGTAGTATATAATTCTCGGACTGTTGGGATGAAGAGAACTTTGGTGTTTCATCTTGGCAAGCCACCCCGGGGTGATAGAACTGACTGGGTAATGTATGAATATAGGCTGGAGGACAAGGAACTATCTGCTTCTGGTGTTAAACTGGTATGTTTTCCTTGGTGTGTTTGTAGTAGTTTCGTTATCTGGCTATCTGCCTTATGATATGGATTCTTTTTCAAAATACAAGTATCCACCTTAGAGATGGTACTCTCGTTAAATTATTTGCAGTCGTAAGTTGTTAGAGATGAGAAGTTTGGGGAATTGACAACCAATGAAACTCTTAAAATGCTTTGGGGTTATTTAGATATGTCAACCAAGTTTCCTACAATGCTGTTGTGGTTATTGAGTATTTTGCTGATCTCAGTACATAGCCATGGGTCCTCATGCGTGTGCGAAACGATCAAATGGAATTTTTTTGCAAATTATGTGGACAACACATTAACACAGACATGAGAATGCATGTGGCATCATAGCTGCCTCAATTTGCAGTATGTCTCCTTGTTAAATGACTAAATGAGTGTGACAAATTATGTATTTCTGTTTCCTCTGATGTCCTCATTTGAACCTTGCAATGCTTGTTCTTAACTTTCTTGGTTTGGAGTTGAAAGTCTGTCGTAGGGGCAGCCCACCGGCCCCTGCGACCCGGCGAACAGGACCCGGAGGCCACAGGAGTGACCCCGACGGTTGTCCGAGAGGGGACCCGAAGTCCCCCAGGGTAGCCCGAAGGCCCCCAAAGGGATCCTGAAGGACCAGCCGAAGGCCCCAAGAGGGGCTCCGAAGGGTGCCCGAAGCACCCCCGAAGGGTGCGGAAGGAAGCCCGAAGGCTGAAGGAGGTGTCCACTAGCACCCCGGGAAGCCACCTCGGGGGCACCGAGGACGGCCGAAGCCCCCTCGGGCCCGAAGCCGCCCTGCTAGGAGCGAAGAGAGAAGATAGGTGGACCAGGCACACCGCCTAGGTGAGGCAGGTCCACGGGAGCCCACCATGGATCGGAAGCTAGGCGTAGGGGTAGGAAAAGACCCTGCAGTCCCTGTATGAGTAGTACCTTCCTAGGGGTAGGACAATAATCTCATGTACCCTGTTAGATTGGCTATAAATAGCTCCCTCCTCTGTGTAAGGAGGGTGGCTGGTTTTGAAAAAAAGGCACTCAATACATATACACTTCTCCTGACACTGGTCCCTTCTCCGAGGATCCTTCGGTCACTCAGATATCGGGGGTCCCCCTTTTGTACTGTCTAGTCTTTTCTACTACGACAATTGGCGCTGTCCGTGAGGATCGGCAGGAAAGCTACGAAGCACCAGCATGGCCCCTCAGAAGATGGCCAAGTCCAAAGTCTCAGCAGCCGAAGCAGCCGCGGCACCCAGCACTCCAAGGGCCAAGCGGAGCAGGACCTCCGCAGCAGCGGCGCCTCCCACCTAGGCCGCGGAGGAGGGGGCAAACAACTCCACACACGGGGGCACTATCAGAAGCGACACCCGGCGCGCGGAGGCATCCCTCCCCGAGAGCCACCCAGTGGACCCACCGCCCAGGGCAGCGGGTGCAAGCCAAGGGCCGTACGAAGCCCTACAGCAAGAACTGGCAAACCTCCGTCAGGAGATGGCGAGCCTCCGACATCCACCAGATACAGCCCTTATGGCCCCGCTCCGGCCCTCGCCGGCCATCATAGCAGGGCTCGCCCTAGCTCCGGCAATCGAACCTCCCGCCCCGCTGCTCCGGGGGACCCTAACTCCCTGTTGAGAGTCAGGCTGGAAACGGCCCGCTGGCCACAAAGCTTCAAGATGCCGGAGGTCACGCCCGCCGAGGTGCACGGATCCTGAGTTCCTCCGGTTCTCTGAGGCACCTGCCGAGGCGGCCGAAGGCGGCGACACGACGAAGGCGAAGAGCATCACCCTCGCCCTCAAGGGCGTGGCGTTGACGTGGTTCTTCACCATCCCCTCTCCCCCCCGCCGCGCGCGCGCTCCATATACACGTGGGAGTAGCTACGAAATCTCATCCGTAATAATTTCCAGGGAAACTATACGGAGCCAAAAGACGCGAGGCACCTATTCGCAATAAAACAAGGCCCTGGCGAATCCCTCCGCAGCTTCTTCAAAAAATTTGCGGAGGTAAAATGTCAAGTGAAGGGCGTCAATGAAACCACCATTATAAACGCAGCCATGTGCGGGCGCCGGAGGGGCCCCTTGTCGGGGAGACTGGCTCGCAAGCCCGTCCATACAGTGACGGAGCTCTTCAACAAAATGGAAGAGCACGCCCGAGCAGAGGAAGATAGTACTCGAAGAGGTGCGCCCCCCGCGCCCACCCCGAGCGCGCCACCCACCAAAGAAATAACGACCACCGCCCCAGTCGTGGTGCCCGCCAAGCCCCGAGCCAACGACTACCGACAGAAGAGTCGGAATGTCTACCACGTAGACGGTGCCTCACCTCCCAAGGAGGAAGGCGCGAAGGCCACGGGGGCCACGGCCGAGGACGCGGGCGAAACGACGGCCGTCAGCCCGATAACCGCGCCGGAGGCCGTTCGCCATTTTGCGATCTCCACGGCGAAGGTTCGCACACAACCAGCGAGTGCCGCGCCATTGCGGCTATGCGTGACTACATGAGCCGCGAGCGGCAAGCCGCCGAACGCGACGGCAGGAGAGGAGCCGACAACCAACTGCCCGCCCTACCACCAAGACCCCGCATCGAAGGAGGCCAAGGCGAGCACCAGCAAAGGATCATTAACATGATCATAGGAGGATCATCGCTCGGCATGCCCTCGAAAAGACAGCGCCGCGTGTACGCCCGCCAGATTCACCACCTCTTAACATATCCGGTATCCAACCCACCTCACTACGCCGAAATACCAATCTCTTTCGGCCCCAAAGATGCCAGGGGTGTGTATTTCCCACACCAAGACCCCCTCTCATCTCCGCCAGCATCGCGGACTTCGAGATCAGGCGTGTCCTCATTGACAGAGGAAGCTCGGCGGACCTCCTTTTTCGTAGACGCTTTCGACAAAATGATGATCCCTCGGGATCGTCTGACACCCCCAGGCATACCCCTAATAGGCTTCGGAGGAAGGCCTGTGACGGCCTTAGGCCAAATCAACCTGGCCGTCACATTTAGTGATGACTTCGCATCCCGGACCGAGGTTGTCACGTTTGACGTAGTTCAAATGCAGTACCAATACAATGCCATCCTCGGCCGAGCCACACTCAACACCTTCGGTACCATAGCTCACCACAATTACCTGTGCATGAAGATTCCCGCACCAGAAGGCATAGTCACGGTGCGAGGGGACCAGGACCTCGCAAGGCAGACGGAGCTAGAAGCACCCTTGCCAGCCCGACATGTCCACACCGTCGAGACTGACGAAAGAGATCAACCAAGCCCACCCTCGGCGAAGTGGGCACCGAAGCCAAGGCCACAAGGGCAGCTTCGAAGACTCCCCCTAAACGACGACTCCCCAGAGAAGACAGTGACCCTTGGGGCAGAGCTCCCAGCAGAGGCACACGATGCCATCCTCAGAGTGCTTCGCAGCAACGCGGATGTCTTCGCCTGGGGACCAGAGGACATCCCCGGCGTGGCACGAGGAACAATCGAGCACCGCCTAGCCATTCGAAGTGACGCATCATCACCAAAGAAACAGAAACTCCGGCGCATGTTTGCCAACCGGTTAGAGGCAGCAAAGAAGGAGATTGCCAAACTATTGAAGGCGGGAGTCATTCGCGAGATCAAACATTCGAAGTGGCTAGCCAATCCCGTCCTGGTGCAAAAAGAAACAGGTAAATGGCGTATGTGCGTTGACTTCACTGACCTCAACAAAGTATGCCCGAAGGATGATTTCCCCCTGCCTCGCATCGACCAGATAGTGGACGCCACTTCGGGCTGCGAGCATATGAGCTTCTTGGATGCCTACTCCGGGTACCATTAGGTGCTCATCACCCCCGTAGGCACATATTGCTACACCCACATGCCCTTCGGCCTAAAGAATGCTGGTGCAACTTTCAGTCGCCTCATCGCCAAAGTGTTGGCCGGCCAGCTCGGTCGCAATGTGGAAGCATATGTTGATGACATAGTAATCAAGAGCAAGATCACAGGCACACATATGGAGGACCTGCAAGAAACCTTCGCCAGGGTCGAAGCACCATGGAGACAAGCTCGATGCAAGGAAACCGAAGGCCGGCATCAAGGAAAGCAACGAAAACCACAGCCTCATCAGCACAAGGCGAGGGCACCGTCTCCGATCCAGGAGCACGGACCTTCGCCAAACTCTCCAGCTTGCCCTCATCCACGAGGGTTTTCAGGACAAGGCTTGTCATGGTGGACCTCCCAAGATCGCTCGTGTAAACGGGGTCGCCCCCTCCCTCTTTGCTACGCTTCGTCATACCCGAAAATCCCAACCCAAACCCTAACAACTCGCTAGCGCCACAAGGAGAGGCCGGAGATTCAATGATTCAAAGAAAGAGAGCAAGATAGGGATAGCCGGGGGGGGTGTTACCCCTTATTTATACCCACCAGAGGAACCAACGGTCATCTTGAGGAGAAACCAAATAAGCACGCACCAATGGCACCGCGACGCGTGGCCGCAATAAACCCACCCCACCAGCAAATTTATGATATACAATCACCACCCGCCAACGCACACCTCCCAAGGGAGGCACCATTACTGCGGAACAGCGTGCAGTGCCCGAGCAGCCGCCGACACCATCAATTGTGCGGCGCGCACCCCCTGAGAAGGGCTCCAAGGCCAACACCCGCCGAACCAGAACCCATACGAACAACGCTTCGCCAGGCCGAAGGGGACGGTGTGCCTGAACCCTTCTAGAAAAAGGCGCGGTTTCAGCCATGACGAAGCAGGACCTCGACCGCGAGGGGCTTGTCGTAGGTACAGCCCACCGGCCCCTGCGACCTGACGAACAGGACCCGAAGGCCACAGGAGTGACCCTGGCGGTTGTCCGAGGGGGGACCCAAAGTCCCCCAGGGTAGCCCGAAGGTCCCCAAAGGGGTCCTGAAGGACCACCCGAAGGTCCCAAGAGGGGCCTCGAAGGGGCCCGAAGCCCCCCCGAAGGGTGCGGAAGGAAGCTCGAAGGCTGAAGGAGGTGTTCACCAGCACCCCGGGAAGCCACCTCGGGGGCACCGAGGACGGCCGAAGCCCCCTTGGGCCCGAAGCCGCCCTGCCAGGAGCGAAGGGAGAAGATAGGTGGAGTAGGCGTACTGCCTAAGTGAGCCAGGTCCACGGGAGCCCACCATGAACCGGAAGCTAGGCGTAGGGGTAGGAAAAGACCCTGCAGTCCATGTACGAGTAGTACCTTCCTAGGGGTAGAATAATAATCTCATGTACCCTGTTAGATTGGCTATAAATAGCTTTCTCCCCGTGTAAGGAGGGAGGCTGGTTTTGAAAAAAAGGCACTCAATACATATACACTTCTCCTGACACTGGTCCCTTCTCCGAGGATCCTTCAATCACTCAGATACCGGGGGTCCCCTTTTTGTACTGTCTAGTCTTTTCTACTACGACAAAGTCCATATCATGTTATACACTTAACTGCATTATATATCAGCACATATTCAAAATACTTCAATGTTGAGTAGAAGTCAATTTTCCTTTTCCAGTACTAGCTGAACTGTCTTCAACTTACATTGAGATAATCTTGACATCAATTTCGTTCATCCTTTTAATCCTAAGTATATTTGGCCTTTTGTTTTTGTTAAGTCTTGAGATTGTATCTGGGAAGTGCATCACGAGTAGCAGTAGCAGAGATAGAAAGGTGCAAACAGTCAAACACAAACAGCGTCACAATCAGACATCGCTATGATTGCTCCTTAAATTGAAGTGACAAGCAAAAATATAGCTCCTTGCTCGGGGAAAGAAAGGAAATTTATTCTTCCATCTGAGAAAAGTTTATCGCTTAAAGTGATTATTTTGTTACTACAGCAGTATCGTGATTCTTTTTACCCCTTGGTGCAGAATGCCTGCGTTCTCTGCAAAATATTTAAAAAAAGTGGTCCAGGTCCCAAGATTGGGGAACAATATGGTGCTCCATTTAATGAAGAGGAATGGAATGATGCGAACGTGGAGCTTCCCTCTTTTGCCCCTTCTGTGCCCCCTTGTGCACCTGAATCAAGTCATGGTGGGTTGGACTCTGCCGGTCAGCACCTGGCTGTTAGTGATGATGGCGAGGTTTCTTTGGGCCCCTTGTCAGAAACTGACGGTGAACACACTGTCAATTGTGTACGCCCTGACAGGACTTCTCCTGATATTCCTTTTGATAGCATACATATACAGCAGCTAGCTGAGATTATCGGTTGTTTCTCGACAAATTTTTTAAACACTGTTTGCCAAGATGGTCCATTGGTAATTATTCTTTTACACCTATGGTTCCCTTCTTTCTGTGTCTGCTGCTCGTTGCGCTAACTCAATTATTATTATATTTTTGGTTTTGATGCAGCCTGATTCAACTGCTGACTATGGTAATGACAATGAAGTATCGGCTGATGATAGTGAAGCAATATTTAATGAACTGGATGAAGTTGCTCCTCAGTCAGTGGAGAGCATCTCAAACCATTGTGACTCATGTGGTGGACATTTGATTCAACCTGTGCTGGAAGCACTCCAAACTGAACAATACTTAGAGCTGAATGACCTGTCCTTTTCTCTTGCTGATGATCCTGATCCCTGTAGCATGCTGCTGTCAAATGATCTATCTGACCAGCACCGCCTGGATTTAGAGCCCAGGTTTGAGCAGGAGTCTACCAACGACATTCCCAATACTGCTAATGGCACCACATCCACAGCTGCTGCTAGTTCAGCTCGTTCAGTGCCTACAATTAATGATCATGTGACCTAAATCAGAGGTATATTCACTGTAACTTAATTTAGGCTTTCATGATTGCTCATTTATCTGTTATTCTGTTCACTACAAGCCTGGTTAGATAATTGGTTTTTGCAGTTTTGCAGGTACGCGCACCTGTTGCTCACATGTTACTGAATTCTCCAAGAATCTGCAAGGCACTCCGTAGTGGTACTGGTACCGTTTCCTGTTTATCGAAATGAGGACTATGCTTTTGATAGGTCGGACAGCAAGTCAGGTCCTCAGATCGTGGGATGAGTCACTTTACGCGAAATCAGTTTTGTGGTGCAGTTATCAAATGAAAAGATCTCAATAACCGCCTTACGGCCTTCAGTTTGACAGTTCAGGAGCATTCCTGAATCACGGACATTTTGCTGCCCTTCCTAGTCCTCATCGTGATGGGCTCAATATCAATAATGAGATGACTACGTTTATAGTTGTCTAAGATGTAATGTGGTGCTGGAGCCTTACAATCCTGGTGATCCCATCTTTGACGGAGAAAGAGGTGCTTAAGCTTCCACTGGTGGAATGAAGTGTGAATGGCACTGGTACGTTGAAGCTCGAGCTCGCTTCTGTTCTGTGTAATGTATGGGCATGGCCAGATGAGCCTGGGCATGGCATGACCCACATTGTAGATGGGTTGGACAAATGTATGCATGGCATGGCGCCTCTGAGATAACACTTGTCTTGAGCGATGTAGTAAATTGGCGCTTCATCATCTAAAAAATGGCGCGCAACCTTGGCACTCTGGAATAGCTGAAAGCCCGCTTGTGTGGGTCTCGATACAATCCGATTCAGATGGGCTCGGTTGTGGTTTTATTTCCCTACAGCCTTTGATTCTTAATTGTACTGACAGAAGAACACTTCACTTCACCATACTAATTTTCTTGATTGTAACACTTAAAATCACTGCTATAAATCAATCGTTTTTCTAGATTTGTTGTTATCACCACGAATTGACGCTTATATTCTTGCAGAAGGTCCATTACTGACACCACTATCTATCATTGCTATTGGAGCATTGGTACGCTTAAACAACAAGTGACTATCGAGGAGAGGCTTCCATTCCATCCACTCTAAGAATGACTCCTCCCATCCATGGCGACTTGGGCCAGCCTAGGCCCAATCTACCCAAGCGCAAATCTTGTTATGTTTTAGAGGATCAATAGTTGAATGTTAATGAAATAGTTGGAATTGACCTACTCCCTCCCTCCGTTTTACAATACTTCGTCCTCTTTTGGTCTTTCACGGTCTCCAAAGTAAAACTTTAACTCTTAATTTTATACTAACATATTTATAAAATATCACGGGAGTATAATATTATGAAAGTATTTCTTACAACAAACCTAACAATATCATTTTAGAAAAAGTCTATTTTCAACCTTCAAATATGGCTTAAGTCCAATTTTCAACCCACGACTTTAAAACCGTATGAAACACAACCTCGAACTACCAAAATAGGGTCATAGGACCCCCCTTGACCCATTCTACAGTGGTTTTGACATGACGTGGCGTCCACATGGATCCTAATCAGCATTAGAAAATTGAAAATGAATTTTAACCCCACCAAGCCCACATGTTGGTCACTATTTTGCCACCTCATCATCATCTTCCTCTCCTGCCATCCCATGAGTGTGATCGATCACCTCATACGCCCATCCATGGCGCTCCGACAAGAGCTCACCACGGTCAACATCCACGCTGCGCTCATGTCCCTCGTCCCTTCTCCTTCCTCCTCACCCCTCCTCCCCCCATCACATCCTTCACAGCCATGGCGCACAAAATACCTTCTCTCCCTCCTTACATCTCTGAAATCCAAAGTCAAACCAAACCCGTGCAGCTAGCTGCTGCTGCTTCCCATGGACTTGGTGTACATCACTGCCGCTATTTCAAATTTCTTCACGCTGGCGTCCTCCAGCTGCTCGTTGAAATTCCCGAAGAAAGCCAAGTGTGTGCGTGTGTGTGTGAGAGAGAGAGAGAGAGAGGGAGGGAGGTGGTCAGCAAGGCGCCGAGGCCCGCGGGTGGTGGCCAGCGAGCCGAGCCCGGCTGGCTCGGGCTAGAGCAGAGAAATGGACGGGAAGGGAGAGCAAGGGGAGGAAGAACAAGGGTAATTAAGTATGATCAGTGGGCCACAATAGTGTTATTTTTATTTTTTTTTCTAATTCAGATTTGCTGACTCAACTATGCATGTGCACGTGTATGCCACATAAGCCAAAACTACTGTTGTTTTTCGGACTCATGCCATACTTGAGGGTTGTAAAATGAACATTTTCTGTCTAAAAATTTAGAAAAATATTATTGGTCAAAGTTATCAAGTTTGCAAGCATTCTGAAAAATGGAGGGGATGATTAAGGTGTAACCGTATATTCACCTTTAGCAAACAAGGTTATATCCTCATTATTGATTTTACTTTGGTTTTTGTTTGGCACAAGGGTGGAAATCAAGCATTGGGCAGGGTTCTCTCTCAAGAACATTTGTTTTATTATTTAACCCGTTTCTAATTTATCTTTATTAATAACCCACCATCAACTTTATTTTTAAATCTGACTATTTTGATCATACCACCATCCATTACATGTTAAACAACATGGTACAAGGTAAGTCTACCGCTGAGCCAAAAAATAGCCAACACTACTGGATTGATAGGTATATTTGACATGCCCACTGAAGGGTAAGAATTAGAAATAAAAGTTGTCCAAAAGTAATTACTAAACTTTTTTTTATAGAAAATGACTATTCCCTGGCCTGAATGAAGTCTCCTTCGCCTATTTTCCTTCCTTCCTTTTACCCCATGCTTCCTCCTTCCTCCGTCTCTCTCTCTCTCTCTCTTCTTTCTTCCTTTCCCCCTTCCTTCTTCTCCGCAACCACAGCCAAACCCTAGATCTCATCTCCTCTGCGATCCGATCCGATTCCCGCGCATAAGCTAGGTCATTATGGATTCTTCGTCATCTTCTTCGTCGTCCGCCCAGCCGGAGTTCGACTACCTCTTCAAGCTCCTCCTCATCGGCGACTCGGGCGTCGGCAAGAGCAGCCTCCTACTCCGCTTCACCTCCGACTCCTTCGAGGACCTCTCGCCAACCATAGGTAGGTACCTTACCCTAAAATCATAAGACGAGTCACTAGTTTGGATTTCTTTCGAATCGACCGATCCATAGATCCTTCTTCGCTAGTTTCCTTCCGCTGCTCTAATGTCTCTCACGCCTTTGATTTCTATGTTTCTCGAGGTCAAAATCAAGGGTTTTCTTTTTGTCCCTTCAGGTGTCGACTTCAAGGTAAAGATGGTTAACATTGGTGGCAAAAAACTCAAGCTTGCCATCTGGGACACAGGTAAATCCTCTCTATTCTACTAGGAAAATCGCACGCTACTCTCATTTCATGTGTTTCAGTTGCAAAACATGTTCTGCGATGAGGCGTTCCACTTCCCCCCTCCCAAAAGATCTCCTTTTCTTTTTTCGGATCATGCATCCACCATTATTCATTCAAAGTGTACGCGAAGCCAATGTGCATTTATTCAGATAAAATGCTGTTGACCCTTCTAAACATGACTCGAGCCAAGTGTCAACTTAAAATAGCCTCGTTCCTATAATTATTCAGCAGTTGGTCATCTACCTGTTGAAATTGGTGTTTCACTTGGTTTTGATTACGTCTTTTATGGTGGGCAGTTGATCAGCCGAATCTGTTACGCATTATTTAACGGTTATCAACACAGTTGCTGGCCCCAAAGGCTTTCCTGTTGGTTAATTACACTCGTTACTCAGTGAAAAGCTAGCCATATGTGAGCTCAATGCAGTAGGACAACATAAGAATCCCTCTTATTTACAATTTTAGATTTCGATTTTTTTCCCTGAAATTTGGCCAAGAGCTCTGGCATTCACTTAAGAAGAGGTAGGCACATTTAACAAACTTAATATAACCATCGATTGAATAATCACCCGTCTCTGCTTTGTTTTAGTACATTGGAGTATAACATGCGCAATTTGCATACTGTAAGCATTCTCTATTTGACCTCACATACTGCTCTACTGTCCATTTGTTTTCACTTGCTGTGGATGTTGAATTGTTCACAGTATGACTGGTTATTTTGGGATGAATTGCAAAGTGTGATCCAGTTATGTTATCTGAAATAGAAGCTATTTTTTTACACAGAAAATAGAAACCAATTGTCTATAGTTGAACCTTTTATTTGTCGTGTGTCAATGTGTAAGATATGATCTTGGCCCTTGGGTAATTGATTTAGAAAATATTACAAAACAACAGTTTAATTCTCTTCAGTTTTTAGTTTGACTCATGGTTTCAAATAATTAAGCCATGATGCGGTGCTATCCTTATCTGTTCTCTGAATCTCTCCATTTTCCTTATAGCTTGTATGTGCAACGTGTTTGCTAACATGCATAGTTCTGTTGTTCTGTGTCTTTGAATTTCTGATTTGACATTGTGTACCTGTTGTTCAGCTGGACAGGAAAGGTTTAGGACCTTGACCAGCTCATACTACAGAGGGGCGCAGGGGATCATTATGGGTAATTATTTTAAACCACTGCTCTGCAGATGCATACTTTTGTTTTTTGAGGGAATCCTTACTACCTTACCTTTTTATTTTCTCTCCGTGTCATACATTGGAGGAACTTATTGACATATTAACTGGGGAAGTATCGAGTTTCTTGAAATGAAATTCGAGTCTTAAGCGTCAAATGGGACTATTTTCAGTCAATTTTGCCCTGTATTTTTCTACGAACTGCACTCTAGCTTAAAATGGTTGTATTTTTGAAGTTTAAATGATTAAATAGGACAACTTGTCTTTTCTGAAAGAAAACTACTGTATCTGCATGTGACACACTTTCCTGCTTTGTATAACTTTCAAGTCTGCTGTATACAGCTTTGTATAAGTTTGGAGTCTTTACACGAAGTGGCAAAGCTTTCGCTATTCGTATTTATTCACATACGTTGTTATCTGAGCTGGTGCACCATTAGCTTTTGATGTTTTTTCATTTGCATGCTTCTTGTTGGATTCTATTGAGATTCTTGCCTAATTTCGAGAGGTGCATCTTGATTAATATCTCTCTGTTTTTCAGTGTATGATGTCACTCGACGAGAAACATTCACCAATCTTTCTGATATATGGGCGAAGGAAATTGACCTCTATTCAACCAACCAGGATTGTATAAAGATGCTTGTTGGAAACAAAGTAGACAAGGTACTTGATACTTCTATGCTTCAGTTTTACATTTTGTCAACTCCCTGTACTTCACACAAAGTACTATTTTCTTTCTAGTTGTGCATGTTTGCTGCATAGATTTCTTATATGTTTTTCATCTGTTTAGTTTTTACTGCACCATAGCTAAATGTATGTTCGGTTTGGCAGGAAAGTGAGAGAGCTGTCACAAAAAAGGAGGGCATCGAATTTGCTAGGGAATACGGATGTTTATTTCTGGAATGCAGTGCAAAAACCAAAGTTAATGTAGAACAGTGCTTTGAGGAACTTGTCCTGAAGGTATGTGACGGCTTTCAGCTTTCGATTTGCTCGTGTCTGGTTTATTCTTCGCAACATGTTGGACTGTGAAAATTGTTAGAGAGTTAAAGTTGCTTCTACCTAATTTGATACCATAGTTGTTCCTCAAACTATGGATTGAAGCATCAGGGCTTGTTTGTTCGTACTTGATAGTGCGCTGGTTGCTTGTTTATCATGCCTAACAATAGAACACGTAGTAGCTTAGTCTTTCTTCTTACAATTGGAACCCTTTTACAGATAAAAAATATGCTTTCTGATATGACATAGGAATGCGTCTAGTGCAGATTTAACTAAAATGAACAAGCTCTCTTGTTATTGATATGATTTATATATGCGATGAGTTCCTTGTAGAGCTCTGTTTTATTTATTGAAATGACATTCGTGCATGATGCAGATATTGGACACACCAAGCCTCCTGGCCGATGCTTCATCAGGGGCCAAAAAGAACATCTTCAAGCAAAAGCCACCGGAAGCTGATGCTGCCGCAAGCAGCTGCTGTTAACATGTTTGTCATGCTAATCCAGGCTCTCGTCAATGATGAAATGATTGCAGAAAGTGATAAGCTTGTTTGTGTCGATTTATTTTGCTTTTGTTCCTGTATATCTCCATGCTGGATTTACCCCCTTCAATCGTGCATACACAAAACAGTCTCTCCATTACATTGGCAGCAGCTATATAATGATGTGTTAAGTTAAATTTACTGAACAATACGAATGAATGTTTCCTCTTTTGTTGAAAGTATGTTGCACCCAGATGTTTTCTGTGATTCTCACTATGTGAACTGTCTGCTTTTGGGGAGAATTTCGAATGTGTCCTCCATTTTTCTTTTAGATGGAATATCAACTAAAAGGGGCCGAAAAGTCAATTGTAAATTTGTACTAATCGACTTGTACTGAGCTTCAGATTCGCTGGAGTGGTTATTATTGGGCAGTGAAGTAAAATTGGCATCGACATATATATTATCAGGTCGTTAAAGCTTGTAAAAGATTGTCATTTGTGATCAAGCTGCCTAGAATTTTTTTCATTACAGAAGATGATGATGGAAGCAGAGCACGTTGGGTACACGTATGTAGAGAAGTAGCTACTGGTAGTCGGTATTTGGTGGCATCCGGACTCCGGAGCCGACATGGCCCTAAGCAGTTTGAGAAGCGCCCTGGCCCTGGGGCTGCGGCACGGGCTCTGCAGCAGCGTTGATGGCGTCGACCCGCACCCTCGCCGACGAGCAGCAGTGCTCGCTGCCGCCGCCGCCCTGGTCGGAGGGCATCCGGAACACCATCCTCACCAGGACGGCCGTGGCAGTGGGGTGGCCTGAGTGCCAACGTCCAGGCTTAGCAGCGGCTCCAGAGCCAGAGTCATGCAGAGTCCGCCAGTCTTTTTCTAGTCTTCGCAGCTGATCCGGAGAAGTACGAGACGAGGGCGTCGAGGACACCCGCTGCCACTGCGGTAGCCCTAGTGCCATACCAATCGAGTTTTCTATTTGTACGAATAGCTCTATTCTTATACAGAGTCTTACATGTATCATTATAAATACAATCATATATTCTATAAAAAAGAGCAATAGCTTCATTGTAAACATCTCCTCATACAGTGATATTACTTTCGTGCGTCCGCGATTTCTCCGAAAGGGGTTTTCACGTAAAATTTGTGTCTCTCGTTCCTATTTTTCTGTGCATTATTTACCACAAGTGATATTATAGCACATACGGTATCCGGTCAATATCGTTACGACGTCTTGTCGTGGTCTTAACAGCTTAGCAAATCGACGTATTGATCTGCAGTCATTCGTCGAATTCAAAGTGGAGACCACACGTTCCTTCGCGCACCGAGTCCTTGTCCGAGCCGAAGTCGAAGTAGAGTCACGTAGAGCACTCGACCTGCCAACCATTTACAAAAGTTGTCGCACACGCAACCAAAGCAGAGCAAAGAAAGAAAATAGAAAATAGTTGTCCAGCATCAAACCCGAGGTGAACTTGTTACTCCGAGACGCCATCCAACAAATTTGCCTCCTTTTCTTCCAGTACACACGAAGTATACAGTGATCTTGACAAGCATTGTTACGTTCACACCTTATTGTACCTACAAAACTATGGTTTCTTTCGTATGACAATTTTGAAGTATGATCTTCCGCTGCTGGATCAAGAAACGATGTTTTCTCTATGGCAAGTCAAGATGAGATATGCTCTTACATAACTCGATTTAGATTACGCTTTATTGGAGCTCGACAAGATGCCCTATGCTTCTTCACTTGAACACTGTTTGACTAGTTAACGAGGAACTATCCAGCCTTAACCAGTGGTCCTAGCTTGAGTGCCCATAATAAGTGACCTGCATATATACGATTAGATTTTTGCCAGCTTGAAAGTTCGCTAGCTGTAGATCCACGAGTTTTTTTTTTGACTTATTTGGCATGTTTCGGGTTAAAATTACAAAAATAGCCTCCTCTTCAGTGAAAATGAAAAAACGACACCAGCCTACCGCGCCGTGTCCGCACGGCAATGCGATGCCGTGCCGTGGCTGCACAACGACAGCGGTGCGTCGGCTCCATGTCTTCCTCTTGCCGTGTGGCCACGACGCGGTAGTCGCCTGCTGGCACGTCTGTAGTGCTATTTTTGCACTTTCGGTGAAGAGAGAGCTATTTTTATAACTTTGACGTGAAATAATATCAAATAAGCCAAAAACTCCGGATCCACCCCATACATGCATGCCCGTGTGCAAAAACCAACCATTTGATCTCGAGCTCCAGTCCCTGGTTACGGGCCGGGATCAGAAGCAAGCAAACAAGCAAGCCATCCATCGGAGGTCTCGGGTCTGTGTTCAACCGAGCATATCATATCATATCATACCGGGCTCGAATGTTAGAGGAATTAGCGAAAATGGCATTGGACGCGCAGTATTTACAGAAATGGCTCCTCCACCGCATGGTTATCGCACGAGACTCACTAATGAACGATAGGTGCCCGCTCCCGCACGGTCGCCGTGCGGTGGCCCGATTTTTTTTTTTTGCGTGCACGATTTTTTTTTGCTGCGAATAAAAATATGTGTGAGGAGTTGTCTATTTTTGTTGTTTAGAAGTTAGAACCCACATGTTTAAAGTTTTTGCTGCGAATAAAAATATGTGTGAGGAGTTGTCTATTTTTGTTGTTTAGAAGTTAGAACCCGCATGTTTAAAGTTTTACAAGTGATTCTAACCGCATAATTTAGAGTTAAATATTTGATATATATTTGCACGCTAAGCAAATCTCTTTCGTAACGCTTGCACAAAAATTTTGTAGTTCATTTTTGTGAAAGATCATCTGGTTTATATTAACAACAAAATATTAAAGCAAAACAAAACGCATGGCACAGGATACAATATGGCTCATTCGTTTGAGCTACTGCTCTCTGCTCGCTGTGTTTGTGTCCGTGTGCATGGCCTTATTTTGCGTCAAGTATGTCCCGTGGGATACGTCAGCCGGTCCGGAGAGCGCATGTCGGATCGAAGAGGGTACAGACCGTTGAGTCTGTTGAGTGGGCGGAGGTGCACCAGTAAACTGACTCAGCTAAGTCTGGTAAGCGTCGATGTCCACCTGTTGAGACATGTCGAATTGGAAGCCACCTGCAATGAAGTCATGAACGACGGACTGTATAAATACACTTCTGAATTGTCCGCCCCCAAGGTACGATGTCTGTAACTCTGATTATGCTCGGAGTGCGCGGAACCCTGAGGAGCAGTGCGGGAGGCCAGGCGAACACGGGACCAAGCAGTGCGGCATGAAAGGTGGCGGGCCCGGTCGCTTTCCGTGCCAACAGAGCGCAGGAGGTTGTCGCCTCCGCTTCCATGGTACCGAAGTGCAGGATGTATGCATGCATTTCTTCTCTCCATTAATGCAAATTGCGAACGCGTGCATGCAGCCGGCCTTCTTCTCTCGCATTAAATGCAAATTACTGAACGCATGCAGCCAGCCTTATGCGCTCGGGTGGCGCAGAAGGGAGCCGGTGACCTCTTGCGCTCCGGTGGCACAGAAAGCGGTCGGGCCCGCCACCTTCCGCGCCGCGCCGCTTGGTCCCGCGACCGCCCGGCCTCCCGCATTGCTCACCGGGGTTCCGCACCCCCCGAGCGTAGGAAGCACTGTGGCGACCCAACCCTAGGGCACCCGAGAGGTCCTCCGGGATCTCCCAAGACGTCCCTTGAGACCTCCCAGGAGGTCCGATAGTACCCCTCGAGGCTCGGGTAGGACCTGCCCCCGGTAGTACCCATTGAGGCCCTGGTAGGACCTCTCAAGATTACCACCGAGGGAAGCGGGAGTCACGGGGAGATCCCCCACTGCCACCGCCAACTCAGGAGAGGTCGAAGGACTGACTCGAGGAGGTCGTGAGCTTGAGGATCACTCTGTGATTTCAGCAGTGAACCGAGCTAGCCCAAAGGATCTCAAGCTAGCTCTTCACAGCATACAAGAATGGTAACATCCACGACATAAAACTTTATTTACAACATAACAAAGGAATTGTTTACAAAAGGTGGCTTTGGGCCAAAAGCAAGCTTACAAAAGAACAAAAACAGACGTCCATCCACTATACCACAGGCAAAATGGCTGGAGGGCACAACCTACACGTCCTGGTCCTCTTCTTCTTCTTTGTTGTCTTCCCCTGATAAAATTTGCATTGAGCAAGAGTGAGCACTACCACTGTGCTCGCAAGTCACACCCGTGGAGTAACAAAAATGACATGCATACAGGGATATACAAGAGATGGCATAATATGGTTGATTTGCTCAAAGCCAAGTTTCTTTCAATTACAACTACTAAGTTCCAAAGCATGTATTTAATAGATAACATTCATTTTTCCAAACTCAATTTTCAGTTGGATAACATTCATCATCAAGATGGTGAAGGATACTCTCCTATCACAAGGCTCCCTGCCCAAACCCATGGGATAGAAATCCCAAAACAGTTTATTAAACACTTTTTGGAAACCAAAACCAATATCTAACTCTGAATGGCCTCTGCCAGCATGTCCATGACCGTGGACACGGCTATTCGAATAGATTTACACTCGGCCAAGGATGTGCGCTTTACCCACATGACATGATTCCTCTAGTTTATCCGGCATCTGTCGATGCCACCTCTCACTACCAAAGGTAAGAGGTCCAGAGTTCATGACAAAGCCTTTACAATGCAATGTTCCACCACAGCCTCTCCTTGCTAAGGTTTCGCCTCCTTTGGTTACAAATCCGCAGGATCTGGGCCCCCTCTTGCACCAGTGGGAAACACATGTCATAAAAGACCATAGGCCGTGGAAGACCTCCTACACCTCCAAATGGATCAATTGCAGTGGAAGTTCTGCAAATTAATTGGCTAGGTCCCACACCCCATACTGGAGACATGTGGTTGCACGATTTTGGCATGGCCCATTATAGGCCTAGCATTGGCGGCTCAAAGACCGGTCCTAAACTGACTTGGGCGACAATCACAAACCCCTGGACCTCCACCTTATCCAAGATAGAGTCCGTGCATAGACATTGCACCAGCCAAGCAAACCAATTCGCCCAAGTCCAAATCAGTTTTCATTTTCTTTTGCTTCCCTAGCAATATTTTCATATTCCCATGACAACCCAATGTCATGGTCAAAACATTTTAAACAATATTTGGTCATGAAGATAAAGATTTTCCCAAATCAAGTACTTTTGGTCTAAGCAAGACTAAGCATTTGGTTTTTCAATTGCTCCTCGTTCACACTAATGTATCAACCAGATTTTGTCTAAGGTGACAACAGATTTGGTTCAATGTCAAAGTTGGCCATATGAAGGAAATAGTCATAACTATGTGTTTAAAGACAGGTATTAAAATAACTTGGTAGAAATAAGCATGCATTATACTTTGGAATTGAACATAAATAGATTGAAATACTGGGTGCAATATGATCAAGAGCATGACTTGCCTTGCTCACTGACTTGAGAGTCTTCTTCTTCAGTACAATCACGTTCCTCCGTGCCTTCGCGTTCTATACAGAAGAAAGGAGACAGATTCAAACCAAGTTCTAAATAAAGAGCCAAAGGAACTTCAAAAGAAACTCCAAAACTCAACCAACAAAAGCATCTCATACTCAAAATAGGTTCTTTGGGAGGGGTCCCAACTTACTGGGGGGAGGTCCAATGAGGAAGGTGTGACGACCCAATCCTAGGGCACCCGAGAGATCCTCCAGGACCTCTGGAAAGTCCATCAGGACCTCCCAGGAGGTCCATAAAGGACCTCTCGGACAGTGCACCAAGACCACCCAGGAGGTCCAGGAGCACATGACCCGAAAGAGAGTCTTTGAACTGAGGAGCACCCACGGCCTGCTATGTCCCCACGTAGAAACAAACGAGGAGGTCCGAAGGCGTACCAAGACCTCCCACAACCCTCCAGAGGAGGTCGTGGAGGTCTGGGACCACTCCAGAACCCCACATGTTCATCCCTTCATGAGGACATGGTGGACCGAGCCTGCTCCAAGGTCCTCTGTGAAACTTGAGCTAGTCCCAAGGATCATGGCTAGCTCTTCACAGCATATACACAATGGTGGTGACATCCAGAACACACCTTTATATAAGCAAAACATTTACAAGGTTGTTTACAAGGTGGCCTTGGGCCAAACATAAATACATGAAAACAAAAGAAATCAAAAGGGTCCATCAACACGCCACAGGCAGCTGACTGGAGGGCACAACCTAGCCGCTTTGATCTTCTTCACTGACAGTATCTTCTCCTGGCAAAGATTGTAATGAGCAAGAGTGAGCACAACAACCGTGTTTCTTAAGTTACACCGTGGGTTAGCAACATGACATGCATAGATGGATAATCAAAGAATGGCATAATATGGTTATTTTGCACAAAGCCAATTTTCTTTCAAATACCATTACTAAGTTCCAAAGCAGATCTTTAATAGCTAAAATTCATTTAGCAAAGCTTTTTCAGTTGAGTAGCATTCATCAACAAATTGGTGAAGGATACCCTCGACATTAGGCTCCTGCCCAAACCCATGGGATAAAATCCCAAACACGCTTTTAGCAAACATTTCGAAACCCCAAATCCAACATCTAACTTCAAGTGGCCTTTGCCAAGATGTCCTTGACCGTGGACACGGCTATTGAATAGATTTAACTCTGCAGAGGTTGTGCACTTTACCCACACGACATGAGTACTCTAGTTTGTTTGGCATCTTGTGAGTGCCACCTCTCACCGCCAGAAGGTAAGAGGTCTAGAGTTCATGACAAGGCCTTTACAATGCATTGCTCCACCACGCCTTTCCTTGCTAAGGTTTCACCCCTGTGGATAGCAATCCCGAGAAGCCCCTCTTGCCGGTGGGAGCGATGGGTTATAAAAGATCATTGGCCAAACAAGACCTCCCACACCTCCAATGGAGCAACATATGGTAGAGTTTTGCAAATTAATCGGCCCAGATCCCACGCCCCGGATCGAGGCGATGTGGTTGCACGGTTTTGGCAATGGCCCATTATAGGCCTAGCATTGGTCGCTCAAAGACCGGTCCTCAAATGACTAGGCGACTTCCACAAACCCAAGGGCATCGATCTACCATAAAGGCACGATCCCGTGCATAAACTTGCACCAACCAAGCCAACCAATTCGCCCCAGTCTAAATCCATTTCATTTTCTTTGCTTCCCCAGCAATACTTTCATACCTCCATGACAACCCAATGTCATGGTTAAAACATTTTAAAGAAACAGTTGGTCATGTTGGTAAAGATTTCCCAAATCAATAATTTTGGTCTAAGCAGGACTAAGCATAGGTTTTCAAATGATCTTGGCTCACACTCTGCATGTACCAAGCTTGACCTAATGGTGACAATAAGTCTTTGTCCAAAGTCAACAATAGCCATACAAAGGAAATGGGTATAACTATGAAGTTAAAAGCGGTATTGAATTAACTTGATAGAAATAGGCATGCAATACATTTTAAAACAAGACATAAATAATTTGAATTCTTGGGTGCAATATGATCAAAAGTGTAACTTGCCTTGCTCACTACTCTGTGAATCCTCCTCTTGATACACTCGGACTCCTGAGTCTTCACGATCTACGTATGAAGGAGCAATTTCAAAGAAGGTTCAAATAAAGATCCAACAAAGATCCAAATAAAGAATCAAGAGAACTCCAGAGAAATCTCAAAAACCCAATTAATGAAGAGTATTGTATTTAGATTAGGTTCTTTTGGAGAAGGTCTAGCTTACGGAGGAAAAGGGTCTTTAGAAAAAGGCCCCAAATGTGTGACCTAAGCAGTGGGCAAAGAGGTCCTGAGGCAATGGTGCTTGCACAAGGTCCAGAGAGGAGGTCCTCACCCGAGCACCATAGAAATCCCAAAAGAAGTGCACAAGAGAAGGTCTGCGAAGGACATGACCAGCTTCGATGTAGTGGTGAACTCAAGAGTGGAGGAGATCATCAAAGAACTTACCAAGGGCAAGAAGCTATGGATGAAAGGGGAGGTCGTAAGAACCAAGCTCTCCCGGGAAGGCCTCTGATCCAAAACCGAGAGGGTGAAAATGGAGAAGGTGGAGTGGTGGAATTTCTTAGACAAGTTGTAGTCAAAGTGGTGAAGAAAACTAGAAATACACGTGTCAAGGATAAGTATAGAAATGGGTCAAAGGTAGGTAGTGGCAGGGCAGGTGTCACTACAATTCTGGGCAAAAGGTACGAGGAAGGACAATGTATGTTGCTTGGGAAGGAACAAAGAAAAATGTCAGAGTACAATTAAGTGATCCAATTCAAAGTAAACACCACTTATGCGCATGCATTTAATGTGACAAGACACGCATTAAATGCCCCAAGATATTTACGTGGCGGAGGAAATGAGAATGACCGGGACTGTCAAGTGGGGCCAGTCAATATAGGAACAGTCGGGTCAAAAATGAGGAGGTCTTGACCCACAATAGAGGTCCTCGAGGAGGTCTAAAGGTCAAGGAGGTCCAAACATGCAAAAGAAGTCTGGACATGGGGAGGTCTGACGGTCGGGATCAACAAAGGAGATCTGACGGTGAGATCTCATCAAAGGAGGTCTGGCGAGGAGGTCCCAAGCCGGCTCTCTAAAAGCCACGGGAAGGTCTTGGGCAGGAGGTCCAAGGAACTTCTAAGGAGGTCCGTGGTTGAGATTAAAAGTGAATTGAGGTGCAGGCGGTTGGATCTCCAAAGGAGGTCCACGGCCAAGATCAACGTCTTAAGAGGTCAGCGGAGGAACATAACGCATGAGGAGGTCTAGACCCTTGGATTGGAAATGGGAGGAGGTGCGGACCGCCAGATCAAATCGAGAGAGAGGTCCATGCGGAGTGGTTCCAAATGGAAACGCTTGACGTCCAAGTAACTCAAGGAAGATCTTCACTCCGATGAGGTAAGGTCAAGATGAACCCACGAAAGTCCTTTCGGACGGGGCCGAAATGTCGAGGTGGTTCATATGAACTCGGAGGTCGAAGACGTACAAGAAGTTCATTGGAACACATGGAGGTCCAAATGAAAGGAGGTGCGGGCATTAAAAGTGCCCAGATGACAAGAGGTCTAGACTTAAGAGAAGTGCGAGCAGAAAAGAGGTTTGAACCTTAAGAGATTCAAACCAACAAAGAGGTCTAAATGACCAAAGTCAAAGAACAAGCCGGACGTAGGATTACGTCCAGTAAGGAAAGATCCAAGCCTCAGGGGAGGCTTAGCCTCATGTGTCACTAATGGGGTCTAGGCCGCAGAGGAGGTCTAAACCCACATATCCACAGGAGGTATGCTAGGGAAAAGTCTACATAGCATACCAAAAGAAAATCTCAACAGTTCAACCTCTCCAAACGAACCAACTCGGAACTTTTATTAAAATACAATAGTGTTAATTTATTTTACACATTTGAAAAGGATTTAGAAATTCAAGATGTTACAGAAGGTCCTCACGGAAGACCCGAGGGGCGGCTTTAGCACAAGACCAAGATGATGATACTTGCGCAGAGTCCAAGGAGGTGATCTCCAGATGTAGCCATGGAGTTCCGAAGAGAATCTAAAGGAAAAGGTCCTGAAATGGACATAACCTCTTATGGTGGCGATAAGAGCAAGAGCAGATTAGACGCAAGGAGGCTTACCAGCTATAAGAAAGGGGCGACGAGTGAAGGGGAGGTCGAAAGCGATATGGGCAATTGAGGTCAAGCCCAAGCTCCTATCGAGCCTCCAATGGTGAAAAAGCGATGAGGGGAGGTGCTCCTGACGATGCTCTTGGCAGCAAGGCTCTCCAGGAAGCCACTGAGTGTGAGCCAGAGTGATGAATGTGGGAAAAAGGTGGCAAGGAAGGGCTCCCGGGGCTAGTTATAGTCAAAGAAAGTGAAAAGACCACTCAATGCGTACATGATTTGGTGAGCATGAAAAATAGGCAAAAGGTACGGGAGTGTCAAAGAAAATAATAAAGGACATTGTGTACTGCTACGGGAGGAGACTAGAAAAGACACCAATAGTGCCCCAGAATAACCCCATTCAATGGAAGCAGCCACTTTCATGGCTGCATTTAATGCGACAAGACATGCATTAAATGCTCATGGTACTAGTGTGGCGGGGAAAAATAAGAATGGGTAAGCCTGGCAGGTGGGACCAGTCAAATTTAGAATCAGTTGGGTCAAAGAGGAGGTCGACAATTGGATCTCCAAAGATGAGATCCAACGGCCAAGATTCAAGGTAAGCGGGAGGTCCATAAGGTAAGAGGAGAACCTCACCCGCAATGGAGGTCTAGGGTCAAGGATCAACTCAGACGGGAGGTGCGAGCGGTTAGGATTTCAAGGGAGGTCCTAACGATCGATCTGCCAGAGAAGGGAGGTCTTGACGGTTAAGATCTCCAATGGGAGGTCTTGACGGTCCGAGATGTTCAAGGAGGAGGTGCAGGCCATTAAGATCTCAAGGGGAGGTCTTAACGGTCCAGACACGAGGAGGTGCGGACATGGGGAGGTCCAGATACACATAGAGGAGGTCCACGCGACAAGAGGTTCGACAACCAAGATCCCATCAAGGAGGTCTGGTGAGGATCCTTGTAAAGGAGGTCTGGTGGTAGGATCTCACCAACGGGAGGTCCTCTGGCTAGGCTCTCAAGAAGGGAGGCTCCACGGGCTCAAGGAGGTCTTGAGAGGAGGTCTAAAGAACTAAGTCGACAAGGAGAGGTCCTAATCGCTAGGATCTCCACAATGGGAGGTCCTGGCGGTGAGGATCTCGATATAGGAGGTCCTAAGGGTTCGGGAGGAGATCTTCGGAGGTCAGGAGTTCCTAAGTTAAGCGAGTAAGGAGGTCCGATGGAGGGGGAGGTCCAAAGGTCTAAGATCCGCAGGGGAAGTCCAAAGAAATTAAATTCAAAGGAAGACCTGAACATATAGGCTCATCCTAACCAAGAGGAGGTCTGAGCCTAAGAAGGAGGTCTGAACCAAAGAGATTCAAACCAATAAAGAGATCCATAGAGATCTAACTCAAAGAGAAAGGTCTGGACATAAAGATACGTCCAAGTGAGAAAGGTCTGAGCCCCCAGGGAAGGTCTAACTTCAAGAACCACTGGGGAGGCCCAAGCCACAGAGAAGGTCTAAACCTCACATAACCCAAAAGTGGTAGGCTAAAGAAGGATCTGTCGTGCATACCTAAAGAAAGTAACAACAACTCAAACCTCACCAACTGAACCGAACTGTGAATTCTCATCAAAACAAAACAGTTTTATTTTGTTTTACAATTTTAAAAGGATTTGGAAAATCAAGATGTTACAAGCGCCATGTGTCTGCCTCCGGTGCTTCTGCGCTCGGGAGGGGGCTACTTTTGGAATTTTTGATGCCAATGAGACTATTTTTGCAATTAACGTGGCACCACGAGGCCAAATAGAAAAAAAATCCTGACTACCCAGAGGCTAGAACTAGCTATGTTTTCCTTGCCTCCTCCTTAGTCCTTAGACCATCTTCAATGTGTTGTTTTAGCCGGTTCAAAGAAGGAGAGAGAAGATATTGAATCAATGCAATACATTGAAGGAGTCGATTCCAACAAAAAAAATTCCTAAAACCAAACTCTACATAGGAGTCGATTCAAAGCATTAAACAACTGCATAGGAGAGAGCACGGTTGAGAGAGGATATTGTTTTTTTTTTGTAATTTTTTAATGTAACGTGTGTCCCAGTTATTAGTAGGAATTGGATCAATACATTAGAGAAAAATAAACTCAGTTCTTTGAATGCTTACGTGACATCTCTTTGAATCTACGTCGGTTCCATACAATTTTTTTTAATAATATTTTTTAAAAGATATTTACAAAAATAAATAGTCGCTCCAAAAAATTACAAAATGACTCCCTGTCGCTTATCGTCAGTTGAACTGGTGACAGGGACCCTGTTGGCCCCCTGTCGCCGGTTCAGCCGCCAGTTAAACTGGCGAGAGGAAGCTACCCCCTATAAAACCCTTCTTGAAACCCTAAAATTCTTCGCGTTTGGTCTATGCATCAATGCATTCCGGCACTGCCGTCCAATCTTGTACATGACCTCCTCGGGTTGGTCTCTGGACCTCCCCCAGGTTTGGTCGTGGCTCTTGGAGAGGTTCAGCTGGACCTCCTGGAAGGCCTGGGAGGACTGCCCGAGAGGTCCTTAGGACCTCCTAGGAGGTCTTGGTGGACTCCCAGGGAGGTCTTGGAGGACCTCTCGGGTGAGGCCCCTGGCCGGGTCGTCACAGACAGGTCCTCACACCTTCTTTCCCTTTGATCGGCCTCCCCATACTTGGACACATGTAACACTTCCTTCATTTGTTTGATCAAATCAACGCCCATTTCCACTCCAAGTTGTGAATCCAACTTAGGATGACAAACTGAAGTGGTAGTAGTACTTGGCGCCGTATCACTAACTCATTCTCCCTTCCTCCCTCCCCTTCCTCCAGCGGCTCCCCCCCCAACCCTACCTCTACAAATCAACCTTTTGGTAGCTGATTTGAAGCCCATGTTGGCTTTGGAAACATCTAGGAATGTATGCTCTCCCAATTCCTCTCATTTTTACCTACTCATTTCGTTAATTTTGGCGGTGGTATGATGTTACATGTTTAGAAATTGTTGGTTCAATCGGTTTGTAATAGTTGCGATTCGTAGTAGATCGGTCACCATTGCAAGTCCATAGAATATTTAGAAGACATGATTTGCAATATCTCACGCTATTTTGATGAATGGTATTATGCTACTAGTAGTAGTTAGCTACTATGTTTGCATGGTGATGCTTGATTGATTTTCGCAAACCTCTCATGCGAACATACTCATATTGTTGAATTCGATGGTGTTGTGGTTTTTGCGTGACGTGTAAATTGGGGGTTTTGGCAATATGTCACACTCTTTTCATGAATCAGTAATATTGTGTTGCTATGTTATTATTGTCGAAGTAGTAGTGTTAATACCACATTTTCATGTAGTTTGCTTGATTTCCTCTTACGTTCATGTATGCATGTATAGGATGTCGGCTATGTCGCACACCAGGTCATCATCGAGGAGAGAAAGAGATGAAGAAAGGGAGGAAAAAAGGTTCCATAAGAGAGCTAAGTGGGGCAGGATTATCTACCCTTCATGGTCGGACAAGGATGCTCCTGTTCCACCAAGGGACCCACACCCATGGTGTGATTGCCGGATACCGGCTAAGATCGACTTTTCCAATGTGAGGCTCACAAATGGTAGGAAGGCCTATGTGTGCGACCAAGAAAGAAAAGCATGTTGGTTTTTCCAGTGGATTGACGGTTCAAACTTCGACTCCCTCGATTGGTTCGAATCTAAGAGAAGTCTAGAACCTACAGATCCTTGATATTCGATGTGGCCGTTGAATGCCACAAACCCCAATGAATCGCCTTATGTGTGGTGCGAGCATTGTAACGATCACACAAGGTGGTGCCCCCTCTATGGACCCGAGACCCATGTGCATGCCAAGGCGCGCAGTGAAGAACTGGCTCAGAGAGTTAAGGAGAAGAAGGATGACTGGTGGGAGAGACAGAAGAAGGCTCGTGTAGAGAAGGCTGTAGTGGACCCAGATGCTTGGAAGAGAAAAAAAATATGAGTGCAAGCCCCCGACTTGGCGGCCTCCCCTGTAGGTTGGTGCTCGTTGGTTATGTATGTGTGCCATGTGTTCTAAATTTATTTTGTGCTTGTCGTTGAGCCTGTACGAACATTTCGCGTTGTATGGATCTTATTAGTGTCCATTTAATTTGTGGTTTGTATGGACCTATGTTAGCATGGCAACACTTGAAGCTCAGGGTCGATAGCGACAACCCCAGTTATGCGCCTAGCAATGAAATTAGTGATCGCCTGAAGATGCTCCCTGAACACTCATGTAGTCCCACAAGAGTGAGGTTGCTTTACATTCGTTATTTTCCATTACTTGTCCCTAGTTTTCCGCCCCCATGCCTTCCATCTGCACCCCTTTCGCACCTCACGATATACCTCTTGTTCACATCAAAGTGTTGCACTACAAACGGATAATAGTGCCTCACGGAGTATTCTTGTAGCCAAAGCTTCATATCCTCCATGCTTGAAAACAACATGTTCTTTCGTATGACGTCATTATCTAGGTCCGCAATGTCATCCCTGCTCTTCAACCCATTTGCACAGACCATGTTACCACCATTCAGACATCCTCGAATGCATGCACCGACGGGATCTCACCAATTACACTTTGAAGAACCCGCCCTTCCTCCGAGGAGAAAAGCGGAGTGGGCGCTTTGTTTTCGATCAAGCTTCAACCCTCATTGAACTCAACGTCATGAACTGTTCCATCTCGGAACACCTCCTCGTTAAGCTCGTTGTTCAGTACAGCGCTATTGAAATCAGTCACGGGATCACTAAGATGATGTGACACAGAAACATGCATTGATGACAAATCCACCAACGGAGGGCATCGTTGTTAAGACTAACACCAATGTCCTCTTGGGACGGTTGCTCCTCCATTGGGAGGCCTTGCGAAAGTTCCACAGAGGATTCAACTTCCTCCATAGTGCCATTCACCACATCTACGTTCTTTTCTATGTCATCCCGGTGATTGTCCTCTCCACCGCAACCTCTAACGACCGCACCTGAGATACAAGCATAATCTCCTTATACATGTCACAATCATCGTCGCACAAGATTAGCATCAACAAAGCGTGTGCCTTTGAACCCAGCCAAGCATCATACCGCCCCTCCATTCCGACAACAACCCTGAGCACATCTCATCCAAGGGTTGACTTAATCCTCATCACAAGAGTTCAAAAGGCTAGTGATTCTCGAAACACAAGTACAGTCACTTCCATGCCAACAAACTCGACACCACTTTCGTTTGGCTAACCGTCTCACTAGTAAATACACATATAACTTTATCCATCTACACCCAACAATCCGAACAAAATATTGCATCATCCGCATTGCATGCCATAGGTACCAACTACCACACATACTACCGACAAACAACTACGAATCCTCAAATTCGTGCATAAAATGCTTCAAAATAGTACTAACCATTCCATATAGGACTAATGTTGATTGGTATACAACGAACAAAAATTTCTTCCACTGCTACCAACAAGATAGTTCGAATGCCAAAAGGACCTACAAGCTGAGAATTGAATTTTTTGTACTAAATAGGCCTTTGTTGAAGCAAAATTTTATTACTAATTCTCCGCCAACTATATTTTCCAATCTGACCCTTTTGGCCACGCCACCACCCGGGATGTGGCAGCCAAAAAAATCTCACAAAAATAACGAAACTATGATTTACTAGTCACATTTCCATCACAACTACATGAAACTACAATGACATATCCTTTTTGGATTACCCAAGCAAACCCTAGTCACAACACCAAATTCCATCTATAAATCTCATGAAAAAATATGCACACATTCAACTTCCATTGCGTACTAATGCTATCCGATTCACTCCGAAGTGCAACGATTCAAACCGGTTCAACTCAAATATGCAACTCGAGCAAAACCCTAAACCCACAAATCTAGACTGAATTTATCCAAAATAAAGAGAGGATTACCTTGGAGGATGATTTCTACGGGTTTATGGGCTTCAAATCGGGTCCAAATTGTCAAATTTGTGGAGGTTGGGATGGGGAGGAGAGAGGAGGCACGGGAGAAAGAGAGGAAAAAGATAGGGAAAACGAAGAACTAAGTGGGCGACCACATGAGGCACCTAAGTCTATCGTTGTCACACCACGCGAGTTGACGTGGCATGACAGGTTTGTCACGTCATGCATAATGTGACAAGGCTTGTCACGCCACGTAATACGCTTTTGTCACGTTACGAGTTCTGATGGAATTTTTTTTATTAATTAACCTTTTTAAAATTTTATTTTAAAGTTAACCCCCGGCGCACTTTATTTCTAATTCTGACCCCTTTGGTCACGCCACCACCCGTGGCGTGATAAAATAATATTATCACGCCAGCCCATTTCTGGTCAAACTCTTGTCACGCCACTGGAAGTGACGTGACAATGTTATTTGGTCACGCCACAACCAGTAGCGTGACAAAAAATGCTATTTTGGTGATTTATCCTAGCGTGTGACAGTGTTGTTTTGTCACGCCACCACCCATAGCGTGATCAAAGATGTCAGAATTAGAAATAAAGTGCTCGGGGGGTTAACTTTAAAATAAAATTCAAAAAAAAGTTAATTAATAAAAAAAATTCGTTCTGATGTGATCAAAAGAGTGAGAATTAAAAAATCTGCAAAAAGAGAACGGCGAAAGAAAAAGGAAAAATAAAATAAAAAGGTCGGCTCGCGTCAGCTTTCCTCCATCTCGCCTCGCCGCGCGCCTCCCGCCACCACCACCTCCTCCTCCTTGGCCAGTTGGCCGGCGCCGCTCGCCCCCGGAGAAGAGGGAAGCCGACGTGATTACCCGTACGCCTCCGCGGGCGAAGGCGCCCAGGAGGGAGGGAGAGATCTCGCTCAGGCAACGCATGACGCGACCTAGGGCACGGCGAACTGGCTCCTCCCCCTCCTCGTGGTGATAGGATCGATGGATGAAGCCTCGACAGCCGCCGCCGCCGCCGCCGCCGCCTCCTCGGGAGGGGGGAGGTGGTACACGGGCATGTCCGCGGACAACATCAAGGGGCTGGTGCTCGCGCTCTCCTCCAGCCTTTTCATCGGCGCCAGCTTCATCATCAAGAAGAAGGGCCTCAAGAAGGCCGCCTCCTCTGGTGTCAGGGCCGGTAACTCTCCCTTCCCATTCCCGCCCCGTGTCGATTTTTGGGCTGCTAGGGCTGTTCCGCGTCATCATCCCGAAACGGAATTCTATTTCTACGCAGCCTGTCTAAGATGTGCAGTTGGGGGTTCCTGAGTGATTTCGGAGCGACTACCTTGAAATTGAAATCTTCGGTTCACCATTCTCACTCTAGTTAGGAGGGTAACTATTTTCTATGTACTACTAGCTTGGATTACCTCTGTGTCCTTGACTATGCACATAGGTGCCATTTTTAATGTTAACAAAGGCAGATTTCGCTTTTCCTGTGCTTGTTTATGTCACAAGCTGGAGTTTAACTGTGGCAGTGACTAAGGCTCGAATTTGGGATGGTTTACTGCTTGCCTGCACTGAATGTGACACAGGCATATAGCTCCAGTGTAGATAATTATGCCATATTGTATCCTTTCATTGTTAACCATATTAGACATTGCCCTCCCTTCGTATTCGTAGGCCATATGCGAAATGTTCGATAAAAGGTTTGTAATCTTCCTACTGCAATCTACCTGTCTTTTATTGTCAACATGGTGATGCACTTTGAACAAACTAGGTGACGCCCCAAACTTTTAAATGATGCCACAATTTTCATCCTTCTGTTATACTGTTATCCTAAACAACTGTTGTGTTTATTTATATGACCATTTTGTGAACTACTGTATCAGTGTGTAGGTATGCTACATGTGTATTAATGTTCCATGTTATGACAGGGTTTGGTGGTTATTCTTATTTATACGAGCCTCTTTGGTGGGTTGGCATGATAACAAGTAAGCCCTGTTCTATCAGTTTTACTCTTTTTTATTTTGTTTATTTCTATGGATAGCTTGTAATCATACTGTCTATTTGTTAAATTCTTTTGCAGTGATTGTTGGGGAAGTTGCAAATTTTGCAGCTTATGCATTTGCTCCAGCTATTTTGGTCACTCCTCTTGGCGCTCTTAGCATTATTATCAGGCATGACTTTTGATTTACAATATTATGGTTTTCGTCTTATGAAACTTTTACTGATTTCATCATCAATATGGAGCTATGTTTTGTTCTGCAGTGCTGTACTTGCACATGTGATGCTGCGTGAGAAGCTACACATATTTGGTATTCTTGGATGCATCCTATGTGTTGTGGGATCCACCACAATTGTCCTCCATGCCCCAGCAGAACGTGAGATTGAGTCGGTGACAGAAGTATGGGATCTTGCTACTGAACCAGGTATTTGCTATTACATGGTTTTGTCTCTTGGCCAATTTCCTAATATTGCTTGAAGTGGCACTTATTCTGCTTTATCAACTTCAATGTGGCTTAACTGAGTCCTAACTAACTGATGTTTTTTTCAGCCTTCATGTGTTATGCAGTAGTAGTACTTGCTATAGTTGCCATACTTGTTTACCGGTTTGTCCCACTTTATGGACAAACACATGTCATGGTGTATATTGGTGTTTGCTCTCTTGTAGGTTCCATCTCGGTACGTTCTCTCTAGTTTTATCTTCCCGTATTTATCGTTCTCTAGCCATGTACTTTTTTGCAAGATTTTGGTTGAACTATGCAGGTCATGAGTGTGAAAGCTCTTGGTATAGCTTTGAAGCTGACCTTTTCTGGAATGAACCAACTCATATATCCACAGACATGGGCGTTTACTCTGGTTGTCATCACATGCATCATTACTCAAATGAATTACTTGAACAAGGTACTCTGATTTCCTCACACTGAACCAAAGTGATTTTTTTTTGCCCCTTCCATGATCTAGCATACCAACCCTACGAGGGAAATTGGCAAAATGGCATATAATCTCTCTCTCTCTCAAATCCACCATCAAATGTTAAAAATTTCCAGTAGATTTCGTGCCTTGGGGAAATTAGTGTGAATTTCGTGTTATTGATGGTATGATATCTGAAATTCGATTCATTTACGATGAAGCTTTAGCATTGTATAAGCCAAAAGTAACTTCCTGAATACTGCTTTATTCTTGTCTCAACTGGGCAAATCATAACATCAGAATAACATCGAATTTACATGCCTGACCAAGAAAGCATTTTTTAAACAAACAATGACAATTATTTTTTCCCCTTGAATGCAGGCCCTTGACACGTTTAATACAGCAGTTGTATCCCCCATTTACTATACCATGTTCACGTCTTTAACCATCTTGGCTAGTGTCATCATGTTCAAGGTATGATGTTTCAATTGCTTTAGCTAATATGTTGTGTCTTTCCTGCATTTGTTCTAAAATTTTTGTTGGGAATAGTCCATAAGAATGATTCAGCTAGGATCCATAAGAATGATTCAACTAGGTTTCCTATCCTTTTCCAAATGAAAATCCAGGAGATTTTGATTAGGTAGTATGAATCAAGCGGTTGATGACATGACACGAATATGAAATAGCATGTGCTTCAGGCATACTCTGCAAATGCTTGCGTGAGTCAGAACCTGATAGTTGTTGCTTTGCAAGTCATTTCCGTTTTATATCTACGTGCAGGACTGGGACAGGCAAAATCCGACACAAATTGTGACAGAAATGTCTGGCTTTGTTACAATCCTTTCAGGAACTTTTCTCCTTCACAAAACAAAGGACATGACCGACGGTGCTGAGTTTCTCACCAAACTGTCGTTTTCTTCTTCCTTTTGTCGGTTGCATGTTCTGAAACCACATTGTTTTTTTGTGTGTCATTTTAGGGCTTTCAACTTCATTCCGTCTTCCAACGTCTTCATCATTTCGGTTCTCTAAACAAACAGGCGAAGATGGTGAAGGAATTTCTCTTAGATCGTCATCATTTCGGTTCTCCAAGCAAACAGACGAAGATGGTGAAGGAATTCCTCTTAGATCGTCGTAATCATTTCGATCACCACATTGATGTCCATTTGCTGATCATTAATTTACACGAGTTGGTGTATATGCACAGGAGCTTGCTTGTACCCAGAAATGCTTTCTTTTATTGGGTATAATGTGATGTAGAGTCGAGCCTCTGATTTGTTCTTTGGCTGACTCCTGTGACTGTTTCCACAGCGTAGTGGTATTTAAGTCCAAGGTATATATATCTTGACAGTGGTAAGCACTGGAGTGAAAACGTTGTCTATTGATTTGTTGTCTTGTCGCGCTACGCTGGGCATTGGGCGATAGATATACTGGATGCCTTGCTCTTGAAATGGGCGAACATGCGATAACGCTAAGCATAATCTATCACTCCACTCGTAATACGAAGTACACAGCACACTGCTGCTCCACTCCCTTGGTCCGCTAGTCTCAATACGCCAACAAAATTCCAAAGCCTTAATTTGTTCGCCGCATAGATCACTCAAACAAATGCATAGTACAGGAGAAAGGGAAAGGCTTGCCCAGTGTATACATACAGATACAGGAGCTCTACGCCTACAGCCGGCGCAAATGCAACACAGATTTACTTATAGGCGACAAGGAGCCACCAAAATGATTTGCAAAGTTGATAGGATACTGCGTTCTCAAGCATTGGATAAACATTACTGGTATGCTTCAACACATAACTTTTAGATACATTTTTTGTAGGTTCTACCAACAACACCTGACAGCCTGAGGAAGAGTGTGACAACAGCTACAGAGGTAACCGTTTAGTTTCCCCCAGGAGTAAGACAATATAACGCATACAACGCTTACGGCACGCTGAAAAAGCAAGGTCTCACACAAGTCCACAACATATAAAGGGCTCTAGGCCCAACTCAGCTCGATATCATCACATCAAACGGCATCAAGGAGTATGGGCAATACTGGCTGGAGGTCATCAAACCTCTTCTCCTTAGTTACTGGAAAGAGGATCTTGTAAAGGACATCATGTATCTCCCAACGATGTTGCCGACAGGAAGAGGACCCCTGTTATTTACCACAAGCACCATAATGATTAGTAGCATCTCCCAAACAATGGTTACAATAAGCCAACTGTAAATGAGTAAATCCTTATAGCGCATTCTGGCAACTGCACGCGTATGCTCATCCTACTCGAAGCCTCAACATTTGGGAAAATTCTCATACAGCATCAATGCTTATCATGGCATTCAATCTATAATCAAATTGGATCTGGTCCACAGAACAGGTAAGAGCAAGAGCACACAGCAAAGATGGCTAGCAAGAGAATCCCTCAACAATTGAAGTATTCTAGGGCAGGTTAATCTTGAGTTGAACAACCAGTTACATCTATCTATATGAAGATTGAGCTAGTGTGGGAGTGGATGTGTTCTCTTACCAGGCACGAGAATCACAGCTGTTATTACGGTTATCACCCATGACGAATACATGGCCTTCAGGAAGGCGCTGCAGGATCATGCATACTTTTAGTAGAGGACCCTGGTAGACAGCACAGCAGATAACAAAAATGGAAGGAAGAGATCATCCACCATCTGAGGCCTGTTCATTACAACGAGGCACTCAAGAAGTCAACAACATGGAGCAGCCAGGCCACTTTTGATCATCTCCTTCTAGTGAGTGAAAACTCTCTTGTAATTTTTGTTAACCCGTTGTGTTAACAGCACTTTAATATCTCTGGACCTGGCAATAGCAACTCCTCAATGTTGCTCAAGGGGACAATGCTCACAGAGAAAAGAGATGCACAAACCACTGCTTCCATTGTGTATGATGCATGGCTTGCTGTGTAATGTTCCGTTTGTGCAACACCATTCACAATAAGCTGCCCTTGTCGAACCTACGAAATGGTCGGTGTAAGACGATGTTAGGTGGGGCATACTATACCACCAGGCACCAGCACTACATTTGGAGAATATATGCATCCTGGTATGGCTTTGCTCAAGCATATCAGCAGAGTAAATGATGCTGATGTAGTTTACCTCGATGAAATCTCCAGATGTTGCCAATATCCTCTTAATAAACACAACATCCTTATTTACACCATAATTCTGAAACGCAAATTAGCATAGCATCAGACTGGAAAGGAGGGACTAAACATAAGGATAGGAAGAACACTGAACAGAAGGATCGAAAGAAAACCAAACCTGTAAGGCCGTGGGCACTTTGAAAAACACTATGTCGCCAATAGATGGCCTCCGAAATAAGTATGTAACCTGAGAGATAATTTTGTGATGCATTAGATTAGATAGTTCAAATCCATCCTCGGTAGCACAGCGTAGCATGCAGTAGTGACAGATCGAGTGAGTCTATACTGTATAAGATTAGGTTGGATGGCAATGGCATGGAACAGTGATTGAATGAATTCCCCATCTTGTGTTTTGTTATACTCCAAGTGGAGTGGAGTAGGCCGCATATCATTCATTCGTGGTGGATGGGATCCAAGGCAGGAAGGTAGTGCAATTGAGATATTAGCATATGGAGTGAGTCTATCGAGTGGTGTGTATTGTCTGGAGTAAAATAGGGGCGCAAGGTGCGAGCCAAGTCGGGAGCGAGAGCTGATTTTGCTTTACCTTTTCGGCGACGGCGCGGTCGGCTGATGGGATGGTTGGGGCCATGGAGGAGGAGGCGATGAAGCGGACCTCGGCGAGGGATATGTAGACGAGGAGCAGGACGAGAAGCATCTTGAAGCCGGCGGCACAATATGGGAAGCGCAGGCGCGACGGCAGTGAGAGAGAGGGGAGCCACTGGGTCCGGGCGGAGGCGAGCAGGTGGTGGCAGGGCAGCCAGTCGGCCGGGGAGACGGAGAGCAGCGGCGTGATGAGGCCCCGCACAAGACGCGGAGGCCCCATCCCCGCGCCCTACCTGGCTATGATCTTCTTCTTCTTCTTCTTCTCTCTCTCTCTCTCTCGTAGTTGTAGACTTGTAGTGCGGGTTGGGGTGCGGAAGAAGGAAGAAGAAGACTTCAGAGGAATAAAGAGAGTTTCGACTTTTAATTTGGAGACTCTACACGGACCCAGGGGCTGTTTGGTTAGATCGTCGTACTAATTTTTTTTATAATGCTAAAATCTAGAAAATAATAATAATATTTAAATGGTAGCCATACCAATTCACGAGCAATACCAAAATTGATATGTTTGGATTACAGTCATGCCAAAATTTGCTAAAATTGTTAGTATAACACGTGGGTCCCGTATGACATCTATTTTTTGCCTCAAAATATGTCAATATGAGTCTTGTTTTGTTGATAAAATAACAAGGAACACAGCAGTTCAAACAGATCACAAATCGGATACTCGGTTTAGCAAATATGGCCATTTGAAACTAATTAATCAAAAAGGTTTGAATTAAATGCAACCTATTGCTTGCTACCACCTCATCGCAAGAATGGCAGAAAGCCAGCCAAAGGTGGGGCGAGCGTTTTGAGCGCCCAGAAATCGCCACAGCAAATGAACTGTGAGGCATTGGCTCTACCAAATTTTTCCTAGGCACGCCAAATATTTGGTACCAATCCAAACGCTAGCCAAATTCCTTTGGTATTACCAAAATTTAGTTTGGCTCACTAGGGCACTAATCCAAACAGCCCCTGAGACTCAGACTGGGACTGAGAGAGGTTGTTCCACTTGGCTCGAGTCACAAAGCTATCGTAATTGTTTATTAAAAAACTGTAAAATCGAAACTAACATTATTATTACTTTTATCTTAGCATAACAAGTTCTAACAATAAAAGTATGCAAAAAATAGAATTATATCTCTTTTGCCGACTCGCTATCGAAAATTGAATTTTCAAAAATTTGGCAAAGTTTTTTTAAAATTTTGCCAAATTATCTCACAATGAATTTGAATTTACACAACAGATTTTTAAAGAGAGATTGGGGAATGGATGGGTGCTGAATGAGGGGGGTATGGTGGTTATTTATAGAAAATTTATTGGGATTTTTTATTTACTTTTTTGCTATTTTTAAAGACCCAAACGGGAAAAAACGCCAACGTTCGGATTTTACTTGGGGCGTGCCGTGCTAGGCATGGCCCACGAGCCCGGCTGCCCAGCGCCCCTTCCCCACCTACCCGACTGCCCGCCCCCTTTCTTCTTCCCCTGCCCTACCCGCTCGTGCCACGTGAGGCACTCCGCAGTGCCGCACAGCACCATCGCACTACCGCTGTGCCCCCTCACTCCACGCCTCCAGTCCTCTCTCAAAGCCGACCCACCGCGCCGCCTCCCTCTGCGTCGCCTCCTCTGGTCCTCCTCTCTCAGCACCGGCCCGCCGCGCCGCCTCCTAGTGTCCTCCTCCCTCCGCATCGTTCCACGCGGCCACGCTGCACCACCCCTTTAGGTCCTTGTCCTCCTCTCTCAGCGTCGACCCATGTTGCCTCTCCTCTTTCTCTCATTTTCCTTATCCCTCCGCGCCGCCTCCTCCTCCTCCTTCCTTTGCGTCGGCACCACGACACCACCTTCCTCCGCTTCGGCACCGCCCTGCCCAGCTCTCCCTCGTGTCGTGCCAGGCCAGCCCACCGTGCCAAGGTAGCGGCCCAAGCATGGTATCTTTGTCGTGCTGTGCCAAGACTGACCATGAACAAGATGGGTCGCGTGGTGCACGGCAAGGCCAACGAGCATGCCTCGGGCGGACTAAGCAAGACTACCCATCCGCCACTCTAATCACTCATGATGGAAAATAAAACAAAATCTAAGTGTCTTGGGAAAACGTATGTACGTTCCAGTCGACCAAGTGTGTTGGTGCAAATCCCTAAACTTGTCACACGGTCACCCACCGGGAGCCCCATAGTCTGGCCAGTGCGTATGCTTGTGAGAGCACGCAGCAAGATCTCGACATGGTCACTGTCATCCTCCAAGTCTTCTTCATCAAGCTCTAGTAAGTAAATTCCCTTCATGGAATATCGATGGTTCCGTGAGAATTTCTCTAGACAATTGTAACACAGTCCCTTGGCACGTCTGTCAATCATCCCCTCAAGGGAAAGACGTCAGAACCGCAAGGGGTCGCAGCCGTGCCTGCGGTTGCGGGAGCTGCCGATGTGGCCGCCACCACACTTCCTGTCATCGATGTGCTAGACTTTGGCGCCACCGGTCCCGAAGTGAAACTTGGAGCCAGGGGGTCTTCAGTGGTGCTTCAGGGTCCATCGAAGACTCCTCAAGACGCTACTTATATGCAATGGCCAAACTCATGGCAGTCTGGAAGATGAGTCGGGTGTGTTGAGGCTCTACGTCGGTCTGCAATGGTTTCCCAAGCCCAACGGTGAAAAGTTGCACTTGCTGCAGTGCTGAGAGTGGCTCGATGCGGCATTGTAGGGCCAAGAACTTCTTTTGGTATGCTTCAACAGTAGTTGTTCGTCGAAGTTGTGCCAATTCACCAATGGAATTGTTGCGAATGGGAGATCCAAACCGCATATTGATGAAGTCTGAGAAACGAACCCATGATAGAATGCCTTCATCGCGTTCAAGTTGGTAGTACCACTGTTGGGCGGCGCTGATCAAACTTTTTCCTCTTCCATGGTGCATTGCCCATGGAAAAATAGCTCACACCGATTGAGCCAGGGAAGAAGGTCCTCTTCGCCATCGTAGGTTGAGAACGAGAGCTTGTGGAAGCGAGGAACGATGTGTCTGTCCTCCTCGTCGCGAGACATTGGGCCCAGCGGCTTGCCCTTGCCAATCCCACTGGTCGCTATTAGGAATGCGGCAGAACTACTAGTCTTCTAGCCGACAATGACTTGGTCATGGGTGGCTTACTGCACCTTGATGCCGCCGACCTCCGTCATCTGCAGGTCGAGTTTTTGGAATACATCATCTAGGGTTTTATTTTTCTCCATGAGGAAGGGTGGCGGTAATTACTCTAATGCCAAATTGATGTGTCGTCGGAAAGGAGGAAGGGAATTCGGTAGAGATAACTGGTGAAGGCGAACGATCGCCCTTCAAACACGGTGGGACTTGTTCCCGGCGGGACATAACGCTCTGATCTTGCCGAGCTAGGTTGAAAGGTTTAGTTTTGATGAGGATATAATAATCCTCATTTTATCTTTTATCTATAATTCTTATTATAGATAAATATGACGTTATGTGGACCCTGAGTGTACCCCTTAATATTATGAGGGAAGAGCCTAATGGGTGGTCGTAAGTTCTTCTACGACCACCCCCATAGTCGTAAGTTATGCTACGACTACCCCAACAGTCGTAAGTCTTGCTACGACTACCTCATGGTTGTAAGTTCTTCTACGACTAGGTCACCTCGACCACCTTATGATCAAATAAACCTACGAGACAAGTGGGTCTTATTGATTAAGGAATTCAAACAATCATCATCTGTTGTTATTCTCATGGAGTAATGACACGTAATACTCCATTATCTACGGTATATAGTCATTGAGCGACGTGGAGGAGTTAATACACGGTGATTATTACCAACGTCGTCCGTTCACGGAGGTGATGAGGCACCGCTTTATCTCAAGTAATCGCCGCTCCTTCACGTACTATAAAAGGCGGCAATCGAGAAAGGAAGGACAAGATCAATCGGCCATCAGAATACAAGCACTATCTGTAATAGTCTTAGTTTTTCCCGATTGTTCAGAATACACTCAATACCATACACACACAGGAGTAGGGTTGTTATTCTCTCCGGAGAAGGCCTGAACCTGTATAAAAATCCCCGTGTCAGTCTCTCTGCGTGATTCCATTCTAGGAGACCCCCCGAATCAAACAATCTTTACGTAAGTTCGGTTTTAAAACACCGACAAGTTTATTTCTTGATTGCCTTTCAAACTCACACAAGGCTATCTTTATAGATTAAGCAACTCATATTTAGAAAGTCACATGATAAAGAAATCAACTACTCCCTCCATTCAGAAACGTATGACGTTTTATAAAACGTGCGATCAAACTTCTCTAGCTTTGACTCATCTCCGCTTGACGGTCCGATATCCTCCCCCAGGCCTGTAACACCCTGATTTTTAGAGCCTTTTTGAAAATTTTCAAAATAAAAAGAACCATTTGATTTTGATGACAATTCAAAGCTTAACTTGAGAATTTCAGAATTTGGGATGTTTAAAATGACTAAGCTAAACTTCAACTAAATCAAAGTTTGGTTCTTTTGATGTAGCTCTAGCTCTCTGGAGTTATCTTCCTTTTCTTGATAGGATTTCTTTTCCTTGATCTATTTGGACATTTTATATGTCCGCACCGTCCCTCTTGTTTGACCTTTGTTGTTGTGCGGATCTCTTCTCGACCCTAGACCACAATCTTCGGTTGGGCATATTCTTGTGCCCAGACCTCCTTGTTTGCTGATCTAGCCAGACCTCCCCTCACATCTTTTGCTTGAGTCTCCCTTTTGCTCACTGGAATGCCCGGTAATTCACTTGAACCTACCTATGGCCAATTGGATCTTCTTTGCATTCGATTGAACCACCTTTGTGCTCAATGGGACCCCTTCTGATTTCCCTCTGAGCCGTCAGACCTCCCATGTGGAGGCCTGAACCGTTCAGACCTCTCGTGATCATCATCCAAGGATCCGGACCTCTTTAGGTCTAGATCTCCTAAGTGTCTGGACCTTCCCTGGTCCAGATCTCCTTCTCTGACTTAGACCTCTTCAGGGTCTAGGTCTCCCTTTTATAACCACTTGAGTTCCTTCTATGCTCTTGTGAATCTCTTGGTGATCACTTGGACTCCTTTTTGCACCGATCCTTATAGCCTTCTCTTTGGAAAGGTCCTTCTAGTGCAATCCGGTATTACCACCCCAATTCATGGTAATACCATTCTTTAGGACCTCTCTCCCATTCGTTCAGACCTTTCCCTTTAAGTTTGATTACTTTGAATCTCTTTGTTGGTTTGAATCTCTTTGGATCAGACCTCTTTTACTCGAGACTTCTCTTAAGTCTAAACTTCTTATTGCTGGGCACCTTTCTATGCCGCACCACTTTTCATTCGAACCTCCTTGTATTCCAAAGGACTTCTTATATGCCTTCAAACCTCCCGAGTTCATTGAACCCCTAGGCATTTCTTCTTGGCGAAAGGAACTCTTTAGGGTTCATTCTAACATCCACGCTTTTGATCTCACCCTAGAGGTTGGAGCCTCCTTTGAGTTGCCTTGACTCATGAACTCTGTTGGACCACCTTTTGTGGATCTCCTCCGTGGAATCCTCGTTCTCGAACCCCACCGTCTCGACCTTCTCCTTTTGGTTGAATCCAACGGTTTGGACCTCTTCTCACTTTGAATCCAAAGGCCCGGACCTCCCGTGCATTATTTCTCTCTGGGACCTCCCCTTCCAGTTGACCTTGGCTATTGGACCTCCTTTCGGAGATCCAACCGCTTGGGACCTCAACCCGCCTTTAATCTCAACCACGTGATTTCTTTGAAGTTTGGGACCTCTGTCCAAGACATCCCGTGGCCTCTTAAACTGGCTCGGGACCTCCTCGCAGACCTCTCTTGAAGAGATCCTCACCGTCAGACCTCCTGTTGATCCCGACCGTCGGGACCTCCCCATGTCCGACCTCCTCCGCATGTCTGGACCTCCTCAACTTCAGACCTCCTTGAGTCGCGGGACTCCTTTGATGAAGTCTGGTTGTCCGAACCTCACCACGTGGACCTCCTCCATGTGTATTTGGACCTCCCCATGTTCGGACCTCCTTTGTGTATATTAAGACCTCTTAGTTTCTTAGACCTCCTCTCATGGGCAAGACCTCCCCTATTTTGACCCGATTGTTTCTAGGTTGGTGGCCCCACTCGCCAGCCTTGGTCATTCTCATTTCTCCGCCACGTTAGTATTTTGGGCATTTAATGCATGTCTTGTCACATTAAATGCAATTGTATACGTGGTGTCTACTTTGAATGTGGTCACGAGTGGTATTCTTGACATTTTTCTTTGTTCCTTCCCATAGCAACCTAAGTTGTCCTTCCTCGTACCTTTTACCCGGTGGTGGTGACACCGCCTTACGACATTCACCCACTTTTGACTCATTTTTATACTTATCCTCGCACGTATGTGTCTAGTTTTCTTCACCCCTTTTTGCCTATAATTAGTCCAGGGAGCTCTACCATTTTACCCTTTTTCACATTCACCATCCTGGCTTTCGTCCGTTGGTCGTCGAGGAAGACTTGGCTCTCACAACCTTCCTTCCGCCCATTACCTCTTGTCCTGGTAAGTTCCTTTGGTGTCTGCTCCCTCTCGTGTTCACCATCGCACTAAGTCGATCGTGTCCTTCACAGACCTCCCCGTGGACACCTTCGATTCCTATGGCCCTCGTATGAGGACCTCCTCTCTCGACCTTGCGAGAAATTAATTCTCGGGGCCTCTCTGTTTCATTGCCGTGATCACTCCTCTAGGGTCTTTTGCCAAAGACCACCCTCCTCTGTAAGCTTAGACCTACTCCCTAAGACCCTAATCAAATTTAGACCTCCTCTGTTAATTGAATTTTGAGGTTCCTCCGAGTTCTTATGATTCTTTGCTTGAGTCTTTGTTGGTTCTTTATTTGGAGCTTGGTGCAGTATGTTCCCTTGCCGTGTAGATCTTGACGTTTCTCGAGCGCCAGAGCTGTGAGAAATTAGAATCTTAAGCTATCAAGCAAGAGGCAAGTTACACTTTTGATCATATTGCACCCAATAATTCAATTTATTTATGTTCTGTTTCAAAGTATTATGCATGCCTATTTCTACCAAGTTATTTCAATACCTGTCTTTAAACACATAGTTATACCACTTTCTCTCATATGGCCAACTTTGACATTGAACCAAATTTGTTGTCACCTTAGGCAAAATCTGGTTGACCCAATAATGTGAACCAGGAATCATTTGAAAAACTCATGCTTAGTTAAGCTTAGACCAAAAGTATTGATTTGGGGAAATCTTTACCAACATGACCAACTGTTTTCTTAATGTTTTAACCATGACATTGGGTTGTCATGGAGGTATGAAAGTATTGCTAGGAAGCAAAGAAAAGGAAATGGATTTAGACTGGGCGAATTGGTTGGCTTGGTTGGTGCAAGTTTATGCACGGATCGTGTCGTTATGATAGATCGATGCCCTTGGGTTTGTGGAAGTCGCCCTAGTCATTTGAGGACCGGTCTTTGAGCGACCAATGCCATGCCTATAATGGGCTATGCCAAAACCGTGCAACCACATGTCTCGGTGTGGGCGTGGGACTGGCCGATTAATTTGCAAAACTCTACCATATGTTGCTCCATTGGAGGTGTGGGAGGTCTTGTTTGGCCAATGGTCTTTTATAACCCATCTTGTTCCCATTGGTGCAAGAGGGGCTTCATGGGATTGCTATCCATAGGGGTGAAACCTTAGCAAGGAAAGGCTGTGGTGGAGCAATGCATTGTAAAGGCCTTGTCATGAACTCTAGACCTCTTACCTTCGGCAGTGAGAGGTGGCACTAGCGCATGCCAAACAAACTAGAGTACTCATGTCGTGTGGGTAAAGTGCACAACCTCTGCAGAGTTAAATCTATTCGAATAGCCGTGTCCGCGTTCATGGACGTGCTGGCAAAGGCCACTTGAAGTTAGCTGTTGACTTTGGGAATTTCTGGAAATGATTTTCAAATCTGTTTTTGGGATTTTATCCCATGGGTTGGGCTGGGAGCCTAATGTCAGGAGGGTATCCTTCACCATCTTATGATGAATGTTATCCAACTGAAAAACTGATTTGATAAAATGAATTTTAATTATTGTATTACTGCCTTAGAACTTAATACATGTGTTTGAAATAAACATGGCTTTATGCAAATCAACCATATTAAGCCTTCCATTGTGATATCCATTATGCATGTCATTTTGTTATCCAACGGGTGTAACTTGCGAGCACGGTTGTTGTGCTCACTCTTGCTTGTTGTTGTCTTTAGCAGGAAATGGCAGCTCTCTGGTGATCTGTTCAGTGGGCCAAGTGGTCCTGATCGACTAGGATTGCGCCCTCCAGCCGATTGCCTGTGGTATATTGGGTGGTCAAGTAGGTTCTTCTGCTGTGTGATAACTTGTGGCTAGTAAGCCTCCCTTTTGTAAACAACTTTGTTGATATTAATAAAGCTTGTATTGTTGAAATGTTACCACTATTGTTCTTTGTGAAGAGCTAGCCATGATCCTTGGGACTAGCTCAAGACTACTGAGGGACCACGGAGCAAGCTCGGACCTCTATGTTCTCACGATGGGATGAACGTGTGAGGTTACGAGGTGGTCTCGGACCTCCACGACCTCCTCCGGGGGTCGCTGGTGGTTTTGGGGTGTCCTCGAGACCTCCTCGTTTTCTCTCGTGGGCGTGGCAGCCCGTGAGTGCTCCCTGGCTCCAAGACCCTCTCGGGTTATGTTCTCCTGGACCTCCAGGAGGTCCTGCTGGACCTCCTGGGAGGTCTTGGTGGACTGTCCGAGAGGTCCTTTGTGGACCTCCTAGGAGGTCCTGATGGACTTTCCAGAAGGTCATGGAGGACCTCTCGGGTGCCCTAAAGGTGGGTCGTTACAAGGCCTCATCGAGTTCTTTGTCATCAATGAACCGAGGGCAATAGGGGAAGGTGCCAAGGAGAGGAGACTTCCCAGCAGGGGCCAGAACCTGCTGGGATTCCTCAGGAATCTCCACCTCCATAGGTGGGGTTGGAGTCGCCATGGGTTCCTGAGCAGACACTGGCTTTGCCACTTGCTCGGGGGTTGGCTCGACCTCCTTTTCCTCAGGAACTTTCTCTTGTGGGGTGCTTTGGTCGGAAGTAACCGGAACACTAGAGGACCTATAAAGAAAGAAGAAAAGAAGATTAAGACTCTAGAACACCAGAGGTAAGTACTTACATAAGTTTTTCTTTCATGTATACATACTTGGTCGTTTTCTTGGTCTTGGGCTTGAAGCGCGCTGGAGCAAAGTCCGTCGCGCTTGTCTTTCTTTTCTTCTTTTCAACCGACTTCATCGGTCGTGAACTGGTAGGGCTGATTAGACCTCTCACATCTACTGACTGGAGGTCGGAAGAAATATTCTCAACCAGCTGGTCAAGAATAAGATCCATGACCATCGGATCGGATGGTGTGGTCTCATCGGTCTCCAGAATAGTTGCTTCAGTAGCAACTATCAGGTCGTGAACGATCACTCTGGGGCCTACGACCTCCGCAGCTTCTCGTTGCGGGTTCTCTTTGTCTCCCACCTATGACATAAATATAATCTGATTAGGTGATGAAATTTCTATCTAAGATATATGCTCCATCACAAATGCTTTTCTTACCTCTGGAAGGCCATCATCTTGCATGGCCGCAGAGCAGGAGTTGGTCGGAACAATGATTAGAGTAGAGCCATCATTGGACTCTTTTTCCCTCAAGTCGACCGCCTGCATATTAGAGCATAATCATATACTGATCGGAGAGCATATAAAAGATGAGAAAAAACTGATATTTACCTTAAGTCTCCTAATCCTCTCTTCTAGAGAGACAACAGCCAGAACATTGGGGAAAGCAGCCTTCATATCAGGCTCCCCAGCGCAGATCATTTTGATCCGCTCTCTGACCTTGTCAGAAGAAAGGGCTTCAAAAGGATAAAGAGATTTTAAGGTTATAAAATAATCAACTAAATTAACCAAACTGGTTGGGATTTTCAGGCCTTACTTTCCCTGGAGTGTTTGGTCGCCTCACACGACCAATATGCCAGAGCAGGGAATGTGATCGAAGCTTCAAGGGACTAATCCGGCGCAGGAAAAAGTTTCTAACCACGTGACAAACAGTTAATCCCTTGGCACTAAGGTCTTGGATAGCATTGACCACCCTTCCAACCTGTCCTTCTTTCTTCTCGGTGGACCGCCAGTGCAGGTTCTCGCTCGTAAAACCCCTAAAGCTTTGTGCTGAAGGGATTTTATAGCCGTAATTCTTTAACTGCATCGAGGAGTTACCCAAAGTCCAACGGACACAAACCAGAGTCCAACGGACAGAAAAACTCTTCGGGTCCTAAGACAATTTCTCAACTGTAAAATAAATACAGACCACCTCCTTTGTCACGACATTAAATGAGGGTCTGCCCGGTACGGCTTTTGTCGGGAGATAGTGTTCACACGACCAATTAATTTTAAAGTTCGGAGGCTAACTGACAAGGATTAAAATCTCTATGTATTACTTTAATAGATAATAAAAGACCATAAGTCTTCGTGGTCGTAACCCCTAAGGCTAACAACCACTGTGGTCATAAGGATTCCAGAGGTTACATAATGGATACCCTAGTCGGATGAGATCCTGTACCCAGTCCCCTACCAGATGACTGCTCGAGAAAGCAATAAACTAGCATCTAGATCTAACTCTAAGTATATTCCTTATTGTGTGATGAATAGAACACATGTCATATTTAGTCCATACCACGTGACGTTTCATAGTCCTAAGACACTGACAATAACCATCATACGGTTCTGTGTCTCACATGCACTAACCGACGATCAGTTACTGTTTCGATAACCGTAACTGACCATCCGACCAGACACGTCTCTTTTAATAGACGTCTTCTCCAGGAGTAACTATCACACATTCAATGGTTATTTAAGGATGGAGCACAGAGGAATAAGGGCATCAGATTGAAGTGCGACAATCAACATTAGATTCATATTTCAAATCTGATTCAATAGCATAGCAAGTATTACGCTCAATGTAATTAGGATTAGTCCACTGCCTTGTCGATGGTATCCCCTGTAAAAGATCCAGTTCATAGCAATAAAAAGCAATCACATTCTCTCCTAAGAACTTTTTGTTATTTTTCTTTATTTATTTTATAAAATCGACGACTCGATCGTCGACATCTCTTAAAGAGAACTAATTAATATGATTTATCTCTTACTAAATAACTTGATCGTCTTCCATAACGGCGTCGCGGCTGCTAGCCAGCGCTGATGTTGTGGCTCATTGCGCTGGTAGGTCTGACTAACAAATACGTCCACAACACACACACATATATATATATATATATATATATATATGGTATGGTACTTCTGTATACTAGCTAGATTCATCGATCATCGTAAATCAAACGATCGAGTAGATGCATGCACATCGCGAAGAAAAAGGACTTTTGGCAGGTATATAGGTAGCCACATGTACATATGAATCTCAACAGCTAGCCGCACATCAACTGCAATTAACGATGATACACAAATGTACACAACGATTCCAGACACGAATGATCAAAATTAATCGAGCACCTTCCTTTCACATCCATTCATTCTGGAAATTCACAGATCCACCCTAGGCCGGGACTCTTCCTCCTGCTCAGGAAATGACTTGAAACGGAGAACCCCAGCTCGTTGAGGAAGAGGTAGCCTTGAAATGATGAGCCTCGCCACGTTTTCTGCTGCAACAGCGCCCGTCTCCATGGCGCTCGCCGCGCTCTCAAAGGTATTCACGTAGTACAGCTGCTTACCGTCCAATATTATCGGAGCAAAATCTTCTGGAGCTTCATAGTGAGGATAAGCAGGCCAGTTTATCCGAATCGTCTCTTTCCTCGTGCTGTTGTAAGCCTTTAATTAATTAGTAACTCCCTTAACCAATACAAATCTACTCTATAGAGATACTTACCTAAAGATCTCATCCAGCTGACTGTCATCCAGCTTCACACGCGAGAACATCTTGTAAGTCATGTCATGTTCGCTGTACTTCTTCCGAACTGAGATGCACGAGAAAGGGATATCAGGGAGCTCCAGAGTTCCTATCAGCTCTGGAATATCTGACACTGACCTTAGACCGAAATATTTCTGCATAGTAACAAACAGCGCAACAGGAGTAACTTCTCATGACAAGCAAGGAAGATTACAAGAGTATAGGCTTTCATGTTTCATCAACATCAAGTTAACAGGCTATTACTAGTTACTTGCTGCTCATTTAACAAGTTGGTGTACTTATGTTTATGTGAGGAGGTTTCTTCTCAAAATGACCGATACAGTACACCAAGTGCAATAACACTTACCGGGTTCAAAAGGCCCCTGACAAAGGTTGCATGGGTATGCTGCATCTTCCTCGGTGGAATGGAGATTGGAGGGCTAAATGTAATGTTCACCTCATCAAGTGGTGTTGCAACCACCGTCACCTTACAGTTATATTCATGCCCTTTATTGGATTTGAGAACATAATAATCCCCAGCATCAGAGATTGAGTCTATGCCTTCTTGGAGATGCAAGGTGGCATTTGCGGTCTTAAGCAATCCAGTAGCTAGCTGCCAGTTGCCTCCTTTGACAGCCCACAATCCTGACTCAGAGCCAGCTAAAGACACAGCACCCGCGAGGCCACTTATACTCACACTCTGGCCATAGTTGATTCTTGTTATCACCTGTCAAGGATAGGGGACAGGATACCACTGAACATACTTATCAGAAAGTGTAAGATTTCTATGAAATTAATAAATTCAGATTTTTTTTCAGTTGTAACGGTACACAACACATCTTCCAGAAGAACATTAAGAGCATATTACACCTGATGAATATACCAATTATAATATGCTTGACTGGTAAGGTCTTCTGAGATTTCAAGTGTTTGGTTAGTTCTTAATCGGTCCTAAGAAATGTTAAGAAACGTCCATCTTTTTTCTTTTTTTTTCTTTTTTTTTCTTTTTTTTTTTTTTTTTTTGGGGGCGCACTGCTCCAAAACATGTGGGAGATGCTAGGAACTAAATTTAAAGAGAATTGCCTTGAGCAATATATGTACACAGGAAGTGAGTGCAAGACTTCTATTAACTACAAAGGAAGTTTAGTGCATATTGTATTCCACTAAATGCAGTTATGAAAGCATGGAGCAGCCATGAAAATTCCTCCTTTGCCAATATAGAAAATTGTGGGTTATCGATTGAGAATTGAGATGAGGGAAGAGAAAATATTGGGAAGAATCATATCTATCATACAGTGACGAGCTCTGATATAGTTTGGGAATTTAGCCCAGCGTCAACCAGCTCCTCCTCTAGGGTCCTGCGAGTGAGCCCGTAGAGGCCTGACCATTTCAGCATCTCCTCAACCGTGTGAAACACAGGACGAGACTCAAATCCATTGTAGAAAAGCATAAATTTTTGCAACATTTCCTGCATAACAACATGTGAGTATTTAAGACACTTCACCACGCTTCTTGTTAAGCAGTAAAACCATGAGAATATCCATCTCAATCGATAAAATGGTAAAGGTGGTGTGTAGGGTAAACAACCGATCCAATCGTGCAAATTTTACCAAGCATGATCAATTTTGCCATTTCGTACTACACCATTTCACAGAAGATCACATATATATTTGTAAAGCTGCAATCTTGATGATGTAGTTCATAAATAAAAGGAATAAGTCCATATAACACCATAAACTTTGCTCGAAAGTCCATCTAGCACCCCCAACTATAAAATCAGATAATTGATCCCCCAAACTTTGCAACTCGGTTCAAATAACACCTGATCAGGTTTCGCAGGGTGGTATTTGCTTGCGTAACACGATGAGTGGGTGGTTTTGCCACGTAGGATGACATGCTGACCAAGTTGGGCCATTGATAGGTGGGGCCCACAAGGGTTTCTCCTCCATCGAGCTACTAGCCAGGCTTCCATGGCCGCCACCCCTGTAGCTCATTCCCTCTATGTTTCGATTTGGAAAAGACCCCGTGGATCCCACACCTCGTTCACTAAACTTAGCTAACGTATCATCCTAAGCGGCAAAACCACCCACTCATGACTCCACACGGGCAATACCACTACTACGCGAAACCGGATCAGGGTCTACTTATTTGAACTGGATTGTAAAGTTCGGGGTGTTATATGGACTTTTTCCTAAATAAAAATGCACTACTGGTAGAATTAGAGGGTGGATGGAGTATAGTAAAGCAGGAGGAGGAGGAAGAGGAAGAGGAAAAGTTGAACCTGGACAAATCTGTCCATCTTGAGCAGCGACAAGCCATAGCGCTTAAGAAGCAGCAGCGAGTTGAGAAGGCCGTGCAGCTTGCGGCGCAACCAAGAGCTCCCGGGCGGTGGCGGGCGGAGCGTCTGGAAGACGAAGCGGCCGCCGTCCCAGATCCCAAGCCAGTCGCCGCCGCCGCCGGTCTTGACGGCGAGGCCTAGGAGATGGGCGAAGCGGCGCGCGTGGAGGTTGCGGGGGTGGATGATGGAGCCGCCGGCCTCAAACTCGTCGCCGGAGATGGTGACGGTGGCGAGGCGGCCGCCCACCCTGGCACGGCGCTCGAAGACGCGGACCTGACCCCCGGCGAGGGCGGTGGAGAGGCCGGAGGTGTAGTTTGTGAGGAAGAAGGCGGTGGAGGAGCCGGAGATGCCGCTGCCGACGATGCAGATGTCGCCGGCAGCGGCGTCGGCGCCGTAGAGGAGGGGAGGCAGGAGGAGGAGGAGGAGGAGGGGCAGCATCGAGAAGTCAGACGGAGGTGGTGTTCACTGCTTACTGCACCGCGGTGGGCGGTGGGGTGGAGTCGCCGTGTGCACCGCTCGGATCAACTTTGACAAGCAAGCAAAGCCGCTCGTATTAAGGCCGGGTTACTACTTACTACTAATAAATAAATCAGTGAGGGCAGATGCATTATCTTTCACCCATTCATATGTCATTTGTTTTCACCCCTATTGATGAGATGCTACCATTCGCTGGGTTAAAAAAATTCGAAGGAAGAGGGGAAATTGATCATTTAGCATATCTTATGTGTGTGTGTTTTAAATGTCACATCTTTTCACGAGCCACTTGATTATTTGTTTTTTTTTGGGATAAATTTGTACATATCTTCTTCCTTACTCCGGCCATAGTCGACCCGGCACCTTCGCCGCCACCTCTCTACACACTCTTCTTCTTCCTCCCCCCTTCCTTCTCCCTTCGCCAACCATGGCTGCCTCCTCGCTGGATCTAGTTACCATGGCTGGCTCCCACGCCCCTGCTTATTGGAGCGGCCGTCGCTTCCGCAACATGGCCATTCTGAGGATGACGTCGCCGCTAGCATGGTCGGATTCGGCGAGGAGGCCGCCGCTGCTAGAGCTCTAGCAAGGCCGCATCCGACCTCACCTTCGTCGGATCCGATGAGGAAGTCATCGTATCTAGTAGCACGCGCTTCGGCTTCACAATATCAGCGAGGAGGTCGTCACCTTTGTGGGCACCGCCCAATGCAGCTGGATCCGGTGAGGAGGCCGTCTCCGCTCGAGCGCCTACAAGCCGTCGACACGGTTGGATCCGGGCGGCGGCCGAGGTGGGGAGCGGCGAAGCGAGGTACACCTCAGGGACGACGACATTGATGATGGCACCCGCCGACGCGAGTTGGGAGCTCCGCTTCCTCCTGGAGCTCACCGCGCTACTGCCCCACCGCCGTCGTTGAATAAGACCGCGGCGGGTCAGCTATGGTCGAAGCAAGGAAGAAGAATGAGAAGACGACATTGACAAAATTGGTATTTTTTTGCAAAAGGGTATATTATGGATTGACTCATGAACCGCATGTCAAATAATCTATTACCGGAAATGTAATTTCAAATGATCAAAAACACATGTAATACGTGGCAAATGACCAAAATTCGTGAGGAATAGAGCTTTATTGATTAAACACAGGTAGAGTTACAATCGTTGAGCACACCAGCTAGCCAAACAGCGGAACTACGATAACGACGAGCTGCTGTGCTAGCTCGTGAGCTATCCTATTTTGCTTTCTCCTGTCCTTAAGATAGATAAACTAGTACTTATTATTATCCTTATCCATCCGGTGGCGCCGGCCCCTAGTTTTCTGATCAGATCGTATCATATCATATCAGGCAACCAACAGCGGCATTGTGTTTATCATCTAATAATAGCCGTAGATTGATTCTATCATGCTTTCATGTACATGCGTGATGCGTTACTATATGCTATGTGTTTGAAGCAAGAATAACTAACGAGTCGTTTGGGTTTTCCAAGATCTCTTGGAGGGAGTTTTTGCTTGCATTCTTGTTATCTTCTCCTGAAAATTATTTATTTTATCGTCACAGACAAAGGTGAGGCATAGGACTAGGATCTTTCTTTCATTCTACATTTTTTACTTAGCTATTTAGTTGTCTTGGATATACCCCATACGCTGGATTCCAAGATACGTATTATCAGGATCGACAAAAAAAAAGAAAGAAGCTTTCCTGAGAACAAAACAAAAAAGCAGAGATCAAGGAGAAGCCAAAAGGGTAACAAAAACTAGTTCTCTAAATTAATATAGTTGAGTTAGCTAAATATGATTGCCAAGAAAATTTCGAACAGGTATCTAGTGTAGAATAGATATAATTGAATATTAATATAGTTGATTTAATTTAGAGCGGAGACAGTGACTTCAATTTAGAGTGGAGATAACGCGGTGGGAAGATACTCTATACGGACGACAGAATGTGTAGGGTGTGTTTTCTAAAAGAGTGGTGTAGAGTAGAGATGAATCGACGTTAACACTGTCGATTTAATTTAGAGAAGAGACAACTGATTCTATTTAGAGCATAACAATGTGGCGGCAAGAGATGCTATGCAGGAAAAAGAATGCGCAAAATTTGTTCTGTTACAGAGTATGAGCAATATACCTCTATTTAGTTGTCTTTCTTGGCCGGGCAATCTTTTTTAGAAGATGTAGGAGCGGCAATGTCCACAGATGGAGAAAAATCTGAGCTGCACAATATAATATTTGTATAATGAGAACGCTGGACAATTGCGGCGCCCCGTGTCTTTACCCTGAAGGGTAATCACACTTAAGCATACGGATTACTATTTATCTGCTCGGTAGGACACCTCTCCGACAAATAGTAAGCCTTACCAGAGTTAACACAACAGAATAATAAGATGTAAATTATACTTTATTGCAACAGTTGGCCACGCAAGGCTATGATCTTTAATATAATTATTTAATTACAACGGGAAAGACTTCCCCTCACTTGTCTGCTCTGTTCCACCGATCGTCTACTCGTCGAATAAGGGGTCCACCTCGCTCTGGTCCTCGTAGTAAGCGCTCTCGCCTCCTGCGGCCTCCTCAGCACCTATGTATCCTTCATCCCACTCGGGATAATTTCCGACTGGATTAGGATCTAACAAAGAAGAATAATAGTAAGAATGAGTACTTGTGTACTCAGCAAGCATTTATTAGCAAAGATGCACTGTATAACTCTTCTCTGTTCGTTATCAAATTTTCTAACTCATCTCTTTTCTGGAAAATAATTCACCAATATTTAAGTGGCAGTTTTAATTCTGAAAAGACTACTTGTCACTCGGTAAGAAGATAAACCCCTAGCAGTCACCGTATACTCCAATCGAGGAGACAGGCATGAATTCATGATTTTATTTAGCACTGCGTAGGCTTTGTACCACTTTATCCATAGCTACTCTGATCTCTCTTCGAGCTAGGTCTCTCGCATTTCCTTTGATGCGGTATCGAGTTCAGAATACATACCGTTTTTCAGGTTACATGATTAAGTCTCCTCCTATTACTTTTCGTCGGTGTCCTAGGGTGCTCACCCAGTTCTCCACCAAGTTCCTGTAATGTTGGTTGGGCCGGACATCCCCGCACCCAACACTCCACCTTGTGGCACTATAGCGCATTGGATCCCCCACTTTCGGACTCTGCCTACCGGTCCTGGGTTCCTCCATAACTCAACCCATGCAATATTATTTACCCAATGTGGAGAGCATAATTACGTAACAAGTAGCATTTTCTATCCGCATGAGACGGAAAAATGGTTGGCACTTAAATACGACCTTTTTATCTGAGTATGAGTTTTGTTGGTCCTTATATATCATCCATATGCAAAGGGTCACGTCTCTTCCCTCTTCTCTTGTCCTGCCAAGGGCCCCCTTACCATCCTGATAATTCTCTTGAAGTACAATTTGCTCATCTCAAATTGTCTTGCTTTTTCTCATTTCTCATCTCATTTATCTTTATCTCTTTTATCCGATTTGATTTTGAGACATAGTTTTGATGCATGTATATATAGGATACAACAAAGTAACTTTCACATTTAATATAACTATATTGATGTTCAAGAGGTAAGCTTGCCTTCATAGTCGTAGAAAAGATCGGCGTCAACGAAATCTGGATCAATTACACCTGCCTGTGTTGGTTCGTCCTCTGCAATTATACGACATACGTGAAAAATAAATAAATAAATACTTATTTGATTTTGGTGCTACTAGGTGTATATTAATCAGTTGGTTTCCTTCGTTAGCAGATTTTAATTTAATAAACATTTTTCGGATCTCCGTTAGGTTAGCACTCCCCAGCTATGGTTGTTCTATGGTCTACGGACTCTAGAATCAAGGTTGCCTATACTCGTGTTTTATCGCATGAAAATAAAATACTACACGTACCTGCACTGTACAAAATTAATTAAATGTCATTAGTGGATTAATCTTTCACATCAAAATCACTGATGGGTCTAATGGTCCATTACCGAGATTTATCTATTTTAGTGATTTTATTAATCAACAGCTTAATTTTGACATCATAAATTAATTTGGATTTTTTTCCTGATTTTATTTTTTGTCGGTTGGTCTACTGTTATTTATCCTAACGCGGTTCACAAATTTAGGATCATTCATAACCTGGTGTGTTCCAACCTTGGATTTTGTAATACTTGGGAGTCCTAACAGTTTAAAATTCGAGCAGAGATTCATTTTGTAATACTTGGGAGTCCTATTTTTGTAATTTTTGGGGACGATGACCTAGTTTTGTAAATACTTTTTATTTCCAAAAAAAATTCCAATGTGAGCTATCAGGATCAGGTCTTTTGGTTGACGAATTAGCGCAGCATAAGACCATCTCCAAAATTGTGTTTTACCCGGTTCAAATGAGGAAAGAGAAAACATTGAATCGATTCAATACATTGGAGGAGTCGATTCCAACAAAAAAAATGCATGGAACTGAATCCTACTTAGGAATCGATTCAAAACATTAAACAACTCATATGAACATTAAACAACTATATAGGAGAGAGTACGGTTGAGAGAGGATATTATTATTTTGTGGTTTTTTTTAATGAAACTTGGGTCCCAGTTATTAGTAGGAATCGGTTCAATACATTGGAAAAAAATAAGCTCGGTTTCTAGAATACTTATGTGGCATGACTTTAAATCAACATTGGTTCATTACACTAAAGATGCTATAAGACAACACAATCTGATTCGAGTATCATTCATGGGTCCCTGGAAACGGTACGGCAGGGCTGAGTAGAGTAGAGGTTGCGTTGCGTTGCAGTGCAGAGCGAGTTGAGTGGACTTGGTTTGGAAAGAGGGAGGAATTCGAAATTTGAAAAGGAGGCGCCCTCGCCTTGCCTTCCATTGGATCATTGGATTCCATCCCCTCCTCCTCCGCAATCCATTCCCCAAAGGGAAGGGAAGCATTTCCTCGTCGAGTCGAATCGATGGCGTCTCCCCCCCCGCCCTTCGACATCTGCGGCGACTTGGACCTGGAGGACGACGACCCCGCCACCGCCACCGCCTATCGCCGCAACCCTAGCCCTCCTCCTCCTCCGCTCGCCGCCCCGACGCCCAACGGCCTCAACGACCGTCTCCTCCGCCTCACCCGCAGCCGCCCTCGCCCCCAAAACCCTAACCCCGATCCCCCCAATCCTCCGCCTCCAGGTATCCTAACCTATCTATCTTTCTAGATTGATTGATTGATTCGTCTTCGTCGCCGTCCAATCAATCGGACTATTTACTAACGCTTCTTCTTCCGTCGCAGAACCCCAAGCCAGGAAGCTCAAGCTCGCCGGCCGCCGCCGTCTATGCAAGCTCTCCGCAGCCGCCGACGACGCCGCCGACGAAGACAGCATCCGCGACATACTAGATGATCTCACCACCCGCCTCGACTCTCTCTCGGTCGACAGGCCCAAGGCAAGGCCCAAACCCCAAGTGGCCCCGCTGCCGTGCGCCATCACAGACCAAGACGCGGGGCACTACGAGAGTGCCGCGTCTTCACTGGGTTCCACCCCCGACAAGGCACCCAAAGGGGCAGATTCAGATGCGGATGCGGATGGAAACCCCTTTCCCCTTGAGGTTTCCAGCTCGGATGAAGCTGCGGTGATCGCGAGTTGTGCTACTAAGGTGAAGAGACCACAACCTTCAATTGCCTCAGCCTGTAGGGATCGTGGTGAGAAGGTCGATGACAAGGGGAAGAAAGACATAGTAGGAGCTCATGGCGTTAAGGATAGGCAAACTAGGGTATCAAAGACCTCATCCTTTGTGGACTGTGATGATGATGGGGATGAGGAGGAGGAGAAAGCAACAGGAGCTTGTGCTGTTAAAGAGGTAAGCGGGAAGGTGTTGAAGGCCTCCTCTTTTGGGGATTCTGGCAATGATGATAAGATGAAAGGAAAAGGAGCTTATGGCCTTGACAAGGTGACAAGGAGGGTGCCCAAGGCCTCAAAGTTCGGGAATTACGATGCTGCTGACGACGACGACGACGATGCGGGGAAGGAGAAGGAAAACCGTGGGGTTGTTGAGGACGATGATGACGATGTTGACTGGGAGAAGACGGAGGACTTCAAGATGGAGCCCACTGGAAGTGGCGTAATGTTGAAGCCGTACAAGCTCCCAGGAAGGATATTTAAGATGCTTTACCCCCATCAGCGTGAGGGGCTCAGGTGGCTTTGGGTTCTGCATTGCCGGGGAACTGGAGGGATCCTAGGGGATGACATGGGCCTCGGCAAGACCATGCAGGTGCAACCCTTCATTCTGCTTCAAATTTCGTTTATTTTTAAGTTTTTTTATTGCATCGTTGTTTGATTACAACAAGGCTCAAGAGAATATCTCGTGGTACCATTGATGCCAGTTGGTTACACCCCTTGTATATCAGGACTGTAACTATTGATTGAAGCTGTATTATTTTTTTTCCAATTAATGGCAGGATCAGGGGAGGCTTTTGTTTAGTTCTTGTGGACACCTTTATGTTTTGGTAATAGACTACAGAAATTGCGAACACCTGCATCTTTTGCGCTGTTTAGTTTCTGCATTTGTGAAACTGAAAGCAATTTTCATTCAATAGAAGAATAGACCTTTTTTCTTGCTGTCGTGAGTGTAGTGACAGTGGTTTCCTGATTGGCTTCATGGTGCGAATTACATTGCAACTTTTTTCCTTTAGCCACTGTCTATTATGAATATGAAGTGGTGCAGTGTGAGTGCAATTCAATAATGAGGGCTTGCATCATTATTTTTTATTTTTGCAGGTTTCTGCATTCCTGGCTGGATTGTTTCATTCCCGTTTAATCAAGAGAGTGTTAATTGTTGCCCCAAAGACACTTCTGACTCATTGGATCAAGGAACTTTCAGTTGTGGGCCTCAAAGAGAAGATCAGAGAGTAGGATCTGCTATATATATATATATATATATATATATATATATATATATATATATATTCTCAAATTGATAGAGGTCAAGCCCTGTTAGTTGTTGTTAATTGTCTATTTTTTTTTTCGACAGCTACTCTGGTCCCAGCGCAAATGTTCGCAACTATGAGCTTCAATATGCCTTCAAGGTCTGGTCTGCTAACATAAATATGTCTTCCATTAGGATCATTCATAACCTGGTGTGTTCCAACCTTGGATTTTGTAATACTTGGGAGTCCTAACAGTTTAAAATTCGAGCAGAGATTCATTTGTACATAGCGTCATTTAAAAAGAAAAAGAATGCCTGTTTCTTCCAAGATATTTTAATGAATCCCACCAGCTATGTTAACTCCTTATTGTCTTCTACAGGAGGGCGGTGTCCTTCTAACAACATATGACATTGTACGGAACAATTACAAGCTGATAAGAGGTAACTTCTACAATGATACTGATGACGATGAGGAAGACATGTTATGGAACTATGTTCTTCTTGATGAGGGACATATTATCAAGAATCCGAAGACACAAAGGGCCCAAAGTTTGTTGGAAATACCTTGTGTACATCGCATTGTCGTTAGTGGAACACCTATACAAAATAACTTGAAGGTGCCCCCTCTCTGAAATTCCTGAAACCTTGTACTTTACACGCCATCCTATTTATTACCAATGCAAATAAACCTGATTATTCTTGCAGGAAATGTGGGCTCTGTTCCATTTCTGTTGCCCGGAAGTCTTGGGTGATAAGGAAGAGTAATTCATTTACTCCTATTATTTTCCTGCATTACCGATGTTGCTTTATTTTGCACAATATAGTGTCATTTATTTATCTAGATTACAACAGGTTCAAAACGAGGTATGAGCTGGCTATCCTTCGAGGAAATGACAAGAATGCTACCAATCGAGAGAAGCACGTAGGCTCAAATGTAGCAAAGGTACTAATTTTTATTCTGGGTTTGTGTTCAAGTAAGAGATGGATGGTATGTGAGTCCTGTTTCCTGTTGTTATTGTGGTCGGACAACTTTAGTGCTTCCTCATTGTTTTGGGTATTTATTAATTTGGAGAACCGGATGTTCAGCTATGTTGGTATTTTGTACTGTGAAAGGTTATGGTGTTTGATATATCTTATATTCCAATTTGTGCAATGACATTATTTTTTGTTGTTATTACAGAGAGTGCATTCATATATCAGCAAAGTAGTACATTCAATTCTTATTTGACTTGTGCAAGCAATGCATATAGACTGCATTTTCAGATTCCAGACTAACTAAAATCCACTTTTAGTTGAAGCCATGAGAGGGCAAGCAAGTTAGATTAAGCCATCTCAGTTTGCTGCATTTTGTTGTTGAAATATCACTCATCCTACAAGATTATTACCGCAAGTCTGTCGTCCTAAATATGTTATATGTTATAATATGTGGTTTTCGGTCTGGTACTTGACTATTATTCACAGGAATTAAGAGAACGGATAAAGCCATATTTTCTGCGACGTATGAAAAGTGAAGTGTTCCTTGATAGTGATGCAACAGAAGATAAAAAGCTAGCTAAGAAGAATGAGCTAATTATCTGGCTGAAATTAACAGCTTGCCAGGTACAAATTTTGGTGCATTGATGCAAAACTGGTTGAGTTATTGGTTAATGGCGATTTTTCTATTTTTCTTTCTTTTGGGTGCAGAGGCAATTATATGAAGCTTTTCTGAACAGCGAACTAGTTCATTCATCAATGCAGGGATCACCCTTGGCCGCAATCACGGTAAGCATCACCTTCAAAGCTTTTTCTTTGTACTGATCTTGTCTACCTTTATTTGTCCTCATGTTGCCTGCATCCGTTGGCTCTTGGGGTCCACTCATTCAATTTTGTTCATGTATGCTCATCATATATGGTGTTCTGGATGGTGTTGTTTCTATGATGCACATTCACTTGTTGCTTAATGGCCTAAATTTATATTAAAAAACATTTTTAATGTGCATGTTCTTTGGTGCAATTATGTTTATTTCACATTTTTTTCTTCTTAAACAGATATTGAAGAAAATATGCGATCACCCACTGCTATTGACTAAGAGAGCCGCTGAGGGTGTCTTGGAAGGCATAGATGCAATGTTAAATAATCAGGAAATGGGAATCGTCGAGAAAATGGCCATGAAACTTGCAGATATGGCTCATGATGATGATGCACTACAAGTTGGTCAGGATGTCTCTTGCAAGCTATCTTTTATCATGTCCTTGTTGGTAAGCATTATGTGATGCATGCCCATATTAGGTGGTAGCATTGTCTTTGTTTATCTAAATTCAAATGGTTAATGTCTAATGTTGCAGCGGAATCTTGTTGAAGAGGGGCACCATGTTTTAATCTTTTCACAGACTCGTAAAATGCTAAACCTTATTCAGGTCTGTTCTTGTTATGTTAATCCTTGTTTGCTTTACAATGCATGCCATTTTCTTGTGATTTAATATATTACTATTCAGAGCAAAGTAATTGTTTTAGACCCTTTGTTACTCTTGTGTAATCGGAGAATCACATAAACAGCCAATTTCTTCCAGTGAATGTGTATTGAAATTATAATGTGTACGCATTATTATCGCTTAGACTTTTGTGTACACCAGAAGAACCACATCACATTCAAGTCCTGTTTGATAGTGAAGTAGAACTACTAGTTTAGGTGAATATTATCTTTTTATTTTCATTATCAAATAAAAATAACACTTTTGCTCTTATATATGATAATCTAATGGCGCTGGCACATCATTTTCTGTAGTTATATTTTATATCAAATATCTAGAATCATCTATGCATGCCTAACTCGTTATTTTAGCTCACCATATTGGCACTTTCATTTATCTTGTAATATGGAATTGTTGGGTTGTCTTGGAATACTGCTACCGACAATTCCCTCCGCACCTTGGTAGGAACAGCTTTCTTGGCTTCTCTTGGTAATATTTGGTATGTGGCCATTGTGATTTAATGATGATAGTTTCTTTTGCAACTATATTATATATAGTTCCATGAAATGAAGCTTTTTTTATTTCTGGAGCTGCTTATTTTTGTCAACTGCTGTTTGTATTTTTCACTTTCAAAATCAGACCATAGCCACCTTCTTTTCATATTTAAAAAAATGTGTGGCCATCTACTTTTCATATTTTAAAAATGTAAGGCTTTTCGGCTTTCCGCTAGTTCTGCTCAAGATATTCAGGAAACATTACTTCTCATCAGTAATAGAAAAGTTATCTCGACGACATCAGCGTAGAGTTTTTTTCCCCATAGTGGTTGAGGTACACTGATTTGTGAGAACTTGAAACAAAATGGTATGATAACATGAGCTTTAGCTTGAGCAGTAGGCTTTTGGCATCCGTGATTTACTGCTGGCATCAAATTGCATATAACAGCAATGATGCTTTGGCCTATTGGCACCAAAGTGTTGTTGTACTCTACATTTACACTTCCATTTTTGTTGAGTTTGTCTACTGTCATCATTTTTTATGAAACGTGGATGCTTACCTACATTCTTTGGCTTAACACATTCACTATTGCAACAGGAAGCTATATTATTAGAGGGCTACAGGTTTTTGCGCATTGATGGTACCACCAAGGTTTCTGAGAGGGAAAGGATTGTGAAGGTTCCTCTCCGTGTTTCTTTTTTATGTTATGTCATGGAATCAATTACACCTGATCTGTTGCTTACGTATTATGCATTTGCATCCTCCAGGATTTCCAAGAGGGTCCTGGAGCTCCAATATTTTTGCTGACCACACAAGTTGGTGGGCTTGGACTTACGCTCACCAAGGCTGCTCGTGTCATAGTAGTTGATCCTGCTTGGAATCCAAGGTACCTGGACAGTGATGACACTTCCTGATCGAGTGTATTGCTTTTGGTTTTCTAGAATGCTTGCCACTGCAAGTTTTTATTCCTTAACACACTCTTGTTTTTCTTTTTACAGTACGGACAGTCAAAGTGTTGATCGTGCTTATCGAATTGGGCAGACCAAAGATGTGATTGTATACCGCTTGATGACATCTGGAACCATTGAAGAAAAGATATACAAATTGCAGGTTGAAATATGATCGAGAATTTTTACTTGCTGGTCGTGTGTCATTATATCTAATTCTTTGAAGCAATGATTAGAAACCTTGTTAAAAGGACGAACTTCCTTTACCTGATTTATATGGTGATGTTTAGTTATATATCTCCTTGTGTTTTTCTTTGTAGCTTGACAGTACTAATGTTTGCTTTCCAGGAGTGAAATTTGGTAGCAATTTATTGCAGTGAACTTCTTTTCCTGATACACTCGGGAGTCTAATGTTTGCTTCCCTGATAGTAATTTATTACTGGGTTGTGCACTGACATGTTTTCCTAGGACATCTCTAGCTTTAAGTTTTGTACTTCCACTTCCTCAAATTGCATTGGCAAGTTCTTTTTTTAGTAAAACGAAAGCTAGACTGTGACTAGTAAGATATAATGTTTTTTTTCAGGTCTTCAAGGGGGCTCTGTTTAGGACAGCCACAGAGCACAAAGAACAAACACGTTACTTCAGCAAGAGGGTACTTATTCTGATACCGGTTCTTGTCATTGTTTGGTCCATGTTCTACTGGATACTATGGTTAGTTCTTATGTGTGCCTTCAGGACATTCAAGAGCTTTTTAGTCTGCCACAACAAGGTTTTGATGTTTCCCTTACGCAAAAGCAATTGCAAGAAGAGCATGGACAACAACTTGTTATGTAAGACGTCTATTTTCGTTCTATTAATTCTAGCAGTTACTTTGATCTTGATGAGTTGACTGCGTGGTACTTTGAAAAGTTTGTTATCGATATTTCCTTTAATGTTTGTTGTAGATAATTGGCGTCAGCAATCTGAGGTTACATTGCATTTTCACATAAATCTGAAATGAAAATGGTTGTCATAGTTACCATGGTATTAATCAGGCAGAAAGCGCACACAAAAATGTGGAGGTTCCTCCAGGATTTTAGTGGGCGTTTTGATATACAGATGGCTTTTGTTCTTTAGCACATGATAATGGTGTAGTCCAGAAAAAATGTAGCTGCTAGTTTTGAAATGAATTTGCTGGCCACGGAGCTGCTCGTTCCCTGAGCAATAGTTGCCGATAATTGTAGTTGAGCGCTGAGAAGTTTGTTCCCTGTGCAATGTATCTTTCAGGGATGAGTCGTTGAGGAAGCACATAGAGTTTTTGGAGCAACAAGGAATAGCGGGCGTGAGCCATCACAGCCTCCTATTTTCTAAAACAGCAATCTTGCCTACATTGAATGAGAATGATGCACTGGACAGGTTGGCGTTTGCTGCCTTCAACACATACTAGCATACGTTTGTTGTGCTTGCAGAATTTCTTCAGCTAGGTAGGCATGTTCCAAGCTGTATGCCATAACTATCTGCTGTTTGTGTGTGCAGCAATCCTCGAGCCATGCCAGCCATGATGGCCAAGCAGTACTACAAGGGATCCTCATCTGACTATGTCGCCAATGGGTAAGCAGCTGCAGCATCAATCAATCAATCTTTGTGTGCAGCGAGTGCGGGTGGGTTGCACTGCGTGCGATGCGATGCGATGCGACCGGTAAACTTGACTGTCTATTCCATTCTCATGTGATTGCAGGGCTGCCCATGCGTTGAAGCCAAAAGACGAACGATTCACTGCTCGAACATACTCACCGAGCAACACAAATTCAGAGAGCCCTGAAGAGATCAAGGCTAAAATCAACCGGCTGTCACAAACCCTTGCTAACACGGTAACTACTCAGGTCTCTTGAATGGATGGATCCTGCGATTCTTTATAATCTGAGAGCGATAGATTCATTTCCCAACGAACTGTTTGTTGTAGGCGCTGGTGTCGAGGCTGCCCGATGGCGGAGACAAGATAAGGAGGCAGATAAATGAACTGGATGAAAAGCTGACCGTCATTGAGCTGCGGTCCTCTCCGGACAAGGAGGTGATCTGCTTGGATGACCTCAGTGCAGATATGAAGAACATACTGTCCGTTTAAATAACCCTTTTCTTTCTTTTGTTTGTTGATCCTGGCTCGGCCTCGGGTTGACAGACTTACTAGGGATGTAGGCCACGTCATCTCTCCTTGCTTGCCCTATTGTTTTGGTCGCTGTGGAACGTAACAAATTTTATTATTGTTACCGACTGGCTGGCTGGCTGGCTACCAGGATCAGGATGTACTCTACCCATATTATCATCAATTGGAAGCTAACGCCGCAATGTTGCTCTGATTTTTTTTCATTTAGCCCTGTGGTACCACCTAAATTGCAAATTTAGCTCTTTCCTGACCGTGGAATGATCGGAGATCGACATGTGTCACTTTCCGCACTGGGGGGGGGCGGACTTGGTGGCCAGCGCGGGAATAAGCACAACGCCACGGAAAGTTGTGGGCCTAGGCTCCTAACGCGCTGTTGGACCACGGAAGGTTGTTGGCTCATTTTTTGCGAACTGGTCGACTGCTTTCCGCTGCATAGGAGCGCGGAAAATGTGTGTGCCATTTCTTTGCATGCATTAAATGTCTGAATGCCATGCATTGCTCTTTGTGCGTTCGATATCCTTCCCTTTCTGCGTTCCAGTATCGCGGAAGGTAGCCAGCGGACTCCCGCGCTCTGGTGGCGCAGAAAGCGGTCGGGCCGACCACCTTCCCTACCGTGTTGTTTGGTCCTGTGTCCGGCCTGCCTGCTGCGCTGTCGATCGTCCTCCCGCGCTTCTCGACCACGGAATGTGCTACATGTTGACCTCCGGTCATTCCGCGCTCGGGAGGGGCCAAATTTAAAATTTTCAGGCCGAGGAAGCTAGTCTTGTAATTCAGGTGGCACCACGGGGCTAAATGGAAAAAAAATTCTGTTGCTCTTACAATCTTATATTTTGCAAACTTGGACTTGGCATGTATGCCTTGATGAAGCACTAGCCGTAGCAATAGCTAATATACTAGCTGAACTAGTCCACTGCTTGATAGTAACAAGCAAGATTTTTTTTGGTCGTATTGGCACTTTTTTGAAACGTATTTACGGATATGGCTGTCTACAATTTTTTTTGTGGCAAATTTGGTATCTTGCCGTACGGCCACCGTGCGGTTGCCATTCCACAACCGCCACGTTGCCACTCACTGCATGGCCATCGTGCGGTGACGTTGCTGCATGACCGTCGTGCGGTAGCGCCCTGCCGCCGCCACGTGTCCCTCCTCCTCGGATTAGGGTTTGGGCTGAAATTAAGGTTTAAGCCGATTAGGTTTTGGTGTTGTTTGTAGGAATTTTAAAATATAGCAAATGAGTTCAAAAAAATATTAAATTTTATGTGAATGCTCTCAACGCGGTGTACTTTATTTTGTAATTTTTTCATAATTTTATTCGTTCAGAATTTTTCTCGCAATTTCTTATAAGTGTACAGTTTGTACGAATTTGTAAATGTAAAAAATGAGCTCCAAAAATTATGATTTTTTAAAGGCTCCTGACGCATTGGACTTGACTGTGTAATGTTTGGACAATTTTTATGTGTTCTAGAATTGTATGACGACCCAACCCTAGAGCACCTGATGAGGACATTCCTACTACTACCATGTCTCCACGTGTGCATAAGGATACTCATGATGTACCTAAAGGCCCCTTGACAAGGGTACGAGCCAAGCAGCTACAACAACATGTGAATTTGTTCTTTAAAGAGCTTATTTTTTATGAGAATGTGCTACTATCTAATTCTAGTGTTTTGTACATAATTAGATATGAGGAAACCGAGACCACGGCACTGAAAAAGAACAAGAGAGAAAAAGTCCAAGAGAGTAAGATGCAGTCAGCCCATGCGGCCATCAAGGTCAAGAGCTATGCGGCAGCCACACATGCATGCACAATAATCAACCATGTTGTTAAAGGTCCAAGGCCCTACATGTTACCTCCACCAACCAAACATGTAACCAGTACATGCATGCCTCCTTGTTGACCGACGTGTAGTGCCTCCCTGTTGACCAAGTGTAACCAGCACATGCAAGCCTAACCAGCACATGTGTTCTAAATTAAGACTAGAAACTGTTAGCCAGACTCCTTTCAAAAGCCGGCCCAAGGCCCATGTGCGTGCGTTTGTGTAAGGAATTGGCTGTGCCCTTAAGTAGCAGCCGCCGATTCCATTCTAGGGGGACGAGATATTTTTTTTGATAACAGATTGTTTTGAGAGTTCTTCTATGATGACTAATTCATCATGAGGGAAAATTAAGAGTTCATCTAAATCAAGATTGTTCAACCTTTCCGCTGGGAATTGGGAGTGTGATAGGGCTTCGCTTGGTGGTCGTGAAGTTCGGCGCGTGTGTTCTTACGAATTAAAGAGTGTTCGTTCTTGCATTGGCAACGGAGGATCACTACGATTCGAAAGGCCACACGTGAGTATCTTGATCCTACGTCGAGAAGATCGGACGACCCCGTATCATCTTGGTATCAGAGCGCGGTTGACTCGGTAGGATTACTTATCCCTAGATTAGATTGATTTGTTTTTGCTGTTCTTAATACCTAGAGTCTATAAACCGAAAATTGCAACACAAAAATTTCAAACCCTAGTTTTTGCATCTATTATTTCCTGTGAATTTAGTTAGGTTTTAGTCCATTAGAATTTTTGTTTAGTGTTGATCGTAGTGTTCTTTGCGTTGCTTAATCTTTGTGTCCAATCAAAACCATTAAAAAAACGATCTGCTACAGTTGCGCGTCGCTACAGTGATCTGGGTTTTTCTACAAAACCGAGAAACTCCACACTTGATTCACGGTTGCTCTGATCTTGCAGCAAGCAACAAGAATCGTAATTCGTCATTGGCGCAAGAAGATGGTTCGACTACCGCAGATCAACCAATCCATTAGTTCGTCTTCACATAAAGTAAATTACTACAAAGAACTGCGTTCGTGAACAGTTCAGAAATAAAAAGGGTTGCTACGTTTTCTTTCATCTTTGAGACTAGTCTTTGATAATTGCTTAGGGTTGTTCATTGAATTATTTACACTGCTGAAAATTAGAACTTGTGCGAGGGAACCTTAAACCCTAGTTTCGGCAACAAAAAAAAGAAAAGAAAAAAGAAAAGAAAGAACGAAAGAAAGAAAGAAAGAAAAGACAAGCCACAAGTCAAAAAAAAAATCCGTGGCTATGAAGTAAAAAAAAGAAGAAGAAGAAAGAAAGAAAAGAAAAATATATTGGCCGAAAACTTAGGAAAAGGATAACCTTAGTTCATAATTTCAGATTGTATAAAAATTTTCTTTGAGCAATCTTGTGCCCTCACATTTCATATTATTGCAATTGGCTAGCGTCTCTTCTAGTACTTGGTGCAAAACGAGCTAGTTTTTTTATCTTAATTTCATATTGTATCTCACTAGCTCATTCCTTTGTTTGCATTGAGTCACATTAATCTTTGCGTGTGCGTTCATATACTTCACTTAAACCTTTTGGATCAGCACTTAGGCAAAATATTCTAGCTTGGATTATTACTTAGCTTTACAACATCAAGAATTTCATATTGCTAGGATATACACCTCCATACCAAGCTCCACCAAATAACCGTTGTTGTGCAATTGTGAACACTCTTAAATTTGCTTAATCATCACTTTGCTATTGTAGCTTCCACCAAGTGTAAGTTTCTTTTGGCCTTAATTCACTTCGGAAGGGTAAGAACTTTACTTGGAAGAGAAAGGAGAGATTGAGTGCTTTTGACTAATCATCCATATACACTCTTGCTGTTTGTGTTTTCTTTTGCACAATTTAACCATGTCAGGTGAAGAAGACAACTATGGTGAGGAGCATGAGGTTGATCTTAATGCCCGTAACTCGCCAAAGATCGTGCATTGAGAACTACATTGCAACAAGAATTTGTAGCTGGCACCACTATAATGGGGGAAGAACTCAGGGCGGACATGCAGGATCTCCGCATTGACCTCAATCAATAAATGAATGTGTTGCGTACGGGCATCGTGAATGATGTTGTACGGGCACTTCATCAACAACAAGAAGAAGATAGTGTGCATCTACCGGCTCACATACCTCCGCGAGATGAGGAGGTCGCTGCACGAGTCGCCCCGGATGCTCGACAACGGCGAGACCGTGTGGTGGCACAAGCCATACAGCCACCTCCACTTGGGAGAGGAGGTGGGGGAGGCGCCCAAGGACCCGGGAGGGGCCGTGGGCCTAGAGGCCGAGGTGGGGGAGCACCTCACTTCGACGACGACGACTTGTACCACTACGATGATGGATACCACAGCCGACACCGTTGCGTTAATGAACGACCTAATGAAGAGAAATTTGGTAAGCTTAAATTTACTATGCCAATATTTTCAGGTACACATGATCCCGAAGATTACCTCACTTGGGAGCTCAAGGTGGATAAGGTATTCCGTATGCACAATTACTCCGAAGAAAAGAAAATACACATGGCTGCACTTGAATTTGATAAATATGCGCTCATATGGTGGGAACAAGTTCAAAACCAAAGGAGAGAGTACAACGAACCTCCTATCACTACATGGGAAGAGATGAAGTATCACATGAGAGCGAGGTTTGTCCCTAAACATTACAAACGTGATTTATTTGATAAATTGCAGCAACTGAAGCAAGGAACTCTCACGGTGGAGGACTATTATAAAGAGATGGAGATGGCCATGATTCGAGCTAATATTTTTAAGCAAGAAGAACAAACAATGGCTCACTTCCTTGCTGGTTTGCACCCTCCCATCAAGCGCATCACTGAATTTTAGCCCTACAACAAATGGTGGAGTTGGTGCATCAAGCAACCAAAGCTGAAAGGCAAGTACAACAAGATATGAGAGCAACAAGAACATCATTATACACACCCCGTTCAGCACTTACAGGAGGTAAACCCACATCTCGTTTCAATTCTTTTAAAACTAATCAATCTAGTGGAAGTTTTGCTCCTAGTACCAGTGCTACACCAGGCGGGAAAAATGCAACAACACCCATTGCCAAGAGAAGTCCAGCACCTTCTACTTCGTCATCCGTGGGTTCTACAGCAAGAAGTAGTGTCATTCAATGCTTTAAATGCCTTGGACGAGGTCATATGCAAAAGGATTGTCCAAATAACAAGGTTATGTTGCTATTGGAGAATGGAGAGTATGACTCTACTAGCGAGGAGGAAGGTGAGGCCCTTGCTGATTTTGGAAGACCTGGTGTTGTGCATGAGGAAGGACAAGGGGAGGAGGCGCATGAAGATTGTTTTTGTGACCCCGAGGCTGGTCCGATCCTTGTGTGTACACCGACAGTGTTGAGTGTGCAAGCAAAACTGACTCATGAGCAGCGCTGCAATTTTTTCCAAACAAGAGTTCAGGTGAGTAAAGATGGTAAGTGTTGCAAAGTTATTATTGATGGTGGTAGTTGCCACAATTTAGCTAGTAAAGAACTTTGCACTAAACTTGGGTTGAAATACAAGAAACATCCACACCCATATCAAATTCAATGGTTGAATAATGATGGCTCTATGAATGTTGGATACACTGTTGATGTTAGTTTTCAGATTAGGAATTACCGAGATACTGTGGAGTGTGATGTTGTTTCCATGGATGTCTGTCACTTACTTTTAGGAAGACCATGGCAATATGATAGATCTGTGACTCATGATGGCAGAACAAATCAATATAAGTTCATGTGGGCCTCGCGATCAAGGAACAGGACAGGTGGACCAAGCACACGGTCCAGGTGCACCCGGACCAGGAGGGTCCACCATGCGCCGAAGGCTTCTCGTAGGCTGGGAAAAGCCCCTGCTACCCCTATGATTGTCATACCTTTTTAGGGGTGCATATGTAATTTCGGATACCTTATGGGGAGGCTATAAATAGACCCCTACCCCCATATAATAAATGATCCAATTTTAGAGAAAATAATTCAAGTACATTCATAACGGAACCCCTCCCTCGGGACCCTCTGGCCCCTCGCTCTGACGCTGGGAGTCCCTCCTATCTACTGTCTAGTCTTTTTCCACTACGACAGAATCGTATTTACAATATCATTAAATAGAACCTTAAGGTATATGTTTGCATAAGAGGGTCGATCGGCCAAATCTAAACAACACAAATAAATCGCAGCAGAAGATACACTTAGAAATAAAAGAGAAAGAGCCGAGTTGGCATGCCCAAACCCACAAGCAACCAACTAGGGTTAAGGTCGTAGTGTCTGAAGTGCTAAACCCAATTTGAATGACTTCTCACCTGCAACGTGGAGAATGCAACTGAGTACAAAAACATACTCACAAGACTTACGAATAGCAACATATAATAAATGCATTCAAGTGTCAAAGGAAGACTTACATGGTTCATTTTCAGCATAAAGCAAGTTGTTCATTGAGATAAATGATATAGATTCAAATTGCCATTTGTAAAACATTTAGAAAACTTATATAATCAGTAGGTAATCCCAAATTCATGATCAACATCAGTAGATACTCCAAAGATAATTAACACACGAACTTCCCATTCGTGACACAATTCATTGCTTAACAAATCAACACGCGAACTTCCCATTCGTGAAAACATTTCAGATCTGAACAATGACGCAATGACATAACATTTCCAACCATAACCCAAACCCAATTTCTCATAAGCTAATTGTGCATGCTTTCCCATAAGCGATGTCCATAACCGGGGACACGACTATTCGAATAGATTTAGTTAACTCTGCAGAGGTGTACAACTTTCCCCACACGATATGAATACCTAGTACTATCGCCATCCACTCTTCCGTAGGAGTATGACTGAGATATCATAACGAGGCCGTTACAATGTCATGTCATAACTATCAAACCACCCGAGGAACAGATCCCATGGCAGGCTATCGGTCGCACTGGACCACAGGTGAACCTCTTTGTGTAAGTAAGTCCTTTGCGCAGCTACCCGCAAACGCATAAGGCCCTTAAGAGCAAGTAAGACGACACTTAACATGCCCCTACTGGATTGACAAGAAAACAACAACAGAACATGAGCCACCGGTAAAGCCTCGGCAACTACCGGTGCTCAAACAACAATTGTCAATCTAATTTTGTTTCGATAGCCAACACGTAACAAATTATTAAGCCAAGCCTTCGCCATTATCCCGGCGTGTGGTTGCACATAAATCTTGATTCATCACACCACAGACCGGTCCACAAATACCTAGACAGGGCTACGCGAATCCGAGGCCACCTCCCTTCATCACCCTATCACCCGTCCAAGTCCAACACATAATAAACACTACCCAACAAGTCCACAAGAATCAGATGCGAAGATCTAGATATATTCCTCAAATTCAACATAATTCAATCCATATAATCCTCAAATTTCATCAAGATTTTGTTCAATCCATCGGCCGATGGACTAGCTCCATCAACCGCTTTCGACTACAACTACTTGCATAACTAAGCAACGTTCTACAAACGAACAAACAAACCCATATAACATATATCCTTAATCATTCAAGGTAAAAGGGTAATAAACATTCAAAGGAAGGCCAATGCAGCAAGTGGATATAACTAATTCTACCCAATTGACACACAAGTATTTGAAATTAAGCAATGCATAGAATACGTGAAAAACAACATAGATACTTTTCAAAATTAATAGGAATTCAACATGCATCAAAGGATAAAACTGCTTGCCTTTGCTGTGGATGGTCCATGCGCTGGTGATAACCACTCTCGATCACACTCGAACCTTCGTAAACTATCGAATGAACGAGAATATCGAATAAGAACAATAACACCGAAAACATCCAAAAAATTAATATCATCTAAAATGCATGAAACTTATATAGTAGGTAGATTATGATTTTAGATGAATTTAGGTGAAATAATTAGTTCAATTGGAGTTTGTATGTCAAAGTTATAGTGGTTTGAAAATCAGCATCTTGGAAAATGCTGAAAAATGGAGCTCGGCTACTATTTATCCAAAATTAATTATTTGGTGAAAATTTGTAGAATAGTGGTGGGAAAAAGGTTTACATAGTTAAATAGAGAATATAATTATATGACCAAAATAAATTGGTTCATCTCATCTGGAGTTCAAATGAATTTTCTATGAATTTGTGAAGTTAAACAAATTTCTAGTGTGAAAACAATTATTTACCGAATTAAATTCTAACTTTGAAATTTTATGGAATAGTGACATGTTTCAAAATTATACCATGTGAAAGTACATTAAAAATTCAAACCAACAAAATTGGTTTAATTCAATTTAGAGTTGTTTTGAATTAGTTATGAATTTTTGAAGTTCTAAACCAATTTCATGTTGTAAAACAATTTATGTTGGATTTTCAGAATTAAAAAATTACATTTATATCAAGGTGATTCTAGCCATGGTCTATGACAGGTGGGGTCTACATATCACACACACTAAGAAATCGATTAAGTGCTAAAGACGGGATTAGCACCTAAGCGCTCCGGGCCGGCGTGATGGGGCTCACCGTAGTTGTCGTCGAACTCGTCCGCATCCGCTATTCCACTCTTATTAACAGTGGATACCATGGAGTCTTCCCTAGAAGCAGCATCATCATCAAATTATAAACTTGGCATCATGATCAACAACAACCACATTTGGCAAGAGGTAGCTAAAATCAGCTAAAATAGAGTAGCATTGTTTTTGTCCACCTTGGTCTTTAGTGCATAACTTCCAAAACACAATCTCAAATTGCGTGAAACTTGGCAGGAATGCAGTTCAATGAGTCCTCAACATGCTATCCAAATTTCAATTGAATCCAACGCCATATGACCCCCTCAAACAAATCAATCACCAAGATTGCACACCTCTGATTACACTGCAAACAGAACGAACTAAACCACTCTCAAATCCGGTGCTCAAGTAAACAAAACCTCAAACCAACTGATCACAATGAAGTTCTCTATGTGTAGAACTAACTCACCAAGTTTGGAGCCTATCCAATGACGTTTGAGCCTCCGACCATGAGTTTGAAGCAGACCAGGCAAGAACTACCAAACTGAACCTATCTTCACTTCTCTCTTCTCTTCCTCCCGTTGGCCGACCACCTCGGCGCCGCACTGCTTTCTGGGGCTGCTCACTGAGTCACCATGCCGCAACGAACCACCACCATTGAGTTCATCCTCCCCTTTTTCTCCAACTTGCTTAAACAAACTTGCATGCGAAAATGAATTGGATGGTTGGAATGCTCAAGAGATGAGGATCACAGTGGTATAGCATGCATAGGTTGATTCTTAGTTTTTGGTTGGGATTTAGAGGAGAGAAGTGATGAACATGAGCTCAAGAAAGAAAGAATGGGGGTGCTGCTTGCTGGAGGAAGAAGAAAGGAATGGGGAGGTGTGGCTGTGTGCTTGAGAGAATGAGTGGCTGGGTTGGTTCGGTTGGGGCAGGAAAGTGGTAGAGTAGGGGAGATGGCAGTGGGAGATAAGTAAAGAAAAGGGAGATGGCAGTGTGGGTGGTGTTCAGTTGGGAGCAAAAAAAAAATCGAATGAACAGTGCTGTGGTTTGGTGTTGGGAATAGAAGATGGCAGAGAGATGTGTGTTCAGCTGGGCAAATAAAAAATGAGATGCATACTAATTATCATTAATTAACTTGGGGATGTTACACCCAGACGGATGATGGCCTCCCTGGTAGCATCCTGCATCCCGAGCTTGTCTGTCTCCCTCTCTACCATGAAGCGGTAGGGCCTGTCTCCTCGTAGATAGCTCTTCGAGTAGATAGTGACCTTGATGCGCCACATTTCCTTGGCATACTTGTTGATAGTGAAGCCATGATACTCTGGTCGGTGGACGTAGCCCAAACCCTGAAGTATGCACCACAACTTTGCATAGAAACCATCCTCCTTCTCAGCACAGGTGTTCATGAAACGCATCTACAAAATTTTGAAATTAAGAGAAGATCAGTATTTAATTTAAACAATGAAGGTAAGGACAAGAAAAATATACTAAGAAAGAAAATAAACTAGCAAAGAAACTTAATAGTTCATAAATTGTGTTCTGCAATTGTCTCAAAAATTAAGGATTTATGTCGCGAAAATTTGCATTTTAGGTTTCATAATTTAGGTTTTTTTTATTTCGTGTGACTTGGAATGAATGGAAAAAAAACTGCATTGCAACTCCATTAGAGATGTCGATATATAATATGACGTAGGAGTTTTGTGATCGTTGTATATTATTGTAGTGAGGTAAATTTATGAAGAATTTAGTGAGGACGATTGACGTAGCAATGATTTGTAAGTAGGAAGGTAAGTGATATTACGATGCGCCAGGGAATTCATACACGATGGATAACTTTGGAGAAATGGTGCAACGATAACAACACGACAATTGATACTACAAGGGGGTTACATGACACGCAGGCTAACGAACCAAGGACGATACACGCATGGCTTTAGGGAATTAGAAATACATGAGACATATGGACGAAGAGGGTCATACAGATAATTGTCGACATTTCACACGTTACAAGCGTTACATGAAACACGCGCTGGTTTATTGCAATCAGGATGAACGAGGACATGGTATTATCTCATGTAACCCGATCAAATATGGCACTCTTTGTTACTTTATCAGTCTACTGTGGATGATATTCTTTAGTATTGTATTGTACCACAGTCTAGATAAGCTTGTGCATGAACCAACTGAGGAAAACACGTGGCATGCAGATCATATAATGATGTACCATAACCTCCGACTCGTGTGCGTTTCGAAGGCTGCATTACATCATTATATGATCTGCACGCCACGTATTTTTCTCAGTTGGTTCATGCACAATCTTATGTAGCCCGTGGTACAATACAGATCATCCAGGGCAGACTTATAATTTGACAAAGAGTGTCCTATTTAACGATGTGTGCAACTAGTCTCCACAGCGGCATAGCGAGTGCCCCTTGTCTCGGGGCTGCCCACGGCGGCGGCGAGTGTCGAAGTCGTCCATGTCCTGCGATTCCATGATGTAAGTGGATCGTACAGTAACAAACGTAAGAAGGATGTAAATTGTATATAATTCACGTCTTCGATACGGAGTGCGCCCGGTCGGTCGGATATGCTACGACGTCGGCCGATCTTGGTCGTAGGAGCCTTCCCCTTCCCCTTCCCCTTCCCCTTATCGCGGGACTCTCCACATCGGGTTGGTATGTCGAAGTCGTCTATGTCCTACGATTCCATGATGTAAGGGCACCGTACGGTGAAAAACGTTACAAGGATGTAAAAGGATGTAAATTCTTCATAACTCACGTCATCGATATGGATGACGCCCAGGCGACCGGATATGGTATAGCAGTCGGGCTCAGCTGTAGGAGTCTTCCCCTTCCCCTTATCGCGGGACTCTCCACGTCAGGCCGGTATGTCGAAGTCGTCCATGTCCTGCGATTCTATGATGTAAGTGCACCGTACAGTGAAAAACGTAACAAGGATGTAAACTCTTCGTAACTCATGTCGTCGATATGGATTACGCCCGGGCGAGTCCTGGGCTCTTTCGGTGCATCCTCAACAGGGTTCAGTACATAAGGTTTCCACCACACGAAGGTATCAACCTGCATCGAGTAGTTCATCATGTACTTCTGCTGGATGAACGCCTTGTCGTACATCTTCGGGCCGTCGATCCATCGGAAAAAGTGGCAGCGCATCTTGGGCTACCATTACATCGGGATGAAGTTAAAAAATTATGGAAATCAACGTAGGGAAAGGAAAATCGATGCGTGCGAAAGAAACACTTATGAGGTGGTGCCCGCGCGTGTAGTATGCCCGGGCGGAGGTGCCTGGGTGTGTGGACTGAATGATCTCCATCGGCTTGCCACACATGCACTGCGGGACTGGAAACTAACGTGGTATCAAAGCATCTTTCATTGAATAATCTGGGTATCATAGATGTTTGGCCTTCTACGCATGCCACTTGCGCTTCTGCAATATCCTCGCGTAGAAGTTTGTCGATGAGTCCGACATATCTGGGTATCGTACAAGTTTCACTGTACATCGCAAAACAAGGCGGATAATACATTAAATTACGACACTGAATGACGACCAGACGTGCTCAGTCTGTTGGGATAGTTGTTCATTGAGTGCCTAGGGGTCTTGCATATCCTGCACTTGATTGTGCGACTAATACTGGTATGTTGGTTGGCATCCATGTTGTTCTGGAAGTGCCGCATCTGCCGTCGCCCCTTCCCTATTCTCTTCAAATCCTTGTTGGAACCCCATTGCACCATGTCCGATCAAAGATCCTTGTAGTTCATTTCCAAGCCGTACGAGTGAAACTCTCCACTCCATGTACTGAAAAGGTGCTGCATGTCGTACTACTCGGAGATGTACGGCGTAAACATTTGTCTCATTTGCGCACACGCCTTGTACACATGCGAGTATGGTTTGTGGAGGAGCTTCGGCATGTTGTAGGTGCATGTCGCCAGATCACTCAAGGAGCATGCCTGTTTCCTTTCCCCCCGGCATGACTATCGACATATTTCTACCGAAGCCTGGTCTCGTACTTCCGCCTAAGGCCGTAGATCACCCGGATGTCGTGCATTCAACCATTTTCCATCTTCTGGTTCATATGCCTCTGCATGTTCTTGGATCACTGCTTATCTTCCTCCATATGTCGCTTGACTGCGGTGGCTCTATTAACGAAATAACCAATAGTGTGAGTCCATGTCTCCTGGATGATCGTGGTGATAGGGAGGCACCGCACACCTTTGAGGGCGCTGTTGTAGACTTCGAACATGTTGGTCGTCATAATCCTGTACCTCGCACCGTCTGTGTTATAGAGAAGAGACCATTTCTCCAATTCAGGAGCATGGCCATGAACCCACTCCGAGAAACTTAGGGCACTACTGGGTTGCTCTCCCTCCAGTGCCCCCGGAGTGGACTCCCTTGTATGCCTCATAGTCCGGTGTTCGAGGTCTATTCAGATAGACTCAAACTTCCACCTCTGGTCCTGCAGACACAATGCCTTAAACGTCTTCATGACTTCCTGACTGTGAAACCACGTATACAAGTTAGATGCAAGATGGCTCATGCACCACTTGGATTGCACATCGTTCCACTGGTGAGATGAATCCGTCCCACGCTGCATGGTGTTGATGGCCGCCAACAACCCAGCATTGCGGTTTGTGATTAGGCAAACGTTGGGCTGGTCTCCCACCACCGCCCTCTTCACGTTCGCTAGGAACCACAGCTAGTTGGATGTGTTCTCGCTCTCCACAATGACAAATGCCACTGAGAGAAGCATGTCATTCGCGTCGGCCGCCACTGTGGTGAGGATGGTGCCCTTGTACATCCCCGTGAGGAAAGTATCATCCATCATTAGCATGGGACGACCGAACTTGAAGCCATCGATGACCTGAGCGAAAGCCCAGAACACCCAATCCAGTATGAAGCGGTTGGGCCCTTTCCCAGCATATTCACGGTCAAGTTTGTTTATGTATGTGCCGGGATTTGATTCGGTAATCTGGTGAAGTAATCTCGGCGCAAGGTTGTACGTCTGTAACGTCCCGTTTCCCTTAGGTTTTTGCCCAGTTTACAAAATAAAAGTAACCATTTGGTTTTGATGAGAGTTCAAAGCTTAACTTGAGTTTTCATAAAAAGAGCTTTAACTGATTAAACCAAACTTGAACTAAATCGTTGGTGCCTTTCTTTGTTTAATTGGAGTTTTCTGTTCTCCTCTTTCGACTCTGTGTGCCCTTGAGTTTGGTTTCTCTTTTCCAGACCTCTTTTGTGTCTGGAACCCCTTTCTCATTCCCCCTCTCTGTTTTGACCTCCCCGTGCACCTCCCCGCGTTCTTATTAACTCCCTGAGTTCATTTGGGGTGCCCTTGGAATCCTTTTGATTCCCCTGTGCCCTCTCGGACCTCCCCCGTGGACCTCTCACCTCTCTTTTGAACCCCTCCTGAGTTCACTTGGGCGTTCCAGAGTTCCTCCGGATCTCCTCAGCGTCCTTTAGGACCTCCCGCCTATTCAAACCTCCCCTTGTTGAGATCATGCTTAGGACCTCCTCTCTCGAGATCTTAACCGCTCGAGACCTCCCCTTGTTGAGATCGGCCGTTAGAACCTCCTCTCTGGAGATCTTAACCGCTCGAGACCTCCCCTTGCCGAGATCTCGCCATTAGGACCTCCTCTCGAGATCTTAACCGCCGCACCCCTTGTTGAGATCTCGTCGCTAGGACCTCCTCTGGAGATCTTAGCCGTCTGTGTCCTTCCTTCGTTGGATCTAAATGTTTCGACCTCCTTAGGTCCAAGACCTCCTTAGCACTTGGACCCCACCGTTGGCTCTTGCGGCCAAACCGCTTAAGGCTTTGCTTTCCTCACCTAAGGACCGTTCGATGCTGTTCGGATGGCCCGATCCTAAGGGCACGTTCGCTTGGTCCGAACGTCCCCTTTCCCTCCTAGCCGTCCGATCTACATTAGACGGCCTGGTCTCATTGACTCGTTCGCTCGGTCCAAACGGCCCCTTTGTTTTGCGCCATCCGATCTTGATCTAACGGCCTAAGCTTTTCCCCGTGTATCCCTGCCTCCGCGTACCTCCCTTGGTCTTTGAGATCTTGACTGTTAGACCTCCCTTTTGGAGATCTAATCGTCAGGACCTCCCTGCACCCTTTGATCTGGACCGTTAAGGTCCTCTCTTTGAGATCTTGACCGTTAGACCTCCCTTTTGGAGATCTAACCGTCGGGACCTCCTCGCACCCTTTGATCTCGGACCGTTAAGGTCCTCCTCTTTGAGATCTTGACCGTTAGACCTCCCTTTTGGAGATCTAACCGTTAGGACCTGCCGGCACTGTAACGACCCAACTCTAGGGCACCCGAGAGGTCCTCCAAGACCTTCTAGAAAGTCCATCAGGACCTCCCAGGAGGTCCACAAAGGACTTCTCGGACAGTCCACCAAGACCTCCCAGGAGGTCCAGCAGAACCTCCTGGAAGTCCAGGAGAACAAGCCCGAGGAGGTCTTAGGAGCCGAGGAGCACCCCCAATGATCTCCCACGGCCAGACCAGGGGAAGGCGTGGAGGTTTGAGGTAATCTCAGGACCCTCCTGCGACCCACCAGAGAAGGTCGTGGAGAACTGAGACCACCCCAGAACCACACACACACAAACCTGAGGGTGGTCAGGGAGGACTGGAGCTCTCCAAAGTCCTCTATGTGGTGAGCTAGTCCCAAGGATCATGGCTAGCTCTTCACAAAGAACACCAGTGGTAACATAGCAACAACACAAGCTTTATTAATAACCAAAGGAGTTGTTTACAAAAGAGCTTACAAGCCAGTAAGCAAAACATAGAAAAATAAACACATGGGCCACCCGATACACCACAGAACCCACCGAGGGCTTAATCCTAGTCGATCGGGACCACTTGGTCCACGTAATCGTCACCCAAAGCTTCCATAACTCGCTAAAGACAAAGACTAGCAAGAGTGAGCACAACAACCGTGTTTCGCAAGTTACACCGTCGATAACAAAATGACATGCATAAATGGATATCACAATGGAAAGCTTATTATGGTTAATTTGCATAAAGCCATGTTTATTTCCATTTACCAAGATAAGTTTCAAAGCATCATATAGTAAATAAAATTCATTTAGTAAATCTGTTTTCGTTAGATATTCATTCATCACAAGTGGTGAAGGATACCCTCTGTCACAAGGCTCCGCCCAACCCATGGGATAGCAATCCCAAAGCAGCTTTTAGTAAACATTTACGAAAAACCCAAAACCAACATCTAACTCGAGTAGCCTTTGCCAAGACGTCCATGACCACGGACACGGCTATTCAATAGATTTAACTCTGAGAGATTGTGCACTTTACCCACATGACATGATTTCTCTAGTTTATCCCAAGATCCGTCAATGCCACCTCTCACTACCAAAGGTAAGAGGTCTAGAGCTCATGACAAGGCCTTTACAATGCATTGCTCCACCACAGCCTTTCCTTGCTAAAGTTTCACCCCCTATGGACAAAGAATCCAATGAAGCCCCTCTTGCACCAAAGGGGGAGCGATGGGTTATAAAAGACCATTGGCCATATAAGACCTCCCACACTTCCAATGGAGCAGCTTATGGTAGAACTTTGCAAATTACTCAGCCAGGTCCCACGCCCCACACTAGAGACATGTGGTTGCACGATTGTGGCATAGCCCATTATAGGCATGGCATTGGTCGCTCAAAGACCGGTCCTCACATGACTAGGGCGACTTTCACAAACCCCTGGACCTCCACCTTTGCCAGGATAGAGTCCGTGCACAAACATTGCACCAGCCAATCCAACCAATTCGCCCCAGTCCAAATCCATTTTCATTTTTCTTGCTTCCCCAGCAACATTTCCATCCTTCCATGACATCCCAATATCATGGTGAAAACATTTAAAACAGTATTTCGTCATGATGGTAAAGATATCCCCAAATCAATACTTTTGGTCTAAGCATGACTAAGCATATGTTTTTCAAATGGTCTTGGCTTACACTATTGCATGACCCAAGTTTGATCTAGTGGTGACAACATGCTCAGTTCAAGTCAACAGTGGCCATACAAAGGAAGTAGGCATAGCTATAAATTTAAAACAGGTATTGAAATACTTGGTAGAAATAGGCATGCATTATACATTAAAACAGGACATAATTAATTTGAATTACTGGGTGCAATATGATCAAGAGCGTAACTTGCCTCTTGCTTGACAGCTTAAGGATCTACTCTCTCTCACAGCTCTGGCTCTCTAGAACGTCAAGATCTATACGGTCAAAAGAACACATTCAGACCAAGCTCCAAATAGAGAACCAACAGGGACTCAAGCAAAGAACCAAAAGAACTCCAGAGGAACCTCAAAACTCAATTAATAGAAGAGTACTACATTTAGAATAGGTTCTTTTGGAGGAGGTCTAAGCTTACCAGGAGGAGGGTGGTCCTTTAGCAAAAGACCCCAAAGGAGTGATTTCGGCAATGAAACAGGGAGGTCTTGAGGAATGGTCCTTGCGCAAAAGCCAGGGAGGAGGTCCTCACACAAAGGCCATAGAAATCCAAAAAGGAGTCCACCAGGGGGAGGTCCTGAGAGGGACTCAACCAGCTCAATGCGGTGGCAATAATAAGAGTGGAGCAGATCACCAAGGACTTACCAGGGACAAGAAGGAACCAATGGATAGAGGGGAGGTTGTGTACAACAAGGACTTCCCTGGAAAGCCACTGAATGAGAGCTAAGATGATGAGTGTGAAGAAAATAATATGGCAGAGTTCCCTGGACTGATTATAGTCAAAATGGGTGAAGAAAACTAGAAACATACGTGTCAAGGATAAGTATAGAAATGGGTCAAAGGTAGGTGAGTGGCAGGGCAGGTGTCACTACCACCCTGGGTAAAAGGTACGAAGAAGGACAACGTATGTTGCTGTGGGAAGGAACAAAGAAAGATGTCAGAGTACGGCTAAGTGACCAAATTCAAAGTAAACACCATGTATATGGATGCATTTAATGTGACAAGACATGCATTAAATGCCCAAGATATTAACGTGGTGGAGGAAATAAGAATGACTGAGACTGGCAGGTGGGGCCAGTCAGCTTAGAAACAGTCAGGTCAAGAGGGAAGGTCTTGCCCCGCAGGGGAGATCCTTGAGGAGGTCCGAGAGGCTTAGGAGGTCCTAAGCCCGAAGGACCAGGAGGTCTAAAGGTTGAGGAGGTCCAGATATTCAGAGGAGGTCTGGACCTGCGGAGGTCCTGACGGTCAGGAACAACAAAAGGAGGTCCTGACGATTAGGATCTCTTCAAGGGAGGTCGGGCGAGGAAGTCCAGGGCCAGGTTTAATAGGCCACGGAGAGGTCTTGGACAGGAGGTCTAGAGAACTACAAAGAGGTCCCGTGGTTGAGATTAAGGGCCAATTGAGGTCCGGGTGGTTGGATCTCCGAGAGGGAGGTCCAACAGCCAAGATCAAACGTGAAGGTGAGGTCCTCAGAGGGATATGGCACGGGGAGGTCTGGACCGTTGGATTCAAACAAAAGGAGGAGGTCCAGACGGTGGGGTTCCAGAGGGATTCCACAGAGGAGTTCCACCCGAAGGGGGTCCCTTCGGCCAAGAGTAAAAGTCAAGATGGTTCAAATGAACTCAAGAGGTTCAAAGGCACATAAGAGGTCCGAATAAAAAAGAGGTCTGGGCATAAGAAAGTGCCCAGCAACAAGGGGTCTAAACTTAAGAGAAGTGCGAATGTAAAAGAGAATTCGGATCCAAAGAGATTCAAACCAACAAAGAGATCCAAGGTGATCAAACTCAAAGGGAAAGGCCTGGACATGTAATATGTCCAAGTGTAAAAAGGTCTGAGCCCCAAGGGAGTCCAACCTTAAGAACCACAGGGAAGGTCTAGGCCACAGAAAAAGTCTAAACCTACACAGCCCAAAAGAGATAGGCTAAAGGAAGGTCTACGGAGCATACCAAAAGGAGGTATCAACAACTCAAACCCTTCCAACAGAACCAACTTTGAATTCTCATTAAAGTAAATAGTTTTAATTCATTTTACACATTTTAAAAGAACTTAGAAAACCAGGATGTTACAAGATTGGCAGTTAAAATGAGATCGGAGGAGGTCTTGGCGGTCAAGGGAAAGTACCAAGGGGTTCAAATGGGCATGGAGAGGTCCGAACGAATGGGAAGGAGGTCCTAAAGAATGGTATTACCGTGAATTGGGGTGGTAATACCGGATTGCACTAGAAGGACCTTTTCAAAGAGAAGGCTACAAGGATCAGGGCGAAAATGAGTCCAAGTGATCGCCAAGAGATTCACAAGAGCATAGAAGGAACTCAAGTAGTTATAAAAGGGAGACCTAGACCCTGAGGAGGTCTAAGCCAGAGAAGGAGATCTGGACCAGGGGAGGTCCAAGCACTTAGGAGATCTAGACCTAAAGAGGTCCGGATCCTTGGATGATAATCACAAGAGGTCTGAACAGTTCAGACCTTCACATGGGAGGTCTGATGGCTCAGAGGAAATCAGAAGGGGGTCCAATTGAGCACAAAGGTGGTTCAATCGAATGCAAAGAAGATCCAATTGGCCACAGGTAGGTTCAAGTGTATTACCGGGCATTCCAGTGAGCAAGAGGGAGACTCAAGCAAAAGATGTGAGGGAGGTGCGGCTAGATCAACCTGAAGGAGGTGCAGGCATAAGAATATGCCCAACCGAAGATTGTGGTCTAGGATCGAGAAGAGATCCAGACAACAACAGAGGTCAAACAAGAGGGACGGTCTGGACATATAAAAATATCCAAATAGGATGAAGGAAAGGAAATCCTATCAAGAAAAGGAAGATAGCTCCAGAGAGCTAGAGCTACATCAAAAGAACCAAACTTTGATTTAGTTGAAGTTTAGCTTAGTCATTTTAAACATTCCAAATTCTGAAATTCTCAAGTTAAGCTTTGAATTAACATCAAAGCCAAATGGTTCTTTTTATTTTGAAATTTTTTCAAAAAGGCCCTAAAAATCAGGGTGTTACATGCACCCTTTGATCTGGACCGTTAAGGTCCTCCTCTTTGAGATCTTGACCGTTAGACCTCCCTTTTGGAGATCTAACCGTCAGGACCTTCCTGCACCCTTTGATCTGGACCGTTAAGGTCCTCCTCTTTGAGATCTTGACCGCCCAGGACCTCTTCCCGGCTGTTTTGCAAGGACCACCTCCTTGATCCTTGCTGGTCTTTTTGTAACGACCACCCTCCTAGTCCAGAGTATCCTTTTTGACCAGGACCTCCCCTTGAGTGTTTTGGACCTCCTGTCCAGGACCTCCCCCTTGAGCGTTTTTGACCTCTTGTCCAGGACCTCCCAGTGGTCTTTTGTGGAGACGACCCTTGCGGTGGGGGCCACCTCTTTGACCAGTGGTGCACCCTTTTGACTGGCCCCACATGCCAGTCTCACTCAACCTTGTTATTATTGCTCTTGCCTCAGAACTCATGCGCATTTAATAGGTGTCGGGTCACATTAAATGCAACACATCTGAGGTACCTTATTTTAATTCTTTTAGGGCAAGCCCGCCTAGCCGCCTGATTGCCAACACGTCATTGAGCCTCCTCTGGTGCCTTTGTACCAACTCGCTATATATAGCACCGGGCAAGTTTTCATTGCCACATTTGGTTCATTTCTTGTTTCCTTGCCTCCTTCGCCTGGTTCTCTCCTGGCACAGGACCTCCCCTTGAGCTCGTTGAGGCTGTGCCGAGCCTCTTGGTTTTCCTTTCTTGCCGTGTTGGTTTGAGTTCCTTTTTGGTTCTTTTGAAGTTCTTTGGCCTAGTGTGGTCTTGCTTATTTGGTCTTTGCGAACGTGTAGATCACGAGTTCGAGGAGTTCTTAGATCCAGCTCTCCCAGCCGAAGGTTCTCCACTGCTTGACCAAGGCAAGCCACAGACCTCCTTTTGATCATATTGAACCTAGCTTTGCAAATGTATTTTGGTTTTACTTTATCATGCATGGCTATCTTTATAAGAAAATGTTTGGGCAGTAGTTACTTTCCCTGCTTGTTTTTATGTGTTGGACCGAAAAGGCGACTAGAGGGGGGGTGAATAGGTGCACGCTCTCTTTTTCACAAAAGATAGATTCAACACAAATTTCACTCCAATAGCTATGAAAGCTATGAAGATCAATATACCAGTACAGCGGAAGACTAGTATTGAATCTAATCCAAACCCCAAAGCAAAACACCCAAAAATAACCAAAAACTCAAATCTCAAAGTGTTGGGCGGTTTGACCTCTCACAAGGGCGGTCTGATCGGTTTGCCTAGCGGTCTGACCGCTCCTGACAGTGAACAGGAAAATCAGCAAAATCAGCCCGACAATCCGAAACGAAAAAACGATCTAACTTTTGATCCGTAAGGCCAAACTTCACGAAATTTGAACCACACCTTCCTAAAGATATTAGGAACCTATTCCAATCAAAGATTTCAGAGATCCATACCAAAGTTCCTATCTTTTTCAGTTTGAGCGAAGGAGGTTCAAAAACTGAGCCAAATGCAAAATATGATCTAGAGACTTGCTCGTGGGTGATTGATGATCAAGATGATCCTAGATGGGTTCCCACATGTCGCAGCAAGTTAGATCACGGCAAGAAATCAACCAAAAACTCGTGGATCAAAGAAAGACTCAAAATCATCAAATAGAGAGAAAGAAAGCAAACGAACTCATCTTTGAGAGAACTTTCTTTGGATTGATTTGATATGGTATTGGTTTACAGCCACTCCCATCAATGGAGGACAAAGACTAAATACATGAGCACGAAATCAAATCCAACTCTCTAGAACCCTAACCTCCACTAATCCTCTCCCTAAGCAAAACTAGGGTTTCAAACACAATGAAAGGGTTGAGGGTGCACCACCTCCCTCCTCTATTTATAGTGGAGGCTTAGACCTTCTAGAAGAGTAACCCTAATGGGCTCCGTTAAGGCCAAAACAAAGCGGGTCACACACGCACGCATTTTAAAGCTACTGTCTTCATCTCTTGACCTAATCCGCTTCACCTTGCACCATCTTTGCGCCGTGAGTTGGCAAAGGTCACAAGGCGGTATTTGGTAAAATTACCAAAATACCCTTCTCGATCTTTTGCAAAGACCGAGTCCCATCTTCGTGAAGCACCTCCATGCTTCACACGTAGGTTGATCCGGTGGCTCTCTTCATGTCGGCAAGTCTCTCCCATCCGCTCCCACCGAAAACACCATGGCACTTGCACCCACCCCGCCGCTTGATCAAACCCGCCGCACCGAATCGCCGATTCGGTCACCTTTTGTCCCTCTTGCGCCATGCTTGACTTCATTGACCTCACCCGGCATCCCCGATCGTTTCGGACCTCGGCTCTCCAAGCTTAGTCCCGATCATCTCTCGATTGACCGTCATTGACCTCCAAGCAACCTGCACAACAATGGACAAAGAAATCGATTCCTAGAACAAGTTCTTTCACAACTTGACCCACGTTAGTCAAAACATGCATCATGCAACACATATGCCATGAAACTCATGAACTTGACCTAACTTCCAAACATCGCCGCCACGGGGCGCATTTAAGCAGATATTAACCGGTTAGACCGCCACCTTGGCGCTCGACGCGCTCCTCGGTCGGGCGATCGCCACCAAAGGCCGGTCTGACCGCCAGTCCATGACTTAACCAAAAATCCCATCCTCGAAATCTGAAACCTACTGGAATTTTCAAACCAATAGAACTTTTTCCTGGAAGCTACAAAAATTATGAGACCAAGTGCAGAAGCACCTTCTCACTTGCCTACACCTTCTATTTTTGGCCCAGTTCCAAAATTCACAGTTCATAAAGTGGCCGGTCGACCGCTCGAGCAAAGTTTCGCCGATCGCTCCATGGCGGTCGGCCTTGACCTAGCCGGTCGAGACCGCCCGGCACCATTTCGTAAAACCAAGCAGTATGGCTTGGTCGACCGCCAAAATGGCGGTTGGCCGACCGCCAAAGGCCTGACAGACTTGGAATTTTTCCGAAAACACGTGATTCGACAAACCATCAACGACATTGCCAATTGTAACATCATCCTAAGATCTCAGGCATATCCCCATGATATCCACAATATGCCTCCTTCATAATTTGCTCAAGTCATGTTGTCATGTTCACCTTGTAAGCCTTAGATTGGGTAGCTAGTTGGTATTCCTTGTTATTTGCCAACATGGGGCCGTAGGTTATGTATTGCTTCGCTCTAGAAATCGTGGGACTGTGAATCATGTTTCATTCCTAATAATCTTGACTAATGAGCTATGAAACCTGTGGTCGGTGCCCATCATTAGCGGCGATGGCGGGATGCCTAAGTTGTGTTGACTGTGGTGTGAGGCCACTTTGTTAAAATGTTGTGCCAAGATGGGTGGTCTTTTGGCAAGGGTAATTACAAAAGGTTTTTTCCGAGGCAAGAAGGCAGGAGTGAGTAGTGGGTCTTGTGCACATCTGGTTTGTGGAAGTCTTGCCTTAGCACAACTAAGGACTCAACTTTATGCTCGTTGATCTGGGCCAATCAATGCAACCACAAGATCATTTTATGGGAATGGTCAGGCTGAATAATTAGCAATGAGAGGGCTTGGGGCTGTTGTGGTTGAGCGTGTGATTCGTTGGCACAAGAGGGGGCACCCCATAACCCTGCGGATTTCTAGACCAAAAGGGGGGGATTGAAACCTTAGCAGGCGCCCGAGCCGTTCAAAGCTTTGTAAAGGCCTTGCGCTCTCTAGGCTCGCCACCTTCTAAGTGAGCAAGGGTGACCGGAACCCGCCCCGCTAGAGAGATCGTGGATTGTGGGTAAAGTTGTACACCTCTGTAGAGTGTAAGATCTATTCGAATAGCCAAGTCCTTGGTCATGGGCATGCTCAGTGAAAATGGTGCAAGGGGTAGTTGTTTCAAAAGTTTGTGCCACTGGACACTTCAGCAAGATGCCTTGGCTTTGCCTCAAAGAGACCTTGGCCGGCTCCAGAGGAGTCAAGGTTGGCTCGGGTGGTGGTCCAGGAGCTGGTTCGAACCTCTGGAGTGGGTGCTTCGGAGTGGTTTTTGGGTGAGGAGCTGGTCACAGGTGTGGCCAGACCTCCCCCATTTTTGTTGTGGCTGTGAGTTGGTGCTCATTCCACCTTTTCAAACATCAAATGTATTATGTACTAGTGTCTTAACTTGCTGCTTTTTAATCTAGTAATGCTATTGCTGTCAAAACTTGGCTTTGTGCAAACTAACCATACAGCTCACTTTTGGTAAGCCCTTGCATGGATATTAATTGCATTCTTGTTCCCTGTGTCTTGCTGAGTACATTCAAAGTACTCATGGCTTGAAGCCCTGTGTCAAAGCAGAGTATGAAGATGATCAAGTGCAGGGCAGTGCAGACCTCTTTGAGGAGGAGTTCTTCGACGATCCAGCTGCCTAGGACGTCCTCCACCCGACAACCTGTGGGGCTTGTTGGATGGCTGCTGCGTGCTTTTGGTGTTGGAGCTTTAGAGCCCCTTGTTGCCAGTTTGTAAGTCTTTGTCGGTTTGGTAAGCCCTTTGTGGCGGACCTCTTGTTAACAAGCTTGACCATAAGGTCCTGTTTAATATTAAAGTTTAATTTGTCAGCTTCATCTTTGTTTGACCTTGTGGTTATGATATTGGCTTGTGTCCTTGTGTGAGCTAGCTTCTGTTGTCCTGGGACTAGCTCGGATGCATAGGGGCAGGACCTCCAGGAGGTCCTATGGGACTTAGCCTGGGAGGTCCTGTCGGACCTCTCTAGTGATATACTGGGAGGTGCTACCGAAGGGTTCCGGGCCAAGACCTCCAGGAGGACTTAAAGACCTCCTGGGAGGTCAGCTGCGGGCCAAGACCTCCTCGGGAATGCACCGAGCGGTGCTACCACTCCTCTATGTGGTGGCACTGCAGCGCAAAAAAAAAAGGTCCTCCCGGACCTCTTGCGGTATATCACTGGGTGGGTCGTCACAACGTCTCTTCGTATGTCCCGTACATGGTCTCGATGACCTTCTACTTGGCTTATCGGACCTTGCTGTAGTTGACTGGATAACCAGATTGGCGACTTTCGACAACATCTTAGGGGAGACAAACACGTCCGCCTCAACTAGGTGCGTGATGAGGCTTGTAACATATGCGAAAGTCACATTCTAATGCTGCCGCATGAGCTCGCTAAGCTCGCAAGTATGGTCGATCAACGTCTTGACTGTGAAGACTGAGCCAAAGATCTTTGCTCGGTGAGCGCTGACCTTGCTAGGGCAGCTTTCCACTACGCACTTCACTGTGTACTTTTCTGGGTTGGACCGGTGCACTCGGTACATACGGCTGATGGACAAAGCGTACCGTGCTATAGCTTGTTGCACGACCACCTTGGTAGGGAAGCGCTGCTCGACTAAGAGGGTGTCGGCATCAAACCTCTACCGAGAGCCTTCTTATTGCGGCAGTACGAGCGAACACACTGTGATATCATCAAGTCTCGATGCCACGTAAGGCACCTTCAATGACACAGTTCCCCCGATTGGACCACCAGCTTGGTGTGCGTCCTCATTGCTACCATCTGAGCTTGGGTCGGCGTCCCCGTTGGACTCCAACCCGAGAGGCTCGTCCGGTAGATACTCGTGGCAGTCAATGTGAGCCGACCACCACATTTCCGCCCCCTCATTTCACACAAAAATTATACGTGGGTCTTCCCTCCAAGGCAGCACATTCTGTGCTACCATCTTTAGGCTCGGGCTGCACTTGCCTGCTTGTAGAGGCCTCGGTATCATCAGGGTTTACTGGCGCCCTGCGTATGAAATTCATGTACACCATCGGCCTCCCGTGAATGGCCACCTTGAGTCGGGAGGCAATCTGCATGTACTGGCTCCATGCTACGCTTCCAGCCACCTTGATGAGCTCCCACACATTATTCGTGCAGGTGATCCCCTCGACCACAATTTTCTTCGTCCTTGCCTCCATCACGAACTCCCTTCGGATGCAGCTTCGAAACTCGTGAATATTCATCGCGTCGAGCCCCTCCGCCCGGACCATCTTGTACACACATCTCTGCAAGTCCAACCCGCCGGGTCTGGCCCCATATGAGACCATTGCTATAAAACACTAACAAGTCTTGCATGTTCGAAATTACCTAAAGCCACAACTATCCCACCCGCGGTACATATGTGTAATTAAATAAGACGAATTGTATGCAAGTGATGGATTATATATGCGTAATTAAATAGGAATAATTAATTAATTACCAACAATTTCTGAAATTTAATTACGAGTAACTATTTACCGCTAAACTAATTGCAAGTAATTAATTTACACTAATATAATATGCCGAACCGATGATCACTAAACTAATTACGACTAATTATTTACCACTAAACTAATTAACTACGAATAAACTCACTAATTACGTCTTGTTAATTACCACTAAACTAACTAATTACGACTAATTAATTACCACTAAATAACTTACGAGTAGTTAATTTGCACTAATATAATATGGTGGACTGATAACCACTAAACTAATTATGATTTATTATTTACTACTAAACTAATTAACTAAGACTAAATTAACTAATTATGACTGATTAAATTACCACTAAATAACTTACGAGTAGTTAATTTGCACTAATATAATAGGGCGGAATGATAACCACTAAACTAATTAACTACGACTAAACTAACTAATTACCACTAATTAATTACTACTAAACTAACTAATTACGACTTATTAATTGCCACTAAATAAATTGCGAGTAGTTAATTCACACTAATTTAATATGCGAGACTGATAACCATTGAACTAATTACAACTATTTATTTATATATCACTAAACTAGCTAATTAATTGCCAGTAAACTAACTAATTACAGTAATAACGACAAAAGCATCTGACAAATTACCTGCCCTTCGGAGTAAGCTATCAAAACAAATTGAGCGACAAACAAATACTTAATCTAAAATAATAATTATTATATTACGTTCTCTGAGTTCTCAACGACGAGCGCCAAAACGAGAAGCAAAACACAATTGGGATGAGCGAAGAGTGACTGCGACATTTCGGTGTTTATAGCCGAATGAAGGAGGAGGCTAGGCGTCGCGCCGAATTTTTGATGCGTTGTCTCACGCAGTAACTAATCGGACAAGAGGGATAGTCGCGAGTCGCATGATGTGCGGAGAGAGGATGGACGGTTGGAAAGGTGGGTGGCCGTGCGGGAGGGGGAAGGCGTGACACGTGGCGGGAACAAATTAGTACACTTAAATGAAATTGCGAGATAAAACCAGAACGAGTAAAATTATGGAAAAATTACAAAAGAAAGTACATCGCGTTAGGGGCATTCACATAAAATTTAATAATTTTTTGAACTCATTTGCTATATTTTAAAATTCCTATAAGCAGCGCTGAAATCTAATCGGCTTAAACCCTAATTCTTGCCCAAACCCTAATACCAGGGAGGGGAGACACATGGCGGCGGCAAGGCGCTACTACACGGCGGCCATGCGGCAACATCATCGTATGGTTGCCATACGGTAGGCGAGGACGTGGCGGACGTGGAATGGCAGCAGCAGGGGGTGCCAAATTTGCAAAATTTTTTTTGTGGACGATCATACCTATAAATACAGTTCAAAAAGTGCCAATACTGGAAAAAAAAATCTAACAAGCAACAGAGGCGTCGCCGAGTTACTTGTATTACTATTACTTATTTAGTAGTGTAGTGCAGCTCAAATCCAGGCAGGCTATCACTCGCTTGGTGAAATATTTGATTGCCATTAACAAGTCGTCGTTTCTGTAACAACAATTCAATGCAATGAGAGCGTTTCTCTTGCTGCATGCGCCCTCTGTTTTGCTATATTTGTCTATAGTCTATCATACAGGCATACAAATGAAGGATTAAATCTAAGAAATACATAATAAGAAATAAACATACATATCTCTATTAAATAGCATACCACAACCGCTTAATCTCTTTTAAAGTATTTAATTAGGGATAGAAAAAAATAAAAATTACAATAACTCTCAAATAGCTCAGCCAGCCAGCCCAGGGGAGCCCAAATGTTCCACCGATGCTCTGCAGTGGAGAAGGGGAAAAATTCGAAATTTGAAAGGAATGGCGGCAATTAGTTTCCAAGCGGGAAGGAACTGCCACCCATTGGCCACTCCTTCACCATTGCTAGCTAATAATAGTGTTTTCTTTTCGACACATCCGACTCCACCCTCCCTCGCCGCCTCCTAATCCACCCCCACCTCCATCGATTCGAGCTCCAGCTCCAGGCAATCAATCAATCCTTACCAAGAAGAGCAAGTCTTCCTCCATCGATTCGATTCAGCCCCCGAAGCCTGACTCCAATGCCCACCGAGGCCTCAGGAACCACCCATCGCTGAGCGGGAAGACGACAACTTGAGCAACACCGGGCCCAACTCCATGGCCACCAAGGAGCCCCCCCTCCCCGAGGGAGTATCCAAGATGCTTTACCCGCACCAGCGCGAGGGCCAGCTGGCTTTGGGCGCTGCACTGCAGTGCCACCGGAGGGATCCTCGGGGATGACATGGGCCTCGGCAAGACAATGCAGGTAAATTTTAATGAATTCAATTCATCATCCATGTTGATGGATGTTCAACTTAATTCTTCTTAACTACTACTCTGCAATCCACTAATTAATGACTCACTGGACTGCTTGCATTGAGGTCCCAGGTCTCTGCTTTCTTGGCCGGATTATATCATTCTTCCTTAATCAAGAGAGCGCTGATTGTTGCCCCAAAGACGGTTTTAACTCATTGGATCAATGAGCTTTCAGTTGTCGGCCTCAAAGACAAGATCAGAGAGTAAGATAGATACGCTACGTTGTTACATAATCACTTGTCCTTTTTTTTCCTATCTCAAATTCATACGACCCAACTCCTGCCTGCCCTGTTAATTAGGTGGTTGTAATTGTTTGTTCCAACAGCTACTCCAGTACTAGCCTAAACGATCGCAGTTATCAACTTCAGTACACCTTCAAGGTTCGCTTTAACCTCCTTTCTAACACAAAGATTTGTCTTCCAATTCATCATGACATGGTATGCACTCATGTCACAAGTTTGGAATCTTTAATACTTGCAAGTCTCAATTGGTTAAAATTTGCTTAGGAGAATCATATGTACATCAAATTATTTAAAAGAATACCTAGTACCTTCTAATCTAGGTGTCGTGTTGAATCCTAGCGGCCATGTATCACCTTGTAGTCTTTCTTCAGGAGGGTGGTGTTCTTCTGACAACATATGACCTTGTCCGGAACGATTACATGTTAATAAGAGGCAGTAATGCTGATGATGAGGAGGAAGAGATACTGTGGGACTACGTTTTTCTTGACGAGGGCCATATTATCAAGAATCCAAAGACACAAAGGGCCCAAAGTTTGTTTGAAATACCTTCTGCTCATCGCATTGTCATCAGTGGAACACCTATTCAAAATAACTTAAAGGTAACCCCATTACTGAAACTTGGTAGCTTATATATACAACTTTGTCCTTTTTTTTAAAGTTCGCAACTGAACATGACTATTCTGGTAGGAGATGTGGGCTTTGTTCTATTTCTGTTGCCCGGATGTCTTGGGTGATAAGGATGAGTAATTCACTTATTCCCCTTGTTTTTCTGCATTACCTATGTGGATGTGGCAAGGTTTTGTAAATTCGAGTGTTATTAGTTTCTCTCTGTCACCGCAGGTTCAAAGTGAAGTATGAGAAGGCAATACTTCGTGGAAATGACAAGAATGCTACTGATCAAGAGAAGACGATGGGTTCAAATGCAGCAAAGGTTTGAATCTTGTTTACATTTTCTTTTTGGGTATTATTGCCTAAATATTTGAATTAGAGCATAAAACATGTGAAATGTTTTAGGAGTAATGGCTTTTCTGGTGTTCTTTCGAAAAAAAGTAATGGCTTTTCTGGTTAGTCTTTGAATTTAAACTTTTGCAAGCAACTAGCATAAACTTCATTTTGACCAAGTAAGATCCACACTTAGATGGAGGCATGAGAGGGGCAAACTAGTGATATGAAGCATTCAGTTTGGTGCATCTTAGAGTTTAATTACCTCGTGCTTCTGAATCATAACTTTGTGCCTGTCGTACTAATCTTGTTGTGTCGTGTGTTGTTGGTTCTCAACTATTATGCACAGGAATTAAGAGAACGGATTAAGCCATACTTTCTTCGACGTTTGAAAAGCGAAGTGTTCATCAATAGTGGTGCCGAGGAAGATAAAAAGGCACCTCAGAAGAATGAACTAATTATCTGGTTAAAATTAACATCTTGCCAGGTAGCTGTTCTGATGCAAAGCTCTGTTCTATTTATTGAACTTCATTAAAGTATTTGTGTGTGGAGTAGTGCTTATATAGTTATATGCTCTCCCAAAAAGTGAAACGCATAAATTTTAAAGCACAATAAGCGCCTGGTTTGCGACCACCCACTACTCCACTACTAACAATACCGCTTTAGGATTTGTGCAATTATTTTTTCGGAGAGCGAAGCACTAGTCGTTTGTGTTTTAGCGGTGAAGGGAAAATCTCCAGGCCATTTGTGTTTTTCTTTTGGGTGCAGAGGCAATTGTATGAAGCCTTCCGGAACAGTGAGGTAGTTCATTCACGAACTGAAGCACTGAAGGGTTCATCCTTGGAAGCTATCACGGTACTGATGTAACGATGGTGCCTACCTTTATTTTTTGTCATGTTGTCTGCTTCCATTGAACTTGAGTGGTCATTCCTTCGAGTTTATTGATTTTTTTTTGTGAAAATTCAGCGAACGCTGTCATGTGTATCTGACTTCTTGATCCTTTCGTACACCTATGTTTGTTCACTTGTTTCAATTCAACTCAAATAGATTTTGAAGAAAATATGTGATCACCCGCTGCTTTTGACTAAAAGAGCTGCTGAGGATGTCCCGGAAGAAATGGGTACCATGTTGAATAATCAAGACATGTGCATCGTGGAAAGGATTCTTGAAGATAAGGTTCATGCTGACAACACACTACAAGTTGCTCAAGATGTCTCCTGCAAGATAGCTTTTACCCTGCCCTTATTGGTCAGTGTTTCATTGATGCACGTCTATTTTATACTCCCTCCAGTCCAAAAAAAAAATTGTCACTTTTGTAAGTACACGAATTAAACTTCTTAAATTATGTTCTCTACTATATTTACAAGTATCTAGATTGCCACTAAAAGTTGACATGACATAAATTTGTTTGGTGTCAAAACTAATATCATAATAATATTACACTTTTATAGAATTTTAATGTATCTCGGTAAAATTTAATAGTCAAAGGCAAGGCTCCAAAACCCGTTTCCGATGGAAATCCCAGTCGCCGTCTGGAAAAAAAACCGTTCGGTTACCGGATTTCCCGGAAAAAATCCGGACGAAGTTCTCTTGAATTATCTTAAAAACCAGCAGAAATTCGAAAATTAGAAATTGAATTTGCTAAACCGGGAAAAACCAGCCTGTTTTTCCGTTCCCGGTCCCCACCGGTAATCGGCCAGTTTTTTTTCCCTGGTCAAAGGTGTATCTTGGAGACCATGCAAAGGGGGGAAATGCTATGCTTCTGGACTAAAGGGAGTAATGCATCAGTTCCAGCGGAAAAATCACACTGTTATTGTCTCATGTTCCAGAGGAACCTTGTTGAGGAGGGCCACAATGTTTTGATCTTTTCACATACTCGTAAAATGCTTAGCCTTATTCAGGTATGATCTCTTCTTATCGTAATCTTTGTTTGCTTTGCTATGCATGTAAGTGTGCTTATGATATAATTACTATTTTACTAGACCTTAGTAAATGCTTCAATTCAATTGGGAAAATGTTCCACTTAAAGCTAAGCTTTGTAACAGGAAAAATCATGTAGATGGTTAATTCCTTTCAATAACCATATAGAGAGACTGAACTGCACATTGGTGTGACTTGGACACTTGTCCACTAGAAAAGGCATTATATTGTGCCCATGTCTACCTGTATTATTTATGTTTTCATGATACCACAAAACGGGGCATGCTTCGGTACATCTCTTTTTAAAAAGGTTTATGAATCTTAAAACAAAGTGCTTAATATTAGATGGGGCAAATATGATTTACAATCACCTAATATTAACTCATTTGCTTTAAGATTCGTAAACTTTTCCAGAAGATGTGTACTAAAGCAAACCACTAAAACTAAAAGAAGGCCTATACTTGTGTACTAATATCTATAAAATTTAGTAGCAAGTAGGGGAAAAAAACTTGGCGATTCTGCGTGAACCGGTCTTACTAGGGACCGAGTGAGCGATGAATCGCCAAAAATTTCAGTTTCAAATTTGAATTTTTGACTGTGTAATACACTTTCTAGGTTGATTTTTGTCTTTTTGTGCTAGATTGATGTTTGTTTCTATTATTTATGACCTCTTAAGTCTCAATGGATTGATGTTTGTTTCAAAAACAAAAGTCGTTGGTCTTTTACAAATTTATATGTATGACATAAGTACTCTATATATTTTGTTTCCCTTGGATTTGGTATTATGCTTAACAAAATAGTTCATGCAATCCAGTTATTCATTTTACATTTTTACTCTATATGCATGTAGTTCAGATTAACAGACACATATGATCAAATATGTTCTTGGGTCTCAAAAGCTACTTTCTTAACTTTTTGAACTAATTTGGACTATCCACGCTGCAGCTGATTGGTTTTCTTTTGTTGCAACACCTATGTAGACTCGGTAAAAAGTTAGTGGTTGAAGATTCTCTTCATCCAGAGTTTCAAATAGACATCTTAGCTATTCAAAGTTCTCTTGAAAACATTACACTTCTTTCTAACCTAATCATTCATCAGGTTTTTCCCCTTTTTTTGACCGGTTTTTCCGGTAAATGGTTTTCAAAATCCGCATTTCAAATTTCAGTTCGCGAACTTTGTCCGGTTTTTTAAGGATTTCCGTTAACCGTGGGATTCTGCGATCTGCGTCGGCCGGGATTTGCACCCGATGCGGTTTTCTATCCTTGGTAGCAAGCATAACACAGTTCATGAGCATGTGTAGTCTCCGTTTCTGTGAGGCAACGAGCGTTGGGAGCGGAGGCGAAAGGGAAGAATCAACTCAGGCGGATGAGGATTGCGTCGGGACGTTGTGGCGGGCGGCGTGGATGAACAGTGCGATGAACAATCACACGTAATGAACAGTAGCACGGGTAGGGTTTTGGCGCAGGGGAGATTGGGGAATAACCCAATCCTTTGTTGATTTTCTATTAACCTCTTATCTCCTATATATAGGAGTACAATCTGATTACAAATAGGACTCTTATCCTTCCTTAACTATGACTCTTTCCTAAAGGGATATAAACTAATTTGGAAAGTATTATCTTTCCTAATGCAAACTTCTCTAATGAGACTTTCCTATAGTAAACTTGCCTAATTGCAACTTCCTAATTTGAGGATTCCTAAACTGCCGCACATGACATCTCTTCCTCCGTTGACAAACATCTCGTCCTCGAGCTGAAAAGAGGGATAAGACACCCGAAATGCGATTACATCTTCCCATGACGTATCAGCAACGTGAAGTCCTTCTCATTGAACCAGAATTTGCCGCTTATCTTGAGACAAAGTGAGCACAGATCCTTGTGGGGCGTGGGAATAACAGCCATGAAGGAGGGGCAACGGCGGTGGATCTTGAGGAGGAGGTTGTCATACTTCTTCAAGAGATTCACGTAAAAACATCTTGTAAGCGTGCGAGTTGGGCAAGTCCAAGCGATGCGACCTCATTAATCATGGAGATGACACGATAGGGCCAAGAGCCGTCCTTCTTCTTGACCAAAAGCATAGGCGCAGGAAAGGCAGAGTTGTTATACCGAAAATGCCCCTGTGCCAACATGGCAGTGCATTGACACTCCAGCTTGTTCTTTTGCGTTGGGTATCTATATTTGAACCACCACCGCTACCGGTGCCCGACATGAGGTGGATGCGGTGGTTGTGATCATGCGGCGATGGGAGCCCACGTGGGTCGTCGAAGACTGGCGAAAATTCCGCAGGGAGCTCCTCCATGAGCTCCCCGGCATTCTTGTCGCGTGAAGGTCGCGGTCTTTGGTTGGGCGGTCGACATCGAGCCCTCATTGGGCGGTGTCTTGTTGGCAAAGAACTCCCCTGGCCCTATCCATGCGGCGGTTTCTTCATCTTCGTCGCCCTCCTCGTTGGCGGGGTGTCCCTCCTTGCGCGCCAAGGATACTACTTGGCGTGCTAGGATACTCGCAAGAGTTTTTGCCGTATCCTTGGCGAATTGGCACATTATCTGTTGGAAATCCTCGTTACCACCGTTGCTTGATATGGTGAAGGAGCAACGGTTGGCTTTGATACCAAGATGTCAGGGGACGAGCGTTGGGAGCGGAGGCGAAAGGGAAGAATCAACTCAGGCGGATGAGGATTGCGTCGGGACGCTGTGGCGGGCGGCGCGGATAAACAGTGTGATGAACAGTACCGTGATGAACAGGAGCACGGGCAGGGTTTTGTCGCAAGGGAGATCGGGAAATAACCCAATCCTTTTCTGATTTTCTATTAACCTCTTATCTCCTATATATAGGAGTACAATCTGATTACAAATAGGACTCTTATCCTTTCTTAACTATGACTCTTTCCTAAAGGGATATAAACTGATTTGGAAAGTATTATCTTTCCTAATGCAAACTTCCCTAATGAGACTTTCCTATAGTAAACTTGCCTAATTGCAACTTTCTAATTTGAGGATTCCTAAACTGCCGCACATGACAGTTTCATCTTCGCATTGTTGTCTTACCGATTTAACAAAGCAGGAAGCTATATTGTTAGAGGGCCATAAGTTCCTGCGCATTGATGGTACCACCAAGGTATCTGAGAGGATGAAGATTTTGAGGGTACCTCCTTGTTTTTCTATCTGCCATGTTAAGCCATGGATTCCATTTCATTTACATTGCTTCATTGCGAATTTTATAATATACCTCTGCACTCTCTAGGACTTTCAAGAGGGTCCTGGAGCTCCAATATTGTTGTTGACCTCACAAGTTGGTGGACTCGGTAATACACTCACCAAGGCAGATCGTGTTATAGTAGTTGATCCTGCTTGGAATCCAAGGTATCCAGCAAGTTTAAAGTGTGAATGTTGCATATGTAATTCCTCAAAATAATCATGGTTTTCGTTTTACAGTACAGATGACCAAAGCGTTGACCGTGCTTATCGAATTGGGCAGACTAAAGATGTGATTGCATATCGCTTGATGACTTGTGGGACCATTGAGGAAAAGATATACAAACTGCAGGTATTTAAAAGTGTTAAATGTAAAATTGCACTTATGTAAGTGCTTATAAGAAAAATTAGAACAGCGCCAGTTCAAATGGTGTTCATCTCTCATCTCTCCGGAAACCTACCTTTTCCTAACAGTCCAATCTTTTCTTTTAGTCGATTGGTACATCAAACGCAACAAGTTATTCTAGGGATCAACAAAAAGTTAAGTTACAAGTGTAATTTCTATTTTTGCTATTTCAGGTCTTCAAGGGAGGTCTTTTTAGGACAGCTATGGAACACAAAGAACAAACACAATACTTCAGCCAGGAGGTACGCCATAGCTTTTCTTGTAGATCACAACCGCAAACTTCATATCTTGACATATTTGGCATTATATCATAATATCATATTGGAAGTTGTGGTTGGTTCCTTTCGTTACAATTGTTTGTACCTTCAGGATATACACGAGCTTTTTGGTTTGCCACCGAGGGGTTTGATGTTTCTCTTACCCAACATCAATTGCATGAGGAGCATGGTCAGCAGCCTGTCATGTAAGAAGTCCACTTCGGTTCTTTATTAATGACACAATTGCAGTTTACTCTAATCTTGATTTGTTGACTGGCAATTTGTCATTTGTATGAAATTTAAAGTTGCTGTGTCATGAACCTTAGTTCCTGGTGACCATGATCCCTTCCAATGCTTCTTTTGGAGAACGAACAACTTTCAACATTTAATGGGTTGAATGAACAATATCTTTGAATTAAATCTCAAGAGGAAACTGATTAATACTCTGGTTTTACTCAGTCAGAAATTGCACACCAAGCTTTCTCCATGGATTTGTTCTAGCTCTAGGCATATTGGTACCAAAGCCCGTGTGGTGTTCTTCCGGCCTTCATCGAAACCTAAGAGCTAGTATGAAAATGAATTGGCTTAACGAAAAAAATAATTAATGTGCTGGCTAGCTTTGATAGCCGTATGTTTATTTCTGAGCACAAGTTTATTATTCCATGCCTTACGCATCTTCCAGGGATGAGTCCTTGAGGAAGCATATACAGTTCTTGGAGCAACAAGGTATAGCTGGTGTGAGCCATCATAGCCTCCTTTTTTCCAAAACAGAGATCATACCTAGTTTGGATGATAATGATGGCCTGGACAGGTTTGTCATGTCCTACTCGTTTTAACAAATTTATATTTCTTGTGTCTGGATTTGCTTACAGAATTTTTTCAACTAAATAAAGTGTTTATGTGCAGGAAGCCTAAAGACATCATGGTCAGGCGCTACTACGCTGACAAGGGGTAACCGCCATCGCTCTCTGTCTCTAGTGGATTAATTGCACTCCTCGCTTATTTATTTATTCTCCGTGTTTCCTTTTCCTTTAGGGCGGCTCATGCTTTGGAAGAGAAAGATGAGCGGTTCGCTGCCCTGGCATACTCTCGTGGCCACAGGAATGCCGAGAGAGAATTTGATGGAGACAAGGGATGATGAGATGCTCGTCAAGATAAAGACGGAGAGGGCCGCTCAAGTGAAGGAGATGAGGAAGGATTTGGAAGACACAAGGGGGCAGATAACAGATTTGGAGCAAGAGTATGCAGGCGAGTTTGTTGAAATGCTGGACAGGACAGGCCGTGATCGGGAGAGAAGACGTCGTCTGGAGAAGATGAGGATGCAGATCGACGATCTGCATCAAGAGCATACAGCCGCGTAACGTTTGTTGATACGGTGGGCAAGATGAGGATGGAGCTGGATGATGAGGAGTTTATATATAATATCCGAGTTGGGTGATATGGTGGAGGGGATGAGGCAGAGAATCGAGCTGGATCAAGCGTTGATGACGAGTTTGAGACTATTCTGAGGAGGATCACTTTCATCTGCCTCCTCGTCCCCTCCACCATTTCACCCAACTCGGATATTATATATAAACTCATCATCCAGCTCCATCCTCATCTTGCCCACCATATCAACAAACGTTACGCGGCTGTATGCTATGTATTTGGTTGCATCATCGTTTATGTATGCCCTGTAATATAAATTTTCTTTAAACCAGATGTAGTAAACTGGAGTGTCATAGAATACACATTTTCTTTCTTTCGTAGAATCCACTTCTGCCGGATCCAACGGTCCCGACAGAGAGGGCCCACTTGCCATAGACATAACCTAGTCTCACACGTACAGCCTGAGGTACGGAATGGTTTGGTCCCAACGGGAAAGGTTTTCTGCAATTCATTCATGTTTTGTAAATACTTTCACGTAGCAAAATTTTCCTAAATCGCATAACAGAAAGGTCCCCTTCCTTACTCGCTGACATGTAGGACCCATTGTCAGGAAGTAACCCTTCTTCTCCATTCCACTCTAGACTCTAGTCCAGTCCGGTAGTAAGCTAAGCAGCAGCCAGAGCCTGTTTGGTTCCTAGCCTAAGAATCTCTAAGTTTGTTGAATATTTTTACCAAACTTGTCAAAGTTATGGTCAATAAAGTTAAATCAACTACTTAGCTTGCCTAAAGGAATCTTGCTATAACCTATTGTGTCTCTGACCTATAAGACCTACCCGAATTTTGTTTGGCTTGTTTAACCTATGGTTGGAAACTAAGCTGTTTGGTTCATGGCTCGAAATTGATGTGTTATACCAAAATTTGCTAAAATTGTAAGTATGACATGTGAGACCCGCATGATATCTATTTTTTTTCATCAAAATATGTCAACAGGGGTCTTATTTTGTTGATTAAATGACAAGGAATACAGCTGTTCAAACAGATCACAAATCGGATACTCGGTTTAGGAAATACGATCATTTCAAACTTGTTAATCAAACTAATCTTACAATTAATGCGCTATCCACAGTCAACCATGAGCTGCCATGTGTCGAAGTGCTCAGTGTGCCCGCCGAACCAAATTTTGGCGCTGGTTTTGGCCGCTCGCACGAAGCCAGCGTTTTGGCGAGAATACACCGAGCGTTACCAAAATTTCGAGGATAACGTGAAATATTGAAATTGAGCGAAACACAACAAATTTTTAGAGTAATACCAAAATTTTTGTTTGACACGTTATAGCCCTAAAGGCAGACTAACAATAACAAAAACAAAAACGCCCTACCTCCGTGAGCGTGAGTTGGTCCCTCATCTCCTCCTAGAAAAGTCCTCATCCGCCGCTGCATCTTCCCTAGAAAATTCTCCGCGCCCAGCCCTAGAAAATTTCAAATCTCCCGGCCAAAACCCCCTAGCAAGCAACGCCGCCTCCGCCTCGGACTAGTCCAAGATCCAGCCAAATCCAGGTCTTCTTCTCGTTCCCCTTTCGTTCCACCTCGCGGCGGCGGCGCTTGTTTGCTGCTTATTCTTGCAATTGCCATGCCCTATTGCTGTGATAATGGGCTCCTGTTCCCGTGCCTCTGCCTCTGAGCAAGAAGAAAAAGACAACGCCACAACCAAGTCCAACCCCGACAAGCTCGTCATCACCTACAAGCGCAAGCGCAAGCGCAAGAGCAAGAGCCGCCGCCTCCCCAATCCCCCACCGGTACGCTACCATTTGCTTGCTTAGTAGATCTTGCCACCATATGCTTGGGCTTCCTCCAAAGTTCCAAGGATACATTCACTCTCTAAATCAGACAGCCCGAGTTCTCAACGTCTTCTTTTTTGCGCAGCCTTCTTTGGACGTGGTTGCATACAAGCCCAGCTTCCGTCAAGACGAACATGATACGAGGACAACTCGTCACTGGAGTAGCTGGAAGGACGCACTGGAGAATTTATTGCAGTCACCACATATAGATGAAGCTGGTGGCATCCATGCCTGCATCCGTGATGCACTTAAACATAACTCTTGCCAATCCATGCGAGAAATAGCGAATGGTTTTATTCGAAGCAGCTCTTCTACCCTACAGGTGTGAGAAAGCTGCTTGTGCTGATGCATCTATGACTCAGTTATGTAAAGCGCAAGCTTATCAAATTGTGTAACTAACTGTATCTCTTGTTGGCTACCAGGATGATACAGATGACACACGGGCAGATGCAGGAAACCAACCTCGGGTGCTACTAGCTCATTTGACCGATCCATCCATTGCATCAGGAAACAGGACCTCCACATCTTTAGATGCCAATAAAGCCATCTGCAGCAATGTTCTCCTTGACATTTTAGTTTCAGAGAAGTTTGCCTTGTTATGTGATTTGCTGCACAGAAATTTCCATGGAAACAAATCCGATACTATATTTGATTTTCACAAAATTGATGCAAAGATGAAAGATGGAGAATATGGGTGCAGCCCTCAGTCATTTGATCGTGATATCCAGCAGGTAGCTGTTTATTAATCAGTGCTTTAATTATATAGTGTAGTGGAAGCATAGAGGCCAACTTGTTCTTTTTGGTAGCGGATAGCATATAGCGGACACCACATGCTCGGCCAAGTAAAAGAACGAAAATACGGAAATGCAGTATAACTATGCCATCCAATGAACAAACATCTTAGTCTTTCTTCTTCTGTTCATGTCTATAATCCAAATCTGCAGCTTGCTTGCATTTTCTATCTCTATGGTGCCGCAACGGAGTGCTATTGAAAACAATGTTATCAATCACCTCATGCTTATTGCCTTGTTTATTAGAGCAGCAGGTGGATAGAATCATTGTTTGATAGCCATCAACAGTTGAACCCGTTGTTATACACTATAGGATTGAGAACTATACCTCTTCTGGTTATCAGACTATGTGAACCGAGTGTGGCCTCTGTTTTTCTATTTATTTTTCTCTCACTACTTATCAGTATTTTGTCCTTGGTTTCTGCAACTTTTGCTTTCACTTGTCATTGTTGGCATCACGATAAGCTCCAAACAGTACGACAAGAAGCAAGCAATTTTCACCCCCCGCATGCTGTAACAATTGGTTTTGATATATTCTTTGTTCTGTAGTTATGGGAAAATTTTGAAGAAGTTGGGCGGGAAATGATGAATCTCGCAAGTAGTCTTTCTGTCATGTCACGGGCTTCCTATCAAAAGAAGGTAAATCTTCCACTTTGTTGTTGGTGACACATTAGTGAATCTCGCATTGACATGGCGTGTTTGCTAATTATCTTGTATATATTGCTGTGGTTTCAAATGTTTGAATACACTCCTCTTGTGCTGCATGCTGCTAATAACAAGTTCTTTATAATAGGCTTGTGGCATTTCTGAAGTTGAGGTGACTGAACTCAAGACAGAGGCAAGTTATTCGTGTGGTGGCATATATGCTGACTGCTGGGTGAGTGTTTTCAGTAGCCATAATAGTTTTGCTTATTATATTAGACTTTATTGCAGGAGATGAGTTTAGTTGATGTTGATGGTAAAGTTCCAAAGAAGGACTCGATCACCATCATGCAATTGACCCCATGCGTTTCTGGTGATTCTACAAAACCAAATCCAACTGAGGCGGATGGGTTGTACAAAGTTTGCATTTGCAAGCATTGTGGGGAAAGGGCAGATGGCCAAGGAATCCTCAACTGCACTGGATGTGAAACCAAGTTCCACTTTAAGTGCATTAGGCCTGCTGTTAAAATTCCTACTCAAAGGTGGTATTGTTCTACCTGCAGTACGAAGGGAAAAGAATCGGATGGGGATACCTTGAACCATGTTCTCCATGACAGCTTGCATAATAGTTGTGCAGTGTGTGTCCAACTTGATATCATCAAGCCAACAGAACATCCTGATCCTGGTAGCATAGCAGAGTTAGTTGATGACACGCAGGGGAGCTCTGCTCCAAGCATGGCGGAAGATGAAAAGAAGCCGGGCCTATCGACAACTGCCCTATCACGCTTGTGCAAGCATTGTGGTACATGTGAAGACGACGACAAGAAGTTCCTGATATGCGGTCACATGTACTGCCCTTACAAGTTTTATCACATCCGGTGCCTGAAAGCTAGCCAGATTGCAAGTGCGCGGCAACCGAACCGGACTTGCTGGTACTGCCCATCTTGCCTCTGCCGAGGTTGTTCCGTTGACAAGGATGATGACCAGATTGTTTTGTGCGATGGTTGCGATGAAGCTTATCACACGTACTGCATGAAACCACCACGCTCTTCCATACCTAAAGGCCAGTGGCACTGTATCCCATGCCGTGTAGAAAGGACAAGGCAAGGAATGCGTAGGTATGAGCATTTGATCCTGAAGCAGCATGGGAATGCTAGGCATGTTTCTGAAGCAAAGGATTTGAAAACTCTCCTACCTGACGGCCCTGAAAAGTGATCGTAGTAGAAGAAATTTCTCCAGTGGCCGCAAAAAAGTTTTGCTGCCGCGCTCTTCTGAGATGTCATGTAGTCCATCTTCTGTAGGTTTGTTTTTATTCGTTCGTTCCTCTGAACGGCCAGTATCGACTTCTGAAAGTTGCATACACTTGTGTAGGATACTTGCAGCTGACATTGAGGATACTTACCTGGACAAAATGTTGTATGTAGCTGGGGAAAATGTTGTCTTCTAGTTTTCTTGTTGCCTTGTTTGTCATGACCATTTGAGGACAAAAGAATCATTTGGTGATCTTGTGATGCTGATTGCGGATCGTTTAATTATGACTTATTCAAGACTGCGTGATTTCATAAATTTATCATGTAGTTGGGTTGAACCCGTTTGGTAGTCTTGAAATGCACTTCTGCCTTCTGCTCTTTATTAATTAATTGAACCTTGCTATCAGTTGAATCGAATGGGTTGAGCCATTGTATCTTCACACGTTTTTTTTGGCAAAATAGATAGCCCTGCAGTGGATTTGTATGAAATTCAATATTTCTTGAAGCATGCAAGTCCTTTTTAGTTATCATTTATATTATTCATATATAGGTATATCAGACACTCTTTTATGAACAAAATTTTTTTTGTTATGTAAACATAGCAGATATATGTGTTTTTTCTAGATTATTTGATTGCATATATTCTTTGTTGTGCACTCGAGCAGTGAACCAGTTTTAGGTTGTTAAACCTACTTATTTGCTACTGAAAGAGACATTTGAGAAGAAATTCTCGTCAATTTTTTTGATGCCTCTCTAGGTTCCATTATTCCCAAGTTCCAGAAAAATGTTTGAATAAATATAGGCCATAGCGTTAGATCTCTTTTTCTTTGATGAACACTCTTTACTGCTTTCAGACTTGTGCTTCAGACTGCCCTTTCCTCCGGTTCCAACTTCTTTTGGTATTTTTGGATAACAATTTTTTGCTACTGCCTCATTGCTCTATGATCTTTTGTAAATGTAGATTGGAAGTATCAACGGGCGATTTCTTAAAATGGAAGGAGATGTGCACATTTCTAGGAATAAATGTAGTAGTTAAAATTTATCTCTTTTAATATTGTAATTTGTACTTTTTTCCCCTACTTCTGGTGTACTCTAATATTTTGATTGTACCTATGAATATTGCAAAGATATTGAGAATATAGTGCACCTCGAGTTACATTCTCCAATGTTATTTCTAATTGTACAAATTGCAAAATTATTGAGAAAGTAACATGTTTGCCCGTGGATACAATGCATAAATTATGAATATTGCAGAGTAACAATTGTAATTATTTATGTAATAATTTTGTTGTAATAATTATGTATTGTATATGTTTATGTAATAATCGTTGTTAATTGCGGTCACTTGTTGTTAATTACCGTTAATTGTCGTCAAATGTCATTAGTTATCATCACTTGTCGTTAACTATATTTAGTTGTTATCAAATTCACTATAATAATGGTTTTTAATAATTATTTGTTGTAATAAATGTTTATTAGTCGTCGTTAATAATCGTCTATTGTCGTTAGTTATCGTTAAACGTTGTTAATTGCGTTAAACGGTGTCAAACAAGCCATTATTGTTCTCAGGGGTATTTTAGATATTTTCCATCTCGAAAGTTGCGATCGACTTACCTAAAAGCCGAACGACCAAACACCGGATCCTTCGCCTAGCCATTCAAATTTCTACACCTTAATAGAAAGCCATTTTTTAAGAAAGCCACAGCCGTTTCAAACAGATCATAAACCTCACCAAATTAAAGTAGAAAAAGCTTTTCGAGAAAAAGCTAAATATGCTATATATATATATATATATATATATATATATATATATATATATATATATATATATATATATATATATATATATATATATATATATATATATATATATATATACTCTAGAGTATGTACTCACTTCCAATATACAACTTAAACGCACATATTATACTTCTTTATCATTTTCAGTATACTTAAATACCAATTATAAGATACTCTAATGCGACTTGATTGAAAAAATTTCATTGAAGCCCTCTGTTTTTTGCTATATAACCATTTTCATATATAAAAAAGTATATACACAAATTTTGCTATAAAAAGTGGAATTTAATGAAATTTTTTCATGGAACTCACTTTAGGGTATTTTATAATCATTATTGGAGTATGCTCAAATAGATAAAGATGTATCATCGTACGATTTAAGTGGTATATGAGAGGTGGGAGTACGTACTCCCAAGAATACCATATCATTTTCCTATATATATATCGTATGTTCAGAAATGTGCACTGTGGTGATCAATGGTGAAATTAAAGGCAGATTTATGAGCAAATGCTACTCTGGTAGCACTGAAAATCCGCAGGGACTAATTGATTAATAATGCAAGGTTAATTTCAAACTTTGAATCAGGAGATGGAATGCTTAACACCAATTTTCGATAGGGCACATATGAATAATGCGTGTTGTCTGCAGTGTATGAACGAATATGCGCGGGGCATAACCCGAGCAAAGAATATTTAATTTCCACATGCTTTGCTTATGGGCCTAGGTACGTACGTAGAAAGGAGTACTCGATGAAGATGAAATCAAAGGAGAAGGGCGAGCAGGGCGTTGAAGATGGTCTCCGGGCTAGCCCACTTCCTTCGTCTTTTGGTGATTGCGCTCTGCAGTTCGTCGAGCCGACCATCCAGCACTAGATTCCTCTGCGATTAGACACGCATATACAGGGATATGGAGTTGGTATCTCAGCTCAGACAAGTGAAGTGAAGTGAATTGAATGCAGAGCACTAACTGTCAGCTAGTGTTAGAACAACGATGTAGTAGCTAGGACGGCTAGTATGGGAATGAATGAATGAATGAATGATCGATGTAGGAGGATGGATAGGATAGGAATAGGAATAGGACCTTGGAAGCCTCCTTGAGAGGTCCCCAGCATTCGATCCTGTTGTACTTTTTGGAGCTGGAGTGGAAGTGCACCCGCACCTTCGCCTCCATCAGCTCCGGCTGCTCCGCAAACAGCGCCGCGTCGCCATAGACGACAGCCTTGAGAACCTTGATTGGTTTTGGTTTTGCAGGAATGAACAACGTCACTCGGCTTGTTGGAGGAGGGAATGCAAGTACGTATCTGAATGAATTGGTGTAGATTTACCAGCGGCAGCTCTTTGGAGAAGATGTAGTATCTGAAGCCGGCGGCGAGCTCCTGCAGGAGGTTGGCTCCGCTGACGTAGCAATGCACGTGCAGGGTCATCTCCCCGCTCCTCATCTCCTTCCACTCGGCGAACACGTCGTCCCTCTGCCAGCTCCGCAGCTGCTCGCTGGTGATGCTGTCGGACACCGCCAGCGTCAGGTTGGCGGTGAAGTCGCAGTGGGTCAGGGTGTAGGCCCTGGGGAACATCCTCTGCTGCTTCTCCTCGCCGCCGACGAACTCAACCTTGAGCTTCGCCGCGTTGAAGCTCGTCGGAGGGCCCAGTATCTTGGCTGCCTGCCCAATGCACGCATGCCCATTCATTTCTTCTTTTCTTTCCTTTCTGGGGTTACTCCTTGTTATAATGATATCGATCGAGGCTCTATTCAGAATATTAATTATCTTATCCACACAAGAATGCAAGAAGCAAGGTATCAATGGATTAATTTACCAGGGAGGAATACGGTAGGTCTGATCTCCTGCCGTCACAGCTGACGACGACCAAGAAACGACGCGGCGTTTGCCTCCTCCTCCTGCTCGCGACGGCGGCGGAGAAGCAGAGCGCGGCGCTGCGCGACGCCATTGATGAACTCTGGCATCAAGGGGAAAGGGAAGCTAGGACATGACAATGCAGGAGCCGGAGGTCTCGTCGTGGCATAATGCAGGACGCATGGCTTCTTCTTGCTGCTGCTCGACTCTCTCTCTTCTCCGGTTCGATTCTCCCTCTCCCCTGTGATGTGAGGCTGTGACTTGTGTCTGGTGGTTGCAGCAGAGACTTACGTACGTGGCTGCTTGAGACACGGCAGGGAAGCAAGATTGGGTATTTGTTTTATATATATATATATATATATATATATATATATATATATATATATATATATATATATTAAAAAACTATAGTATCCCTATAGTTTTTGCTGGTATTCTTTCAGTCCTCCGGTCCGGTCCCATCCTCCTCTCCTCTCATGTAGTCCTGTGTGCTGTGGTGTGCTTGTGGTCGTGGATGCCTCAGCCGTGGGCTCCGTGATTTGCTGCCACGGGAGTACGGCTGACACATGGCCTGCTCCTATTCGCTGCTCTCCACACGCCTGGATAAGGTACATTTCACCGACACCTGCAAAGCAAAAGTGCAAACGCGGATCAGCTCAACACCACCAATTCGGGATTCACCGCAATTCGGGGCACAATCACGAAAAAATTCTTGATTTGGCTCCTGCCCAAATTAACATTACTGAAAATACCATTAGTTCATGTAAACCATCATCACAATCCACGGAGCAGAGGGATGCCTCACTACTAGTATCAACAGGAAACAAACGATTTGCAGACAATAGCCCTCAGACCCTCACCACTGAGCCTCAACTTGTGAGCAAGCTTTGCATCATCTCATTAAAATGGAGCAGCAGTTAAGAAACAAACTTCGGAGCAAGAAACCTTATTTAATGGGTTGTTCATCATTCTACAAAGTAAAGACTTCATGGTTGAGTTTTGCAGATGAGAAACAAACCTGGTGCTTTTCTTTCCATCTGGGAAAAAAAAACTAGTGCCAAGCAGTTGAAACAAGCGGTCCCGCATTTCATCATTTGTAACATGCAATGACCGGCAACTAACAGCTGCATACAGCCAATACCTGCAGCAGAATAGGAAACAAACGATTTGCAGAGATGGAAAAACGATAGAAAGAACAATTCAAGGCTAAAAAAATTAATCCATCAATTAGGGGAGCAAGCATAATCATATCCCAAATCACTCCCTCGACATCTCTCACCCTCATCTAGTGAAATTTACATGGTACTGTAAACAGCACACTGCTTACTTCATTGAGAGCCTACTACCAACTAGCCTTTGGTAGGCGAAACAGCTAATAATGCTTTTTCTTCGGATTAATTTATTGTTGTTATGTTAAGCAGGAAACATGGCCTCACCAATCATCATTGGAACCAGGAGTAGCAGCATATAGTGCTCCGGCACTCCGCCAACTCTCTAGAAGCTTCTGATTGTATGGAACTTTTGCAGGACCACCATTTACTCGGGTCCTATGCAAAAGATCAGTGGCAGTTTCTTTGACTTTGTTATTCTCCGTATGCCATTTACAACAGAGTTCACCTACAAGGAAAACATGGTCCATAATTGACAGTATTAGCTATGTCTGTCTGCCTGTGTGGCATGAACAATCGGATCGTAGCTTTACTGCTTTGCAGCCTTGCAGGACAAGTTCCTTCTTAGCTGAGAAAAACTGAAAGCTTTACTATTGTAAAGGCCAACATTAGCAGCATCAATAACAGCATCGAATGGTCCATGGCGACAGAGCCATGGTTATTAATACGGTAAGACGAGGCGAGACGACCCACCCCCCTCACACCTTTTAAGTGCTAAGGCGTGAGGCGAGGCGACGCCTTACACACATCTTAAAGCGCTAAGGCAGCAAATAAAATGAGCATTTTAGCAGTACATATGTACCCTGTTGTTGCCAATTCTTGAGCCCATGTAACACCCATCCCCCCCTTTCCAATTGCTCTTCTCCCATGTAGCATCCATCCCCCTTGCAAGTTTCAACATGTAGCTTGTTACAATACATTACAATAATTCATATTTCAATTAATTGAGTAAATATGGATTGAATGACATACCTTGTTGATAATATCTTATCTCTTCTCTCCTCCCAAGCAACAAGCTACATGGATTGAGTGAAGCACCACAACACAAGAGGCTCCGCATGAGGTCAAGAGCAGAGAGCATAAAGCAATGATTTGGCTTCGCCGCTCCTCTATTCTCCACGCCAAGACATACCACACGCACACACGCCGACGCGACCGCCTCCTCCTTCTCCGCAGATCCTCCGTGGCGACTGACTGCCGCCTCCCTCCGTCCTTCTCTCGTGATCCTCCCGTGGCGGCCGGCCTCCGTGCCTCCCTCCCCGGCCTCCTGAGGAGAGGGTTGGAGGCGCGATGGCGACAGGGAGGGTTGGAGGCGCGACGACGACAGGGAGCCGAGAGGAGCCACGCGACGGGGAACCGTCGGGAGGAGGCGCCAAGGAGTTGTGTGACGGCGACGGGGAGCCGGGAGGAGCCGCATGGAGGAGGCGGCAAGGCGGGGGCGACGCCTTGACCCACGGCAGCGCCTTACCGCTTAGACGACGTCTTAATAACCATGGACGGAGCTAGTACTGCAGAGATCAGGTTCTCAATTAGACAGAGAAGCTTACAATGCAGCAGACATGCAGTTAAATCACAAGTAACAGAACGAAAGATTGCGAGGCAATCCTTTCCCTATAGGAAATAAATTTGTGAAGTACAGTTAGGCTCTCCATGATAAAAGAAATGAGTGCTGACCATGCATATTACCACATAGGTTTATGATGGTAACAACAGTTTGAAGCTGCCCCAGTTATAGCTGTCGCCTGATGCTGCACAAAGTTTTGCCAAGTAACGATAACGATTAACTTGGTGTGTTTTTTTAGAATAACTCGGTACTGTTAGTCGTTAGACGATTAGCATTGTTATGAATAGTGTTTTATTCATCATGAAGCCAATGGGCCAATATATATAAAAGTACAGGTATAACATATATGCAGATAACCCCTTATACAACAGGGAAAATACACAGGTAATAACACACATCTAACACCCCCCACAAACTTATGGTGGGCTAACAACATGAAGTTTAGAGAGATAGAAGTTCTGCTAGGCCCTGGTCTATGCCTTTGTGAAGAAGTCTGCCAACTGAAGCTCTGAAGGTACATATGAAGAGCAACAATCTGGTCATGCACCTATGTCCATATGTAAGAAGCATCAACACCAATATGCTTTGTAAGCTCATGCTTCACCGGATCTTTAGCAATGCTAAGAGCACATGTACTGTCAGATAAAAAAGGAGTTGGTGCAAAAACAGAAACACCAAAATCCTCAAGTAACCACTGTAGCCAAGTAATCTCCGCAGTCAACAAAGCCATAGCTCACAACTCAGCCTCAGCACTCGAACGAGAAACTACTGTCTGCTTATTAGTCTTCCAAGCAATGAGAGAACCACAAAGAAAAACACAATAGGCAGAGAGAGAGGCAATCAGAGTGATCACTAGCCCAGGTGGCATTAGAATATGCCTGAAGCTGTAAAGAGCTGGAGCGAGGGAAAAAGAGACGACGAGTGATGGTTCCACAAAGATATCGTAGAACACGAAGAAGATGGCTATAGTGGAGCTGAGTGGGAGTAGAAACAAACTGACCCAAGATATGCACAGGGTACGAAATGTCAAGACCAGTGACACCCAGATAAACAAGACTCCCAATAAGGTGACGATAGCAAGTAGGATCAGTAAGAGGCTCACCATTAGTGGGCCGAAGATGAACATTAAGCTCCATGGGAGTCTCAGCTGTGCATTGATCAACAAAAGAAGCACGATCAAGAAGATCCTGAATATACTTTTCTTAGGACATATAGAAACCCTCAGGCATACAAATAACCTCAACCCCAAAAAAGTAGCGAAGAGAATCGAGATCAGACATGAGAACCTGCTCACTAAGACGCTCCTTGACAAAAGTGATGTACTGAGAATCATCTCCGGTAATAATCATATCATCGACATATAAAAGAAGTGTCCGACCACAAGGCGAAGTGTGAATAAAAAGAGCAGGATCATGAGCACTGGCAGAAAAACCAACCGCAGTAACAACAGAAGAGAAACGATCAAACCAGACATGAGAAGCTTGCTTGAGGCCATAAAGAGATCGACGAAGGCGGCAAACCATACCATCAGGAACAGAATACCCCGGCAGTGGCTGCATATAAACCTCCTCACGCAACTCACCATTGAGAAAAACATTCTTGATATCAAGCTAAGAGATGGACCATGCCTGAACAGACGCCACAGCAAGAAGAGTGCGAACAGTGGTCATGTGAACCACAGGTGCAAAAGTCTCATCATAATCACAACCGTGCTCCTGCTGAAACCCACATGCCACGAGACTAGCCTTGTGGCGCTCAAGAGAACCATCGGAGCGGGTCTTAACCTTGTACATCCGCTTGCACGTAATAAGAGTAACGCGCGGGAAGAGGGACAAGATCTCACGTGCCAGTACGCTCAAGGGCAGCAATCTCCTCTGACATCGCATGTTGCCACTCCTGATGAACAGTAGCATCACGATAAGAGGTCGATTCAGCAAGAGCAGCAATAGCAAAACCAAAGCGCTCAGGAGGCCGAATAGATTGGCGACCACAAAGAGCATATCGAGGAGAGGCCGAAGAAGATCGCACATCAGAAGAATCCTCGACTCGCGAACGACGAGTGTAGTTGAGAAGATAAGAAAGAACAAGACCAGGAGGAACCTCTAGAGAGGTTATCCGTGGCAAAGGAGGCGTCGACGATGAAGAAGATGCCGACGGGGAAAGAGGCACAGGAGAGGCTAATGGCTGTAGTGGAGGTGTGGTGACTGTGGGTAACAAGAAAAGTCAGAAAAGAAAGTGGCTCGACGAGAGATGCTGGAATGGTGGAAGGAGAAGGACGAGGGTAGAAGGGACGAGACTCATCAAAAGTGACGTCTCGAGAAATCCACATTCGTCAGCCAACAGGATCCCAACAACGATATCCCTTATACTCAGCGTTATAGCCCAGAAAAACACACTCGATGTACTGAGTGGTCAGCTTGGTGCACTCATGAGGTGCAAGAACATAGCGCACACACCTAAAGAGGCGAAGACCAGAATAATAAGGAGTCTTGCCACAAAGACACTCAACTAGGATCCCTCCCTTAAGAGCAGAAGAAGACTGAATATTGATCAGGAAAGTGGCAGTAGAAACAGCCTCAGCCTAGAAGTGTGGTGGAACAGCAGAAGCAAGTATAAGAGCACGGGTTGTCTCAAGAAGATGACAATGCTTTCTTTCAGCCACACCGTTCTGGGCATGAGCACCAGGGCAAGAAAACTGAGAGAGTGTGCCCTGCTCAGCAAGAAAACTACAAAGAACTCCTAACAAGTATTCCCCAACAAAATCAGCACAAAAAAACACGAATAAGAATCAAACTGAGTACGAATCATGGTGGCAAAAGTTTTGTAGATGGATAGAACCTCACTACGAGATGACATAAAGTATATCTATGTGTATCGAGAAAAATCATCAATAAAAATTATCTAATATCGATGACCTCCTTTTGAAACGAAAGGAGCCAGACCCCTACATCATAATGAACAAGATCAAAAGGACACTGTGACACTGACTCACTGGAAGGATAGGGGAGTTGAAGCTGTTTATCACGCTTACAACCTTGACAATTTAGAGAAGCGTCACCAGACGCAGACCAGAGTCCCCGTGTGTCGATCCTGAACACAACAAGAATCAGAATCGAGAATAACATGACAACCATAATCAATGAGCTGGCCCGCAAATATGAACTGCATGGTTAGTTTGGGAACATGAGAAACAACAGGAACATGAAAAGAGGAATTCGAAAGAGGGCCTCGTCCTGTGACAGAAAGAAAGGTACCATCTGTTGTCTGAACAGTGATAGGAGCAGCTAAAAGACTAATGGAACTGAGACTGGTGGAATCAGATGCCGTATGAAAGGAAGCATTAGAGTCAAGAATCCAAGGTGATATACCTGAGGAACATGTAGAAGGTGGTCTCTCAATAGAAGACTATGCAGCAGAACCAACAGAACCGGACGGTGCAAAAGCAACCATGCGACGCAGCAGTGTGAGAAGATCCTGAGTATCAGAAGCACTAGAGCTCCTCTGAGAGGAGGAACCGCCAGTGCCCATTTGGAGGACAACCACCACGATGTAAATCTTTCTTCTTCCTGTAGCAGAACTGCTCCACATGGCCATCCTTGTTGCAATAGGTGCAGTGGAGACCCCTACCAACAGCAGCTGTCACTGGTGAAGGCACCACTGGTGAAGGAGTAGCTGAAGACGTAGCGGGTGTAGAAGCTGGAGGAGCTGCCAGAATCGAAGAAAACGACGATGACAGCAGCAGACCCACACTACGAAAGCGAATCTCCTCAGCACGAACAACTGCAAGGGCCTCCAATAGAGTCACACAAGGGTGGCGCGCCAGCAACTAAGCACGAGTCTGCCCATATTCAACCCGGAGACGTGTTAAGAAGTCGTAGATGCGACGAAGCTCCAGGTGAGACTGCTGACGCTGACAGCACTAACAAGTGTGGCAAACACCTAGTCCTAAAGAGTCAATCTGACGCCATACCGCAGACAACTGGGCATAGAACTCATCCACAGTGGCATCTCCCTGCTGCAACGACTGCATCTCCCTGCTGCAACGACTGCTCTTGACACACAACAACAAGATACGGAATCACCAGACGGCTCGTAGCGGTTGCGCAGATACGCCCACATCAACTATGTTGAAGTCAAGCCAACAACATCCCCAGTGATATGCACTTCCATACTAGCAACCAGAATAGCAGAAGCACAGGCATCCTTATCAATCCATGTCTTGTAGGCAGCATACTAAGCCTGAAAAGTCTCCATGGCATCTTCAAAAACATCATATGCCTCTTTACGAGTGTCTTCGGAAGCATCCTTCGGGAGCACGAGCTCAACAGGTGGAACAGGTCGAGGCGGACAAGGTAGCTCGCCGGTGAGAAAATCCCAAAGACGCTGACCACGCATGTGGAGGCGCATGTGCTGAAACCACTCCCGATAATTGAGACCATCGAAGATCACCTAGCAACAAGGAACAAAAACAGTGCCCGAGGACAACATTTTTTTTACTTTACTTGAACCAAAGACCGCTTATCAGATATTTCGGTTTGCTCTGAACCGAAACGAATCAGAGAGAGAGAGAGAGAGAGAGAGTCCGGATTGGGAGGCGACCTCACAGTGGAAGACAAAGCGGAAGAGGAGGCGGCCTCAATCCGGATCGAGGCGGCGCCGATCAGGGTGACGCGAGCAAGCTCACGGGCGAGGAAAGCGCAGGCACCGATCGAGGCGAGCAAGCTCACAGGCGATGAAGGCGGCACCGATCGAGGCGACGTCGGGCGAAGAGTATGCCGGTAGATCGAGGCGGTGCCGATTGGGGCAACACCGACACCGGCGGATGGATCCGGGCGGCCCGAGATGGCAGCGACCCAGATGGAAGACGACGACGAATCGGCGCCGATCGAGGCAACGCTGATGCCGGGTGAAGGAGGCGTCAGGTGGCTCGAGAAGGCAGCGGCCCAGATGGAAGACGACGCGCTGGGCAGGCGGCAAGGCGGAGGGTGAACCCACGGCGGCCACGGGCAAGCGACGGGGGAAGACAAGCACAGGCAAAGCCAGGCGGCGGCTAGAAGAGAACCAGCAGTGACTTGACGAAAACAAACCCTAGGTTTGCTCTAATACAATGTTATAAATAGCGCTTGTATTCATCATAAGGCCAATGGGCCAATATATACACAAGTACAGGTATGACACATATGTAGGTAACCCTTATACAACAAGTAAAATACACATGTAATAATACACATCTAACAAGCAGTACTGGGAGATGTTAACACTCTTTACCGAACACAAACTGATTAGCAGCACTGAGAATAATCTGAAAGATTGCTATTAGACCCCCCCCCCCCCCGCGGGGGTTTTCATAGACTAAGGCGCAACATTGTGATGCCAGGTGAAGATTGTGATGCACTGAGAATACCTGAGCGCCTGAGCAGTAGGTATTGCGAGATTGACAAGGGCAGCCAATCTCTCAAGAGGAGAACGCACTGCTGTATATGGTTCAGTCGGGCAGTTTTTCTTTCTTTTTCTTTTTCTTTTCCTCTCAACAGGGGGTTTGATTGATAGCCCAAGTGAAGAGGGCAGCTCAATGGCAGCACATTGATGTCCCATTAGTGACATAGCACAATAATATCCTCCACTACTTCGCAATAATTTGAACGAAGTCCACCTGGATAGTGAACAAATAAAACTCTACAAAAATATAAAATATAAAACCAAAGGTTAGATAATCAGCATGGCCGTAGTGTTAGTACAAAAAACCAGACCAATTTCAGGCCCAAGAACGTAAATGTTAGGCCCATGTACGAAAAACTAGGTCTAAGGCCTAGGAGCGTAAATGTTAGGTCCATGTACAAAAAACTAGGCCCACTTAGGCCCAGGAACGTGAATGTTAGGCCCATGATGGAAGGCCCATTTGAGGCCATGGCAATGTTCGGCAAATTCCAGCCCGTTCCAGCCGCATGAACGTACGTTGAAGTTAAGTCCGTCAGATACTATCACTATTTTTTGGTAAATGGGCCGATCACATCTAATTGGCCGTTGTTACGCCCACGAAGCACACAAGTCATATAGAATGCATGTCTTATAATTAAAAATTCAGAAGCAATGTTGTGTAGTATTACAAAGCTACACAAAACAAAATTATTTCTTAAGTAGTAGCTCAGAAGTTTTGGCAGAATAAAGCCAGACCAAGAGTGATTTGGTCGGTCTGTCAAATGATGGGTTTACTAACCTAGCAAAAGTAAACAAAAATGATCAGAAAAGAAAAGTGAACTGGGCCAGCTTTGACCAGCTAAGTGGCCTTCACCCACTTATCCAAAATTCCAAATGCATTATAAGAGTTTCAGTTCCCTTAAATGACCAATTGCACGACTTTTTAAAGCACTGATTATAATCAAATATGCCAAAGAACGTCTATTTTTTTTATTGACAGATAACAGGGCTATCTTAACCATCTGGTAAGCTCAATACTTTGGTACTATATGCATTTGTTGATTTGTTCAATTCAAGAAAGGGGTTTTCATTTAAATGGTTATATAGAATCTCATGATTAGCTTCAACCTTCTTAGTTTCCGATCACCTAAAGAATGTGATCTAGTACTAGGTAATCCTAGATTCGAATCATTCAGAGCTCTAAACACTGCCCTTTTCTTTAGATATCTACAAGCTAGTGTAATGGAGGGAACAGAAGATTGATATAGGCACAGGAGCATGTAATGTGTAACCAAGAAACATGATTCACCTAAACAGATAGCCAAGTTCTGAACAAAGGAGATTTCAAATGTAACCAATAAGCATGAAACATATTAATCCCATCCGAAGACATGAGATGTCAGACTATAAAACAACAGCAAGTAATGGAATTAAATAAGCCTAAAATCAGTTAACAACAAGTTCTGTATGCATCTGCATTAAAATAAAGGATAAAAAACATGACATAAAGCAAAATGTCATAATAACTCCTTACAGTATATAAGTTGGCACATAAAGGAGGGGACACACCACAACATGTGCTTGTTCCTTCTGCTGTCCCTGTAAAGTAAAACGACATGCATTAATGCATTACATCAAGTACAAGACAAGTTAGCTTATCAGAAAATTTTTTTGAGAGGTCATCTTCCAAGGTACAAAAGTGTAACATATCAATGTGCAACGTAAGAAAATCAAGAGACATGGGCAAATGTATATTCAAACAGGTATGTACTACATGAGATAGAATATCAAGTAACTCATGTAAAGGAGCTGATGGATCTTCCCGACTGAACAGAGGTCAAGTTTCTGAGTTCCCAGTAATTTAAAGAAAAAAATGGTTCACAACCAGTTAAGCATATGCATAGAACAGTATCCATTACTGTGCCACTATCACGTCTGTTTACTCACACGGATCCAAACCAAGCCTTTTGGGTCTTCTATTCTTTATTGATATGGAGCTAACAGCTTGTACTTCACCAAGACAGCTGTCCCAAAGACCACTTAACTCAAATTGTTGCAATCCTTTCAGCCAACTAGGGGATAGATTGGTATGTCAATAATAGTGAAATGTGGAGGTGAACAATCCAGGCATGCAGAACAACTCAATTATCCTCTCATGAAGGTTTTCAACAGAAAACGTTATGGTTCCCTTACGGCCTTACTTCTGGTGAGAAACCACAAACACCACTTAACTCAAATTGATGCAATCCTTTCAGTCCGTATGCTTGATACATAGTATTAACCTCATATTACGTCAAAAAACATGAAAATAAAAGAAATTCAAATGTTTAGCAATGTTTCACAATTGCCAATGAACGCAAAGCTACTGAGGTGCTCCTTGTTAACCTCTATGCCATTACTTTAAGGGGCACTATGTTTCTAATAAACAACTAACGGCTACAGTGGCCAAAAATTCTTGTTTCAGGTAACCTATTGACTTGTAAGGTGCTTAAAAAGTGAGCGCCTCCTGCCCTCCTCCCATGTTTGTTATCCTATGTAGTGCAGGTTACATACCAATCTGCTCTTGAAAAGCTGAATGGATTTACATATCAAGAAATTACATTTTTGTGCATTCTTGGTAATATATGTGCTTGGCTCACAAGTCACAACCTCTTCATAGCATACACTTTAAAAGGATGGCAGACCACATTTCAGACACACAACTACCAGCTACACATCAGATAACAAGACTAATACTCTTCATAATAGGTTTACATGCAAATGTTGTTTACCACCTGTTTTACACGTCAGACTATTAAGGACCCTATATTAGTACTAACAGAATAGTAGTCTAATCAAGCACGCAAACATTGATGGCATGTCAATAATGTGTTCATGACAATGGGACAGCACATACACCTCACTATTAAGAAACAGGTAATGGAGTTCCATTTCTTAGGAAACAGGAATGGAGTTCTTATGGTTGCAAAGCATCAGAAATGCCATCAGTTTGGAAAGGGTGATGATACACAAACGTGCAAAATGACTCCGAATGTTAAGGCCATTATTCATTCAAACAAACCTTCAATTTTAGTCCACCTTTTTTCAGAAGTTTACGGTAGTTCATCACTTCATAATCAGTAAAGTGCTCTGAGTAATTATTTTTAGGAAAAAAATATGATTAGAATGTAGAGATGAAACATAGCTGGCCAATCTACATCAAACAGTAAATCAGATAGTAACAGCTTTTGCACTTACTCGCATTAGCGTATGAGCGTTTGTTACACTCTATTACCAATTTTGGACATGGACCGTATGTTGTAGTATCGATGTATCGTAAATAAGTAAAATAACCCACAATCATATTCAGAAAGCATTAGCAAGATTTACCTTATCCGTAAGGTCATCAAGCACTATATCCAGGAGAGGGCAACCAATGGTAAGAAATGAAGAATTGCAGCTGCTGATCACCATCCAAACCTTGCAATGGTAGAGCAGAGTCAACGGCTAGAGACTGAATGGTTTTGTTTCCAACCTGCAAACAATAGATATGTGGATTCCTCAGTTCAACTGGGAACAAAGCCGTATCACGAAAGTATCACAGAGCAAATAAATAGGAGAAGCGGGAAATTGGAGTAGCATGGTAATTTATTTTTAAAGATGAAGGGGCGGCGAGAGGCCCAGTTTTTTAGAAACCAAAGGTACAAACATAGTACTCTCTTCGAAGCACTATGCAGCTAACATACATGCTCGTTCCCTTCAAAATAAGCAGACAGAATGGGGGGAAAATCGACAGTCTTCCCAAAAAGATTCATACAGTATGGCATTGCATCAATTCAACACTTCACTAGTGTCGGTACTCGGTACTGATGGAAGCATAGGTTTGGTTTGTGGAGCACTATAACTGATGTGTACAGAACGGATCAATGCACTGTTGGCACCCCATGGCGACAAAAGAAACGATGAGAATTAGAAAATCCATATCTCTAACCCACCTATCTTTCATATTCCCATCTATTTCACCTCCCAAAGGCAGAACTGAACTAGACCACATATCCATCCAGAAATAAGACACTTCACTTGCATGGGCTATATCACGCGCAGAGCGCGGGGAAGCATCATATATACTTAGCCAAAAATGGACACAAGATAAGCCAGATAGATTTGGAGGACAGAAAAAAACATGGAATTGCAAAAGAAGATCTGGAGCCAATTATGGCCATACCCTATCCAAAGAAACAAACCCTAACGGCAGCACGACATACGTTTCCAAACCCTAAGCAGCAAGGGAATTCATTCAGGGCCCCGGAAATCGTAGGGACGGGCGCAAGGAGGAGGGGGCGGGGGGTCGGAAATGTAGCAGCGGAGGAGGCGTCGTAAGTTAGGGTGGAGGCGGTCCGTCGGGATGGCATGGTGGCAAGACTGCACTGTAGTACTCAATCCAGGTGGAAAAAAAGGAAGGAGAGCGAGGGGGCAGACCTGGCAAACGGGCGGCGTCCGTCTGTCATTCGTGCCGTGCCGGTGCGAGCTCGTTTAGCGTATTGGATCAAGTGTGACTTATTTAGCCTGTTTGGCTTGTTAGAATAAAAAAAATCCAAAAAAAAGCCAGAAAAATAAGTACCGCATATAGCTCTACAATTCTACATACATGGTACATTCTTGTTCTATATGTCTATGTCATTGTTTAAGTACAGATTATCGAACACCTCCGACAACTCTGGATTTTCCACAGAGTGTTGTATTCGTGAATCAGCTTGTTCCCAGTCCTTCATAGTTAGAAGGATCTCCTCCATCTCACTTGTGAGACTTGTTCTTCTCTCCTCCAATATTCTTCCAGAAAGACTAAAAGCAGACTCGGAGGAAACCGTAGAGAGACAAGAACAGTTAAGATATCACATGGAAGTATGGATAGCATGGGATATGTTAACTTATGGGCTTGCCACCATTGCAAGATGTCAAAGCCTTCTGAGTTGAAATCCACCGTATCGCTGTCCAGATAGACGGATAGTTCCCCGCTCCTTGTGGGTCTTGACTGAGCAGGCATTGGTGTGGAAGAAGAAGAAGACTTGGACCTGGACCTGGAGGAAGAGACACCAAAGATCGCGCCCCACATGTTTGTCTTCCCACTCGAGGTGGGGCTACTGGAGGTCGTTGTGAGCAGACTCTCTAGAACTTATTTTCATACCTTTGGTAAATCTCATATAACCGAAAACGAACTTCTGCAAAATAGTCAGTATAGTTTAGCCTCGTAGCATCACTAAGAAGATCAAGTACAATACCAAATGTATCAATTTTAGCCCTAAGATTTAAAAGAAATGCAAATGCATATAGGTAAAGGATTTCTCTCCAATATTTAAAATATTTAGATTTCATGGAAACAACAACATTTCGTAAAACTAAGTCATTTTCATACATTTTCAATTGAGTAGCAATCTGTAAAATAGTATGCACAATGATAGGAGATGTTGGATAGTAGACAGCAGACAAAGCAATAGTTGTCTCATAAAAAATTTCTAAAAACGTCAGTATCTTCTCAGCAACGAACCAATATTGCTCAGTTAATAGTATACTACCGTCAATGCTATGCTAGTACGTTTGAATAAAAACAGAAAAAATGCTCTTGTATGGTAAAAGATTCTTAAGCATGAGGTAAGTAGAGTTCCACCTTACCTCCATGTCTAAACCGAACTTTCTTAGACGTACACCCATCACCCTGCAGAAGTTATTATATTGTGCTATTCTTACGTTAGAATTATTCAAGAAAGAAATCGCATCGCGAAAAGCTTTGATATACGGGCTCAACATCTTTAAACCACATTTGACTATAAGGTTGATAATATGATAAGCGCATCGTTGATGTAGCAAGAAGGAATTGGCGTATGTACTCAACACTGAAGTAAGAATGTCCATGGCCCTAGAGTTTGAAGCGGCGTTGTCTAAAGTAATTGCGAATATTTTGTCTGTAAGACCAAAGTCTTCCACGACTTTGATAATACAGTTCGCAATATTCTCACACGTGTGTGCTACATCAATTAATTTCAAAGCTATAATCCTTTTCTCCATTACCCCGTCGTTATTTACATCATGCGCAACTACACTAAGATAATCCTGCCTAGCCCGACCACTCCATATGTCTAAGGTCAGGGCTACCGAAAATGTGCACGTACTAAATAGTTCCTTTATTTTATTACGACGTTCATTATAGTATTTCACTAGATCCCTAGTTGTTGTTTGTCTAGAAACGGAAGAAAATCTAGAATTATGCGCAGTCCTAATGTAATTTTGGAAAGAAGTATACTCGCCAAAGCCTAACGGTAAATCCTTAGAAGCAATTAAATGACATAGAGATTGGCGGGCTACCTGAGGATCGTAGTCCTAGCTACATACCATACTATCAGGGTTGTATTGCAGCTGCATCTGCCTCATCACCAATCCTTGCTTGGTTCGACATCTTGTAGTATGTCTAAGCAAGTACCCCGTTCCACTTGTAGGCTTTGCAGACAATTCACGGTGACAAATTTTACAAATAGCATATTGTACCTCATTTTCCGCTGTGTCTTGCTTGGTTGTCCTGTCGAAATTCTCCCACACTCCTGATGTAGACGGTCTCGACCTTTTTGCTCCGGTTGCCGTGGAGCCTGATGCTATCGTGGAGCCTGGTGACAAAACTCCGCCTTACTCCTCCGGTGAAACCTCCAGTTGGTTTGAAGGGCCGCATTAGCCTCAGGACATAATTTCCTCCGGTGAAAGTTCAGAATCACCAACAAAGAAAGTCAGCCAGTAAGGATCGCCCATAACGAAAACTGCAAAATCGAAACTAACACTATTACTACTTTCATCTTAGCATAACAAGAACTAACAATAAAAGTATTACAAAAATAATATTGAACCTCTTTCACTCACTTGCTGCCGAAAATTGGAATTTCCAAATTTTGGCACATTTTTTTTTGAATTTTGCCAAAATAGCTCAATATGGATTTGAATTTGCACAAAACGATTTCAAAGAGAGAATGGAGAACGAAGGGGTGCTGAATGAGGGGGTTATGGTGGCTATTTATAGGAAAATTTTCGGGATTTGTTTTGCTATTTTTTATGACCCAAACGGTAAAAAACGGTAAAAAGGGGGCAAAAATACCCACGATCAATTTTCCTCAGTAGCTGGTGCCGTGCACTACCCACGAGCCCCGCCCAACTAGTTGCCTTGCTTTGCTCTAATCGCTTCCCTTCTTTCCCCCTTCCTACCGCCTCTACACAAGATGTCACGTGCGGGTGTAAAGACTAGCAAGATCAGCCAAGACTGTCGCCCTTCACCTCCTTGAGCTCCCTCCACGCAGTTACACTGCTGCACAGACCGCGATCGCTCACGCCTCCTCGTGCGGCGTCGGCGGATCGCCTCCGCGACTCTCCCACCTCCTCGCTTTGAGTCTCAGACCGCTGAGCACCGAGTCTTGAGCCACCAGCCAGGCCGAGCTTGAGTCGCCTCCTCAGGTCCTCCTCCTCACACCGGCCGCGCCACCTGCGCCTCCTCCCCCTACTATCCTCTCCTCTCTCGGTCTCTCTCTCCTCTCTCTCTCTCTCTCTGCTCTCTGCCGCCTTCTCCTCGGCGTCGGCCGCCTCCTCCTCTTTCTCTCCTGTCTCTCTCTCACTCCTCTCTCTGGCCGACGCAGCAGATCAGACCGCCCTCTCTCCTCCCTCTCTCTCTCTCTCAAGACTGGCTCACGGTGTCGCCTCCTCTCCTCTCCAGTCGTGTAGGCAGATGGGTCGGTTGGTCAAGTCGGGCTCGTCTGCAGTGCTCGCACGATTCGACATTGTTCGTGTTGCGTCGAGGGGGCCCACCGTGCCATGGTAGAAAACTTAAGCAGCAGACGACTCTCGTCTTGGGACCCAAGACAAATTCCATAAACAAGCAGCAGTCGGTCGTGCTTGGGCTGGGCCTACAGTGGCGTGTCGTGGGCCGGCCCGACAGGCACGACCCATTTGGCCAGCTCTAGCGAGGGAGGAGAGGAAGAGGAGGGAGACTCGGGAGTCGGGAGAGAGCGAGACGAGATGACGCGCCCGTCTGTTCCCTTCACTTCCCTATGGATTGTGGGGTGGGGCCCTCCTCGTCTTCTTCTTTCTCTCGTCTTCTTCTTCGGGGAATCTAAATTAAATTTTCCTCTTAGGTGCGTTTGGTACGCATAATCACATATTACCATGTAATCTAATATTTTCCTCAATCTAGTTATTAGTAAACACATTATCTGTAATATAAGATTCCAATGTTTGGTTGATTTGAAGGAAACTACATATTAGTCTTTATCATAGTTCAAATATTTCATAATTCGAACCACCAAGTTCACAAAGTTAAATTACAGGATTTGAAATTTCAAACCGTGAAGGTTAACATATATAAATTTTGAATTTACAATTTAAAATTCCAACATTCCAAATTCTTTTTTTTTATTATTCAAAAGTTCAAAATTTGACTTTGATGAATCAAAAGCATATGATAAAAAAACACAATAGCAAAGCGGTGACGAAGCCAAGATGAAAATGGAGGGTGGGCTCAAAGTTTCAAATAACTAAGCTAATTTCAGATAAACATAGTCTTGTATTCTTGTGTAATCAAATTCATACATGAATAAAAGCAAAGTATACCACACTATATTCTATCTAACAAATAAATTGCTAATTAAGACATTGAGTAATAAGTTATGAGTAATTGAGTATATATCACTATACCAGCAATCAGCAAAGGCCGTAGAGCAGATCAACAGTTCGGTCTTCACTCTTCAATTCAACAGATGGCCAGATCCCTCTGAATCCCCAGCCTCACGCCCTCTGTCCTCAAGGACCTCAGGCTGAAGCCAATCTCCAACCTTGCCCACATAATTTACCACGAATTGTACCATACTAGTGCATCAAACCCACACATCAAAGCAGATCGAAGAACTAGCCATTACCCGCGCAGTACTACACTACTTCATGAAAACCACAAAATCCAAACGATCTGGTGACTTTACCAAGCCACTACCTACAAACTGTTAGCACATGGATTATTCAACACAAACATCAATACATCATTCGAGTAATCAGCTCAAAGTTTCAAACCCAAATTAGCAGGAAAGCCACTTGCCACAGCAAAATCACTCCTCCAATCCAACCCAAACCCGAAGCAGAGCTCTCGAGTCTCATCCGTACTGCAGCCTGACCAAACCAGGAATGGCAACCCTAGCTCTATGGCTCTACCAGACCAAGAAAGGAAGCTGCTTGATTTTGACTTCTGGGGCACCAATTCGCTGCGTTACCGTGGGAGGGGACGTCGAGGCAGCTCACGACGGCGAGGAAGGGGAGCAGCAACACGCAGAGCCGCGTTAGCGCTGTCCCCCGCCGTCGTTCAGCAAAAGACAGAGCCTACCCTAGTGCGCCGGGTGGGGGGGGGGTTGAAGTGATGGCTAGTCTCGTTCGAGTGGTGAGAGGGAGTTGGTGTGCGAGGGAGTGTCGGCGTCGGAAAAAAATGCAGTGGGACGGGGTCTCACCATAAGGCCTCGCCCCATCACCGTTCATCTCCCGATCTAGGGGCCAGGCGGCCTCACGAGCCCCGCCCATAGAATTTCCTTCCGTCGGCGTTAGGCGGTTCAGGCAGGTGGTGGTGACTCATCGGGACTTCAGGAGCAGTGTGTTACATTGTTGCTCATGGCGTTGTCGCCCACCGCCTCTTTGCTGACGCCAGAGGAGGGCATGTCAAGCTTGATGAAGCCGCCCCGCTAGAATCGTTCCAAAGATTTCTTTCCTTCGGTAATCTAAGATAAAAATACTATTTTCTATAGGAAATAGATTCCTGGAACTGACAATAGTAATCTGTTTTTCAAGATAATCTTAGATTCCTGATTCAGATTACTAGATGGTTTACTAAACAAGGTAATCTCATAGGATTACCAAAGGATTCCTAGTAATCCCTAGAGAATTCCGTCAACCAAACGCACCTCACAGCACTAACACAAGAATACAAGACTTCCAGTGCCTTAAGCCTCCTGGCACTAACATGTACAACAACACCACCCAAACTGACTGACTCCCAATACTCCAGTGAAAGAATAACAACGAACTGAATCATCATGCCAATTGGAGAATGGATTTAAAGCCCCATTTCTCACAATGGACAGATGGATGGAGCAACAGCAACAGCATCAACAGCTAAGCCGGCCAGTCAGTAATGTACACCAATACAATCAGAGCATCCCTCCCAATGGAATTCATTTCCTCCCTTTACATTACAAACAAAAACCACTCCATTATATTTGACATTCCTTTAATTTCCACTGGTTTCTTTCTTCCTTCCTTCCTTCCTTCCTTCCTTCCTTTTCTTCCAAGCATTTCGGTGACACTGATGACAAATCAATGCGGGTCATAGCAGCTTAGATTCTTCAACTTCATGCGGTCGCCACGTTGTCTTTTGGACAAATAGCAAACCTTCTTTGTCCTGGGAGTACGACATGCGGACCTCCCAGTGCAATGACTTCACAATAGACTCCACCTCACTTATGGTTTCCATATTATCCCTAACAATCAGCCTGCCTTCTGGCCTCAGTATCCGATCCACCTCCACAATCACCGCCAATACTTTACACCTGTCACCACACAAACTCCATGTCAAGGCACTATATATTGTTCTCTACCCACAAAGCCACAACATATAAATAAGTCCCATGAGCAGAACGTGCGCAAGTCATCATGGCCGATGCAATAGCCAAAGCATTAATTCACAACAATTGGTGACTCCAAGGAGGGTGGAAAACGTGAACATGCTCTTCATATAGTACTGTACTATTCAGCAGGGAACATTACAATTGATGGCACCAGTTAAGTGGCAACAAGTACTAAGGCTCACATATACCAGGCTTCCTGCATTCAGAATCTTTGGCAAGATTCTTACCTATTTTTAATCTTCGAGAAAAGATGGTTCGCGTGCAGAAGATCATAAGTTCTTGGGTATGTGCTAAATGACTCACACCAGTCATGGTAGAGCCCAAACAATCCACGCTCGTATACAATTGGAAGTGTGTCAGGCGAATCAATTGGAATTACATTCATGACCCACACCTTCACATCTCGCAAAGCTGCTGCAAACCTACAAGATAAAATAGATGCGAGAAATCAATGTGATGTAGTGCAATACGATGCGTTTCTTGCTTCAGGACTTGCAGAAGCTAATGATTAAAAAAATGCCAATATAGATTACAATGAAAGAAAACAACAAATTGGATGGCAGGAAAAAAAAGAACTTGAGAAGTTAAAAAGGACAGATAGGTTAATATGAAAACAGGTGCTATGTTCTTACCCTCCGTATACAGCTTTCATGTCCATAACATTTCTAACAGCAGACCAGTCAATACCCAAGCCATTCATATAAGAATTGCTTATGACCCGCTTCCAGTGCTCATAGTCTTCTTGAAAATCCTCAGGAGCTGGTTTCCCATAGACTCCAGCCTCTGAGCTTTTCAGCCAATAAGGTGGCCTCTCCAGCCTCAATGGCCATTCCTCTGGCCACTGTGAACCACGCGTGGCACGGTCTACAGGCAACTTATGCATACACGACTGTAAAGATGCATTCCTGAATGGCAACAAGACAATTAGACAATAGATGAACCTAAAATTAGGTACAAGATTTGGTGATTAGCATCAAATATATAACCTATTGAGAACACTTACCAGGAAGCATCAGGATCATCATACTCTCCACAGAGTGGAGGGTTTGCTGCAGATCTTCCCTCATAGCAGCTGTTGTCCGTTGGCTTTCTGAAAATTGCTATACCCACTCTATCTACCCTATCCTTTACTTTATTGACCATTTCCCAGCACATTGACCTTATTAGAGTAGACATTGCTGAAACAATGCAGAATAAAAATAAATATTATGTAGGGAAATCATTATTCCATTACAACAATTCAGTTGACATGGAGTTGGGAGCTGTCCAGACTCAAGATACCAACAATATAGTATATCCAAAATGAAAAAAAAAATTGAATGTCAAAATCGTCCATGAATTTACCTTCCCATATCTCAACATCTTCTGGCAGTTTCTGGTATACAGGAGTAGCAGACCACACAAAGTAACCGCCAGGCCGCAACAGTCTGTCCAATTCTAGCAAGAGCTTGCCACCTGCCACATAACACACATAATGTCACAAAATAGCAACACAAAGCTATGGTACTGTACCAGAAGAGGCTTCTTGTGACATAAAGCACCTTCAATATGCCATGGTACCCTGCAACGTGCACAGTGAACAACATCAAAGACCCTCCCAGGAAATGGGAGCCTTTTTGTACCCATAACAGCTGATATAGCAGGGATTCCTCTCTCAAGAGCAAACTGCACCTGAGCTTCATGCTCATCTTTAGGTGCAAACGACATAGTAAGCACATCTCTGTCAAACAGATATCCTCCAAAGCTAGCAACTCCACAACCAACATCTAATACTACACGAGTTCGTTTTCCCCATGCTATATCCTTCTTTGCCTGCGTAGTAGCATCAAACATGTCAGTCAAACAACCTCAGTTTTACTTGTGGATGGTATAACTACGTTGAATTACTAAATCCAGTGCATCATCCTTTTTTACAAGGAAAAAAGAACCATATTCTGCTTAATTACAATTTGGTCTGAAACCTCAGACACTTATAAGCAAGCATAGGTACTGCCTAATTTGATTCCAAAGAAATTTGTGCACGGCACCTACTCAACAAATCACCAGCATTTTCTGTGCCGTGACATGCCTATAGTCACTTATCATGAACAAATTCTTGGGATAAATGTTTTTTTAACAATGTAAATGCTTTGCGCCTATCATTTACCAACTTGACAGAAATGTTCTAATGAATGGTTATAGTGCACAATAGCAATGACAGTTGACATACACATCAAAATCATACGAACGTTACCTCCTGAATGAAATCAATGTAGTGCAATGCACCATGTTTGAACTGAGTTCCGCCTCCTGGGAAGGTTAGGTACTCCCCAGAGACCTTAACCCAGTTTTGATGTCCCTTGTATTGTACCAGTTTAGTATGAGGAACATTGTTGTACCATATCTATGTCAAGAAAACTTCAAGTAAATAAATCATGTTAGAAGATGACTTCGTACAAGTATTAAGACACATAAATGGCCAACAGAAACCTGATCTCTGCTCGTAGGCCACCTTATTGGATTCCTATACCCCTCCGGTAGAGGGACAAGGCAGATAGGAGGCTCTACAGGGCAATGCCTTTCTCGGTGTTCATAGTGTTTGGTAGTACGGAGCTTCTTGATAGCTTCCACATTGTCAAGGCACGGAATATAATCAGCTCCAGCCTCAACATTGCAGAGCTTCCAACTATGGCTCGCTGTCGCTGGGATACTCGTCGCGACAGTTTGCTCCTTCTTGGACTCTGCAGCTTGAGCGGGCCATGGCCCCCGCTCCGTTGTTGTCTCATTCAGAAGCTCTGCTCGACTCCCATCAGGAAACACCTCCGCCGGCTTCTCCTTCTTTTGTGACTGCTCCTCCTCATCCAACTTCTCCTTCAGCTCTGGGCCATTCTGTTCATCGGCTTGCTTGCCTTGTTCCCTGAAATCCTGTTGCTGATTTGCGCCATCCGCACTGGACTCTGTCACAGTGTCTTGTTTTACAGGAGGCTCCCCAGTGTGTTGTTTTACAGGAGGTTCCTCGGTGTTTTCTTCTCTTACGGGTGGCACATCGGCACTTTCCTCTACCGGAGTTGGATCAACAGATACATCTCGTTCCATTTCGGCAGTGGCATCGCCGCCATTGGTTGTGAAGTCTCCTGCGATAGAAGGGTGGTCATGACGCACCAATGGGCGGACTTTGGGCTGAAATGGGGAGAACTCAGCCGGGGTGACGAGCATGGATGAGGCCATCCACACTCCGACCAAACAAAGCGCGACAAAGGCGACGACGGTGGTGGTGGAGCAGGAGGAGGAGTGCTGCGGCCGCCTGACATCCAGGCGGGTGTGGCCGAACGCCATTTCTTCACATCCAACAACAACAACTCCCCTGATTAAACAGACACACAGAGCAAACAAGAGCTCGAGTCAATATACTGCCATACTGGGGATTCGATTGATTCTTGAACGCATTGCCCCCAGTGATTTATTTGAACAGCTGCTAGCAAACTAGGTAATGCTGTCTGCAAGTTGCTTAAGTAAGATCCGCAAATAGAGTGAGTGCTTCAGCGGATCCAAAGGACGAGCTAGCTCGATAATAACTAGATTCACGCACGCAGTTTCACTAGGAAAAAATGCTGATGGAAAAGAGCAGCGGATTAGAGCTTCCTAGGACTAACCGATGGATTCATAAAGGGAAAAGGGGGGGAACTAGTGAAAATTACCTAGAAAAAGGAAGAAATCAACAGTGAAGTGTAGCAACAGGAGCAGAGCGAAGAAACCACTCACAGTAGTTTTACGCAGGGGATCGGATCCAAGCAAATCCCGTGTGTCGGCAGGCAACCGCAGTCAAGAACGAACACACACACACAGAGGAGGAGACGACGTCCTAATCGGGACTCCCTAGCTATTTAAAACGGGGATTAATTGAATTCCAGTCGAAATCAATTGGGAAGTCGGCAGGGCGGTACGCGTTAATCATACCGACGAAGATTTGCATTGCAGCAGAATATGTGTCTCTGGCGCGGAGGGAGGGAGGAGAGAAGAATAGCGGGTGGAATCTCAAATACTGAAATCTGGATGAGGAGAGAAGACAAGCCGTACTCGGACAAGAACCCGGTCGAGAGCGACAGAACTGGGCAGCTGGCTACCTCCGGAACGAGTCTTTTTTACTGAATGACACTATTTAAAGTCGCGGTTGCAAAAATGTTGTTCTCGTCCGTCCGATAACAAGACAGATAAATCATGGATCAACATGTGGTGTCTCGTCCGGCTGAACACCGGACAGACAAGCCACGGGCCGACACATGGCGTCTCGTCGGTCCCGTGGTCGGACGGATGATAGCGTTATTTTTGCAATTGCAACTACGAGGATGACATTTTGGCTAATGTTGATTTAAATAGTGTCATTTATGCCAAAAATTTCCCTCGAAACTCTCTCTCTCTCTCTCTCTCTCTCTCTCTCCATTTCGGTCTGGCTGGCTTTTCTTCCTGTTTTTTCCCAAAGCCAAAAGTTGTCTAAAACATGTGGAAGCCGAAAACTGGAAACCGGCCGTGAGGAGCTTCTCGCGACTTCCCTCGTTCCCCTTCCGAAAATGCCCCAAAAGTTGCATGTTAATTACCCGCCCCATACCAAGTATAAAACCATGAGTTCATCCTATTCTCTTGTCCCCCCCCCCCGACCGAATGCCTCTCCCGTTCCCTACCCCGACCGAACGCCTCTCGTGGCTCCCCCATCCCGACCGAATGCCTCTCCCGTTCCCTACCCCGACCGAACGCCTCACGGCTCCCCACCCCGACCTCCGCTCTGTTGCCCGCCTCCCGCCTCCTCCTCCCCTTCCGGCGTCGCCGCCACCCCGCCCGCTCCTCTATCCTCCTCCTCCCTTCTCCCTCATCCTCTCTCACCAGCTAGATTTGGCAGCCTGCCGAGCTCTCCTCCTCCCCTCCGACCTCCTCCTCCCTTCTCCTGGCTCCTCCTCCCCCCACCACGCCTCCTCCTCCCCCCTGCCAGATCCAGATATGGCGCCGGCCTCCTCCTCCCGGCCTCCTCCTCGACCTCACACGGCCTCCCGAGTCATTGGCCTTCCCGAGTCTTGACCTCCTCCATCCTCCCGGCTCCCTCCTCCCCGAGACACCCATCTCACGCCACGACTACCAAACCCTAGCCGACTGCTCTTTTTTTTTCTTTTTTTTTTTTTAATTTGTAAAATTAATGGTTTGTAATAATAATTTATTTATTTGCTTTATTAATTATTCACTATAATAAATTGTTTTTAATAATTAATTATTGTAATAATTATTTATGTTATAGTTATTTATCTTAATAATTATTTATTGTACTATTTATTCATTGTAATGATTGTTTTTAATAATTATTGGTTATAATAAATGTTTATTGTAATAATTATCGTTAAATATGCTAATTGCGGTTTATTGTGTGGTTTGCGGTTTATTGCATTGTTTACGGTATATTGTCGTTAATCGTCGTCAATTGCGGTCAATTGTTGTATATTACGGTATATTGCGATCAATTTTGTTAATCGTTGTTAATTGCAGTTAATTCTCGTCAATTGTGGTAGTTGTCATTTATTGCGGTAATTCTCGTCAATTGTGGTAGTTGTCGTCAATTTCGTTAGTCGTCATTAATAATCGTCAATTGTCGTTAAATGTTGTTAATTACATTAAACGACATCAAGCAAGCCATTACTATCCTCAGAAGCATTTTAGATATTTCTCATCTCGGAAAGCTACAGCCGTACCAAACAGGCCCTAAATCTAAGAAAAATCTTTTATCAAACAGACACTTACCAGTGATTTTGTCTGTTCATCCACCTTCTGTCCTCCTTGTTTGTAAAATTTGTTCATTTTCCTGATACGTGGTTCATGATTCAGGATGATTGTTCATTGAGAAACCGAAAGATTTCATCCTCTACCTCAATTGATAGCTCTGACTCCAGCTCGCACACACGCAGATGGCATGTGGCGCTGACATGGTAGCTCCTTGCCACCTCGGATGGGCCACCTGGCAGGAGGGAGGCATCCTGTGGAGGAAGCTGAGCACTACTGTAACACCCTGATTTTCAGAACCTTTTTGAAAATTTTCAAAATAAAAAGAACCATTTGGTTTTGATGAGAATTCAAAGCTTAACCTGAGAATTTCAGAATTTGAAGCGTTTAAAATGATTAAACTAAACTTCAACTAATCTAAAGCTTGATTATCTTGGTTTTGCTCTAGCTCTCTGGAGCTATTTTCCCTTTTTATTTGGGTATTCTCTAAGTCTAGGCCTCTTTTCTGTTCAGACCCTCTGTGTGACCAGACCTTCCCCTTTGGTTTGGATCACTCTGGATCTCTTTGTTGGTTTGAATCTCTTTGGTTCAGACCTCCTCCTGTCTGCACTTCTTCTAAGTCTAGACCCCTTGTTGCTCGGCACTCTCTTATGCCTGCACCTCTTATCAGTTGGGACCTCCATGTATTCCATTGGATCTCTTGTGTGCCTTCGAACTTTCTGTGTTCACTTGAACCCCCTTGGCACTTCCCCTTGGCCGCCAGATCTCCTTTGGGACCATCCCGACCGCCAAGACCTCCTCTCGATCTCCTCTTAACTAAAGAGGTCAACTTTGAGTTATCCTCGATCACGAACTGGGTCGGACCACTTTCTCGTGGATCCCTCCACCGTAATCCTTTTCCTTTGAAATCCTTCGCTGGATCTCCCTTTGGAGATCTTAGCCCACCGACCTCCTCCTTTTGATCCGAACGCCAAGACCTCCTTCGTGGATCTTGACCAGCCAGATCTCCTTGTCTCGACTTCGCCCTTGAATCTCCTCCGCTCAGACCTCCCTTGTGTGTGGATCTGAACCACTAAAACCCCTCCTGGTTAGTCTCGAACCATTCGGGATCTCTTCGCTCTAGTCTTAACCAACAGACCTCCCTTTCCCTTAATCTTGATCTTGGACCTCCGTGAGCGTGTCTTTTGGACCTCCCGTCCATAAGACCTCCCCAATGTTGAGTCTTTTGGGTCTCCTTGCCGCAAGACCTCCTCCCGAGCCCTTTGGGTCCTCCCTTGAGATCTTGACCGCCCAGATCTCCTTTTGAGGTCTGAGGCCAGACCTCCTGATACCTTCACTCTTCATGGTTTGGACCTACCGGAGGTTCAGACCGCTGGTAGTCTAGATCTCCTTTTGAGGTCTAGATCCTTTGTAGTTTGGACTTCTGTGGGGTCTAGTTCTCTTTTGTATTTAAACCTTTGAGGTTCGGACCTCCGCTGTGTTTACACCTTCTTTTGTGTTGGACCTCTTTAGGTTCAGACCTTCTTTGTTGTCTTTTGGACCTTCTCACAAGACCTCTATTGAGCTCAGAGGACCTCCTCTCAAGAGATCCTAGCATCAGACCTCCTCTTGTTGATCCCGACCGTCCAGACCTCCTCCTTGACCCGGTTGTTTCTAAGTTTGATCGACCCACTTGCTGGCCTTACCCATTCTCGCTTTTCTCCGCCACTCAAGTACCTTATGCATTTAATGCATGTCATGTCGCATTAAATACATGACCATATACGTGGCCCTTACATCGAATTTGGTCACTTAGTGGCACTCGTTTCTTTCCTTGTTTCCTCCTTTAACAAAGACACATTGTCCTTTCCTTTTGTCCTTCACCATTTTGGTGGTGGCACCGCCTGCCACTCACCTACTTTTGACCCATTTTTCACATTCATCTTGACACGAGGCTTCCATTGTATTCCTTGCCTCACCGGCCTTGGCTACAAATAGCCCGAGTAGCCCTCTTCTCGTCACTTTTGGCCAATCTAAACACTTTTGCTCTTGCTCGGTGTTCTCCTTGCCGAGTTTCACTTAGAAGGCAATCGAGCTTCCACCATCACCTCCTTGTCGCCAAGAAGACATGGAGAAGTCGCCGCTGTCGCGTCAAAGGAGTTCGCCGGCCAAGCGCCGCCTTTCAACCGCTGGCACCAACCTCGACTCTCCCCTTCTTTTTACCTTCCTCCGAGTCCCGTAAGTGTACTGCTTTGTTCTTGTCCTTGTTGTATACGCACCATATTTAATGGTTGTATTTCCTTATGACCACCCCGTGAAGTCATACCCTTGATGGACTTTCTTCCCCCAGAGGATCTTCTCAAAACCTCCTCGTCGTTTTGCAAAGATGACTCCTCACCTCTTTGCAAAGGTGACCCTCTTGGGTCCTTCTTTGGACCTTCATCATAAAGACCTCCCATAACCTCCTCGGGACATCCTTTTTAGGACATTCCTTGAGCCTCTTAAGACCTTCTTTTGTAGGTACCACCTCTCCAGACCTCCCTGGTTGATTGTCAAGATCACCCTTTTTGGGTCTTTTGCTCAAGACCGCCATTTTCCCCTTGGACCTCCTTCTAGTAAGTTGAAACCATCTCCAAAGAACCTATTCTAAGTATAGTACTCTTCTGTTAATTGAGTTTTGGGGTTCCTCTGGAGTTCTTTTGGTTCTTTATTCGGATCTCTGTTGGTTCTTTATTTGAGCGTTGTTTGAATCTGTTCTTTTGACCGTGTAGATCTTGGCGTTCCCAGAGAGCAGAGCTGTGAGGCAGAGTAGGCCCTTAAGCTATCAAGCAAGAGGCAAGTTACACTTTTGATCATATTGCACCCAATAATTCAAATTATTTATGTTCTGTTTTAATGTATACTGCATGCCTATTTCTACCAAGTTATTTCAATACCTGTTTTAAATCCATAGTTATGCCTACTTCCTTTGTATGGCCACTGTTGACTTTGGACTGAGCATGTTGTCACCACTAGATCAAACTTGGGTCATGCAATAGTGTGAGCCAACTGCCAAGACCATTTGAAAAACATATGCTTAGTCAGGCTTAGACCAAAAGTTTTGATTTTGGGGAAATCTTTACCATCCTGACCAAACACTGTTTTAAATGTTTTCACCATGACATTGGGTTTTCATGGAAGGATGAAAATGTCACCGAAAAGCAAAGAAAAGGAAAAAGGATTTGGACTTGGGCTAATTGGTTTGCTTGGTCGGTGTAATGTTTGTGCACCTGACTCTATCCTGCTAAGGTGGAGGTCCAGGGTTTGTGGTTGTCGCCAAGTCGATTGAGGACCGGTCTTTGAGCGACCAATGCCATGCCTATAATGGGCTATGCCACAATCGTGCAACCACATGTCTCTGAATGGGGCGTGGGACTGGCCGAGTAATTTGCAAAGTTCTACCATAAGTCGCTCCATTGGAAGTGTGGGAGGTCTTTTTCGCCAATAGTCTTTATAACCCATCGCTCCCATCGGTGTAAGAGGTGGCTTTCACGGATTGCGATCCATAGGAAAGTGAAACCTTAGCAAGGAAAGGGTGGTGGAATAATGCATTGTAAAGGCCTTGTCATGAACTCTAGACCTTTTACCTTCTAAGGTGAGAGGTGGCACTCTCAAGATGCCAAACAAACTAGAGGAATCATGTCGTGTGGGTAAAGTGCACAACCTCTCGCAGAGTTAAATCTATTCAAATAGCCGTGTCCATGGTCATTGATGTGCCGCAAAGGCTACTCAGAGTTAGATGTTGGTTTTGGGTTTTTCGTAAATGTTTATTAAACCGGTTTTGGGATTGCTATCCCATGGGTTGGGCGAGGAGCCTTGTGACAGAGGGTATCCTTCACCATCTTGATGATGAAAGTTATCCAACTGAAATTGCTTTGATAAAATGAATTTTATCTATTGTACCACTGCCTTGGAACTTAATACATGTATTTGAAAGAAACTTGGCTTTACGCAAATTAACCATAATAAGCCTTCCATTGTAATATCCATTTATGCATGTCATTTTGTTATCTAATCTGTGTAACTTGCGAAGCACGGTTGTTGTGCTCACTCTTGCTTGATGTCAGTCTTTAGCGTGTTATGAGAGCTTCGAGTGATTCGCGGTGGACCTAGAGGTCCTGGCCGACTAGGATGCGCCTCAAACCGATTGCTCGTGGTTTATCGGGTGGCCCTATACGCTTATCCTTCTCACAGATTTTAATTGTCGGCTTGTAAGCCCTCTTGTAAACAATCCTTTGATTATTAATAAAGCTTGTGTTGTTGCTATGTTACCACTATTGTTGTTGTGTGAAGAGCTAGCCATGATCCTTGGGACTAGCTCACCACATCGAGGACCTTGGAGAGCTCCCGCTTCTCCCGACCACCCCCAACTGTTGCGGACGTCTTTGGGGTGCTCCTCGGCTCCTAGACCTCCTCGGGCTTGTTCTCCTGGACTTCCAGGAGGTTCCCACTGGACCTCCTGGGAGGTCTTGGTGGACTAACCGAGAGATTCTTTCAGGACCTCCCGAAAGGTCCTGGTGGACCTTCTTGGAGCTCTTAGAGGACCTCTCGGGTGCTCTAGGGTTGGGTCGTTACAACTACCTGGCAGTGGCGAGTTTTGGGTAGCATGGTCGGAGTGGTAAGGGAGTATCAAAGTAGAGAGGGCCCATGCCATTGAGCCTGCAATCTACTTCCTGCAGTTACCACCGCCCGACTCTAGGCCTCCACATACGCGAGCGCGGGGGACGAAGGGATTGGGATCCTCAGTATCGAAGGAGTCAATACTAGGGATGGCAATCGGGGGCGGTGGGCACGGATAGTGCTCGCCCATACCCATGCCCGCGACCCCGATTTCCCCCTACAGGCATGCCCGCGAAGGACGACAGGCAAAGAACCTCGTCTATACCCGTCACCCGCGGGCATGTCCGTGCACCCGCAAACAATGTATCACATGTTCACAAGCAAACGGGGCATGCGGCATGCCCGTGTATTCAGCAACTGTGCTCGCCCCAAAATTTAGCAGGATCAATTTGCAGACATAGCTAAAATAGAATGGAACTAGCCAAAGAAGCATGCATCATAAGTTGAGTGTATTAAAAATTTCAATTGGCGAGAAATCATTTGTAGTAATGAATGCAAACTTGGAACGCTGTCACAGGAAGTGAAGAATTTGTGAATGAGGCAACCAAATTACCATTTATATTGGACATGGGCGATTCAAGAAACAAAATTTGCATTTAATCATGCGAATCAAGAGGCCAAATTGGAATGATATTGTAAAACCAAGAAAGCAAATTTGCAGGGGGGTCATTGGAATAGAACAACCAGATTTACATCGGCACGGGGCATCTAAAACAAGAACTGGAATTTTCACACATATTCAAGTGAAATGAAGAAACCAAAATTTCATGGATGATCCATATCTCACCAATGGTCGCCAGATCCAAGATGGGCGCCTAGCAACCCCCGCGATGTTATCTCAGAATCGAAACAAAGGATTTGTTCCATCAGATTAGTAAACGATATGTTGAGAGGAGAATGTGGTGGTGGGTAACTAGGTACCGACCACGTCAGTGGCGCCACGGTGGAGGAGGAGCAGGAGGAGGGCGTCCAACTTGTGGGCCTTGATGCCGTTCGCGAGCGGATGGAGGAGGTTGTCACGCACCATGATACGGGGTCACCCGATCTTCTCGTCGTAGGATCAAAATACTCATGTGTAGCCTCTCGAATCGTAGTGATCCTCCGTTGCCAATGTAAGAATGAATACTCTTTAATTCGCGAGAACACACACGCCGGACTTCACGACCACCAAACGAAGCCCTATCGTGCTTCCAATTCCAAGCAGAAAGGTTGAACGATCTCAATTAGCAAGAACTCTCAATTTTCCCCATTGATGCCATCGGCCATCAAGAAGAAAGCAATCTGTTTTTGTTTAATCTCATCAAATCTAGTCTGTTCAACAAGAGGAAGGGCGGCGGCTACTTAAGGTGCCCCAACCTCTCCTTACGCACACACATGGGCCTTGGGCCGGTCTTTGACAGGAGTTCAGCTAGGACCAATGACCCACTATTGACCAACTAATGAATAATTGATCACATGACCCCAATAATGACATTCTCATGTGCATGCATGTGTGGAGCATTACGTGACCAATAATGACCTCCCTCTCATGTGCATGCATGCGTGGAGCTTCTTGGTGTTTGCTGCATACGGTGCTGGATACGGTGATACGTGGAAGCCCTCCTCCAGCCGCATGGCTCTTGGGCCTAATGGCCGCATGGGCCAGCTGCGCCTTGCTCACTTGGATCAAGGCTCAAAGGCTATGGTCTCAGTTCCCTCCTCATACCTAATTATGCACAAAACACTAGAATTAGGTAGTAGCAAATTCTCATCAAAGATAAGCTCTTTAAAGAACAAGTTCACCTGTTGTTGTAGTTTTTTGGCTCGTGCTCTTGTCATTGGACCCTTTTGTGGTGCTTCATGAACACTTGGAGATATGGTAGTAGGGATGTCCTCATCATCCTCCCCCTCTTGAAAAGGAGTCGTCCTCGACTCTATATCGTCGGGCCCAAAGAATGGTGACAAATCAGCAACATTAAAAGTCGTACTGACACCATAATCATCTCCCGGAAGCTCTATTTTGTATGCATTATCATTGATCTTGGCAAGTACTTTAAAAGGACCATCGCCACGGGGCATCAATTTGATTTACGCTTCTCTGGAAAGCGTTCTTTGCGAAGGTGTACCATACTAAGTCACTTGGTTCAAAGAGCAATTTCTTTCTAGACTTGTTAGCCTTAGAAGCATAAGTACGTACCTTGTTTTCAATTACCTCTTTATTCTTTTCATGGAGCGTTTTCACAAAATCAGCACGCGTCGAAGCCTCCATATTAGCACGTTCTTGTAATGGAAGTGTCATCAAATCAAGTGGCGTGATCGGTTTGAAACCATGCACCACCTCAAATGGACACAATTGAGTAGTAGAATGCACCGCCCTATTATATGCAAATTCAACATGCGGTAGCCAATCCTCCCACTCTTTTAAGTTCTTTTTTATCATTGTCCTCAGCAACATTGAGAGTGTATGATTCACCACCTTCGTTTGTCCATCGGTTTGTGGGTGACAAGTTGTCGAGAAGAGCAACTTTGTTCCAAGCTTAGCCCACAAAGTTTTCCAAAAGTAGCTCATACACTTGGCGTCACGATCTGAAATAGTAGTTCTTGGCATGCCATGCAATCTCACTATTTCCCTGAAAAACAAGTCAGCTACATGCGACGCATTGTCGCTCTTATGACAAGGAATAAAATGAGCCATTTTAAAGAACCTATCCACAACTACAAAAACATAATCCCTCCCCCTCTTGGTCCTAGGCAAACCTAATACAAAATTCATGCTAATATCTTCCCAAGGTGCACTAGGAACTGGAAGTGCAGTATACAAACCATGTGGATGAAGTTTTGATTTAGCTTTATGGCATGTGATACATCGTTGAACAAACCTCTTGACGTCACGTCTCATCCTGGGCTAATAAAAGTGATCGGCCAACATCATGTATGTTTTCTCTCTCCCAAAATGTCCCATCAATCCACCTGCATGAGATTCCTGCAACAATAACAAACGCACGGACGAATCTGGAACACATAGCTTGTTAGCATAAAAAAGAAACCCGTCATGAATATGGTATTTATCCCATCCCTTCCCATCTTTACATTTAGAAAATGGTTCTGAAAATTCATGGTCGAAAGCATATAAATCTTTCAAACTCTCTAATCCAGGTACCTTTACTTCCAACTGAGTTAAAAGCACATTCTTTCTAGACAAATAATCAGTTAACATATTCTCTTTGCCTTTCTTGTATTTAACAATGTATGGAAAAATCTCAATGAATTCAACCCACTTAGCGTGTCTATGATTCAGTTTAGCTTAACCTTTCAAATATTTCAAAGCTTCATGATCAGAATGAATGATGAATTTATTGGACCAAAGATAATGTTGCCAAGTCTTTAAAGCACACACAAGATCATATAATTCTTTGTCATAAACATAATTATTCAATTGTGCGCCGCTAAGTTTCTCACTAAAGTATGCAACAGGTTTTTTTGTCTTGCATCAAAATACCACCAATACCTATCCCACTAGCATCACATTCAATCTCAAAAGTTTTAATGAAATCATGTAAAGCAAGCAATGGTGCTTCAGTCAAACACTTCTTTAGTTCAGCAAAAGCTCTATCCTGTGATTCCCCCCATGCAAAAGTAACTCTCTTTTTAGTTAATGCATTTAATGGGGCAGCAATGGTGCTGAAATCTTTCACAAAACGTCGATAAAAACTGGCAAACCCATGAAAGCTACGAATTTGACTAACATTGACAGGAGTAGGCCAATTTCGAATAGCTTCAATTTTAGATTTATCGACTTCAATTCCATGAGCTGAAACAACATAGCCTAAGAATACCACTTTATTTGTGCAAAAGTACACTTCTCAAGATTAACATATAATTGTGTAGTTCTTAACACTGCTAGCACTTGTCTAATGTGTTCAACATGCCCTTCCAATGAGCGGCTATATATCAAGATGTCATCAAAATAGACTACCAAAAATTTGCCAATGAAGTGTCTCAAAACATGGTTCATTAATCGCATGAATGTACTAGGAGCATTAGATAAACCAAAAGGCATCACTAACCATTCATACAAGTCAAATTTTGTTTTAAAAGCTGTCTTCCACTCATCACCATGTTTCATTATAATTTGATGGTATCCACTACGCAAATCAATCTTAGAAAAGATAGTAAAGCCACTCAATTCATCAAGCATATCATTTAACCTAGGAATAGGATGACGATAACGAATGGTAATATTGTTGATAGCTCTACAGTCTATGCACATTCTCCATATACTATCTTTCTTAGGAACAAGAATGACAGGAACAACACAAGGACTAAAACTTTCGCGTACATACAATTTTTCCATGAGCGTTTGCACTTGCCGCTGAATTTCTTTTGTCTCCTCCGGGTTTGTGCGGTACGACGGCCGGTTGGGAAGTGGAGCTCTCGATACCAAGTCAATTTGATGTTTAATACCTCGAATAGGCGGTAGACCAGCGGGTACCTCCTCCGGAAAGACATCCTCATAAGCCTGCAAAACTTGAGAAACCACGCTAGAAAGAGAGGTTAAGTCATTATTAGAAAATAAAATATCTTTGTAAAGCAATACAAAGTACATCAAAGTGTGATCATCTCTCATCTCTCTCAAATCAGATTTAGTGGCTATCATGACTATCTTTTTCTTTCCCTCATTCTTTCTTTTCCTATTTAGTTTTAGCTTGTGGCTCTCACTCACCTTTTGTGGAATCACACTCTTTTGCTCCTTCCCTCTCTCATTCTCTACGTTCACCTCAATCTTTTGCATGTTATCATTCACAATTTGAGAAGGAGTGAAAGGTCACAATGTTATTTCTTTGTTATTCCATATGAACTTATATTGATTTGTTCTACCATCATGAATCGTAGATCTATCATATTGCCATGGTCATCCTAAAAGTAAGTGACAAACATCCATGGAAACAACATCACACTCCACAGTATCTCGGTAATTCATAATCTAAAAACTAACATCAGCAGTGTATCCAACATTCATAGAGCCATCATTATTCAACCATTGAATTTGATATGGATGTGGATCTTTCTTGTATTTCAACCCAAATTTAGTGCAAAGTTCTTTACTAGCTAAATTGTGGAAACTTCCAACATCAATAATAACTTTGCAACACTTACCATCTTTACTCACCTGAGCTCTTGTTTGGAAAAAATTGCAGCGCTGCTCATTAGTTGTAACATCCTGATTTTCCAAGTCCTTTTAAAATTGTAAAACAAAATAAAACTATTTTTGTTTTGATGAGAATTCATAGTTGGTTCGTTGGAAAGGTTTAAGTTCCATGTTGTCACCCTTCTGTAAGTTGGCCAGTTCTCCCCTCCGTCTCTCTTTTGTGTTATGTTCAGGTTAGACCTTCTCTGTGGCCTGGACCTTTTGTGACGCCCCGAGTTATTACCCCAAGGGTAATCACTCTTAGGCATACGGATTACTATTCGTTTGCTCAAGAAACACCGCTCCAACGAATAGTAAGCCTTTACCGAGTCACGCAGTGAGTAACAATAAGATAGAAGCTGTACATTTTATTCCAAGAATCGCCACGCAGGCTAGGGTTCTTAATACAAATATTATCTGATTACTAAAAGGAATCGCTCCGCTTTCTCGTCAACATCAAGTCCCGACCTTCTATTCGCCCCATGAGTCAAAAAGGGCGCCCATCTCGCTTTGATCCTCATAGCGGTGCCTTCTCCTCCAATAGCTGCTTTCAAGACTCAGATGTCCGCATCCCACTCGGAAAGTTCTATTGGGCTAGGATCTACAAAGGAGAATACTAACAAGGTTGAGTACACGAATGTACTCAAGAAGCATTAATAGCAAAGAATGCACTGGATGACTATCTCTAGTTGTTATCACATTTTCTAAGTCATCTCAATTTCAAAATAATTTAATAACATTTAGATGGCAAATTTTAATCTGAAAACACTACTTGTCACTCGGAGAGAAGAAAGACCTCCGGCGGTTCTCAGAGACTCCAATCCAGAGACGGCATGAATTCATGATTTTGCATAGCATCGCTTGAGCTTTGTACCACTTTACCCACAGTTATTCTCGAGCTCTAAATGAGCCGGATCCCTGATTTCCTTTGATGCGGGTTCGAGTTCGTAATACGAACGCTTTCGTGCTACGGATTAAGTCTCCACCCATTACTTTCCATCGGTCTTGATTTGACCACGCCACGACCTCGTCATACACCGAAGTTCTAGAAATGTTGGTTGAGGCGGCCATCGTCGTGCTCAACACTCCACCTTGGGTCGGCTCTCTTCCGTTCCCAACACTCCAACGTGACCCGTTATGGAGAACTTAATTACGTAACAAGGTAGCATTTTCTGCCCGCCTAAACGGGAAAATGGTTGGTACTGAATTTACGGCTTCAGACCGAGCAAGAGTTTTGTTTGTCCTTATATTATAACCATATGTAAAAAGGGGCCCACCTCTTACCTCATCATCATCATCGTCATCGTCGTCGCGTTCCCCTGCCAGGGCCCCCTTTCACCAACCATAATCATTCTCATTTCTTTCGTTTATTCATTCTCATCTCTTTCATTTATTCATTCTCATTTCTTTCATAATTATGTTAATCATTTTCATCTCAATCATTTATTTAAGTTTTGATAAAACAGTTTTGATGCAATAAACATATAGTGCAATATACGGTTTACATTTAAATTAACTATGTTTATGGTCAAGAGGATCGCTTGCCTGTAGAGTTGTAGGAAAGATTGGCGTCGACGAATCTCTGCTCGATTTCTTCTGCCCGCGCTGGTTCGTCCTCTGTTGCAAACGGTGGCACGGATAGTAATATAAATAAATACATAGTGGATTTTGAGTGATATAATAAATATCTAGGTTAGTGACTCCTAATTGTTAGCACAGTTTAATTTAAATAAATATTTTTCGAGATCTATACTAAGTTAGTTCTTCCCAAGCAGTCGTTCTATTTTCTATGCGCACTAAGGTAGAAACCCGAGGTTCGCGCTTTAACGAACGAGAAATAAAACACTACTCGCACTCACAACTAAAACAAGAAATCAATTCTAATTCGATAGGGACGCTTAAATGATTCTACTTAGGTTCCGCGCGCCTTTTATTACTTTGTTGCACAAGTTTGGGGTTGCTTTAATTAAACTAACAAAATTAAAGCAGTTCATTTAGTACGACTAAACGATACTACTACGCAGTGTTTGCTACGCATGCAAAATGACTTATTACCAACAGAGCTAACGGCAACTCAAGTTATTTTAGTCGTTATTCCACGATTTGTTGTAAGTTGGTTAATTCGCAATATCCACATTAAATTATTTAGTCGCGAGGGTTACACAGCTAATAGTTGATTAATTTATCAGAAGCTACTGAATAAACGTAGCACTGCACAAATAAATAAAGTCTCGCAAAACTCAAATCTCACTAATTAAGAAATTCTAATTTTCTAATCTCTTTAACCCTCTCTCTCTCTCTCACACACACACACACACACACACAAGACCCATACACGCACACACTAACACACTCTCATCTCCCCTCTCACTCACTCTATCTCTCTCTCTCTCCTCTCTCCAGAAGAAAGCAAAATCCCCAAATCTCTCCCTCTCTCTCTCTCTCTCTCTCTCTCTTTCTCCCTGCCGCCAGTGGGGGTTCAAATCGGCTCGGCCGGCCCGGCCGCCCTTCCTTCGCCTCAGCCGCATCTGGGCCGTCGGCCTCGGTTGCTTGACTTCGCCCGGTTCCTTCTAAGCGGCCCGAAGGTTGCCGCCTCGGCCCGTGCCTCTCGCATGGCTCGGCCGGCCCTCTGGCCGCCTCGCCTCGCCTACTCGCCCGAGGTTCCTTTCTTCCCATTATGTTAACTTGATTTTTTTATGGTTAAGCATGGTGTAGGGTTCCCGATATTTTGCTTGATGATGCTCATGTATGCATGCCTCCCCGTGATGGATTCGGGGTGGTGGGTAATAGAGGTGGGACGATGGATGATGGGTTCGGTTACAGAGGTTCACCTCCCGCTACCCTTCTCTTTGCTCTGGGATGACCATATGTTAACCTCGATGCTATGTGAATGATGAATGCGTATGTGTGTATACCGAGGTGCTATTGTGGATTACCTCCCTGGGTTCAAGAATGGGGAGGGATGGTAGCGCCGGCTTTGAGTGGTGTTCTTCTCCTCCTCCTTGTTGCGATCGGTTCTTAGGCGATGATGAGATGATCTCTCGAGCCTCCTCCTCCTTGCGTGCTTGATGGGCTGCAGGCTTGGCTTTGTTGGTGAAGTCTGGTGGCTTCCTCCTCTTGATCCCTTCCTCTATTCTCTGTGATTCTTGTAGATGGTGGTGATGTTTGGCCGATGGGGACTTGTGCTTGATCGCTTGTGCTTGTGCTCTCTGCTGATGAACTGAAATTTGGGGAGATGAATTTTGTGGCTAAGTGTTGGGGAAATGAATCTTTGGGTGGGGGTGATGGGGAGATGAATGTTGAGTCAGGGAAAGTATTTGTTGTGCTTGCTTTGGGCTTGTGGCTTGTTGGTGGTTGTGCATGAATGCAAATGGGGGGAGGCAATGTGTGGCCGGTTATATATCCTCTTGCCCAAACAAAGACCATTTTGCCCATGCTCATATACTCATGGTAATGTTCTCGGTGGGGCTTTTTGGTCTGTGGTTGGGAAATCACTATTCGTGTGATTTTCGTGGTTGAGTTCTTTAATATACGCGGTTGTCTGATTAAGGTAAACGCGGATGATGAGACCACGAAAGCAAGGTGGTGCTAGGTTAACTCTAGTTAGGCTAGGTACCTTGACAAACAAGGGTCGGCTAACTTGAGTTGATCAGTGAGCCCTAGTGTGTTTTGAGAAATTTCACTACTTCTTCTAATCTTCTACTTTCTATTTTCTATTATCCACATGGCTTCGACTTACTAACGCTTTTAATTTTCTAACGAGCGGCGGAGACGGATCGAGAGATGGCTCTATGGATTGGTGCTCAAGGTACAAGGTGACCAGATGGCCGATGCTACAAGGATGCAAGAAGCGGATATATGATTTAATTAGTTGTTGTAATAAGCATTGCAAATGATCAGATAATTAATTTTGATGCAAGCAAATGGGTCTGTAATATATTACTCGCTTGGTATTTGGATAGATGCAAAATGGTCTTTGATTGTATTGAGATGTGGAAATATTTCGAGTTTGTATGGATGATGTATTTATGCCTCGCAATGGATTTATTGTTGTGATTGACTCTTGATTGATAAAGATGTTGGAGAAATTATTTTTATAATCCTCTTGTTGTCGATGTAGCGATTTTATGATTGATATTAACTCTGAAATTAATATTTGTTCGATTAAAAGAATTTTAATTATCGCTAATTACATATTCTCGTTAGTTAGTTTAGGTTAATTTTATGTCCTCACATCCTACCCCTTGGAAAAATTTCGTCCTCGAAATTGAAATCTCTCCGAGGGTTTTTGTAGGCTTTGTAGCTCTTCGTCGTCTTCCCACGTGGCTTCACCGCTGAACGAAGTCTTTCCTTGCGCTCTGCACAAATGTGCAGTCTTGCTCCTTATCTTCGGGTCTTCTTGTCGGATTCGGATCCCACGATACTGCAATCATATCCCCTTGAGTTTCTTGATGGACGCTGATTGGCTTCGCAGTTTACTACTTGTTTCCTAGGTGATTAGTCCATTTCAACCTAGAAATACTTCTAGTTCCTCGCTTTTGCCACAACGAGGTTTTCTAGAAGCTTGATATTGCGTAACATAAACTATCATGGATGCTCCAAGGGCTCATAATTTTTATTGCTCTTCACTAGCAATGCACCGAAAAGAAATAATACTCATGGGGATTGAAAGAATAGTGTACCCGTTGCTGCGTCTTGTACTTCTTCAGTCTGTTTGACAGTCACATGAGTCAGGCGTGCGGGCCCTCTTCCAGCTCCTTTCTTGACGGGTTGGTTACCTCCGGTTGGCTTCATGTGGGTGATCTGTGGTGGTGCCTGAGTAGGCGGTCTTGACACAAATGCTCGTGGTGGTGGGGTTCCAGACGCTCCCTGCGGGTGAGGACAATCAATCTTACGATGACCCGGTTGTCCGCAATTGAAGCATGCATCTGTTCCTCTCAGGCAATCCTTCGTCAAATGGCTTCCCCTGCACTTTCCACATCTAATTGCTATGGGTACGGGTTGTAGCTGGGTTATGGGTATATGCAAGGGTGGGTTGAAGGGTTGCTGTGGAGGTGGTCCATATACTTGTGGCTGTTGCTGCGGCATATGTGGACGAAGTCTATGAGCAGGTGGGGGATGATGGTGGTCGATTTTGGTTTTCTTCCTCCGCTCTTGGTGAGGTTGAGTGTTCATTTTCCGTAACTATGGCTCATTGACTGTGTCTTGGAATTCGTGATTTTGTGGATGGATAGGAGCATTTTAAGGTAAGGGTGCATTCCATTCAAGAATTTCTATTTTCTTCTCCTCGGTGTCGACGTCTTACCGAGCGTGAAGTGAAAGGTCATTGAATTGACTCAAGTAATCAACCATCTTGCTCCTCCTTGGGTTAGAGCTCTAAATTCTCGCTTCTTTAATTCCATCCTTCCCTTGAGCACATGCGTTCAGTTGAAACGGATCTTGAATTCACCCAATTGACGGGTTGCTCACGACACCTGCTATTTGTAGAAGTTGAGCCACCACGTGGCTACTGGTCCAGATTAATCGTGCGGCGCATCAACCTTTTTCTTCATCTAACATCCGACCGTGCCCAACTTCTTTTCCACTTCTTCTAACCAATCATGGCGCCCAATGGATCGTGGCCTTGGCAAAGGTGGAGGGCGAAGTCTCAAGAAAGTCGCCTGACTAACCCCGCGAGTTGGTTGTGAGGTAGTAGGGCTACTCGAGTTAGGAGCGCTTCCATGAAGCGGTTACGCTTTCTGAGCTTCCTTCCCGAGTTTTGGCTTCCTCCCGAGTTTTCGAGAATCAAAACCTCACCATTATTCCTAACGGTCTGGCGTTGCAGGACGGTTGTTGGTCGTTCTGGTATGGTAGTAGCTTGGGGTTGAACAGTGTTGACTCATTGAGGTTATTGCGGATTCTCTGTTGGTTGATCTTGTGGCATGAGTTCGAGTGCCAATCCCAATTCACGTGCCTCACTTCCTTGACCTTCCATCTGTAGGGTAGATGGCTTAGAGATGGTTGCATTAATTGTTGTAATTATAGTTTCTCATATTTTAGGTGATTCTTTTTTTTTGCCGTTACGTTAGTTATTAACCAATTCAAGAATAATTTATGGTAGAGAAGGAGTTATCGATTTGTCCGACAGAGTTAAACTCATGGTGGGTTGTATTATGCCATACACATATAGTCAAATAACACCAAGAAACAAGGAGATGCAAAAGATCCAAATCCTATTCTAGCCGAAGTTTCTCGTGCTCACCACGCTTGAGATCCTGTTTCGAGACCGCCTAATCTGCGTGTTGGGAAACGCCAGGCTCATTCTCGAGCACGCCCAGATTTCGCCTGGTACGCCAGAGCTACACGCCGAGTGCCACGACCACTCGTCCGGGAAAAGCGAAGTGCGTAAATGGGATAAGACATATTTTTACACTGTCAGCCATTATCTTTATTTTCTTTAAGCAGTTATGGGTGACTTTGATTGCTGACAGGTCATCTTTTGTGATATAGATGAAAAGGTAAGGGGCTAACGGGTATGGTCCATACTTATCCCGAAAATGGAGAAGCATGGTCCACGCCAGAGTTTCTACTACATGCCTCTAACCCCTGCATGTAACTTAAAATCTTATATTGATACCCCAACACCTATATTCTCAAGCATTCTGCCCTAGGTTGAATTGCTAGTCTGACAGGTTAATTAACAGGAATTAACAACACGAGTCCTATGACGAAACACATGCTTCCCCCGCACTCTCGTGACTCGGCTAATCTAAATCTCCTATGAACGAAGGGTTTTACGTTAGCGTGTGTCTCTCTAAGGAAGATAAGCTTTTTAACATAATACTTTTGAAAAGAGACGAAATGTAAATTGATATGGAGATAAGAGTTAAGAAAATAATTAGTGCAATATAGCAAGCGAGAAAAGCACACCTAAGTTCTTGCTAGTTTTATTTTATTAGCGTGGCTTGATCTTATTGCTCGATACCACTGTGACGCCTTGAGTTATTACCCCAAGGGTAATCACTCTTAGGCATCGGATTACTATTCGCTTGCTCAAGAAAACACCGCTCCAACGAATAGTAAGCCTTTACCAGAGTCACGCAGTGAGTAACAATAAGATAGAAACTGTACATTTTATTCCGAAGAATCGCCACGCAGGCTAGGGTTCTTAATACAAATATTATACTGATTACTAAAAGGAATGCCCGCTTTTCTCGTCAACATCAAGTCCCGACCTTCTATTCGCCCCATGAGTCAAAAGGGCGCCCATCTCGCTTTGATCCTCATAGCCGGTGCCTTCTCCTCCAATAGTCAAGTTTCAAGATCAGATGTCCGCTATCCCACTCGGGAAAGTTCATTTGGGCTAGGATCTACAAAGGAGAATACTAACAAGGTTGAGTACACGAATGTACTCAAAGAAGCATTAATAGCAAAGAATGCATTGGATGACTATCTCTAGTTGTTATCACATTTTCTAAGTCATCTCAATTTCAAAATAATTTAATAACATTTAGATGGCAAATTTTAATCTCGAAAACACTACTTGTCACTCGGAGAGAAGAAAGACCTCCGGCGGTTCCTCAGAGACTCCAATCCAGAGACCGGCATGAATTCATGATTTTGCATAGCATCTTGCAGCTTTGTACCACTTTACCCACAGCTTATTCGAGCTCTAAATGAGCCGGATCCCCTGATTTCCTTTGATGCGGTTCGAGTTCGTATCTGAACGTTTCGTGCTACGTGATTAAGTCTCCACCCATTACTTTCCATCGGTCTTTGATTTAATCCATATTTCACGACCTCGCCATACACCGAAGTTCTAGAAATGTTGGTTGAGGCGCCATCGTCCGTGCTCAACACTCCACCTTGGGTCGGCTCTCTTCCGTTCCCAACACTCCAACGTGACCCGTTATGGAGAACTTAATTACGTAACAAGGTAGCATTTTCGCGCTCCTAAACGGAAAATGGTTGGTCTTCAATTTCTGACTTGCATCGAGCAAGAGTTTTGTTTGTCCTTATATTATAACCATATGTAAAAAGGGGCCCACCTCTTACCTCATCATCATCATCGTCATCGTCGTCGCGTTCCCCTGCCAGGGCCCCCTTTCACCAACCATAATCATTCTCATTTCTTTCGTTTATTCATTCTCATCTCTTTCATTTATTCATTCTCATTTCTTTCATAATTATGTTAATCATTTTCATCTCAATCATTTATTTAAGTTTTGATAAAACAGTTTTGATGCAATAAACATATAGTGCAATATACGGTTTACATTTAAATTAACTATGTTTATGGTCAAGAGGATCGCTTACTCGAGAGTTGTAGGAAAGATTGGCGTCGATTTAATCTCGCCGATTTCTTCGCTCACATGGTTGGTTAGTCTCTGTTGCAAACGGTGGTACGGATAGTAATATAAATAAATACATAGTGGATTTTGAGTGATATAATAAATATCTAGGTTAGTGACTCCTAATTGTTAGCACAGTTTAATTTAAATAAATATTTTTCGAGATCTATACTAAGTTAGTTCTTCCCAGCGCAAATCGTTTCTATTTTCTATGCGCACTAAGGTAGAAACCCGAGGTTCGCGCTTTAACGAACGAGAAATAAAACACTACTCGCACTCACAACTAAAACAAGAAATCAATTCTAATTCGATAGGGACGCTTAAATGATTCTACTTAGGTCTGCCCGCCTTTTATTACTTTGTTGCACAAGTTTGGGGTTGCTTTAATTAAACTAACAAAATTAAAGCAGTTCATTTAGTACGACTAAACGACAGCTAAGCACAGGTTTGCTACGCATGCAAAATGACTTATTACCAACAGAGCTAACGGCAACTCAAGTTATTTTAGCTGTTATTCCACAGATTTGTTGTAAGTTGGTTAATTCGGCAATATCCACATTAAATTATTTAGTCGCGAGGGTTACACAGCTAATAGTTGATTAATTTATCAGAAGCTACTGAATAAACGTAGCACTGCACAAATAAATAAAGTCTACGCAAAACTCAAATCTCACTAATTAAGAAATTCTAATTTTCTAATCTCTCTTTAACCCCTCTCTCTCTCTCTCACACACACACTAACACACACACAGCCGCACCCATACACGCACACACTAACACACTCTCATCTCCCCCTCTCACTCACTCTATCTCTCTCTCTCTCCCTCTCTCCAGGAAGAAAGCAAAATCCCCAAATCTCTCCTCTCTCTCTCTCTCAATCTCTCTCTTTCTCCCTCATCCCGCCAGGGGTTCCAAGAATCGGCTCGGCCCGGCCCGGCCTTCCGCCGCCTCAAGCGGCTCTGGCCCCGTCGGCTTCGGCGCCAAGGACTCGCCCGGTTCCTTCTAGGCGTAGGCTGTGCCTCGGCCCGTGCCTCTTTGGCTCGGCCGACCTCGGCCGCCTCGCCCTCGCCTACTCGCCCGAGGTTCCTTTCTTCCCATTATGTTAACTTGATTTTTTTTTATGGTTAAGCATGGTGTAGGGTTCCTGATATTTTGCTTGATGATGCTCATGTATGCATGCCTCCCTGGTGATGGATTCTGGGGTGGTGGGTAATAGAGGTGGACGATGGATGATGGGTTCGGTTGTTACAGAGGTTCACCTCCTGCTACCCTTCTACTGCTCTGGGATGACCATTTGTTAACCTGATGCTATGTGAATGATGAATGCGTATGTGTGTATACTGAGGTGCTATTGTGGATTACCTCCTGCTGGGTTCAAGAATGGGGAGGGGATGGTAGCCGGCTTTGAGTGGTGTTCTTCTCCTCCTCCTTGTGCGATCGGTTCTAGGCGATGATGAGATGATCTCGAGCCTCCTCCTCCTTATCGTGCTTGATGGTCTGCAGCTTGGCTTTGTTGGTGAAGTCCCGGTGGCTTCCTCCTCTTGATCCCTTCTCTATTCTCTGTGATTCTTGTAGATGGTGGTGATGTTTGGCCGATGGGGACTTGTGCTTGATCGCTTGTGCTTGTGCTCTCGGTTGATGAACTGGGGCTGGGGAGATGAATTTTGTGGCTAAGTGTTGGGGGAAATGAATGCTGGCTGGGGGGTGATGGGGGAGATGAATGTTGAGCTTGGGGAAAGTATTTGTTGTGCTTGCTTTGGGCTTGTGGCTTGCTGGCTGGTTGTGCATGAATGCAAATGGGGGAGGCAATGTGTGGCTTCGGTTATATATCCTCTTGCCCAAACAAAAGACCATTTTGCCCATGCTCATATACTCATGGTAATGTTCTCGGTGGGGGCTTTTTGGTCTGTGGTTGGGAAATCACTAGTCGTGTGATTTTCTGTGGTTGAGTTCTTTAATATACGCTGTTGTCGGATTAAGGTAAACGCCGGATGATGAGACCTACTGAAAGCAAGGTGGTGCTGGGTTAACTCTAGTTAGGCTAGGTACCTTGACAAACAAGGGTCAAGCTAACTTGAGTTGATCAGGAGCCCTAGTGTGCTTTTTGAGAAATTCGACTACCTCTTCTAATCTTCTACTTTCTATTTTCTATTATCCACATGGCTTCGACTTACTAACCGCTTTCTAATTTTCTAACGAGCGATTTGAGACGGATCGAGAGATGGCTCTATGGATTGGTGCTCAAGGTACAAGGTGACCAGGATGGCCGATGCTACAAGGATGCAAGAAGCAGATATATGATTTAATTAGTTGTTGTAATAAGCATTGCAAATGATCAGATAATTAATTTTTGATGCAAGCAAATGGGTCTGTAATATATTACTTCTGTTTGGTATTTGGATAGATGCAAAAATGGTCTTTGATTGTATTGAGATGTGGAAATATTTCTGAGTTTGTATGGATGATGTATTTATGCCTGCAATGGATTTATTGTTGTGATTGACTCTTGATTGATAAAGATGTTGGAGAAATTATTTTTATAACCCTCTTATTGTCAGATGTAGCGATTTTGCGCTTGATATTAACTCTGAAATTAATATTTGTTCTGGATTAAAAGAATTTTAATTATCGCTAATTACAGATTACTGTTAGTTAGTTTAGGTTAATTTTGCGGGTCCTCACACCTTTCCAGTGGTCCTTGAAGTAGGACCTCCGCTGGGGGCTCAGACCTTTTCTCAATTGGACGTGCCCTTATGTCCAGATCTTTCTCTCTGAGCTAGATCTCTTTGGATCTCTTTGTTGGTTCGAATCTCTTTGGTTCAGACCTCCTCTTGGTTAAACCGTGCCTATATGTTTAGGCCACCCTTCGAATTCAAGTCCTTTGGACCTCCCCATCCATTGGACCTCCTTACTCGCTTATCTTAGGAACCCTGACCTCCAAAGATTTCCTCCCGAACCTTTTGGGACCTCCTATGTTGAGATCCTCACCGCCAGGACCTCCCATTGTGGAGATCCTAGCGATTAGGACCTCCCCTGGCCAACTCAGTTCTTTAGACCTCCTCTCAAGACTTCCTCGAGCCCGTGGAACCTCCTTTCATGAGAGTTTAAGCGATAGGACCTCCCCTTGGTGAGATCCTACCATCCAGACCTCCTTTTACAAGGATCCCTCACCAGACCTCCTTGATGGGATCTTGGTTGTTAGAACCTCTTGTCGCATAGACCTCCTCCATGTATGTCTGGACCTCCCATGTCCAGACCTCCTCTCAGAATCTGGACCGTTAAGACCTCCCTTGAGATCTTAATGCCCTGACCTCCTCTTTGAACATCTGGACCGTTAAGACCTCCCCGAGATCTTAACCGTCTGCATCTCCCTTCGCTTGCAGACTGGCGTTAGGACCTCCCATTGGATATCCTAACTGCTCGAGACCTCTGTCGAAATTGATCCTTGACCCTAGACCTCCCTAGCGGGTGAGGTTCCCCTCTTACCACACGGACCTCCCCGTTAGCACTCAATCTTGGCCGTTGGACCTCCTCTTTGGAGATCCAACTGTCAGAACCTCCTCTTTGGAGATCCAACTGTCAGAACCTCCCCCTTTGACCCAACTGTTTCTAGATTTGACTGGTCCCACCTGCCAGGCTGACCCATTCTTATGTTTTCCGCCACACTAGTACCATGAGCATTTAATGCATGTATTGTCACAATAAATGCGCCATGCAAGTGGTCGCATCCATTGAATGGGGTCATTCTAGGCACTATTGGTGCCATTTCTAGTCTCCTCCGTAATAAAAGACACAATGTCCTTTATCATTTTCTTTGACACTCCGCACCTTTCACCTATTTTTCATGCTCACCAAATCATGTACGCATTGAGTGGTCTTTTCACTCTCTTTGACTATAACTAGTCCCGGAGCCCTCCTTGCCACCTTTTTCACACACTCGACATTATTGCTCACACCCTGGCTTCCTGGAGAGCCGTTGCCAAGAACGCCGCCGTGACTTCTCTTCATCATATTATCACCATTGGAGGCTCGGAGAGCTTGGGCGTTGACCTCAACCGCCCAGATTGCCTTCGACCTCCCTTCAACTCGTCACCTCTTCCTGTTCTTTGGTAAGCCTCCTTGTGCATCGACCGTTCTTGTTCTCATCACCACCATAAGAGGATATGTCTATTCCAGACCTCTTCCTTTGGATTCTCCTTGAACTCCATGGCTTCACTTGAGATCACCTCTCGGGATCCTGCAAGACTCATCATCATCGGGGTCTTTGGCGAGGGTCATCTCTCCGGTCTTTTTTGAAGACCTTCCTCATTGGGCCTTTCTTCCAGTAGGTTAAGACCTCTCCCAAAGAACCTATTTTGAGTGTGTGTCGCTTTACATTGATTAGGTTTTGGAGTTCTTTTGAAGTTCTCTTGGCTCTTTATTTAGAATTTGGTTTGAGTTGTCTCCTTTTCTCCCGTATAGATCGTGAGGACACTGAGGAACGTGAGATCACTGAAGAAGAAGACTCTCAAGACAGTGAGCAAGGCAAGTCATGCTCTTGATCATATTGCACCCAATATTTCAATTTACTTATGTTCTGTTTCAAAGTATAATGCATGCTTATTTCTACCAAGTTATTTCAATACCTGTCTTTAAACACATAGTTATGTCTAATTCCTTCATATGGCCAACTTGACATTGAACCCAATCTGTTGTCACTAGGGGTGCAAACGGAGCGGATATTTGACGGATATCGCTCATCCTCGTATCTTTTTCCATATTTTTCTCGGATTCGAATCGGACACTGACGGGCTTTGATCTTAATCTTAATGCTGATAGTCTCGGTCACTTAATACGAGCTTAATCTGAGGACAAATCGAATACGGATTGTCTCGGTCACTTAATACTTATTAGGATATTATGCAAAATGTAAAACCATATATGTAGCACAAATAAAGATCAATCAACCATACTACATGTCCAAAATGCAACTAGATTAGTAATTTAACAAGCAAATTTAAATACTTCACACGATGACGGAAGGTAGTTAACTAGTTAAGCAAGCAGTAGTAACTACTAACTAGCAAGTAGCAAGTACATAACAGAGGCTAGTTAAACAAGTAGTAACCACTACCCAGCAAACTACCAAAGAAACAACGTGTTCAGAGGAAGGGCTATATTCAATACCTTGAATCTGTTACCAATAAGTGAGGCAATGTGACTGTTGGTAATTTTCCTATCCCCAATAGAAGATTCTAGGTCCCATTCTAGATCGGGCTTTTTATTTCGAGAAAAAATAAACCCTAAAGGGAGAATAAAACATCATAAAGCCATGTACATCAAGGATGCGAATCGTGTTGAAAGTTGACATGATGAAATATAGAACTTATGGAGTGTAACAAAAAGATATAGAAGGCTCGCAAATATAGAGCTTCTAGTGAGTCTCGATGTGTGTGGTTTTCAATTTTAAGGCCTTCATAGATTCAACAAACTCTCGTACTTTGCAAGATCGAGCTTTTCTCGAGCCTAGTAAAAATATCCAAAATTGAAGGATTACTATTATCTCATACACATAGCGCAAAGACTAATATACTAACAAGACAACACTTTTTCGCAAAGCACAAGACAATTAAATTACAGTGGGGAAGCAGCATACCAGCTTCAAGAAGGTTGGCCCTACGTAAGATTCCTGGCCTCTAGATTTTTCCAGAATAGCCTCATTCTTTTCGCATGCTTGTTCAATAGAACTTTTCGTTGATGGAGGTGTAGATTGTTCACCTTGGTATCCGACCAAAGCTCTTGAGTCTTGACTCAACATTATGTTGCAATTTTGAGGAGACATTATCAAAGCCAACGGCAACTTTGGATATGTCCATTATTTTAGCTTTTTTAAGCCCCAAAGGCTTGAAGGTATGTTGTGCTAGATGTCCATGTATTGGCATATCAGCAGTCAAATGGTGTAGTAATTAAACACAGCAGTTCACGTAAAATAAACCGTATCGCAAGAAATGTATGGTTGTCCTTTTCCATAGTTGCATTGTACATTAAAAATGGTTAACTACACAACTCATGCATATAATAAGATGCTCCAATAGTGTCACCCGTAAGATAAGGCCACCCTTCATTAAAAAGATTCCGATTAAAACTAATCCATTTTCTAATCCATTTTGATATGCCATACAATGGTAGCCTACATAAGGATTAAATTAGGTTCATAAGTTGTATTAGTGCATACAACCAGCTGTGCAAGATAATGTATCCATATCAGCAAAATATTCCATTAAAAAGCAGATAGAATGTCAATTATCAAGAATGCGTAATCCATGTCTCGACAAGAGAGAGGAGGGAAACCTTTCCACGGGCATTGTCTTTGCACATTTTCTCAGACTCATCAATCACATGTTGAACACTAGGATCGGGCTTTGGCTTCCCACCCTTCTCATAAATGTAATAACCTTTGCCATTGCTCTTTCCTATAAAATAACAGGAAATTTCACTTGTTAACAATGATATATACTTGAAAAGGTGAATTTGATTATTGTTATTGTCTCATCCCATCCTATAAAACTATAACACATAACGCTAGTAGGAGCAAAAGCGAGTTAAGAAGCATACCTCAAGGCCCATTCTTTACCATCAAATCCACTAGATCGTAATCAAAATTCCGTGTTTCAAGGCAAAAATGATAGATATCCCTTATCGCTTAGAATATAAAATGTGGTTCTTCAATTATTTAACATGATTTGTAATCTGGACAGTTCTTCTCAAATAGAAACCGCAAATAAATGAATATTTGTATTAGCAATTTATTGCAACAAACTAGTTCTCGAAGTTGAAAATCGAAAGTCAAAGATATGGCAATCCAATGAAAAATAATACATTAATACCCTCGATTTAGTGCCTAGCTTCCTTCAAGTTCTAGGTTGATAAAAGTGAATTGATAATTGTTGCAAGATTATACGATGATGATATGGAGGGGAAATTTAATAACATTGCTTGCTCTAGAAGGAGATGGCCATGTCAACAAGCTTACTGTTTTCAAAGCACAGCAAGTGGAATACTGGACAATTGCTTAATGATTGTTGACTCATTGGAAACCTTCAATGGATTGTATAATTATAATTGAATTGCACAAGCCTTTAACCCTTTAGTTATCAAGATGGAATTATGGAATTATCCTTAAGAAGATTTCAAATGAGTAAAGAAGTGTATAATCTAAGATTTAGGATTGGAGAGAGAGAATTGTACTTTAACAATTTGCTCAGCTGCAGCCTCCAGAGAAAGGCCTCGTGAACAGTTAAAAGCCGTCATAGCCAAGGCATCCCAAACACCATCGCTTGAAATAATAAGTCACCTCCAAGAGTAGATAGCTACAGAATAGAACACATGTTAAGGTTTTCATAATCTGGAGGTCAAGTTAACATGAACAATAACTCATATGAAATTATGTGATTAGTGCCGATACACTCAAAAAAAGAGAGTATAAGCCTAAAATTGTCAATGAACTCTAAAACAAGGTAAATAAGTAATAGTTTTTTTTGTACAAAATAACTATTAGGTTTTTTGAACCAAGACATCACAATACATGCAGTTAATTTGTGTAACTGATGTGACTTCAAAAGATACAAAGGAACAGAGAGTGCATGTAGCTTCAAGTTGCACGTAGTTGCAAAGACCAGAGCTAGTATACAGGTGGAAATAGAAGAAATTTTGATCATGGGGGAAGAAATAGTCTTTGTGCAAAAAAAGATATTTAACCGCTTATAAGATTGTCATATGAAACCTAGGCAAGAGACATAGAAAAGGGGAAATGAATATCAAAACAAATAAAACTTCTCGTAGTAATCGCGATCGCTACCAATGTTACTAATATTATTAAAAATTTTGGCTTTGTAAAGGCGATATTAAGTATTTTCCAGACATACCTTTATTTGCTTGACATGAGGAACAGAACAATGAATTCACACATTGTGGCGACTTTCATGTGCCATGAGCCCATGATATGACAAGTCATAATAAAGACAAATATATGGCTAATAACAATTATGATCTAAGTATGGTATTGTGAATTACAAAAAGAAAGAAAGTAATGAGCAAAGGCCATAAAACTAGTTTACAATCAAACATTATCTGAAAATAACAAAGTTAGTCCGTAAGAACTCAAGAAGCTAAGCACATACCATAACAACATCAGGGATCCACCGAAAACCAACACAAAATATTTGTATTAGAAATTGGTAAACAAATCAATGTTCTTTGGGTCTACACTATAAGGTAATCTTGAACAAAAAGCATACACGAGAAGCACCTATCCCGAGACAAAACAAAATATACAATGAATCATAAAAAGCGAACTATATAGTCTTAGTCTCTTAGATCCTCAAAATATGAAGATTCCCTACATATATGATGGTAATTGGCGCTTGCAAACTCTTGAGATCGGTAATTTGCCGAGACAAGCACAACCCCACAAGATGATAACCCAATAGACCAATACATACAGAGCCAAGCTAAATTTGCTAATATCGATATAGAGCCATCCTATGGTCAAAAGTAAACAACATAATCTTTGAGTAAAATTCATCTCTTCCTCGTCAATGAGACAAACCACAACACTTGGAACAAAAAATACCAATAATAATAGGCTGCGACTAATGACATAAAGGAGAGTCATTATCCAATATATAAGTAAATATATGGTAAATTGCTAACTAAGTAAGTATTCACTAGACATGCTGCAGATGGAAATCAAATGAGTAAATACCGAATGGAGATTGGAAGATAAAATAAATGTTCCTTACCAATGATCATTGCAAAGTGAGATATGCCCTCCACCATGATAGTAAGATTTGTATGCAAGTATATAAGGCATGAGACAACATAGCTAGTTGATGTCGCCACAGAATATAGCATCAAATTATGACACGACCACTAAATTAAGCCTTAGACCAAAACAATCACATCATAACATGGCCTCGTGGTAACTTCAGTTATGGTCATGAGCTACTGACGCCGCACCTTGTCGCGCGTCTCCCGATTTATCTTATGCCGCAACAATCAAGAAAAGAAGATTAAAAGGATCAAACAAAATCTCACGGCTCTCATGTAAGATTAGATCGGTAAAACCACGAATCGAACACCGAGCAAAAGCGAAACGGATCGATTCTCGCACAAACGGATTCAAGGAAACAAAACATCCAGAAGCTTGGCGCGCGCCACGCGAGCCGAGCGTTGGCGTCTTCGCGACGCGAGCTGGTCGTTTGGGCGCGGTGGGGAGGATGAGAAAAGTTGACGGCCAGGGTGGTGGGAGGTAGAGATGAGGAGGGGGGAGGCTGGCGAGGGAGGGAGGGAGGAGGGCTGCACAAGGGCAAGGCAGAGGAGGGAGGAGGAGGCAGGCAAGGGAGGTGGGAGGTGGAGGGGAGGGTAGATGACAGATGAGGATGAAGATGTGGATTGACCGATTGAGGAATGAGGATTTGAGGAAGTGAGGAGGGACCGGAGGGAGGGGCAGGCATGGCGAGGGCGAGGAGGAGGAACGCAGCAACGGGCAAGGCGATGAGGCTAGGGTCCGGATGGGAGGCGATTTGGTTCTCAAGCGGGAGATATGGGCGAGTCGCGGATGTGCTTTGTCTTGGCAGTCTGGGAGCCGGAGCCCGGAGGATGACGCACGGGAATTGGGGATGGCGCTCTCTCTCGGATAGTTCTCGGATAATTACCGGATAGAACCGATTTAATTTCCGGATAGTTCCAAATAAATCGGATATCTCCTCTACCGAATCCGTATCAGTATCCGGCCAAAAATATCCGAATCTGTATCCGAATCCGGAAAAAAAATCCGGGTATCCGGGAAAAAGCTCCGAATTTTGGCCATATTTATTCGGACGGTCGGTCGGTCGGGAAGTATCCGCTCCGTTTGCACCCCTAGTTGTCACCGTAGACAAAACCTGGATTATACATTAGTGTGAACCAGGAGCAATTGTAAAACCAAATGCTTAGTATTGCTTAGACCAAAAGTACTTGTTTTGGGAAATCTTTACCTTCATGACCAAATATTGTTTAAAATGTTTTGACCATGGCATTGGGATGTCATGGGGGTATGAAAATATTGCTGGGGAAGCAAAGAAAATGGAAATTGATTTAGACTTGGGCGAATTGGTTTGCTTGGTTGGTGCAAGGTTTATGCACGGACTCTATCCTGGCTAAGGTGGAGGTCCAAGGGTTTGTGTTTGTCGCCCAAGTCAGTTGAGGACCGATCTTTGAGCCGCCAATGCTAGGCCTATGATGGGCTACGCCAAAACCGTGCAACCACATGTCTCCAGTATGGGGCGTGGGACCTAGCTAAGTAAATTGCAGAACTTCCACCATTGTTGATCCAGTTAGAGGTGGGAGGTCTTCTATGGCCGGTGGTCTTTTATGACCTATGTTCCCTTGGTGCAAGAGGGCCCAGATCTCATGAGTCAATCCAAAGGAGGCGAAATCTTAGCAAGGAGAGGTCGTGGTGGGACAATGCATTTTAAAGGCTTTGTCATGAACTCTAGACCTCTTACCTTTGGTAGTGAGAGGTGGCATCGGCGGATGCTTGGGATAAACTAGAGGAACTCATGTCGTGTGGGTAAAGTGCACATCCTCGATCGAGTGTAAATCTATTCAATAGCCGTGTCCACGGTCATGGACATTTGGCAGCGCCACTCGTGAGTTAGAAGTTGGTTTTGGGTTTCTAAAAGTGTTTAACAACCTGTTTTGGGATTTCTATCCCATGGGTTTGGGCGGGGAGCCTTGTGACGGAGGGTATCCTTCACCAATTTATTGATGAATGCTATCCAACTGAAAATCAAAATTTTGAAATGGATTTTATCTATTAAAAACCTGCTTTGGAACTTAGTAATTGTAATGGACAAGAGTTCGGCTAGGACCAATGACCCACTATTAATCAACTAATGAATAACTGATTACATGACCCAATAATGACCTTCTCATGTGCATGCATGTGTGGAGCATTACATGACCAATAATGATCTCCTTCTCATGTGCATGCATGCGTGGAGCTTCTTGGTGTTTGCTGCATATGGTGCTGCATACGGTGATACGTGGAAGTCCTCCTCTAGCCGCATGGCTCTTCGGCTTGATGGCCACATGGGCCAGCTGCGCCTTGCTCACTTGGACTGCACTTTCAGTGCCATGGTCTCGGTTCCCTCCTCATACCTAATTATTCACAAAACACTAGAATTAGGTAGTAGCAAATTATCATCAAAGATAAGCTCTTTAAAGAATAAGTTCACCTGTTGTTGTAGTTTTTTGGCTCGTGCTCTTGTCATTGGACCCTCTTGTGGTGCTTCATGAACACTTGGAGACATGTTAGTAGGGATGTCCTCATCATCACCACCTTGAACCGAGGGTTCTGTTCACCCCCTTATCGCCGTTGCTCTTGAGCGTGGTGGTGAGGTTGGAGAAGGCGAGCTGGTGAGTAGGGGTCAGCGGGTGGGAGGGAAGGACGGAGATGGTGTGGACTTGGGTGGACGGAGAGGGAAGCATCCACTCCGTGGCAGAGATAAGATTTGCGACCGTCCTGCCGCCGCCGGCGAGCGCTAGTGCTAGCCGCATGAGGAGATGGTGGCGGGAGACGACTGCAGCACGATGGATGGTGAACTCAACTAGTGAGTGGTGAGTCGGAGTAGAGCGGGAAGTTCTAGATCTGGAGTTGGGGGGGGCGACGCCGGCGACCATGGGAGGCGGCCACGGGAGGGAGGGAGGGAGGGAGGCGAGCGGTGACCACAGGAGGCGGCCACAGGAGGGAGGGAGGGAGGCGAGTGGCGGCCATGGGAGGCGACCACGGGAGAGAGATGAGATGAGATGAGATAGGGATTGGATTTGGGGCTGGGTCGGGGAGCGGCTGATGGAGTTACGGAGAGATGGTATGGATGGACCCACCTGTCAGCGTGGATTGACGGGTAAACGGGCGTGACGGGCACGGGTAGAGCTCACCCATGCCCGCGCCCGTTTACCAGATGGACAGAGGATTGCCTCTATTTCCATACCCGTGAGCAAAGAAAGCCCCTCATACCCGGTTCCATTAGGGTAGTTGCCCGCGGGCACACGGGTAATCGGGCACAATTGACATCCCTAGTCAATGCAGAGGATCTACAATGCATGGGCATTAGGAATGATCCCCGCCATCCGATCAAAAAAATCAAAGGTCGAGATCAAGTGGTATGATGGTTTGCTATAGTAAAATCGCTGCAGCACTTTTCCCGTTGTTGCTACAGTATTTCACCGCTGTAATACAACATGACATTGTTCGCTCTCTCACCCTCTACTCACCATAGAGGATCCGGATACAGGACGAAGAGGCGCACAGCATCCAATCGCTCCTAGACTCGATTTTTTTTAAATTTGGCCACGTGGTGCCACGTTAATTGCAAAAATAGCACCGTTGGCACCGAAATTGCAAATCTGGCCCTTTGCCGAGCGCAGAAGTCCGGAAAGCTGACACGTGTAACATTCCGCGTTGGGGGAGCGTGGAAAACTGGTCAGCTGTGCAGAATATTGGACGGGCGCGAGAACCAAGCTTTTGGCGCGAGAGGTGGCAAGCCCGGGTGGCTTCCGCGTCACCCGAGCGCGGAAGGGAGCCCATGCTTGTTTTTTTAATTCACGTTCTTCCTGTTTCCTGTTGCTCGAAAGCAACATTAGATTTTTTAATTCCTATTTCCTGTTGCTTGAAAGCAACTTTTGATTTAATTGCTTACCGAAGGGAGCCACCACGCAACATTGGTTTTTTTAATTGATTACCGTGCTCAGACTTCGCGGAATGTCAGGTGTTCTCTGCGCCCGGCAGGCACGAAGCCGCTCGAACCCGCCACGCCACACACGCCTAGTTATCTGCGCTCTTTGGCTTCCGCACTCACCGGCTTTCCGCGCTCCCCCAACATGAAATGTTACACATGTCGACTTCCGGCCTTCGCTCGGCGAGGCGGCCGACGGTAATTTTGTCAGCGGTGCTATTTTGTAATTAACATGGCACAACGAGGCCAATTTTTTTTTTAAAAAATCCGAGACTCCTCCCCGCCGGTGGGCCCATCCGAGGTGGCTAGGAGGCGCCACTGACACTCGCCAAATGGGCGCTCGCTCAAGACGCAAGACGGACGCCCGCCAGCACGACCCATTTAAACACTACCGCTCGCCCGTGTACTATTCGTGCTGCGTGCGACCGCCCATGGTCCGGTCGCGGCCCGAGCACGCCCGACGGGCATTCGTGCGTCTTAGGGTCGGCAAGACGGTTCGCCCGTCGGTAGTGCTTGGCCCGTTTGGCCCATCAGAACAAGAAAATCCAAAAAAATCCAGAAAAATCTAGAAAAATCCAGAAAAATTATAAAAATATGTAGACTTCTAAAGTAGACACGAAAATTAGAAATCTCATATTGAAAATGTAATAAAGAGCTTTATTAATGTCCAACTGGCTGCCTCGTTAAAACCTTCGCCAAGTAAAAACTCAAAATGAGAAAACCTTGGCAAAGGGAAAAGAGTACAACCTATAGCTCTACAATTCTACAGACATGATACATCTTTGTTCTATGTGTCGGTGTCATTGTCTAAGTACAAATTTTCGAACACCTCCGACAACTCTGGATTTTCCACAGAGTGTTGTGTTCGTGAATCAGCTTGTTCCCGGTCCTTCACAGTTAAAAAGATCTCCACCATCTCACTTGTGAGACTTGTTCTTCTCTCCTCCAATATTCTTCCAGAAAGACTGAAAGCAGACTCGGAGGAAACCGTAGAGACAGAAACAGTTAACACATCACGTGCAAGTATGGATAGCACGGGATATGTTAACTTATGGGCTTGCCACCATTGCAAGATGTCAAAGCCTTCTGAGTTGAAATCCACCGTATCATTGCCCGTGATAGGTGGATAGTTCCCGCTCCTTGTGGCTCTTGGCTGAGCAAGCGCTGGTGCAGAAGAAGAAGAAGACGAAGACCATGACCTGGACCTGGAGGAAGAGGCACCAAAGATCGTGCCCCACATACTTGTCTTCCCACTCGAGGTGGGGGCTACTGGAGGTCGCTATAGCGGATTCCCTAACTTATTTTCATACCTTTGGTAAACCTCGTTTAACCGAGAACGAACTTCGCAAAATAGTTAGTATAGTCTAGCCCCAGTAGCATCACTAAGAAGATCAAGTACAAGATACCAAATGCACCCATTTTAGCCCTAGGATCTAAAACAAATGCAAATGCATATAGGTAAGGGATTTCTCTCCAATATTTAAGGTATTTAGATTTCATGGAAACAACAAATTTCACATAAAACTAAGTCATTTTCATATATTTTCAATTGAGTAGCAATCAGAAAATAGTATGCACAATGATAAGAGATGTTGGATAGTAGAGCGATGGACAAAGCAACAGTTGCCTCGTAAAAATTTCTAAAATGACAAGACCTTCTCAAAGAACGAACCAATGTTGCTCGCTTAATAACAAAAAGTACGTCGCTGCTATGATAGTGTGTTTGAATAAAAACAGAAAAAGTGCTCTTGTATGGTAAAAGATGCTTAAGCATGAGGTAAGTAGAGTTCCACCTTACCTCCATGTCCAAACCGAACTTTCTTGGACGTACACCCATCGCCCTGCAGAAGTTCTTATATTGTGCTATTCTTACGTTAGAATTATTCAAGAAAGAAATCGCATCGCGAAAAGCTCTAATATACGGACTCAATCTCTTCAGACCACATTTGACTATAAGGTTGACAATATGACAAGCGCATCGTTGATGTAGCAAGAACGAATCGGCATATGTACTCAACACTGGAGTAAGAATGTCCATGGCCCTAGAGTTTGAAGGGGCGTTGTCTAAGGTAATTGCGAATATTTTATCTATAAGACCAAAGTCTTCCACGACTTTGATAACACAGTTCGCAATATTCTCCCCCGTGTGTGCTACATCAATTAATTTCAAACCTATAATCCTTTTCTCCATTACCCGATCGTCATTAACATAATGCTAACTACACTAAGATAATCCTCCCTAGCCCGACCACTCCATATGTCCGAGGTCAAGGCCACCGAAAATGTGCACGTACTAAATAGTTCCTTTATTTTATTACGACGTTCATTATAGTATTTCACTAGATCCCTTATTGTTGTCTGTCTAGAAACGGAAGAAAATCTATGATTATGCGCAGTCCTAATGTAATTTTGGAAAGAAGCAGACTCGCCAAAGCCTAACGGTAAATCCTCAGAAGCAATTAAACGACAGAGAGATTGGCGGGCTACCTGAGGATCGTAGTCCCAGGTAGATACCGTACCGTCGGGGTTATGTTACAGCCGCGTCTGCCTCATCGCCAATCCTTGCTTGGTTCGACACCTTGTAGCATGTCTAAGCAAGTGCCCCGTTCCACCTGTAGACTTTGTAGACAATTCATGGCGACAAATTTTACAAATAGAATATGGTACCTCAGACAATTCATGGCGACAAATTTTACAAATAGAATATGGTACCTCATTTCATTGCGTCTTCTTAGGGTTGTCTGTCGAAATTCTCCCACACTCCGATGTAGACGGCCTCGACCTCTTTGCTCGGTTGCTGTTGAGCCTGATGCTGATGTCGAGCCTGATGACGGAACTCTAGCAGCTTGCTCCTCCGGTGAAACCTCCGGTTCGTTTGAGGCAGCCACAGCCGCCTCCATAGACGCAATTTTGTTCGATGAAAGTCCGAACTCACTAAGAGCAAAGCTATCGTAAGGACTGCCCATAACTAAAATCGCAAAATCGAAACTAACATTATTACTACTTTAATCTTAGCATAACAATAATTGACAATAAAAGTATTACAAAAATAGTATTGTACCTCTTTCACGACTTGTCGATTTAAAATTGAAATTTCCAAATTTTGGCACAAATTTTTTGAATTTTGCCAAATTAGCTCAACACAGATTTGAATTTGCACAACACAATTTCAAAGAGAGAATAGAGAATGAAGGGGTGCTGAATGAGGGGGGGGTATGATGCCTATTTATAGAAAAAATTTCGGAATTTTTGTAATTTTTTTGCAATTTTTAAGCCCCTAACAGTAAAAATATGCACTCAATGGTCAAAAAATTCATCTAACGGTCAAAAAGGCCGTTTTTTTAGTGTCGGGCGTCTTGCCCACGTCCGACAAGCCCAGTGCCTTCTTCTACCCCCAGGCGGTGTCGTCCTCGCCCGTTTCGCCTCCTCCTCCCGTCCTCGCCTCCGGACTCCCGGCACATGACCCGCCTCCTCGCCTCGGTGTGGCGCGACCCGCCGCCTCCTCGCCTCTGCTGGCGAGCGACCCCCGCCTCCTCGCCTTCTTGGCCTGCCTGACGACAACAGTAGCTTCCTGCATGGCGCCGCCTCGACCTCGTCAACCTTTGCCTCCTCGCCTCCATGCGCCTGCGCGCCATCAACCTGCGCCTCCTCGCCTCCCGAGGCCCGTCTCCTCGGTGCCGCCTCGACGACCCGCCCTTGACGACCGTCGCCTCCTCCGTCGTCCGACGCCGGCCAAGAACACCGCAGCGCCGCCGCGCTATTCGTGATTCTCCTCCTCCGCCGCGGCCAGAAGAACGTCTTGCCATGAGGCCCTCGACCCTGGCCTCCTCCTCCTCCATGACGGCAAGAAGAAAAGACTGACTCTGGCCTCCTCCTCCTCGCGACGGCAGAAGACTGCAGGTGCACGGCTTGGCTCTTCCACTTCGCCAGGCCGTGCCATTGTCATTGCCAGGTCTTGCCAGTGTCGTGGTCAGACCTGACCTAGCACGCCTCTTTGATCCGTCTTTGTCGGTTTGCCGCCCACCGTGCCGAGGTGGCGGCCCAGGCACGGCTCGGGGCCTCGTGCCGAGCCGGCACATCCCATAAACAGTATATACCGGGCCGTACTCGTGCCGAGCCTACAATAACGGGCTTCGTGCTAGCCCATTTGACCCGACCCATTTGGCCAGCACTAGCTGCCACCCGCGTGTGTGCGAGCTGGAGTCAAACTCTCGGGTTTTGTGTTACAGGGCCGGTTCCCATGCTCTTACCTGGTGTTGTTTTGTGAAATTTGCTCACATAATTATTCTCTTCTTCTTCCTCTCGTCGGGAATATAAGACAAGCGAAGAGAAGAGAAAGCAGAGAGTCCAGATTCGATTCGAGGCGTTGTGCTGTGCTTTGCTTTTCTTGGATCGATCGATGGATTTCTTTCTTGGCTTGCTCCTCCTCCTCTCGCCCGCATCCCGTCGCAATTAAGCTAGGTAAGGATCGATCCTTCCTTCCATCTCCCGCTGCCTATTCATCATCTTACCGGATTTCTCCTCCTCTCCTCTCCTCTCTTCTCCTATGCTAGCTGCAGTCTGCAGACAGTTTCCGTCGATCGCTCGCTACATCAATCTTACGGCTGCGCTCATCGATTTCCTTTCCTTCCTCTCCTTTACAAATAGTAATATAGGAATCACTCAATCAGGTACCACCTCCGCTACCCTCCCCCCTCGGATTCCTTTATTATTACCTTTACTAGTATTTCCTTACTACTTGTTTAAGCGGCGGATTGGATTGGATCTCACCAACAACTTAATAATTTTGCAACCTGTTTACTTCTAATGTAATGTGCATGGACGAATGAATCAGTACTATTGCTTATAACAAGCCAAACCAAATTACCTTTCATCTCATCTGCGCTGGGCTGGGCTGGGCTTATCATGGTTTTGGTTGGGTGATTGATTGATTTATTTGCCTAATGAATGTTATTTGTTTACCTTGTCCATCCATCCTGTACCTGCAAGGATCACATGCCTTTTCTTCAACCATGCATCACCGTCACTCCCATCAGACAATGTTTCCATCACAGTCACAGCACACAATAAAGGGACTAACCCGGCTTTTTGTTTGTTTCTTGTTCAATGCCAGATAAGGTATATGTCGAGAGACGATCGTTAATTTCTTGTTCAAAATGGGCCTTAAGGAACAGGATGTGCAGCCAGATCACGGACCTGATGCCGGCAAATCACCTGCTTCGGATAACGATCAGAAACCGAGCGTTCCCCGTGCATCAAACTGCAGCACCGATAAGGATTCTGGCCTCTCACTTTGCCGAGTGTGTCATTGCGCGGAAGCTGATTTGAGAGGCGAGTCTGCCCTGGGTTTCTTACGCATCATACCACCTTCTCGAGATCCTTCCTGTGGAAGCACAACTGACAAGGACTCGAGTGATGATGCCACAAAAGCTTCCACCAGCAAGGATGGCACCGCTTCCAAAGATGGCTGCAGTGCTCCTCCCAGATTCGTCGAGTTTATAAGCCCCGAGGGGGAGATATTTGCGTGCGCTACTGATGTGGAATCAGGCCCTTTGCATCAACAAGATGATCTTATGGATCTAGGATGCTCTTGCAAGAACGAGCTTGCTCTTGCGCATTATGCCTGTGCACTCAAGTGGTTCATCAGCCATGGATCCACTGCCTGCGAGATATGTGGAAATGTTGCTTCAAATGTAAGGCCTGCGGATTTCAATAAGGTCCTCGCGGCCTTAAAGGATTATGAAGCTCTGAGGGAAAGGACATCTACAGGGGAGCTTTCTTACTTGCATTATGATGGGGCAGGCACAGGTGTCGATCCGGACGCTGTTGCAGCAATACGAAGACAGCGGCTTAGTGAGATATCGTCATGGTTCAATCTTCGTAATTCACATGTAGCTGTTCCTCAGGGGCACATCGAACAACCGCCAGCTAGTCCAAGTAATGATTCTGTAGACCATAGTGTTGTGGCAGCCAGGGCAGTACATACAAGATGGAGTTTGGAGGGTACTGGAGTGTTTGTTGCGATCGGCCTAGGTGTCGTTGTTCTTGCATGGTTAGTTGCTCCACATGTTGGCAAGGTACGCTGTATCTCTCGAGAGCATCGATCTTATTTCTGTGTTTGTTGTTACTGCACTTTTTGACAGGATCATTCAAATTTCTTTTCATTTTATTTTACCAGCACAGACAGACAAACCTTATACTGGTATCTGTGTTCAATAAAATTACATGAAATAATTTGTGACAAACATCCAGTTGCATAACCATTCTAAGATGCAGTGATGAAAATAAATTGTGTAGAGGCATAAAGCAGGTATTTCCATCTTCTAATTCCTATCTATTCATCTTCTAATTCCTTTTTTCCCCTTTACTTGCTTAGGGGTTTTACCCCCATCCTGTACTTAACTGTTGTTTGTTTTGATTCTCTCCTTAATGCAACGGCACACAAGCCTTGCGTGTTCTCTTAAAAAAAGGAGGTGATGCGCATGTTTAATATCAGTGCTTGTGTATGTGGTGGTATATGATGTGTGACATGCAAACTTCTTTCATTTCCCTATGTGTCTATGGGTCCTTTTTGCATCTATAATTGTCAGCTGATTAGCAAGTCTCTCTCTCTCTCTCTCTCAACCTAATTAGCAAGGCCGCCGTCCAGTACTATCTTTTGGTATAGGTACATTACCCCTATGGATCAAATGTTGATGAGAAGTGTTTTTGTTTTTGTTTTGAATTTCTGTGCAGAAAGCTGCTGTAATTTGTCGTCATATGCTTCTTGGAGGTTTATGCGCATTGACTATGATAATTTCCCTGAGATTTGTAAGTAAATGATGATTTTTTTTCCCATTATATATGCCCATTTCCTTGCCACGTTTTGAACTTTTACGGCAAACACATATTTAGAAGGATTAAGTACATTGTTCGTTTCTGAACTCTTGATCTAATTTAGTGTTCGTCCCTGAACTGTAACACCGAATAAAACGTATACTCCAAGTATCAATACCGTGCAAAAACCAGCATCTTTTTCTTTCGAAGGTGGTTTCGTGCCACGTGGAAAAAAGAAATATTTTCCCCTGCCACAGGGCGTCCACGTTGGCGAATGTCGAATGTGGCATCGCCTCCCCCGCAGCTCGTGCATACCCTCTGCTCCGCCTTCCTCGTCGTCTTCGTATTCCCCTTTGCTCCCCTCGTCAAATCCACGCGAACACGAGACCTCTCAGAAAGCACTAGCACAAGCCCGCAAGAGAGGCGAATCCTCCCAATCTCTCGGCTTCGATGGCGCTTTCCGACCGCTCCCGAGCTTCCTCTACGCCTCCACGGTGCGGTCCTTCGTCGGCGCCGCTCGCCTCCCCTCCTCCACCTCGGCGCTGGCTGCTGTTAGCGGCGGCGCGCCGTTCTCGATCTAGGCGCCCAAGGAGAAGATCGAGATGTACTCGCCGGCGTTCTACGCCGCCTGCACGGCTAGGGGGATCGCCAACTGCGGGCTCACCCACATGGCCGTCACGCCACTCGACCTTGTCAAGTGCAACATGCAGGTGAGGGAGCATCGCCTAGATCTGTGGCATCCGTGCTTCTGGGGTTCTATTTTGGGGTGTTTTCGCGTAGATCTGGTGGTGTCTGGATGGTTTGGTGCGGGGAAATATGTGGTTGTGAACTGTGATCCCCATTTAGGCACTTCATGATCTGGATGCATAAATCTAGCCACTTCCCACTTCTCTGTGCGTGTAGTTTTGGTGGTGTTTAAGATTTTATAGCTTGTTTTGTTGACCGTTACTCTTTGTTGGTTCAGATGTGCCTGTTGCTCTTTGCTTAGTTGGTGTCGGAATTGATGACTAGTACATGCATGCTGTTGAGTGAATTGTGATTCCAGTAGGCACACTTATCAACGTTTGTTTGTTGATTCAACGAAGCACTTATCGGCGGTGATGTTGAGCGTGTAGGGCCCGTCGGTGCCGGACGCCTGGGTACGGACTGGGTTGCTGGCCGTCTGGGAGGAGTCCATGGAGTAGAGTTGCGAGAGAACATGGCCCTGGACGAGTGCGACCTACTATTGCTGTGTGAGGCCGTTGAGCATGCCGGGCTGAGGTTGTTGAAGGCGTTGTCGGTGGGCGCGAACACGGTGTAGCCGTTGCCGTTGAAGGAGCTGTTTAGTTGCGTGTCCTATTGCGTCTCCTTCATCAGCCGGATGAACGAAGTGTACTGTCCGCCCTTCTCCAGGATCACCGTGATGTTCGGCGGGCGGCGGCGGCCCGCTCGGGGTGGCCACGGGGCCTGACGCCTGCGCCAACGCCGCCGACACCACCACCGCCATTATCGCCAAGAACGCCGCTGCGACGGCAATGCTGCTGCTGGCTGCCATTGCTTGCTAGCTAGCTAGTGCCTGTAGGTTAGTTGCACGACGGAGACTGGAGCAGTTAGCTCCTCAATTTCGTCCTTTTTTATCCGACTGGACAAGCTACGCTGGTCAAACACCGGTCAAAATCACTCTAAAACGGATGAAGGGATATCTTTTGCGCGGTATTGACAGTTCGAGGGCGCGTTTTACCTGGTATTATAATTCGGGAACAAAAATTAAACTAGGGCAAGAGTTGAGGGACGAACAATATACTTAATCCTATTCAGAAAGGGATGGTCTTCCCTGCTAGTGGCACTGTTTCTGTGAATGCCCATGGCGTAATTTTCACCATCCTTATGCTTGCAGGTTTTCCCAAGAATCCAGTATGGGTCTATTCGATGTTGGGCAATCTTGTTCGTGTTCTGGTTCCTCGTCTTTGGGGTCTGGGCTTCACGAACTCACAACATACACTCCTCATGAGCATAGAGTATATATATCCTCAGTCATTGTGCGAAACTAGGATTGCTTCGTAATGCCATCATCCACAGCAGTGTCAGGTATTGCATCCTTGTGTATATTCACCCTGTACCATGTTTGTCTTTTTTGAATGAAATATTTCATATGTACGTGCTTGACCCAAGAAAAGAAGGAAAATTATGCTGGTGGGTGACGTAAATTGCTACTCGTCTGAGATACAGCTAGACTACTGTTCAGCCTTGATGCAAATAAAATGGACCTAAAAATAGTTTCCATCTTTTTTGAGATGCCATAGGGCTTTTGGATCTTCACAGAAGAACTGAACTTGGGCAACCAACCTTAAGTGACAAGATTGTTCCGGCCACTCCTTTCTAGCGTCTCCTATAGCCTGCCGTCCTACCACTGGCACTGCCCTTGCGCACAAACCGTGAGGTGTGAGCCACCTTGATCTTATGAAGTGCCCTCTCATGCCTGTGGTTCACCCTTGGCTCCTTTCTATCCACGATGACAGAGGAGTCGTGGCGGCTGATGCCAACCATAAACCGATGATTTCTTGGCCTCAGAGACCTCTCCAAATAAACCTTTCTCCTATCGCCTGACCTCCTCGAAAATGATCTTCCGGAATCACTAGACCTTGCAATGTATCTATGCCGAGTGGTATCCTCTGATTCGTTGCCACTTGAACTCGAGTAAAAGCAGTCTTCAATGTCGCGCGAGCGTCTCCGTTTTTGTTTTTGTTTTTGTCTTGCTCGCTTCGCATTCCTCATCTTGTTACAGGCAAGCATGCAACCACTCTCGCAGGCTGAGAAGGAATTGGCCACGCAAGACCAAACCATTCTGCACATCCCTTGGCAGACACAAGCGCATATGCCCAATCTGTAAGTAAGGTAGAAGAACACCACGACTGCACATATAGTGAGGAAAAGGTCACGGGTTTAACCAGCAGAGCAGTAGATAATTCCAAAGAATATGTTGGCTTTTGAGTTCCTGAAGCAGGTGTTAAGATATACCTAGATAAAGGAGAAACAGTATGGCTGCCATCTTTGCAAGGTTTGCGACACAGAAGTTGTCGATGTAGCAGATTAGGTCCCATGTTGAACCACAGACTGAACTGTGTGAAATGTATAGGAATGGCAGTTACTTTACCAAGCGATAAAAATAAAAAAGACTCCATAGATGGATACTTTTGTTTTGTTGCGTCTCATGTATATACTTCCTTACGGCTTACACATACCTGCATGTCTTGCCAGAAAGGAAGTCCAATGGTTTCCCAACGATGTCAGCGATGACTTTGGTGAAGCCCGACAGCAGAGAGTCGATGATGTTCCCCATCCCTAGTCGTTCGTCTGGATGTTCACTCCTCCTATTCCTGCAGTGTTATGTCAAGGAAGCATTGTGCCCTTGTCACTGGCTAGAGTTGCACACGAAGATTTTTTTTCTTCACTGAATTACTTCACGCATCAAGGAAATTTGTCTAGATGGTTTCTAATTACTTCACGCTCTCTCCTTCCCCCTTTGCTCTTGTTTCCAACCTAGTCCCTTTGAGATGCTTCTTTCTCGAAAATGCCTCACAAAGGATTTTGTCTGGAATTTTCTTACCGCGACAGTTGGCGCTGTCAGCCTAACACAATTATTAAAAGCTGTTTATCATAGTACACTGTAGGATCATAAAAGGTATAAATTTTAGACAATTTTGTGGGTCGTAAAGATAGCAATGTCAACTCTTGTAAGTAAATATACTTGATTATTGTTGCTTTTTATGCCTACTTGCTTTGATTGACGTTGTTCTGCCATGAATCAAAACGGGCTAACATAACTTTACCGCAAGCAATAAAGGTTAAAAAAACTATCTATCTGGTGTGTATTAGTAAATGGGACATAAAAAATCGAGTATAAATAATTCCAAATTGCTTGCTACAACACAAACTCACTTAAGAAAAAACTTGACAAATTCCATGAAATCCAACCATGCACGATGCTTAACTGGCAGAAAAATGAAAATTGCTTATATTAGAATAGAAATTGCAAATGTATATAGCCCAAAAAATCATTAAATTGACAGGCTCAACCCTCCACAAATGTCAAAATCACAAAGAGAGACATCATCATCATATATAAACAGTAATTTGCTAGTAATCAAGAGGTAATGACAAACCCCGAGTTTGAAACAATGGAAAGAAACAAAGGAAGGTAGAAATCCAATCTTTCAAGATGAAAGGAATTTCAATGATTTGAATGAGAAAAGCACTACAGTACCATTGCAAATTGCAGCACTGTTGTTACAGAATTTTTCAGAGATCACTTGCAATCTCTTACTGCACTACATAAATGATCGACCAAAGCTTTCTCAATCTGCACAAAGGCCACCCCAGCAGAGAATTTCACTGCATCAGAAAATTAACAAATTGTTCATAGGTGCTGCATTCATATCAAAACAGTAAAGTAGTTCTGCACTTCTGCTGTACGTAAAAGAACAATCTGAACAAATGTTCCTCTCTCCCAAAGCTCAGTTCCAGAGCAAACAAAAAACACATCTAATTAGCACCAAAAGCAAGGTATATGGGGCTGGATAGATGAACAATTGTTAAACATAATAACGCACATAGTGTCAAATGCGTATGCAAGCAGTTAAGTGTGTATGAAGAATAGGCAAACAACAGAGCATAGCATTAAATGCTTGGCAAGGGGATTTAGAATAGCATACCTTCAAAGGAAATCTCTGCAGCACAGCAAGGTAATTCAGAAGAGTTCTTGTTCAACCATATAGGATACTAAAATCCCTAGGAAGTTGAAACAATACTGCAAACAAATTGGAGGCAATCACAGAATGTATAGAAAATGGGAAAAATAACATAGCGCGGTAGGTTATGTAATCACGGACAGAAAAAAGGATCTCGGAATAGCACACAGTACGAAAATTCTGCAGCTTGGCAAGGCAATTTCTTCAGATATGTTCAACAATATAGCATACTAAAACCAACGGGAAATTGACGCGATCCTGCAAAGAAATCGGAGGGAATGATTAATCCAATGGCCATCAATGTAGATTGGTGGGAGGGAGAAAAGAAAATCAGACTGGGGGAAACATGCCCTGGGTTTGTCGTTGGGAGGAGGATGGGGCCGAGCACTCGAGGACAAGGCAGCTTCTAAGCGCAGGAATCGGGCAACACGGGGAGCAAGATGGAGCCGCCGGCGTCGGAATCGGTCGACGCCTGTGCAGTCTGCGAACGGAAGCTGCTGGCATCGGAATCCGCCGGCGCCCTACCTCAGCACACCCAATTGTGGTGGTGGTGGAGGCGGTTGCGCGAGGGTGTCTCCTTTTCCTTTGTTAATTGTTAACTGACAAGTGGCTTACTTGTCAACTTCCCGTCCGGGTAATGAACCGTGTACGTGATTAACTGGTTGGTTAATTTACCCATCCCCTTCTTTTAAATCATAATATCAAGGTCCTAGATGATGTGCCGGACCGGCAGAAGAAGACGCTTAACCCCGTTGCCTTTCATAACCAGCCCAGACAGACAGACGACGGCATGAACAGCACACCAACCATTCCTACCATAAAAGCACATAAAAGAAAGGGAAACGAGCTATCTATCTTTACATTCCCTTATTCGAAAAATGATTTTGCTCAGCTATACACACAGATTAAGATTAGATTACAACACCAACATCCCTATCTCAAAATGCTTAATTTGCACATCTAACATCATCACCGCAAACACGTACTAAATCCATTCTTCAAAAACAACAAGAAATCCCTTCCTACGTGGATGTGCTAGTACAAGTATTTTTCACAAGCTTGCACTACTTGGTGGTAATCATACATGGCCATGCATGGGACTCGTATCCTCTGATGGAAGCACGACAAACCAGACGGCGGAGAACCAACCAACGCCATCACCTTTCACCGAGTACTGATTCAAGAAGGGCCTCTTCCTCCTCCTGCAGGATTAGGATGCAGGAACAGCCGAGTTCCATATAGCAACACACCAACGGTAAATCAGTTCAGTCACAGAATCTTATCAATAGCATTCACCTGAAACATTAGGAGCTAATAACTAACAAGTACTAGGTGGCGTACCACAAGAGCAGTAAATTCTGTCTCTTCGTCAATGGCGCCGACAACGCTAGGGTCCTCCATGAGATCCTGTTCACAGCGCACGTAAGCATTTCCTGCGGTCTAAATATAACGTGCATCTACACTGCAGATACTATTACTCACTATCCCAATGAAGAAAATGTTGTTATGAACAGTAAAATTGCTTACATCTTCAGCAATGCGTAGCGCACCATCCTTATCCTGTCGAAATACATGTGTTCTCAGACATCATGGCCAGCTTCTTCTTTTTAGGGGGTTTAAAAGCATTCAGCTGGGAGTTTGTAAACAAGTTGAAGAACAACCAACATACCTTGACTGCAACGAACAAAAGAGGATCAACCGGTGTGTAAATCATATAATGTGCACCGTCCTGCAAATATCATGCCCACACTAAGTGTCAGCAATCACAAGCATGCCATCGAAACACCAAGGGATATTTAGCGATTCGTTATTTTGTGAAGCCAAGTAAGTTATATATAGTGGCAGCGCACTGAACATGTCAATTATGCTGAAGCTTTTGTTCTAAAAAGTATGTTAGTTATTCTGGGAAGCCAAGTAAGTTATATATAGTGGCAGCGCACTGAACATGTCAATTATGCCGAAGCTTTTGTTCTAAAAAGTATGTTAGTTATTCTGGGAAGCCAAGTAAATTGCAGTAACAGCAACTATCTACTTTACGAAAATTGGATCCTCTGATTACAACCAATCAAAAGAAGATAAGTAAAGAAAACAGTTTGCTCACCAAATTGAAGCAGCAAATCTCTACACCTTCAAAAGGTACCACATCACTACCATCACCAGAATCTGCAATATTTATATGAGAAATCAAAGAGGACCTAGACAAACAGATCATAGAAGATATATATCTTGGTTTCAAAGAGATCATTCTTAGACTTAAAGCTGGAGATAGATTGTGATATAGACCTTACCTTTCTAAACAATATATTTTTTTGGAAAAAAGTTTTTTTTTTTAAAAAAAAAGCAACAGGCGTCTAAACATGCATGTCCAAATAACTGGGTACAGTCTACCAAAGATCTTCATTATGGTGAAGTTTTCCTTTTGGGTCTTGCTAGGCCAAAAAGGCTAGCTTTTCGTAGTTAGAAAGATAACATCAAAGCCTTTTGTGCAAACAGGAATCTATATTACTTTGATTCTGGTGTACAATCATTCCATTTTGACTAATTGACGAGTTAACTATAATCATGTTAGTGCCTTTGGTTACCATGAAATTCTTGAATTGCGTCTTCAGGAAAGCAGAAGCCACCACGCGCTGTATAACAGAATCTGAAAGAGGGAGCGGACGATTGTAGTGTTACGTAAGAAATGAACATGATTAAAAAAACATTTCAATATGCGTTGAATACATCAATATGTCCTTATCTCAGTTCCATCAAAAGGGTTAGACAATTTCACATTTATATGGTGGTTCTGTTATCCTTACCCACTTTCGACAAAGTGCATATGTACTCTAGCAAGGGCGTAGGCGACAGATGGAATGATTTGCTTAAGCTTGTCATCATCAACCTACAAAAGTAACTGTGCATGATGTGGATACGAAGGATGATAACAACATTTGTTTCATCGGCATCATATGAAAAGAAATGAACAACTTTTCTAGCATCAACTGCAAGCTCTGTTTGCACTATAAATGAGTTGAGTACTGATGGACTCTATGGTAGAGAGTTGGAGGCATACAGCTATCCAGCCACTGAAATTTGTGCTCTTGAGGACCTGCACAGGCCTGAAAGAGGGAATTCGTACCATGAGAAAGAAATAAGAGGGAAGCCAGTAGTGATGAAGATTGCATACTGTATAGTGCGGGGTGGCTACATGTCAACTGGGCAGAGAAGCATGCATTCGTGATCCTGCGTGCTCCGGAATACCCTCCTGATTATGCACTCTAAGGGACGGTTGTTTGTGTCATCAATCTGCGGAGAGTTGAAACGGATCGGAGTGCGAAAGGAAAATTTGCAAGAATCGCGCGAATGCTTCCTATATATGAAGTAGTAACTACTCGCATGACAGGAGTGAAGGTAGTGGAACTGACGATGGTGACGATGCGCTTGGAGGCGGCGGCGATGCACCTGCCCTGGTCATCCAGCACGAAGCCGGCAGGCGGCTTGGGCATGGCGGCCGCCCGGGTCCCCCCAGCAAGCCTTCCCTCCTCCTCCTCTTGGTCGTCGTCGTGATATTCATATTCCTCCTCCTCGTCGCGGGCATCGTCGTCGTAGTCCCCGTACCCCGCCTCCTGTTGGTGTCGAGCGACGGGCAAGCGGACCATCTCGGCAACCGGGGCGCGGCCGCCAGGGCCCCTGCTCCTCGGTGGCGCGCGGCGGTGGCGGATGGGCGTGGGAGGAGGGCCCCGCTTCCTGGGAGGCGCGTCGTCATAGTCGTCTCCGTCGTCGTTGTGGTGAAGCCTGGGCGGCGCGCGGCGGCGGTGGTGGGGAGGAGGGCGGTGGGGGTGCTGGCGTGGAGGCGCGGCGCGCACGGAGACGGTGCGGCGCGGGGGAGCGAGCAGGGGCAGGTGGGGTTTGGTGGTGGCGTGGACAGCGCTGGTGAGTTGCAGGGACACCGGGGGGATTGCCATTTTCCACTCCTTGCTCTGCTCTGAACGAGACAAGAAGCAAAAATATCATCTATTCTATCCAAACGTAACGTCTACCCCTCTCCTCGGTTCGACTCCGACAACACAGAGTGCGGGCCGGTTGGACAACCAAGCGAAGCGACTAGACCTGGCCAAATGGGCCGTCCGGTCCGGCACAGTACAAACCCAGCTAGGTACTACCTGTGTACTATTCATGCCGGTATGGGGTGACAGTTTAGACATGGCCCGCTGGGCATTCGTGCTGGGCCCGTTTGGCCCGTCGGGCTAGATGTGGCCCGTTTGGCCTATCAGAACCAAAAAATCTAAAAAAATGTGTAGAATTCAGAAGTAGACATAAAAATTTTAAAAATTAAGATAATCATATTGAAAATGTAATAAAGAGCTTTATTGATGTCTAACTGGCTGCCTCGTTAAAATCTTTGCCAAGTAAAAACTTAAAATGAAAAAACCTTGGCAAAGGAAAAAGAGTACATCCTATAGCTCTATAATTCTACATATATGATACATCTTTGTTTTATGTGTCGGTGTCATTGTCTAAGTATAGATTTTCGAACACCTCCGATAATTCTGGATTTTCCACAGAGTGTTGTGCTCGTGAATCAGCTTGTTCCCAATCCTTCACAGTTAGAAGAATTTCTATCATCTCACTTGTGAGACTTGTTCTTCTCTCCTCCAATATCCTTCCAAAAAAACTGAAAGTAGACTCGGAGGAAACCGTAGAGACAGGAACAGTTAACACATCACGTGCAAGTATTGATAGCACGGGATATGTTAACTTATGAGCTTGCCACCATTGCAAGATGTCGAAGCCTTCTGAGTTGAAATCCACCGTATCGCTGTCCAGATAGGTGGATAGTTCTTCGCTCCTTGTAGGTCTTGGCTGAGCAGGCGTTGGTGTAGAAGAACAAGAAGAACCCCTGGACCTGGACTTGGAGGAAGAGGCACCAAGATCGCGCCACATATTTGTCTTCCCACTGAGGTGGGGGCTACTAGAGGTCGCTTCTTAACGGACTTTTAACTTATTTTCATACCTTTGGTAAACCTCATATAATCGAGAACGAACTTCGCAAATTAGTCAAGATAGTCTAGCCAGTAGCATCACTAAGAAGATCAAATCAAGACTAAATGCACCAATTTTAGCCCTAGGATCTAAAAGAAATGCAAATGCATATAGGTAAGGGATTTCTCTCTAATATTTAAGGTATTTAGATTTCATGGAAACAATAGCATCACGTAAAACTATGTCATTTTCAAACATTTTCAATTGAGTAGCAATCTGTAAAATAGTATGCACAATGATAGGAGATGTTGGATAGTAGACAGCGGACAAAGTAACGGTTGCCTCATCAAAATTTCTAAAACGACAAGACCTTCTCAAAGAACGAACCAATGTTGCTCAGTTAATAGCATAGTACCATCATTGCTAGGATAGTGCGTTTGAATAAATACAGAAAAAGTGCTCTTGTATGGTAAAAGATTCTTAAGCATGAGGTAAGTAGAGTTCCACCTTACCGGCATGTCCAAACCGAACTTTCTTGGACGTATACCCATCGCCCTGCAGAAGTTCTTATATTGTGCTATTCTTATGTTAGAATTATTCAAGAAAGAAATCGCATCGCGAAAAGCTTTAATATACTGTCTCAACCTCTTCAAACCACATTTGACTATAAGGTTGATAATATGATAAGCGCATCGTTGATGTAGCAGGAAGGAATCGGCCTATGTACTCAACACTGGACTAAGAATGTCCATGGCCCTAGAGTTTGAAGCGGCGTTGTCTAAAGTAATTGCGAATATTTTGTCTGTAAGACCAAAGTCTTCCACGACTTTGATGATACAGTTCGCAATATTCTCCCCCCGTGTGTGCTACATCAATTAATTTCAAACCTATAATCCTTTTCTCCATTTTCCAGTCGTCATTAATATAATGCGCAACTACACTAAGGTAATCCTCTCTAGCCCGACCACTCCATATGTCCGAGGTTAGGGCCACCGAAAATGTGCACGTACTAAATAGTTCCTTTATTTTATTACGACGTTCATTATAGTATTTCACTAGATCCCTAACTGTTGTCTGTCTAGAAACGAAAGTAAATATAGGATTATACGCAGTCCTAATGTAATTTTGGAAAAAGCAGACTCGCCAAAGCCTAACGGTAAATCCTCATAAGCAATTAAACAACAGAGAGATTGGCGGGTTACCTGAGGATCGTAGTCCCAGCTAGATACCGTACCATCGGGGTTGTATTGTAGCTGCATCTGCTTCATCGCCAATCCTTGCTTGGTTCGACACCTTACAGCATGTCTAAGCAAGTGCACCGTTCCACTTGTAGACTTTGCAGACAATTCATGGCGACAAATTTTACAAATAGCATATGGTACATCATTTTCCACTGCGTCTTGCCTGGTTGTCCTGTCGAAATTCTCCCACACTCCCGATGTAGACGACCTCGACCTTTTTGTTCCAGTTGCCGTTGAGCCTGATGCTGACGTGGACGCTGATGACGGAACTCCACCTTGCTCCTCCGGTGAAACCTCCGGTTGGTTTGAGGCAGCCGCAGCCGCCTCCATAGACGCAATTTCGTCCGATGAAAGTCCGAACTCACTAAGAGCAAAGTCGCATCGTAAGGATATCCATAATGAAAACTGTAAAATCGAAACTAACACTATTACTATTTTAATCTTAGCATAACAATATTTAACAATAAAAGTATTACAAAATAGTATTGTACCTCTTTCGCTGACTTGCTCACGAACATTGAAATTTCCAAATTTTGGCACAATTTTTTTGAATTTTGCCAAATGAGCTCAACACGGATTTGAATTTGCACAACACAATTTCAAAGTGAGAATGGAGAATGAAGGGGTGCTGAATGAGGGGGGTATGGTGCTTATTTATAGAAATTTTTTTTAATTTTTTTGCTATTTTTTAAGCCCCCAACGGTAAAAAACGGTCAAAAATGTCTCCAACTACCGAAATTTTTGACCGTCGTGTTGCACAAATTTCACGGCACGCACATAGCCCGTCACTTTGTCTATCTCCCTCCCGTGACCCGTCCTGCCCCACTCCCCTTCCCTAACGCCGAGGTCTCTCGCCGTCTTGCTGTCGGCGCCTCGACGACCTCACGGCTCCTCGCCTCCCTCATGACCTCGTGTCGTCGACCCCGCCTCATGACCGCGTCGTCGACCTCGCCGCCTCCTCGCTTCCCCAATGGCGCCATTAACGACACCGCTGCCGCCTCGTCTGGCTCCGATCCGGTCAGATAAAGATGTGCACTGCTGCCGCCGACAACACCGTTGTCGCCTCTCTCCGTTTCGCTTTCGCCCAGCCAAGAAGACTGCACCGCGCCATTGTTCGACTGTCTCCTCCTCCCTCCGTTCCGCGACGTCCTCCTCTTCCCTCGGCTCCGGCCGGGCGAAGATCGCGCGCCGGCCGCTCCGGACCTCCTCTGGCTCGGGCTCTCCTCTGCCTCCCTCTTCATTGCCGTGCCGAAGCGTGCCGCTAGGCCGTGCTCGTGCTCGGCATGTACCGACATCGCTTTCGTGCTGCATCTGGGCCGGTCCACTGTGCCGAGGTGATGGCTTAGCTACGGCCGAGGTATCATGCCAGGCCGATATTATCTATAAACAGTACGGATCGTACGGTACTTAGACCGGATCTATTTCGTGCCGGCCCGTTTGGCCCGGCCATTTGGCCAGCTCTGGAAGCGACCACCAGAGCAGGCACAGGCACAGGCACAGGCACGGCACACCAATGTCGTCGTCCAAGCTGCAGCTGCCGGCGGACGACAGCGTCCTCCTGCTCGTCACGCACTCCAACCTCACCACCTTCTCCTCCGACATCCGCGTCTCGCAGCAGGTACACCTTTGCTTTGATTCCGTTCGCTTCGCTTGGATCTCAATTCTCCTCTTCTAAGGCACCGCATGGCTGTGAATTGTCGTCTGCTTAGACCACCGTCGAGGCCCTCAAGGAGAAGCTCTGGAGGAAGACCGGCACCGCCGTCGCCTCCATGCGCCTCGAGCTCCGCGACGATACCGGCGCCAAGATCGCCGACCTCGACCTCGACGCCGCGCCCCTCGCCTCCTACTCCCCCTACAACGGGTCCGCCCCTCCATTGCCTTGCCGTCTCCTCTCTTATTACTAGTATCTACTCCTAGTCCTACCCCCATCGACCGTCCTGCTTCGCTTTCCTAGGCTAGATCAGGCCCTGGATCTCTTTTTCCTTGTGGAGTATCCTTCATCTCATGTCCTTCTTACTACTTGGACTACGACCATTGTGGATCATGCTTACCATTTGACTACCTCTCAAGTAAATAACAAGATTGAGATTGCATGGAATCGTTCCTGATTTCACTTCACGTTTTCCTTGTCGATCTGATGGGATGTCATGGTGTGCTCCGAAGGTACCGGCTGCATATTATCGATCTTGATCCTTCGTCGGTGACCTCTGGTGGTTGGTTGGAAGATACTTCACTTGTCGAAAAGTACACAATTTCAGATGAGGCGTACAATAAGCTTGACAGTAAGTTCAGGATACGTTTATTTTATTTATTTTTCACTCTATAAATGTTCTAGATAAAGTTGGGTGCTTACAGAACTGTCATAGTTCTAATGTACGCTGCAAATGAGTCCTATACTGCTAGCTAGAGATGCCAAGTTCCATCAAGAATCCTGTGCTGATGCTATCACACTGCTTTGTAGAAATTACTGTTATTATAGTTGGAGAAGTAATATAAACAGGTAATAAAATGTTTGCGGCCTGTGTGTATGAACAACTAGTAACTAGTAGTAATATCACACTCCTATTAAATGCATGAATCTAGCGGCATCCTTCAAGAAATTTTGTTTAGCAGTTGCAATAGGCCCCATACTGAAATCTAACTTTTGTGCCAGCTAACTTTCGAAAATTCAAAGAAAAAATGGTGTCGAAAAACCCTGCATCAGATGATAAAAAAGTAAGTTGCTCAAGTTCTGGATTACGTTGATCCCATTTTCACCTTGCTTACTCTATTTCTCTTGTTATTTAGCAATCAGACAAGCACAAGGAGGAATTGTGTGCCAACATCAAGGTCAGTTAATTTGCTTTTCCCATGTGTAGATACTTTCAGAGGCATATGCGGATGTATCAGATAGTACTGTAAATATTTTTCCTTTTCTTTTTGTGTGGAAAATACATGTCAATTCTTTGCTATTGAAGGGAACTAGTTGCAGACTGGGTTCTAAGCTTTCTTTTCTGTAGTATGAAATGAAAATTTTACCTGTTTTTTCTTTGTGATCTTTTATGATTTTAAGAAGTATGTCACAGGTTGGAGATAGATGTGAAGTTGAGCCAGGTGCCAAGAGGGGCACTGTAAAGTTTGTTGGCAGAGCTGAAGCGCTTGGATGTGGATTTTGGGTTGGAGTGCAATATGATGAGCCACTTGGAAAGCACGATGGCATGTATGTTCATTCTCAAACTATCAGTGATAAACAGTAGGCCCTCTGTTAGATCTGTAATAGTCACTGTGGGTTGGCATGCCAAATTCAGATATATGATATTTTTTATGATGGTTGGCCAGCTATTTCTCCTTACATTTTTATAGTGAGTTTCCAAGATGTGGCTGGTTACTAATAACATACCTTTGGAGAAGTAGCTATTTGTAACATTTTGTTCTACTTGTTGGATGCTGTAGGGTGAAAGGCATTCGCTTCTTTGAGTGCCCTCAAGGGCATGGAGCAATTGTTAGGCCAGAGAAAGTAAAGGTACTTTTCCTTGCTAGATGCCTAAGGTTTTTCCCTTTGGTGTACACATGGTTAGTGAGGACCTGGCAACTGGTCCTACAATTTTGGTTGGATGTTATAGCTGCAACTCAATTTCAATTATGCGTGCTCAAATAATGGAAATTTGATGTAAAAGACCATGCATGCATCCTTTAGGCTTAGTGTTCCCTCAAATGACCTTTTGCTGTTTGCTAGCAATTCCAGAGCATGTAATTGATTGTGGATATGGGGATGGGTCGCTGCATTGTTCGTTCTTAGGATTGCAACGGCAGACTTGTTGGGTCGTGGCATTTGAATTGACCTATTGAATGTTAGAGAGCACCGATGCAAGTCTGCAAATTCCTAGTGCATATTTTTCATCGGTTCTTATATATTTAGCTTTCATCTATCCAATTAAACCTCGGGAATGTCACTCAGCAAGCAGTTTTCTCTGTAGGTTGGCGCCTTCCCAGAGAGAGACCCATTTGAAGAAGAGGAGATATAGGCAACGGAGGTGTGCGTTTGCAAATGGTCGTGTTCGCGTACTTTGGAAGTGTTCCTATGCTGAATCGTTTTCCATCTTCCTTCACTTGTAACGCTAGATACTTTCAAATTCATTATGAGGATGCTGTAGCTAGATTCATTTGAGTATGTATTTTTTTTTCTTGGTGTGGGATCATTGAACACGAACAATTTGATGTGTGCCCTTAATCACATGCTGGGATCGAGATGTTGGCCAATCAAGTAAAGCCTAACTCGAGCATAGTCCTGTAATAGTGGGATCGTGTGTCTATGTCTACATTACATTCACGTGTAGGTGTAGTGTAGTGTAGTGTTTGGGTGTGGTTTGGTTGTCAGTTAGCTGCTGAGCAGACTCAGCGTGATGGTTTTGCTGCTCTGCCTCTGTGCGGTAAGTAATGAAGGCCACATAATGAGTAATAGACTAGAACTAGAATTGGCGGGCATCTGACTGGACTGGATTTACAAACAGGAGAGAGGATTCTACTTATCCTGGAGGGGATATCACATAAACTCTAGAATCTATGATGAATATTGTCTGTCTAGACACTGTAGGATTATATAAACAAATTTCATGCTCGTAAGAAAGATGGTGATAATAATGATAAGGAAGAAGATTCTCATAGCAGCAATCATAATTCAGGATGGGATAAATTGGTCGAGAAATATGGGGGAGAGATTAACCAGTCCTCAGATAAAAAAGAGGGGGGGTGCTGATAGCAAAACTCAAGGTAAAACTCATAAAATTATGGGAGAGAAAGAGTTGGAGGATGATTCTGACTTTAAGGGGAATTCTACAGTCTCCAAAAACCCTGTTATGTTTCATACTGAGAGTCCCTTACTTTCGGAGGCGCCAGTGGGAACAGTGACTAATAGAGACAATAAGATTGGTTTTGATGAACAGCAAGATGTTTGGCTTGGTGATTCTGTTCAGACTTGTTTGCCAACCCATAAGGTAATGGATTTATCTGTTGCTTTATGGCTTTGTAACTTTCATAATGATTCTGATCAGATCCCTAAAGAGATTGTTCATACTGGATTTTTTTTTGAAATAATACATTTTTAAAACAAATTACAAAACTAGGTTATCATCTCAAAAAATTACAAAAATAGGTTCCTGTCGCCATTTCATCTGGCGACAGGTTCCTATCGCCAGATGAAATGGCGACAGGAACCCTGTACACTGGGGGCAGGTTCCTGTCGCCATTTCAAATGGCGATAGGAATGTATGAATTTTTAAATATAGCAAATAAACTCAAAAAATTACAAATTTTTTTTGGAGTATCCAGATAGAGTGTTCTTGCTTGTGTAATTTTTTCATAATTTTATCCATTATGAATTTGTCTCTAAAATTCATTTAAGTATACTATTTGTAGAATTTGTAAATATACTAAATGAGGTCCAAAAATTATGAAATTTTTTGTGAACACTCCTTACATAGTGTAATTATTTGTGTAATTTGTTCAGAATTTTATATGCTCTGAAATTGTCTCTAAAATTCTGAATTTAGGTTTAAATCTGTTGTACTCAATTGTGTACCCTTAATTGTTGAGATAATTTCATAGCATATAAAATTCTGAAAAAATTACACAAACAAGTTCACTATGTAAGGAGAAACCATAAAAATTTCATAATGTTTGGACCTCATTTGGTATATTTAAAATTCTACAAATAGTATACTTAAATGAATTTTAGAGACAAATTCATAATGGATAAAATTATGAAAAAATTACACGAGCAAGAACACTCTATCTGAATGCTTCACAATTTTTTTTGTAATTTTTTGAGTTTATTTACTATATTTAAAAATTCATACATTCCTATCACCATTTGAAATGGCGACGTGAACCCGCCTCAAAGCAGTACAGGTTCCTGCCGCCATTTCATCTGGCGAGAGGAACCTCGTCGCCGATGAAATGGCGACAGGAACCTATTTTTGCAATTTTTTGAGATGATAACCTAGTTTTGTAATTTGTTTTAAAAAATGTATTATTTCAAAAAAAAATTCGTTCATACTGAGCTTTATGATATTGTTGATTCTGAACTATATAACAAGACTACTGATCAGGTTAAAGATTCTGAGATAATTCAGAAAGGGGTTTTGGAAATTGTGCCTTTGGCTTACAGTTTTCCTCTAAAAGGAGACTCCTCTTCTCAGTTTAAAGTCCAAAATTCTAGATTGGTTGAGGAGGGTAAGCGATGTCTTATTTCTGAAGATTTGGTGGATGTTAATAGTGGTCAACATTATGAGGAAGGGGTGGATTCCATAGCTACTGTTACTTTAGGAGGTTCTGAATTCTGTGGGGTTGATGACATTATTGAAGAGACAGAAGGGTGGATGATTACTAAAAAGAAGGGGAAAAAAGTAGATTTATGGATCCTCAAGTTGCAACTAGAAAAAGCTCAAGGATCCAAGACAAAGGGATACCAATGGAGCAGAAGGCTATCAAGCTGAAATCTATCCAAAACTTGGAATCTCAAGGTAAAATTGAAAATTCTTTTAATGTTCTAACTAATTCTTCTTTTGAATGCTTAGATTTTGTTGCTACTTCGTGTGGTATCTCTTTGGGTGATCAATCTAAAACTGCTAGAGAGATCATATCTGCAATGCAAGCTCAAGAACTTGTGAGGGCTGATTTGGCCAAAGCTGCACAAGCTAAAGCAAAAGTGGGTTTTGAAGAACATATGGTTGAGGCAAAATCTGCAGACACAAAGGGTGAGAGTGGTAATACAGAAGGCATTGAACAAAAGGGTGGTGTAGGTTTTAAGATGCACAAGAAAGTGTGTAGTAAAAGGAAGAAAGGGGGTGCAAGAGGGGGTGTTTCTTTTTGATGAAAATCTTATTTTGGAATATCAGGGGCATGGGTAAGCCTGCCAGAAGAAGACAGTTAAAAGAGTTGATATTTTCTGAGGGGTTAGACATTATTGGGTTGCAGGAAACTATCAAGCAGGATTTTTCTACAAGAGAACTGAGGAATTTGGTGGGAGATCTCCCTTTCATCTGGCATTGGACTCCTGCAGTAGGTCATTCAGGTGGTATTTTATTAGGGGTGAAAGAAGAATTTCTGGAAGTGGAAAGTTTCGAGACAGGGCGCTTCTTTGTCAGTATGGGGATCAGAAATAAAGCTTCTAATTTCCGCTGGGAAGTTATGGTAGTCTATGGCCCAGCTAATCATGAGTTTGCTGAGATTTTCTTAGGTGACTTGGACAAGAAATGTAAAAATACTTTGGTGTCGTTAGTTATGGGGGGTGATTTCAACCTGATCAGGGTGGCAGTAGATAAATTTTTTTAACAATGTGAATTTTAGACTGATGGAGATCTTTAATGAGTTCATCTCTGAGAATCAGCTGTTGGAGATCAACAAAAAAGGGTCAAGATACACCTGGACCAATAAACAGTTGAATCCTGTCATGGTTAATTTGGACAGAGTGCTGGTATCAACTACCTGGGAGGTCAAATTTCCTCTTTGTTATGTGAATTGTATGACCAGGGTGGGTTCTGATCATAACCCTCTTTTGTTGAATACTGGAGAAGGAGTTAAGGTCAAATCTGGGAATTTTTTCTTTGAGAGCAAATGGCTCTGCTATGATAATTTTAGGGGTCTGGTTCAGGACAAATGGAAGGAGTTGAATGATAGAATTTCTGAAGATTGCTATTCAATGGACAGATGGAATGGAAGTATTGCTTCTCCAAGAAGCTTTTTGAGAGGTTAGGGTGCTCATATGAATGGGGATTATAAATTGCAGAAAAATAGAATCGTGGAACAACTACAGGTTCTAGACTCTGAGGCAGAGTTAAAGGGTTTATCTACTGAAGGTTGGTTTAAGAGATATTCTTTGGAGAGAGAGAGCTGGAGAGGCTTTTTGAAGTAGAGGAACATCACTGGCAGCAAAGAAGCAGGGTTAATTGGATTACTAAAGGGGATGCCAATACTGGTTATTTCCGTAATTGTGCCAATGGGAGGAGAAGGAAGAATCATATTCTCAGTTTGGAACAAGATGGGGTTATTTTGCAGAGTAAAAATGACATCAGGGATCATGTGTATAGATATTACAAACAGTTGTTTGGACTTGCAAATGATCAAGAGATTGGTTTGGTGGAAAATTTTTGGAGTACTGCGCAGAGAGTTTCAGAAGAAGATAACTTGAATTTGGTGAAGGAGGTTACAGAGGAGGAGGTGTGGAAGGTGATCAAGGAGTTGTCAAGGAATTCTGCTCCTGGTCCTGATGGTTTCCCCTGTTTGTTCTATAAAGAGTTCTGGGGGGTGATTAAAAATCAGATGATGAAATTGGTTAAAGACATGTTTTCAGGGGTTTTGGACTTGAAAAGGTTGAACTTTGGGGTGATCTATCTTATTCCTAAAATCAAAGAGGTTGACAACATAAAACAGTACATGCCCATCTGCTTGCTGAATGTTAGTTTTAAAATTCTCACTAAGATTTTGGCCAACAGATTGGGTATGATTGCCGACAAAGTGATTAATATGAGTCAATCTGCTTTCATTAAGGATAGGAATATCCTTGATGGGGTGGTGATTCTTCATGAGATTGTTCATGATTTTAGAGTCTCTAAGCGAAAATGGGTGATTTTAAAGCTTGATTTTGAGAAAGCGTATGACAAAATACAGTGGAGTTTTCCGGAGGAGGTTATGATAAAGAAAGGCTTCTCAGATCAGTGGGTTAAAATAGCAATGCGTTCAATTAGAGGGGGTAAGGTTTGTATTAATATTAATGGAGAAAGGGGCCCTTACTTCAAAACTTTCAGAGGCTTTAGACAAGGGGACCCTCTTTCCCCCCTTCTCTTTAACTTGGCAGCTGATGTTCTTTCTGAATTGATTCTTAAGGCTCAAGAGGCAGGTTTGATAAGGGGAGTTATTTCTCATTTAGTTATTTCTCATTTAGTGACTGGAGGGGTTCCCATTCTTCAATATGCTGATGATACTGTGCTGATGATAGAATATGGGGTTGATTATTTTAGAAACCTGAAATTTTTACTATATTGCTTTGAATGGATGTCAGGTCTGAAAATAAATTATCATAAAAGTAAAGTTTTTGTGATGGGGGTGGATGATGAAGAGGCTAACAAGGTGGCAGATATCTTCAATTGCAAAAGGTCTCATTTGCCCATGACTTATTTGGGGATTCTTATTGGAGATAGGCACATAGGGGAGAAAGCTGCAGAGGTTGTGATCAATAAGTTAAGCAAAAGACTGGATAATTGGAAAAGCAACTTCTTGTCAGCTAGGGGGAGGCTGGTACTGGTGAACATCAGTTTGAGCAGAATCCCCATCTACACTATGGGGTTTTATAGATTTAATAAAGAAACTCATAGAAAGATGGATTCTATTAGAGGGAAGTTCTTCTAGAGGAGTGTTAGTGGCAAATTTAAATATCACATGATGCACTGGGATGATGTCTGCAGACCAAAAAATTTTGGAGGGCTGGTGAAGGATCTAGACCTGCCATTATGTGTTAATGGAGTTTTGGTGATTAATGACAAATCTAATTGTGAGACTAACACTTTCATTGATATACATATTGTGTAGTATTATTTGGATATAAAGGTGATAATCATGAAGGCATGCAAGTTCTTAATGACAAATCCAATTCATTGGATAAACAAAAGGAAAATCCAAACATGTATGCATTTATAATGATAAATCTGTTTGTGAGACTAACTCTTCTATTTGCCTTATCTCATGATTAGTCTCGTTTGGATATAAAGAACAAAAGAGGTATGCATTCGACTTTATAGTTCTTATATTTTGTTGCATTCCTTGGATCCAAAATATAGGTTGAACTCCACCAAAAGATTAACCTAAATATGTGCATATGTTTCCATTACATATTCATGTATGCACACATATAGGGGGAGTTCATTCTATATTTTGAGGTTTCATGAGTATTGATCCATACTCCTTTTTCCACACATATTTGGGATCTTTACTTTGAAACATATCCTTTGAATATATTTAACTTGCATATTTAATATATTCATGTGAGTATATAAGACTTGTGTAGTCTAAATATACTTATATGTGAGTATAACATAACTTGTGTAGTTCATGTGTACTTACATAACCTTGAATATATATAACTTGTGAAGTTAATATATTCATGTGTGTATATGAGACATGTGTGCTCATATATCCTTTGATTATATATAACTTGTGTAGTTATATATATTCATATGAGTATATACAACTTGTGTAGTGCTTATATACTCATACCCATCTACATTCAATTATTTGCAATTGTCTTTGTGGGACTAACGTGTGTGCTAAGATGTTTAAAGGCTTAGTCCCAGTTTATGGATGGCGACATGGTAATGGAAATGCATGACAATAAAGGGATCGTGTTTAGTAGCTTGATAGCATGTTCTTGCCCTTTGGATCAATTTAGGATCATGCATGCATTTAAATTTAAACTTGAAATTAATTTGAAAGCTTTAAGTGCTTCTGTTCAAAATCGGTAGTACCTTGATTATAATTGCGGTCGCATCGCTTGATCTTGATATGACCGGACTTTACTTGGCGGTAGTATGGGATTTTGAAGGAACACCAACCGAGCGCATACGCGAAGGGCCATTGCTTGAGCGGTTGTACCGCATTGCGGTCATTCCGACTTTAGTTGGCGGTTCAAGAAAACCGAAGCGTTACAAATTGCCCCGCCTCTCATGGAAATCGGTCGTATCGCTTCGTGACCTACTGGCCGCATCAGAGCGCGATCGTTCAAATTTGTGAGGCGGTTCAATAAAACGTAACAAGTGTAATCGCTCGAATCTAAATCTGAAATCGGACGTTCGCGCTTGGGAACGGTCGATCTACCATGGTCATTTCGCTTTTTATATGGCGGTACAAAAATTCCGAATGCTTGTAATCTTGAAAGAAATTGAAACCTCGATTGGTAGTACCGCTCCTTCGTCTTGACGATCGATAAGCGGTAGTACCAAGAACTTGGTTGGCGGTAGTACCGGTCCGTGATTTTCAACGGCTTGTTTAGAAGCATTATTGCAGGTATATCTTGGTAATTGATGTTAATCATTATGGGACTAACATTTTCCATGAGTTGGATGAATAGGTTATGTTCCAGGATAATGGAGACTTCGGATGGCATCATGAGTTGATCGTCATCAAGTCAAGGTTCAAGAAGAGGATGTATCATGTGTTGATGCATATCAAGATCTCGAAGAAGAGATGATCATGAGTTGATCATCAAGTCAAGAGAAGACTCATCATGTGTTGATTGAGGTCAAGTAAAGGATGCATCATGAGTTGATGCATGTCAAGACAATGACCCGGACTTGAAGTGAAGATGTGCGTCATCAACCTTCAAGAAGATGCTCAAGGCAAAGGTATGACTAGCTAGGGCTAAGGATGTGTTCCTAGTCTTTTACCGGTCTTGGTGTTTGGTTGGAAGACCGGATTGCTAGTATAGGTTGCCGTACTATTAAGAGGGGTCTTGTCTAGTAGCTTGAGTTTCATCATGTGTTGATAGCTCAATCTCACTTGCTCTAGCTCACCATGGCATGATGTTATTATTTGCAAATGTGTTTTGCAAATAGTCGATGCTCATGCATTTAATCCTTGTAGCATGTGACTATACTTTGCAAATGTGTTTTGCAAATGGTTGAAGTCCATGTACCTACTCCTTGTGGCATGATCTAAGTTTGCAAATGTGTTTTGCAAATTGTTGGGATTCATGTATTTTCCCTTGGCATGGTCTAAAATTGCTTGTTGTTGATTCTTTGGACTTAGACCATGGTAGTGGCTCTTGGAGTTGTGCTTTTTGATTTGATAAAATGTGTTTGAGATCAAATCAAATAGGAGGGTTGTGTAGCTCTCTTAATAAGCTTTCCATAGAGTCCAAGATCACTCAATTCCGACATCGGAGTCAAAAGTTATGACCTTTTTACCGAGTGTCGTCTGTGCTGATTTTGAGCTGCGGTACGACCGCTGTGTAAAGAGCGGTACGACCGCCCAGAACGGTTGTATCGCCCCTTGTGAGTCTTGATACGACCGCCCGAGGTCAGAACGGCTAGTTTTTGGCTGTTTGCCTCCCAACGGCTAGTTTTTGGTGTAGGGGCTATAAATACCCCTTGGCGGTTGAGAGGCAACCTTGGCATCCCATTTCACTCTCTTGAGCTAATGTGAGCCTCTCCTCTCAATTGTGCATGTGTTGCACCTTGTGAGCAAGGAGAGAGGTCTCTAGTTGCATGTGTTGCATCTAGAGGTGGATTTTGTATCCACTTGAGCTTGTGCATTCGTTGCATCGTGGTGAGAGTCAAGCAAGGGGCTTGGCTTGTTACTCTTGGTGTTTGCCGACACCTAGGCGTGAAGGCGTCGTGGACCGGTGATCTTCTCAAGAAGCTTATGAGAAGGCCGGCGTGTTGTGAAGGTTGAGCTCACCTACCCGGAGCGGGAAAGAGCTACCACTAGTGGAATTGAGGTGTTTGGCTTAATTCGTGGAGCCGGTCCAATTGGTTTAGGCTTACCTCAACGTGGATTAGGGAGAGGCAAGCAAGTCTTCGATCACCACCAGTAAAACATCGCCGTGTCAATTGTGGTTTGCATTCTTGTGCCTTACTTTTGCATTAACATTCATTGTGTATGAATGCTTGCTTTACATTGTGCAATTTATATACCTTGTATTAAATTGCTTATCCATTGTGTGTGATTGCAATAGTTATTCATTGCTTTGTGCTATTCACCTTGCTAGAATTGAATAGCTTACAAGTCATATGTTTAATTGCTATATTCATCAATAGACTTGTACTGTTGGCACACTTAGTTGAACCTAGTTGTTTTAGGCTTTAATTGTGCAAAACCGTATTTGTATTAGCTTCCGCATTAGAAATCGGTTTTAGCCAAAAGAATTTTAAAACCTCCTATTCACCCCCCCTCTAGTCGGCCTCCTCGATCTTACAGCTGGGAATTATTAATACCAAAGTCATGAATGATTGCCTTATTGCCAAATGGATCTGGAAGATTTCGATAGCTAAGAATGATCTTTGGTTTAAGATTTTGAGAGCCAAATATTTCCCTTCTGGGGGTTTTAATGACTCTTGTAAGACCAGTGGTTCCCAGTTTTGGAAGAATGTCCCGAGGGTTAAGAATTTATTTAAATGTGGGGTCAGATTCAAAGTGGGTGATGGTACTAACATTTCCTTTTGGAGAGATGCTTGGGCTGATAATTGCCCTTTTAAGATCAAATATGACAAGCTTTTTAGACTGTGTCAATACCCTTACAGCAGTGTGGCTGAGGCGAAGAGAGGAGATGATTGGAATATTTCTTTTAGAAGAAACCTGGGGGAAGAGGAACTTCAGCAATGGGATGAGTTGAAAAAAAATCTTGTGGGTGTTGATATAGGTAATGAACAGGATCAGGTATTCTGGTGTTTTGAGAAGTCCGTCTGTTTCTCAGTGACATCTTTATACAAGCACCTTCAGTTTGGGGGTGTTAAAAACTTGAAATTGCAGAAGCTCTGGAAGAGCAAAATACCTCTAAAGGTTAAAATCTTTGTTTGGCTTTGCTACAATGATAGAGTCCAAACTTTGGATCAGCTTAAGAAAAGAGGTTGGAAAGGTGAAACAAATTGTGTCTTGTGTGGTTTGGAGGAGAGTATTGACCACATTATGTTCTCTTGTAATCTTTCGAAATTCTTCTGGATTTGTCTGAAAGAGGCTTTTGGTTAGGAGCAACAACCAAAGTCTTTAGATGATTTCCAAATGAATTGGATGGATAAGAAAGGGGCTAATCTTTATAATGTTGCTTTGTTTAGTTTTGCAGCTACGGCTTGGACTCTGTGGAGAATTAGGAACAATATGGCGTTTGAAAGGATTTTTTTGAAACATTCTGTAGATATGATCTTCAAAGTTTTATCTTGTTTGCAGCAATGGCGTATTCTGTTAAAAAAGGATGACGGTGACAAGTTGGACGCTGTCGTGACTTTGTTGGAAGCTTGGACTAATTTTTTTTGTAAGATGAGCTGAATCCCTCCTTTTGGACTGTAACCTTGTTAGGGAACTTATCTGTTCTATGTTGGGGCCTTGTTCCAGTGGATTGTTAATGTGTTGATCTGCAATCTGTCTTTTTTGCTGCTTCTGTTAGTATTGATCGTTGCTGCTTTGCTCTGCACTCTGAAGATGGTGCTGACTCTGAAGTCGCTGAAGCTTCCTTATGTCTGTTTAGTTTAGTGGTGGCGGCAGCTGTGCTGCTCTTTTGCTTGGCTTGTATTTGGTTCACTGGTGTCCCTAATTTCTTCTTTACCTCTTTCTGTATAAGACTGTTATTTGATTTCTATAAAAAGCAGGGTTTTCCCCTCTTCAATATATATATATATATATATATATATATATATATATATATATAGACATTGTCCCGCACCGACGAATGCTAATAAGCAATCCATGCCTTGCTTGTCTGCTACAGCTTAGCTTGCCTTAAAGAAAAGAGACAGCCCAGGAGAGGAAAAGAACTGAAGGGAGAAAACCCCTGCGCCAGCCAGAGCCAGGCAAGGTGAAGAGACCGAGAAGTCAAGTCGTAACCTAGAGTAAACGAAGATCATCTTAAACTTACTCCTTCCTACCCTACCATTAGCAATGGTTGGAGCACGAGGCGAGCCCCCTTTTTTTTTTTGTCTTCCCTCCCTCCTCACATCATCGTATTCCTCTCCCACGCCCCTGCCCCCTGCCCTGCCCGTCTAGAGACTTCTATAAGCACCGCCCGGGCCTTCTCTTCTAGTTCTAGGTAGTGTCAGTGTGCGGGGGAGGAGACGTTGACGACGGCCGGCCGTTGAATCTCATTCTTGAGATGGAGGAGGGGAAGGCCGGCGGCGGCCTGGGCACCCTGCGGCTGCGCGCGGTGCTCGCCATCCTGCAGTGGTGGGGCTTCAACGTCACCGTCATCATCGTGAACAAGTGGATCTTCCAGGTCCAGTCCCCAAAACCTATTTGATTTTATTTCCCCGGCGTCCCCTCTCTCCCTTCTCATTCTTTCCGGTCCGACGACCTTCATTGGGGTTGGATCCGTTCCGTGGTTTAGGATGCAACAGGTGCCTACTTTCCTGTGAAAGATTTGTTTTTTGGGGGGTTAGGTTGCAACGCGCGCAGTAAGACTGGCTGATTTGGTAGCAATGACAGCGGCAGGAAGGAGGAGCAAGAGTAGGGGCGTTGCTGAATGGGGGAAAAGGAGCAGTCTTTGTACGATTTGCTTTGTATAAACTGATAGATTTATGGTACCCTACTCTTCACAAGATGTAGGAGGATGAATACGCCGCAATGAATGATTGTATTGAGACTGGAGAGCAGTTTATATAGAGTACAAGGTTTGGAGGGCAAGAAACCTCTCCTAGAGATAAGACAAGTATCACGGGAATACAAATCCTAAACTACCAAATATAGAGATATGCCAATATACTCTTAACATCCCCTCGCATCAGTGGAGTAGCGCCGCGACAACAGACCGAGAGGAAGACGGCGAAGGCGGGAACTATCGGATCGACATCCCCGCAATCGCGTGGGAGCGTCGTGGATCGGCTGTGGCGTCGCGAATGCGGTGACTATAGAGGGAACTGGCGAGTTTGCTCAAGATAATGATAGCCCTTTGTTGCCGAGGTCACCGAGAGCGAGGTGACCATGGTCGTAGCCGTGGAGGAGGGAGCCATGTCGAGGTACCTGGTGTCGAGGTCGTCGTTGTGGTCGGGGTAGTGGAGTTGATGCAGAGGAGGTCGTGGCTGAGGTCGGTGAAGAGGCACCGTCGGATCCTGCGGGGAGGAGGCCGGATCCGGGAGCGGGGGCACCGGAGAAGGACCTGATCAGCGTTGACTAAGATGGTGGCGTCGACGATGGCAATGGTGACCATGGGCAGCGACATCAGAGTCCAAAGCGTCTCTGGCGGCTTCGTGCATGTCGATGGCATGACCACAAGTGCGGGCTCCTGGTGGTGCGACGGCTCGTACTCGTGGATGACGGGCCGGCGATGATGATCCGGCGTGATGACGACGGTAGACGGGGCGCTCGGAAGGCCGTGGAGGGAGGGCCGTGTCGACGAGCGCACTGTGTCACGCCACGACGTCATCGGAGGAGAGGAGGTGCCAGAGAGGTCGAAGCCGAGGCGGTGAAGTTCGGAACCGAGGAATGTCGACAGGTCGGCAGGGCAACGCAAAGGGAATTTTTTTTAGAGAAAACCCGATCTGAAGATGACCGGGGAAAACTTTAATTGGTAGCCGATCGGATGATTGGCGACACGACAATCTATGGGTTGCGCAGCCCCCGGGAGAGATCATGGAGACGAGATCATCTCCCGGGGGCGGCGCGGCGGAAGTTGTGGAGGCGGCGGCTCAAGAGCGACACCGCTCTGACACCATGTAGGAGGATGAATACGCTGTAATGGATGATTGTGTTGAGACTCGAGGGCAGTTTATATAAAGTACAAGGCTTAGAGGGCAATAAATCTCTCCTAGAGATAAGACAGGTATCATGGGAATATAAATCCTAAACTACCAAATATAGAGATATACCAATATACTCTAACACAAGACCTTTTGTGCAGAAACTGGACTTCAAATTTCCTCTGACGGTGTCTTGTGTCCACTTCATATGCTCTTCAATTGGAGCTTATATTGCAATCCATGTGCTTAAAGCAAAGCCACTGATTGAAGTTGATCCGGAGGACCGTTGGAAAAGGATATTTCCAATGTCATTCGTGTTCTGCATCAACATTGTGCTGGGAAATGTCAGCCTGCGGTACATTCCAGTCTCCTTTATGCAGACGATTAAATCTTTCACTCCTGCAACCACAGGTACCATGATTCTGTGCCCTTTCTACCCTCATTGTTCTGCTCAATTTCCCCTTTGTTAGTGCAGTTGTGGTACTGCTACAGCATCGTCGTCTGATAGGCTGCTTCCTTGTAATGCAGTTATTCTGCAGTGGTTAGTTTGGAGTAAGTATTTTGAGTGGCGCATATGGGCTTCGCTTGTTCCAATAGTTGGGGGAATACTCCTAACTTCAATAACAGAGCTTAGCTTCAACATTTTTGGCTTCTGTGCTGCCATGGTTGGCTGCCTTGCGACATCTACAAAGACCATCTTGGCAGAGTCCCTACTCCATGGATACAAATTTGACAGGTAGATACTGATACTGATCTTATGGTGTGACTACTGGTTCTTTAGCAGTTGGTTGATCTGTCAAACATAGTGCTTAAAACGTTCTCTTCTTTCCTAAAGTTACGAGTGACTACTTACAATGATTTTTCTTCTTCTTTCTATTGTATAGAAATTAGAACCGCTTATCATAGCGTTACGAGCAAAGTCAACCATGCAAGTTTTCTTCTCAGTAAGACGATCTCTTGTGTTTTCTGCAGCATTAACACAGTGTATTACATGGCACCCTTTGCCACCATGATACTGGCTCTACCAGCAATGTTACTTGAAGGAGGAGGCGTAATCAACTGGTTCTACACACATGACTCGGTCGTTCCTGCGCTGATCATCATCCTAGGATCAGGGGTGCTTGCGTTTTGCCTTAACTTCTCCATCTTCTACGTGATCCATTCGACTACAGCAGTGACCTTCAATGTCGCCGGCAACCTTAAGGTAAGAATGATCCCTTTGGACTAGGCTTTCTTCCTTGATGTTTCTGCTCTGTTTTTACAACTGAACATTACGTTCCAGGTTGCTGTCGCGGTATTGGTCTCGTGGTTGATCTTCCGTAACCCAATCTCTGCTGTGAATGCAATTGGATGCGCCATCACCCTTGTTGGGTGTACTTTCTATGGGTATGTAAGGCATCTGATCTCCCAACAGCAGCAGGCCACTGCCCTAGGGAGCCCAAGGACACCCCGCGCGACTTCGCCAACAAGTCGGATGGAGATGCTCCCCCTTGTAGGCGACAAGCGAGAAAAGGTTTAGAAAGAGAATACCCTCATATCCATCCAACCTCGCCATTTCAGCATACAATTTGGCATACATTATGCAAACACTCAGGCGTTCTGCGAGGGTTGAGGAGTAACTTGTAGTTCTTGTCATTTGTCATCTTAATGCAGCCCCCGCATCAGAATTTGTGATTAGAAGGGTGCTTCGATCTTTTCCTCCTTTTTCGCTGCCGTATGCTTACCCTGTTTATTGGACTGCTGATATTAAATTATATTTTAATCTCTACTGCTCGATTACGACACATCGTATATTCATGTTATACTCCGGATCGTGTGCTGCATGATGACTTGTTGGGCCAGCTAATGCTCTGCTAACTAGTAGCATCGATGAAGAAGAAGATATTGCAGGCAAGGCAGAGCTCCTCACGGGCCAAGCATTGCTGCATATGACCACCCCAAGCACGCATGTGCTTCGCGATGGGTGTAGCCTGTTTTTGTTGGAGACATTGCCATCGATCGATCCATCCATCGGATAATTAACTTGTCCAAATTGATAATACTGTAGTGTGAAAGTGTAAATTAAATACTAGGTGACATCCACTGTCTAGCCTTTTTGCTACGACAGTTGGCGCCGTCCGTGCGGACCGAACAAAAAGCTACAAGCAAAAGGAGCCGAAGACACCTCCACACAGCCGAAGCCTCCACACTGGCCGAAGCCCCAAAACATGTACTCAAAGCTACACATAAAAATGAGCTGAAGGCCCCAGCTACCTCCGGTACACCTTCGGCCATCAACCGAAGCCCGCCTCGACCCTTCGGCTCCGCCACGCCTCGGAGCGTTCACCACCACCAGCCGCCTCCGCCACCCTTCAGGGCAGACCTGACGCACAAACAGCCCCTTCGGGGTAGGCCCGAAGGGTGCTCGCCGGCGTACTGTGCCCATCAACCGAAGCCGTCCGTCGCCTCCGGAGGAACCCGTCCGAAGCCTCCTCAGGGACCCTCCGGAGCAACCCGGAGACCTCGCCATCATCGCCCCCCGGACCTCCGAGCGCCTTCGCCACCGGCCAGGGACCTCACCTCGGAGCACCTACGGGCTGCCGCCTTTGATTTTGCAGGAGTGCCTTTGGGCCGCCGCGCCTTCGCACCAACTGAAGCCTCCAAATACACCAATAAGCCTTCGCAACGTCAATAAGCCCATCACAGTTGCAACAAAGACACCGCGCATGGCCTCGAGCCCCGGTGCACACCGATGCCCCTCGCGGGCATGAGTGTATAAATGTAACGTCTTGATTTTCCAAATCCTTTTAAAATTGTAAAACAAAATAAAACTGTTTTGTTTTGATGAGAATTCACAGTTCGGTTCAGTTTGTAAGGTTTAGACCTTCTCTGTGGCCTGGGCCTCCCCAGTGGTTCTTGAAGTTAGACCTCCCCTGGGGGCTCAGACCTTTTCTCACTTGGACGTATCTTTATGTCCAGACCTTTCTCTTTGAGTTAGATCTCTTTGGATCTCTTTGTTGGTTTGAATCTCTTTGGTTCGAGACCTCCTTCTAGGCTCGAGACCTCCTCTTGGTTAGGATGAGCCTATATGTTCAGTCTTCCTTTGAATTTAATTTCTTTGGACTTCCCTCATGATCTTAGACCTTTGGACCTCCCTCCATTGGACCTCCTTACTCGCTTAACTTAGGAACTCCTGACATCTGAAGATCTCCTCCCGAACCCTTAGGACCTCCTATATTGAGATCCTCACCGCCAGGACCTCCCATTATGGAGATCCTAGAGATTAGGACCTCCCCTTGTCGACTTAGTTCTTTAGACCTCCTCTCAAGACCTTCTTGAGCCCGTGGAACCTCCCTTCTTGAGAGCCTAACTGTTAGGACCTCCCCGTTGGTGAGATCCTACCAGTCAGGACCTCCTTTTATCTTGGTTGTCAGAAACTCTTGTCGCGTGGACCTCCTCCATGTGTATCTGAACCTCCCCATGTCCAGACCTCCTCGGTAATCTGGACCGTTAAGACCTCCCCATTGGAGATCTTAACAGCCCAGACCTCCCTCCTTGAACATCTGGACCGTTAAGACCTCCTCTTGGAGATCTTAACCGTCTGCACCTCCTTCTTTGGTCGATCCGATTGTTAGGACCTCCTTTGGAAATCCTAACCGTCTGCACCTCCGTTGGGATTTGATCCACAGCCTGCACCTCCTGGATCTTAGCATCTCCTAAGCCTTTCGGACCTCCTCAAAGACCTCTCTGGCGGGTTGGGACCTCCTCTTTGACCCAACTGTTTCTAGATTTGGTGGTCCCACCGCCAAAGCTTACCCATTCTTATTTTTCCCCGCCACACTAGTACCATGAGCATTTAATGCATGTCTGTCGATTGAATGCACCATGAAAGTGGTCGCTTCCATTGAATGGAGTCATTTGGGGCACTATTGATGTCTTTTCTAGTCTTCTCCGTAGGCTGTACACAATGTCCTTTATCATTTTCCTTTGACATCCCCGTACCCTATTGCCTATTTTTCATGCTCGCCAAGTCATGTACGCATTGAATGGTCTTTCCACTTTCTTTGACTATATCTAGCCCCGGAGCCCTTCATTGCCACCTTTTTCCCACATTCTACACTTTGGCTCACACTCAAGAGCTTCTCGAAAGGCCTTCCGCCAAGAGCATCGCCAGAGCACCCCTCTTCATCGTATTTTCACCATTGGAGGCTCGACAGGAGCTTGGGCATTGACCTTAACCGCCCATACCGCCTTCGACCTCCCTTTCACCAAATCACCTCCTTCTTATTCTTCGGTAAGCCTCCTTGTGTATTGCTCTGTTTTGTTCTTATCGCCACAATAAGAGGTTATGTCACTTCCAGGACCTCTTCCTATGGATTCTCTTCGGAACTCTATGGGTTTTGTATGAGGATCACCTCTCTGGACTCTGCGCAATCATCACCATAGTGGTCTTTTGCTAAAAGTCACCCCCCTGGTCTTCTGTGAGGACCTTCCTCATTGGACCTTTCTCCTGTAGGTTAGGACCTCTCTCACAGAACCTATTTGTGTGTGAGGTGCTCTTGTTGATTAAGTTTTGGAGTTTCCCTTGAAGTTCTTTTGGCTCTTTATTTGGAATTTGGTTTGAGTTTGCCTCCCTTTCTCTCGTATAGATCGTGAAGGCACTAAGGAGCTTGAGTGCACTGAAGAAGAAGACTCTCAGGACAGTGAGCAAGGCAAGTCATGCTCTTGATCATGTTGCACCCAATATTTCAATTTATGTATGTTCAGTTTCAAAGTATAATGCATGCTTATTTCTACCAAGTTATTTCAATACCTGTCTTTGAACACATAGTTATGCCTATTTCCTTCATATGGCCAACCTTGACATTGAACCAAATCTGTTGTCACCTTAGACAAAAATCTGGTTGATACATTAGTGTGAACCAGGAGCAATTGAAAAACCAAATGCTTAGTCTTGCTTAGACCAAAAGTACTTGATTTGAGAAAATCTTTACCTTCATGACCAACTACTGTTAAAATGTTTTGACCATAACATTGGGTTGTCATGGGAGTATGGAAATATTGCTGGGGAAGCAAAGAAAAGGAAAACTGATTTAGACTTGGGCAAATTGGTTTGCTTGGTTGGTGCAAGGTTTATGCACAGACTCTATCCTGGATAAGGTGAAGGTCCAGGGGTTTGTGATTGTCGCCCAAGTCAATTGAGGACCGGTCTCTGAGCCGCCAATACTAGGCCTATAATGGGCTATGCCAAAATCGTGCAACCACATGTCTCCAGTATGGGGTGTGGGACCTGGCCAATTAATTTGCAGAAATTCCACCACGGTTGTTCCATTTGAATGTGTGGGAGGTCTTCTATGGCCTATGGTCTTTTATAAACCTACTGTTCCCACTAGCGCAAGAGGGGGCCCCGATCCTACGGATTTGTATCCAAAGGAGGCGAAACCTTAGCGAGGAGGGGCTGTGGTGGAACAATGCATTGTAAAGGCTTTGTCATGAACTCTAGACCTCTTACCTTTGGTAGTGAGAGGTGGCCTCGACGGATCTTGGGATAAACTAGAGAAATCATGTCATGTGGGTAAAGTGCACATCCTACGAGTGTAAATCTATTGAATAGCCGTGTCCACGGTCATGGACATCTTTGGCAAATGCCACTCGAGTTAGATATTGGTTTTGGGTTTCTAAAATGTTTAATAAACTGTTTTGGGATTTCCATCCCATGGGTTTTGGGCAGGGAGCCTTGTGACAGGAGGGTATCCTTCACCATCTCGATGATGAATGCTATCCAACTGAAAATCAAGTTTTGAAAATGGATTTTATCTATTAAAAACCTGCTTTGGAACCTAGTATTTGTAATTGAAAGAAACTTGGTTTTACGCAAATTAACCCTATTATGCCTTCTTTTGTACATCCATGTATGCATTGTTGGAAATATGCCCTAGAGGCAATCATACGGATGATTATATTTCATTATGTTCACAATATTTGATAATATGTTATCTTGTTCCTTGAATGAATCATCAGTCATAAAGATTAACGAGTATGTGACTTGTTGGTGAAACTCTTTTAACTTATGATGATGTCGTTCTAAAAATATCCTCGGTCGAAAGTCCTTTGGTGAACACTAGTGACTCTACGACCAAAGACATGTATTTATTGATGACCATGTTTCACGGTCATGGATATAGGGATATCGAATCAATAATGCGGACACGTGTTAGAGAACATGGTGTTGGATAAGACCCACCTTGAGACACTATTGAGATTGTTATGATTCTATGTGTCGTTAGTTGGTCTCAAGCAATGATGATGTATAATCCTTAGACACGAGATCAAGATGGTTTCCTACATGTGTAATAGCACTCTTAGGGTTGCCAAACGCTACTAAATGAATCGGGTGGTTATAAAGGCTGACTTTCGGGTATGCTATGAAACATGCAGAGGGATGTGATTTGGTCGGATATGGATTTGCCCTCGAAGTGGTCGGATAAAGAAAGTGCATGGCTATGCCCTTTGGTGGTCAAGAGTTCGACCACATAAGGTTATCCGATACTCGATCGAGAAAGCATTGAACAGTTCATGGATGACACAACATCTCACAGAGTTCAACCAGATATCGTGAGGCAAAGGGAGAATACATGAGTAAAAACTTAGATTCGACCGACTCACGATTTGGTCGTATGGAGATACAAGCAAGTCGAGATCGGTCGAACGTAATCACAGAGTGGTGAAACCAAGTCGTAAGGAGTTACGAGTTGGTCGTGATCAAATACTGAACCGGTCGATAGAGATAGGACACGGTCGTAAGTGATGAGGATCTGGTCGTAGATCATATTGCATTAAGGTTCGTCCGATATAATTTGTGTGTATTCGGGAATCGTTATGTCTGTTAGGAACCGCTATTTACTCGTGGTCGAAAGGGTTTCCGAGTCACAACCGAACTACACATGAACCTAACGGGTCACACACTTAACAGGTTGGAACAAACCAAGACGAATCTGATTTAAAAGCGTGTTGGATAGGATCCATCACGAGCACTATATAAGGAGATGCATGAGGTGTTGGGAAAAAAGAGTTGACGTGAGTTGCCCTACCGAAACCCTAGCCGCCATCTTCTTGAGAGCCTCCCGTGCGATTTGGTGCTAGCACACCCGTCACGGTTGTTCCTTCCCCGGACGTGTGGATACCATAGAGGCGCTTCACGTTGTTGCGCTTAGGGCGATCCGCGATCTTCGCAAGGAAGCGTAGAGTCTTTGGAGGAGACGATCAACCAACGAAGACGCTGGACGATCGACCACGACCCAAGACATCGACGCTTCTTCGTCGGACCAGTCCGCCCGACACTTCTTCCGTTGCTCTCTGGCGTCTAGTGGTAACGATCTCGATCATCTTCTTGCTTGGCTTCTGGTTTACGTGGTAGAAATTTTGAATTGTTGCTATCGTAGCCTACCGTATCCCAACATGCATGTCATGTTGTTACTCCACAGGTGTGACTTGCGAAAGCGATTGGTAGTGCTCACTCTTGCTCAATGCAATCTTTGCAGAGAAGACAATAGCGGTGAAGAAGAGGACCAAAGACGTAGGTTGTGCCCTCCACCATTTTGCACTGTGGTATAGTGGATGGACGCCTCATTTCCGCTCTTTTGTAAGCTTGCTTTTGGCCCAAGGCCACCTTTTGTAAACAACTCCTTTGATATGTTGTAAATAAAGTTATGTCGTGGATGTTACCATTCTTGTATGCTGTGAAGAGCTAGCTTGAGATCCTTGGGACTAGCTCAGTTCACGCTGGGAATCACAGGTGATCCTCAAGCCTCACGACCTCCTCGGTCAGTCCTTGACCTCTCTGAGTTGGCCGTGGCGATGAGGATCTCCCGTGACTCCCGCTCCCCACGGTGGTACCCTCGAGTGGCCCTGCGGGAGACTCGATTGGTACTACCGGGGGCAGATCCTATCCAAGCCTCGGGAGGTGCTACCGGACCTCCTGGGAGGTCCTAAGGGACGTCCTAGGAGATCCTGGGAGGACCTCTCGGGTACCCTAGGGCGGGGTCCCCACAATAAACAAAGACGCCGCACATGGCCATGAGCCCCGGTGCACGCTGCCTCGCTCTCCGGAGCGAGCAGCGAAAGCCCACAAGGATGGCAACGTTAATAAGCCCAACATCGTGGCAACAAAGACACTGCGCATGGCCTCGAGCCCGGGTGCACACCGATGCCCCTCGTGGGCATGAGTGTATAAACAAAGACGCCGCGCATGGGTATGAGCCCCGGTGCACGCTGCCTCGCTCTCCGTAGTGAGCAGTGAAAGCCCACAAGGATGGCAACATCAATAAGCCTATCACCATGGCAACAAAGACGCCACGCATGGCCATGAGCCCCAGTGCACGCTGCCTCGCTCTCCGAAGCGAGCAGCGAAAGCCCACAAGGATGGCAACGTCAATAAGCCCATCACCGTGGCAACAAAGACGCCGCGCAGGGTCATGAGCCCCAACGCACGCTGCCTACATCTAGCATTGCCCTAGTCGCTCAGAGACCCCACTTCGACGACTAGGGAGTCTCCCGCCGCGAGGGCCTCGCCTCGGTGGAGACAACTCACATTGCCCTAGTCGCTCTGAGGCCCCGCCTCGGTGACTAGGCAGTCTCCCGCCACGAGGGCCTCGCCCCGGCGAAGACATCTCACATTGCCCTAGTCGCTTCGAGGCCCCGCCTCGGCGACTAGAGAGTCTCCCACCGCGAGGGCTTTGCCCCGGCGGAGACATCTCATATTGCCCTACTCGCTCTAAGGCCCCGCCTCGGTGACTAGAGAGTCTCCCGCCGCGAGGGCCTCGCCCCGACGGAGACATCTAGCATTGCCCTAGTCGCTCAGAGGCCCTGCCTCGGCGACTAGGGAGTCTCCTGCCGCAAGGGCCTCGCCCTGGCGGAGACATCTCACATTGCCCTAGTCCCTCCGAGGCCCCACCTCGGCGACTAGGGAGTCTCCCGCCGCGAGGGCCTCGCCCCGGTGGAGACATCTCACATTGCCCTAGTCTCTCCGAGGCCCTGCATCGGCGACTAGGGAGTCTACCACCGCGAGGGCCTCGACCCGGCGGAGACATCCCACATTGCCCTAGTCGCTCTGAGGCCCCGCCTCGGCGACTAGGGAGTCTCCCACCGCGAGGGCCTCGCCCCGGCGGAGACAGCTCACATTGCCCACGTCGCTCCGAGGCCCCGCCTCGTCGACTAGGGAGTCTCCCGCTGCGAGGGCCTTGCCCCGGCAGAGACATCTCACATTGCCCTAGTCGCTCCGAGGCCCCACCTCGGCGACTAGGGAGTCTCCCGCCGCGAGGGCCTCGCCCTAGCAGAGACATCTAGCATTGCCCTAGTCGCTCAGAGGCCCCACCTCGGTCACTAGGGAGTCTCTCGCCGCGAGGGACTCGCCCCGGCGGAGACAGCTCACATTGCCCTCGTCGCTCCTAGGCCCCGCCTTGGCGACTAGGGAGTCTCCCGCCGCGAGAGCCTCGCCCCGGCGGAGACATCTCACATTGCCCTAGTCACTCCGAGGCCTTGCCTCGGCGTCTAGGGAGTCTCCCGTCGTGAGGGCCTCGCCCTAGCGGAGACAACTCACATTGCCCTCGTCACTCCGAGGCTCCGCCTTGACGACTAGGGAGTCTCCCGCTGCGAGGGCCTCGCCCCGGCGGAGACATCTCACATTTCCCTAGTCGCTCCGAGGCCCCGCCTCGGCGACTAGGGAGTCTCCCGCCGCAAGGACCTCGCCCCGGCGGAGACATCTCACATTGCCCTAGTCGCTCAGAGCCCACCTCGGCGACTAGGGAGTCTCCCGCCGTGAGGGCCTCGCCCCGGTGGAGACAGCTCACATTGCCCTCGTTGCTCCGAGGCCCCGCCTCGACGACTAGGAAGTCTCCCGCCGCGAGGGCCTCGCCCCGGCGGAGACATCTCACATTGCCCTCGTCGCTCTGAGGCCCCACCTCGATGACTAAGGAGTCTCCCGCCGCGAGGGCCTCGCCCCGGCGGAGACATCTCACATTGCCTTAATCGCTCCGAGGCCCCGCCTCGGTGACTAAGGAGTCTCTAGCCACGAGGGCCTCGCCCCGGCGAAGACATCTCACATTGCCCTCGTCGCTCCGAGGCCCCGCCTCGGCGACTAGGGAGTCTCCCGCCGCGAGGGCCTCGCCCCAGCGGAGACATCCCACATTGCCCTAGTGGCTCCGAGGCCCCACCTCAGCGACTAGGGAGTCTCCCGCCGCGAGGGTCTCACCCCGGCGAAGACATCTCACATTGCCCTAGTCGCTTCGAGGCCCCGCCTCGGCGACTAGGGAGTCTCCCGCCGAGAGGACCTCGCCCCGGCGGAGACATCTCACATTGCCCTAGTCGCTCCGAGGCCCCGCCTCGGCGACTAGGAAGTCTCCCGCCGCGAGGGCCTCGTCCCGGCGGAGACATCTCACATTGCCCTCGTCGCTCCAAGGCCCCGCCTCGGCGACTAGGGAGTCTCCCGCTGCGAGGGTCTCGCCCTGGTGGAGACATCTCACATTGCCCTAGTCGCTCAGAGGCCCCGCCTCGACGACTAGGGAGTCTCCCGCCGCGAGGGCCTTGCCCCGACGAAAACATCTCACATTGCCCTAGTCGCTCAGAGGCCCTGCCTCGATGACTAGGGAGTCTCCCGCCTCGAGTGCCTCACCTCGGTGGAGAGACCTCACATATCGTGCTCAATCGCGCAAAGCCCCAGTCGCTCTACCGATGACTCTCACAGGTGTCAGTGTACAAACAAAACCCACAAGACCTGACCTTGACCTTGCCGCGAGCCAAGACCATCCACAGGCATAATTGCCTCGATAAAGACAAGGCGCAGAGCTAACCCTGGGACAACACGGTCTCAATACCAACACGTCCATGCAGTGGGACGACGTCATCCTCACCAGCGCGGTAAAGCTCTAGGGCTCCCAAGAACCTTATCTAAAAAAATGTAGGGGACGGTCTCTCCACCTCCCCCCGTCGGTTAGTCTAGTCCCATCGCGAGCAACAGCAAGGTCAGCAAAGGTCAGGCGACACTTAGAACCTAGCCTAGTTAGGGACGATTGTAGCTAGGGGTAGGGAATACGAACGGGTTCAGACAGTTTGATGCATCAAAGCTCGACACGTACGCACCCATGCTTCCCTCTCCCATCGTGGCGCCTCCCCCTCGCTAGCTTCTGGGCTCTCAAAACGAGCCCAAGCAAAGAAAGTTGGGGGATGACGATCGGCTTTGCCTCCCCCTCGTTAGCTTCTGGGCTCCCAAACGAGCCCAAGCAAAGAAAGTTGGGGGATGGCGATCGGCTTCGCCTCCCCCTCGCTAGCTTCTGGGCTCTCAAACGAGCCCAAGCAAAGAAAGTTGGGGGACGGCGATCGGCTTCGCATCCCCCTCACTAGCTTCTGGGCTCTCAAACGAGTCCAAGAAAAGAAAGTTGGGGGACGGCGATCGGCCGCCTCCCCTCGCTAGCTTCAGGCTCTCAAATGAGCCCAAGCAAAAAAGTTGGGGGCGGCGATCGGCCGCCTCCCTCGCTAGCTTCCCAGGCTCTCAAGCGAGCCCAAGAAAAGAAAGTTGGGGGCGGCGGCAAGCCGCCTCCCCTCGCTAGCTTTCAGGCTCTCAAACAAGCCCAAGAAAAGAAAGTTGGGGGACGGCGATCGGCTTCGTCTCCCCCTCGCTAGCTTCTGGGCTCTCACCAGCAGTAACTCAGGCAAGCGGACAAAGCCCCTTCACGCCCCTCCAAGTCACAGGGACACTTGACTAGGAGCGGCCAAAGAGGGGACGGTACCAGGTCCTCAACAGAGGTATCACAAACGGTCACACCAAAGAAGTAGTCGAATATGAAGGTAGCAGCGGCTGCCATGACGCACCACTTCGCCCACACGGGCTCCGTCACTCCTCACCGCCCGCCTCGAGGCCCATGCCTTGGTGGGGCGGCTCCGCGCCGCCCGCCTCGAGGCTATGGCCTCGGCAGGCAAGTCTGAGCGTCTTTGCTTCGCCTCGAGGCCTATGCCTCGATGGGCGGCTCACATGGCCAGCCGCGCACGCCCATGCCTCGGTGGGCGGCCCGCGTCGACTTTTTGCGCCGCCCGCCCGAGGCTATGGCCTCGGCAGGGCGATCCAGACTCGTCACCCACTTCGAGGCCCATGCCTCGGTGGGGCCGCTTTGCGTCGACTTCGCGCGCCGCCCGCCTCGAGGCCCATGCCTCGGCAGGGCGGTTTCGTGCCAACTTCTCCGGGGGTATCTCGACTCCCGAGGGGCCGGGGGCGATACGATTACGTCCGCTCGCCCCTCGGGACCGTGGGATTTGTCCTCGCGACCTCGGACCACGCAGACGAGGGAGTTGTCGTAGCAGGGCACCAAGGGGTGCCCCACACCCTAGGATCGTCGGGAATATCGGTGTGCTGTCGAGGATGCTATACATGTGTAAATCTGGTCTGTATAGTGGATTTAAGGGCAAATGTGCCCAAAATGCCCTCTCTCTCTCTCTCTCTCTCGCCTATGGGTGCAAGAAGGTAAATGTCCCTTCTTGCCCCCTATAAGTAAAGCCCCATGGGCATGTAATAGGGGCAACTCTCTCATTTACACACATATGCAATACTATTCATACATGGTGTGCTTTGGCTCCTCTCCTCTCGGTCCTTCTCCAAGACAAAGGGTACGGAGGGTACTCTGTACCCACTGTCTAGCCTTTTTGCTACGACAAGTAGAAGAGAAGGTTACATAAAAAAATAGAGAAAAGGTGGCGTGGAGTGGGTTGAAGTTAGTGTCAAAAGACAAGAAGAGGTTTATCTCTTAGGCTGCTCCCAATGGGCAGTATCTTAGTGCAGTTTCTTTAGTACATGAGGAGTATTATGATACTATCTTCTCAATGCATGGTTTCTTATGGTGTAATATCTTAGGCTATTTCATTTAATTACATGCATGATCTTTACTAGTATTTGAGCATTGTGGCCTATTTGTGGCATATACTAAAGCAATACATGTTTGTTGACACACACAAACGTAAATACACGGGACCGATCACAATAAATTTTATGTGTTGGATTTCGAGACCGAACCGGTATCCAGATTAGATACTAGAGTACCATCTCTCTTCATTAACTATGGTGCCACATCATCATTTTTTGTACATGGCAGGCTTAAGATACCAGCCAGGGTGAAGCACTAGGAGCAGCCTTATGTTGTCTATAGATGATGATGTGGAGCATTATAGACAACCTTAATAGACAACATGTTAAATATGTCCTAACAGACAACGAAGAAATTAAGGGCATAAAGTGTGGATAGCTGCATAGCACAATATTATATATGCTAAATGCTACTTACGAAAACACAAGCTTACATCTGAGTAGACAAATAGCTAAAAAAAAGGACTGCCATAGGCATAGCATGGCTTGCTAATCAATGGAGTAGACAAATAGTTGCACATCTTAAACATATGTTACTGGAAAGGCAAGATAGATAGATATAATTCGACAACTTTGAAGTAGCACTGAAAAGTGTAAATAGATAAGACGACTGAGCGCCATGAGACATTAATAAACGAGAGCAATTTCGATCTCACAGAAGCCAAGATTGGCACGTACGTACCACGACTTATACTGGCTTTTTTTTGTCTGAAGACGGCCTCATCTTTTACACCGACATTATCGTGTACAAAAGGAGCATTACGGTAAGGTAGATTGTTGATAGGACTTGAGTGGATTGTTTAGGCGCAATCAAATTGTGATGCGCCCGGCACACCGACGACTGGATGAAGCAACGGCGGAAGTGTTTTTACTATTGTCCACTTAGTTTCAAGTTTTGAATTGGTTATTGGGCCGGGACCATGTAATCGTTACGATGGCTTATAAGCCGGGACACTGCTCACTTTCAGACCTTATCGAAAAATAGAATAGAACTATTGCTGAACTTTCCCCTTCTTCCTCCTTTCGCCTTTCTGTTATGCGCGTCCGAAGGTTGGGTCGGCGGCGGGTTTGGTCTGATCTCTCACGCGGCATTATTGCCGGCGACGAGGTCACGACAGTTTGGTATCAGAGCTTGAGTGATCCGTAGGATGTCCCTGTTAACTCGCGGCCTTGATTGGTAAAACTCCGACGGAAGGTTAGCGATCGTTTCGGCGATTGTTGTAAATCCCAACCTGAGGTTCGATCGGCTTAGAGAGGGGACACCACGGCTCTGCAGAAGCAAGGTGTTCAGGTCCATCAGATGGTGGAGGCCATGGAAGGAATGGAGGCGCGGTTGGTGGAACTTTGGCGAACTGAGATGAAGGTGATTCGAGAGAAGATGAACTCCCATATGGCAGCAATTGACCAACGGTTGGACGAGCAAGGAGCTAGAATGGACGAGATGCACCTGAAGGTAACAATGTCCGTGGATTCAATCGGTAAGGTTCAGCAAGAGCAAGTCATGGTGGCGAGAACACTCAAAGCAACCGCACCAGCTCGATTGATGATTCCACCCAGAGAAGATATAGGAATAGCGAGCGTGAGACCCAGTGATTGCGCGATTCCTTGGGCAGCTATGCCTACTAACCCTCTAGTATCGAATCCACCGCAAGTTCAGTTTCCACCGCTTACACCGATCATTGATGAAGTACAAGAAAATAGCAGAGGGAACTGGATGCCAAAAATGGAGTTTCCAAAATTTGATGGAACAGATGTTTGGATTTGGGTGGATAAGTGTCAAACCTTCTTTACCATGTACAAAATTCCTGAAGGATTCAAAGTATCAGCTGCAACAATGTATATGACCAATAGAGCTGCTCACTGGTATCAGGCGTTTAAAGTATCCAATGGGTGGCATGACTGGGAACAGTTCAAGGAAGCTGTTGTATCAGAATTCGAAGGAAACATTCAAAGAGATAAAATGAGAGAATTACCGATCTTGAAGCAAACCAGCACTGTGGAGGAATATAGAAGGAAATTTGATGAAATAGTATACCAACTGCGGCTGTATGATCACAACATAGAGGGGTTATTGCTAGTAACCAGATTTGTTCTAGGGTTGAAGGATGAGTTAAAAGCAGCTGTGGAAGTACAGATGCCAACATCAGTGGCGATGGTGTCCACTTTTGCCTGTGTGCAAGAAGGGGTGCTAGAGAGATCGAGAAGAGGCATTCACATGAACCGAAGTGCTGGACACTATGTTAGCTCAGGAAGAACTGAGGAAAGTCATAAAAAGATTGATTCTAGTCAGAATCCCAAGTTCGAAAAAGGGGAATTATGGAGAGCTAAACAACTGAAAGACTATAGGAGAGCTATTGGATTGTGTTGCCGGTGTGGGGACAAGTATTCTCCAACTCACAAGTGTCCAAAGACACCACTCGGACAAATTCAAGCTATTCAGGCACATGAAATTTTGTCGAATGAAGTATTGGATACAGTGGTAGCTGAAGAAGAAGATGAGGAAGTGGAAATGCATTTATCAATAAATGCAATCTCCGGATTTGACCACCCCAGGACCATTCGGGTAAGAGCTTTGGTAGAAGATCAAATGATGTTAATGTTAATTGACTCTGGAAGCTCACATAGCTTTATAAATTCTAAATTAGTGAAAAGGGTGAGAGGAAAACCAGAAACAGTAAATACCATGGCAATTAAGGTGGCTAATGGGGAGATATTATACAATGATAAGGTCATGTTTGGAATGAGTTGGTGGATACAAGGTAACACCTTCCAACATGACATGAAGGTCTTGAGTTTGGGTGGATATGATGCCATTCTTGGGGCTGACTGGTTGGAAAAATGTGGTGAGATGAGATGTCATTGGAAAGAGAAATGGCTGGAATTTTCACACAAGGGTAAAACCATTAGGTTGCAGGGTGTTACAGAATCTGAAAACTCGGTCTAGTTGCAGGATATTTCAGTGGAGAAAATTGAGAAGTGGCATAAGGGAAATGAGATATGGGCCACGGTGGTGTTAGAAAAATCACCAGATCATGATCAGGGAGTACTACCAGAAGCGGTTCAATCCATTTTGCTCAAGTATGATGATGTATTTCAAGATCCTAAGACTTTACCACCTCATAGGGTATATGATCATGCCATTACATTGCTACCCGAAGCTGCTCCAGTAAACTCAAGGCCATATAGAAACTCTCCACTACAAAAAGATGAGATCAAACACCAAGTGACAGAAATGATTCAAGCCATGCGGTCACACCTAGTCTCAGTCCATTTGCTTCTCCCGTCTTGCTTGTGAAGAAGAAGGATGCTACATGGAGATTTTGTGTTGATTATAGAAGATTAAATACATTAACAGTGAAGAGCAAATTTCCTATGCCAATTGTGGATGAGTTACTTGATGAGCTTGCTGGCACTAGTTGTTTCTCTAAATTGGATTTGAAGTCAGGATTTCATCATATTCGAATGGTGGAAACCGATGAACACAAAATTGCCTTTAAGACGCACCATGGTCAATTCCAGTTTCGAGTCATGCCATTTGGGCTGACAAATGCTCCCGCTACTTTTCAGTGTTTGATGAACTCTATATTTGCACCATATATGCGAAAGTTCATATTGGTCTTTATGGACGACATCTTAATATATAGCAAAAACATGGCAGATCACCTGAAACACTTAGATATTGTGCTGACAACATTGAGACAACACAAACTAGTTGCAAAAAGGAGTAAATGCAGTTTTGCTCAAAGGAGGTTGGAATACCTAGGACACATTATCTCTGATCAAGGAGTTGCTACTGACAATACAAAGACTGAGGCAATGGTGCAGTGGCCTCAACCTGCCAATGTCACTGAATTAAGAGGGTTTTTAGGACTCACCGGGTATTACCGAAAATTCGTCAGGCATTATGGTGCTTTAGCCAAACCTCTCACAATTCTTCTCCAAAAGAAGGGATTTCAGTGGACCGAGGAAGCACAAAATTGATCGGTTAAAGAAAGCAATGAGCCAAACGCCGGTGCTAGCCCTCCCAGATTTTCACCAACCTTTTACAATTGAGACCGATGCGTGTGATAATGGCATCGGGGCAGTTCTTAGCCAGCAAGGACATCCGATTGCGTTTTATAGTAAGCCTCTTGGGACGAATAACCGGAAGTTGTCCATTTATGAGAAGGAGTTCCTCACCGTTATGATGGCAGCAGATAAATGGAGACCATACTTACAAAGAGGACCATTTGTTATTAAGACTGATCATAAAAGCCTTTGTAACTTAGAGGATCAAGTCTTGCATTCCGAGTTACAGAAGAAAGCAATGACCAAGTTGATCGGACTGCAGTACAAATTCCAGTATCAAAGAGGCAAAAATAACAAAGTGGCAGATGTCTTGTCAAGAGTGGGACATCTTTATCACCTGCACGCAATATCCGTAACACAACCCTTGTGGATTCAAGAGGTAATCAATTCATATGAGTTAGACACTCAAGCCAAAGAACTTCTCTCACAACTGGCAGTGACCGATTCAAATACACAAGATTACTCCTTAAAGGAAGGCATTATCCATCACCATGGGAGGATATGGGTGGGAGCTAATGCAGGACTTCAAACTAAACTGATTCAAGCATTCCACACCTTACCAATTGGAGGACATTCGGGAATTCAAGCCACTTATCAAAGACTCAAGAAACTGTTTAGTTGGACAGGACTCAAACTCGATGTGGAAAACTTTGTTAAGTAGTGTAAGATTTGTCAACAAGCTAAACATGAGAATTGTAAACTTCCAGGTTTACTGTGTCCTTTACCAGTACCAGAGGGATCATGGCAAGATTTAACAATGGATTTCATTGAGGGCTCACCGAGATCTGAAGTATACAATGCAGTGTTGGTTGTGGTTGATCGGTTTACAAAATATGCGCATTTTTTGCCACTCAAACACCCCTTCATAGCAGTTCAAGTGGCAAAGCTATTTCTTTACAATATAGTCAAGTTACACGACATTCCACGCTCGATTACTTCTGATCGAGATCGAATTTTTACAAGTTCAATGTGGAAAGAACTTTTCAAGCCGCTGGACACTAAGTTGCAGATGAGTACCATGTACCACCCCCAAACCGATGGTCAAAGTGAGCGGGTAAATCAATGTCTTGAATGTATTTGCGATGTTCTGTCCAAGAGACTCCAACTAAATGGCTGCAATGGTTATCTCTAGCAGAGTATTGGTACAATACTAGCTATCATTCCACTCTGGGATGTACTCCCTTCAAGGCTTTATACGGCATGGAGCCACACCATGGTCTTTTGCCAGATCTGACAATTACAAGCAATACATTGGTTTTAGACATTTTGTCGGACAGAGAGGCCTATTCTGAGTTCTTGAAACAACAATTGGCTAAGGCTCAACTTCAAATGAAGCAGTATGCTGACCAACACAGGACCTTGCGGGAGTTTCAAGTCGGTGAGAAAGTCTTTTTGAAGTTGCAATCGTATGCTCAGTCCTCAGTAGTTAATCATCCTTATCCCAAGTTGGCATACAAATATTATGGACCTTATACTATACTACAAAAGGTGGGAGCAGCAGCTTATCGTTTGGACCTGCTCGAAGGAGCTCAGGTACACCCAGTGTTCCATGTATCGCAATTGAAGCCTCATGTCCTATATCATACGCCTGTGTTTGTGCCGATTCCACAACCAGACGATTTTTCCTTGCGGGATGTTCAGCCGGAAGCAATTATGGGGGATGTTCAGCCAGAAGCAATTATGGATAGGAGACTGGTCAAGTGGGGCAACGTAGCGCACCTACAAGTACTGATCAAATGGATGCACCTTCCAACGGCCATGGCAACCTGGGAAGACTACGATGTCCTGCGAACCAGGTTTCCTTCATCTTCAGCTTGGGGACAAGCTAGTGCTGGAGAGGGCGGCAGTGTTGCGCCCGGCACACCGACGACTGGATGAAGCAACGGCAGAAGTGTTTTTTACTATTGCCCACTTAGTTTCAAGTTTTGAATCGGTTATTGGGCCGGGACCCTGTAATCGTTACGATGGCTTATAAGCCGGGACATTGCTCACTTTCAGACCTTATCGAAAAACATAATAGAACTATTGCTGAACTTTCCCCTTCTTCCTCCTTTTGCCTTTCTGTTACGCGTGTCCGAAGGTCAGGTCGGCGACGGGTTTTGGTCTGATCTCTCGCGCGACATTATTGCTGGCGACGAGGTCACGACACTACCCTTTTGAGTTTCACGGGCCGACCCAAGGAAGAAGCAGGCAAAGAACCTTAGGACCCAATGGATCTTTAGGGTCGACCCATTCTACCTCCGAACACAAGAATGTTGTTCCAGCCACAGAGGAAGAAGAAGCCGTGATGACCACCGTGTCCCCGCTGCTCGCCTAGTGCCTGCCTTAGCCTGAGGTGTCGATGGTGCTGTCCATACTGTCGTCGCGACGCGCGTCACCATTTCTGTCCTTACTCTCAGCGTAGTCTCTCGGTATTATTCCCATGACATCCTCGCTGCAGAAGCAGCTGCCACAGGCGACCAGGCAGTCGACCCGATCGTTTGCCGCCTACGGCAACGTGTTCTTGTGCAAGGTGTGCGGTGAGGTTCTAAGCAAGCCGCAACAGCTGGAGCTCCACCAGGCCATGAAGCACCCCCTCTCCGAGCTCTCCCACCTCGACTCTAGCATGAACATCATTCGCATGATCTTCCCTGGCGGATTGAAGCCTATCGCATCTGGCGCATCCTCAGGATCCCTCACAACTCCTGAGTGCTCGTCTGCTTCGAGGAGTATCGCAACCTCGTCTGTGCCAACGCCGTCTGCTGCTGCGCAGGCGCCTCCTCCAGCGGCATGGTGGTGGAGGAGCGTCGCGGATGACAATGAGCAGTTGTAGTTCCACTGTTCCACCATGCTATGCTCCCTGGGTGCCGGTGTGTGCAGGAGCCCCTATTGCTACACTCGCAACATCCTACGCCACGGGTTCGCCGGGTGTAACACCCTGATTTTCAGAACCTTTTTGAAAATTTTCAAAATAAAAAGAACCATTTGGTTTTGATGATAATTCAAAGCTTAACTTGAGAATTTCAGAATTTGAAGAGTTTAAAATAACTAAACTAAACTTCAACTAATCCAAAACTTAGTTCTTTTGGTGTTGCTCTAGCTCTCTGGAGCTACCTTTCCTTCTCTTGATAAGATTTCCTTTCCTCTATCCTATTTGGACAATCTTTTATGCCCAGCACCTTCCCTCCCCGTCTCGGCTATCTCTCGAAGCCATATCCCTTTATGTCGGGAACTCTTTTGTGAGTCTAGACCTCCTTAGTATCTAGGCGCCTTGGTACTTAGGCCTCCTCTTTGTTGGCTTTGAATATCTTTATGGTTCAAACCTTTTTCCTCTTTGCTCATTTGAACCTCCTCGGGTTCATTCCAAAGCCCCTTGGTGCTCACTTGAGCCCTTCAAGCTCTCGATGGACTTCCTTGGATCCTCTGTGTGTGTTCATTTGGACCTCTTTGTGTTCAATTGATCTCTCCTTGTTCAATGGAACCTTTTTCGTGTTCCCTTGAACCTTCGATGTCCCGCTGGGTGTCCTTTGCATTCAATGAACTACCCTTGTGCTCAATTGAACCTCCTAGTGTCCAATTAGGATTCCTTTAATCTCATGTATATGTCGAGACCTCTCCTCTCGCTCGATTGGCCGTCCAGACCTTCCCGAGGTCTAGACCTCCTTCGCCTAAGACCTCCTCGCATGCCCCACCTCCCGCGTTTGTATCGGCTATCGTTTACCTCCCTCCGAGATCTTAGCCATCCGACCTCCTCCTTTTGATCTTGAGCGTCAAGACCTCCTTCTAAAGATCTTGGTGGTAGATCTCCTCGTCTCGACTTTGTCCTTTGAATCTCCTCCGTTCGAGACCTCCCTTGTGTGTGGATCTCAACCACTAAAACCTCCTCTGGTTAGTCTCGAACCATTAGGGATCTCTTCGCTCTAGTCTTAACCAACATGACCTCCCCTTTCCTTAATCTTAATCTTGGACCTCCGTGAGCGTGTCTTTTGGACCTCCTGTCCATAAGACCTCCCCAATGTTGAGTTTTTTGGGTCTCCTTACCGCAAGACCTCCTCCCAGTCTCTTTGCAAGGATCTCCCTTGCAGTTGAGGCCACCTTGTGGTCAGGACCTCCGGTCCTGTGCTTGGACTTTCTTCCCCGTGGGTGAGGACCTTCCTTGAGTTCGCAAGACCTCCTCCCGAGCCCTTTGGGTCCTCCCCTTTGAGATCTTGACCGTCCAGGATCTCCTTTTGAGATCTGAGCATCAGGACCTCCTCGGATGCCCTCACTCTTCATGGTTTGGACCTCCCTGGAGGTTCAGACCCGTTGGTAGTTTAGACCTCCTTTTGAGATCTAGATCCTTTGTAGTTTGGACCTCCTGTGGGGTCTAGTTCTCTTTTGTATTTAAACCTTTGAGGTTTGGACCTCCTTTGTGTTTAGACCTTCTTTTGTGTTTGGACCTCTTTTAGGTTCAGACCTTCTTTGTTGTCTTTTGGACCTCCTCACAAGACCTCTATTGAGCTCGTAGGACCTCCTCTGAAGAGATCCTAACATCGAGACCTCCTCTAGTTGATCGACCGTCGGGACCTCCTCATGTGGGACCTCCTCTGTGTGGAATAGGACCTCCTTTGGAAATCTAACCGTCAGGGCCTTCTCTGGCTTTTGATCTTGACCGAAGGACCTCCTGTCCAGGATCTCCTTGTAGCTTTCTGGACCTCCCCATTCATTGGACCTCTTAGCCTCTGGACCTCTCTAATCTTAGGACCTCCTAAGCCCTTCAGACCTCCTCAAAAACCTCCTTGCGGGTCGGGACCTCCCTTTGACCTGCTGTTTCTAAGTTTGACTGGACCCACTTGCTAGTCTTACCCATTCTCAGTTTTCTCCGCCACACTAGTACCATGAGCATTTAATGCATGTCTTGTCGCATTAAATGCAGCCATGAAAGTGGCTGCTTCCATTGAATGGGGTCATTTAGGGGCACTATTGGTGTCTTTTCTAGTCTCCTCCTGCAACAGTACATAATGCCCTTTATTATTTTCCTTTGACACCTCCGTACCTTTTGCCTATTTTTCATGCTCACCAAGTCATGTACGCATCGAGTGATCTTTTCACTCCCTTTGGCTATAACTAGCCCCAGGAGCCCTTCCTTGCCACCTTTTTCCCACACTCCACACTTTGGCTCACCTTCAGTAGCCTCTTGGAGAGACCTCTGTCACGGGAGCATCGCCAGAGCACCCTTCATCGTATTTTCACCATTGGAGGCTCCGCAGGAGCTTAGGCGCCGACCTTAACCGCCCATATTGCCTTCGACCTCCCCTTCACTCGTCATCTCTTTCTTATAGCTGGTAAGCCTCCTTGTGTATTGATCCATTCTTGTTTTTGGCGCCGCAATGAGTAGCTGTATCCTTTCAGGACCTCCGCTTCTGGATTACTTCTGACTTTCTATGGCCCTTGCGTGAAGATCTCGTCTCTGATTTCTGCGCAAAGAACATCGCCTGGACTTTTTGGCCGAGTGCAAGGACCATCCTTCCTGACCTTCCTACTCTGTTGTCTAAGTCACCTTCTCGGATCTTTTACTAAGGACTACTCTCCGGTCTTTTACAAAGACCTCCTCATTGGACCTCCTTCCAAAGAAGTTGGGACCCCCTTCCTAAGAACCTATTTTTTTAGCATAGTATTCTTTTATAGTTTGAGTCTTGAGGTTCTTTTGATTTCTGATTTGAGCTTTGATTGAATGTGTTCTTTTGACTGCGTAGATTGCTTCGTATCCAGAGAGCCGAGCTTGTGAAAGAATAGAATCTTAAGCTGTCAAGCAAGAGGCAAGTTACACTCTTGATCATATTGCACCCAATATTTCAATTTACTTATGTTCTATTTCAAGGTATTATGCATGCTTATTTCTACCAAGTTATTTCAATACCTGTCTTTAAACACATAGTTATGTCTATTTCCTTCATATGGCCAACTTTGACATTGAACCAAATTTGTTGTCACCTTAGACAAAATCTGGTTGATACAATAGTGTGAACCAGGAGCAATTGAAAAACCATATGCTTAGTCTTGCTTAGACCAAAAGTACTTGATTTGAGAAATCTTTACCTTCATGACCAACTATTGTTTAAAATGTTTTGACCATGGCATTGGGGTGTCATGGGCGTATGAAAATGCTGCTGAGGAAGCAAAGAAAATGAAATTGATTTGGACTTGGGCGAATTGGTTTGCTTGGCTGGTGCAATGTTTGTGCACGGACTCTATCCTGGATAAGGTGGAGGTCCAGGGGTTTGCGGTTGTCGCCCAGGTCAGTTTAGGACCGGTCTTTGAGCCGCCAATGCTAGGCCTATAATGGGCTATGCCAAAATCGTGCAACCACATGTCTCCAGTGTGGGGTGTGGGACTTGGCCAATTAATTTGCAGAAATTCCACCGCGGTTGTTCCATTTGGATGTGTGGGAGGTCTTCTATGGCCTATGGTCTTTTATGACCTATGTTTCCCACTGGCGCAAGAGGGGGCCCCGATCCTGCGAATTTGTATCCAAAGGAGGCGAAACCTTAGCAAGGAGGGGCTGTGGTGGAACAATGCATTGTAAAAGCCTTGTCATGAGCTATAAACCTCTTACCTTTGGTAGTAAGAGGTGGCATTGACGGATGCCGGATAAACTAGAGAAATCATGTCATGTGGGTAAAGTGCACAACCTCTGCAAAGTTAAATCTATTCGAATAGCCGTGTCCGCGGTCATGGACGTGCTGGCAAAGGCCACTCAGAGTTAGATATTGGTTTTGGTTTCTGAAAATGTTTATTAAACTGTTTTGGGATTTCTATCCCATGGGTTGTGGGCGGGGAGCCTTGTGACAGAAGGGTATCCTTCACCACTTGTGATGAATGAATATCCAACTGAAAACAGATTTACTAAATGAACTTTATTTATTGTATGATGCTTTGGAACTTAATACTGGTAATTGGAAATAAACATGGCTTTATGCAAATCAACCATATTAAGCCTTCCTTTGTGATATCCATTTATGCATGTCATTTCATTATCTAATCAGGTGTAACTTGCGAAGCACGGTTGTTGTGCTCACTCTTGCTTCTTCTTTGTCTTTAGTAGGGTCTCGAAGCCTTGGGTGGATCTCATTTGTGGACCAAAGTGGTCTGGACCGTCTAGGTTGCGCCCGGCCGATTGCTTGTGGTTTATCGGGTGGCCCTATATGGTTATCCTTCTGTCAGATTTTATTTGTTTGGCTTGTAAGCCCTCTTGTAAACAACTCCTTTGATTATTAATAAAGCTTGCTTTTGATGTATGTTACCACTTGTATTTCTTTGTGTGAACTAGCCATTGATCCTTGGGACTTGTTCAGAACACAGTGAGCTTGAGAATTCTTCAAGTCCCATGACCTCCCTTGGGGCAGGTCGTGGCCCTTGGGGAAGTCTTAAGTTCCTAGACCTACTCGGGTCTGTCCCCTGGACCTCCAGGTGGTCCTACTGGACCTCCTGGGAGGTCTTGGTAGGCTGTCCGAGAGGTCCTTTGCGGACCTCCTAGGAGGTCCTGATGGACCTTCCAGGAGTTCTTGGAGGACCTCTCGGGTGCCTAGGTCAGGTCGCTACACCGGGAAGCAGGCCGACGTGGACGACATAGCCATACTCCTTGGGTTGGATCGCCCACGCGTCCAGCCCAAGGACATGGAGAGCGAGTGCGCGCTCCTGCAGGTGTGCCACGCTATGTTGGTGTGTCGTGTCGTCGCGGACCATGTCGACCATGGCACCGCGGACGACAAGGTGGCCTACGACTCTATGGTGCCTATGTCGCCCAGCAGCAGAGGCACGGGGAGAGGACGACGTCGAGCTGCTAGTGTTCAACCCCTGAGGAGTGCTCCCATGCTTAAGGTTCGACCCACTCGATCCAACAAAGCATTAGGATGCTGAACCTTTTACCCTGATTTTCTTTTGGATTTCACCTCCGGCCCATTTTGCCAAAAATTTTGGGGTGGATCAGTGATCCATTGGGACGACCTCACCCATTCCCAACCCTACATACAGATTAAGATACATTTAGATAGATGGCACTTTGGAGTGAGGATTTGGCAGTTATCCCTGTCGCCGTGAAGGAGGTCCTGAGGTCCTACGAAGGATACGACTACTCACGTGGTCGTAAAAAGGACACAACTACGCAACGTGGTTGTGAGAGAGTCGCAACTATGCAACATGGTCGTGAGAGCAAAAGGAGGATAGGGCTCGGAGAAACTCACCCGGACACACACACACACACACACACACAGTGAGAGAGAGAGAGGCTGGAGAAGATTGGAGGAGGGGCATGTGCAGCCTGCAGACGCTCAGGTGAACTCTTGGCGTGAGGTGGTCAAGGCGGCCTGACTCGGTGGCTTCTTGGCGACGACGTGGCTCCAGCAAACTTCTTGGCGAAACTTTAAGCACAGAGAAGCTGGGATGAGAACAAGAGAGCTGGGTGAGGAAAAGGTGATGAGAGAGGGCTGCTTAGACTTTTATAGCTGAGGAGGACAGGAAGAGTAGCTGAGAGACTCTGAAGCACACGAGTCCAAGGGTAGGTGAAGGAGGAGATGGGAGCAGGTCTGGGAGGAGACAGGAGGGGGAAACGGGTACTGCATAAAAGACGGCATTTAATGCGATACAACAACATTTAATGCTCAAGGACCTTTGCATCAGCAGCGATGCGACAAGAGGAAGAAGAAGGTGAGCAGGACTGACAGGTGGGACCGGTCAAAGCTCGGGAGAGTGGTCCAACCAAAGGGGAGGTCGCGGTCAAAGGGGCGGTCGTGACCCAAGGGGTGGACTTTGCAAAAAGACCAAGAGGGTGGTCTTAACACAAGGGGTGGTCGTGACCAAAGGGGAAGTTGTGACCCAAGGAGAGGTCGTGACCGAAGGGGTGGTCCTTGCAAAAAGACAAAGAGGGTGGTTTCGACACAAGGGGTGGTCGTGATCAAAGGGGAGGTCGTGACTCAAGGGGTGGTCATGACCTAAAGGGTGGTCGTGGCAAGTCTCTAGGACCACCCGGAGGTCTCCTAGGACCACCCAGGAGGTCTGGACTGAGAGGGAGGTCCAAACGACAGAGAGGTTTGGACTGAGAGGGAGGTCCAAATGAGAGGGAGGTCTAGACTGAGAGAGAGGTCCAAGCGAGAGGGAGGTCGGAGCGAACAGAGAAAGGAAATTCAACACCAGAGAGCTCTAGCAACTCTAGAAAACCAATCGTGAATTAGTTGAAGTTGGATTAATTCATATTAAATCGTTGCAAATTTCCGAAATCTCCAAGTTAAGCTTGAGAAATTCAACAAAACCAAATGGTTATTTTTATTTTTGAAAATCTCAGAAACTCCAAAAAAAATTGGGATGTCACAGTATGCTTCACACCATGAAATGATTTGAACATCCGACAATTGCACATTCAAGTGAATAGTTTGCTTAAGACATGGTTAGTGCACATTGTGTAGAAATTTTTAGTATAAAGTATGGGTTCCCGTTGCAACGCATGAGTATATGACTAGTTTACTATAAAGAGCGGGTGGGATTTAATGCCGTCATTTCCTTGGCTCTCTTAGTTTTGGTTAGACCTGTTTACGGGCGGCCCGGCCCGAGCCCGACAATGTCCGGGCCGGGCTTGGGACTGCAAATCCGACCTGAAGGAAGCCTTGCCCGGCCCAAAATTCTTAAAAAATATTAAAAAAAGGAAATATATTATTTTAATCCTGGAAACGAATTAAATGATACTTTTTTATTCCGAAAAAGATTAAAATAATACATTTTAATCATAATTCAACTTTCGGCCTTAGTTTGAAGCTTCTACTACCTAGTATTCAACAGATTCTAGTTGGGGTTTAACAAATAATACAACTATATTATATTATTCTTCTATTCTGGCAAAGACGGTGAAGTTGTATAACAAATACATGTATTACAATATAGGCCTAGTCGCGTTGTGTGATCGATTGCGCTAGTAGCATCGAATAGAAGATGGAGGCGTCAAACTATATATTCCATAAGAATTTGGGTAGCCCATCACCTAGCTATCTTGCTTGTTGGTGTCAACTAATTCCCTAGCTAATCTTCATGCATATATGGTGGTTTGACTTGTTTCTAGTATGTAGCTAGCTTCAATCTTGTCCACGTGGATGAACGGCATCAGATCAGATTATTACTGTTCCTTCCTTTGTCTGCTGATTCATTCATATCTGTTGCAAGGGAAAATTGTAATGCCCCTAAAATCTAGGACCATTAAACCCTTCACAACCGTCTAATATTTGCAGTTGCAAAGTAAGTTGCATCTCAGGCAAGCTTTCGATTACAATAAAAACCAACATTTTATTACACAAAGTTAAGGCTTAACAGCCAGTTTTAACCTGACATGGGCATCTATGCCTAAAGTTAATAGAATACAAGACAAAAGAACTTCAAACCACAGGCACGCTTGAGTGCGGTCGAGACCTAATAACAGTAGTCGTTGCCATCCATGCGTCCACCAAAATCCTGCTCAACAAGATCTTCTGCATTTTTTTCCATGTTTCCTCTGTAGATGATTTGCAGATTTTGCAAGAATGAGTACTACTACCGTACTCAACAAGCCACATGGAAATCCTAATTAATTACATGCTAGGATTTTCAAAGGAATGGTACAGTTTTACCATAACAGACATATGTAGATGCATTTTGTATTTAAAGCAGTTTATCTTTTAAACAATAAAACAGTAATAAATAATAACATGAGGGGTTTCTCAACAAACTCAAATGCCAACTTAACATCTCAAAAACTCTACTTATGCCTCATGTACTGGAATCACCTATTAACACAACTTCATTAACCGGAAGCATGACATATTCGAATACCTTTAATTATACACTCTGCAGAGTTACCCAATTTTACTCACAAGATATCTCAAGCTCATACTGTCATGCAATATACACGCAACACGTTAACATGCGACTGAGCTGAGATAACAAAGCCTTTTCACTGCTCGACCTTTCTAGCCTCTACCCAGTAGGTTCTACTCCATACAGCCCTCGGGAGACCACCGGCCAATGGCGGAAATATCGACCCGTCTTGATGGCTCTACTGGTTGTGAAGACCGGTGAGTGTCCTTCAGCCCACTCTGTCCCACCCCTGCTTTCAGGTCTTTGCTCTATCACATAAGAGCACAGCCTGTCCTGTAGATATTCAATCGGGAGAGCAGTGTATTAAGCTATGGAGTAATGATCACACATGTGGTTGAACGGTTTTCTGTGTCGGTCACTTGGCACAAGGTTTTTGTCCTTACCTGTCTTACAGTGAGGCGATGGACCAACACCAACACGTGGTTGTCCACCCTCACCTTTGACTCACTTTTCAACACAAGTCTATTGGGTTGTCCAATTTCTTGGACACAACCCTCAACTCTCCACCAAAACCATTGGTGAATCGCCAATACTGCTTTTCAAGATTTGTAACACATTTTTGTGACAAGGCTACTTATATAGATATCATTTTATATGAACTTGTCAAGGTGAATATGGCTTACAAGGGATGTATACTTGTCAAGGTGAATATGGCCTACAAGTGCTAGGTGGGTTTGTCTGTGGGGTAATAGGAATTATCTAATTATCATGGCATTCAAAAGTATTATTTCAGTATTTAAAGTAATTGGCACAAATACAATAATGAAAGTAATAATATACATATATGAATTATAGGCTCAAAATGATCAAGCAATGCGACTTGCCTTCTTGCACAAATTCTTCTTGATACTGGTCCTGTCCTGCGCCTTTTGGAGTCTGGTCGTCAAAGTCGTGACCTAACGAGAAAATAAAATAAATAAACCAAATAAAATCTGGTTCGACAAGGAATGAGCTGGGAACAACATGCAAGTAAATAAAATCTGAAAAAGAAACATAAAGGAAGGTGGTGCAATGGATAGGAATTTATTTTGTGCTTCATTTGGCTGAACGGAGTCGAGAAATGAATTCACGGGCTCGAAACGGATGAAAATGATATAATGTCAATTTAGGGTTTCGGGCGAAAAAGTATCGGGTAGTGAATAGTATTGGATTTACTATCCATGGACGAAAACTGGATGTGACAGTAATTATGGTTACTGTTTTCAGTTGATGAACAATGCATTTTTCGGATTTAGGAATAGTAATCCATTTTTAGGTTGTGAACAGTATTGGGATGAACTGCCAGCCTTTTAAGGCCCAATTCTTCAACTGGCTGAGGCGACCAAAGGTCACAAGCGTGGAGGCTAACGACGCCCGGCTGCTCCAGGGCAAGAAGAAGCAGTGTGCGCGGTGAGCACCAGGGAGGCGAGAGGGTCCTAGGGGTGGTGTTGGTGGGGCTTGGGGCGGCCTGTGGTGGTTTGGCGGTGGTGTGGGGGGGGAGGAGTGGTGCCGGCGAGCACCAGCAGACAAAGGGATGGGGGAGAATGGGCAAAAGGTGGGCGGCGGTGAGGTGGTGCTTGAGCCGGGAGGGGGAGGGAGGCGGTGAGTTTTACCTTGCCTCATTGGGAAGAAAGGGAGGCGGGAATCCGAGCGATTGGCCGGCGTTGAGGATGACGAGGTGGGGGTGAGGGTGGCGAGAAAGAAGGCGAGCTGGGGGTGGCTTTTATCGCCGCCAAGAGGCGATGGGGAGCGAGAATCGGCGTGACTATGGCGGCGACGTGGTTAACACAGCGTTTAGGGCGCAGGAGAGTGAGTGGCGCGACGAAGGCAATGGAAGGTGCGGGTGGGGGCGAGGTGGCTCGAGAGGTGGCACTGCTGACCGCAGCGGCGAAGGAGGTGGTGGCGTGGCGTGGGTGATGCCGGGGAGGAAGAAAGGAGAAGGCGCACGGGGCAAAAGCCGCTTTCGGCTGTAGAAAACGGGGACGCCCGAAGAGGAAAGCGGATATTGGGCTGAAGTTTCCGAAAATGGAAAGAAAACCAAAATCAAGCAAAAAGGTTTCAAAAACTTTTGAATTTTTAAAATTCCGGGCTGTTTCAAAAATACTAGAAGGAAATGGGATGATGGAGTTGGCTAGGGGGTGGGGTGTTAGTCAGAGGACCCAAAGGCCCCAACTTTCTTCCTTGCTAATCGATCGATCCAAGATGCTCTTCCTAATTAATTTGGTTAAGGATATTAAAGCCGGCCGGTATAGTTGACTGAATCCCGAGCGGCGGCAGCAGCACGAGGAGGCGCCCGCACCAGCAAACTAGCTATGTAGTTATGCTGTCCAGTCCAATCACCTGGCGTGCGGTGCGCAGTCCATGTCCAAGTTGGCTCATCAGACGCATGGCAGATTTTTCTTTCTTCTCTTCTGAATCATCGTGAGTCGTCTGCGGTGTTTGCATGATACGCTTGTCTGCCCTGCCCTGTATCGTCGTCATATGCTGCTGTTGTGTTGTGTTGTGTTGGTTAGCACGTCATTCTCCTGATATAAAGAGCCACGATGGCACCTCCTGTGAATGATTGCTTGCTTGCTACAAGCCTATCGCTAGCTTGGTGCAAGGCCCACCTGAGAACTGCTGCATCACGGCTTGAGAATTCCCCCAGCTAGCACCGCCGACATTAATTTCAGGCGCAATGCCTGCGAAAAGACTGGGACATACATACATACATACTCTATAATTCCTTGATTCGGTTAATTCCAGAATTAATCTCACTGTCCCATCGTAAGTTGAGGGTCGTCGTCAAGTATTCAAGCTAGCTATCGCAAGACGATGGGCGGGTCCATTTCATTATTTATGAGGAGGAATAGGATGGATAATTATTAATGGTCCTCTCCACTCCTCTATATGTAATGTAATGTAATGGACACATGAAGATGTTTCAACGGCCCGCCCGGGAAGGCAACAGTATACCTAAGACTAAGAGAGAGGGAATCACAAAACTTACTTTTTTTCTTAAGTCATGAAGCGCTCTGCATGACCAGCTGGAAAAATGTGTAAGATAGCACTAGCACTAGCACTAGCAAACCACCCATCTTGTTTGCCGCCTCCCTTTTCCCTCTCTTGAGTTTGGAGGCGTCCAGAAAGCTATTACTCTAAAAAGATGACCACCAAACAAACAAACAAAATCAACACTGCAATTGCAAGTGCAGAGACAAGGGCGTGTACATAGCTAACATGGGGCAAGAAGGAGAGAGCAAGGCTGGTTTGGTTGGTACTGGTAGCTCTGACCAAGGAGAAAAGGCCAGGGAAGGTACAGGCTCTCTCTCTCTCTCTCGCTTGATTCTTAGCTTAGTAGAGCGGAGCAATAAAAGTAAGTAGGGGAGGGTGGACGTCGCCATGGACCAGCAGTGCACAGCACAAGTAGTGTAGTGTGATATATATAGCCCAGGCCAGGACTTTACTCTCTCTGCACGCTTGCTGCACGTATCCGGAAAAGAAGACAAGGCTTCCTTCACATTCACATATCCAAGCTATGCTACACAGACAGACGAAAAAGAAGATACAGGATACCTACAGGGCTACAGGTAGTAGAAAACTATGAATAGAAAAACGGATTGATTCCCGACTCAACTGCTAGTACGTACTATGTATGTTGTTCTGATCTTCCATATTCCATGCATGCATGATTGCTGCAGAGAGAGAGAGATAGATGGTTAGTCTACGGACACAGACCGGAAGCTTCTGAATGTCTTCTGGCACAAAACAAAGGGAGGGGTAGAAAGAAAGGGGTGGGGGCGCGAAAAGCTCATCCCATGCATGCGTCCTTCGCAATCAATTTACCACCAAGTACTAAAATAAAAAAAATGGGTCAATCAACCGTGCAACGTGACCCAAAAATCAAATGGTATATGCATTTCAACACGTACAGGCAGCAGCATCATCCAATGGATGGATATTCATAGCAGCGTGTCGGACTTGGCGGGCAGGCGCTTGTAGAAGTTGAATGGCACGGACGGCTGCTTGCTCCGGAACCGCGGGTGCCGGAGGAGGTACAGCCCGATGATGACGGCCACCACCTGGAACGGCGTCACGTACAGCACCACCGCCACGACCAGCGACAGCGCGGTGAAGATGGCCGTCGCCCTGGGGTCGCGCCAGCTCAGCAGCGACTGCGCGCGCTCCCCCTGCGTCGCCAGGTCGCCCACCACCGTCTGCACCCGCCCCGCCACGCTCCGCAGCCGGTCGTACCTCATCCGCACCACGTCGCCCGGCTTCGTCGTCGGGAACGTGTCGAACTCCTCGTCCAGCTCGTCCGGCTGCGCCAGCTCCGCGTACGACAGCGCCGTGTCCATGTGCGCCGGCTTCCGCTCCCGCCGCCGGTAGTTCCACAACCCGATCATGAACAGGTACAGGAAGACGGTGGGCAGGATCAGCTCCGGGTAGCACACCAGGATCAGGAACAGCACGTGCACCAGGATCGTCGTCACCGGGTTCTTCCACTTGCAGATGCCGTCCAGCCACTTGCCCACGGCCGCCACGCCCGAGAAGAGCGACTTGATCCGGCAGAAGTTGGCCTTGCTCCGCCGCAGGCTGAACATGTGCGAGTCCACGTCCAGCATGTACTCCACCACCTCCCTCCGCAGCGGCGGCTCCGAGCGGCTCAGGCGCGTCGCCACGATCTGCATGGCCTGGAACCGGAGGTAGTCCAGCTGCAGCACGGAGATGGGGTTGGAGTAGTGCATCTTCGGGAGCAGCGGCTTGCCGTACATGCCCAGCATGTTGGCCCAGGCGGTGCAGGTGAAGCGCACGGCCAGGTGGAGCTCCCCCGTCTTCTTCAAGCCCGACGGGTTGAGCGCCATGAGCGGGTAGTAGTGCGTGTACACGCGGTCGGTCTCCAGCGTGGACAGGCGGATGCGCACCTTGCCGATCCTCTGGTCCTTGGCGTCGCCGCCTCCGCCGGCGACGTGGCAGTTGTCGAAGACGGCGACGGTGATGACGGTGCAGAGGTCGAACACCTCCCAGGTGTACTGCTCGTTCCACCGCGGCGCGAGCGTGTTGAGCAGCGTGCGCGTGCGCACCCACTTGGCGCCGTACTTGGCCACGCAGTAGGGGTCCGTCAGCCCCCCCTGCTTGGCCTTCATGGGCACCAGGTTGCGCGCGCTCAGGATGCCCAGCTCCAGGATCCCAATGGCGCTCTTGCGGAGCTTCTTCGCCGACGGCTGCAGGTCGCTGCTGTAGTGCGTCGACTCGTCCAGTACGTGGTACGCCGTCTCCAGGCTCAGCCGCAGGTGGATCTTGCTCGCGAACGTCTTGGACTCCTTCTTCTTGTCCATGGCGTCCGCCGCCGCCTCGTCCACCGTCAGCGCGCGCGACAGGCTGAACCACTTGGACTCCACCGACTTGGCCAGGTCGTTGCGGGGCACGTACGGCGCCGCCACGGGGATGATCACGCGGCCCACCGGCTCGTCCCGCCCGGGGCCCACGCGCTCCTCGACCGTCACCACCAGCGGCTCCTCGTACGGCTCCCCCGCGACGAACATGAACTCCTCGTTCCACGCCGGGTTGGTCGACCCCTGCGGCTGGCCCGGGCGCGTCCGCCGGATCTGGCTGCCGAGCTGTATCTTGACGATGGTGGGCGCGAGCGGGCGGCCCTTCTCGGTGGGGTAGAGGTCCTGCGCGGAGATGGCGAAGACCTTGAGGTAGGCGAGCTTGGGCGAGTAGTACACCTTGGAGCGCGTGTCGGTGAGGCCCTCGAGGGAGGCGGAGTGGGCGTCGGAGTGCCAGGCCTCCGGGAAGGCCTCGTCGGCCTGGGTGCTGATCCATACGGCGAGCATGATCTCGCCGTGGCGCAGCTTCTCGCCGGAGAGGTCAGCGAGGCGGTACCACTGCGGCGCGAGCGGGCTGCCGGGAGGGACGCAGTGGGGGATGTCAGTCATGTCGAAGAAGACGCGGCCGACGAAGTCGTCCTTGATGACGTCCTTGTCCATGACGATGACCTCGAGCCGGTTGGACTGGAGGTGCTCGCTGGAGAAGGCGAACACCTGGCGCCACACCGGGTTGGGGTTCTTCTCCAGGTGCTTGGTGACGCCCTTGAAGTTGCCCAGCTTCACCTCCACGTACGGGTCCAGCGCCCCCGTGATGTCCTTCGTCGGCAGGTCCCGCGCCTTCACCACGCTCACGTACAGGAACTTCATCGGCTCCACCATGTCGTACGTCGACGCGATCTTCGCCGCAGCCGCCGTCGCCGCGCGCGGCCCGAGCTTCGCGGGCAGGGGAGGCTTCGTCTCCACCAGCCCGTACGCCGGCGCGGGCCCCGGGCGGGGCAGGCGGGGCGCGGCATGACCACCGTCTGCCCGGGCGGCGGAGGCGGCGCGGCCACCGCGTGAAGAGTGGCCCGCCTTGGCTCGCCGCCTCCGCCAGAGGCGGGCACGGAGCGAAACACACGAGGCTCGTGGTTGCTGTTCCCCTTGGATTCGGACGTGGAAGCAGCAGCAGCAGCAGCAGACTCCTCCGTCTGTCCACCGGCGGCCGCGACGGCGGCGGCAAAGGCGGACCTGACGATCCTGTCGGGGTCCCCGCTGGCGGCGGCGGGCTCGGGAGGCTGCTGCTGGTTGCGATTGACAGTATCGACGGGCGGTGGGGCGGCGGCGGCAGATGGCCCGCGATCATCGGCGATTAGATAGACTCGCAGGGCGATGTCCCCGGAGACGCGGGAGAAGAGGCCGCGCTTCTCGAGTGGGTAGCGCTGGAGGACGGCCTCGTCGGGGGAGGGGGCGACGGATGCGCCGGAGATGCGGACGCGGCCGAGGAAGGTGTAGGGGCGGACGGCGTGGTGGTCCTGGAGGCTTCGGTCGTGGTGGACGGAGACATCGATGGGGAGGGAGGGGAGGCGGGCGGGGTCGCGGACACCGAAGAGGAGGGTGTGGTTCCAGTAGGGGGAGCGGTCGCCGGGCTTGGCGGCGGTGCGCTGCTTCTGGCCGTCGAATTCGACCTCGACGAAGGGGTTGCAGGAGCCGGCGCCGTCCTTGGGCGCGAGGTCGGCGGCGTCGGAGATCTCGACGGCCAGCTTCATGTTGATCTCTGCGTTGTTTGGTGATTGCTTGCGGTTAGGGCTAGGAGGAGTGGGGGGATTTAGCCGGTAAGAGCTCCATCTCTGCTCTGCTCTTCTCTTGGGAAGGTGGGTGGGACTGGGGAGGAAGAAGCTCAGCTCCGCTCAGCTCTGCTCTGTTCTGCTCTGCTCTGCTAGGCTGCTCTTGTTTTATTTTCAAAACGTCCCCTCTTGTCGGCTGGGTTAATTTGCCGCTCCTCCTCTCCTGTCCTTGCCTTTCCTTTGCTTCGTAAAAATAAATCCATGCAGCTAAATTTTTGAAATTTTGGGCTATCAGTATTATTTTTAAATATTTAGATTAAATATGTGAAAATTATATGCGTAGAATCGTCTTAGAAAATACTTTTATAATATTATAATTTTATTATGTCTTATAAATATATTATAATAGTAACTAGTGATCAAAATTGTATTTTTGAGACCTTATTAATACCCAAAACGACTTGTTTATATGAACCGGAGGATTATATACCTACGAGAGGATGCATGCACGGCATGACATGGCAATGGGTCCTAATAATTCATAAAGCCGGGAGGTTCGTTATTCCATAACGACAATTAATATCTCTTTATATATAAACGGAGACGCTCTTTGCTCCATCTTAAACGCCACGTCGCCTCTGCGCGTCTCAGCGTTCGATTTTGCTCGTCGCCAAACCGTCCGATTCGGGTTGCTTCGATGGTTCCGCTCGTTCGCCGTCGCTGGTTTGGGCGTTCAGCGTTTTCTTCGTCGTTGTTTTCGAGTCTTTGCCTTATCTTCTCCCGAACTCTCCTCCTCCAATCTCTTCTCCGCTCTCCCGTGGCGCCAAGCTACTTGGCGCCTCTCTCTCCACGCCGGCGCCAGCCATATGCCCATCCGCTTATCCGCTTCGCCGCTTCGATCGCTCGGTCCGCCTCGTCGGCGCCGCCGTCTTGCCTTCTCGGCCTCCGGCTCGCCCAACAACACCGCTGGCTCCTCGCGCCAGACCCGCGCTGTCGACTCCTCGGTGGCCAGCCTAGCCGCCTCCGTCGCCGCCTCCTGCTCCCGACCGCTTCCTCTTAACGTCGCCTCGGTCCGCTCCATGCAGCCCAGCCCTCCTCTGCACCAGCTCACTGGTGCCTCCTCTCATGGCATGCCTCCCTCTCGGTCCAAGCGCGACCCGCCCGACCGCCTCCATTCTGCCGCCATTAAATCAGATCGCCCGTCTTTTTCCTCCGGCTCCTCCAGGTGCTCTGGCCATTGTTCGCCACATGACCCACCTCCCTTTGGCCTCGCTTTCATGGCGCTGCCGAGGCCTTGCTCTCGACTCGGCCCCCTGTGCCGGCCGTACCTCGCCGCCATGAGGTATATCTATATGTTTGAGTTGATGTGCTTTTGTGCTTGTTTTCCGATGTTAATGTGATTGGTTCGGATTATTTGGTTTGTTGCCTTCGCTTCCGCTTTGAAGAGTAGTTGTGTGATTACGGAAGATCATGGTGGGTTTTGTTTCGCTTCATCGGTGGCTCTCGGTGCGATTGTTTGAGGATTTGGAACCGGATATTTGGGGATGTTTTTTAATGCATATCTGTTGAGGTGGTGTCTGTGAAGGTTACCAAAGTTTTATTTTCTCACCAATTGAAATTTTGTTCGTTTCATCTCTGTCGGCTATTGCAGGTGCAGTCTCAAGTCTCGAACATGAATCACCTACACAGTGTGAAATCGAGCTCTAAATCCGCTTGTTTTACGAGGCGTGAGAGTGCTTGATCTTGTGGAGTGATGGAATTGTCATTGTGCAAGATGTTTTGGCACGCACTGACTCTCTCGCATGCATCGCCGGTGAGTGCTTGCACTTGTGGTGATTATATTTTGTGTAGGGTACATTTTTATTATTAAATGGTCACCTTGCTATTTCTTTCGGTGGATACTATTTTAGACAAGGAAAATTTTAAGTTGGAGGACCTTCTTGATGAGGATGAAATAATCCAGAGTGCAAAGCCTTTGAACACCCGCCTAATCAATTTGTACCGTTTCTCTTCTAGAAACCTTTGTTTCTTTGTGGTTGTTTTTCTGGTTTGTGATTAATATGGGTTGATCTTAGAACGTCTGGCGATATTGTTTTAACTTTTGGTTAAGTGTGACCATCTATATGTACTTACTTTCAAACACGTGCACTATGCACTTTCTCTCCCTAAGATAGTAAGATATCATAGGTGTGAATCGGGGCAAAAACCTCACTTGAGAGCTTGGGTTAAAGTGGATTTGCTATGTAATCAGCCTTGAATCTTGTTTTAGTCAACCACATGGATGCTTTCCTTCAAACTTACGAGTTCACTCTTTAGCTCTTGAACATGGTCATGTTCATTCTGTAGGTTTTTCTTCTAGCAAATATATGTAGCCACTAACGGTTGGGGGATCTTTTTACACACTATGCTTTCACAAGATATAGGTTGGCAAGCTTGTTACCTCCTTTTATTTTCATTTTCCATAGTTCAATATGTGTTTTCATCGGCGTATGATTTGCGAACAAAGAAAGTATTATGGACATGGGGCGGTGTCTTGCAATAAGAGAAAGGGTGCTTAGTAACAAATACTTTGCTTGTGAACAACATTTATAATTTAAGATATTTGAATTATGGGATCATTTGGTAGATTATTTGATAACAAACTTTTTGTTTATTCTAATTGTTGCGCTTTTGCGAGACAAAGTTCAAGTGGAGCAATTGCTCGCTACATTGTAGAAGAGGCACCGAGGATCTTTGAAAAGAAAAGGATATTTAGGTATAGCAAAGTCAAGCGTGTAAAAACCTTTTCTTGCGATCTCTAACGTGGATTTTATTCATCGCCATGAGTTTCTAGTGTCTGATTTCCTTTTATAGCTTGTGAAATATTTACAAATTTGGCCCTCTGCACGGCGCTCGACTTCGGCGCATGGCACTTGGCCACTTCCTCTACTCCCTTTTACAAATTTGGTTTTATGTTTGAGTTTTGATGATTGCTCTAATGTGAGTTTTGTTGATTATGCATGAACAAAGGGTCTTTGGATATGGCTATGGGGCTTGCTCTTGGTGGTGTAGTGGTCTTCTTTGAAGCCTCGCTCTGAGGTATTCTCCCTTCTCTCTCACCTGAGACCTCCCTTTGCTCTGCGATGAAATGGTTGAATGATACTACTATTGGTGCAAGGGGATTATGGGGTTAGTGCTTGGTGATGACAAGATCTGAAAGCTCGGCTATATATGTTGCAGTGCTCTGATTGCTCTTTGGGGCAGCGTGCAATGATTTTGATGATGAGTATGTTTACGAAAAAGGCGAAAAATCCGATTACCTATCCTCTTTGTGGGTGTTCTTATGAAAAGATATGGTAGTAGGTCCTTAAAACATAGCCTCTACCTTTCTCTATGGTTTACATTACATAGACATGTATGGTTTGTATATACCTAACCTAGATTCTATACATAGTGACCCTTTTTTCCTTACATAGTACCATTAGATCGGTGCACAAGAGGAACCCACTCACGGCCACATCACCTCGAGACATGTGCATGTGCATGATGGGATGTGTGGATGAACTCACAGGACAATTGATAAACTCATTGTGGGCGACAATGCTTAAACAGAGGGCCCATTTTGCCTAATTACTTCTTTTGACCTAATTAGCAAAGGCTATGTATGGCGCTAGCTACTTTCTCATCAATCAATTCGAGCTTTCCTAGGCAACAAAATTGTATGGTTGTTGATCAACAACTTTGGTAAACTAAGGTGGAATGTTTTGCGAGCTTGGAGCCACGGAGAATGTTGTTTCTTATCCATGTCTTTTAACCAAATCATAGAATGAATATTTTGCCTTTGTTTGATGTAAACTATGCTAATCAGGGGTGCTAATTCTTGAGCTGTGATTTTTGGATGGTGTCATTGCGGTGGTATCGGTTATGGACCGAGTTCATACTCATTTGGGCGATCTATAGTTCCTTCTTTACGCCCTTGGAATTCGCTTCTTGAGAGGGCTCCCTAGGCACTGTTCTTCTTGGATATAGTGGCGATTGCCTTCGTTATTGATATTGTTACGAGGTTTTAAGTGGCCTACCGTGACCCTCGCACGCATCAATTGTATACAATCCCACATCTATTGCCCTCGATAATATTTCCTCATCTCTTGCTTGAATAGTACAATAAAACTAGAATAAGTGTTTTTTGCCTTTGCATTCTTGCCTTTATATTTGCACCTTTTGAGTGCTCCTTATATTTCTGACTTATCCTTTGAAAATTATCGAATCATAGATTGGGTGGATCTTAAAAGTGATATGTTGAAGCTCTCATTTCTTTTCAAGTTCTTTGAAATGGAAATGCTTTTGCCAAAGGAAATTTGCCCTTTTTATATATGTGTTGTTATTGCAATGTTTCCTTTTTCTTCTAAGAGCAAGAAAGGATTAGATCCAATGAACTATTTAGCTAACTGCGAATGATAGGTCTGCAATAGCTACCTATTACAGTTGATGTCAGTATCAATAATAATAGCTTGTTCAAAAAAGGTACACTAAACTTTGCCAATAGCTCACCTCTACAGTTGGTAGATTACCATCTCCATTTCGGTAATAACTTTTGTTTGTCTGCTTTCTGTTTTCCAGAAATACAATGGTCATCTTCAACAGTTGGACAGCACAGTTAAACAAAACCACCACAAGAAGGTACTTGCTCCAAATTTACTTTAGTAGTTCCTACCAGCTGCTACTACCTCAGCAATTCGTAATGATGGATGCTCATATGTCGTATTACTGTGCTCATCACACAGATGAAAACAATCTCACATGCAGATACAGATGCTTGGAATCCATCTCCATAGGTTTGACAACAGAATTCCAGGTCAATCCAATGTTAATGCCAGTTTAAATTACCAGCCTATATTATATACAACACAGAACAAAAAAAGATATAAGAATGTAATCGTTCCTTCTTTGTTTTGCACTTGCTCGGTAGAAGAAGCTGCCGACTAAGGAATTGACATTAACACCTCCAAAGAGAGAGGGCAAATCGGAGTTTCTTAAGCCAGCTTTCAAGCAGTAAAAACCAAATAATAGCCTCTCCTTATTTGCTCCCGCTTGGTCATTGAGCAGTCAGCTGAGCTGCGACGAGCAATTGAGTCACACACTACAGGATGGCTAGAGGTATCTCTTTACTACAAAATGCCTTGCATTATATATTTCTAGAGATTTTCACATATCTGAAACATTCCTTCTCAGATTGTTGTGCTACATCAACTACTTTTTCCCCATTTTGCTTATTACTGTTGACTTATTTTGGGGTGATAACTCGTTTATAGCTTTTATATGAATTGTATACATTACCTCTAGCCAAACCATGTATCTTTGTATAGATATCGTCTTTTCACTTCGGATATTGAGTTAAAAATGGTGGAAGATGATATATTGCTGCACATAAAAGCGGTTGATATGATCATTCTTGACAATCTGGACTCGACATACAAATTATCACTCTATCAAGATTATCTTGATTCTTGTTTTGAGAAAATCATCATTAATTCCTTAATCTCAAAGAAAATCACTGATGCTCTCTCTTTTGTTTCTAACAGATGGTTATTCATAAAAAAAAACAGAGTACCGACAAAAAAAGCAATTTCATTCCAGAGGAGCTGCGTGATTCTATAGTCCCTTAGCTCCAGACTTTTGAAAGCTTTAGATACTTTACATACTTATTGATGTACTCTCTACTACATTGCTACTTTTACCTGCTGTTCCATATTTTGATTTCTCACAAGGTACATGTAGAGTCTCTCAAAATAATCTGCCGATTATCGATCCATATAAGGTTTAGCTATTCTTTGAACACAGATGTATATTGTACCATTCCCAATCTAATAATTAAGTCATACATACGATTTTTATTTACTTCATGCAACGCTATGGTTCACCGCTAGTACTCACTATAGTAGTTGGTATATTAGTCTCATGGTTTCTTCCTATAATTATACGCGTCGTGTCAACAGCTAACTCAAAGAACAAATTAGTTGTATATGTATGTATGCAATACTCACAAAGAGAGAGAAGGTGTGTATATATATAACTCATGTTTGCAAGTGAAGTTGAGTTTTTTTAATGTCATTTGTGTCGATTTCCTTACATTCTCTAGCTTAATCGGCTATATATATCAGGTCCTCTGCGCCATTGAGAGGTCCACCACATAAACAGTGTTTCGTGGGAGAGTAAACAGTGCTACGTCGTAGTATAGTAGTAAAAAACGTAGAAAAGTAGGGGGGGGAGGACTGTAGCAAAAAATACTGTATTTAAAACTATGGCACTTGATCTCGGCCTTTAATTTTTAATCGAACGGCGGAGATCGCTCCTAATGTCCATACACTGTAAATCTTTTGCATTAACTCATTCAATGGAGAGGATCAATCCTCTCTTTGACCTAGCTTGATGTTGGTGAGCGCGCGTCACTTGCTTGTTTTGGCCTATGTACTTACTGTCGTGGTATAAAATGGACCAAACAGTAAACAAGAGGGGAGACCCTCCGCCTCGTAAGAAGGGGCCAAAGGGTCTCGGATGTGGAGTTCGAACTAAGAATGCTCTTATTTTTATTGCCAAAAAGTAGGATCCCCTTACATTGTGAGGGAGGAGGGCTATTTATAGCCTTCCCAACCTGGTACATGGAATTACACTTGTACCCCTAGTGAAGTACACGGAATGTAGGGGCAACATGGGAGTTTCCAAGTCTAGGAGTAGGTCTGGGAGCACGGTAGTCCTCCTGGACTGGCGTGCCAGGTTGTGGACCGGTCTACCTCACTGGCATTGTGCCTGGTGGTGGGTGTGAGGCCCGCCAGTAGTCCCCGCTTGGGGGTGTCTCAGCTCATGCCTCCTAGGGACCCCGGGGACCCCTCCGGAGCCTCCGGACACCCCTCCGGGGGGCCTCGGGGCCCATCCGGAGGCCCTTCGTCGTGGTCTCAGCGGGGCCCCCGGCATCGCAGTCCTTTGGGTTGTCGCTTTGTCTTGGTGAGGGCGGTGGGCGCCCTATGACAAGCCCTCGCGATCGAGGCCTGCCGCCATGGTCAAACCGCGCAGATTCTCCCGAAAGGTCGTGCACACCATCCCCTCGGGCTTGGCGGCATGGTTTGAAACGTTGGTGAAAGTCTGTCTTTGGTGGAACTGCGATATTAGGGTTGGTGCGGCGCTTATAATGGCGCGGTGGCGCTTGTCTTATTGGGATTTTGCGCTTGTGGCATCTTGGGTTGTCGTGCCATAAATGGCGAAATACGCCTTTGTTGATGGGCCGCGTGGCGGTTAGCGATGGGACGGGATGCCTCGAGTTCCACCGTGGGTCCGCCGCCTATAAATATGCGCGGTACTCACAATGGAACCATCCCATCGCCATTCTGCTCTCGCTCTTAGTCCCGTCGCTGCCGCTTTGTCCATTGTGGTGTCGATCATGGCGAAGGGTGCTAGGGATGTCTTAGGGAGGTGTCTTATCTGGCGAAGGGAGGTCTCGTAACCAACCTTGTACTCGGCACCCTCGTTGACGATGGTAAGTGGAGAGTCTGGAGAAAGTCCGGCGCCGAATGAAACTACCGGCCCCGGGACGATGAGGTTGTTGTCTTCGTCGCGTTCTTCGATGCGGGTCTTCGCTTGCCGTGTGTTGACCTCGTCAAGGACGTGCTCCGGTTATACGGGGTGGAGCTGGCGCAGCTCACGCCGAACTCGATCGTCAAGCTCGGGGTCTTCGAGTGGATGCCGCAGTCGCCGGCGAAGCGGCGAAGGCGATCGCTCGCGTATCTACGATGGTCGCCGCCACCAAGAAGAAGAAAGAAACGATGGCGAGACGCTGAACTTTGGCACCGTGAATTTCCAGCCACGCGCCCGGTGCTCGATGTACCTGCCCACCCCGGCGGCGCGGAACCACTGGGACACCGACTGGACGCGTCGGTGGTTTTACCACAAGTCGTCTCGAGAGGACGGCTTGCAATCGCGGGGTGGGCCGATAAGACTTGTGGCCAGTCCCGAAGTGGGCCCTACCGCACGGGAGGAGGCTCTCGTCCGCTCTGGCTGGGCGTGATAACGATTGTCCACCCGGATCTGGTGGAAGAATTTCAGGTTTTCGGGATCGGCCCTTGGCAGGGGCTGGGCGTGGAGATAGTGACGGCAAAGTCTGGGCGGTCGACCCTGACCGTAAAGGGGCACGAAGGTATGAATTCTTTAGCTCACGACCTCGTTGTCTCTCCGCCGGGCATTGTCTTTTGTCCTTCGCACGGCTCGTGACTTTTGTTCTGGGCGGGTGTCTTCGCAGTCGTGGCCATCAACGAGGCGGCTCGCCTCGCGGCGAGTCTTCGCTGGGCCGTATACGGCGAAGAACATTCAAAAGCAGCGTCCGCGGTGGTCTTGATCGCGGCTCAATGGCGTCGGTCCGTCCGTTCGTCTTTCCGAACTTCCGGACCGGATCTTGGGAAGAGGAAGCGTCTTGCTTTGCCAAAGCGCGGACCGGGACCGATTACCGCTTGATGCAGCTTGCGTGCCTGCCGAACCCTGCTTGGCGCTGTTACTGTCGGAGGGTGCGAAGCCGCGACCGCATTCGCCTAAGCGGCGGCGGTGGTCCCAGTGAGGGTCGGCGAGTTCACGCGGCTCTTCGTCAGGCGAGCCTAGTGGCTCGGCCGATGATGGCGCGTCGAAGGATGCCGTGGGGCACGGTGCGGCGGAGGTAGCCAAGGCGACGGGCGTAATTGACAGCGAGCCTTGCCATCGAGTCCTCGGCGAAGAGACCTCGTCGCATCTATATCTTCGCGGGTGGAGGTAACCGGGCACCCGGTCACTCCGCGGCGTGCTGACATCGTTACGGAGGAGCTAGTCGCACCGCGAACCCCGCGAGTCTGGCGTCGATCGTTTGGTGATTGGTGTCACATGCCTTGGCGCTGTCTGTGGCGTCTGAGGAGCGGGCGATCTTGAACGGTCGATGAAGGAGAGCGCGTGTGGCGGGGCGACACGCCGTCGAGGCGCCATCGGTTCTGCGGTGTCGGGGTTCCGCAGCCGCGACTCTGCGGCCGTGGTGCGAACCATGTAAACCTTGACCCGTTGTCGCGCGAGACTTCGCCGTGAGTCCGGCGTTGCGAAGGTTTGCGGCGGTGGGGAATTTTGCTCGCTCGCCGCTCCTCTCGCCTTTTCAAGAAGATGGCCATAAGGACATGATCGAGAGCGTGGAGGCGAATGCCATGAAGGTTTGGCTCTTTGGCGCAACTTCGGCGTTCTTTTGCCGTTTCTACGGGTCTACTAATCGAGGCGTTACTCGCGTGCAGACAATGATGCTGGCACGGGTGCTAGATGATGACGTTGCACGGTGTTTCGGCAAAATCCAGCAAGAGGTCGAGAAGGAGCACTCGAAGAACGAGGCCCTTACCGGCAAGTGCGACTCCCTCGAGGTGAGGTAAAAACTTTGGAGGAGCAAGTGTCAGGCTCGGTCCAGTGGAAGGCTTGAAGGCTCGAGGCGTTAGTCGAGGAGAAATAAGCGGGCGTGTTATCGGAGACCATGGGGGCCGCCACCTTGGTATTGGTGATCTTTGGAAGACGCGTGATGAAGCTTGTGCATTGCCCCTGCGAGGACTCACCTACTTCTTGAGGCGGACATCACCTTTGGTGAAAAAAGCGTTGCGAGGGCCATCGTGCCTGCGGCCCGGTCGTATGGAGACCACTGCGTGAAGGCAGCCTGGTGCGAGACCCTGGCGTCCTTAGACAAGGTAGGGTGCGCGCATATAGATGCGCTTGCCACCCGCAGCGATTCTGCGTGTACCGGAGAGGAGTTGGCGGGCGTGGAACGACGGACGCGCAAGACGAGCAAGGTCCTTCTGGAGGACTACTGGGCGTTGCGCGGACACGAGGATGCGACTAAGTCCTTCCAAGATCAGCAGGCGAGGAAGGCGAAAGGGAAGTCTCCGTCGGCCGAGGAGGCTATGGCTCATGAAGGCGGCAAGCGGGGGTCCCTCCGCGATGACAAGGTGTGACCCTCCGCTTGCCCGGAGCGACTCAAAACTCTTAATGTAGCATAGTATTGCGAACTGTAGTTTGGGCGGTTCGGTTTCTGTTTGTTCTATCTCTTTTCTTTTTTTTGATGTTGGGGAAGCAAAAAACACTTTTTGTCGGGGCTTTTGCTCGTGTAATGCTTTGTTGGTGTTGAATAGAAAACCTTTTGTCTTAGCGATCGTCTTTATCCTGCTGAATTTGTTGTCTTGATCGGATGACGTGGTTTATCTGAGGAGCGATGCTTGTTTAAGTGTCGGTGGGGGGGGTCCTCGCCGCCCATGGGGCAGTGGTTCGTGACTATCGCTTCATGGCGCCCTCGAGGAGCGCGAGATCTGGACAGTGGCTGTGAGGATTTGGTGCGGAACATCATGTGCCATGGCGCGAAGTGGCGGCGATGGAAGAGGGCCAATCAAACCGCTCTATGAAGATGTTTTTCCGTGTTGAGGCGAGGCCGTGAAGGTCTTGTGAACACACGGGGCCCACAGGCCACGCCGGGTTGTTAGTGCGGCGGGGGCCTGGTGCCTCGCGTCCCGGGGGAAGCCGACAAGCTCATCGGATACCCCAAGGCGTGGTTGTCTGAGGGCAATATGAGCGACTAGTTCTTTTGGAAGCGTCTGACGAGTTGTTTGCTTGGGCAGCGATAAGGAGGAGTGGGACTTTGTCCCAAAGATGTCTGGCCATGACAGCGAGGTTAATAGCAAGCGATTTGTGCTCCCTATTTGTTTCGTGTTGTAACGTAATGAGATGTACATTGTGTTGAGTGTTTTTAATAACATCGGCGTGATTGTCTTCGCACGCCTTCTGCTTGTCTGCCTTGGTCGGTTCCTCTTGTTTGTTTTGAGGAGGAAGCCTCGCGAAATCCCCATTCTTTTTAGATAGGGCTCGGGAGCCACGATCTTTGTGTTGGGGAGGAAGCCTCGCGCCATCCCCCATTCTTTTAGATAGGGCTCAGGAGCCAGTCTTTGTTTGGGGAGGAAGCCTCACCGTCCCCATTCTTTTTAGATGGGGCTCAGGGGAGCCCCAGTCTTTGTTTGAGGGGAGGCGAAGTCTCGCGCCGTCCCCGTTCTTTTAGATAGGGCTCAGGGAGCCCGATCTTTGTTGGGGAGGCGAAGCCTCTGCTGCGTCCCCATTCTTTTTAGATAGGGCTCGGGAGCCCCGATCTTTGTTTGGGGGCGAAGCCTCGTGCGATCCCATTCTTTTTAGATGGGGCTCAGGGGCCCAGTCTTTGTTTTGGGAGGCGAAGCCTCGCGCCGTCCCTCATTCTTTTTAGATGGGGCTCAGGGCCCAGTCTTTGTTTGGGAGGCGGAAGCCTCATGCGAATCCCATTCTTTTAGATGGGGCTCAGGGAGCCATCTTTGTTTGAGGAGAAGCCTCGTGCCCCCCCGTTCTTTTTAGATAGGGCTCGGAGCCACGATCTTTTTCTTCAGGGGCGAAGCCTCGCGCACGCCCCCATTCTTTTTAGATAGGGCTCGGGAGCCAGTCTTTGTTTGGGAGGCGAAGCCTACGGCCCCCCATTCTTTTTAGATGGGGCTCAGGGAGCCAGTCTTTGTTTGAGGAGGCGGCCTCGCGCCGTCCCCCATTCTTTTTAGATGGGGCTCCGGGGAGCCCTGATCTTTGTTTGAGGCGAAGCCTCGCGTCCCCATTCTTTTAGATAGGGCTCAGGAGCCCAGTCTTTGTTTGGGGCGAAGCCTGTGCCGTCCCCATTCTTTTAGATAGGGCTCAGGAGCCAGATCTTTGTTGAGGGAGGAGAAGCCTCGCACCGTCCCCCATTCTTTTTAGATAGGCTCAGGGGAGCCGTCTTTGTTTGAGGCGAAGCCTCGCGCCGTCCCGTTCTTTTAGATGGGGCTCAGGAGCCTGATCTTTGTTTGAGGGAGGCGAAGCCTCGCGCCGCCCCCGTTCTTTTAGATGGGGCTCAGGAGCCTCGATCTTTGTTTGGGAGGCGAAGCCTGCGCAGCCCCCGTTCTTTTAGATAGGGCTCGGGAGCCCCGATCTTTGATGCCGGGAGGAGGGCCTCGCGCCGCCCCCATTCTTTTTAGATAGGGCTCGGGAGCCCAGATCTTTGTTTGGGAGGCGAAGCCTGGCCGTCCCATTCTTTTAGATAGGGCTCAGGAGAGCCACGATCTTTTGTTTCAGGAGGCGAAGCCTCGCGCCGTCCCCATTCTTTTTAGATGGGGCTCAGGGAGCCCCGATCTTTGTTTGGGAGGCGAAGCCTCGTGCGTCCCGTTCTTTTTAGATGGGGCTCGAGAGCCGATCTTTGTTGGGAGGCGAAGTCTCGCCGCCCCCATTCTTTTAGATAGGGCTCAGGAGCCAGATCTTTGTTTCGGGAGGCGAAGCCTCACGCCGCCCCCGTTCTTTTAGATGGGGCTCACGGGAGCCCCGATCTTTGCCGGGGAGGCGGCCTCGCGACCCCCGTTCTTTTAGATGGGGCTCGAGGAGCCACGATCTTTGTTTGAGGCGAAGCCTCGCCGTTCCTCATTCTTTATCGTGTATGCCATTTGTGTAGGGCGTCGGGATGCACGTGGCCAATGCCACGCGCGTGGCTAACAGGTTTATGCGCCCGTCCGCTAAGGGTGGAGGTGTGCACCGGGGTCTAGGGCCATCGCGGTGTCTTGAATTTATACACTGCATGAAGAGGCGGTGTGCACCAGAACCTAGGGCCATGCGCGCGGTGGCTTGAGTTTATACACCTTGCCTGCTGGCGGTGTGCTGGGTGCCTAGGGCCATGCGTGGTGGCTTGAGTTTATACACCGCCTGCATGAGGCGGTGTGCACCGGGGCCTAGGGCCATGCACGGTGTCTTGAGTTTATACACCTGCCCGCGAAGGGGGGCGGTGTGCACCGGGGCCTAGGGCCATGCGCGGTGGCTTGATTTTAAAGTGTGGTGGCCGCGAGGTACTTGCCCACCTCGTCTTCTTTGCAATTGCCCACCTCGTCTTCTTTGCAATTGCAGCAAGTTCCCAAAAGTTACATATTTGTACATGTCGCCCCGAGGTCCCACTGGGTGGGCTTGGAGGAGGGCGGATCCTTGTCGGCCAAGGTAGGGCCTTTGTACAAAATACAAAAAAAAAAACCTTCTAGGGGTAGAATCACAGGCTCCTAGCGTTCGTGTATGGCAGATGTTGGCCCTCCGGGGTAGCGATGTAGTGCTGTAGTGCCCTTGTGCTCTTGGTGATGATGTAGGGGCCCTCCCATTTGGACTCAAGCACCTCTCTGTGGAGGGGTTGGCGACTCGTTTGGGGACCATGTCACAGTCTGAAGGCGGGGCCTCGCTTTCTTGTTGTATGATTTTGCCATGCCATCCGTATCTTGCCATGGTTGAGATTGCTTCGGCGAGTTTCTTCTAGGAGGTCGAGGAGACTTCACGATTAGCTTGGTCGATATCTTGTGTTGCCGCAGAGATCTTCTGGCGAAACTCCCTAAAGTCATTGCTTCATCCCCAGAAGAGCGGCTTGAGCGGGGAAGCTTGTGGCTCAGTAGGCGTTGTCGCGAAGGGCCCACAATGCCTTCTGTAGCTCTTCCGGCGAGCCTGGCAATCCACGAGCCGCTTGTTGAGGCGGTGATCGGTTGCCTTGGCAGCTCTCTTGCTCCGTTGGCCTCGGGGTGACCCAGCGAGGCGTATTGTGATCTTGAGGCGTGACAAAAGCATATGGCAAGTGGAGTCAAAGCGGGTGCAGTTATCGGTGGCGATGTCATGACACCGTATCTGCGGATGATGTTCTTCCATGCGAATCTGCAGGCGTGCTGACCATGATTTTGGTGGCGGGCTCGCCTCCGCCCATCTCGAAGTATTCTATGGCGACAAAAGCGAGCGGAGCGCCTGCGGCCGGGAAGGGCCGATGATGTCGATCCCCATCGTGCGAAGGCGGATGGGGGTAGCGGCTGGAGGGGTAATGTCTGGCGCCCGGAACATGACTAGCCCATTAGCAACCTTGCAATCTTCGAGCGAGTCTGGGCGTCCGGGCTGTATAATATCTGAGTCTTGGCGAAAGGCGCTGCGGCGATGCTCGGGGGCTTGAGTGCGCTCCATGATCTCCCTCATGGATGTGCCAACGAGTCCCTTCCTTCTTAGTGCGATACACATAGGAGAAATGGGGTGCCTACGCCCCGCTGGCCTGGTCGCCGTTTATAATACTGATAGTTTGGGAAGCGATGCTTGAGTCTTCGCGACTCCGCCGAATCCTCGGGCTCTTCACCTTGAAGGTAGGCAATGATCGACTTCATGTCTGCTTCATCAACAGCCAGGACGGACGCGTGGTCCTTTGCTTTAATGGTCGGTCATTAGACTCGGCCCTTGTGCCTCCGGGGATGCACAGGGCTCCTCTGGCGTAGAAGTATGTGATACCTCGTGAAGATTCGGGCTTGGGGCGTCGCTTTGAGCTTGCCGCCAGCGAGTCGATCTCTGCTTCATTGTTGCCGAGGATTGCTTGTATGGTGATCTTAGAAGTGACTTCGTTCTTTGCTCATATGGTCTTGAATATCGCGCTATTTGGGGTCCTTAGTCCGAAGCTTTTGTCAGTGGCCGCCATGAAGCGGAGTCGCTCTTGATTATAGCGCGCCTAAGCGCCCAGGCTTTAACTGCGGAGTCAATGATGAAACCGTACTCCATTGCATTATTGGTTAATGGGAAATCGGCGTCTGCGTATGACATACTCCGATCCATCCGGGGCGACGGTATGGCGATCTTTGCTCTCTGCGCACCACGATCCGTCTGTGTGGGCGGTCCATGGTGCGTCTTCTGCTTCTTGGCGGTCTTAAGCAGGGGTCCATTCGGCGGCAATGCGCCGAGGATTGGGATTTGATTGCCGTGCGAAGCGCGAAGGTGATGTCGAAGGTGCCAATTCTCGGCCCACTTGCCGACTTCGCCGGTCGCATCTTTGTTGCGAACATGGCGCCCGGTAGGATGTTGAATGCGGCGATGGGATGCGCCCGAGAAAGTAGTGGTGGAGCTTCGCGAGGCCATGAGTAGAAGCGTCTGTGAGCTTTTCAACTTCGGTGTAGCAGACGCCGCTCCTTGAGCGCCGAACGTAGTACGCAGGCCGTTGGCCATCATCTTCTTACCACGAGCACCGTTGTTGTTGCCGCCGTGTGAGGGCGAGATCGAGGCTGCGCTGAGACTTCGGGCTTGTTAAGGTGGGAAGCGAGTTTAAAGTACCCTTGAGGTCTGGAGCAGCTCTGGCGAGCCTCGGTCAATAAAGCAGCTCCGCATGGTTTTGAAAGAAGAAGCGAGCTTGGATTCGGTGGCAAGGACAAAGAAGCGTGAGAAGCGTGAGCGGCCCGTCGATCTTTGTATGCCAGCGGTGCGGCGCCTCCATCTCCTGGATGGCCCAGATTTTCTCCGGGTTGGCCTCGATGCCTCTTTCAGAAACGAGGAATCCTAGTAACTTGCCGGCCTTGACCCCGAAGGCACACTTGTCGGGGTTTAGCTTGATTCCCTCGCTCCTGAGGTTGCGAAACGTCTCCTGGTGGTCTTCTGCGTGAGAAGCGGCGAGCTTGCTTTTCACCGCGATGTCATCGGCGTGAAGCCGACATTACACCCCAAGCTGCTCGCCTTGACACTTTGGTGATGAGCCGTGTGAAAATTACCGGCGTTTTGAGGCGAAGGGCATTCTGCGGAAGCAAAAGGTCGATTGGTGTTATAAAGGCCGTCTTAACCGTCCTCCTTAGCCATGAAAATTTGATGGTACCAGTATGCATTGAGAAACTCATCGATTCGCGGTTGGAGGTGGCGTCCACGGTGGTCTATCTTGAGAATATGGGAAGTCGTCCTTAGGGAGGCCTTGTTGAGTCTGTGAAGTCGGCCTTTATCGTCATTGCCGAATCCTCTTTTGGACCAAGGCCGGGTTTGCTAGCCACTCAAGTGCTTGATCTCACGACAACCCCGCCTTGAGGAGCTTAGCTATTTGGCCTTGGCGGCTGTAGCCGCTCGGCGTCATCGCGACCTTGACTTTGCTTCTTCGGTGTAACCGCTCGGAAGGCGGCGATGCTCCATGGTTTCGCATGACCCCGCTGGAATGTCCTCCGGACACCGAGCAAAAACATCGGAGTTGGCGGCACGCAGAAAGGATGGCGTCGGCGCTCTCGTCTTGAAGCTCGATCCCAGGCGGCAGTTTTTCGGGAGCGCATCTTCGGGGCGACTTTCCAAGCTGGCCCTCGGTTTGGCCCTTAGGGCCCACTTGCCGGAGGCTTCGGTGGGGCGCGCATTTGCGTGGACTATGTGAACATGGCGGGCGAAGGGGTCGATGGCTAACTTCGCTTTGCCTTGCGAGGTCTTAGTCGCCCATGCGGTGATGGCGCCTCCTGGGTGGGGATCTTCATGCATATGTAGTTGTGGTGGGCGCATCGCCTTGAAGGCGTTCAACGTTCTTGTGACCCAAAATGGCATTATCTTGATGCGGCATATGGACTATGTCGAAGGTGATGGTCTCCGTCTTGGAAGTGGGGCCCTTCTTAGAAGGTGACGGCAGTCGTCTGTCTGGCGCCGTCACCGGTCTTCCGGCCTCTGAGGGTATGCGGGGGCGACAGCGGTCGCGAGGATCATCATTTTGTCGAAGGCATCTCCAAACAAGAGGTCGTGAAGCTCCGCCATCCACGGAGGCGTCGACCTCGAAGTCGCGATGGTAGCGGAAATGACGAGGGGGTCTTGGTGTGGGAAGTGGATGCCCTGGGCATCCCGGGAATAAGGTGGTAGGTACCTCGGCATACCGGGGTGGCCCTTGCGCGGGCCATGCCACGACATGGTGGATTTGTCGGCGTGGTAGCGCGCCTCTTGGACTTTAAGTAGAGTGAGGATCCACCGCTATCATGTTTATTATCTGGCGGCGTGGCTCGTCGCGGGCTCCTCGGTCGTGGCCTCGGCAAGCCGGACCGAACAGCCCGATGCGGAGTCCCTAGGGCCCTCGCCCTCCGTTAGTTCTGGCGGCGGTTGATGTAATCGTTCATAGCGCAATAGTGCGGCGATTCGCGGTGGTATCTGGCACTTTCGCCATGGAAGTCATGATATGGCGTGACCTTCTTCTGCGCCGTCGCGGGTGTTTGATTGCCGCCTCGCCGTCGTCGCGGCCTCTTGACGCCATTTTTGTGCCTTCTTGATCTTGGGTGGCGTCTACATGGTAGATTCGCGACCCTTGATGATAGTTCTTGGCGTGGTTTGGAAGTTAGGCTAGTGCGGTTTGTTACAGCCCGCTTGCGGTTTTAGGCGTTGTGGTGCTTGCGACCTCGCCCTCCTCTGCTTATCCTCTTAGCTCGCGTACTCCTCCATTTTGTTGAAGAGCTTCGGCGGCGGTGGAATAGGCTTGCGAGCGAGCCTTTACGGCGGGCCTTACAGCCTGAGTTGCCACGTTGATTACCGTTGTCTCGTTGGCGCCCCTCATGGTATTTCACCTCGGCGAACCTCTGAAGAAGCTCTGGAGGATCGCCCGAGGCCACTTCTGATGAGCAGTGTCCGTCTTTTGGCTCGACATAGTTTCCTTGGAAGTTGTTGCGCTGGGTCGGCAAGCTGCTCCCAGCGTACCGCACGGACGGGGATGGTGAAGAACCATGTGAGGCGGCGCCCTTGAGGTGAGGAGATACTTTTTGCCCGTGGTGTCGTCCACTTTTTGGCCTCTATGGCCGTTTGTGAACTGGAGAACTCTGCGGGATCGATGGTGCCTTCAAAGGGGTGACTCGGGCATCTTGAAGTCCTTGGGCGGCGTCTTGCTTCAAGCCTAGCTCAGCAGAATTAGGATCCCCGGATCGGGAGATTTGCTGAGGAGTGGTGGCGCTCCGGAAGGTCTGTTGGCCCGTGTGGCCATGTGAGCCACCCTCTGCTGCTTTGCTTAAGCTAAGGAGCTCCATGGGAGTCAACAAGTTCATTGGAGGGCCTCATAAGTCTCTTTGTGCTGGCAAGCTGACCCGGGGTCAGGCGGGATGTTGGGGGTTAGACAAGGGTGCTTCGGCGGGTTGGGTGTCGCCTCCGTGAGTGGAGTTATTCGCCTCTTCCTCCGCGATCCGTGCGGCCACCGCCGCCGCTGAGGACGCCCTGCTTCTCTTGGCCCTTGGTGTGTTGGGGGCATGCAGCCTGTGGCAACCGGCCCGTGAAACCTTGGATCTTGACCTTGAGAGGCCATCCCCTCCCGGGTCTTGTGACTTTTTCGTCGAACCGGAATGGTATGGCTGTCGTGGTATAAAATGGACAGACGATAAACAAGAGGAGACCCTCGCCTCGTAGAAAGAGACCAAGGGTCTCGGATGTGGAGTTCGGACCAAGAATGCTCTTATTTTTATTGCCATGAGATCCTTACATTGTGAGGGAGGAGGGCTATTATAGCCTTCCCAACTTGGTACATGGAATTACACTTGTACCCCTAGTGAAGTATCACGGAATGTAGGGAACAGCAGGAGTTTCAAGTCTAGGAGTAGGTTTGGGAGCACGGTAGTCCTCCACTGGACACGCCTACCGGGTTGTGGACGGTCTACCTCCGGCATTGTGCCTCGGGTGGTCGATGTGAGGCCGCCGTAGTCCCCCTTTGGGGTGTCTCACTCGTGCCTCACAGGGGACCCGGGGACCCCTCTCGAACCTTTGCCCGTCAGAGGCCCTTCGTCGTGGTCTCGGTGGGGCCCCAAGCTTGTCATGAGTCCTTGGGTTGTCACTGTCTTGAAGTGGGGCGGGTGGGCGCCCTCACGACACTTACCTATGTGCAGTTAGCACCTCCATCCACACTCTCTAGCCAGCCATAGTGAACGAAACTAAGATCATCTCCTATGTGTTGTTTTAGCTGGTTCAAAGAAGGAGAGATAAGATATTGAATCAATTCAATACATTGGAGGGGTCGATTCCAACAAAAAAAAATCATGAAACCGGACTTTACATATGAGTCGATTCAAAGCATTAAACAACTGATATGGGCCCAGTTATGAGAGAGAGAGAGAGCGCGCGGTTGAGAGAGGATTTTTTTGTGGTTTTTTAATGTAACGTGGGTCCCAGTTATTAGTAGGAATTGGGTTAATACATTGGAGAAAAACAATGCTAGTTCCTTGATTGCTTATGTGGTATCTCTTTGAATTGATGTCTGTTCAATACACTAAAGATGTTCTAAGGAAGCTTAATTGATTTCCTAAAGGTTTAATTGATTCAACAAGCCGGCCAATATATAGCGTGTATTTTTACCACAATTAAGCTTGCTAGGTAAAATGATTCATGGGACTCACCCCCGATTAATTGCAGCATGTTGTAGTAAGGTTGTCTCTAGCCTATGCCAGCTAGGATTTGTGCATACCTAGAAGACAGAGGGGAGGTCATTGACAATGCAGTAGTCGTCTTTAGTGCGCGAACTAAGGCACGAACAAATGGCTTTGACGTCGTTATACAGAGCTCGTCTACTCCCCATGCGGTTTGTGGGCCCAGGTGTTCGGAACACGCCACCTGCAAGTTGGATATGGATGTAGGTCGACCACGACGGCGAGCCCGGCTTCTCCATCCGATGACCGCGACGGCAAGCTTCGGATCTTGAGGCCGACGGCTCAAATTCGAGTGACTGGAATCCTGATCCGGCCAGATGTGGATGCCAACCGCTCAGATCTAGCTGACGACGGCTTGGTCGTCAGAGATGGAGAGCGTGGTAGCGATGTGAGGAAGCGATGAGGGCGGTGTGGCGATGGGGAAGAAAAAGGTGGTGGGCGTTACTGGCGAGGCGGCAGTGGCGGGGCGGGGTGCCCAGAGAGGAGGAAGAGTGGATGGTGTTGGTGTGGGTGGTGATTGCTGAGAGGAGGGAGAAGAGAGAGGGATGGATGGGTGAATTTAATATCTGACAGATGGATCTATAAAAAAAGAGGAGAATATAAAATAATGTTATAGACTGTGCAAAAGATAGACCATTGTTAGATTGTCTTTTGTTGAGGTGGATAGTTCATAGATGACACCGTTGTACATGCCCTTAGGCCTGTTTGGAACGTGGGGGACAAGATGTTTTCCGTACCCTTGACGTTAGCACTGCATGCATAGTACTCTATGGTTAATTTGGTGCGCGATATGCTTGTGGTCTCCTCTCCTGGTCTGAGCAAGAGATGACTAATTGCACGACACTCTTGCCTTTCCTAATTTCCTTGTTCGTTGTGGTGGGGATCTAGAGCTATCTATCTATCTACTCTTGTTGGTCCATCTCCATCTCTGCCAGCTTAGCTTGCTTGGGTGGCTAGTGGTGGTGGTTGTACCCCCAGCCCACCAGGGTTCAAACCCTATGTTTGACCCTGCGTGTCTCATTTAGGAGGATTTTCTTTCAGTGGGAGGCGATGTACCCCTCGCAAGCGAGGCACCGGTGGTGACTTCATCATTTCTTCAAGCTCCGCTCATCCAGTCTTCCGTAGGTGTCATGTGGTGGTGTGCGTGTGTCATGTGTGTGGGCCTCTATGTGTTGTACTGGGTGTTTCGCAAAAAAAATACCACGTACTAGCACTGAATCCTCTTTAATTTGGTGATGTTCTTAGCGAGTTAGCGATGTATATATGTATGGCTAAAGAGACCCAGAAATGACCATCTACACTCGCGTCCACAATCCCTCTCCTCTATTTCTACCTCGAGATTTGCACCAAAAGAATTAGGTTGGAATTAGAAATCAATAATGTCACATCACCGTCTCCTAATCTCCCTCCTTAGTTCAAATTTTGAATGAGCCGGCCATAGTACACCAATTTGAATCTTGCTACATTCAAGTATTTATACAACTCGTCATGTATTATACGAAATTCGTATTTTTGGACATACAACTCAAATGTTGTACATCACTTTCAATTTTGAAGATACACACTGAATACATAGTATAACACACACAGAGTCAAGTATCAAGGGGCCACCTCGACGGTGTGGTATACCGGCGCGGCGCACCTTGGAGACGCTGGCAAGGAAGAAGATGGGCGACGGGTCCAGCACGGTACACGTCGAAGCGGAGGTGAACTGCCGGTGCCAGAGCACCTCGGAAGAGTACATGGCAGCGGCGGCGAGGACCATGGTAGTGGAGGAGTACATGTGTACTCATTGCCAAATCGAAGGAGGATGACCCCGGCGGTGGTGTACTCCTCAACGATGCCGACGCCGGCAGAGGTGGACGATGACACTGATTGACACGAAGGGTCGGGGTGGCTGGAACAGAGGCACCTGGGTCGGAGATGGCCAAATCCGAGAGCGAATACCACCTCAGCGGAGCACGTTGGAACATCGGTCGAGATCCGTCCTAGATTTGGCGGAGGAGGAGCACGAACTTGGTGTTGCCTCGTCTTCGAGAAGGTCCAGATCTAACAGCGCCACCTAGTCGCCGGGACAGCACCAGCGCAGCCTCACTGGTGTTCCTTGCCTCACCAGAGCTGAGGAAGCAGCCCGGCTGCGTCGCCTAGCTGTGAGGACCTGACCTGAGAGGACCCGGAGGGGTCTCCCAGGACCACCTAGGAGGTCCGACAGAACCACCCGGAGGTCTGGGAGGTCCTCCAAGAGCACCCAGAGGTCCTTTAGGATGACCCAGAAGGTCTCTAGGACCACTCGGACGTCCTGGCCTCTGTGCGCTGAGCTAGTCCCAAGATCAGCAAGCTAGCTCGCACAGATACTACATTGGTGACATCACAACCATACAACAACTTAAGATGAAGCAGACAAATTAATATTAACAAAGGGCCTTATGGTCAAGCTTGTTTACAGAGGTGCCACGCAGGGCTAACAACCAAAAGAAACACTGCAGCGGAAACCCAAAACACTTCATAGGGCCATTCGATAAACCCACCGGCTATCGAGTGGAGGACGTCTCCTAGCACGCAGGGTCTTCCATGAACTCCTCCACATAGGGCTCGGAGCACCCAGGGAGGCCTTCGGCTGCTGATTAACTAGAGGGCAAAAGCCATGAGTACTTTGAATGTACTCAGCAAGCCATAGGAAAAATGAATGCAATTATATTTATGCAAGGCTTGCCAAAGAAAAGCTGTATGGTTAGTTTGCAGAAAGCAACATTTATTAGAAATACAATAAGTAGATTGCAAAGCACAAGTTGAAAAAATAATACATAAGTAAACAAGTTCTTTGAAAACATCACACGACCGCCCAGTCGCATGCCAACCCACTCGGACCCAAACCCAACTTTTTGAAAGAATCTACCCCTTGTGTGAAAGAACCGAGCATGTCCATTATCGAGGACGCGACTATCCGAATAGATTTTACACTCTGCAGAGGTTATGCACTTTACCCACAAGACACGAAGTCCTCTAGTTGGTTGGGCACCCGTCGATGCCCCTGCTCACTTCCTTTGGTAAGTAGTCTAGATCTCGTGACAAGGCCTTTACAAAGGTCAGTCCAGACTTGGTTCTGCCCACTGAGGATTCGCTTTTCAGGGCCCCCTCTTGCGCCATTTCGACCACCACGGCAGAACCGCATATGGACCTCACTAATTAGTTGGCCAGGACCACCCACCCTAGACTTGTGGTTGCACGGGAATGACCTATATCGATGGCGTACAAGGTTAAGTCCTTAGTTGACTGCTCAGGCGAGTTTGACCACAACCCAATGTGCACAAGGCATTTACTCACCCCCTGACTACTCGCCCGTGCATAAAACATTTTCTGGTTCAACCCGGCCAAATGACCATTCTAGTCTTGGCACACAATTTTTAACAACAGTGGCATTGCCACGATTCCATAGCTCATAAGTCAAGATTATCATTGTTGGGTTCAACCCAGCCAGAGAACCACCCAGTCCTGGCATACAAATTTTAGTTATGGTGACAACAAATGTCGTAGCCTCACGCAAGGCCACACTTCGTTTTAATCAGCTACACCGACAGCTACTACACAAGCCACAACCGGTGCGCTGGGGGTAAGCTAACTGTGATGATTCATGGTGAGAACGACGTCTACTAAAGCATGGCTAAGCAAAACTAGCGCACCCATGTTGGTATTCAAAGACATCCAACTAAGATAACCCATCCTACAGGTATCCAAGGGTACATGTCAACATGTTGTATTCAATCATACCAAGGAGTCATACTGGCAAGTGGTGCTTAACTATCTCCCAAACTATTTTTCTATAAAACTAGCCATGCATGTTTATAATAAAACATTTTTTTTTTGCAAAATGGGTTCAACATGATCAAAGGTCTATGACTTGCCTTCACCAAAGAGCTGAGAGACTTCTGCTGAGAAGGCTGGGTCCAGGAAGTCTTCAGAACAACCGGATCCTACACGTTTTCGAAAAGAGCCAAGTCAATAAAACAACTTCAAAAACAAACCAAAGAACTCACCAAACCAGAGCTGAAAGAAAGCAAAGATTTTGACGAAGGAAAGAGGTGGAACCACTTCAAAAGAGAGCTTGAACAAAGGTGGCCGGGAGAGCAAATGAGAGTGAGGGAGAGAGAGCTAAAAGAGAGGCAAAAAGAGCTCCCAGGCACTCTATTTATAGAGGAAAAAGAGGGCCCCGGGCAACCGGATGAGATGGTAAGACTTGCCGGGGGGGGCTCGGCAAGGTTCAACGGAGACAACGGCATTTAATGCCCACGTCGCAATGGGGCAGCAGCAATTAATGCGCACGTCCCACAAAGACAGCCGCATTAAATGCGCACGTCTCCACCGGAGGAGGGCAAGGAAGAGAAAGCAACCAGTGCTGGTCAGCGACTGGTCAAGAGGGTGGTCTTTGCAAAAGATCAGGAGGGTGGTCTCTGCAAAAAGACCAAGGGGAGGTCACCTATCGCGAGGGGAGGTCACGACAAAACGACAAAAGGAGAGGTCGCGGCCTCAAGGGAGGTCGTGACCCAGAAGGGTGTTCTTTGCAAAAGACCAAGGAGGGTAGTCTTTGCAAAAGACTAAAAGATCCTGAGGACGAGGAGGTCCTAAGGAAACAAGGTAAAACGCGGTGAGCAGGGCTGTCCGATTTGAATCGGGCGATCCTCAAGGAAGTGGAATGTTCGGACCAGCTGAACGCTACACCTCGATCGGGCCATCCAAAAAGGATTGGACGGTCCACGAGTGGGAAGGACGCGAGGCTGGTTCGGACCGTGCAAAGGGAAAAAGGGGGGGTCCGAACCCAAAAGGAGATCCAACGGAGGAGATCCAAAGGGGAGGTCCTGAACGGTCAAGATCAAAACCAAGGAAGGTAGAGCGATAGCAAGGAAAACACGGGGAAGCTGGGGCTGTCAGATCTTGATCGAACGGGGCAAAGCGATAAAGGTCTGGATCAAGCGGAAGGCTTGAATGGACGCGAGGGAGGTCCCAATGGTCCGGATAAACACAGAGGAGGTCTCAACGGCCAAGATGAAGTCAAAGGAGATCTTCGATGGTTAAGACCAACACAGAGGAGGTCTCAACGACCAAGATAGAACCAAAGGAGATCCCGACGGTCAAGGTCAATACAGAGGAGGTCTCAACGGCCAAGATAAAGTCAAAGGAGATCTCGACGGTTAAGACCAACACAGAGGAGGTCTCAACGGCCAAGATGGAACCAAAGGAGATCCCGATGATCAAGACCAACATAGAGGAGGTCTCAAAGGCCAAGATGAAGCCAAAGGAGATCTCGACGGTTAAGACCAACACAGAGGAGGTCTCAACGGCCAAGATGAAGCCAAAGGAGATCTTGACGGTTAAGACCAACGTAGAGGAGGTCTCAACGGCCAAGATGCAGCCAAAGGAGATCTCGATGGTCAAGACCACCGCAGAGGAGGTCTCAACGGCCAAGATGAAGCCAAAGGAGATCTCGACGGTCAAGACCAACGCAGAGGAGGTCTCAACGGCCAAGATGAAGCCAAATGAGATCTCGACGGTTAAGACCAACGCAGAGGAGGTTTCAACGGCCAAGATGAAGCCAAAGGAGATCTCGGCGGTTAAGACCAACGCAGAGGAGGTCTCAACGGCCAAGATGCAACCAAAGGAGATCTCGACGGTCAAGACCAACACAGAGGAGGTCTCAACGGCCAAGAGGAACATAAGGGAGATCTCGACAGTCAAGACCAACACAGGGGAGGTCTCAACAGTCAAGATGGACACAAGGGAGATCTTGGAAGGAGATACTCAACCCGAGCGATGGGTTTCGAAAATCAAGAACATTTGAAACACACACCCGAGCTGGGGGCACCTCGAGGGTGGTCGTGACCCAAAGGGGAGGTCAAAACCAAGAGGGGATGCAAACGGAGGAGGTCTAGACCACAAGGAGGTCTAAACAGAGAAGGTGGTTTAGATCAAAAGAAGGTCTAAACCCCGAAAAGAGATTCAAACCAACAAAGAGGTCGGAAAGAGGTCTGGACTAAAGGAAAGTCCAAGCAAAGGGCACCAGGGGAGGTTCAGAGAGGTTAAGAGGAGGTCTGAACTAGAGGGAGGTCTGCTGAGCCTAGGAGGACACAGCACGAATAGGGAAAGGAGACCTGGGCATCAGGGGAGGTCCAAAGAAAAGACACGAGGGGAGGTCCAAAGGGAAGGAAGGTCTGAACCAAAGAGAAGGTTCAAACGGAAAGGAGATTTAGGCCAACAAGGAGATTTAAACCAAGAAGAAGGCCTAGACTAAGGGAAAGTCCAGACATGGGACACAAGGGGGAGATCCAAGGAAGGGAGGTCTGGACTAAAGGAAAGTCCAAACAGAAGAGTGGTCAAGGGAAGTCTAGAGAGGTTCTGACCAAAGGGAAGGCGCGACCAACAGGGAGGTCATGACCAAGAGGTGGTCTAACCCGAGAGAGAGGGAGAGGTCTAAAGGGAAAGGGATTCTCAAGACACCCGAGAACTTCAGAAAACACCAGAATAAACCAAACCCGGATTAATTGAAGTTGGATTGATTCATATTAAATCTCTAAATTTCTAAAATCTTCAAGTTAAGCTGGAGCCATTCAACAAAATCGAATTGAAATTTTTTCAAAAGCTCCCGAAAATTGGGATGTTACACTAGCTGGGTCGCTGGTGGTGCACAACACCGCCCAGATTTGGATGAGCCGCCGCCTACTCCACACCAGCACCTCCTTTGCTTGCCCTGTGCTCCTCTGCGGTACGAGATGCATAAGCGAGCCCTGTGCACAAACTTGCCGGATTTGGTGTAGAGAGAGAGAGAGATGCCAATGGTGCGTTTGAACCAGTGGTGGGAGAGAGACTCGAGAGGATAAGGGAGGTGGCAGGCCCAGCTGTACTGTGTATCCGACAAGATGTCATTTCTCTCTCTCCCGTTGCATCACAATTTCATAAATAAAAAGAAAACCTAGAAAAGATTCCCGAATGAATCTCAAAACATCATGGACAGTGGGGATAGTGGGTACATATGAACCATGTTCATATTCTTCTCATTCAGGCTAGCTAGGTGGAAACTTCTCGATCACGACTGGGGTGTCAGTCAATTACATACCGTCATTAATCGGACATATCATGCACATTAAGTGCAAACACTACTTTTTTATTACAAGGTAGACACACGTGAGTGCACTCTCTTACCTACGCCTAAAAATATGGAGGTCGGGGATAATTCTGCAACGTCACAAAATTTCTACTGAAATGCATTTGTATGTGCGTAAAGGTGGACAATAGAATTTGAGCTATAGTGGGTGAAGTTGTATGCTACTTTTCCCTCAAGCCTGCCTCCTCAGCTGGACCAGTGGAGTGCAAGCTAGTCGAAATCGAGTTTTTGGCTAATTTGACACTGTATATAGCCTCAATAGCAAATCCGACCCTCCATCCGCCAAAATTGCAAAAATAGTATCAAGTCCATGCCCCTGCATGCCGCAGGGGCATGGACATCTCCTCCACATGCCACGTGTCCCAAGTCTGTGCCCCAGGCGCACAGATGAGCCACAACCGTGCCCCAGGCGCACTAAGTCGATGGGCGGAACAGAGGAGGGGTAGCGGCGGAGAACGGCGGCACAGGAGTGGTTGGCGAGGGGCAAAATGGAACGGCGGTGTCTCGAGGGTCCTTCAGGTGGTGGTGGCGCGGGTGGAGCGGCACGGTGTCGGCGGCGGCTCGGGCACACAGTGGCGACGGCGGCTCGATAGCGTTCGCCGAAAATTGGCGCTAGCATGGGCTTGATGCTGATGAGGGGGTCGTGCCGGGTGACTTAGGGAGGCCAGAGAGGAACCGAGGTGGCGGGGCGATGGCGCCGGTGTGGCGGAAGATGGTGGCGACGCTCCACGGCAGCGTAGCGGCCGAATGGAGAAGGGGGAAAGGTGGAGGACGCGCGGGGACATGAGATGATGCTCATAACTTGGCAGGGCTCACCGTGAGGAGATCGGGCGTGGTGGCATGGGGTGTGTGGCGTCTGGCGCGGTCTTGGTGAGCAAGGCCTGCCGTGTGATGTGGTCTTGAGCAATGAGTCAGTCTTGCTGGGGCACAAACTCGGGACACGTGGCGCGCGGAGGAGAAGTCGGACTTTGTGCTATTTTTGCAATTTTTTGCGGACTGTGGGTCAGATTTGCTATTGAGGCCGTAAACAGTGTCAAATTAGCACCCAAAAAAAAACTCATTCAAATCCATTGATTTTTTTCCCCAAACGGGTTTCCCCGGATTCCATTGCTATTAAGAAACGGAACATAAGGTCAATTCCATTGACTAATTAGCTATTAGCTTGGTCATAATAAATCATACACGAATGATCAATAGAATCTCCAACGACCTGCAGAGGCTACTCACCCCGGCCGTGCGTGAATTAATATTAATAAGCTACGCTTAACCGACACCTGAGCTACTCTCTGTCTCTCTCTCTCTCATTTGAAACCTAGCTACCAAACATATATGTACTTATACTATTAACTATCGTAATCTTTTCCATCATCTCTCTCCCCTGAATCACATGCTAAAATATAACTACCACCACACTAGTAATCTAGTGCTGGTTCTTTCATCTTTTGCAGCTAGTAGCGTTAAGTGATATTTCTGTAATTCGATCTGTAGCACGAAGATTGTTTAATTTAATTTGCTTTTGCGGGGGTGCACGTGGAAACCTCCAAGCAATTAAGCACTAATTGATAGTAGTACTCCATTATTAACCCGGCACTGCAGATTCCATGGGATGGGATGGGACACCAGACAGATACATCCATCATACTCAAGTAATTAATCTGAAGCCATTATTCGAGGAGACTCCGTCGCAGCAGCTAACCTTGCGGTTTTGGCCTTGCCTTGATTTTACCTGTAGAAAGCAAGCAAGCAGGCTCTCTCACAGCCAATGCGTAAGTATTTTGCCTGCCTCCCTGCCTGCTTTTGGACCAGATCGATGGGATATACAATGGCACTTCACTTGCTAATTTGTGGGCACTGATTGAATAGTAATCCTTCTCCATGCATGCTGCCTGCATGTTTGGTCCAAGATTATGACAAAAGTAACTTTTGAACTAGCAGATAAAAATCTAGGAAGATGCACGGAGGTCAAAACAGAGGAATCACAATTCACAAGATTGCAGTACAGCACTACTCTTTCAGACCAGTTTCAGCCAGAAGCTTCCATTTGAACTGTACTAGCTAGCAGTAGCAAGTTGGTATCCAATTCCAACCCCCTGCCTGTAATGGTAGAGCTAGCTGAATGCTGGAATAAAAACTATAAGAAAACTAGGTGAGGTGGCTAACCATGCATCCATGATGGTAGGTAAATAACTGGCCGGGTTGCGTATAAATCCATGCATTCGATCAGTGGCGAATTCAGAACAAAAATAGAGAGAGAGCTCTACTATTGAGGCTATAGCACAATATAAGCATATCAAAGCTACATATACTTATCTTTTGCTATTGGAATATCAAATTCATATATAAATAGGAAGAGAACAAATTGAAAATGTACAATACAATACATTTAGTACATTGCTAATGGATAATGTGCCCCAAATGTTCATAAATATGTGGGTACCGATCTGTAAATAAGAAATATCAAATTTAGTGATACAATATTAAAATTTGAATATTCATAAACATTAAAAATGTAATGAAAACATACCACTAAGTCACTAAATTTGATTACGACGCAATTTCACTCTACGAGTTTTCATGTCTTGAAAGCGTTGAATGATTCTTTTATTATCAAGGCTTCTAAATATCTCTCACTCAGTGTAGCACACCATCAAGTTATTGAGCCATTCATCTGATATCTTGTTGCGCAAATCTGTTTTAATAACATTCATTGCTGAGAAAATTCTTTCAACTGATGCTGTGGCCACTGGAAGAATCAATGTCAGCTCGATGAGGCGATACACCAATGCGTAAGTTATATTTTTTCCGGTTTCAACCATCTTTTGAGCAACCTTTGCAAGATCACGGCATTTACGAAATTCAACACTTCTTCTAACATTGAGAATGAATGTTTGAAACTGATTTCTTAACAACAAACAGTCAGCTATAGTGAAATATGCAGTATAAATCTCAGCAAGACGAACTAGCTTTTGCACATCAAACTTAGAGAAGGAGTTGCTTGGATCAAAACAAAACATGCATACCAATAACTCTGAAGAAACTTCATTGAAGCGATCATCCATCTCTGCCATAATGGCATCAAGAGCAACATTGAAAATATCAATATGATAATAGTGAAGGAGAGTAACCTTATGCTTCCGACGTGCATATTTACCCTTTACTCCGATGTGATCATCCATACTTGGCACACCAATCTCATTTGACTCACAAAAGCTTTTACTGTGTTGAACAATGGCTCTCACCCATTGTCCCTCATGTCTTGCAAGCGCATTTTCACATCCACAATCAAACCCATAGCTTCAATAATATCTTAATCCCTTCTTTACAAAGAAAATGATAACTCATGTGTAATGCTCAACAAGTCTATCAATAAATGCATGATGAACACAAGACGAATATAGACTTAAACTTTATTCCAGCCAATCAAACTTTTTATACCATGATTCTTAAAAGGACCTTTAAATTGAACCTTACATATTTTTTTTTGGAAAATCATGACCAATTGGTTGGGTTGGACCCTTCAACAAATATGCTTTCCTAACTTGATCTCTAATCTCATGAGGATAATCTTCAATTGGTTTGTGACATGCTGGATCAGCAATAATATCATCTGGATTAAATTCATGTCGAGCCTTTTTTGCTTTAGTTCTACTTTCTATGGTTGGAGGGTTACTGCTAGTTGCATTATTTGAGAAATATTTGTGCAAAGTTCGCTTCTCCATTTTTGTAAATCTAAGAATAATTAAACAACAACCAATCAATTAAACAATAATTTGCATCAGTACAACAATCATAAATTGGGGATTCACTCATTCACAGATGATAGATGACAGATTCACTGGCTGCCTAACCCTCACGGGCTCACGGCCTCATGCGGTGCCCTCACCACTTCACCAGCTCCCCTCACGGCCTCACACACTCACTGCCTCACCCCGTCACCCGCATGGTTGCACAACACAACAAAAAATAATTTGGGATTTCATTTCACAAGATCCTTGCCTCTTTCGTCTCTCCGTCACGATGATGCACCGATCTCAAGCCTAAGCAATGACAGGCGATGCCGCCAGCGCCTTGCCCGCCCTTCGGCCTCGCTTCCTTCGTCGCCCGCGCCACCAGTGGCCGATCGCCTCTCCTCGCGCTTCGCGTCGGACCGATCCTCGCCGCCGGACAGCCAGCTGCGTCCTGATCCCTCGGCCTCACTCCTCCATGAGTCGCCGGCCGCCTCCTCCCTCCGTAAATGTCTTGAGACTACCGACTCGGCGATGATGAAACCTCTCTCGACTTCGGCCTCTCCGGCTCTCTGTGTCCCGTGACTCCGTTTTGGGACTTTGGGATTGAACATCTGATTGTATTTGGGATTTTGGGTTAGGATTCGCCACTGATTTGGGCCGGCTGGGGCTCTGAGCCTTAAAGGTCTGTTTGCTTGGAGACCTACCGAGCGCAGCCTGGCCAGGACCAATGCCGAAAGGTTGACTGGACGTTGTTTGCTTTCAAGCCTGGTATCCAGGCGTAGAAATTTAACACCTCCTAGGCAGCAACCTCCAGGCAGCTTTCTTCCTCTATCTTTTCTATCTCCAGGCACGTTTCATCAACCAAACACATATCTACAGGTTTACCTGACCAGGCAAAAATCATCTGGTTCACATGCTACTCTCAGGCACCACTTTTTCTCAGGCACGACTCTCAGGCCTCGAACCAAATAGGCCCTAAGACACCAACTAGCACCATCTTCAACCTTCGACTCCGGCTCTTCTTCAATCTCCTGTTCTTCTTCAACCTACGGTGGGGGAAGAGGGTGCACAAGCTCGTACGGTAGATTCAAGCCTGCATTTGATTGCTATGTTTGTCGTGTGATGGTACTAAATTCAGGATAAGATCGATGAAAGGTCAAGTCTTGTCAGTCATGGCAAATACTTTCTCTTAATTTGCACATGATACGCTCCCATACAGGAGTACGATACAGTCGGACATGTGACCGACCGTGCAAATTAAGTTCGAACATTACTTGTCCCTCAAGCCAGCCTCCTCAACTGGACTAGTATTACAGGCTAGGCAATTATATGGATTAACTAATGGAGTAGGTGGGAAACCAACTGTTAGTGCGATGATAGAGTTATGGGTATACAACTCCACTCCACTCACAAGAAATCAAATCATGGTGTCCATCTTTACGTATATGCGAGTTTGTGAGGTCGTGAATTTATCACTAGTATTCGGCTTTCTAGACGTGTGTTAGAGAGACACACTCGTGTGTACATACGTTTGGTGTATGTGCACCATTCTTCTAATTGTAAAGAAATAAACTAATTGGAGTAGCTTGGTCGTAATAAATCATATAACACGAAAGATCAATAGTAGAATCTCCAACGATCATTATTAACCAGCCTGCAGGTTCCAGGGGAGAGGACATACACAGACCATACGTACGTTCTCCCGTAACTGCCCAAATCTGAAGCCTTTTCCCAGCAGCTAGCCTTGCCCTAACGTTACGTGCAGAATGTAAATTACGAAAGCTCTCTCACAACCAACGCGTACGTACTTAACTTTCCTGTCTGCTTTTGGACCAGATCGAACATGCTGCATAATTGGTCCAAGCTAGATTATGACAAAAGCAAGCTGGATCGTTTTTGCATTAGCAGAGAAAAACCAAGGAAGATGCAGGCCAAAGCAGAGCTTGCAGTACCCTTTCAGATCAGTTCCAGTCAGTCAGAAGCTTCCGTTCGAACTGTACTATAGCTAGCTAGCGCAGTGGCAAATTGGAAATAATCCAACTCGAATCAGGGGTGGGAGTGGGTCGGTCCAGTCTGACCTAGCTTCGCCCCATGAGAACCATGGCTTAAAAAAGGGTTAAGGGTCAGCCCTTTTGATTGTGCTGCTCTGGCCCTAATTTATTCACTGGATCATCAGGATCGATCCTTACAGAGTAGTAGTCAAACATGTTCTCATGTCATGTACCATCGTGCTGGTAAAGTTGCTCCATTACAGTTCAAAAAAGGACTGCTTGTACTGTCAACAGCATGAACTAAATGCCCAAGAATTGATACAGAGAAACAGGAAGAAATCAAAAGCCAAGTACTTCATTCAGTCATTCTACATCTCCTACCAAGTACCAACGAGAAATCCACAAGGAGGGGCAGTGAGCTCCAGATCACATCATAAGCAACCGTATGCAGGTCACCAACTGTTGGACCATTAGTGGGTATCAAGTCAGCAATCGAACAAACAAGAAGACAGGAAAGATGAAAATGTTTCCATCTTCCATCTATACTCACAGCTTGGCGTTGTGAGCTTGAGGGTGCGGAAGCAGATGTCGTAGATGGTCTCGTTGTCGAGAACCATGCACTCGTCGGCGTTCTCGATGAGCTGGTGGACGAAGAGGGTGGCGTTGTAGGGCTCGACGACGGTGTCAAAGACCTTGGGCGACGGGAAGGCGGAGAAGGTGAGCATCATGTGGTCCGGGTACTCCTCGCAGATCTTGTAGATGAGCAGCGTCCCCATGCCCGACCCCGCGCCGCCACCCAGTGAGTGGCAAACCTGGAACCTGTGCTCGTCATCACAGTAGACAAACATATCTGTGAGCTATTGTCCCGAAGACAAAGTTGTCGGGGCGGAAGATGTGGCCGTAGGGGCCGGAGCGCACCGAGTCCATGGTGCCGGGCTCGAGGTCCATGAGGACGGCGCGGGGGACAAAGCGGCTGCAGGAAGCCTCGTTGTAGTAGACGTTGACGCACTCGAGCTGGAGGTCGGAGGCGCCGCTGTAGCGGCCGGTGGCGTCGATGGCGTGCTCGGCACAGACCACCTCGAGGCAACGCGGCCTAGGGATGGATGCGGCGGTGCGTCAGGTGGGGGATTGAGGAGGCGAGCGGCGGCGGTGGGTTGGATTGAGGCGTCGCCGCCTCAGGGACTCGAGGTCGAGGTGGATTGCAGCGCTGTGACTCAGGGTGGGGATGGGAGTGGACGTGTGGTTGGACCGATCGAATGGTTAGGGGTCGATCCACTTGGTCCAGCAGAGCAAACGGATTTTAGACCTCTTGCTCCTATTCTCTTTTGGATCACACAATTGACCCATCTTGCTCCTATTGTCTTTTGGGTTCGGTGACCCATTAGGCCAACTGAACCACGCCCACCCCTGGCCTCTACTGCTACCGGTAGAGCTAGCTGAATGGTGGAGTAACTAAAAACCCATTCAGAAAAGAAAAAAAAAACATTGGTTAGTCCATGCATCCATCCATCCATCCATCCCGATCCCCGTCAGAAAAAGATGAATGTTTGGATTGACTCCGAGGTTGGCCCTCGAATGGCCTTCCGACGGGATCGGTCTCTGGACCCTGTCTGAAGTTGATCCGTCCGGACGTCATGCTTTCATGAGGTCACCATCGGTGGCTCAAACATGATCGATGCAGGGCAGGGCAGGGCAGGGCATTGATTCGGCGATGGCGGCAGAGGAACCACCAACGCCAACACGTACTAGTACGTGTCAGCATGATGATCATATGGTCCTGAAATTACTTAAGACTTGCATCGTCCAACCGGTGCTATTAAGTTACACAAGCTACGACTGGCTGCGTCGTGCTGGATCGATCCTATATACAACTACTACCCCCAAAGAAACACTACTACAAATAAAACCATCGGTTGTCTTTAGTTTATGGAACTGCCTATTCTACAGTCAATGATTTTTTTCCCCTAAAATTTTTAGTCAGATTTTGCGACCCTCGTATATCCATCGAATGCTCCACATCACTCAATGGATATTATTCTAGGCATCTAAACCCTAGATGTTATTCTTAGCATGGACTGGTTATCAAAACACAAAGCTATACTAGATTGTGGCCGAAGAGTTGTAACAGTCGAGGATACCAAGGAAAACAAGGTAGAGTTCCTAACTACCTCAGTGTGTGATGGACATCCGTTAGTCAATAACCTGAAGACAGTTGCTTTGGAAGATGTGCTTATTGTTAGAGAATATCCAGATGTGTTCTCGGAAGAATTATCAAAAATGCCACCAGATCGTGACATCGAGTTTGTCATCGATCTAGTGCCAGAAACATCACCGATTTCTAAGAGACCCTATCGGATGCCAGCCGATGAGTTAGTAGAAATGGAGAAGCAAATAGAAGAACTTCTGAAGAAATGTTTCGTGAGACCTAGTTCGTCGCTATGGGGAGCACCAATTTTGTTTGTCAGAAAGAAGGATGGAAGTATGAGAATATGCATTGATTATCGATCTCTCAATGAAGTTACCATCAAGAACAAGTACCCATTATCTCGGATCGATGATTTGTTTGATCAAATGAAAGGAGCCGGAGTGTTCTCAAAGATCGACCTGCGATCAGGTTACCATCAATTGAAGATTTGTCCGAAGGATATACCGAAGACCGCTTTCTCAACGCGGCACGGACATTATGAATTCTTAGTTATGTCTTTTGGTCTGACTAATGCCCCTGTCTATTTCATGAACATGATGAATAAAGTATTCATGAAATATTTGGACAAGTTTGCAGTTGTGTTCATTGATGATATTTTGGTTGACTCCAAGTCAGAAGAAGAGCATGCTGAATACCTGAGGTTAATCCTAGAGAAACTGAGAGAGCATCAGTTGTATGCTAAGTTTAGCAAGTGTGATTTATGAAAAAAAAAAGGAAGTTGATTTTCTTGGTCATGTGATAACAGCCGAGGGAGTAGCAGTTGATCCTGGTAAAGTTAAGGCAATATTACATTGGGAACAACCCAAGACTGTTACTCAGATTCGCAGTTTCTTGGGAATGGCAGGATATTATCGCCGTTTCATCGAAAGATTCTCAACGATTGCTAAGCCTCTTACGTAGTTGTTGAAGAAAGAGAAAAAGTTTGACGAGGATATAACAATCCTCATTTTATTATATATCTATAATTCATATTATGGATAATAATGACGTCATGTAACTCTTGAGTATACCCCTTAATAGCCATAAGGGAGAAGCTGGAGGTCGTAAGTTCTTCTACGACTACTCTATAGTCGTAAGTTCTTCTACGACTATCCCTTGATCGTAAGTTCTTCTACGATCAGTCTATGGTCGTAAGATCTTCTACGACCACCACCTGGTTGTAAGCTCTTCTACGACCAGTCCCTAATCGACAGGGCTTACAGACATGTGGGCCTAGTCGATTAGGGAATCTTCCGCACCATATTCAAAATATGGGCAGTAAATTACGTAGCTATTCTCTGGAATAATGGCACGATTTTAACCCCTTTGTTATGGTGATAACTGCTTGGCAGCATGAGAACGTTACTACTCCCATAATAACCTCGATGCTTGGCTCAATAATCTGGGACATTAAGGCGATCTTTACTTTGGGGCGCGACAAGTACACCTTGAGGTGTATAAAAGCGTAATCATCAGGACAATCAGGGCGATCCGAAGATCATCAGAAGCACAATACTCTAATTTTTGGCTCCATCTTATAATTCAGCACACTCAATATTTTTGGCTCCATCTTATAATTCAGCACACTCAATATATACACACAGGAGTAAGATTGTTATTCTCCCAGGAGAAGGCCCGAACCTATATAAAAATCTCCGTGTCTCCATCTCTGTGTGATTTTGAGCCTAGAGGAACCCCCGAATCAAACAATCTTTATGTAAGTGTTATATGGGGGCTAGTACATGCAGATTGCTTCCAAGCCCCAGGCGGTGATATACGGGAGGCCGATGGTGTACGTGGATTTTGTACGCGGGCTGTCGGGAAACCTTGATGATGCTGGTGCCTCGGCAAGCAGGCAACCGCAGGCGGAGCTTGAAGACGGTAGCATGAAATGTGTTGTTCTGGAGGTCCACGAGAGAAGAGTTGCGCATAATTTTGTGCAAAATGAGGGGGTGGGACTATGGTGGTTGGCCCGTATTGACTGCTACGAGTATCTACCAGACCAGCCTCTCGGGTTGGAGTCCGATGAGGATGCTGACCCGGGCTCGGATGGTAGCGATGAGAACGCACCACAGGGTGCTGGTCCTACCGGCAGGATTGTGTCTTCGGATGTGCCGTACGTGGCATCTAGACTTGATGATATCGCAGTGCAATTGCTCGTACTGCCGCAAGAAGAAGGGTCCCGGTGGGGATTTGGTGCTGACACCCTCTTAGTTGGGCAGCACTTCTCCAGCAAGGTGGTCGTGCAACAAGCTACAACACAGTGTGTTTTGTCCATCAACTGTGTGTACCAGGTGCACCAATCTAACCTAGGATATTACGTAGTAAGTGCGTAGTGGACGGGTGCCCTAGCAAGGTCAGCGCTCACCGAGCAAAGTTCTTCGGCTCGGTCTTCACGGTCAAGGCGGTGACCGACACTACTACAAAAGGTCTTCACAGACGGTTCAAAAACGTCATTATAGACGGTTTCTGGAGCCGTATGAGTTTATGGGTCAGTGATGACATGAGGTTATCATGACGGTTTTGGAATAAATCGTGATGCATGCTATCACATCGATTATTAACTTCGAACAAATCATGATATATGACTATCACAAGCGGTTTGTGTCTAGAACAAATCGTGATAAATGTCTATCACAGACGGTTCGTGCCTAGAACCGTCTCGTGATAATCATATATCCTGAGCGGTTCTAGACCTATCATAGACGGTTCGTGTTTAGAACTGTCTGTGATATATATAAAACCTCTAAGTAGTGGCTGCTTGTGTCTTTAAAACCGACTTCATATATATATATATATATATATATATATATATATATATATATATATATATATATATATATATATATATCGCTTGTAGTCCCCAACCACTTTCGAGGGGTCATGAGGGAGGATGACACAGCTGTCACGGGAAACCTCTCATCGAGCCTTCGAGCCTGCAAGTTCAAGAAGTACGGCTGCAAGGAGAATGCATGGATATACAATTACCTGGATGTCGTGTAACGACCCAACCCTAGGGCACCCGAGAGGTCCTCCAAGAACTCCTGGAAAGTCCCTCAGAACCCCCCCCCAGGAGGTCCAAAAAGGACCTCTCGGACAGTCCACCAAGACCTCCCAGGAGATCCAACAGGACCACCTGTAGGTCCAGGGGACAGACCCGAGGAGGTCTAGGAACCGAGGAGCACTCCCAAGACGTCCGCGACCAGATCTGAGGGTGGTCGGGGAGGACTGAGAGCTCTCAAGGTCCTCTATGTGTTGAGCTAGTCCCAAGAATCATGGCTAGCTCTTCACAAAGAACTGTGATGGTAACATAGCAACAACACAAGCTTTATTAATAACCAAAGGAGTTGTTTACAAGAGAGCTTACAAGCCAGTAGGCAAAACATAGTAAAGATAAACACATGGGCCACCCGATACACCACAGGCAATCAGCTGGAGGGCGCAATCCTAGTCGAACAGGACCACTAGGTCTGCCGCGCAGATCACCCAGAAGCTCTCATTCCTGCTAAAGACAACATCAAGCAAGAGTGAGCACAACAACCGTGCTCACAAGTTACACCCGTCAGATAACAAAATGACATGCATAAATGGATATCACAATGGAAGACTTATTATGGTTAATTTGCGTAAAGCTAAGTTTCTTTCAAATACAAATACTAAGTTCCAAAGCAGGTACTTAATAGATAAAATTCATTTTCTAAACTTGATTTTCAGTTGGATATTCATTCATCACAAGTGGTGAAGGATACCCTCCTGTCACAAGGTTCCCTGCCCAACCCATGGGATAGCAATCCCAAAACCGGTTTAATAAACATTTCTGAAAAACCCAAAACCAACATCTAACTCTGAGTAGCCTTTGCCAGCACATCCATGACCGCGGACACGGCTATTCGAATAGATTTAACTCTACAGAGGTTGTGCACTTTACCCACACGACATGAGTACTCTACTTTGTCCGGTATTCGTCAATGCCACCTCTCACTACCAAAGGTAAGAGGTCTAGAGTTCATGACAAGGCCTTTACAATGCATTGTTCCACCACAGCCTTTCTGGCTAAAGTTTCACCTTCCTATGGATCGCAATCCCGTGAAAGCCCCTCTTGCACCAAATGGGAACAAAGAAGTTATAATAGACCATTGGCCATATAAGACCTCCCACACCTCCAATGGAGCAGCTTATGGTAGAACTTTGCAAATTACTCAGCCAGGTCCCACGCCCCATTCTGGAGACATGTGGTTGCACGATTGTGGCATAGCCCATTATAGGCATGGCATTGGTCGCTCAAAGACCGGTCCTCAACTGACTAGGGCGACAACCACAAACCCCTGGACCTCCACCTTAGCCAGGATAGAGTCCGTGCATAAACATTGCACCAGCCAAGCCTACCAATTCGCCCTAGTCCAAATCCATTTCCCTTTTCTTTGCTTTCCCAGCAGCATTTTCATCCTTCCATGACAACCCAATGTCATGGTGAAAACATTTAAAACAGTGTTTGGTCAGGATGGTAAAAATTTCCCCAAATCAATACTTTTGGTCTAAGCATGACTAAGCATATGTTTTTTTTCAAATGGTCTTGGCTCACACTATTGCATGACCCAAGTTTGATCTAAAGGTGACAACATGTTCAGTCCAAAGTCAACAGTGGCCATACAAAGGAAGTAGGCATAGCTATGAATTTAAAACGGGTATTGAAATAACTTGGTAGAAATAGGCATGCAGTATACATTAAAACAGGACATAAATAATTTGAATTATTGGGTGCAATATGATCAAAAGTGTAACTTGCCTCTTGCTTGATAGCTTAGGGGCCTACTCTGCCTCACAACTCTGCTCTCTGGGAATGCCAAGATCTACACGGTCAAAAGAACAGATTCAAACAACGCTCAAATAAAGAACCAACAAAGATCCGAATAAAGAACCAAAAGAACTCCAGAGGAACCTCAAAACTCAATTAACAGAAGAGTACTGTATTTAGAATAGGTTCTTTTGGAGGAGGTCTAAGCTTACCAAGAGGAGGGTGGTCTTTTAGCAAAAGACCTCAAAAGAGTGATTTCAGCAATAGAACAGGGAGGTCCTGAAAGATGGTCCTTGCAGATGACCAAAAAGGGGCAAGGGAATGTTCCTTGCAAAAGACGAGGAGGAGCTCCTCAAATAAATGCCATAGACATCCAAAAGGAGCCCACAGGGAGGTCTGAGAAGGACATAACTTGACTCAATGCGGTGGCAAGAATAAGAGTGGAAGCAGATCACCAAGGGACTTATCGAGGGACAAGAAGGAAACAATGGATGGAGGGAGGTCGTGGGGCAACAAGGTCTCCCCTGGGAAACCACTGAGCGTGAACCAAGATGATGAGCGTGGAGAAAGTAATGTGGTGGAGTCCCCTGGACTAATTATAGCAAAAGTGGGTGAAGAAAACTAAGAGCATACGTGTCAAGGATAAGTATAGAAATGGGTCAAAGGTAGGTGAGTGGCAGAGCAGGTGTCACCACCACCCTGGGTAAAAGGTACGAGGAAGGACAACGTATGTTGCTATGGGAAGGAACAAAGAAGGATGTCAGAGTACAGCTAAGTGACCCAATTCAGAGTAAAACGCCACGTATAGGGATGTATTTAATGTGACATGACATGCATTAAATGCCCAAGGTACTAACGTGGCGGAGGAAATGAGAATGACCAAGTCTGGCAAATGGGGCCAGTTAATTTAGAAACAGGCGGGTCAATAAGGGAGGTCTTGCCCCGCAGGGGAAGTCTTTGAGGAGGTCCGAGAGGCTTAGGAGGTCCTAGGCCCAAAGGACAGGGAGGTCTAAAGGTTGAGGAGGTCCAGACATACAGAGGAGGTCTGGACATGGGGAGGTCCTGACGGTCAGGATCAACAAAAGGAGGTCCTGACGGTTAGGATCTCTTCAAGGGAGGTCTGGCGAGGAGGTCCAGAGAACTACTAAAAGATCCCGTGGTTGGGATTAAGAGCAAGTTGAGGTCCAGGCGGTTGGATCTCCGAGAGGGGGGGGGGTCCAACAGCCACGAACAAACGTGAAGGGTGAGGTTCCCAGAGAGAGCAATGCACAGGGAGGTCTGGACCTTAGGATTCGAAATGAGGAGAGGTCCGAACCGTTAGATTCAAAACAAGGAGAGATCCAGGCGGAGGGGTTCCAAGAAAGAGGGGTTCTAGGGAGGAGATCCACATAAGGTGGTCCAACAGAAGTTCGCAAGGGTCAAGGCAACTCAAATGAGATTTCCAACCGCTAAGGTGAGATCAAAAGCCTTGGCGGTTAGGATGAACCCTAAGGAGGTCCTTTCGGCCAAGAAGAAATGTCAAGGAGGTTCAAATGAACTCAGGAGGTTCGAAGGCACATAGGAGGTCCAATGGAATACAAGGAGGTCCCAACTAAAAAGCGGTCTGGGCATAAGAGAGTGCCCAGGCAACAAGAGGGTCTAGACTTAGAAGAAGTCTGGACAGAAAAGAGGTCTGAACCAAAGAGATTCGAACCAACAAAGAGATCCAAAGTGATCAAACTCAAAGGGAAAGGCCTGGACATATGATATGTCCAAGTGTGAAAAGGTCTGAACTCCAAGGGAGGTCTAACCTCAAGAACCACTAGGGAGGTCTAGGCCACAGAGAAGGTCTAAACCTACATAGTCCAAAAGAGATAGGCTAAAGGAGGATCTGCCGAGCATACCAGAAAGGAGGTATCAACAACTCCAACCTCTCCAACTGAACCAACTTTGAATTCTCATCAAAATAAAATAGTTTTAATTTATCTCACACATTTAAAAAGGATTTAGAAATCAGGATGTTCTGATCTGAACCTAAAAGAGGTCCAAACACGAAGAAGGTTTAAACATTAAAGAAGGTTTAAACCTCAAAGGTTTAAATACAAAAGAGGACTAGGCCCCAGGAGGTCCAAACTACAAAGGATCTAGACCTCAAAAGGAGATCTAAACTACCAGCAGTCTCGAACCTCCAGGAGGTCCAAACCATGAAGAGTGAGGCATCGAGGAGGTCCCGACGCCGAGATCTCGAAAGGAGATCTGGGCGGTCAAGATCTCAAAGGGAGGAAAGTCCAAGCACAGGACCGGAGGTCCTGACCACAAGGTGGCCTCAACCTGCAAGGAAGATCCTTGCAAAGAGACTGAGAGGAGGTCTTACGGCAAGGAGACCCAAAAGACTCAACATTGGGGAGGTTTTATGGACAGGAGGTCCAAAAGACCTGCTCATGGGAGGTCCGAATGAACACACACAGAGGATCCAAGGAAAGTTCATTGGAGCTTGAAGGGCTCAAGGGAGCACCAAGGGGCTTTGAATGAACCCGAGGAGGTTCAAATGAACAAAGAGAGAAAAAAAGTTTGAACCATAAAGATATTCAGACCAACAAAGGAGAGGCCTAAGTACCAAGGCAGTCTAGATACCAAGAAGGTCTAGACTCACAAAAGAGTGCCAGACATAAAGGGGATATGGCTTCCAGGAGATAGCCGGACAGGAGGGAAGGTCTGGGCATAGAAGATTGTCCAAATAGGATAGAGGAAAGGAAATCTCATCAAGAGAAGGAAAGGTAGCTCCAGAGAGCTAGAGCAACACCAAAAGAACTAAGTTTTGGATTAGTTGAAGTTTAGTTTAGTCATTTTAAACTCTTCAAATTCTGAAATTCTCCAGTTAAGCTTTGAATTACCATCAAAACCAAATGGTTCTTGTTATTTTGAAAACTTTCAAAAAGGCTCTGAAAATCAGGGTGTTACAAACTTACCCCCCCTTAAGGGAATCTCGACCCTGAGATTCGAAAAGACTAGAAAGAAAGAGGTGTGCAGAAAAAGGGCAACTGGAGCTGCTACTTACTTGCCAATTCCACTGCCTGCTGCTTCTTTGGACATTTATTGGCGTAATGTCCCAACTCTTTGCAGTAGAAGCACGTGACACTTGCAATCGGAGGAAACTTCTTCTGGGGTTGGCCTAGAGTAGATAACTTGGAGGTGCTAGAGCTGGCTTGATGCTTCACTGCCTCATCTTGGGGCATTGGCAAGCCCATGCTTCTGTACTTTTGCACTTGCGACAAAATCCTCTTATTGTTCTTTCTCCTTGCTGCTGGTGTAATTGTTGCAATAAGGGTAGCTTCCGGAATACTGTCCGGGAGAAGTGCTAACCGCCTTTCTGGGCATCCCTTGGCACGATGCCGCCTATCCCAACAATGGGGGCTCTGCACCCTGGCCCTTAGCGTCTTGTTCTGGAGGGAGTGTCCAACAATCGTATGGGTCTTGGAGATCTTCTCAATGCCTTGAACTTGATCTTCCAGTCTTGAGCAATTGATTTCTCCTTGATGTGATGACTCAGGTTCTTCGGATCTACCCTCCAGGGCTGGGGTTGATTGAGATGCCAAGTTTGCTTGCAAGGGGCATTGCTTGACAGAGTGCCCTACCTTTTTGTTGCGGTTGCAGACTTGATATGGAATCATCTTTTTCTTGGAGCATCTGCTAAAAAGGTGTTCGATGTGTTTGCAGTTAGCACAATGGACTTCTTGTTTTGGTTTTCTTCTTTGGGGGCATCTGTAGGCAAAGTGCCCCGGTTCTCCACAAATATAACAGAGAACACACTTCCAGGGGCGACAGACTTCAGGGAGAGAATGGCTCACATCTTTATCATGAGAGGCTTCTGATGGCTTATTTTTGGACAGCTCTTCACTAGCACGCTCTTTAGACGCTACAGAGACAGGTGCTAAGGGAACGCTGCTGGCATCCATTTGTTGCACTAACCGTTGCATCAACTGAGTCTGGGTGACAAGAAACTAATTCAGATTCTGGAGGACTTCTGCTGGCAACGGTTGGGGTCCTTCGGCACTACCACTCTGAGGGAACATGGCTGCGGGAAGTAAATGCTGAACTACACGATGCGAGCTGAGAACTTCCAGCGATGGAAACCTACCAACGATAGGGCGTTCATCGAGCATAACATCTATGCATTGCAATTACACACGTGATACAGTATGGCTCACTCGTCTGAGTCACTTTCTGCTCACTGCACGTCCTGGTTTTGCGTCGAGCATATGCTGTGGGATACGTCAGCCGGTCCGGAGAGTGTGTATCGGTTCGGAGGGGGTACAGAGACTGTTGAGTGGGTGGATGTGCACCAGTAAGCTGACTCTGGCCTAGCTGAGTCTGTCCAACGTCGATGTCGTTCAACTGAGTCATGTCAAACTGGTTACCACCTGCAGTGATGTCATGAATGAAGCACTCCATAAATCCACTCACGGATCGTCCACCCCAAGGTACACTGTCTGCAAGTCCGGTCGTACGAAGGAGCTCTAGCCTTGACCGTGCGAAATGCCAGCGACCCCGGAGGAGCTTTGCCCTTCGTATAGTACTCCGTACTAGCCAACGTACGACAGGGATGGGTGCTCTGGGTGCCACGGTCCAAACCCCGGCACCGTGTACTGCTCCCTGGCAGTAGCTGGGATGGGTGTCTCCTCATCGGTTGACGGATGGCTGCCATCCACACGCTCAACTGAAGGGTGCAAGATGGAATGATTTTAGGCCAAATAAAAATCCAAGGCGTAAACTAAAAATTTTGTACCTCCCAGATGTGCAGTGCGGATGACCGAGGGCAAGCGCCAGTCTGAGTACGTGGTGCGGATGACATAAGAGATGTATCCCAACGAATGTGCGGCTGCAGAACGACATGATGTTGGCACAACATAAGGCATAAATAAAAAAACATGACATAAATTTGTACATAACTTACCTCCCCACCGATCTGCAATGCGGATGACCGACTGGGAGCACTAGGATGCCCGCCGGTCCAACTGGGCCATCATGACCTAGCAGGTGAACACGGTCCGCCCACTCGGTACGTGGTGTGTAGGACGTCGTCTCTCCAATGACCGCAACTCATGTTCTTGATTACATTCTTCGACTTCGCAAATATGTACTTCAAAGTGTTGAGAAGCCCCGGTACAGTGTGCTCTGGGTTACGGATGGCGGCCTCTGACGCGCTTGTGATCCGCTACAGCCGCTCGAACTGAAATGACATACAACACATGTTCAGTAACAAACAATACAAATATCATGAATGGAACGAACAAAGATTGTCAGTGTTTTACCGTGTCATCATGCCGCGAGGCACTGCGACGATCGAAGGAGTGACGGAGACTCTCCTCGTGCGTCACCTGCTCTAGACGCTCTGGTGAAGGACGGGTGAGTATGGTGCGCGACCGTGGGATGTACCACTCCATGTACTGGCGGTACGTCCGTACATTAAACGGTCTATGCTCCTGTACGACCTCGACGTGCGCCATCTCTATCCAAGACATAACCCACTCATGCTGGACTGTTTGCCAGTCCTCATCATGTCAACCCGCCCTCGATTGCCTGCATTTAACAAAGATTCGTGTCAGAACAGGGAATGTGGGCATGAAATGCAAACATTACTCGCCTGGAGTTGGACTCACAAGTGGATGGCTCACTGCAGGATCCTACCGTCGGGAGGGGGCACAAGCTGGTACAAATCAAACTATCTCATTACGCGCTGTGGCACGTAAGACTCCACCATATGAGCGAACACCAGGTGGTAGGTCGTCGTCCATAATCCGTCGTTCTGCGTGCATTGCACGGACAGTCCGTACGACATGACCGTGTTGACGAAATATGGACTCCATGGAGCCCATATGATGTCGTTGTCGTGAAACGACTTGAACTCATTGTAGAACAACGAGTAGCACCTCGCCGATATGTTCGTGGACCAGCGTAACTGTGCGGCCATCAACTGGTAGCCCATAGTGGGCCCATCAATCGGGTCGTGCAACTCGGGGTACGGGTGCACAGTTCTCCCGAAGGAGGGGCGCCCAACAGGGAAGTGCTTCTAACTCCACAACTGGGCAGGATCATGTAGCAGACGATAAGGACCGGTTTCATATCGGTGTCGCGAAGCGTCACACAACCCCCTGTATGTGGCGTAGAGGACGACTGATCCCCAACTATACTGAGGTATCGCCTTAGCCTCCGTGTCAGCCAAAGGCTCGGCGATGCGAACAAAACTGGGGTACACCCAATCGCCCCGTGTGGTGGAAAATAGGACCCAATCGAAGAGATGGAGAAGGTAGGTGACGAGGTGCGTCCTAACAACCTCGTTGGGTGATTCTGGCGGGCAATGACTAAAATTCCTCAACTAGGTCTGAGGGCACCATGGACGCTGTTCAACACTGTTATGCCAAACCGATCTCCCAACCAGGCCTTCCAGTCCCCCAGCGGACAGCCAGGAACAACTGACTCACCCTTGATCGGGAAACCGATCAAGAATGAGACATTCTAGAGAGTGACCATCATCTCTCCCCATCGAAAGTAGAAGGTGTGGGTCTCGGGCCTCGACCTGTCGACAAGTGTCGACATCACACTGCCGTCTAGGGTGAAATAGCGTCCGACCGAGAGCATCCTCGCAAAGGGCAACAACCCCGTGTCCCGGAGGATTAGGACGTAGCGAGCATCGAGCTCTTAGTAATACTTGTAGGTCCGAAGAATGAGGGGTGGAGGGCCATCCGCATCCTCGGAGATCCATAGCTTGCACCGGTGATGCTCGTCGTAGAAGGGTTCTAGTAGCTCCGGTAAAGGCATGACTTGCAAGAGATCAAATACACAGATTATTAGTAAAAAAATTAATAATGACGACGAATTACTAGATATTAAAAATTACAACTAAGTACAGACAACAAATTAACATGCACTATGTAACTACAACCAAATTGGTTGCGACTAAATACAGACAACAAATACTTAATTGATTGCGACTAAATTAATCCAAGTAGTTCAATACCACTACATTAATTAGGACTAATTAACTACCACAAATAGATTAGAAATAAATAATTACGACTTATTAATGATAACAAGATTATTCAGGACTAAATTCATTATGATGAATTATATACCACTAAATTAATTACGACATATTGATTACAAACAAATAATTGCGACTTAATAAGGCCACTAATTTAAATACGACATAAAATGACCACTAAATTAACTACGACTAAATTAATTAGGACTAATTAATAAAGACGTAATTAACTACAACTAATTAATTCCAAGTAATTAATTATGACTAACTAACTAACACTGACTAATTACAACTAATTAATCAGTACCTAATTAACTATGCCACGGATATTTACGTAGGATTAATTTAACTACGACTAATTAAGTACGACCTAATTAATTACAATTATTTAACTAACACAAATTTAATTACGAAAAAATGAACACGACTAAATTCATTAGGCCTAAATAAGCACAACTGATTAAATACTACACAGTTAGTAAAGAAAATACGCACGAACGAAAAAATACCTGCTGAAATTGCCGCTAAAGACGGCTCTAAACAATCATTAATCGTCTTTGAAAAGGAAAGCGACAGAGCAAGCGACCGAGAACGAGGGAGGAATAGATTTTACGAAGCGTTCATCTGACACATCTGAATTTATAGCTATGAAGCGACGGGACGAATTGGATTCCCTTCCGTGCGCGGTTTGCATGCATGCAAACACACCTAAGATAATGATGGACGAGCGATAGGAATAATGTGCGGCAATGGATAGCGACAAGACTAAAGGGCTGCAAGGCGGGTGGCTTTCGGTGCGTTCGTGATAGGGAGCAACGGACAAGGCACCATGCGGCGTATCCGGGCGCGTCCGGCCGGGGGAGCAACGGACATGGTTACCACGCGGCGCGTGCAGTCTCATCCAGCCGAGGGAGCAAGAGACACGCACCTCGAAGCCCCCACGCACAGGCGCTATCCGAGCCACGGACGCGCTGTTCGTGCATGGGAGCAACGGACGTGGCCGGGTCCATGAGCAGGAGCAACGACAAAGGCTGGTTCGGAGTCGTGTGTCGCGTCAAGGCTCGGACGAGGAGGGGGGGGGGTGATAGAGGCTTGTTCAGGCGACGGTGATACGGATTTGGACACATATCCATCACCAACGTGTCTGTTGTGCCAAATTCGACGATACGGCACCGACAGAGTTATTTCCACTAAAGACGGGCCAGTGCCAAATAGGCTTAAAAACTCGTTAGTCACTGTCTCACTGATACGGATACGAATAGGGTAGTGGGTAGGCGGGGGCGCGGCGGGGAGAGCACGAGTCACTGACAGTGACTGCCCCTCCCTCTGGCTTTTTGCTTGCTCGTCGTCTTCTTCCGCCCAAGGCCGAGGGAAGGCAAGGGACAGAGACGACGGCGCGGCCGCCCCAGCAACCCAAGCACCCGAAGCGAGCCGCCGCCTCATTCCCTCTCCCCGTCCGCCCAAACCCTAGGTAGATACAACACGATTCCGCGCTCCCCTCGGATCTCATCGACCTCATTTCGCTCGATTCGCTGCTAACTGGGGCGCTTCTGCCTGGAATTCACCCTCGATTCCTCGGAATTCCATTCCGGTCGGTGTCTGCCTCAGCGAAGTACGTACTACCACTAGTTGGAGTACTTGCTTGCTGGATCTGCTGCTCTCCTCCGTTTTCCTCTTCCCTCCCGGTGGCGCTGCTTCCCTTCCTCAGATCCCCCTACCACCCCCTCACTCTGCAGGCTGCCCACTTACTACCGCTTCCAGATGGCCGCGGAGGAGACGCCAGGCTTCAGGGAGGACGACGCCACCAGGCTCCTCTTTGGCGAGGACCTGGTCGGCATGGACGATGCCGCCGCCTTCGACAGGTCTCTCTTGGAGCTTCAGGTTTTCAAGGACGTCTTCTCCACCACCCATCAGCCTGCTCAAATGGACCTTCCATTCATGGATCATGGGGGGCACCTCAAGGCCGTGGCCGAGACACCATCCCTGCTTCGCACTGCTCACTTTGCTGCACACCACTCTGCTACCGCTGATGCACCACAAGCTCAAGAGGATCCCAAGGTCCAGGGGAATCCGCAATGCCACAGCGAGCAGAACGTGACTGATCCGATGGATGCCAAAGTGGATCACGAGGTCGAGGAGCACGCACATTGTCACAACCAGCAAAATGGGACGGCTGTCGACCTGGAAGCTGCATTGCGGGGTTTCATAGGATACTGGCAAGATGGAGGAGGTAGGTGTGCAGCTGATGTCGTTGGGAGCTGTGACCAGCAGCAAGTTTTTAGTGCAGGTGCTATTGATAACACTGTGCAGGAAATGCACATGCAGGCAACAGCTCAGGACACCGCAGCTGGGATATGCGACGCGGTCGGGTTTGGTGGCAGCACCACCACCAGTGGGGTTGATGATCCCATGCCTTCCTACATAGATGCGCTAGCAGACTTCTCAGAGTTCCAGAGCGACACTCTTCTGTCAGATCCCTTTTTGCATCAATGGCTCCACGATCAGCACCAATTCCCGAGTGACATGTGCTTAAGTTATGATCAAGGACAAATGCTTGGCACTAGTCATGCCTTGTATACAAGTAGTACAGCAGATTTATCTGAAAGAGGAGCAGATGAATTCCCGTTTTATAGCAAAGCAACCTATGATACTACAGTTCTACCTCACATATCCCAACATTGTATTGGCTCTGGGCAGTTTGTCAAACTTGGGCACCTTTGTCAGAACGGTACGCCCGACGCAAATATTAGTTCACTAGATGATGTTGATGGTCCTGGATGCAGCAGTCTACAGTCTGGCCCATCTGTTGTTGGTTCCAAACGGACTTTAAGCAGGGATCTTCCTGATCAGTTGGAAGCACATGCGCATCGCCTTTTCAAGGATGCTGGCTGGACTATCAAGCCAAGAAAAAGGAACGACAGGGCTAAGATGGCATCCTATTTCGCAGCACCGCATAGGGAAGTGGTTCTTACCTCAGTAACTCAGGCTTGGAAGTTTTGTGCTAAGAAATTATACGAAGCTTCTCCGGGTTCAGAACGGGGAAAGTATCCAATGGAGTGGTCAGATGTGGATACATTTTGGAAGGACCTCACAGATACAATGGCGTATGTCGAAAAGATACTTGTAAACCAACAAAATGCACTCACACTTCTTCAACGGTGGGAGCTTTTGGATCCTTTCATAGCTGTTGTGTTCATCAGTAGGAAAATTACTGCTCTGCAACAACGTAAAAGTCTTAGAGCTGTTGATAGTTCAACCTATGTTGCCGATGACAACAAGAATATGTCCTCAGAAAGTAAGAGCACCCAGAAAGCCAGTGATTTGTTGCCCAGCCGCATGATTCAGTCTACTCCAGTGATCACGAACTCTGATTGCAGCACACTAGCAACCGAGAGCTGCAGTGGGCATCAGGCTTTACAGACCTGTCATAATTTGGAAGGAGGCCACAATGGGGATATTAACCTGAAGAATAGCTGCACACAGAGTCAGAATTGTGAGGCAAGTGATCAAGCAGAAAACCACATTAATGAAAGCGACGAAACAAGGCAATTTGATTCCGCAGCAACGCTCGTTAATAATTCTGTGAGAAAGGTAAAGAAGAAGTCGAAAAGAATATCTGATATTGATGCAAATGGATTAGATGGGCGAGATTCTCAAAGCTTTATGCAGCCTACTATGGAAAATTTGTTTAGCCAAGAGAACAATCTAGCAACTCTGGACCTGTCTAATGCAGAAAACACTGACCTCTCTGAAGAACATGGTATTTCTGAAGAAAATGTTATTTCTTCAGCTGTTGGCACACTGAAAAAGCATTTGAAAGCTGAATCCAAACCTGCAAAGCTAAATGGAAACAACCAAAGCAACAAATGCATCGTGCTGTTGCCTTCAGAGAGCAAGCAAATTGAGAAACTTGCGGGATGCGACACAGTCTCAGAAACTGATTGTACTGCAAGTGAGTCAGGTGCCAATGAGTTCGTCCATATTGAAAAGGTCCAGAAGAAGTTGCCGTCGTTGAAGGAATCATCCGTTGGAAATTTATCCAAGGATTCACATAATGTTCCAATTGACAATACTGTTTCTGTTGAATTATCTCATGAATCTAATGCTACTGCCCTGGAAACTGATTTACCTCATGAGTCACAAATCTGCAAGAAAGTCACTTCTAAAAGAAAACCTGGAGGTTGGGGAAAAAATACGAAAAAAAGACCTCGTGAGTTGCGCATCAATGACGATGACCTTTTGATCACAGCTATAGTAAAAAACAGGGATCTTGGCTCCTGCCACAAATTTGCTGCAGATTCGGCTGTTTCGATTGCAAAGCAGTTTAAAAAGCTTAAAAGCCAAAAGAGAGGTAACAAGCTACTTGTTCGAACATCTGGAAAAGGGGGAACAAACCTATTGGGTGGGAAGAGAATAAGTTTGGCACGAAAAACTGTGCTTTGCTGGTTGATTGCCACTGGCTTTCTGGCCGTAAAAGATGTTATACAGTACCGGAATCTGAAGAGCAATGAGGTTGTTAAGGATGGGCAGGTTACTTGGGAAGGCGTTCTTTGCAATTATTGCACAAAAACCCTATCTATATCAGACTTCAAGGCTCATGCTGGTTGCAGTCTGCCAAAGTCCTCATTGGACCTCTTTCTACAATCTGGCAAGTCATACACTCTATGCCAAGCAGAGGCTTGGTCTGCTGAATCTATGAGCAGGAGAAGCGATGCATGTGGTAGAAAAGCTGAGGCGGTGGATGAAAATGACGATACCTGTGGTTTCTGTGGAGATGGTGGTGAATTACTTTGCTGTGACAATTGCCCATCAACATACCATCAAGCTTGCTTATCTGCCCAGGTATCTAGCTTCTCTACAGTGCCATTGTCTGTATATCCTATACTTCTCTTAGATATGTTTCGATTCAGATGTTACAATCCCTTGTTGCACTGTTTTGTTCCAGAAAATGTGTATTTGTAGGACATTTGAATTGAGCACCTATATAGACGAAGTTTGTATCATATTATTTCCTTCCTTTTACATATGCAGGAGCTTCCAGAAGGCAGTTGGTACTGCCATAATTGCACATGCCGGAGTTGTAAGAATCCAGTTAGTGAAAAGGAGGTTTCAACATTCTCAGCTATCTTGAAATGTCTGCAGTGTGGAGATGCATGTAACAATTATGAACCCTCCTGATTTTGTCTTGTCATTTGCATTATTTCTGCTACCATTTTAGAATATTTAGGGCCGTAGTAGTTGACTAGTGTGCATGCCATAAATTTGACACAAACTCTTTTCTTTACCTTTAAATCGGATGGGTATTGCTAGAAGTTGGCTTCTCAGTTGTCACAGAAGCTGCTTTATAGAGGTTTCATCTTCACAGTATCAAAGGGGCTTACGCCTCCAAGTAGACCCCATCTAGCCGCACCCTGTTTGTGAGGCCTTAAGCTGAAATCATTGGCTCACCATTCAGCTCATTTAACTTAGCCAGTATTCATAATGCATAGTGGATGAAATTGATCTTTTAATGTTTATCTTTAACTTCAGTTTGATATATTCTTGTTTTTCACTGGCAGACCATGACACATGCATTGAGCACAAGATGCTGCCTTATGAGGGTAAAAGATCTGACACATGGTTCTGCGGGAGATACTGTAAGGAGGTAATATTTAATTTTATCTTTGTTGAGAAGATACTGAGTAGTGCCACATTATTTAGTCACCAAACGTGACTTGTGATTTATCACACTTGTAGAAATTATGGTTTATTACTGGCTCTGCATTCTTCAGCATACACATATTGGACCTATTTCTGATTACTTCCATTGCTGTATTATTTTGGGGGCTGGTTGACACTAGTACGTCTATATAATGTGGACCACCAGAATCAATCAAACCTCTAGCCATTAGAATTTGATTCACCACTTGCATTGCTTGTTTTCCATGCTGGAAAAGTTTTAGATGTCAATGTTATGGTCAGCAAGGATCAAACCGATTGCCACTTCATGGAACTATAGCTATTTTGCACCATGTGTTAGTGCACCTAACAAACTGCAGGCTTTGGTTTGAGGTATTATGTTTCCTACTACTCATTTTCTTCTCTGAAAGCACTTTTCTGCTATTGTTGCTAACAGATATTCATAGGACTACGTAGTCGTGTTGGGATAACGAATTTTATTGACAATGAGGTTTCATGGACCATATTGAGGTGCAACAGTGATGGGCGGAAGCTACATTCTGCCCGGAAGATTGCCCGTATGACAGAATGTAATACAAAACTAGCAGTGGCTCTAACTCTATTGGAGGAATGTTTTGTTCGTATGGTGGATCCTAGAACCGGTGTAGACATGATACCACATGTCTTGTACAATAAGGGGCAAGTTTCCTATTTCCTTTTCTAGTTATTATCCTTTTCCCCATTGATTCGTCTTTGACAATATTTGTCTCTTTATAAATTTTTCTTGCACACTATGGATGAGTAAGAGGCAAAGACATCATGTTCAAATGTGCAATAGTTATGTGTATATATATGAACATGTATTCTCTGATTCTCTCGGTGTCTTCCACTAATCCATTGCATGCTTTGGTTTCCATGTCATTTGCGATAATGGATATCTGATTATCATACCTAATAAACCCAAGATCAAAGGGGGAAAAACTCAGTTAGGTCGCCACATATTTCTTAAATTTATTTAGTGTGCTTCATCCTTTTTATATGTGTGCACTTGAAGAGTAAGGATGCCACACATCTCCATTTGAAGACTACATTGCTATTCACCTGTTCAGAATGGAAAACAATTGAGGATATCACACAGTGCTTTTACATACCAATATATATGGTTGATTTCTTCATATTATAGTGGAAATTTGAATCTGTACTAAAACCTAAGACCCATTCATGGAACTGCCAATATGCTAAAGTAAAGAAGACAGACTTTGGGATGTTTGGTTGAATGCTAATAGCAAATTATACTATATTTTCTTTGCATCGATGTACATCAATATAGTGTAGATTAGCTAATTTCCTGTTATATATGTTTTGCACCGCCTATTTCTCACCAAGCATGCTCAATTTCTTGTTGGATTAACATTTTAGTTTACTGAAAAATTTCGAAGCTTACTAATATGGAGAACATTTCATCAGATCAAACTTTGCCCGTGTAGATTATCAGGGATTCTACACTGTAATCCTGGAGAAAGGTGATGAGATTTTGTGTGTAACATCTATCAGGTAACGCCTTTGATTGATCAGGTCTTTTCAAGACAGTACACATTCTTTTCTTTCTGAAGTATTCTCTAACACAATTGATGCTTGTTCTATCTCTTACCTAGTTGCTTCCCATGCTTGTCATTGACTGCTGCCATGGTTGTCCATGTAATCTACAGGTTGCTTTTAAGAGATAGCAAATAAATTGTTAATTTTCAGCTCTTGAATATGTTAGCAAAACTTTCAAATAGATGAAATAGTATGTTGGAAATTTAATTAGTAAACAATAGATCATATATTGTGATGGTTGCTTCTCTCCTTTGTGTTGGCTATATGCTTACGAAATTTCCATTTTTATCTTGTGCAGAGTACATGGGACCAAAGCAGCCGAGCTGCCTTTCATTGCTACTTGTGCGGACTATCGCCGTCAAGGGATGTGCCGAAAACTGATGAACACCATTGAAAAGGTATGTAAATTTGAGTTAGGAAATCAGATACAAGTGTTCTGAAGAAAATTATGGACTTCTCATGATCATGTTCCACGATAACCCTCTTCAGTGGGAATTCAACTGCACTAGAGATGTTAGAATGTTATTTTCTTCCTTCTAAATGCTTGTCTGGTTCGGTCTTTCTTAACATTATCTTAAATCTTATTTGCATGCTTGCATATCTAGATTTGACCATGTGAATTTTCCTTTTCCTTTTAATACAGATGCTGAGATCGTTTCACGTTGAGATGTTGGTCCTTTCTGCCATCCCAGAGTTGGTTAATACATGGGTGTCAGGATTTGATTTCAAACCTATTGAGGATGATGAGAAGAAACAACTTCACAACATTAGCTTGATGTTGTTTCCTGGGACATCGTTGCTAGCAAAAAGATTGGATAGAATTATAGCTGCAAAATCAGGTTAATTATCTTCTGCTTACCATTGGCAACATTTGTGTTTTCCACTTTATGAATTTGTACTTTGCATCATTCATGCCTTCAATCTGTTGTTGTACCTATAGTAATACTCAAGCTTTTGGAACTATGCAGAAGAGGAAAAGGATGCATATAATGTTTCTGGATTACCTAATGGGAAAGGAGGCGAGCATCTTGAACCCCATGACGTTGACTTATCAGCAACAGAGTTCAATGCTGAGGTTGCAATGAATGGTTCTTTCAGAACACTTAAACATGAATGTTGTCCTGCAGCATGGTTTAATTCTGCGAAGGTTTGGTCCATCAACATTATGAGCTTTAAGCTTTTCTTGGTCATGTGGAAACAGAGGACTACTTTTTGCTGACCAAACATTATGGTAGACTGGTAGTGATGTTAATCCAGTCCCTCGCTTGTAGGCGTGGGACATTGTTAAAATGCACCTGATACAAATACTTTCATTCAAAGCAATGGCTTGACTTATTAATTTAGAGAAAATCAAGTCTCCTTGATATATGGGACTTTTAAGTGATGTAGCTGTAATTTGTCATGTAGAGAAAAAAAATTCTCTCTACAAACATGATAGCTATCATAATTCTATTGTTATGTGAAATGCCAATATCGTCCATTGAATTGATAGTGCTTTCTTCCACTCCAGAAGAAATCCAGAGAATTAGATCGTATATTGAGGTTAAGGTTCATGCATATGTAGTATGAACTGGGTATTGTTTGTTTGTTCTTGATTTGCATTCTTAACGTTTTCTGTTCATAATGCATGGTAATGGTTGTATGTCTGCAATGCTTGTCGTTTTTCATTGTCATTCATAATGGCCCCAAATATCATGTTTGAATTCAGTGCACACAAACAAGCACACCAGTGTGAGCTTTGCATATGCATATAGTCCTTTTTCATTGTACAGATTTAATGGTTAAATCTTGATGTTCAGCTACAAGCATTGCAATATTCTATCTCGTCCTCATGTTTTGCTGAAGATGTGCATTGTAAGTAGTAACCATAACCAAGGATCAAAGAACCGTTACCGGGCGAAATCCCGCTCGGGGCCCGGTAACGGTTCCCGGCCAGTAACCGGAAAAACCGGCCAAAACGCGAAAGATGAAATTTGAATTCAAAAAAATCTCGTCCGGTTACCGGCCGGTAACCGGAAAAACCGGCTAGAAAACCGGAAATGAAAGGAAATTTGGTAATTAGTTAATAAAGATGCTAACTAGATAATGTATATACTCTAACCAAGAAGGTATATACTATATAGTATGCATATACTCTAACCAAGAAGTTTTAGAATACAACTTCAAGCTTTAATTGAGTAAATTGAAGTTAAATTCAAAAAAAAAAAAAATCGGCCGGTATTCCCCCTCCCGGCCACCCTCCGGTACCGGTAACCGGCCCGGTTACCGGCGGGATTTCTTTCCCTGACCATAACTGATTCCTGCATTATGTGTTAATGTTGTTTTGCAGCTAGCTGTTGGGGAAGTGTGAGTTTATCATAAAATAATTTTGTTGGCTGTCTTTGGCGGTTGCTCTGCATTGGCGAACTTTGTCTTGCTGATCTATGGTTGAACTTAATTTGTGCCAGCACAGTTATATTTAAGCTTGCTGCTGTGTGCAAGCTACTCTTTCCAGGTATGCTACAAGGACTTTTTTGAAAGAAACTTATCCACCTTTGTTTGTTGCATTATAACATATTTGGCCACTTTGGGTACATGTGGGAGTTTGTCTACAATGTTTCTTGGAAATTTTGGGGCTGTATCAGTTGCAATGTAGCCAAGGAAAAAAACCGCCGGTAACCGGAAAAACCGGCAGGAAAAAAACCGTCCAAAATTTTTCAAATTTAAATTAAAATTTATGACTGCATAATGTACTTCCTAGATTGGTTTAGGCATTTTTTGTGCTAAATTACCTATTGTATGAGCTAAATATGCTTGAGTTATTGTATGAGCAAGTCCTAACATTTTTTAGAATATCCCCAATTCAATTTTCTGGTTTTGGTAGCGGTTTTTTCAGTTTTGGGCGGTAACCTGTCCGGTTACCGGTTTTAAAACTTCGCCAATTCAAATTTCTATTTTCGAATTTTGACCGATTTTTCCGATTACTGGCCGCCGGCCGGTTTTTCCGCTGGTTCCGAGATTTTGATCCTTGAATGTAGCCCCCTTTCTTTCTTTCAAGCAACAATGGTGGCCTGTGCCCATAAAAGATGCAGAATTCAAGGCCTTTGGGAAAAACATCAGACACCAAATAGAATAAATTAAAAAAGAATATATCTATCGTTATTCATAAATCATAATTGACAATAGTTCCATCTAAGATATCACCTTACTTGTAACAAAGTTTGAAGTAATGAAGCTCAAACCAATTAACATGGCTAGCCTGTCCGAACAGACAGCCTGATAACTAGTACTAATTCTAACTGGTAGTATGTAATTAACCCCCTCTTGTGCTTTTTTTTTTTGTCCCAGCGTCGTTGTCTTCTTTGCTCTGTAGTCCCAATGATGTGTGTTGGGTGCTCATGTGCATAATTACCAAACTGCAGTATTTTTTTTAAAAAAGCCATCAATTGTGATTCCTCTGTCATTAAATTCTCATCAGAGCTGTAGGTTAATGGATCAGTTGAGCTAGTCATCCAAGAATTTTGATTGAGTTGGAGAGAACAAAGAAGGCAGTAAAGCTAAAATCCAAGAAACCACACCATGGCCTGGTCTATCCCTGCAACATGCAAAGCTGCATTTTGCTCCCCTGAATGAAGTGCTTCCCTGAGCTAGGGTGATGTGTGTGGTCTGTCTTCTGAGACAGAACGCTAGACTTGCAGTACGCGGAACTTGAAAAGATCACTTGGACATTTCAAACAGACAAAATATTTATACACAGTGGCATTGATAATGCATGGAGAAGAATACGTTTGACCCTTCCTTAAGCCCTTGTTGAAAGGAGGTTTATTAAGCTGTTTTTGCTGGGCATAAAAAGGGGTACTGCAGAAACAGGATAAACATTTGTGTCAACCCTTCTGAAAGGTATGGACGCTAGCAGCAAGCAAAGCCATCTAAGCTGTTGAGTTTCGGGTATCAGAAAGAGGGTACTGCAGGGTCCGGAGTGGATATTATACGAGTGTCGTGTGTCGTGTATTCTTTTTATGGGGATTCTACTGAAAGTTTGTTTAACGACACTGGGCAAACAAACTGATGCAATCCCGTCCGGATACAAGCACTGACGGCATGCTGAGAAGTAAGCTCCCTCACCATTAAATTCTTAAATGATCGTTTGATATTTTGCTTGATTCCTTATTATTTTCTTTTTTTCACGTGCATTGTTGTTTTGAGAACTAGGTTAAGGTGGCAGTGATGGCTGTTAGAGATATATGTATAGTGTGTTATTCCCCACTGTTATGAGGAGTTATTTGCATATTCATCACCTGTACTTTGTGTATATATACTGGCCTATTGGTCTCATATTGAATACAAGCGCTATTCATAACATGGTATCAGAGCGTACCTAGGGTTTCCCGTCGCTTCGTTTGTCACGCCGCCGCCGCCGCCGCCTCTCGGATCCGATCTGGAGGTCGCCGCTCGTCGTCATCTTTGACGACTCCCCTCCCCTTGGCTTGAGTCGGCCTGCCGCGCAGCCGCTCGTCTCCGCCCGGCGCAGTCGCCATCGTCGCACAGGGCGTCTCCATCCACAGTCACCGCCGGATCTCACTCCTCTGCTCACATCCGAATTTGCCGACCAAGACGAGCACCGAGGTCGCAGCCGCTCGACCGCGTCGGATCGGGCCGCCATTGCTACCCAAAAGCGCTCTCGCCGCCGTCATTAGCGCAGACGCCGCGTTCCGCCATGAGGTCGGCGACCGCGTCGTGCTTTCGCCGTCTGGCGCGCCCACCGTGCTTTCGCCGTCGCGCTTCACCCACGCAGCCTCAACTCGCTTTCGCTGTCGCACTTTCGCGCCGGATCCCGAGCCGCCGCGCCTCCGGATCTTGTCTGCCGCCATCAGTCCTCCCGACCTTGCAGTGCTCCTCCCGCCGCGTCGCCTTATCAAGCTCCTCCGGGACGCGCTTCTCCCCACCTTGCCGGACTTCCCGCCGCCGTGGGAGAGAGGTCCTCCCGCCGCCGCCGTCGCTAAACATCATTGCCGCGCGAGAACTAGGGTTCTGCTGCGTTTGGTCTTAGCGCACCAAGGCCCATTGTTTTAACGTGGGTTGGCGAGAAAAAAAAGAAAAAAAGAGTGTTTCGTCTCGGCTTAAACGTCGATCTAACCGCCTTGGCGTCCAAAGGTCGCCACCGATGGCTTCCGTTACGCTGCGTGGTGCTACTCCACGCTTCAAAGACACTACCTCCTCCAATGGTGCCACGGTGGTGGTGGTCGCCTCCATCCGGCGGTGGCCGTCCTCATCGCTTCTCATTGCGACAAGGTTTCGGCCACATTGAGTCGATGCTATATAAACAACGGCATCTTTCACGTCGTTCTTCTACTAGCACCAAGATCGGTGCTTCTACATCGACGTCTGATCGACTCCTTCAAGAGTTTCTCTCATCGGCGAGAGATAGCCGACTTCGACGCTTGTTTGCCACCGGGTTCTCCTCGGCAGTTCTGCAGTTCCTACATTGGCGTCAGATCGACTCTTTCAGTGATTTCTCTCGAAAGCGAGAGATAGCGGACTTCGACCTTGCTTGCTACTTGAGTTCTCCTTCGACAGTTCTGCGGTTACGCTCATCGACTCTTGAACGCTGAAACCACCACCTCCACGATCCCAAAGACCTCCCCGTGGATTCTTGATTCGAGCATCTTTTCACATGACTCGATTCTTCTACTCATCCTTCATTACACCTCTTGATTCTCTGTCGGTGTTCTTCTGGCGATGGTACCTCTCTTTCGTCTGCAGTCGAGGACCTCTTAGCAACTCATCTTTTCATGTTCCTCTGTTGCTCATGTTCCTCGCCTTACCATCTGACTTCTTTCTGCTTTGGGCGAGCAGACATCGATCTTGGTTGTCGAGTCATTCTCGACTCGACTCTTGTTGTGTTGGGACCGCCACACAGAGCTCGGTTGGTTCGGCCCTCGGCGCCTTGACTCATAGCGTCTTTGGGAGCTTGGTCGCTTCACCTTCCTTCCGCCGCCACCGTCGCCGCCAGTCTCTCGCTTCACACTCAGTCTCTGGCTCTTTCAAAGATGGCATCACCGTCTTGGCCATCTGTGTGGATCTCTTTGTCGTCTTTAGTTCGTCGTGGTCTTCGGGATCTGTCTCAGAGACGTATCTTTAGATTGTCGAGGCGACAAGTTAGGCAAGCAGATTGACTTCCTTATCCTCATAGTGAGTCGGTGTCTCGGCGTCCTTTTGATCTTGTTCATTCGATGTTTGGGGTCCGCTCGCCGTTTGAAAGGAGGTCATCGATACTATATCATATTTATAGATGATTTCTCTCGCCACACTTGGATATATTTCATGTCTTCTCGTAGTGAGGCCTTGTCTATCTATAAACAGTTTGCCACTATGGTTCGCATACGTTCTCCACTCCTATTCGTGTCTTTCGTCCGACTCACTGGCGAGTACCTCTCTCATCACTGCGCGGCTTCCTTGCTTGGCGAAAGGTACTCTCGCTTCGATTCTCTTGTCACGGTGCTCATGCTCGAATGGTGTTCTTGGCGCAAGCATCGTCACCTTCTTGAGTCGGCTCGTGCCACGATGATTGCCGCCTCTATTCCACCTCATTTTTGGGCCGAAATCGTTTCCATCGCCACCTATCTCGTCAATATCCGGCCTTCTTACGCTCTTGGCGCAATTCTGTTGAGCGTCTCGTGGTCTCCTTCGACTACTCGCCTTCGTGCATTTGGCTGCGTTTGCTACGTTCTCCTCGCCTCGAGAACGCACAAACCGACCGCTCATCTGTTGAGTGTGTCTTTACGGGATCTGATCTCGAGCACAAGGGCTATCGGTCTTTGGGATCTGTTGGTCGACGGATGCGGATTTCTCGGGATGTGACTTTCGACGAGTCTCGTCCCTTCTACCCCCTATCTGTCTCTCCTTCGGCTTCCTCTGTGGAGTCTCTGTCTTTTTGACCTTTCAGATACACCTATCTCTGTCTTGCCTCGCCCACCTGAGCCCCATCGAGTCTCCACATATTTCTCCTGCGGCCTCTCGCCTTTGTCGTCGCCGCTTGTCTCCTGCGGCTCCTCAGCTCCCCACTACACTCGCTTCACACTTGTCGACCTCGATTGAGGATCTTCAGATGAGCCCTCTTCATCGATGATTCATCTTCTTCGATGCTTCATCTTCCTCGATGGGCAGTCTTCTCCTCGCCACGCTCTCGCGATCGCCGATCGATTCGGCCCGCCTGCTTTTGCCTTTTCTTTGGCGCAGCCTACTCGTGAGCTCGCCTCCCACAGGGATGTTGTTACTCATCTGAGTGGCGGCATGCCATGGCCGAGGAGATTCTTGCGCCTCGAGTGTCTTGGTACTTGGGATCTTGTTCCTTTTCCATCTCACTCTCCCTATCACATGTAAGTGGGTCTATAAGATTAAGACTCGCTCGATGGCTCTCTTGAGCGCTATAAAGCGCGTCTTGTTGCTCGTGGTTTCAAAGCGAGGAGCATGGTCGTGACTGACGAGACTTTTGCTCTGTGGCCCACATGACCACCGTCGCGCTCTTCTTTCGGTGGCGTCTGCTCGCCATCTGTCTGCATTCTCGGCTTGATGTCAAGAATGCCTTTCTTAATGGCGAGTTGCGTGAGGAGGTCTACATGCATCCGCCACTGGGTATTCATTCTCGAGGGCATGGTCTGTCGCCTTTCGCGCTCTCTATGGCCTTAAGCAAGCCCTCGTGCTTGGTTTGAGCGCTTCTCCTCTGTGGTCTTCGCTGCTGGCTTTTCGGTGAGTGATCATGATCCTGCGCTCTTTGTCCACACTTCGTCTCGTGGTGGGACTCTTCTTCTTACAGATGTTGATGATATGATCATTAAGGAGATGACTCTGAGTACATTGCCTTTGTCAAGGCTCGTCTTAGTGGCGGTTCCTTATGTGGGATCTTGGTCTCTTCGTTACTTCCTTGGGATTGAGGTTACTTCCACTCCGGATGGTTTCTTTATGTCCCAAGAGAAGTATATTCAGATCTTCTTGATCGCGCCTCCTCATCGATCAACGTCTTGTTGAGACTCCATGGAGCTCAATGTTCACCTCAAACCCTCGATGGCGAGCCTCTTTCGATCCGACTTCGCTATCGTCATCTTGTTGGGAGTCTTGTCTACCTTCTTTGTTACTCGTCCGGATATCACTTATCCAGTTCACATTCGAGTCGATTCGTTTACGCTCCCACTCAGTCCACTCTGACCACCTTCTTCGAGTTCTGCGATACCTTCGTGGGACTATCTCTCGCCGTCTCTTCTTTCCACGCTCCACTCATTCTGACTTCAGCTTATTCGGATGCTACTTGGGCGGCCGATCCTCGATCACGGTCTATCTCTCTTCTTGTGTTTTTCTTGGTGGTTCGCTTATTGCCCGGAAGACGAAGAAACAGATTGCAGTGTCCCATTCGAGTCAGAGGTGAGTTGCGAGCCATGGCTCTTTTGGCAGAGATTACTTGGCTACGGTGGTTACTTGAGGATTTTGGTGTTTCACATTACTACCGACTCCTCTCTTGTCGACAAGATCAGTGCTATCAAGATTGCGTGACCCGTGAAGCATGAGCTCACCAAGCATATTGGTGTTGATGCTTCCTTCATGAGGTCTTGTGTGCATGATCAGGTGATTGCCCTTCAGTATGTGCCTTCAGAGCTTCAGATAGCGGATTTCTTCACGAAGGCCCAGACTCGAGCACAACACGGCTTCTACCTCTCCAAACTCAGTGTTGTTGATCCACCATGAGTTTGAGGGGGGGTGTTAGAGATATATGTATAGTGTGTTATTCCCCACTGTTATGAGAGGTTATTTGCATATTCACCACCTGTACTTTGTGTATATATACTGGCCTATTGGCCTCATATTGAATACAAGCGCTATTCATAACAATGGCAAATAGCATAAACTTCTAGGCTTTGTCAACATACTTAACTGTTACAGCTTCAATGTTTTGTTGGGCTAAACATACCTGTCACGTTATTATCGTCCAGATTTAACAATTATAATCAGCCACGTGCACTTCACAATCTCTGTACTAATTACTCTACTCACTAACACCCCTCTATTGTTTAGTATGTGCCTTTAACAAAAAGGGCTCCAGTCTTAATCTTTGTCTTGCTTCAAAATTTACCTTGTTCCGGTATTTGTTTGCTATGCCAGATAATTGACCTTTGCAATTCGTCGTGATCTGTATCAGGACTCGTGGCGCTTTGCGTGGCAATGCTGGTGAGATAACAGCCCATTCATCAGATACGAGCAACCCTGCCCTGCAAATAATCCGTAATGTCTTCGTTATGATCCATTCGAGTCCCGTCCTGGGTCCGGCATTTTTGGTCTGATACGATTATACGAACCTCGCAGCAGCAGCTGCTGCTCCTGCTCCTGGTGCTATGCAGGTTTGGTCGCACCAGTGGTAGGTGTCAAGGCTCTTGAGCCAGTTACGCCCAGATCCGATCCAGTACCAAGCTACCCAAATCTTAATTTTGTATTGGAAATTTTCGCAAAAAATTTGTTGTGAGCCCCCTTTGTTTTTGCTGAATTTTAAAAATATTTCCATATTTGGAAGTATTGTTGTAACTTGTAAGACAAACACTTTTGCACATTTCAATATGCAGCCCTTTGGGTGAAACTGTTGATGTGTTGATTTCCAAATTTTTTGGAGGAAAAAAACACTCTGGAGTGTGCTATTAAGTACTGACTAGAGCAGTAGATGGATGCATCTTTACTGTTTGAAATCATCCATGTCCTAGAAATAAGTAACATTAGGAACTGGAGAAAGTGAAATGAAGTAGACAAATTCTTTCTCCAAAATTAAAGAAATGGGAGCACATAGTAGAGGGCAAATCCCGAACCCAAAAGTAACAAATTGTACTTCATTCTGCAAGGGAACATCGAACAGTTGCTACGCACCCATGGAAATGGATCGATAGATTGGATTGGAAGCAGCACATCATCACTCGGAAGGCGGCGTCTGCTGCTCCTGGGAAGTGGCGTCGGCGTCGGCGTCGGCGTCGGCTTGTGACTGGAGGGGCGGGAGGAGCTGGGACTTGCGGCGGGTGTCGCGCGGCGGGAGGGGGACGGCGAGGAAGTGCTTGGTCTTGGAGATGGGGCGCGAGCGGCGGAGCTCGACGACGTCGCCGACCTTGAACTGGTTGTCCGGGTCGTGCGCCTGGTACTTCTTCTTGATGCGCTCCCGACGCTTGTACTTTGGGTGCGGCGCCAGCCTCGCCACCTCCACCCCCACCGTCTTGTCCGCCTTCGTCGTCACCACCCGCCCCGTCAACTGCTTCGCCGCCTGGATCGTCAGCGCCGGCCTCGTCGCGGTGGTGGCGGGGCCGCCGCCGTTGGGGTGGAGCTGGAGAGGGGAGATGAAGGGGGAGGCGAGCAGCATCTTGGCGCTTTCGGGGAGTCTCCTAGGGGATAAGGTTCTCTCAGTCTCAGGCCAAGCTCCAGCTGATGTCTCTCTTAACTTGATCGCTCGCTCGCTCGCTCACACACACACTCTCTCTCTCTCTCACGAGGACAGGAGAGAAGCGGAAGTTATTAACTTAGAAGACCAATAATCATAAGGTAGTTGTGAAATTATTCTCCCCATGAAAGTTTTATACATAATTTATATCTAATCAATAAGCCACCTATATAATCTTATCATAAGCCATAAGCACATATAATTTAATTATTCACGGAAGATTCTTCAAATAACTTAGGCATGTATACGTATTTATCCGTAAAAAATTCTATCAACTCAAAAGGTGAGGAGGAGAGGTGGTAGATGGCAGACTTGTCACCACCGCCGGGTCATTTTATAATGGTAAAGATGTACAACTGGTTGTATCTCCGGCCCATATCGGAACGGTTGGTGCTGCTTTGAGATTTGTGCAATGATTTGTGTTTCCTGTTGTTTGAATATTCATGTATTTGGGTATTTCCAGTATGGTGGGACCGGTGCCATCCATCTCATCTCATTCGAATTATGAAATTTCAATCTTTGAAAGCCTGAAAATATTTTATTCTGATATGCCTCTGTCATTGGTGTCTATTTCTGGAATTTTCTAAAGTCGACAATCAAATTAAAATGTGTAACTCATTGCGGGCCAAAACCAAGTCCGACGCATCTCTCTTGTGTGGAAGTCGAACGAGCTCGTTGCCCTCGTCCCCGGTGGACGCACTCCGCCGCAAGCCGCTCGCATTCCGGTGAGTTATCCTTTTGTGCCGTTTCACTCGCAGATCAAAACCACTGGGTTATTTTTTTACTCCATGCAGTGTAGCCCGAGTCCACTCTCACCTTCCTGTAGGCCTCCGAAATCGAATCCATTTCAAACCAAGTGATTGCACTAGAGGCACAACACGTAACAAGCAACGAAAACAATTTCGAGTGTCCGGATATGTGTCTCATGTTAGCTTCCAAGGATCAGTGGCTAACATGCACATATCCAAACATAACATTACAATCACATCCATACACAAATATGCAAGCATAATAGAATCGTTATTACAATATCATTAAATGGAACCTTAAGGTACAAGTTTGCATAAAAGGGCCGATCGGTCAAATTTAATTATAACTAAATTTAATCGCAGCGGAAGATAAATAAGAAAATAAAAGAGAAAAACCGAGTTAGCATGTCTAAACCCACAAGCAACCAACAGGGGTTAAAGTCATAGCATCAGTCGTACTAAAACCTGATTCGAACAACTTCTCGCCTGCAACATGGACAATCCAACTAAGTACAAAAACGTACTCACAAGACTTACAAATAGCAACATATAATAAATGCATTCAAATGTCAAAGGAAGGCTACTACACTAGGCAATTTTCAGCATAAAGCAAGTTTTCGTTGAGATAACCAATATAGATTCAAATTACCATAAGTAAAATATTTAGAAAATAACATATAACAGTAGGTAATCCCAATTCATCGTCAACAAGAATAGATACTCCAATTATAATCAGCACACGAACCTCCCGTTCGTGACACAATTCATTTCTTAACCAATCAACACGCGAACTTCCAGTTCGTGACAACAACAAGATCTGAACAATCCAATATACGATTTAACCTTTCCAAACATAGCCCAACCCAAAAACTCATAAGCTAACTATGCATAGTTTCACCAAGCGATGTCCATGACTGAAGAATCTAGACTTGCCATTATGTGTTACTAAAGTATTTTGGTGATTAATGATAAATCTATTTGTGAGACTAACACTTTCAATGATATACTTATTGCTTAGTCTAGGTTGGGTAAAAAGGTGAAAATCAAAGAGGTATGCATTCGACATCATATTCCTATATCATGCTGCATTCCTCGAATCCAAAATATAGGTTGAACTCCACTAAAAGTGTAACTTAAATATGTGCATATGTTCTCATTACACACTCGTGTATGCACACATCTAGGGGGAGTTCACTCTATATTTTGTGGTTTTATTAGTATTGATCCATATTCCTTTATCAACAAATATTAAGGATCTTTACTTTGAAATATATCATATGAGTATACAAAACTTATGTAGTTTATACATACTCATATTTATCTACATTCAATTACTTGCAATTGTAATGGTTGTTATCAATTACTAAAAGGGGAAAGATTGGAGTATCTTGTCCCACCATTATGAGTTAATGGTATGTTGTAGTAATTAATGACAATCACATTATGGAGCTAACATTTTCCATGAGTTGGATGATTAGGTTCTGTTCCATAAGGTTGGAGACTTTGGATGACATCATGAGATGATTGTCATCAAGTCAAGATTCAAGAGTAAAGGTTGCATCATGTGTTGATGTGTATCAAGATCTAGAAGAAAAGGAAATAATCATGTGTTGTTGATGTTCGAAGAAGATGAGATGATCATGAGTTGATCATCAAGTCAAAAAAGTGCATCATGTGTTGATGCATGTTAAGACGACGACCCAGACTTGAAGTGAAGATGCGTGTCATCAAGCTTCAAGAGGATGCTCAAGGCAGAGGTATGACTAACTAGGGCTAAGGATGTGTTCCTAGTCTTTTATCGGTCTAAGTGTTTGGATGGAAGACCGGATTGCTAGTATAGGTTACCATACTATTAAGAGGGGTCTTGATTAGTAGCTTGAGTTAGTCATGTGTTGATAGCTCATTGTGCTTGCTCTAACTCTTGTTAGTATGTTGCCAATATTTGCGAATGTGTTTTGCAAATAGTTGTAGTTCATGCATAATTTTTATAGCATGTGACTTTAGTTTGCAAATGTGTTTTGCAAACGGGTTAAGTCCATGTACCTTAATTCCTTGTGGCGTTGATTCTAAAAGTCGGCAAATGTGTTTTGCAACTTGTTGAGAATCTAGCCTTCATCCCTTGTGTGCATCTTGCTTCAATTGACAAATGTATTTTGAAAATTGAGTTGATGCAATGAACAAAATCTGTTTTCAGCTTTGATGGCAGTGGACGGTCTGACCGCCTATATCAGCCGGTCTGACCGGTGGTGTATCGGTCTGACCGCCATGTTGTGAGGTAGTACCGCCCCATAAGAAACGGTACTACCGGAGAGCGGTAGTACCGAAGTTTTTGCGGTACGTTTATTCCAGAGATGGTGTTTTTGTTGAATGCCTTTGGTTTCCTTCGAGCGGTCTGACCGCAGGCCTTTGGGCGGTCTGACCGGTTTGAGCGATCTGACCGGTCATTGGTTGGTGGTCAGACCGGCAGTGAGTCCAACGGCTAGATTTATAGCCATTGGAGCATGGGCGGTCTGACCGGCCATTAGTTGGTGGTCAGGCCGGTTTTTCCCTGATTCTCTGGAATCTTTCCCCAAACGGCTAGTTTTTGTGTGTGGGCTATAAATACCCATCTTGGCAGGTTGTGGGAGAGTTGCTGGTGCCATATTCATTTCTATTGAGCTAAGAGAAAGCCCTCTACACTCTTTTGTGCATGTGTTGCACTTAGTGAGTTTTGAGAGGCAAACCCTAATTGCATGTATTGCATTGGGTAGTGGATTGTGTATCCACTTGAGCTTAGACACTTGATTAGTTCAAGTGAAAGTATTCGACTTGTTACTCTTGGTGTTTGCCGACACCTAGACGACGTGGAGGCGTCGTGGTTCGATGATCTTCTCAAAGAAGGTTGTGAGAAAACCCGGACGTTTGTGAGTGGCTTGGTGCTCGCCATCTCCGGAGTGGAGGAAGAGCAACCCCTAGTGGATCGAAGTGTTGGTTCTTGTTGGAACCAGTCCAAGTGATTGGACTTACCTCGGAGCTGTTTGGCTTAATTCGTAGAGCCGATCCAATTGATTTTGGGCTTACCTCAACGTGGATTAGGGGAGACCGGCAAGTCTCTGATCACCACGGTAAAACATCGTTGTGTCATCGTGGTTTGCATTCTTGTACTTTACTATTGCAATTTACATTCCCTATATTAAATGCTTACTTGCATGCGCATGATTGCTGTCTTTTATATAGTCTCATATTATTGACACACTTAGTAAAGACTAGTTGATTTAGGCTTTATTTGTGCAAAACCGAATTGATTTACAATTCCGCATAAAACTCGGTTTTAGCCCAAGAAGTTTTTAAAACCGCCTATTCACCCCCCTCTAGTCGGCCTCCTCGATCTTATAATGACGGGGGACACGGCTATTCGAATAGATTTATTTCTCTGTAGAGTTGTACAGCCTTCCCCACACGATATGAATACCTCGTACTGTCGCCATGCACTCTTCTGTAGGAGTGTGACGGAGATACCGTAATGAGGCAGTTACAATGTCATGTCCTAACTATCAAACCACCCGTGGAACAGATCCCATGGCAGACTGTCAATCACCTGAACCACAGGGGAACCTCGTTGTGTAAGTAAGTCCCTTGTGCACAAGAGACCCTTAAGGGTAAGTAAGACGACACTTAACATGCGCCCACTAGATTGACAACACAACAATTAAACAGTAACAACAACAGTTGTCAATCTAATTGTGTTTTGATAGCTAACACACAACAAATTATTTAGCCAAACCATCGCCCATAAACCCGGCGTGTGGTTGCACGTGAGACTTGGTTCGACACACCACAGACCGGTCCTTAAGCACCCAGACGGAGCTACACGAATTCGGGACAACCTCCTTTCATCACCCTATCACCCGTCCAAGTCCAACACACAACAACCCACACCCAACAAGTCCACAAAATCAGATTCGAAGATCTAGACACAATCCTCAATTTCCATCAAAATTCAATTCAATCCACCGGCTGATGGACTAGCTCCATCAACTACTTTTGGCTACAACTACTAGCACGGCTAAACATCGTTCTACAAATTAGCAAACAAAACCCATGTAACATATAACCTTAATCATTCAAGGTAACACAACAATCAACATTCAAAGGAAGGCCAATGCAACAAGTAGGGAATATCTAAAGCTACCCATTTGACATACGAGTATTTGAAATTAAAGCAATACATAGAATACTTGAAAATCAACATAGATACTTTTGAAACTAATAGGAATTCAACGTGCAACAAAGGAGAGGATTGCTTACCTTTACTGGTACCACACTTTATTACTCTCTGGTCACACTCACGAATATGTCCGGATCGCCAAAAATCTATCGAAAGAACGATATTGCAATAAACACCAAATAAGCCAAAAAATCAAAATACTCAAAAATGCATGAAATTTATACAGTGGATAGATTATGATTTTATATGAATTTAGGCGAAATAATTAATCCATTTGGAGTTAGTATGTGAAAGTTATAGCAGTTTGAAAATCAGTTTTCGGAAGAAGAAAAATGTTGAAAAATAGGCTTCGGTTACTATTCATCCGAAATCCAATTTTTAGCCAAAAAAATTTTGTAGAACAATGGTAAATAAAAGAATTACATAGATAAATAGATAATAAAATTATAAGACCAAAATAACTTGGTTCAACTCATTTGGAGTTCATAAGAATTTTCTTGGAATTTTCAAAGATAAAATAGTTTTCAGTGTAAAAATAATTCTTTTCGGAAATTCCTACCACCTCAAAATACTTTTTAAACTCAGGCTAGCCTAGCCTCTGTCATAATCAAAGTAGCCCATCTAACCACACAATGCCCGGATTCACGATCTTCCAACTATACAACCTATCCAATAATTGTACGAAATACACCGACTTATGGGCATAAGACCCTGACTAAAACCATCAATTGTTCTTCACTATGCTATTTAAGCTAATAATAACTATCTAACTCTACTAGTCTCGCCTCGGCAATTCATATTCGCATACACCCAAAATTTCCACCAACCGAGGTTTAATAGACTAACTGACACATAATGAGCTTTACGATTTAATAACACATCCAACATCTAATGGCTCACTAATCGATCAACTCATATCCATACCACCGAACTTAGTCGTGAACGACCTCTACTAATCGAATCATTTATCTGTCTCTACGATCAATTAATAATCATTTATCTACTAATCCAATTGAGGGTACAAATCTATCAACTCGACACATAGAACTTAATTACTAATTACATGGCAATCCAAATATTTATCCGCAATCAAATCATCCATTCTACCATCACCCAAATCTAGCATGAATGATTCGCATAGCTATTACTTAAGACACCCGATCAATACACTCATGATTAAATAAACCATTCGATTCAACCTCCATATCTCATTAAATATCATCACATAAGCTATCCATTAAGTAATAAATTATAAAATCCTTATGTGTCTTAACTCCAAAAATTACTAATCCATCGTGAGGGAAAACCTCCAATTAATTTATCATCTAAGATCACCACAAGTTTGTTTGCATGCGACCCCAAAATAATATCATCCAATCAATTGATCCAATGTATATTTAATTTAGCATCCACTGACCAATAATACACCTAAACCGCTACAACGATCTAATCAATCGCATCCCTCAATATATCATCACAAGATCACACACAAGCACAAATAGAACATAACCAGAGAGTTATACTGGTCTTAAGCTACCAAATCATTTTTACAATTAAATAGGCATAAAAAGATGCCATGCTCATGACTAATATGCAACATGCATGACTAAAAATCGTAAACACGATTTGACGCTAAAGATTTTTACCGCGGCACTAAGCGTGCGAAATATCATCGAACGTCTTCTCGGGTCCGCGTCCGCCGTAGTCGTCGCTGAGCTCGTCCTCGTCTGCTTGGCCTTCTCGTCCATGTCTCACTCCGCATCGACGCTGCCATGTCATGTGCAACATGTCATGCCGCCTCGCCTTGCTCGGGCCACTGCGCCGCTGCATCCATGGTCGTCGCATGCATGCGCCATGCTCTCAGCCAGCTCCACGCCGTCGTCTTTGCGTCGCTATTCTCGAATGCCCAAGCCGCGTCGCGCACGGGCGCAACATGTCATGCCAGCTCTGCGTCGCCATCGTCGAGCCCGGCTGCGTGCATGCACGGCCCAACTGCATGCATCGCCGCTCAGCCTCGTCGGCTCCGCTATCACGATACCGCCGTGCCGTAGCGAGCCTCCGCTATCTGCTCCTCCTCTGCCTCGCCTTGTCACCGTCGGGCTGTGCGTCGCTGCTCCACCACTGCAGCACCTCGACCTCGTGTCCATGGGGCCTCGACGCCGTGTCCTCGAAGCCGCCAGGCCACGCCACGCCGCCCGGGCTGCATGGAGTCGCTGCTTGTTGTGTGCGTGCATCGGCCATTGCACGCTTCGGCTTAACCTCATTGCCCCGCCGCCTCGCCGCTGCTCACACGCCTTCGGCCTTGAAGCCGCGTCACTGAGCCATCGTCGGCAACACGTGAGGCCAAGCCACGCCACAGGCCTCTCCTCGGCCGCCCTAAGCTGATGTCGCACCATGCATGCTAGCCGCACCGCCGACAAAGACCGTCTTGCCGCCGCCTCGCTTCCCCATGGCGCCGCCGCATGCATGAATGTTGTTGAGTTACTGCTCGGTGCCACTAGACAGCGCCAAGCCGCTGTCCTCGCGTCGTTGCTCCTCTGGTCTTGCCTCGGCTCGGCCACTGCTTGGTTGTGTCGTCGTCGCCATGCTTCCTTCCTTCTTCTCTCCCTCTTGGCTACATCAAGCCTCTACCACTAGCGCTCCTCCTCGCTGCTGCTACTCCTCCCAACCGAAATGGTTTTGCTGCCCCCTGCCACTTCCTCTCCCCCTCTTGCAAAATCATTCAAACGGCCATGCTTGCACAAGTAAATTGCAGAAATGGCATGCTTACGCGATGAAGTCAGTGGTATAATATGCATAGCTCAGTTTTGGGGTTTAAGGATGAGATTGGAAAGAGAGAAGTTGGGATGATGAACTAGTGTTGGAGAGAATGGAGCTGTGCATGTGTTTTAGGGTTCTTGCGTTGGGGAAAGAAGGAGCAGTGTTCAGTTTGGGGGAAAAAGAGAATGGCTTGGAGAAGAAATCATGTGTGGCTGAGAGAAAGGATGGCAATGTATGCTTCTGTTGAGAAATAAGAAATGGGCAGAGAGGTGAAATGGTGCTGCTGGAAAGAGTGGCATGGGGAGGAGGGATGGACAGTGGGGAATAGGGTCTTGTTTAGTTTGGTAGGGAGAAAAGAAATGGTATAGTAGGGGAGAGAAGGGGAAGGAAGGGCAGGGAGTGAGATTGGTTCGGCTGGCAAAGAAAATGGCGAAAACCATTTGGTTGGGGAGGTTGCTTGGTGATGGTAGTGGGAAGGAAAATGACAGTGGAAAATAGCAGTGCATTTGTTCCTTCTTTTCTCCAACTTGCTTAAACAACCTTGCATGCGCGAACTAACCGCTAAAATAGAACGTTCTCGCGACGACGATTGCAACGGTATAACATGCATTGTCGGATTCTTGATTTTTGGTGGTGATTGCGAGGAGAGAAATCGAGGAAAAGAAATGGACATGCAGGCGTCTTGCCTGCGGTCGATCAGACTGAAAAAGAGCGGCGATACTAATGCATGCATCATGATTTTTGAAATGCTTGATAAAACAAGAAATCAAAATAATTAAATTTAAATACAATCTTTTACACAATTCAATTTAATATTACTTATTATTATTTTTTCTATGCAACTTTTTAAACAACTCGATTAAACTTTAAATACATCCTTTTAAATAATTTGATTTGATTTTTGAAGCAATATTTTAATTAATTCAATTTGATTTTTTAAAGTAATCCTTTTACTTAAACATGAAAAATTCTTAAAACACAGTCAAAAATTTATTAGATCACCAAATTAATTATTAATATCCCGATTCTAAAAATCGGGGTGTTACATTCCCCAAGTCCGACCGCCCATGCCTTTGCCGCCGTGTCTGGTGAACCTTGCCCGATTCCTTGCATCTACGTCATCTTCGTGCTCCCCTTGGCCTAATGCATCAGACAGCAAAACTTTGTTTTGGATGCCAAGCAGCCATGTTTAGCACACACATGTGCATCGAACATGGGAGACAGAGACAGAGTAACCAGGATGACAATGACCTAGCAGCAAGTGACAATATTGTACTTCATAAGAAAATCTCTTGCCAGTTGCCACCAACTGCAAGAAACAACGAGTACCTCTTACCTACAAATCCATAGAGATGCTCGTCCTCCAAGTCTGGAAGGCAATAAATTGCTCCCAACTCGAACACAATCAGATAGCATCAACCAATTCAGGATCGGGCTCTTACGGCGAACAACAGAAAGCCCTCTCAATGCTTGTACAAATCTGTGAGCTGATTTTCCATCCATATAGGAACTGGGAAACGAATCAGATTTTTCTACTAGAAGTATCCACCCAAGTATAATATAAACTGAAGAAACCAATATAGCTTCGGTAGAAACACACAACAACGTAGAAATATGCTTCAAAGTGTATGCCAACTGTGATTGATACAAGCAATCTCAGAGCATGTACATATTGAGAATTTCTTTTGTCGACCACTGCATGATTAGACAAGAACCTAGGAAAAAGGCTAATGGTGTACTGCATAGAAGGTTAAACATGGTATGCAGTACGTTCCACTACAAAGAGAGCAAAACTGTTTACTAGCAGAATTCATACTGAAAAAACAGAGCTAATGCTGCAGGAGCATTATAAATTTATAATTATCTTGTTGGAGAGTTCATGTTAGATCTAAATAACGAGTTGTGTTAGACTCCATTTTGAGACTATAAATAAAGGGTGTGGGATCCTACGGGATACACACAACAATTAATCCCCAAAATTCCACATGGTATCAGTGCCATCCCCCACCACCCAACCCTAACCCTAACTGTACTCACCTCAGATCCAATCTGCCGCCGTCGTTCATCGTCGTCTCTACCTCTTGCGAGCCACCGCCGTCGTGTCGCCCCGCGGGCGAGCCCGCTCGTCTCGCGTGTGAGCATGGGCTATGGCTAAGGGGGGGCACGGGCTCGGGCCAATGACGTAACTCCGGCATCACCGCCTCTGGTCGCCGCCATCGCTCACGCCTGATCTGCCTTCGCCGCCCGTCGTCATCGCCTCTGGTCGCCTCAGCATCCATCGCCACCACTCTAGTCGCCTCGCCTCTTTCGGTGGAGGAAGAAACGGGGGGAAGGAAGGAGTGTCGGTGGAAGGAAAAAAAACCGACCGGGAGCCGGGTTGATGGAAAAGAAAGAAGGAAAAAATAGGGGGACTTAGTTCGGTAAGGAAAAAAAAAGAGAATTTTTTATGTTGCCGTTCTGCATTATTTTGATAATCGTGAAGACAATCATCAAGGTTCGGCATATTATTGATGCGTGAAGAATTGCTGTGATCGTGGAAGATACGCGCGGCATATCTTGGTAGAAATTGTCATTACTCTAGTTGATTGAGAATATGACCATTGAGGAAATTGAGGCTACGAGGAAGGAGGAGGAAGAAGCTGCAATGAGGGTTGTAGAAGAGACAAAGAAGACAGTTGTTCAAATTACTTCCCGCGGGTAACTCAAGGTGACATGAGAAGTATGTTACAGGACCTCTTCATGACGAGTATGATAGGTCCGAGGGCTGGTGCAGGGTCATCTTACTTAAAACTCGAGCTAATACCGAATGATGTAAAGTTAGAAGGAAGTAAGAATTACCCGAGTTGGTCTAGAAGGGCTCAACTAATTCTGAGGACGAAGGGGGTGGAGCACTACCTACGGGAGACTTGTGTTGAGCCTACAGATAAGGTGAGCATAGATTGGAGGATGTGGAACACTACCAACTCTGTGGTGGTAGCTTGGTTGCTAACTTCGATGGCTCCATCCATCGCTCGAATGGTGGAGATGATGCAGAGTGCACCGGCGATGTGGAAGACACTAAGCAACATGTACTCTGGGGTAGGAAATGTGATGATGATGGTGGAGGTCCAGGGCAAGGCGGAGGCCTTGAAACAAGAGGAGAATACCGTCCAGGAGTATGCTAGTGAATTGTAGCAACTGTGGGCAGATTTAGATCACTATGATCCACTACAGTTAACATGTGCTGGTGATATTGAGGCTGACAGAGTGTGGCTACAATGCAGACGAGTTACACACTTTCTACGAGGATTGAACCCAAAGTTTGGGAGTAGAAGGGCTGCCATATTTCACTTGTCAAACTTGCCTACTATGGAGGAGACTATTTCGGCTATGGTGCAGGAGGAGGTTCGACTACGAGTAATGGGGGACACCAACCCGGTCAGATTGGCATACGCCATACCAGAAGATAGGGAGTGCTACAACTATGGAATGAGAGGACATCTGAGTTGTGTTTGCCCTTCTCCACAGTATGGAGGTTGAGGTGGAGGTCGTGGTGGTCGTGGAGGCCGAGGTGGAGATTATCGAGGTCGAGGTGAAGATCGTGGTGGTCGTGGAGGTGGAGGTCAAGGAAGGGGCCAAGTTCGCCCCAAGGCTAATGTGGCCCTAATAGAGGAGATCACGTCTGTTACTCTGATAGACGAGCAAGTTGTGCAACGGGAGAAGTGGCAGCAGGGAAAGGCATTAGAGACTTCTCACGATTCCACCCCCTTTGGTAACTTTGCAAACTACGCCCACATGGGCGAAGGTAATCAGGCACATGCACTTGCATCCACATATAAGCACTCTCATATTGATTGGATCATAGATTCAGAGGCATCTAAGCATGTCACAGGGGGTTCACTTAGTGCTTTCGCATCTTACACCCCCATATACTCATTCTGAAACTGCCCAAACAGCTAATGGAACCTCCCATCTTATTTAGGGTGTAGGATCTGTAGAGTGCACACCATCTATTACTATATCCTTCGTTTTTCATGTTCCCTCCTTTCCAGTCAATCTTCTTTCAGTCAGTTTTATCATCGACCAATTCAAATGCACTATCACATTTGATGAGGATTCATGTTTGTTCTAGGAGAAGAGAACTGGGAAGAAGATTGGGACTAAAATAAGGCGTAATGGGATGTGGTACATTGATCAGGTTGATGCGGCATTGGATGTGGCTATAGGAGGAATCAAGGATGAAGTTTTATTACATCATCGTCGCTTAGGACATCTATCATTTGAGTGTTTAAGTCAGTTATATCCTGATTTGTTTAAAAAGGTAGACAAGAGTAAACTTATTTGTGATGCTTGTGAGTTTGGAAAGCATCCACGGTCTACATATGGTAGCATTGGTCTTCAGAGTTATGAACCTTTTATATTAATACATTTGGATGTTTGGAGCCCGTGCTCAGTTACTTCTATGGGTGGTTTTAAGTGGTTTGTCACATTTATTGATTGATATACTCGTATGACTTGGATTTATATGATGAAACACAAGGGTGAGTTCCTTCGATGTTTTCAGGTCTTCCATAGGATGATTGCTACTCAGTTTGACGCAAAGGTTCGGATTCTTCGGTCAGATAATGGAGCTGAGTATATTAATAAGGAGTTTGTAGCGTAGCTCTCAAAAGAAGGGATACTTCATTAGACTACTTGTCCACGAACCCCACCTCAGAATGGAGTGGCTGAAAGGAAGAATCGACATTTGTTCGAGGTAGCACGTTCACTCATGTTTCAGATGAATGTGCCAAAGGGATTGTGAAGCGATGTAGTAATGACAGCAGTGTATCTCATCAATCACATGTCGTTTCGAATACTTGGGATGAAGTCTCCAGCTGAACTTCTTTTGGATTAGCGGGAGTTCAAGGTGCCTCCCAAGGTGTTTGGTTGTGTGTGTTTTGTACGAGATCACCTACCTGCTGTTGGCAAGCTGGATCCACATGCATTGAAATGTATCTTCATAGGCTATTCATCAAGTCAGAAGGGTTATAGATGCTGGAACCCAGTTGAACGAAAGTTGTTTGTGAGTATGGATGTGACATTCCGGGAGTTTGAGCCTTACTACACGAGTGGAGGTAATCTTGATCATTTTTTGGAGTTTTCTCCTATCACTAAGGGTAAAAGTCAAGAGGGGAGAACAAGGAGAGTGATAGTCAACGAGAAGAAGTCATTGTAGGAACAATTCCGTGCCCAAGCCTAACGGAATATGCGAGAGATGTGATAGCCCAAAAAGAATTGAAGGTTTATCAGCGAAAACGCTTCGAAAAACAGGGGAAGCCGAGAGACAAGCAGTTAGCACCTGAGCCACCAACGGCAGAGCTTTTTGAACAGTTGGCATTGCCACAGCCAGAACAACCTTCTGAATAGCCAGCCTTACCAGTTGATCCAGTCCCAAATCCCTCCTAGGGTCTCTCTCCATCAAGTTCCTTGCCTCCCCTTGGGACGAGTGGTAACGTTCATTATAATCACTCCCATCTAGAGTTACCACTTGCACAACGTAGGGAAACTAGAGCTAATGCAAGAAAACCTTTAGTCCGGTATGGCTTTGAGCATGACATTGCAAATTTTATCTCATATTCCCATATCTCACCTGCATACAAAGTATTCATTGTATCTCTTCAGACAGTGCATATTCCAAAGGATTGGCGAGCTGCTAAGCAAGATTCTAAGTGAAAGGATGCCATGAAGGAGGAACTTAGTGCACTTCAGAAGAACAAGACATGTGATCTTGTTTCACTTCCAGCAGAAAAAGGGGCAGTAGGATGCAAATGGGTGTTTACAATTAAACAAACTCCTAAAGGTAAGATAGAGAGATACAAGGCACGGTTGGTTGCAAAAGGTTATAATCAAACATATGAGACAGACTATGATAAGACCTTTGCACCAGTGGTGAAGATGAGCACTGTAAGAATGTTGGTCACCTGTGCAACTAACTTCGGATAACCCCTATAGCAGTTGGATGTGAAGAATGCTTTTCTACATGGTGATTTACAAGAGGAGGTATACACGGATATTCCTCCAGGTTTTGAGAACAGATAGACTGAGAGGAAGGTGTGTAAACTCAAGAAATCCTTATACGGTCTGAAACAATCTCCAAGGGCGTGGTTTGATAGATTCAGACGTGCAATCTGTAGTATGGGCTATTCTCGGTGTAATGGAGATCATACTGTGTTTTATAGGCATAGAGGATCATATATCACTATATTAGCAGTCTATATTAATGATATTGTGATCACTGAAGATGATGCCGAGGAAATCAAGTCCTTGAAGAAAAGACTGGGAAAAGCATTTGAGGTGAAAGAACTTGGAGCTCTTCGATACTTTCTTGGAATCGAGATTGCTCGTTCTTCGAAGGGTATAGTTCTCTCCCAGAGGAAATATGTTCTTGATCTGCTGGTAGAAACAGGTATGCTTGGGTGTCGCCCTATTGCCTCACCTATTGGTGGGAATAACAAGATATGTGCTGAGTCAGGGAACCAGTTGACAAGAAGCTTATCAGAGGCTTGTTGGGCGTCTTATCTATTTGCGTCGTACAAGACCTAATATTTCATATGCAGTAAGTGTAGTTAGTCGATATATGCATGATCTTAGAACAGGACATATGGATGTTGTCTATCAAATCCTGCGATATTTGAAGAGTAGCCCTGGGAAAGGCCTTTGGTTTAGGAAGAATCAACATCTGAATATGGAAGGGTATTGCGATGCTGATTGGGTAAGCAGTGTGGATGACAGGAGGTCTACCTCTGGATATTGCATCTTTGTGGGAGGTAACCTTGTGTCATGGAGAAGCAAGAAGCAGGAGGTTGTGGCTCGCTCTACTACAGAGGCATAGTACAGAGAAATGGCATTGAGCGTGAGTGAAATGATATGGATGAAGGGTTTATTGTCCGAGATCCAGGTATGGAGGAATAATCTCTTGGTGTTGCATTGTGACAATAATTCTGCAATCAACATTGCTAACAACCCAGTTCAGCATGATCGTACCAAGCATGTTGAGATTGATAGATTTTTCATCAAGGAAAAGCTTGATGGCAGAATATTGAAGTTGGAGCATGTTAAGTCTGGTGAATAGTTGGCTGATTGTTTTACTAAAGGGTTAGGTCCTAGTGAGTGTACTATAATATGTAACAAGATATGCATGATTGATATCTTCGGTCCATCTTAAGGGGAGTGTTGGAGAGTTCATGTTAGATCTAAAACGAGTTGTGTTAGAGTTGAACTCCATTTTTAGACTATAAGTAAATGGTGTGGGATCCTACGGGATACACACAATAATTAATCCCCAAAATTCCACAGATCTGCAGGAGCATTGCACTAAGAAGGAAAGAACCACATTGGAAGCCCAGAATGATTGTGTATTGGTTTTGTCCCAATCAAAATTGGATTGATCATCCCATTTCTCAAGTTGTATACCATGCAGCAGGAAGAATAGTTGCCAGGATCACAAGGGAAGTAATTAGGGCAGAAGCGATCAAGGAAATAGTCATGATCATCACAAGGGTTTGAACCTAACCATTAGGGGTGAAAACGGGTCTGATATTGCTCTTCCCATATCCTAACCCATATTTTTACCCCGGATTTGGAGTCGGATACGGATACAAATACGGATTTTTCAAGATACAGGAACAGAGCAGATGCGGATCGGATTCAAATTGGCCACATATATTTTGATAGATAGTGTACACATAAAGAAAAGATATAACTTCACCAATGAAAGTGTCAAATTATACTACCTATTAGAAAATTATTTATCCTACTTAACAACATAAACATAAACAAATGTAAATTCATATTTATATTAGCCAATGACTAGAAAAACCATAGAGGAATATCTATTTTGTTGATTAAAATACGGATACGGGTCGGACATTGTTCTTCCTGTATCTTAACCCATATTCCATGATATTTTCCGGATACAGATCAGGGCTGAAAAATGGTACCTCGGGTGGATTTTTTCCAGATACGGTGTCAGATCGGACGGGAATTATCTGCCCTGTTTTCACCCCTAGTAACCATTTCCAGGTCGGCCAAAATAAGGCCTAGAGAACTGTGTTCGACTTCAGACTTCAATTTACTCATCTCCCCCCAGCACGTACCGATACTAACAGTTGATCAGCCGTGATGGATTTAGGATTTTATGGATGGGGTTCGTTAATTTAACCGTGTTACAATTTTTTTTTAATATATACTAACAGTTGATCAGCAGTGATGCATTTTGTTCTTAAATAAATATTAACTCTAACACTCTTATTATTTTCAACGTTAGCATATTAAATGTTTTTTTTCACACACGTAGAAAAAGGAAATAGTACAAAAAAATTTTTTGTTTTTTGACATATGTCGCATGTATTAATGATTTATTTCTCTATCTCTCCGAGGATACCACCAAATATTTGCTCGCCTTCCAAGTTCTCCAAGCGGATCCGAGCACCTTGGTCTGGATGGATCTGAATCTTTGCGTCTCGCTCAACATAATCATAGTACAATGCAAAACTCTGTGCCTTTGGTCGCTCTTCATCCTCATGTTGGCAAGAGTGTACATGGAGAGGGTAGAGACGATTTCTTCCAAAGCGTTGGATCCTGGCAGGCAATTTTTCAATTAGCATTAGAACAGATAGAGTAACCAAATCTCAAAAAGAGAATAAGAGAAACGAATGACGCAAGAGAGTGGGTTAGCTGCAACACTCACATGTTCCCGCTGTAATCAGACTTGTAGCTGATCGCATCGCACTGGAGGCAACATAATTGGAGAACGCGAACCAACCAGCTGGGTCGTTGTTTCGGTTATCCCCTGTAGTTCGGGGACGGAAATGCCACCAAATACTGACCCGACTCCTAAGAGAAGATCCACAGACTCGCGCTCCTCACGCACAAACTCCAGTGTATGGTTGGTCTGATATTTGCGCTTGTTCTTGGGGTCAAGATGTCGTCAGGTGGTGTCACTGGTGTTGCATGATGTATGTTTTAGCTAACATGAGTCAAGTTATGAGAAATTTGTATCCAAAATCGATTTATTGGTTTATTATTGTGCAAGTGACTTAAAGTCGTATATGGTCAACGGCGAGGATGATCGGGACTAGTCTAGGAGAGCCAAGGTCCAAAACGATCGAGGACGCCGGGTGAAGTGGTTGGACTCAGGCATAACGTAAGATAGACAAAAACGACCGAACGAAAAGTTCGATACAATGGGTTGCATCAAGTGGTTTGGGGTCGGTGCAAGTACCATGATGATTTCGGTGGAAGCCGGATGGAAGAAACTTGCCAACATGAAGAGGACCATTGATGAACATATGCATAGCTAAGCATTGGATTGCTTCATGTTGATTGGACTCGACCTTTGTAGAAGGATCGAGAAGGGATATTTTGGTATCTTCGCACTATGTTGGTGACCTTGGAGAATCCGCGGCACGGGACGACGCAAGAAGAGGTGGTTTAGGTCAAAAGAAGACGGAGTTCACGAAGAGACAGAATCGGAAGACCCGGTTCGTCATCTGCTTTGAGAAACGTGCATGGATGTAGATCCGTTTGTGTGGGGGGCTTAACGCATGCCTGTAAGGATTCCTTTCTAGACCTAGCCTCCACTATAAAAAAGAGAGGTGCATGATTTGCACCCATCAACTCAATCCTAGAAAACCCTACTTTATGATTTGAGAAAAGGGAAGATATATAGAAAGTGTCATGGAGGAAGGACCAGACAGTAGAGTTAGAGGGACCCTTGGCTTCCGAGCAGGGGGCCAGAGGGTCCCAAGAGTGGGATTTCAGCTCGAGTGGTACTTGTATTTTATTCAGAAAATGTTTCTTATTTCTCCCTCCTCCTGATGATAGGGGGAGGAGGCTATTTATAGCCTCCTTTGCTTGGTACAAGAAGTTACATACGTACCTCTATGAAAGTACAACTACCCTAGGGGTAGCAGGGGCTTTTTCTAACCTAAGGGTAGGCCTCGTCGCATGGTAGACTCCCCTGGTCCTGGTCTACTGGGACAGTGAACTTGGTCCACCTTCGTTGCACCTCGCTGATGGTTGTGAGGCCCCTCTGGGGCCTTCCTTCGGAACGCCCGCGGGGACCCCTCACGGGGGCATCCTTGGAGCCGGCCTTGGGGGCCCTCAAGAACCCTCCGGAGGCTTCGGGAGTGTCTTCCGAGCCCTCGGGGCCCCTCCGGAGGTCGCCTTTAGTGCCGCCTCGAGCTGCAAGCGTCTCCAGTGCCGAGGCCCTTCGGAGGCGTCTCGGGGTCGCCGGAGCCCCCGAGCGCCCTTGGGTCCCTCGGGGACCTTTTGTCGCCACCTTTGTCTGCGTGGGGCGGTGGGTCACCCCTACGACAAGCCCCTCGCGGTCGAGGTCCTGCTTCGCCATGGCCGAAACCGCGTCGTTCTCCCGGAGGGTCCAGGCACACCGTCCCCTTGGGCTTGGCGAAGCATATCCTTGGAAGAGCCAGTGAAGATGGGTTGCTGGTGGCATTCGCTGGCTCCTGGGTTCCACGCGTCATGGGATGGTGCGCGGCCTGGGTTGTTGTGGGCCATAAATGGCACCGCTGCCTTTTGGGATTCCACGCGTCGTCCTTTGGGCTTTGTGCCGGTTTAATGAATGGGGGCGTGCTGCAGGGTTTGTGCACGTGGCGCGCACAGATTGGCGCGTGACGCCTCGTTTCCAACCCTGCAGGTTTCGGCCGCCTATATATATGCGCCCCGCTCCTCCCTGTTGGTATTCATTTTCGGTTTTCTAGCCTTCTGCTTTGCGCTTTGTTCCTGCTGTGATGCTTGGCTTTGCTGGCGAGGGTCTACCTTACTGCTTCGCGTATGCCAAAGCGTGCGAAGGAGAGTGCGGGGGAGGCGATGTACACGAGCGAGTTGGGGAGGTCCACCGTGACCGGTCTTATCCTCGTCACTCTTGTCGACGAGGGCAAGTTGGAAAGCCTTGAAAAGGTACGCGCTCCGGGCAAGGAGACCACGCCAGCGCCCCGCCCGGATGAGGCGGTGGTCTTTGTTGCCTTCTTCGATGCTGGCCTCCACTTGCTATGCATCACGCTGGTCAAGGACGCACTCCGGCTGTATGGGGTGGAGCTGGCCCAACTGACACCGAACTCCATCGTGAAGCTGGGGGTCTTCGAATGGATGCTTCGAGCGGCCGGGGCCAGCGGCGAAGAGCGTTTGTTTGCCCATCTTCATGACGGGCGTTGCCAGTCGAAGAAGAAGAAGAACACCTGCGAGACGCTAAACTTTGGCAGCGTCAACTTCCAGCCGAGGACCTAGTGCCAGATGTATCTTCCTACCCCGGCAGCGCGTAACTGCTGGGACAAGGACTGGACTCGGCGGTGGTTCTACCACAAATCGCTACCGGAGGATGGTCTGCAATCTCGGGGCGAGCCGATACGACTCATCACTAGCCCTGAGATTGATCTCAGCGCGTGGGAAGAGACCCTCCTTCAACTTCTATTGGATGTCACGAAGCGCTTCTCCACCCGCTACCTAGTGGAGGAGTTCTGTGCCTTCGGGATTTAGCCCTTGACCTAGGATTGGAGCATTGAGATCGGGGGTTCGAAGACCAGGCGCCCGATCCTTACTATGAAGGGACGGGAGGGTACGAATCTCGGCGGCTTTAATTTTCTCTGTTCCTGTATGTGTTGCTCGTTTTTGGCACGGCCTCTCACAGTTGTATTGGTGATGGTTTCGCAGTCTTGCCCATTACTGAAGCCACTCGCGCGGCGAAGGTGCTTCTGGGCCCTTACACAGGCGAGGAATATTCAAAGCGCGTCACAGTAGTGCGAGAGAGTCGGCTTAACTGGGCGTACGCTCCATCAGTTCGCCTCTCCGAGCGTCCGGACCCGGACGCCGGAAAAAGGAAACGCGCTCGCGCCGCCAAGGCCGATGGGTCGGAGCCGATTGCGATGGTGCCACTGCGCGCTGCCGCTCCTCGTGATGCAAACAACCCTACGGAGGTGGCAGAGGATGCGAACCGGCCTGCCAAGAAGTTGGCAGGGGCCGTGGAACAGGTGGAGTCCTCCACCTCGAGCGGCTCCTCGTCTAGCGAGCGCGTCGACTCGGCCGATGAAGACGCGTCAGGGGATGCGACGGGGCGTCCCGCGGCACGGATGTCGAGGTTTTGTTGGCCACCCCGCCTACTTCGGGGCGTGCTGATATTGCCGCCGATGATCCTCCTGCTCCGCGGTCGCCCCAAGGTAATGAATTTTGGTCCTTGTGTGTGATTGCGCGTGTCTAATACTTGCTTGTCGATGCAGATGCGAGTGACGCCGCACAGAGGGCAGATGACGTGGAGCCCGGACGCAATGGGGACGGCGCGGGCGAGAATGCCACGGCGGGGTCGAGGGTCCCGCGCCCCCCGATACCTGCCACAGCAGCTGCGGGCCCCGTGGACGTGCTCCCCATGTGTAACAAGGATTTCATGGTTAGCCCCGGCGCCGCCGAAGTGTGCGAGGTGGTTGGAGACTTCGTGCACTCACCACATCTCAAGCATTTCTTCAAGAAGATGGCCGTGAAGGACATGCTCCGGAGCGTGGAGGCGAATGCCATAAAGGTTCGTAAGTTCCTCTCGGCGCCTTGCTTTGTCTTATTCGGCCATTGCTAAGGTGTCTTGCGCAGACTATGATGCTTTCGCAGGCATTGGATGATGATATCTCCCGATGCTTCGGCAAGATTCAGAGCGAGCTGGACAGGGAGCACGCTAAGAACGAGACCCTCAGCGGTGAGCGTGATTCCCTCGTCGTGAGGGTAAAGGCGCTAGAGGAGCAAGTGTCGGTCCTTCGGGATGAGCTGGAGGCTCATGAAAGCGCAAGGCTTCGAGGAGGAGGTTGAGACAGGAGCGAGCTATTGAACGACATGGGGCTCGGCGCTTTTGAGGCTCTCGAGACCCTTGAGGATGTCGTGGACGCACTCGGTGCGGTCCCCCGAGGATTCATCGTCCAGCGAGCGGACATCACCCTCAAACGCCTTAAAAGCGTTGGGAGGGTGTGCGTCTTGGCAGCGCTCATCTGAGACCATTGTGTGATGGTGGCTTGGTGCACGACCTTGGCCTCGCTTGACAAGGCGGGGTGCGCGCATATTGACGCCCTCGCCACCCAGCTGATCGTCGTGGCTACTGTTGAAGAGTCGGCGGCGGGCGCCAGAATCGCCGGGCCGCCAGGTCTATTGGAGGACTACTAGGCGCGGCCACGAGGATGCGACCACGTCATTTCGGGCAGTGCAGGCACGGCAGGCCAAAGGGAAGGCGCGTGCGACTGGCTCGGATGAAGGCTTGGAAGGCGGCAAGTGGGGGTCCACTCACGAAGGCAAGGTGTGACCCTCCGCTTGCCAGAAGCAGCTCAAACTTGTAGCGTAGCGTAGCATAGCGTAGGGCCTCACTCTGTACTTTGTTGTTCTGCTGGGGTCCCGGGGAGGAAAAACCTTTTTTTGTGTAATGTCCTCTTGGTTAAATGAAATGCTTTTGATTTGGCCGGGCGCTGCGTCCACCTTCGATCGTTATTTGAGGTTGTGCTTCGTGGTCTGTACAAGGGGAACGGCGCTTATTGAAATGTGCCGCGAAGAGGGGTGTTCGCCTGCTCATGGGGTGTGTAACCAAGACCACTGTCGCAACGCGGGCGCTGAAGGAGGAGCACGAGGTTCTTCTGAGGTGGCCGCTGAGGATTTATTACCGTAGGGTCCTGTGCCATGGCGCGAAATGGCGTGGGTGGAAGTTGGCTAACCCAACTGGTTCTATGAAAACGTTCTTCCGTACCCATGCACGTGCGGCCGCATGGCGCGGAGGAGATCTGAGCCTTGCAGGAGCATTGAGGGGGTTGCCAGCGTCAGGGGACATTGCCGCCCACCACATCCCTGGAAGCCTCGACGAGCTCGTCCGACACGCCCGAGGACGTGGTCGCACAGAGGGAATATGAGGAGTTGTTGGCTGCCGGAGCGTCCGACGAGGAACTGCTAGAGTGGGCGACGCGTAAGGAGGATTGGGACTTCGCTCATGGTCTTGTGTGGTTGACGTGGTCTTGATGACCGACTGTAATTTGTATGTACAATGTTATTATTTTCGTATTCGTTGTTCAAGCTGAGGCATTGTGAGGTGTGTATGCTATGCTGAGCTTAATAAAAAATGTTGTGATTGTGTTGCGAACGACCCGTTTTAGTCGTGCCGCTAGATGGGGCTCAAAGATAGGGCTCCAGGGAGCCCTTTTTTTGCGAGGGGGAGGCGAAGCCTCGCGCCATCCCCCATATTTTTTAGATATGGCTCCGGGGAGCCCCTTTTTATGAGGGGAGGCGGCCTGCATCGCCCCCATATTTTTAGATAGGGCTCGGGAGCAGCACTGATGGGGAGGCGAAACCTCGCGCGCCCCCATATTTTTTTTAGATAGGGCTCGGGAGCCTTTTTGAGGAGGGAGGCGAAGCCTCGCGCCGGCCCCCATATTTTTAGATAGGGCTCCGGGGAGCCCTTTTTGCGAGGGGGAGGCGGCCTCGTGTGCGCCCCTCGTATTTTTAGATAGGGCTCGGGGCCCTTTTTGTGAGGGAAGGCGGCCTCCGCCGTCCCCATATTTTTTAGATAGGGCCCGAGGAACCCCTTTTTTTGAGGGGGGCGAAGCCTGTGTGCCCCCATATTTTTTAGATGGGGCTCGGGAGCCCCTTTTTATGAGGGGGCGGCCTGCACTGCCCCCTATATTTTTTAGATAGGGCTCCGGGGAGCCCCTTTTTTGCGAGGGGGAGGCGAAGCCTCACGCCGTCCCTCATATTTTTTAGATAGGGCTCCGGGGCCGAAGGCCATGCGCGGTGGCTTCATTTATACACTCGTGAATACGGAGGGCATCGGTGTGCACCGGGGCCAAAGGCCATGCGCAGTGGTTTCATTTATACACTCGCGCCTGCGGAGGGCATCAGTGTGCACCGGGGCCAAAGGCCATGCGCAGTGGCTTCATTTATACACTCGTGCCTGCGGAGGGCATCGGTGTGCACCGGGGCCGAAGGCCATGCGCGATGGCTTCATTTTTGCTTTTTCTCTTTTTCCGTGTGCCCGGGGTGCTGCGTGGTTTGCTCATTATGGGGGGGACCAAAACGTCCAAAAGTACCTGAGGTTTGTACATGCCGAGTCCACGGTTGGCATTGGGTCATGTTGCTGCTAAGCGGGTTTTCCTATGAAGTACAAAAAATTCTAAGGGTAGAACTTACGGAGGCTTTTGGCGTTCCCCGTGTGGCATTTCCGCCCTTCCGGGTGGTGATGTATGTCATGACCACAGTGCCGGGTGATGATGTAGGGCCCCTCCCATTTGGACTCGAGTTTGCCTACCGTGGAGAGGTTGGCGACTCGCTTCAGAACCATGTCGCCAGGTGCTAGCGGGCGAACTCTCACCTTCTTATTGTATGCTTTCACGACCCCGTCCGCATACTTTGTCATTGTCGAGATGGCTTCCACGCGATTTTCCTCGACCAGGTCAAGGGAAACCTCCCGACTGGAGGGGTCAACCTCCTGGGTTGCCCGGAGGGGCCTTGTCATTAGCTCGCCCAGAGTCATGGCTTCGTCACCGAATAGGAGTTTAAACGGGGAGAAGCCTGTGGCGCGAGTTGGTGCGGTGCGGAGTGCCCATAGGGCCTTCTGAAGCTCTTCGGGCCAGAGCCCCTTAGGCAGCCCGACTAGGCGTTTGGTGAGGCCTGCTAGCAAGTTGCCGTTGGCCCTTTTGACTGCGCCATTGGACTCGGGGTGGCCCACCGAGGCGAAGCATATGGTAATGCCTAGGTCTCGCGGCACCCCGTACCTGCAAATGATGTTCCTCCATGCGAACCGCTGGGCCGCTGCGGCCGTGATCTTGGCGACGGGCACGGCCTCCACCCACCTCGAGAAGTATTCGATGGCGACGAAGGCGAAACAGAGGCCACATCTGGCTGCCGGAAAAGGGCTGATGATGTCGAGCCCCCATCGCACAAAGGGCGGGCAGCAAGGCGATGGGCTGCGATGGGGCCGGTGGTGCCTTTGGATTATGACTGGCCCATTGGCATCACGATATCTTGGACAAGGTCCTTTGCGTCTCAGAGCGCGGTTGGCAAGTCTGAGCCTGGCGAAAGCTCTCGCGGCGATCTTTGCGGGGGCCCGATCGCCCCATACCGCCTTCATGGATTTCCTGAGTAGGTCTGGCCTCTCTGCCGAGATATACAGGGAGGAAGGGGTGCACGCCTCCTTTGTACAGTTCGCCATTGATGATGCGGTAGTTTCGGGAGCGATGTCTGAGCCTCCTTGCCTCAGTTGGGTCATCGGACTCTCCGCTTTGCAAAATGGTAATGTCGGCTCCCTTGATCTGCTTGATAATAAGCGATATAGGGTGCAAACCTTGTCTTTGGTCATCTTGCGTCGCCAATTTTGGGCTCAGCCCCTTATGCCTCGGGCGGAGCCCCTTGTTCTTCTGGCGGGACCGAGGGGGCATGAAGTACCTCGTAGAAAACCTCTGGTTGCGGTTGGTCACCGGAGCTTGCCGCTTTTGCGAGCTTATCCGCCGCCTCATTGTCGCTCCTTGGGATGGCTTGCACGGTGATGCCGAGGAATCCTTTTGCGATGGCTCGTACTGCCGCCAAGTACCGCGCCATCTTGCGGTCTCTGGTTACGAAGCTTTTGTCAAAGTGCCCCGCCATTAGACGAGAGTCACTCTTGACTATAATGCGCTTGGCGCCCAAATCCTTTGCTTTGCGGAGGCCCAGCAGCAAGGCCTCGTATTCCGAAGTATTGTTGGTCGTGGGAAAATCTAGACGCGCTGCATACGACATGCTCTGGCCATCCGGGACAACCAGGATGGCGGCCGCACCGGCCCCCGCTGTGCACCAGGATCCGTCAGTGTGGACGGTCCATGGTGTCTCGGCGACGGCTGGGAATTGACCCTCGGCCCGTGGAGTCCACTCGGCGACGAAGTCGGCCAGGGACTGTGACTTGACGGTGGTGCGCGCCGCGAAGGTGATGTCGAAGGGTGCGAGCTCTGCCGCCCACTTGCCGATGCGCCCTGATGCATCCTTGTTGCGAAACATGTGCGCAAGGGGGTAGGATGTTGGTACCATGATGGCGTGTGCCATGAAATAATGTCGGAGCTTGCGCGAAGCCATGAGCAGGGCGTAGGCCAGCTTTTCTAGCTCCGTGTATCAGTTCTTGGCCCCCTGGAGGGCCTCCTAAACGTACTATATGGGGCGCTGGCCGCCATCCTCCTGGACAAGGACTACACTGCCTGCCGCCTCCGAGGCGGTGAGGTACAGGAGGAGCTTGGCCCCGGGCTTCGGGCTGGTCAAGCTTGGGAGCTGACTCAGGTACTTCTTGAGATCTGGGCAGCTTCTGGCGAGGCCTCGATCCAGTGGAATGGCTGCGCTCGAAGGTCTTGAAGAAGGGTAGGGCCCGCTCAGCTGACCAGGACAAAAATCTGCTGAGAGCGGCGAGGCGGCCCGTCAGCTTTTGCACTTCCCGCGCGCTGCGGGGCGGCTCCATTTCTTGGATGGCGCGGATTTTCTCGGGGTTGGCCTCGATACCCCTCTCTGAGACGAGAAACCACAGCAGCTTGCCCGCCTTGACCCCGAAGGCGCCCTTGTCGGGGTTCAACTTCATTCCTTCCTTCCGAAGGTTGCCGAAGGTCTCCTGGAGGTCTTCCGCGTGCGAGGTAGCGATTCTGCTCTTGACCACTACATCGTCAACGTAGACTTCGACATTGCGTCCGAGCTGCTCCGCCAGCACCCTAGTGATGAGACGAGTAAATGTTGCTCCGGCATTTTTGAGGCCGAAGGGCATGCGGCGGAAGCAGTATGTCCCGACGGGGGTGATGAAAGCGGTCTTCGCCTCGTCTTTCTTGGCCATGAATATTTGATGATACCCGGAGTAGGCATCGAGGAAACTCATTAATTCACACCCGGAAGTGGCGTCTACCAACTGGTCGATGCGAGGTAGGGGAAAATCGTCTTTGGGAGATGCCTTGTTGAGGTCGGTGAAGTCGACACACATGCACCACTTGCACGTGCTTTTCTGGACTAGGACAAGGTTGGCTAGCCACTCCGAGTGTTTCACCTCTCGAATAACCCCTGCCTTTAGTAGTTTGGCTATTTCTGCCTTTGCTGCTTCTAGGCGCTCCGGCGTCATGCGACGCAACTTCTGCTTCCTGGGGGTTGCATCACTCCAGAGGGCAAGGCGGTGTTTGATCGTCTTGCAGGCCACACCCGGCATGTCCTCTGGACTCCACGCGAAGATGTCTGAATTATTGCGGAGCACCTCCAGGATGGCACTGTGTTCTTCTGTTGGGAGGTCTGCCCCTAGGGTGATCGTCTTCTCTGGGGACGCGTCCCTCAGAGGAACCCTTCATAACTGCCCTTCTGGCCTGGCCCTTGGGGCCCACTTGCCGGTGGGTTCTTCTGGCGGGGCGCGTGGGCTGGCCTCCACTGTGTGGACATGGCGGGTGGTGGGACCGGCCCCTAGCTCGGTCTGGCGGGCCAAGTCCTGGTCGCTTCGCACGGTAATGACACCCTCTGGTGCGGGGATCTTCATGCATATGTAGTTGTGATGAGCGACCGCGCCGAAGGCGTTTAGTGTGGCTCAGCCCAAGATGGCGTTGTACTGGTATGGCATGTGAACCACGTCGAAAGTGATGTTTTCCGTGCGGGACGCAGTGCCGTCGCCAAATGTGACCGCCAGGTCGATCTGACCCAATGCCGTCACGGGTCTTCCACCGAAGCCTACAAGGGGTATGCCTGAGGGTGACAGGCGGTCTCTTGGGATCATCATTTTATCGAAGGAGTCCACGAATAGGAGGAACGCGGAGCTTCCTCTGTCCATGAGGATGCGCCTGACCTCGAAATCTGCTATGGTGGCAGAGATGACGAGGGGGTCCTGGTGAGGGAAGTGGATGCCCCTAGCATCCTCAGGGCCGAAGGTGATGGGCACCTCGGCGTACTGGGGCGGTCTGCATGCCGGCCACGCCTCAATGTGGTGAATTTGACGTGCGTAGGCGCGTCTCTGTCTTTTTTATGTTAAGCCGAGCGACGATCCTCCCGTGATCATACTTATGATCGTGGCGTGGCTCGGCTGTGGCTCCCTCGATGCACGGCCTGGCGGTGGGGCGGGAGTTGATTACTGCGCCCACGATGTCTCGCCTCGGTCGGCTACGGCGGCGATTCATGTAGTCTGCATAGCGCAATAGTCGCGGCGATCGGCGGTTGTGTACGAGCATTACGCCATGGAGGTCGCGATATGATGCTCGCCTTGGCGCCGTTGAGGTGTCTGTTGGCGCCGGCAGCGCCTGGCCTCTGCCCTGCGCGGCCTCCTCGGCCGCCTCGCTTCGCTCCTCCGGGGTCCTGGCCCGCGTCTACGTGGTAGATGCCACAACCTTTCTGGCGGAAATTTCCGCGCGGCTTTGGATTGGTTGGCGTGGCTGAGGTTGTTGCAGCGGGGTTGTTGTGGCGGGGGGCGTGGCCTGCTCTGGTTCGCTCGGTTTCGTGGGTGTGGTGGCGACTGCCCCTTCTGCCCTTCGGTTGATGTCCTCCTCCGCTCGGGCGTATTCCTCCATTTTGTCGAAAAGCTCCACGACAGTGGAGACGAGCTTGCGGGCCAGCTTTTCCGATAATGGACCCTTTTGCAGTCAGCAGGTCGCTGCGTTGATAATTGTTGTCTCGTTGACGCCCTTTACCTAGCACTTAACCTCCGCGAATTTCTTAAAGAAACTGCGGAGGGACTCGCCTAGGGCCTGCTTGATTGCAAACAAATGCCCCACGTCCTTTGGCTCGACGTAGTTCCCCTGGAAATTGTTGTGTACCAGGTCCCGTAGCTGCTCCCATGTGTAGACGGACCGGGGGGAATGGTGAAGAACCACATGAGGGCGACCCCTTTGAGGGCGAGCGATATGCTTGTTGCCTTCGTCGTGTCATCCCCACTCACGGCCTCTATTGCGGTTTCATAGACCCGGAGGAACTCCGCAGGGTCGGTGCAGCCTTCGAAGGGTGCCACGTCCGGCATCTTGAAATCTTTTGGCCAACGCGCTGCTTCGAGCCCAGTGCTCAACGGTGAGTTGGGGTCCCCTCGGGCGGCGGGGTTCTTTGTGGCACGACCACTGGCCGGGTGTCCGATGGCGGCACGGGCGGTGAAGCTCCTCCGTGGATGCCGAGGCCGAGCATCTCCCGGCGAAGGTCGGCCAGCTCCTGCTGCAGGGCCTCGTAGGCTTCCCAGGTCACCCCCATAACCCCCGGGTGTGGGCCCGAGGGTTGATTGTCGGGGAGGAGGCTTGATGGCCCCCCCCACCCCCGCAAAGCAATGTCACCATGGGTGGAGTTGTTTGCTTCTTCTTCCGTGGTCATGGCTGGCTTCTTGCCGCTTGGAGGCCTTGCTCGCTTGGCTCTCGGTGTGTTGGCCTCTGACCACCTTGGCTGCTTGGCTTTGTCGTGGGGCAGTGGGCCGCCCCTACGATAGAAAGCTATGGTTTGAGAGAGATAGATTGATTGAGTGCTGAAGTGTTGAGCTTTTGTCCTCCATGGTGGAGCGGTTTTAAACCAATAATTCGTTGAATCAATCCAAGCAAGTTTGTTCCAAGATGAGTTCTATCTTGTTATTGCTCTCTCTCTCTCTCTCTCTCTCTCTCTCTCTCTCGATGTCTTTGAGATTTTTTGTGTTTCTAGGGTTTGATTGGGTCTTTTGCTATGATATGGCTTGCTAGGACTTGTGGGAATTGATCTAAGGTTATCTTGATCATCTTCCTCCCACGAGCAAGCTTTTAGATAAAAGTTTGATTTTCTCCTGTTTTTGTGTCCTCTTGACCTCGATAAAGAAATTTGTGAAACCTTGCCTTCAATCGTCGATTGGAATAGGTTTATGACCTTCTTGACGAGCTATGGTTGAAATATTAAGGGATTTTGATCTCGGAATCAAAAGTTAGGTCGATTTGAGATCACTTCGACTTGTTGTGCCTGTAGCTGGCGGTCAGACCGGGCGTAGGTCTTTGACCTTAGGGTTTTTCAGTTTCAACGCAAGACTTTCGATCTATTCCCTCTGATCTTCGTAGCTTTCATAGCTACTGTTGCAAAGAAGTTTAATACCGTGGTAAAGGATGGATGCTCTTATTTACGCCCTCTTCCTCTAGTTGTCTTTTCGGTCCAACTTCAATGACACTTTATCATCGTTAATTTATTTATTTCACCTAAAACATGAATTCATATTAAATTTACAAAACTCGTCCAACTTACTAGGCATATTGCATTAAAATAGAGTAAATTGCATTAGAGCTCCTGAACTTGCGCGACTGTATCACTTAGCCCTCTAACTTATAAATTAATTTCTCGGCTCCCTTAACTTGTTGTCGTATGCAAAATACATAAATCGATTTTTTGCGACGAATTAGCCATATAAAATTTTGCCGCGGAGGTATCAGTGGAATGACAAAAAAAATCCTACACCTAACCTCTTCTCCCATAAAATACACTCCACACATTGGTAACCGCGAGGTCGCAGCAGCGGCAGCTTGGGCGCGCTCTGCACTGGACTTGCGTGAGGTAGGAAGAAGATGAATAGGCTGACACGTGGATCCCACACATTGGTGAGTTGGATATACCTGGTGATGACTTGGCACACCATGTCCTGGCTGATTACAGCAGTAACAAACACCACATGAGCAAATTCGACACTGAAGCAGTCTATAATGTACCTCTGTCCTTCCTTTCCTTTAGCCGAGGGATTGCTCTCAGTCATCTAACAGCGAAAAAGAGGAAATTTTTGCATTTATGGTCCTCTATTTTCAAAACTAGATATCTCTCATCATAATTTACACATTTAATCTCTATACAGTGCTCCTACCGTGGTTCTCGGGGGCGGCATAACACCTGCCTCGGCAAGTGGCGCGACAGTGGCTCGCCACGCCTGGGACGCGCAGCGGCCTCCTCGATGAAATTTCAGGAAAAAAAAATTAGAAAAGGGAAAAAAAAATTAAAAAAATCCGAAATTTTAAAAAGCAAATAGCCGAACAATCATGTCATATGACCATGTGTAACGTGCTTCTGTCTGATAACTCTAATATAGTTCTGGTTACGTGCTTCCGCTGAGCTATCAACGCAAGCATATACTGTAAGTATGTATCTTCTAGTGAAATCCCAGAAAGAACCATTCGCACCGGCATCGAATCCTTCATGTCAACATAGCTAAATGCAACTGGAATGACTATATGAAAAAGAGAGGTGGATCAAACACAAGCACGTGAATGAAAAAAACTAAATTAAAATTACAGACTATAAGAGTATAAAGAACCAAATATATATGCCAAATTGTGTTGTGCAGTGCATGAAGAGTATAAAACCAACCACAATATTTCTATCTACTGTTTTAGGGCATCTTCATAATCACAACAGGCGTTCTTAGCCCCTTCAATTGCATTTTGTAGAAGCTCTATAAATTACTCTGCTTAAACTCCACCATACAATTTAGGTCCATAAAGTACAAATAAAATAAATATTTTCTATTTTATAGGATTAATTCAAGCTTAATTGCAATAATATTTTATTAAATTGAATAAGCTTACTAGATTTTTATGTATTTTTAAAAATTTGGATTTTTTTAAAAAATCCATTTTCTAAAAAATTGGAATTTAAATCGGGGAGGAGGCTGACTTGGCCACTGACAAGTGCCTCAGTGCCGGGGCCAAGGCAGTGCTGTCGACTCCACTTGACAGTGCCTACCGCCCAGGAACCTTGATGGGAGTATTGTACATAGGCTAAATGTGTAAATTACGGCGAGAGAGAGCTAGTTTTGAAAATAGAGAAAATCAGGAGGGGGCCATAAATGCAAAAAAAATTCGAAAAAGGAGACTATGTGACACAATCTTACAAGTTCAATGAGCTCCAATTGCTTCATCAAATTTGAGAATACTGATGCGTACACTTAGGACAAAATAACATTCCGGATAGAAAAAGTTCATACCATATCCGCATCTATACTTTTATGCGAATATGAATACAAATAGGAGACAATCTGAAGTGTACTCGGATCCTATCGAATACGGTACTCGAATAACACAGATAGTTGGAATCAATTTCAAACCCCTGTCTGGCACCAGCTCAAAAGAACAGTTCAGCTAGAGACTGGTTCTGTTAGATGTGTATTTTTCCTGTTATATAATGGATTATCTGCATATATGTCATACATATACTTGCATATATATTAGCATATTGGCCTCATGATGAATACAAACGCTATTCATAACATTTGTCTCGTGATCGAATGCTTCTTCTTTTATATGTTGATGGTATGATCATTACTAGAGATTCTCCGTACATCATTGTGTCAAGAAGTGTCTTAGTGAGCAGTTTCTCATATCTGGTCTAAGTCCTCTTCGCTACTTTCTTAGGGTTAAGGTTATTTCTACGCCCGGTGGTTTCTATCTGTCCCAAGAAAAGTATATCCATGATCTTCTTGATCGTGCTTCTCTTATTGAGCAACGCATAGCTAAAACTCCCATAGAGCTTAATGTTCATCTTCGGTCCATTGATGGTGAGCCTCCTACTGATTCTACTCACTATCGTCACCTTGTTGGGAGTCATGTTTATCTTAGGTATCACTCGTCCTGACATTTCGTACCCTGTGCATATGTTGAGTCAATTTATTTCTGCTCGCACTCAGCTCCAATATAGTCATCTTCTTTGTGTTCTACGATATCTTCGTAAAACCATTACTTGTCTCTTTTTTCCTCACTCCAGCTCTTTACAACTCCAGGCATATTCTGATACCACTTGGGCTAGTAATCACTTTGATCGCCGATCTCTTTTTGTCTTTCTTAGTAGTTCTCTTATTGCTTGGAAGACTAAAAAGCAGACAACAGCTTCAATTAGCAGACTTCTTCACAAAGACAGACCAGAACCAGACACGTCTTCAATCTCTTCAAACTTCATGTTGTTGATCCACCATAAGTTTGAGGGGGGTTGTTAGATGTGTATTTTACCTATTGTTTAAGAAGTTACCTGCATATATACCATACTTGTACTTGTATATATATCCATTGGTCTCACGATGAATACAAGCACTATTTATAACAGGTTCAACCCTTTATTGTTGGGAATGAATTAACACAATCCTATAAGGGTAAAACAATCCTACACCTAACCACTTCTCCCATAAAATACACACCACAAAACCTTTCAACAACTCAATGTTGCCGCGGCGTCAGTGGAATGACAAAACAAAACCAAGTCCACTGAAACCAACCCAAGTCCTATAACCAACCACAGCCTTTTCAACTCAACAGTGGAACAAAAAACATTCTGTAGTGGTAATTCTTGCCACTCACTTGTGCTGGAGACAAAACACACGATGCTTTGAGCAGTCTTGTGTGGACAATAACTAGTATACAATACCAACCGGGCAGAGTCTGTCGCATCATATAAAATCACAAAATGTGCTGCACGCTCGACTCTTGATTGACTTGGCCCAATCTCATGCCCCAGCACTTCCTTTCTGCTGTTTGCCTCCGATGAAATAGAAGTGAGAATAAATAACAGAAATTTCTTGGCATCCTCATACTCCGTATCTGGCTAATCTCTGCACAACTCCTGGTTCTAGGGTGGACATGCACTGTTCCCAACCCCCACCTCCAAGCATCTTGGGGAAATAATTTTTTTATTAGTTTCTTGTATATACCATACAACTGGAAAGGGGAACTGTTTACAACAAGAAGAAAAATGAAAGACTCAGCTACTGTACCTGCTTGTAGCCATTCAAAATTTGGCACACTTCATTGTGTAGACCTTCACTTTTTATCTCCTGTACACAAATAAAGTGAGCTCATATGGAACACTAGTGTTGAAAAACAGATCTGGTAGAAATTGCATCTCACATTCCAACTTGCACAGGCCTGGCAGATGTAAACTAGTGAACCCACAGCCCCTGATGGATTTGCTGCCACCTAGTAGTATAACACAGTATTTTTTGTAAGTACCCACAGCTACGAAAAACGTAACAGCAAGCATTAAGTAAAGAGATGCAGATTTACCATTGCACAAAGACCACGGAATGCATCCTCTTTCTCAAAATCATCTCTTATCCTGCACAAGACAAAAATTAGCTCCACAAAGTATGCAATGGAGAACATGATGTGTCACATCTCACATGTTTGTCAAGAAAAAACTACAAAATAGCATTCTTTCTTAACCCTTTGGCTATACCATAAAAGCTCCAGAAAAGGAACGCTTACATGCACAAGGCATTGCACCATGCTTGCATGAAATGGTCCATATGAGGGGCCACAATGTCTGGACAGACCCAGCAAAGCCTCCCAAGAGTGATTGCACTATTTTCAAGAAGTGACTTATTCAAGCCCTGTTAATATGGCACAACACACATTAAGCTGAAATGCTCAGTCAACCAGAAAACATGGCAAAAAAAAAACACTAAAAAACCAATTACCTCTGGAGATTTTAGAATAGGAACCAGGCATGAAACAACAGTGAACACCACAGGTGAAATTTCTTTGCCAATCTGGAAAGGAATAAACAGTGAGACATGCAAGCGGTTCTACAAATACCATAGTACTAGTATGTCAGAGGCACAAAACTAAGAGCACCCACTGTCCACCAACTTATAAGTGCAGTTTTGAAGTTGCCATATGGCAATTGGCAACATATGTCAAACGATTGGCACTAGAAGCAGCAAACAAAGGTATATGCTTTGCTGTCAAACTAGTTAGGGCACCTGCAAGAATAATATATATTTGCCCAGAAGAAAGGAAACACCTGAAGTATGTGTATTGTGTAATATTAATCTAGTATTGCTAGGTGGCACAAACCTTGATTGCCAATTCTCCAATGGCCCAACAAGCATTGTTAGCTACTGATACAGCATCCTTCACAGATTGCGGGTTCTACAACAATGAAATTATGTGAGGAAAAAATCGAGATAATACTGGATGGACCACATACAATTTACTTACCAGTTGCTTTGCTGCAGCATTAAGGAATTCTTGAAGGCGTGGATGCAAATGTATAGGGCAAACCTACTTGTATGAAAAGATGTTATTTTTCATAGGCTGAAAATTGTCTTAGAGATAACAAATAGTGAACTTTGGTGATTTGCAGCCAACCCTAGAAAGGTCCCCCAGAAGGGCCAGAGCGCTTTGTCGAACATCAGCTGATTCATCCATGCAGCATTGCAGAAGTAGATCTCTCAAATTGCTTTGTCCAACCTAAACAAAATATAATACAATATCAAAGTGTTGCTGATATAATACACTATAATTTGAAGTATTTAATCAGCAAATAAAGGACAGTCAGTATTAAGAATAATCTTCTACAACTCCGAAGTTTATCATTCAGTTAATGCATGGTTAGCGTTACTGTGAACTTCTCGGTCGATTCACTTGCCAACCACTCATCTGTACTATGTACTGATTACAACAACCTTAATTACAGCTCATAGTTTAGCATATTATGGACAACCTGCACTACTTGGTCTTAATAAGGTTGACTTTGCTTTCTGCTATTAATCAGCATTGCCAACACATGCAAGCACCTAAAACTACTCGCAGGCGGTCTACATTGAGAACTTTGAGCTAGACAAGCGGAAGTGCTCTCTCCAGAAGACCCATTAAAAAAATATGTCCAACCCACGCTGGTTAGCGTTTACATTAAGTTAATGCATAGTTAGTGTTACCGTTGTTAGAAAATGTGAGAAGGTCACAACCATGCATCTTATTCATTATTGAGAGTATATATAGCCATAGGGTTACATAGGCATCATGGAATACTTGGGCCAAGAGAGAAAAAATGTACAAGACTCTTAACACCCCCCTTCAAAGTCAAGGTGGACCAAGAGGATCTGATGCACTGAGTTTGAGTAGATGAAGCTGATGTTGTTCTCGAGTATAAGCTTTAGTGAAGAAATCTGCAACTTAAAGCTCCAAAGATACATACTGAAGATCGATGGTCGACAGCTAACAATGAGACTGTGTGAAAGATGCATCAACACCAATATGCTTTGTCAACTCATGTTTGATTGGATCACTACAATCTAAATAACACTTGTATTGTCACAAGACAAAGGTGCAAGATTGTCACAGAGAACATCAAGATCAGCCAGGAGCCATCGAAGCCAAATAATCTCTAAGGTGGTAGTGACAAGGGCTTGAAGCTCAACCTCTGCACTAAGTGTGACACCGCAATCTGCTTCTTGGGCTTCCAGGCAATAAGCAAAGTACCAAGAGAGATGCAATAGCCAGTGAAAGATCGGCGATCAGCAGGATCACTCGCCCAAATGGAGTCAGAGTAAGTGTGAAGCTGGAGCTGACATAGAACAGACGTCTGGAAGCAGTCCCCCTCAAGTATCTCAGCACAAGAAGAATATGACCATAGTAAACTGAGGTGAGAGCACTGACAAACTGGCTAGCACATGAACAACATAAGCAATGTTTAGCCTGGTGACAGTGAAATAAACAAGGCTCCCAACGAGCTGACGATAACGGGAAAGATCTGTTAGTGGTAGACCGTCTGTAGATCGAAGCTATAGGTGGAGCTCCATGGGTGTGACAGCATTGCGAGTATCAGTTATACCAGAGCGAGCGAGCGGATCCTGAACATAGAGTTGCTGAGAAAGGAAGTAGCCATCACCATCAGAATGAACCCCGATCCCTAGAAAATAGCTCGATTGTCCCAATCTGACATCATAAATTGTTCACTCAATTTCTTTTTGACAAAAGCTACATGATCCATGTCATCTCCTGTGATTATATCATCTACATATAGCAGAAGCAAAGTACGACCCCGCGGAGAAGTGTGAATAAACAAGGCATGATCATGCTCACTTGGAGTGAAACCAGCAGCTCAAATCACAGAACTGGAACACTTGAACCAAGCACAAGGAGCCTTCTTGAGACTATATAGAGCACGCCTAAGACGACAAACATAGTTTGTAGGAGCCTCAACACCTAGGGTGGCTACATATAGACCTCATGTAGATCACCATGGAGAAAAACACTCTCAACATCCATCTGAGATATAGTCCATGAGTGTACCGCTGCAACAGCAATAAATACGGACTATAGTCATATGAGCAACTGAAGCAAAAGTCTCATAATAATATCAACCATAAACCTAGTGAAAACCTCTTGCAACAAGACGAGCCTCGTATCGCTCCACTAAACCATCTGACTTGTTCTTTACTTTGTACACTCACTTGCAAATTATAGGCACAGCTCCAGATGATAGCGGAACAAGATCCCAAGTATCTGTACACTCTAATGTTGTAAGCTTCTTAGTCATAGTCAACTGTCACTCAGGTATACTGGTTGCCTCCTGATAGGTACTCAGCTCAGATACTACACATGCATGAGAAAAACCCCAACTCTCTGATGCCTGAATAGAGGAACGATCATGTAAAGCATACCGTGAGTCCGTGATGTAGTAGAATGATCATCAGAGTCCATGGTACTGGCTGGAAGGTCAAGTGGAGGAGAGGAGGACCGAGGATCTAAAGGTTAAAGAGGAATGAAAGTCTAAGGATCAGAAGGAACTCTCTGTCGGTGACTATAGTTAAAGGGAAAAGTGGAAGTGTCAGAAACTGGTAGGACTGGTGGAGATACTAGGAAGGTGAAACTAGTGGAGAAAGTGTCAGCTTTGTGTGCTCAGGAGGTGCTAGACAGACATAGCAGACACAATCAAAGACATGAAGATGAGCATAGCGAGCAAGTGCTCTGTACAGGACCTCTATCCGACCAAATTGAGTTGCACAAGACTCCAAAGCATTGGCAAATGACAGAAGCAATAGCAGCATCACCTTTGAACGTCGTCATGCAAATGACAAAGACAACAAGCGAGAGGAGAAACAGTCGGCCGGCTCGTAAGCGATCTTCACTTCACCTTCAAAGTAGCTTCAACTAGGAGAGCGCGGAGCAGAGCACCCGATTCGGTGCTTGTGCAAGACTTCTCAATGATGAACAAAGCGGCAAAGCGGTGGTCCAAAAGGCGGCGGCAAGACAGCCAAAGAATCTTGTCAAGCGAGTAGGCGCGGCGAGAGGAAGCAACAAGAAAGCGGTAAGTCGTCAACGACACCGACGCCGAGTACGCCCAAGCGACGTGGCGACGGAGGTGGGAGCGTCCGGATCCGGACGAAATGAGCTCGACAATAACGATGCAGGGGCGGCGGTGACACTAGATCCGGACAAGTCCAGTAGCAGATCCGATGGAGACGGAGCCCGTGCTCTCACCAAATTTGGTGGAGGAAGGAGAGCACCAAGCTAGAAAAAGGAGAGAAGGATTTTGCTATTCACAAGTATGCATCTTATTCATTATTGATAGAGTATATATAGACATGGGCTTACATGGGCCAAGAGAGAGAGAATGTACATGACTGAGGCCTACATGGGCCAAGAGAGAGAGAATGTACAAGATTCTTAACAATGGTAAACTTCTTGATCGATGTACTTGCCAACCACTCATCTATACTATGTACTGATTACATCAACGTTAATTACAGCTCATAGTTTAGCATATTATGGACAACCTGCGCTAATTGGTCTTAATAAGGTTGGCTTTGCTTTCGGCCATTAATCAGCATTGCCAACACATGCAGGCACATAAAATTGCTCACAGGTAGTCTACATTGAGAACTTTGAGCTAGACAAGTGGAAGTAGCCCCCTCCAGAAAACCCATAAAAAAAATGTCCAACCCGCCCTGGCTAGCGTTTATCATTCAGTTAATGCATAGTTAGCATTACGGTAAACTTCTCGATCAATTTACTTGCCTACCACTTGTTAGAATTTGGGAGAGAAGAGAGAAATAGAGGCTGGATTGTTCATCTATTGCAAGAGCCCAAAGGGGCAATATATAGTATACAAGAGAAACCCTAGACTAGACTACAATTACATAACTACCCCCCTAGCACTTACATGACTATTACACTAACATGACTATTACACTATTACCCTTAACACCACTCATATATGCTATGTACTGATTACATCAACCTTAATTACAGCTCATAGTTTAGCATATTATGGACAACCTGCACTACTTGGTCTTAATAAGGTTGGCTTTGCTTTCTGCCATTAATCAGCATTGCCAACACATGCAAGCACCTAAAATTACTCACAGGTGATCTACATTGAGAACTTTGAGCTAGACAAGTGGAAGTAGCTCTCCAGAAAACCCATAAAAAAAAATAGGTCCAACCCACCCTGGTGGGGACTTAAGCCTGAGCCATCTCACACAACAGGTAGCCTGGGCACGCACATCTTAGCAATATCGCAAGCACTTAGCCCGCATTCCTGCAGCAGCTCGATGTTGGGCTTGACCACCCTCTCAAGGTCCAAGGTGAGGAGGTAGAAGTTGCGCTTGACAACGAGAAGGAAATTCTCCGACGATCCCAGGAAGGGCATCCAGAACCCGAGCTTCTCTTGGATGTTGAAGGAGTGGAAAACACAAGGGGCCAGGCGGATGAAGCTCCCGATCTGTGCGGCCGAGAGGCCGTGGCTGAGGAAGCTAGAGACGCAGACCTTGAGTGTGTTGTCGACGATGCAATTGAGGATCCGCGGGTCGTGGGCCACGACGTGGGCGACGAGGACTCCACATTGGGCGAGGAGGGCATCGGCATTGGTGATGGATCCGGGCTCAATCTGCCGGATCTCGTCGCCCACCGTAGCGCCATCGGGCGGATCAATGTGGATCGAGCTCCTGACACCGGATCTAGAGGAGGCGAGCATGGACGAGCTCCTGCCGACGGTTCCCGCACAGAGAACTCCCAACGCCGGATCCGGAGGAGGCGTGCGTGGACGAGCTCCCGCCGGATCCAAAGGAGGCGGCGAGCTGCATCGGGCGAGGACATCGACGCCGGCAATGGATCCAAGCTCAATCCGCCGGATCCGTGGAGCAGAGGCGGCAACTAGGAGAACGGGAGCCGAGGTCGCGTCGCGAGGCCTCAGTCGGGAGGAGCTCTGGCCAAGGGTCTTCAGGGCAGCCTGAGGCGAGGGCGATGCCAGATCTCTGCCACGAAAGGACTGAGGAGCAGCGGCTGCTAGCTCAACAGCTTGAAGAAAGATGAAGACCGACTGCGGGAGAGAGAATGAATGGCTCTGCTGATGAAGACCGACGGCTTGCTGTTGCTGCTACTTTGCATCTTGAAGGATTGCTACTGCGTACTGCTGCTACTTGACATTAACAAACTATTGATATACTGAACATAAAAACGAGATGGGGTGCTGCCCCGGGAGTAGAGATTACTCCTCCCGGGGGCGGCTTGGGTGGAAGAAAATGGAGGCTAGAGTTTGGATCTAGGCTCTGATACCATGTTAGAATTTGGGAGAGGAGAGAAATAGAGGCTGAATTGTTCATCTATTGCAAGAGCCCAAAGGGGCAATATATATATAGTATACAAGAGAAACCCTAGACTAGACTACAGTTACATAATTACCCCCCCCCCCCCAACACTTACATGACTATTACACTATTACCCTTAACACCACTCATATATACTATGTACTGATTACATCAACCTTAATTACAGCTCATAGTTTAGCATATTATGGACAACCTGTACTACTTGGTCTTAATAAGGTTGGCTCCGCTTTCTGCCATTAATCAGCATTGCCAACACATGCAAGCACCTAAAATTACTCACAGGTGATCTACATTGAGAACTTTGAGCTAGACAAGTGGAAGTAGCTCTCCAGAAAACCCATAAAAAAAACTATGTCCAACCCGCCCTGGTAAGGACTTAAGCCTGAGCCATCTCACACAACCGGTAGTCTTTACTGCTGAGCTATTTACTATGCACCACAATTATCACGTTTTTACAAGGGCGGAAGGCCTACTCTGCTATCCAGTTACATTGACGCCTAAGCATGATTTCTAAAACTCCCTTGAAATCACTTATTCGATTATGTGTGGTAATTGCTAAGAAGAATGTCATTCTAACAACCCCCAAGACATTTCCCACACGACAAAACTGATAATTTATGTACATAAAAAAGGAGACTAGCAATATACTAAATCAATCAATGTATCAAAAGGCATGGAAGGATATCTTCTACAGAGTACCGCCATCAATAAATTAAAAGAGAACCAAGGGGCATTCATATCTAACAATAGCAATACATCATTAACCAAACATCTGAATAAAAAACATCATTGACCGAAGAGTTGAATTTACCAGGCTTTCAATACCAGCACCAAGTCCTTCTGCAAGTCCTGACAACAGGTCCAATGAGCAGACAATGAATTCCTTATCATATAAGGCACCAGCTGCAGCAGGATTAACCTGCATGTAGAAAAGAGAGATCCCTCAAGAAACAGAATGCATAAGCTTATCTCTGATGTATTTAGACCCTGTAACAATACTGAACAGACCGGACAATGTGCTACAACAGGAAAAATACCTGTGTGTGTAGACAAAACCAAAATTAAGAACAAAAGTGCTCACAGGACATGTAGCTAATAAGAAGCAACCTTTAACATGTCTTTCATAAAAACAAAAGTGGCGAAGAAGACGCACTATGTATTCAGTGTTAACCAACTTGTACCAAAACAGCTAGAAAAGTATAGGTTTACTAATAGCGTTGGAACAATCCAACTTGATATCACGTTATTAATCTCTTGTCAAATGACAAAGAAAACACATTAAGCACTCGGTGTTAACTAATTGATAATAATCAGCCAGAAAAATATAGGTCGTAACTGCTTGGGTTGGACAGATCCAACATCATATCACTAAGGACCAATTGAAACAAAAAATTGCTTGTCCTAGCAAATAGAACATTGGATTAGTGTGGCTGACTGGCTGCACAAGTCACAGTGGATATTTTAGTTAATGCTACTGCTAGAAGCTATGGTTTAAATGAAAGAATAGTCATAGTTCTATAAATAAATAAATGTCACACCAAATAATGCATCAAAAGAAAGCATAGTACTTCTAATAGAGAACTGAGATTGCACAGACCTTTGCCAACTGCTGGGATTGGATAAGATTGATACACCTCTGAAACACTGGCTCAGCAAATTGCGAAAATCCAGGTCCCAGTGCCTGAAAGAAGATAAATGAAAGGCAGCGGGGTCTCAATAATGTAAAGGAGTAGTAAGATCTTTGATAGCTTTCAACAAAAGCTGGGCAGGGCCTTTTATCTAAAAATATTATAAAGGAAGATTTCCATGAACATCTCAGAAATATGGTGCTTTCATGTAAATATTCAATTATTTTTGTATCATGCAGTGTATTTAGACCCCCCAATGTAAGTGGCAAGGTGATTCTGCTTTAGTATATCAAGCACTCAACTAATTTGTTCAGCATGTATAATACTGTAAAATGACGACATACGAGAGAACTCTTCACATTCTTCCAGTATAGTACCAAGATAGGCAACTCTTGGTGGATCATGAATTCATGATTTGACGAAGTAGCTTGACTAGCTTCTATTCCAAATTATTATCAACAAAACAAAACCTACAGTTAACACTTCACTGGAACAAATTCTCATTAAAAGGATTTTATATACCGTGCCAAGTTTATAACCAAGATAATCGTAAAATTATTCTAACATGGGTACTACAGACCTTCGATATTTAGATACAACATGTTCAGACTTCAGAACTACACACATGATCTGCACAGATGAAAATAACAGTACCTGTGCGATAGATGTAAAGCATTCAAGCAGTGAAAATAGATCTTTGTCAGAGTTGGCAAGTTGCTGCCACTTCATGATTAACGGCGGCATAAATATATCTAGATATTTCGCCTGCATAGCATCTTAAAAGGAATTAGCAATCCCATAGGGAACTAACACACCAAAAAAACAGAATTGAGTAACCAAAGAAATCTAATTGCTTGTCGATATAAAAACAAGCAACAGACGATTCATCAAAATGCTGAACCTGATTGAGCTCTGCTCCGACTGCATCAGCAAGAGTACCAAGAGCATCATAGAGTATCCGAAGGTTTCGCCTCTGCTCAGAAACAACACATAGAATTAGAACTACGAAAAGGAGAGCTGAGGCAGTACTTGTTGAATTGTAGTGTTCAATGTGGTAGCTAAATACAAATGTTTGAATTCTAAAGAACCTGATATTTTCCATATGCACACATGAGGTGCTGCAAAATAACTTCCAATCGTGGTACTAGTTCTTCTGCGGCCTCCTGAAAACAGGAAACCAATACGTACTAATTATATAAAAGCTCTCAGCGCAGGAAAACAATCAAACATATGTGAATAACCTCTTCGAGCGTTGCAAATGCCGAACAAGCAGCCTCCTGCACTCTTTTGTTAGTATCCAATATCCTCCTGAGCAAACCCATGAGAATCTTATCAAATTGTTCACGGCCGTTTGGATGGCCAAGGCTCTGCATCAGCAAAAAAGAACAGTATAAGAAGTTAAGCACCATAAATCTAAAACTTGAGCATGCATAAGAACCAAGTTATCTGAACACAATGAACCTTATGGAAGAAAATACCTACCCCAGAACATTAGAAATACATACATGCCATTGGGCATACATCAAATGACTAGCCTACCAACCCAAGTTTAAACACACAACGTAATATACTACTACAGTCTACAACCGAACACGACATGTTCTAATTACACTGCGTGATGCAAAAATAGAAAACCGTAAAGCTTTCGAAGGAAAGAAATTCTTCCAAACAGATATGAGGATAGCATCAACACAAAAGAGTGTCCTATTACCTGAACAATGAATTTGCTATATCGAGATAGGGTCCAACAAGTAATACTTCGTATAAGAGGAAATTTATCATCAAGAAGTGGGATTAGAAAGGCAACAATCTGCAATTGAACAGAACATCTTAGAAAAAGTACATCATACAATAACAAACGAGGCAGATAGACAAGAGCAAGACAGGAAAATTATAAATACCAGAATTGTAACTCAAAACAATCCAAAATTCCAATAAAGATAACAGAAATCAGTAAGATTATTGAATAATGTTAGAACGGGTGAAGTTTATCCTCTAGAGAACTAATGATTGCATCAACAGCATCTTCCTGCAATAAGTATGTCAAACTTACTAGATATTGAGAAGCAATTTCATAGCTATGTTCTAAAGGATTCATGAGAGAAGTATTCCGGCTAATTAAATTGCTTCTGAAAACTAAATTCAAGGAATGTTATCCGGCGTGATTGTCTTAATATGGTTTGACGCATGATAGATACGCTTTCTTAACGAGGTTTTAGTCATCTGTACCATAACTGAGTGACAAGAGATTTGAATTGCCTACAGAGTGACAAGAGATTTGAATTGCCATTCTTGCAACGCATATGAATACAGTTAAAATTACCTGCGGGAGATGGGGATATAATCCAGTAATGCATCCCTCTGCTATAGCACCAATAGACAAAACAGCAGCTTCCCTCTCCTTCCAGGCATCATCATCTGTCCGAGCCATATTTTGCTGCAAAATTACAGAAATTGATGTGTGATTGTCGAAAAGATTCAAGGTTAGAAACAGCATACAGCAATAAAAACTGTACTAAGCACCAACTATAACAGAAAAGCACCTGAACGTATACACACTTGGCCAACAATCCAATAATATTGGGACAGGATTCTGAAAACTGCCAGTTACTAGCCACCTACTGAGGTAACTGGTTTTACAGTGGGGATTTTACACTTTCAATGAACAGTGCAACTTTAGGCCTTAGGGAATAGCCTTTAGGATCTCTGAGCCATGCTAGTCACAATTATTAACAAATTCCAGTGATTATGGGAAAGTTTTGCATTGTTTTCAAGCAAACACAAAACTTGCAACAGTATTTAAAAGGAAAAAATGAATTAAGTACATAAAAAATGTCATCATAACCCACACATAACTTTTGACAAAAAGGCAAAAGTAGTGAAAAAGCAGCAAGTTTCTGGCCAAAGGGCAGGTAGCCCTCAACACTTTCCAAGATGACAAGTCTAGTGCATGTCTGGACGGGCTTGACCTTCATGCTTAAATGTTGAACCCTTACAAACGCATTAGATAGTAGGCAATTGATCACAAGCCAATTCATAACTTTTTCGAGGAAGGGGGTTAAAACCCCGGTCCCTTAACTAAAGAAACTACTAACAATTTTCACTACAAAAACAGGAAATAAAGCCGGAATACATCAAGAGTCCAAACCCAAAGACACTGGACAAGGACAACAAAAAACAGGATCGTGGCAACAGCAATTATTGTCTTCCATCAGTGAGTTATATATATCAAAGTAGAAGTCTTCTCCACCCCCAGAACAGACTATCAGCAACCTCATGTCAAGCCAAATCATAACTGATAAGCTTAAGCCAACATCCCAAAGCTTATCTATCTAAGCCTGGTTTATTCGGACTTCCATGAAAACCTAAGCCCATAGTAATTATTGTAACCAGGCAGAAGCCACTAGCCACTACCAGCTATGTAGCTATAACTAATCAGGCACCGGTTTTCCAAATTAAAAAAAAAAAAAGTTCCTTCCAACGAAATGGGTTGAGGGAATGCTAGTTCGAGTTGTCTTATTATTAATAGATTAAAATTTGAGAAATGGTTCAAGCCAATGAATGCATCACAGCCTCAATTCAAATCAACCCTTTAATAAATCCAATAGTTATGATAGACTACAGAACCAGAAATGCAAATTACCTGAATCAAAGGCATTAAAGTTGGAAGAATGTCGTCCCCAAAAACATTAGAAAGGACATCCAACCCAGCAGCGCTACATTTCCGTAAATTCCAAACATTTACAGCATCATCATCATCCTGTCCATATTACCAGTAATTTTTTTGCAAATTTAAAATTGGCGAAGTATAAGTAGGCGAAAGTCATTCAGCTGCTTAAAAATATATAATATTTCTGAACTCACGTCGTCTTCTCCAGTTTCAGATCCATGTAATCGAGAGGCATGGAAACGGGGCTTCAGATCCTGTTACACATTTGTCTACATCTTATTTCATGCAAGAAAAAAAGGCAGATATCATAAACATGTAAAACTTACAGCGAGGGTTAGTGTCAAGGGAAAAAACGGCCGGTTACCGGAAAAACCGACCGAAAAATTTCAAATTTAAATTTGAATTTATAACTGCATAATGCACTTCCTAGGCTAGTTTAGGCCTTTTTTGTGCTAAATTACGTATTGTATGAGCTAAACATGCTTGAATTATTGTATAAGCAAGTCTCAGCCGGTTTTTTTGGACTTTTTATGTCCAACATCAGGCTCCTTACAGATTTATAACTAGACATCAAACTCCTTGTGTATCAGGATTGTTACTTCATTTAACACTTTCTAATTAATATTTGAATTATTCCTATTGCTAATTACCCATAACCGGTTTTCTCTATTTTCCCCGGTTTTGATTCCGGTTTTTCCGGTTTTTTGGCGGTAACTGGTTTTCAAAATCCTCAATTTAAAATTCAGTTTTCGAACTTCATCCGGTTTTTTCCCGATTTTTCCGGTAACCGGCCGGTTACCGTTACCGCCCGCCAACCGGTTTTTTCACTGGTTCCAGGATTTGGATCCTTGGTTAGTGTAACTGTCACGCTAAACATGACCATGGCATTTTTCTTATAATGGTAGTAGTTAGTAACTAACTTCCAAAAAAAAACTAACAAAAACCTCTAATATGGCTTTTACAGTTGAGCATTACAAGACTGCAGGTTGAGCTGTATTCATTCCATTCCACTGACCAAACACAAGCCTAATCTCTAAGAAGTGATTACTCACAGATGGAGCCAATCATAACATCAAGCCACTGTCACTGGAAACATACAATTACAGAAGATACAACCAACCTGATCCCTGTCTGGGAAGGATTCGTCTTCCTGAAAACATGTAATATTTATTAGAGCAAGCCACTATCACCGATGACCCACAATTGAAACATGCAAGAAATGAAGAAATTTACCACACCTCAGCGTCAGCGAGTGACTCATCATCATCAGCATAGATCATGTTCGATAACAAAGTCTAGAAAATAAATATAAAAAATGGTGTTAAAAAATTGTAACCAACACCGCGACATGCATCAGCATTAGTTTAAATAAGGAAAAAATTATATACCGGGATTAAGCGTGGCAAGAACTCCCGCAGCCCTTCAGGAGGCATGCTGACATCACAGTACGCAGACCTGAAAAGTTTACCCATAGTTAGTACTCTAACAATGCATTAAACAGGATTAAAAAAACTCCTAGCTATGTCAGTTGATCATAGTTTGTTTTGAATTTGAAGGATGTCAACTGATAAAATGTAAGAATAAAAACTATTGAATTTATAGAATTAGAAAGAATAATGACAAAAGGTTGTGATAAGGAGCGCCAATAAAAAAAGATAAAAATGATAATACAAAGTTTGAATATGACATGTCGTTCACTATGTTGACAGAAAACATACCAGAATTCACACGACTCCAGAGCAACTTCATCATCCGAATCTTTATTAGCTTGCAGGATCAATTCAGTAACATTTTTCAAATGTGGCTGCAGTTTTGTTAGCCAATGTCAGATTCAGCATAAGACTATATAAGCATAAACAACTGAGTAATTGACCAGAAAATCTACCGAAGAAAATTAGTAAGTTCTACAGACAAACAAGCAACCCTTGTGAAGGACAGTAGGGTATTGTTCATAGATGAAATTACATGCAATCTGAGCTCGATGGGGTGATTTCGCAGGCTATTAAATAATACAATGACAAGATTCGTGACATAGTAGACCTTTCATAAGAGGCATCAAAAGTTTTGTGGGAAAAAACATAAAGACGAAAAGACAAGAAATTGGAAAATTGATTATCTGTCTATGGATTGCTTGGTGAGGACAACAAATGGAATCTAAATGGCAGCAAAGAACATGATATTACCTCCAAAATTGATGGGCGCACTTCAATGAGCTGAACCCAGGCCGAACAAACCTATCAAAGAAACAGGTAGAATTATCAAGATGAAATATGCAATTGAACAGCTGAACAGTACAGAACAGCACCTATAGATCCTCATTATGATTCGCACTTGCGGCAAGTCATCTAGGAAAGAACTCATACGGCATAAAAGGAAATCTACTGAGTTATGCAATAATTATATTTATATGCATTTCAGCATTTGAACCCCGTCAATACAAAATTACAAACAAGTTGGTGCATCTGCGCATCATAAAGTGTAATTCTCTATGGTGAAATACCAGTTTCCGAACATCTGCTGAAGGATCCTTTGCAAGGTTGAATAAGCCCTGAAGGTACTGATCCATGGACATATACAGCGCCTGCATATAAATCCAAATGATTAGTCAAAAACATTGAGCAAGATAAGATAGAAAGGGAGGGAGGGGGCTTCTTACCGATGGCATCACCACAATGTACTGATTAATACAGCCCAGTGCTAGTTTTCTAAGACTTGCATGTGGAGACTGGAAAAACTGAAAAACCAATCGAATTGATTGTGTTATAATGAAATCCTGTAAACATGTTAAACTAGAGTGTACACCGCCACGGAGGCATGGTTAGTTGAAATATACAAGCAGTTGATGCTCAGACACAAATAAACTTCACCATTTATTTACAGAGTGTGGAAGTCAAAGTGCACACTGTCTAGGTAAATAGTTGGTAATTATAGATGTAACACAAACCTGCAGCAATCTTGGCATGAATACATTGATGGGTCGTTCAGACAAACCAGGAACATCAACATCAAGCTCTTCGGGAACATCCTCACATATCTGTCATCAAAAGCAAGCTTTTGAGCACGCAAATTGTGCTCAAGAAGTTGACATATACAATTGATATTATACTATTCAGTATTCACTGCTGCATGATTGCTTTACTGTGCAGCTACCAACTAGTGGGACTTCTCTTGTGCTATATAGCTACCAAGTAGTTCAAGTTTTCTATGTACAAAATCAGAATTCAAGCATAAAAATAGCAGGAGTGATGTGTATTACCTTGTATATAGCATCCATAGCACCTTCCATATGATCCAAATCATTACTGTCCAAACATTGATGTAGAGCCTGAAACAACTCAATCCATCCAGCAACTCGAACAATTTGAAAAAGTACACTGATAACTGTCCCAACTGTGGATCTAATTGCTTTATTAGTTGCCCCTATACACGGCAACAACTCAGACTTAATGTATTGCTGAGATGAAGGAGGCATGGGACTGAAAGTCGCCCGCAGATTGTTTTTCAATAGAAGACCAGCAGCTTGCCTTACTTCAAAAGATTTTCCCTGGTACAAGCATGAGATTTACCTGATGTCAGCAAGACCGTATATACTAGCTGGATCTACAATCAATAACCATATCATGACCAAATTTTACTCCAGAAGGCTGAGAATCTGCGGATTTCTTGCATTGATAAATATACATGAGATGGGAAACCATCTAAAGACCCCTACCATTGGTCCTTACATACAAAAGCTAAAACATTATTAAAAAAGAAGTAAGCGGAACAGGCAATTCGGAATTTCTCATCCCATCTTGATGGGTTGATTAAAAGGGTATCGTGCCAACTGTTGAAAGATGTGATTCAATAAACTGTTTAGTATCTTTGTGCCTGAGTTGCTATCTGGTCTAAAATTAAAATCAGCAATAGCATAACATGTACAATTTCCCGAAGGGAAAATTACGTAGAAGATCATCTTAAATGTGTAATTTCCTCAATTGTACTCCAGATCGCACTACCATGTGATTTCAATTGTAGATATTTCCATCACGAGGCAAGGGTGTTCCCTCGAACCCCTTAAAGCAAAAAAGATAGCTTTGATTCTATTTATAACTCTAACTAGCGTGCAAGAGCAATGTTCTATAATAGTTGTTAACAAGCGGTCACCCCACCATTAAGTGTTAATATGGTGCTGCCTGAGGCCTGGGCCCATCATAAGTCAAACCTCACTAACACTAGAGATCAAGCAGCTAAGTGGGACAAGTAGCCAGATAAATATGAGATCTGTATTGCATTAGTGACTGCCCTATGGCTCGCAATGTTTCCAGGTGTTGTTTCTCTTCTAAAATCATGTGCCTTTATTCTATCACATGGTTCACATCTGTAATTGATTTGATGATTCGTCTATAAATTTCTGAGTCTGCATATGAGAAAGCATTTATCACGATAAAAGACACTGCAAACGTAAAACCAGAGGTTTAGTAGCAGCCAAAATACCTTTTCTGACACCAAACGCACGGCACATTTGCAAAATCTAAACCCTATTAGAACCCCGCCTAGCAACAAGGCAGCTAAAACTACCACAAAAGGGGCGCGAAGCGCTGCGTGGGAAGGCAGCCTACCGTGGGGAAATAAACAATTTCCAACTTGATCACCAGCACATTTATTCGAATCGAACAACCACAGCAAACATCCGTTATTTTCTCCACGGAATCACTGCCAGACTGGTTCAAACCAAACTGGCAATGCACAGACTTTAAAGTCTAGACACAACCTTCAAATCTATGCAGTAATAAAGCAGCAGCCTCACCACCCCAAAGGCCCGATTAACACAACTAGTCTTGCCATTCTAGTATACTGTACAGTACTAATTTGAGCGCTACCAGCAGCAAGCGCGTCGCATGGCACCTCATATAGCAACCAAAATGAGCTCTATCCTAGCAATCAAACGCAGCAAGAGCAAGCACTAAAGCCCCAGGAAACCTAGCAAAAAGATTAGTGTGATTCCAGATATAAACACCGCAGAATGGCGAAGCCATATCCTATAGCGGCATCAGCCCAAAACCCTAGCGCGACGGCGGCATGGCTATGAAAAGAGGCGAGCGGTTGGGGTGGTGGGGGAGGGGAAGAGGAAGGGGTGACCTCTCCGCGGGCGAGGAGGAAGACGAGGTAGTTGTTGAAGTCGGGGAACTGGCTGTAGTGCTGGAGCTGGCGCCAGATGAGAGCCTGGTCGGAGTTGGGGGAGATGTGGGCCTCTAGGAGGCAGCAGATCTCGCGGAGCCCCTCCTCCCGCGGCTGCCACAGCGCCGCCGCCATAGCCGCCGACGATCACCGGGGACGGATGGGGTGGAGGAGCGCTTGGGGGATCCCGGAGAGAGGGAGATATGAGGTGGCGGCGGCGGCGGAGGAGGAGGAGGAGGAAGGAAGGAATCGGCGGCGGAGGAGGAAGGAATCGATCCTCCGAAGCACAAGAGGTGTTAGCAGTAGTGCGAGAGGAGGAGGAGGAGGAATAGAAAGAGGAAGCGATGGATTTTAATAGATAGGACCTTTGCTTCTCGCTATTTTGCTCTCTTTGACTTTCGTTTCTCGCTCTGAGACGAGTCTAGTCTCTCGTGTTCCACTTTCTTAGCTTCTCTTTCTTTGATGGGGTTGGGTGCAAATGTTTATTGCGGTTCCTGCAAATTAATCCTTGTTCCTGCTTCTTCATATTGCAGAATTAGATATATATTTCGCAATCGCGGGGATCATTTTTCTGCTTGGATTATATATATATATAGATATGTATATATACATATATATATAGATATAGATATGTATATATACATATATATATCGCATTTGTAAAAGTGGTGCAAAAAAGAATCGAAATTTCAACTAATTAAATACTGTTCTGTTTTTTTTCTTTTCTTTTCGGTTGGCAAGTACTCATGCATGTATAACTAAACTAAACTAGTGCTTTAAGTTCGTCAATGCAGTGGTTCTTGGGATAAGAAAAAACTCTCGTCTCGGCGCTAGGGCTCCCCTAACGACTCGAGCATAGTTTTCACCGCCACCGACGTCCTTCGGCCTGAATTCTGTTTGCTTTCCATCTAGGTTTCTCTCTCATGGTTTCTTTTGTTCCCCGATCCCCCTTTTGTCATGTTCCACCTCAAAAGCCTCTCGTGTGTCCGTTCTCACGACCATCAAACTAATCTGCTAGGGGCTTCTTGAAACTGGGGAGTTCCTTCTCGTGAAATCCTAGTTTCTCGCCCCTAGTAGATCCCGTTGGTAGTTTTTGTAGGGCTGCCCACATGCTTTGTTTCCCTTGATCAAGTGTTCCCCTTGGAATCCTTGATCGTGGAATAGAGGTGATGGAGAACATGGAAGGTTTGCTGGAAAATTTGAAGTTGTCCGAATCAGAGAAAAAGGGAATAAGGATCGATTGGAAGAAGGATGGGATGGTGGGTGTAGCGGAGTCACAGGCGATCAGCAAACTCATCTCTGATAAACCAGCATATGCGGAAAGCCTCATCCAAACTTTGGGGAAAGATCTGGTGTCCGATCAGAGGGATTGCTTGCAATGAGTTGGGTGAGAATCACTTCCTGTTTACCTTCCATCAACCTAGTGGGAAGAAAAGGGCCTTGGAGGACGGTCCTTGTATGTTCAGCCATGATCTACTAATAGTGGCCGAGTATGATGCTTCCAAAACCCTAGGAGAGGTGGAGTTCAAATCTATACCAATCTGGATTCGAATCACAAAGATGCCGCTGGGCATGATGACCAGGGCGGCGGGGAAGGTCATTGGCAATCAGGTTGGGGAGCTAGTGGATTGTTGATGTTGATGGAGATGGGATGGCAATTGGGCAGTTCCTCCATGTTAAGGTGAGGATCGGTATTGAAGACTCGCTGATGAGGGTTGTTTTGCTGCAAGTAGGGGATAGTGCCTGGGAAGTTTGGTGTCCTCTCGTGTATGAGTTCCTCTCTGATTTTTACTATAGATGTGGAAGAATCGGCCATGACGAAAAAGAATGTCTGCAGGGCTACAAGGTGGGTGAGGCACAACAGTACGAGGGTTGGATGCGTGTGATTCCTTCTTCACGTAGGGGAGGAGAGGAGAAGTCTCGCAGTTAGGGAGATCGCGGTGTGGGATCGTGGAAGAAAGGAAGCTCAGGGAGCCAGGGGAGTAAGGAGAAAGGTGGTGGTGATTCGTTCTCACGGAGAAAGGATGACAGGGGAAAAAAGCAGGAGGACAATGGCAAACACAATAGGGAAAAAGAAGCTACCAGCCCATTGATTGTGCACAGGATGCTAGGAAGGAAGATGACCCTGCAACATGCGAAGGAGGGGAAGGGGAGGGCTGCAGGTGATGTGCCGAAGATGATGCCACAATACCATGTGAATGAAGTGGCCGATACTGCTGCTAATGGTAACAGGGCCATACACGTTAAGGAAGTGCAGGAGGAGGGAGATAAAAATACAGGCAAGGGGCTGAACTCGGTGCCTAAGAAATGCAAAAATTCTAAACTGGGTACTTATAAAAGGAGGCCTCGTATGTCAGGGGGAGGAAGCCTAGCTGTTTATCGGTGATGATGGAAGGAAAAAAGGTTGTTAGTAGGCGATGGCGAGGACAATATGGGAGATGTACCGAAGAGGGCGAGAATGGAGGTGGACGATGGAGAATAGAGCACGTTGGAGAAGAACCGGTCTTCTATGCTAGCGGGGCTGTTGGAACAGCCCTGCGAGTCCCAATGAAGATAGTGGCGTGGAACTGTCGGGGGTTGGGAAACGGCCCGACAATTCGTGGTCTTCTAGAGCTCCAGAAGAAGGAAGATCCCGATATTCTCTTTTTGTCCGAGACAAAAATGGACGAACGGAGGATGCAGCATTTTCGGTGGACATTAGGCTCGGTAAACATGGTTGTGAAAAATTGTGATGAAAAAAGGGGAGGTCTTGCACTCTTGTGGTGGAGGGGTGTGGAGGTGAATGTGTGTGCTATTTCTCGGTTGTATATTGATGCTGAGGTGGAGGAGAGAGATGGGTTCATACGGAGATTCACTGTAATCTACGGAGAAAAAAATCCGAGCTAAAGTACCGTACGTGGGATGCCTTACGCATTCTAAGCAATCATACAGGTAGACCATGGTTTTGCATGGGGGATTTCAACGAGGTGTTGTTGGCTTGTGAGAAGGATGGAGGTCAGCCTAAGACGCGGAGGTACATGGATATGTTTAAAGAGGCTTTGGAAGTATGTGAGCTTCATGGCTTGGGGTTTGAAGGGGACTCGTACATGTGGTGGAACCACAGCCATGATAGTTGTGGCGACCCGGCCAGGGGCTAACCCGAGAGGTCCTCCAAGACCTCTTGGAAAGTCCACCAGGACCTCCCAGGACATCTCGCAGAACCTCTCGGTAGGACCGCTCAGACCGCGACCCGACACGAGGCCACCCGTGAGGTCCTCCCAGATCTCCTGGAAGTCCATCAAGACCTCCCAGGAGGTTCGGTAGTACCGCCCGAGGGCCTGGAAGGACCAAGGTCCAGTAGTTCCGCTTGAGGGTCCAGTAGGACCACTCGAGGGAAACTGGGGTCCTGACCCGAGAAGGTCTGAGGACCTCAAACCTCCCCAAACACCACACTCTGACCCGAGGCAAGTCCTTGAGGGACTAACCCGAGAAGGTTGTGGGGCTTGGGATAGGCCTCAAGTCCACTGTGATCCGAACTAGTCCCAAGGATCAATGGCTAGTTCTCACAGCAAATACAAGTGATAACATACATCCACAAAAGACTTTATTAACAGCAAGGGAGTTGATTACAAATTTGCTTACAAGCCACGACAGCAAGGCAAAATACACAACGGATGCAAAACCAGCAAAACCATGTCCATCCAATACACCACAGGTAATTGGCTGGAGGGCGTGGCCTAATTGATCTAGTCCTCATCATCATCAAAGAAGTCTTCTCCTACTCAATTCATTAATCAAGCAAGAATGAGCACAACAACCGTGCTCGCAAGTTACACCCGTTGATTAACAGAATGACATGCATAAATGATATCTCAAGGGAAGGCATAATATGGTTGATTTGCGTAAAGCCAATTTTCTTTCAATTACATATACTAAGTTCCAAGGCAGTTATACAATAACTAAAATTCATTTTCCAATTCAATTTTTCAGTTGGATAACATTCATCATCAAATGGTAAAGGATACCCTCCTATCACAAGGCTCCCCGCCCAAACCATGGGATAGAAATCCCAATAAACAGTTTATCCAAAACCTTTTTGAAAACAAAACTAATATCTAACTTTGAGTGGTCTTTGCCAGCACGTCCATGACCGTGCACACGGCTATTTGAATAGTTTTCACTCTGTAGAGGTTGTACACTTTACCCACATGACATGATTCCTCTAGTTTGTTTGGCATTCGTCAATGTCACCTCTCACTGTCAAAGGTAAGAGGTCTAGAGTTCATAACAAGGCTTTTACAATGCATCATTCCACTGCAGCCCCTCCTCGCTAAGGATTCGCTTCCTTTGGATAGAAACCATGGGAAAAGCCCTCTTGCGTCGATGGGAAACATAGGTTATAAAAAACCATAGGCCATGAAAGACCCCCCACACATCAAAGTGGAACAACCGCGATGGAACTTTGCAAATTAATTGGCCAGGTCCCGCGCCCCATTCTGGAGACATGTGGTTGTACGGTGAGGTATAGCCCATTATAGGCATAGTAAAGGGACGCTCAAAGGCCGGTCCTCAAATGACTAGGGTGACATCCACAGAACCCTAGGACTCGACCATAGAAATGGATCGATCCCGTGCATTGACATGCACCAACCAAGCAACCCATTCGCCCCAGTCCAAACCAATTTTCTTTCATTTGCTTTTCAAAAACATTTAGAAGCTTTCATGACAACCCAATGCCATGACTCAAAACCTTTAAACAGCAGTTGGTCGTGTTGGTAAAATTTCCCCAAATCAAATACTTTTGGTCTAAGGAAGACTAAGCATAAGATTTCACAATTGATTCTGGTTCACACTAATGTAGCAACCAGGTTTTCCTATGGTGACAATATGTTCGGTTCGAGGTCAACAGGGGCCATACAAAGGATTTAGATATAGCTATGAATTTAAAGACATGTATTGAAATAACTTAGTAAAGTAAGCATGCATTAACCTTTAAAATGGAACATATATAGGGTGAAATAATAGGTGCAATATGATCAAGAGTGTAACTTACCTTGCTCAAAGGCTTGAGTGTCTTCTTCTTCCTCAAGGAACTCTTGTTTTTCACCGCCTTCGCAATCTACACAGTGGGAAACAAAACAACTCAAATAGAGCTCAAGTAAGATCCAAAGAAACTCCAATGAACTCCAAAATAAAACCAACAGAGTGACTAAGTGATCAGGAGGAGGTCTAGGGAGCTTGCTGGAGGAGGTCCAGAGAGCTTTGGAGGAGGTCCGAAGCTTGCTGGAGGGGCCAGAGAGTGAAAATGAGCAAAAAGGGTAAAGCGGAAGGGCTGCCCAAGCTTTTATAGCCAGGCCACCCAGATTTCCAAGAGCTCTCGGGCTCTAAAGTAAGTGAAGGAAATTATGGGAGTTGGTAAAAGATATGACAAAAAGTAGTTCAGTGCTGCCAAAAAGTGATAGCATTTAATGCGACACAACAGGCATTAAATGTGGGGAGACTCCTGTGTGCAAATGACATGGTCAAAGGATAAAGAAAACGGGTGTGACTGCCAAATGGGGCCAGTCAAAGCTCAAGGGGAGGTCCTACGGACAGGAGGTCCAAAGGACACAACAAGGGGAGGTCCTGACGGTCAGATCTCTCAAGGGGGAGGTCCTGACGGCCAGATCAAATCAAGGGGAGGTCTGAACGGTTAAGATCTCCAAAGGGAAGGTCTTAACGGTCAGATCTAACAAAGGGGAGGTCTGAACGGTTAAGATCTCTAAAGGGGAGGTCTTAACGGTCAAATCTAACAAAGGGGGGTCTGAACGGTTAGGATGAGACCAAAGGGAATGAGCAATAGCGGGATAAGGTTTTAAGGAATAGGGCTGTTGGATTTCAATCGAACGGACCCAAGCGATTGAGCCGTTCGGATCAAGCGAATAAGCTAACTAGACCAAGCCGTCCGATGCAGATCGGAGGGTACGAAAAAGATGGGACGTTCGGACCGAGCGAACGTGCCAACAAGATCGAGCCGTCCATCACGAATCGGACGGTCCTTAAGTGACGAAGGCCAAATTTTGAATGGAAGGTCTGATTTGAGTCGAACGGAAGGACCGTTCCAATGAGTGGAACGCCCGGTTAACACAAGGAAGGTTCAAATGAACAGAAGGAGGTCCAAATGAGTACAAAGAGGTTCAAGGAGCATGGGGAGGTCCATTCACGGGTTTTGAGGGTTTCCGTGAAGTGGTATTACCGCAACCTGGGAGCGGTACTACCGCACTCCGGTAGCACCGGTTGCTACAATGCGGTATGGAATTTTCAGAACACATGTTTTCTTGAAGCTTGATTTCCCCCTAGAGCGGTATGACCGCGGGTTGAACAGCGATAGTACCGCATGGCGGTCATGCCGGATGGTGTGGTATGGATTTTCCAGAGAGGAAACATTTCAGGGATCAAAGCAAGGGGAAAAGTCCAAAGGGGCCTAGAGAGGTTCCAACAGAATAGAGGATGATTTCAAATGAACATGAGGGAGGTTTAGACCTGGGGAGGTCTAAGCCAGAGAAGAACCAGAGAGGGAGGTCTAGGCTTAGGGAGGTCTGGACCAACGAGGAACGAATCAAGCAAAGAAATGGAGAGATCACCAAAGCTCCAACAAACCCAATAAACCATTCAAAAGTTTTAGTTTAAGTTTGAGTTAGTCAATTGAAATCCATTCTGAAATTTCAAGTTAAGCTTTGAATTCTCATCAAAACAAAATGGTTCTTTTTATTTTGGAAAAATTCAAAAAGGCTCTGAAAATCAGGGTGTTACAATAGTAATCGATATATACAGGAGCGCTTAGACCGTGCTGTGGCCATGCAATCATGGTGAAATCGCTTCCCAGCTTCACGTGTCATCAACGGTGACCCTTTTCACTCTGATCACTAGGCGGTAATAGTTCAAAGGGAGGAGCAACATCGGTGTCATAGGGGAATAGGTGGAGGCGACGCATTCCGTTTTGAGGCCGGATGGTTTCAGGAGGAGAGTTGTAAAAGAATTGTGGAGGAGGCGTGGAATTCGGCTTACACTAATGGCGCTGCACATGTCACTGAAGCTATTAATGATGTTGCAAGGGAGTCGAGGGAATGGAACACGAACGTGTTAGGTGATCTGGAGAAACAAATTAGAAGGGTAAAAAAGAAGCTGGAGGAGTGTAGGAGGGGGAGTATTAGTAGTGACAATGTGGCTAGGGAGAGTATCCTTAGATACAAGCTTCAGAAGCTGGAGGATCAGCAGGACATGTATTGGCGGCAGTGTGCACACGCGAATTAGCTTGAGAATGGTGATAGAAATACCAAATTCTTTCACGCATATGCCACGGATAAGAAGAGAAGAAATAAAATAAAGAAGCTGAGAAGGGAGGATGGAGTAGTGGTGGTGGTGGAGGATCAAAAGAAGGAACTTATTACTAATTATTTTGCTTCCCTTATTGCCTCACGAATAGGTGACCGTATGGAGGAGCTCATGCAGTCCATTCAGCCGAGAATTACTGAGGCTATGAATGCGCTCCTCACAAAGGAGTTCACGGCGGGGGAGGTTAAAGCAGCGCTTGAAAGTATTGGCGATTTAAAGGCCCCAGGTCTAGACGGCATGCCGGCAATATTCTATAAGAAGTGTTGGGATATTGCAGGTGATCGAGTTGTACAAGAGGTGCTTCATGTGTTGAATGGAGGAAGTATGCCAACAGGGTGGAATAAAACAAATGTTGTTCTCACCCCGAAGATACCCAACCCAGAAAGGATCAAGGATCTACGACCCATAACGTCTTATACAAGCTTGTATCAAAGGTCCTAGCAAATCAGTTGAAGGCAGTGCTCCTTGATATTGTTGCTCCTAATCAGAGTGCTTTTGTTCCTGGAAAACTCATTACATATAATGTTCTTTTGGCTTATGAATTGACCCATTTTCTGCGTAACAAAAGATCAGGGGAGGTTCGCTATGCAGCTCTAAAACTTGACATGAGTAAAGCATATGACCGGGTGGAGTGGACCTTCTTAGAGAATATGATGAACAATATGGGATTCAGTCCTTTATTTGTGACAAATGTTATGAAACGCGTGACAGCAGTGGCATATAGATTTATGGTAAATGGTGACTTATCGAATGAAATTTTCGTGGAGAGAGGATTAAGACAGGGTTGTCCTTTGTCTCCTTATTTGTTCCTTTTGTGTGCGGATGCTTTTTCTGCCTTATTACTAGAGGCGGAGGAGTCAGGAAAGATAGAAGGAATCCGTATATGTCGAGATGCACCAAGCATAAACCATCTTTTGTTTGCAGATGATTCACTGCTACGTATGAAAGCCAATGGCGAGAGTGCACAACATCTACAATATGTTCTTTCGTTATATGAGGAATGCTTGGGGCAAACAATAAATAGGGAGAAATCTTCAGTGGTGTTCAGTAAGAATACCAGGCAATCTGCTCAGATAGCAATGATGAATGAATTGCAGCTATCTTCTACTGCCCAAAATGATAAGTATCTAGGATTGTCGGTGCATGTGGGCACATCCAAAACAAGAACCTTTGTGTACCTGAAGAATAAGGTATGGAAGAGGATACAAGGGTGGAAGGAGAAACTTTTGTCAAGGGCGGGGAAAGAGATTATAATCAAAGCTGTCGCTCAAGCTATACCGACATATGCCATGTCGTTCTTCGATCTCAAAAAGAACTTTTGCAGCCATCTAAGCACTATGGTGTGCAGATATTGGTGGAGCCAGCAGGACAATGAAAACAAGCTACATTGGTTGGGGCGGAAGACGCTGATCTTACCAAAGGAAGATGGAGGCCTAGGGTTTCATGAGCTGCACGCTTTCAACTTGGTGATGCTTGCACGCCAGGGGTGGTGGCTCCTATAGGGCCCTGAATCTTTATGTGCAAGAGTTTTGCGGGCTAAATATTACCCTGATGGAGACTTGCTGCATGCTATAGGTGGCGGAGGTATGTCATATACATGGAGGAGCATTTTGCAGGGCATACAAATTTTAAATCAAGGGGCCATTGGCGTGTCGGCAACAGTGAATCAATACGGGTCTGGTCTGACCTATGGATGCCGAGTGGATGGTCGAGGCGCCCAGCTACACCACGGGGACAACATCTGATTACTATAGTCTTAGATCTTACTGATTTGATCACCGGGCAATGGGATCGGGTATTAGTTAACCAAACTTTCTGCTGAGAAGATGTAAAGGTAATTCTAGCAATTCCGGTAAAAGAGGATGTGGAGGATGTGTTGGCATGGCATTTTGATTAAAAAAAAAGGCCTGTTCACTGTAAAATCGACGTACAAAGTCTGTTCAGAGGCTAATCGGCGGGAGAGCACTAGATAGCCGGGCTCATCTTCGGCTGAAAGGGACGCAAGTGGGAGTTTTGATTGGTCAACAATCTGGTCTCTGTCGATTCCAGGGAAGATCAAGCACTTTATTTGGAGATTGGCTCATAATAGTCTAGCCCTGAAGATGAATATTAAAAGGAAGAGAGTGGAGTTGGATACTAGATGAGGATGGCGGTCACTTATTCCTTGAATGCAAGCTCAGCAGGAAATGTTGGAGTCTCATGTGTATGGAAGATGCACAGATAAACTTGATGGAAGGAAATGATAAGAAGGCTGTTGCCGATGAGGGAGGAGCAAAAAATCCATGCAGCGATCCTTTTGTGGTCCATCTGGGATGCCAGAAATGGCCTAAATGCAGGCGAAAGGGGGAAGAGGCCGGAGGACATAGTGCACAACACTGAATCACTGTCTTCTGATGTTCTCACGAAGCACGCTACTGAAGCAAGTAAGAGGGCTACAGAACATACCCAAAAATGGGAGGTACCGCAAGCAGATATGCTCAAAATTATTGCTGATGGTGCATTCTGTAATGAACAACAGGCTGGTGGTTGGGGTTTTGCGGTCAGGAATGACTTGGGAGAAATAGTGTTAGTAGGAGCTAGTAAGCTTGAGTTTGTGCACAATGCCCTTCGGGCTGAAGCGGAGGCTGTCTTGCAAGGCCTACAAGCTGCAAGTGACGGGTGCATATCTAGTGCATTTGGTGCACATATGCACAAACTTTTTGTTTGGGTATCAAACAAGCATAAAAAATTCTGAAAAAAATTCTAGATGTAGTTGATGGTGTTTTGTTCCACCCTTTAAAATTTTAAGTTCAAACTCAATGTATGTTAGAAGAAACAAAAAAGAGAAATTCACTGTGAATAGTATGGAAAGAGGAAAGAGGAAAGAGAAAAATAGGAAATGTTACTATTCATAGTGAATTTCTCTTTTTTGTTTCTTCTAACATACATTGAGTTTGAACTTGAAATTTTAAAGGGTGGAACAAAACACCATCAACTACATCTAGAATTTTTTCGAATTTTTATGCTCGCTTGATACCCAAACAAAAAGTTTGTGCATATGTGCACCAAATGCACTATGTGCACTAGATATGCACCCGCAAGTGACCTTGGTATGGTGAATATTAAAGTTAAAACAGACGCTATGAATATGGTGTCTGCCTTGAGGGGAAAAGACTATGACCTCGCATCGGCTGGTGCAACTTGCCCATGAGTTGGCACATTTTGATTCTAAACCGCGGGACTTCACCACCAAACGCTGGGTGGATGAATTCCCGGGTTTTGTAATCCATTTGGTGACCGACGATTTGCCTGGTACATTGGTATAATGGAATATTCCTTTTCAAAAAGAAAATTATAACTAAACTAAACTAAACTAGCTAGTCACCGGGAAAGACAAGACCACACGGAGAAAAATTCTGTGGGGCGGGGCCTCACCGTGAGGCCCCGCCCATTCACCGTCCACTCTTCCCCTCTCCCCTGATCCAAGGGTCCGGAGGGATGTCTCACGGGGGGCGTGCCCCAGAGAAATATTTGCCAGACCACACGGTGAGTGAGCCGGTGAATCGATACATGTTTTATTTTGCCAACGCATGCATAAAAATCATGGGATACTCTCTAATAATAGACCACATCATCATCATCATCACGCCTGCAGATGTGAACGTCTGTTTATTCGCAGAAAAGATACTCCAAAAGATTAGCGATTATGGATGTATAAACTAATTAATCGGTTAAAGCTGAGCATGATTGATGTTTGTAGCCACATTATTGCTCTTGTACACGCCAGGGGAGGGGACCAACCGCATTGCTCTTCCATCCATTTCTACTGTCACTGCTACTTAGGAAGCAAATCCAATCCTCTGACATGTCGTATTCATTACTAGTTACCCTCCTTCTTCTTTTGAGGCTGAGCAGTGCAGTGCAGTGCAGTGCAGTGGAAAAACAAAACAAAGGCATGGAGTACCTCTTCACTAGGACATCTCACCATTCAGTCCATCAGCCGCCCACCTGTCACCTGTGCAGGGGAAAGCAAAGCCAAATGGAACAAGCCATAAACAAGTCGTCTCACGTACGTACGCATCAGGCTCTGACCATCAGCCTGCACATCTTAGCGTCACCCTACCGTCAATTCCTTCCGCCTCGAAATCTATTAGCAGTGTGTTCTACTCCAGGATGCATACATACATCCGTTGATTAGTTTCAGCCGACTTCCCATCCGCCAACCACTAGACTAGTACTAGTGTATCAACATTTAAAACAAACATATGCCTGTTGGTTCACTAGTTTCCAGCGGCCAGCAATAGCAATAGCAGAAACAGTATATATGCACAGTAACAGTGTCAGCAGTCAGTATATATGTGAACAATTGAATTGAATTGCATTGCATTGCATTGCATGGATGGTACCCCGTCCTCTCCTCCCATCTGTCTACAGGAGAAGATGTCACGTCAGGGACAATTGCAGGTGGGCTGAAATGGATGCATGGTGGCTTCCTATCAAATGCCTGCGTTGATTGGATTACGAAGATTGAAGAGAGGGCACCTTCACGCGCAGCAAGCATAGCAGCTAGCTCCATCCCTCCTAGCTGGGAAACACCTTCAAAATCGCAACCTCCTGCTGCTGCTGCAATATTCAGTTGCAGTATTATCCATGTGCCATGGAGTTGTAGCATTCAGTATTTAATTTGATCAGTACAAGGTGGAGAGCGTACTAGTACTGGTGCCTTAATACTGACTCTGGAAAAAGAGTCTGAGGGGGGGAAAAGCGGCAGTAATAATTGGTAGTAAGTGCATCCATTAATTAACCACGGGGTCTCTCATCTGCACAAGCATTGATGCGGCTAAGTGACCGATAAAGTGATACCCTTCCTTGTCTGAAATAATCTGATCAGCTTTTATGCTGGCAGGCTGTTTGAATTGCAGTACGAATGAATGATTAGCGTAAGATCGAAACTCTGTGACTGCTAACAAAGCTTATGCTTACAGGCAGGCAGCAGCTAGCACAGGCTACCATGTTGGCATGCAGCTCTATGTAGATTAGATCTACGACTTACGCGCTGTGGTACTGTTAATGATTCAATGTCCAAAGGTTTACTGTATCTCACCACTGTGAAACTACGAACAACTCCCTGCAAGTGGTACTGTTAATGATGCAATGTCCAAAGGTTCACTGTATCTCACCACTGTACTCCGAAACTGCAAAGACCCGCACATGTTATTAATGGTACATCCTCAAAGGTTTATATTGAGATCTCTTCTATGCTTGAGGGCTATTACCTCTCCTAACAAAACTATGTCCTGGGCTTTCTTGATCGATCTGGTCTGATTGACACTCGCACTGCTGAGACTCCCATGGAGCTATCCCTACATCTTTGTGCCACTGATGGTGATATTCTCGAGGATCCTACTCGATATCGCCATCTTGTTGGGAGTTTGGTGTATCTTGTGAGCATTCGTCCTGATATTACTTATGATGTCCATATCTTGAGTCAGTTCATGGCTCGTCCTACCCATCTTCACTACAGTCACATTCTTCGTGTTCTTTGCTACTTGCGTGAAACTATCTCTCGTCGTTTGTTTTTCCCTAGCTTCACCCCACTACAGCTTCAGACGTATTCTGATGCGACTTAGGATAGTGATCCTTTTGATCGTCATTCTCTTTCTGCTTACTGTGTTTTTCTTGGCTCATCCCTGATTACCTGGAAGACAAAGAAGCAGATTGCAGTTTCTCGTTCGAGTGCAGAGGCTGAGTTGAGAGCTATGACAGCAGTGATAGCAGATGTTACTTGGTTGAGGTGGCTACCTGCAGATTTTGGAGTGTCTGTGATGGAACCTACGACTCTTTTGTTTGACAGTACATGTGCTATCAATATTACCCGTGACACAATGAAGCATGAGCTCATCAAACACATTGGTATGGATACTTCATGCACTCGCTCACAGGTGCAGAAGGGAGTACTTGCTTTACAGTTTGTGCCCTCAGAGTTACAGATTGCTGACATAAGTAGTGGCTGCATCAAGCTTCTCTGCCATAGCGAGCTGCCACTCAGAATGAGGAGCAGCCTCACGATAAGAACTAGACTTAGTGATAGAGAGAGCATAAGTTATCGGAGCAAATTCAAGATGACCAGGAGGTCGAAGGGATGTCTGGTCACGAGGGACATAACGGGGAGCAACATCAGAAGGATCAGATGTGGGTGTCGGTAAGATACCAGGAGAGGAGACTGGTGAAGGGCGAGGATGCTTGGAGTAGTGAATACCATAGAAACGAAAAGGCTGTGCTGCAGGAACAAAAGGCGGTGCTGCAGGAGGCAGCACCGGAGGCGGAGGTACAAAATGAACCACTGGAGACAAATTAGGGGAAGACTGTGATAGTAAAAAAATAGGTGAAGAGTCATAAAGAGGCAACTATGAAATCGACCCAACGGTGGAAACAGGACAAGGAGCCGAATCTCGATAGAAGAAAGGTTGAGATTCGTCAAAGACAACGTCTCATGAAATCCTGATTCGTCAAGCAGAAGGATCATAGCAGCGATAACCCTTTTGGTCAGAACTATAACAAAGAAACACATACTCAACTGACTGAGCCAATAGTTTGGTACACTCACGAGGTTGCAAGCACGAGTTCGAGGACATGATGAAAGAGCTGGTTCAGTGGTTGGTTGGCAACCAGCTAAAGGTGATGATGAGGACGTCACAGAGGCTCCAATGAAATCGCTGATGGCAACGCAGCGGCGGCACAGCTTCAACGGAGTTCTCAATGACAGAGCCTTAACTCAGAGCAACTGAGTAAGAGCAAGGGTGTTATGTGTGGAAAAGGTGATGAGGCAGGACCACTCGGGCTAATTATAGCCAAAGTAGGCAAGAAGACACTGGAAACATACGTGTCAAGGGTATGTAGAAAGATAGGTCAAGGGTAGATGATGGATAAGATAGGGTACGACCATGCTTAGTGAAAAGATAATAAAATAATATTTGCTGTGAAGGAAGAGAACAAGGGAAGAAATCAAGGTGCCACGCAATGTGACCACATTCAGTGTATGAGCCACATATATGGCTGCATTTAATGCGACGCAACATGTATTAAATGCACAAGGTACTTATGTGGCGGAGATGACAAGGAATAACAAAGCCGGCAAGTGGGACCTGTCAAACTTGGGAACAACTTGGTCAAAAGGAAGTGGTCACGGCCAAAGGGAAGGTCATGGCCGGACAAAGCAGGTCATGACTTATTAGGGTGGTCTTACAAGGAGGTCCAAGAGACAGAGAGGTCCCGACTACGATCCAAAGGGGAGGTCCCGACTACGATCCACAAAGGGAGGTCCCGACACGATTCACAAAGGAGATGTCCTGATGGTCAGATTCTCAAAGGGGAGGTCCTGACTATCAGATCTAACAAAGGGGAGGTCTGGACCCTTAGATCTAACAAAGAGGGTGGGACCCTTAGATCTAACGAAGGGGAGGCTTGAACGAACACGAGGAAGGTCCAAGTGAATGTAGGGGAGGTCCAAGAGGGCACGGGGGAGGTCCAAATGAACTCATGGATGTTTAAGGAGCTCGGGAGGTCCAAATGAACAATCAAGGGTTCCAAAGAACACGTATGAGCTCAAATGAATACGAGGGAGACTTAGGCCTAGGGAGGTCTAAGCCAGAGATGCATCAAAGAGGGAAGGTCTGGACCAGAGAAGGACAAAACAAGCACAGAAGGGGAGGGATTGCTAAACCTCCAATAAATCCAACAAACCAAAAGAGAGTTTTAGTTGAAGTTTGATTTAGTCAATTGAAATCCATACTGAAATTCTCAAGTTAAGCTTTGAACTCTCATCAAAACCAAATGGTTCTTTTTATTTTGAAATTTTCAAACAGGCTTAAAAAATCAGGGTGTTACAAGTGCTCGCCGTAAAGAAACTGCCTAAAAACGCCGTAACAAAGATTTCGCCAAACAGTAACCACATCGGAAAGTGCGGATAGAAGAATCAAACTGAGTACGAACCATCGTTGCAAAGCTACGATAGATCACAAGAAACTAACCACGATTAGACACAGGGAAAATCTATGTAAAACGGAAGTAATCATCAATGAAAATCACATAAAATTTATGCCCGCCTTTAGAGATAATAGGCACAGGTCCCTGTACTTCTGAATGAACTAAGCCAAAAGGACGATAAGACAAGGACTCACTAGAATGATAAGGAAGTTGTAGCTGCTTGCCCAGCTTACAACCCTAACAAAGCATGGCCGTGTCAACAGTAACATGTCCAAGAACACCCTGATGAACTAATGAAGAAAGGTGAGACCTGCACAAATGGCCTAGACGATGATGCCAGTACGCAAAAACTCCAGAGGTGGTGGCAGTAGTGGCGGTGGACGTAGACGTAGGGGTGATAGGAGCAACTGAAGTGGATTAAAAGTGCAGGCAGTCAAGAATGTAGAGACCATAACGATCCCTACGACGTCGGCCAATCCCAAGTACCATCCTTGTTTATTGACCCTAGATGAAACAAGAGTGTGAGTCAAAACGAACCCTACAGGCAAGATCGGTAAGCTGACTCACCGAGAGAAGTGGTAAGCTGGGGAACATGGGAAACCATTAGAACAGAAAAAAAAATAGTGGACAAAAGAGTGCCTTGACAGCTGACAGACAGAGGAGTACCGTCAGCTGTCTGAACAAAGATAGAAAAAACAGGAGGTCCTACTTAAGTGACAAATGTAAAGTCTGGTGTCATGTGGAAAGAGGCACCAGAATCCCAAACCCAAGAAGTACCTAGGGCAGGAACGACTGCTGTGAAGCACGCTAACTTTGCAACGGTGGCATCCTCTCTTGTTCAAGAAGAGAGCGGGCTACATCACACCGATCACAGGGCTATGAGGGTGCTCTGAGTGGTCGAATGGAAGTGAGGAGCATTCAGAGCTATCCAATCTCGTCCACGGTGTCGGTGAGGGAAGTTGTCATCACCTGCGTGAGCTGCACCTGATGGGTCAGACAGGGGTCATCGTCTCTGATATCGAAGATCTCCGGGTAGTGCTCTCCCTCTTGGAGAGATGGGTAGAAGCAAAAGGGTGACCTCAGCAGAAGGTCCCCGTGCATTTGGCACATTTGGGTGGGTGGGCGAACCAACAAGACGCCTGCCTCGGCCTACCAAGACATTTCAGCCCAAATTAACATTGCATCTTGCATTTTACGTTTTCATTTTTGATTTTTACCTGGTATTTTTTACTGGGCCTCGGGCCATGGCCCGAGAGGCCCGAGGCTCACCGCCTCTGGGGTGGAGGCGAGGCAAGGCCCCGAATCGCATCGTAACAGCGGCTCCTAGGGAGTTCGGCTTTGAAGGTGTGGGAGATGAATTCTCCAACCCTCGCGTAGAGGTATACCTCCATCGTCCATGACTCACAGTCCAGGATCTGAGTCTTCCGATGCGACGACCCAATCCTAGGGCACCCGAGAGATCCTCTAGGACCTCTGGAAAGTCCATCAGGACCTCCCAGGAGGTCCATAAAGGACCTCTCGGACAGTCCACCAAGACCACCCAGGAGGTCCAGCAAGACCTCCTGGAGGTCCAGGAGAACATGACCCGAGAGAGAGTCTTTGAACCGAGGAGCACCCACGGCCTGCTATGTCCCCACGAGAAACAAACGAGGAGGTCCGAGGGCGCACTCAAGACCTCCCACAACCCTCCAGAGGAGGTCGTGGAGGTCTGGGACCACCTGTAACCCCACATGTTCATCCCTTCATGAGGACATGGTGGACCGAGCCCGCTCCAAAGTCCTCTCGTGAAACTTGAGCTAGTCTCAAGGATCATGGCTAGTTCTTCACAAAGATATACACAATGGTGGTGACATCCAGAACACACCTTTATATAAGCAAAACATTTACAAGGTTGTTTACAAGGTGGCCTTGGGCCAAACATAAATACATGAAAACAAAATAAATCAAAAGGGTCCATCAACACGCCACAGGCAGCTGACTGGAGGGCATAACCTAGCTGCTTTGGTCTTCTTCGCTATCAATGTCTTCTCCTGGCAAAGATTGTAATGGGCAAGAGTGAGCACAACAACCGTGCTCGCAAGTTACACCCGTGGGTTAGCAACATGACATGCATAGATGGATAATCAAAGGATGGCATAATATGGTTATTTTGCACAAAGCCAATTTTCTTTCAAATACCATTACTAAGTTCCAAAGCAGATCTTTAATAGCTAAAATTCATTTAGCAAAGCAGTTTTTCAGTTGAGTAGCATTCATCAACGAATTGGTGAAGGATACCCTCCTGACATTAGGCTCCCTGCCCAAACCCATGGGATAAAATCTCAAAACAGCTTTTAGCAAACATTTCGAAACCCCAAATCCAACATCTAACTTCAAGTGGCATTTGCCAAGACGCCCATGACCGTGGACACGGCTATTCAATAGATTTAACTCGCAGAGGTTGTGCACTTTACCCACATGACTTGAGTACTCTAGTTTGTCCCAAGATTCGCCAATGCCACGCCTCACTACCAAAGGTAAGAGATCTAGAGCTCAAGACAAGGCCTTTACAATGCATTGCTCCACCACACCTTTCCTTGCTAAGGTTTCACCTTCTGTGGATCACAATCCCGTGGAAGCCCCTCTTGCACCAAGGGGAACCGAGGTCATAAAAGACCATTAGCCAAACAAGACCTCCCACACTTCCAATGGAGCAAAGATGTGGTAGAGTTTTGCAAATTACTCACCAGTCCCACACCCCATTCTCGAGACATGTGGTTGCACGATTGTGGCATAACCCATTATAGGCACTCAGATTGGTCGCTCAAAGACCGGTCCTCATATGACTAGGGCAACTTTCACAAACCCAAGGGCATCGATCTACCATAAAGGCACGATCCCCGCATAAACTTGCACCAACCAAGCTAACCATTTTGCCCCGCCTAATCCATTTTATTTTCTTTGCTTTCCCAAAGAACATTTTCATATTCCCATGACAACCCAATGTCATGGTCAAAACATTTTTAAACATTATTTGGTCCTTTTGGTCAAGATTTCTCCAAATCAATAATTTTTGGTCTAGGCATGACTAAGCATATGTTTTTCAAATGTTCTTGGCTCATACTATCTTGATTAGCCAAGCTTGACCTAATGGTGACAATAAGTCTTGTACAAAGTCAACAAAGAGTCATACAAAGGAAATGGGTATAACTATGAAGTTAAAACCGGTATTGAACTAACTTGATAGAAATAGGCATGCAATACATTTTAAAACAAGACATAATTAATTTGATATCTTGGGTGCAATATGGTCAAGAATGCAACTTGCCTTGCTCACTACTTTGAGATTCCTCCTCTCGTAATCCTCGACTTTCTCGAGTCTTCACAGTCTACAAGTATAAGAGGGCAATTTCAAAGAAGGCTCAAATGAAGATCCAACAAAGATCCAAATAAAGAATCAAGAGAACTCCAGAGAAATCTCAAAAACCCAATTAACAGAAGAGTATTGTATTTAGATTAGGTTCTTTTGGAGAAGGTCTAGCTTACCAGAGGAAAAGGGGTCTTTAGAAAAAGGCCCCAAAGGTGTGACCTAAGCAGCGGGCAGAGAGGTCCTGAGGCAATGGTGCTTGCACAAGGTCCAGAGAGGAGGTCCTCACCCGAGCACCATAGAAATCCCAAAAGAAGTGCACAAGAGAAGGTCCTGTGAAGGACATGACCAGCTCAGTGTAGTGGTGAACTCAAGAGTGGAGGAGATCATCAAAGAACTTACCAAGGGCAAGAAGCTATGGATGAAAGGGGAGGTCATAAGAACCAAGCTCTCCCGGGAAGGCCTCTGATCCAAAACCGAGAGGGTGAAAATGGAGAAGGTGGAGTGGTGGAATTTCTTAGACAAGTTGTAGTCAAAGTGGTGAAGAAAACTAGAAATACACGAGTCCAGGATAAGTATAGAAATGGGTCAAGGGTAGGTGAGTGGCGGGGTAGATGTCACCGCCACTCGACAAAAGGTACGAGAAGGGACACGATGATGCTATGGGAAGGAACAAAGAAGTATGTTAGAGTACAATTAAGTGACCCAATTCAGTAAAACACCACGATATGGATGCATTTAATGTGACAAGACCCGCATTAAATGCTCAATATAATAACGTATGAGGAATTGAGAATGGTTAAGACCGGCAGTGGGGCCATCAATTTAGAAACAATGGGTCAAAATAGGGAGGTCTTGCCCCGCAGAGAGGTCCTTGAGGAGGTCCAAGGCTAGGAGGTCCTGATGTACACCAAGGAGGTCCGAACGTGGGGAGGTCCCGACGGTCAGATCAACAAAGGAGATCCCGACGGTTAGATCTCATCAAAGGAGGTCCGGCGAGGAGGTCCCAAGCCGCCTCTCTAAAAGCCACGGGAAGGTCTTGGACAGAGGTCCAAGGAACTTCTAAGGAGGTTCCGTGGTTGAGATTAAAAGTGAATTGAGGTGCAGGCGGTTGGATCTCCAAAAGGAGGTCCACGGCCAAGATCAACGTCGTAAGAGGTCCGCGGAGGAACATAACGCATGGGGGTCTAGACCCTTGGATTGGAGATGGGAGGAGGTCTGGACCGCCAGATCAAATGTGAGAGAGAGGTCCATGCGGAGTGGTTCCAAATGGAAACGCGAACGTCCAAGTAACCCAAGGAAGATCTTCACTCCGATGAGGTAAGGTCAAGATGAACCCACAGAAAGTCCTTTCGGACAGGAAGAAATGTCGAGGTGGTTCATATGAACTCAGGAGGTCCGAAGACATACAAGAAGTTCATTGGAACACATGGAGGTCCAAATGAAAGGAGGTCTGGGCATTAAAAAGTGCCCAGATGACAAGAGGTCTAAACTTAAGAGAAGTCTGAACAGAAAAGAGGTTTAAATGACCAAAGTCAAAAGAACAAGCCCGGACGTAGGATTACGTCCAGTAAGGAAAGATCCAAGCCTCAGGGGAGGCTTAGCCTCATGTGTCACTAATGGGGTCTAGGCCGCAGAGGAGGTCTAAACCCACATATCCACAGGAGGTATGCTAGGGAAAGGTCTACATAGCATACCAAAAGAAAATCTCAACAGTTCAACCTCTCCAAACGAACCAACTCGGAACTTTTATTAAAATACAATAGTGTCAATTTATTTTACACATTTGAAAAGGATTTAGAAAATCAGAATGTTACATCCGACCTTTGAATATTGGCTGGCGATGGTAGCCCAGGTATTGCATAAGCTGGCATAGAATATCCATGAACTTGCTGAAGTCCTCTCCGTGGGTTAGGAAGTCCCACGGGGCATCGGATGAAGCACCGGCCATCTACAATTTTGAAAACAAGATTGAGTCAGTAACAAGGTACAAACTCAAGTGAAGTGTAGATAAGTAAAGAGCTAAGAGTGTTGAGTAAGAGCAAGTAGGTACGCTACATTTGGGCAGAAGCTTTTCGTAGTTTTTGAAAATAAGACTCAAGTCCTTAGGCTCGACCAATCCAACTAAGGCTCCTACAGTCATATACTCTGATACCAGCTCAGTCGGACCCGAATTTCACAATCCAGAATCCTTTGTGAACAACACTACGCTATTCTCTCAGTCAAGAGATAGCGCCACGTATCACATTATCAATCATTTCATACATATCGTAGACCAAACCATGCATTAATTAAACAATATCAGAGTTTGTATAGACCGTATCGGGTCAAGTTTTATAGTATGGCCGAACAAGGCCAAATGATTACATTACATAAACTGCGGAAGCAGTAGTGAAAGCAAAAGGGGTAGAGCACATCTCACCACAGGCAAGCGACTGGGGAAACCAATGTACGACCGATATTATCCAGAGACCTAGGTAATATTGGTAGTACACGAGTATCGACTGAGCCAGCTAGACTGGAGCAAGACTAGAACAACTACAGACTAAACTACTCTTCATCAGCTCCTTGGCCTTCAACGTCTGGATCCTTGTAGTAGGCATAATGACCTTAATCCGCCGGCTCTAAAGGGTTTTTGGGGAGAGCGAGGATGAGCATAACAACCGTGCTCGCGAGCCAATACACAATGCAATATTTATACATGCAAGGCTTTATCAAGGATGTCTCGAGTTCTTTTATTTGCTAAAGCAATATTTTCAATTATCATAGGTAGAAATTCTTGTCACATAGCATTTGGACTAAATCACCTTTTATTAAAGAAATTTAATTGTGCAATAATTATAACAACAGAGGTTACCTCCATCTGATGCTTATTTTTGATTGGGGATACATCCACCTATTAACAAAATTGGGGTACTTCCATCGAGGTAAATCCAAATTCAGGGTTATATCAGCCCAACGATTTTTTCACCCCCCCCCCAAAGTTTTATAAATGGAACTATCTTGACCGTGGGCACGGCTGTTCGAATAGTTTATACTCTGCAGAGATTGTACAACTATACCCACAAGAGATAATCTTCCTGATATATATACACACACGTTTCTTTATACATTTGAATCAATGGGAGATTACCACAAAGCCTTTACAAAGCATCCCTCAGTATTAGTTACAACAGCTAAGGTTTCACCTGAGAAGGGTTACGCTCCGACACATGCGTCAACCCTTACCCAGACTCCCTCTTGCGCCTTCATGACTTACGCCCACACAGATGCATAAGCGATGCACCCCAACTCGTAGCCACAAAGGCTTACGACGTTGTGGGTCATCTACCTGGTGCAACCCGTACTGATGAATACACATTATTTAGCCAGATCAATACCATTATAGACTTGTGGTTGTACTGTTTTATATTGGGAGATCATCACATGATTAAGTCCTTAGGGTTATCTGGGCGATTCATACCACCATTTCACATACCAACATTCCTTGGGCTACGTCAGCACCCACCACCATCATACCATCCGTCCAGATGTAGTAACAGCAGTTATTAGGGTTTTTGGAGAAACACAAAATATATTACTCAACCATTTCAGTCATTTACCCGCAACGACTGCCCAAAATAATTCGCTATTTTAAGGATGATGATTGGGTATTTAATACCCTGGTACTTAAGCAAGACTAGCATGTCGCTTAAGTACGACCTACAACTAGTATAGTTACCACATAATTACTATGGTGACAAGGATTAGGTATTTCAATTGTCAAGGATGGCATAATATTATGTAATTATCATGTTGGTATTTAACTACCTTAAGACCATTTGACATACAGTTGCATATCGAAATTAAAGCATGCAGTTTGATATTTTAAAAATTATAATTTGCATAAAATGTAGGTTTAATATGGTCAAAGTATTGACTCGTCTGGGTCTAGGGCAAGAGTGTCTTGGTATTCTTGGTCTTGATTGATCAATTCAGGGCTCTTCCGCGTTCTCGAACTCTACTCGGACGGTCGCGTCGAAAAAAACAACAGACAACCAAAACAAATAAATAGAATAGAAATATCAAATGAACTCCAAAATAAATAAATCCTCTGCCAAAAGAAAGGTCTTGAATTTAAACAATTTTAGAAACAATTTTCATAATTTTTGGAGCTAAAATGAGGGAGATCGGGTCGGCCGAACTTCAGCTTTGGAATAAAATAAAAAAAAGGAAAAAAAAAGAGAGAGACTTGGTGCATCACACAGTTCATGGACCAAGGTTCATGCGCACGGTCCATGGGTCCGTGAGAGCTTGCACTATGCACTTAGCGCTCGGGCCCACTTATCATTGAGTGGCAGTGAGTTATCAGGAGTTAAGCTACCTCATCAACTCCTCGGGCCCACATGGCAAATAAACCAGACATCAATAGAACCGACACTTTGAATTAGCCCTAAGGACCAAGATCCGGTTAAATAAATGACGTTGCACAGTAGCTTGGTCTGAAGTTCAGACAACAGTGGGGAGGAGGCCACGGGCACTAGCGACTCTGGCTCGTCGCCAGCGGAGGGAGGCTCGGCAACGCCGGGCAAGGGCTGGGATGGGATCGAGGAGGCGAGGCAGTCCTAGGGGCAGTGGTGTCATGGTTGGTGAGGCACGAGAGTGGTGGCGCGGCGGAAGATAAGCGACGGCGGTGGCACGGTTGTGCGGTGAACCGGCGGTGGGGCGGCACGAAGAGAAGGGTGGCGCGCACATGGGTTGCGCCCAAGGAAGGGGAAGCCGGAGGGGGGGTCGGGGTGGTGGTGGGGCGGTGGTGGCCGGGGGCAGAGAAGAAGTGGCTATGGCGGTGGCAGGAAAGAAGAGGGGAGGTGGGGGAAGGTGGAGGGCCAAGGGAGGCGCGGGGTGACGTGGTGGGCCGGGGAAAAAGCTCACCGAAGGGGGTGTTTCGATGGCGAGGTGGCGGTGGGGGCGCGACAGCTGACAGGAGCTCGGCTCTTGCTTTATTACTTGTGGAAGAAGGGTGAAGAGGCGAGGAATGGTGGGGGAGGGGGCTAGGGAGATGCATCGGGGCTCATATAGCCACATGGGGAAGAGGTTGACCTAGGGGAGAGCCAACCGGGGGTGACTGGGCGCATGAGGCTTTGGTGTTGGGAGTTGGCAGGGGAGCGGTTTGGGCTGGGCTGAGCCAAGGAAATGGCAAGGGAACATTTTAGGCCCAAGAGAGAAATTGGATTTGAATATTTTGACTTTGAGCTGAGATTTGAAGTTGCTCTTTTGAAATTAAACTGAGTTTTGAACTTCTTGACAAGAACGAAAATGGGATGCTACACAAGGCAACTAAGTCTAATACGCGACGCCGGACGACGCGGCGGTTAGATCAACTTTCTTTTTTTCCCCAGAAAGTCTCTATTTATAGAAACCGAACTCGGTTTCTATTCGAAACAGGGGACACTTGATCCAATCACGAAGCGCCGAGAGGGCGGCCGCCAAGGCGGGCGGCGCCAAGGCGGCCGACGACGGCGGCGTTAGGGAAACGAGGCGACATTCCCGTAGGTGACAAGCGGTGGGGCGTCGGGATGCCCCGATTTGGGCGGCTGGCGGCCCAAGAAACGAGGCGGCCTCACGTCGGGCGAGGCGGCGTCGGGTGGCGGCTTTAGGGCGATCACACGGTGTATTCTCTGGCGGCTTCAACGATTTAAGATGATGACAATGAAGGAGCTAGGTTTATATGTGTGTGTTTGTGTGTGTGTGTGTGTGTGTGTGTGTGTGTGTGACGTCCGTTTCGTACTCCTGGGAGTATGTACTCCCACTTTCAATATACCACTTAAACAAATATATTATACTTCTTTATCACTTTCAATATACTTAAATACCAATTATAAGATACTCCAATGTGACTTGGTTGAAAATTTTCTATTGGAGCCATTTATTTTTGTTATATTCCTTTTTTATATATAAAGGAAGTATATACACAAATTTTGCTATAAAAAGCGGACTTTCATGAAATTTTTCATAGAACTCGCTTTGGAGTATCTTATAATCATTATTGAAGTATGATCAAATAGATAAAGAGGTATCATCATACGATTTAAGTGGTATATGAGAGGTAGGAGTATGTACTCCCAGGAGTACCATACTATTTTCCTACACACACACACATATAGGACACCTGTTTGGTACTCTTGGGAGTATGCACTCTCACTTCCAATATACCACTTAAGCTCATATATTATACTTCTTTATCACTTTCAGTATAAATAAATACCACTTATAAGATACTCCAACGCGACTTGATTGAAATTTTTTCATTGGAGCCCTTTGTTTTTTGCTATATACCTTTTTTCATATATAAAAGAAGTATATACACAAATTTTGCTATAAAAAGTGAAGTTTAATGAATTTTTTCATAGAACTCACTTTGGAGTATCTTGTAATCATTATTGGAATATAGGAAAATGGTATGGTACTCTTGGGAGTATGTACTCCCACTTCTCATATACCACTTAAATTTTACGACGATACCTCTTTATCAATTTGAGCATACTCCAATAAAGATTATTATATACCCTAAAGTGAGTTCCATGATTTTTTATTATTATCAAAATCCACTTTTTATAGCAAAATTTGTGTATATACTTTTATATATGAAAAAGGGTATATAGAAAAAAATAAAGGGCTTCAATGATTTTTTCAATCAAGTCGTATTGAGTATGTGTGTGTGTATATACGTATATACACGTATATATATATGTGTGTGTGTGTGTGTGTATATATATATATATATATATATATATATATATATATATATATATATATATATATATATATATATATATACGTACGTATATACGCACGTATATATACATGTGTGTGTGTATGACGTCCGTTTCAGACTCGGAGGATGTACTCACTTCCAATATACCACTTAAACGCACATGTTATACTTCTTTATTACTTTCAATATACTTAAATATCAATTATAATATACTCTAATACAATTTGATTGAAAAATTTTCATTGAGTCCTTTGTTTTTTGTTATATACCATTTTTCGTGTATAAACGAAGTATATACATAAATTTTGCTATAAAAAGTGGACTTTAGTAAAAAAAATCATGAAACTCATTTTGGGTTATCTTTAATCATTATTAGAGTATGCTCAAATAGATAAAGAGGTATCATCATACAATTTAAGTGGTATATGAGAAGTGGGAGTACGTACTCCCAGGAGTACCATACCATTTTCATATTGTTGTAAGAATAATTCATCTATCATACTGATGGGGCCCGCCTCTCAGAAGACACGCATACAGACTCGAGAAATGCTATTATGCTCATAAAAGACTGTAGTACCCCTTGCTTGTACTCATAGTATAGCCAACCCTAAGGGGTATTTTGGTCATTTGTACAGGCTTGGGAGCCTATAAATACCCCATGTATCCCTCCTTTCAAAGAGATGACTCTCTTGAGCAATAAAGAAGTATGTTCAAACTGGTGAGCCTCGGGCTCCTCCGAGGTAACCCCGCTGGCTCACCGACAGAGTAGGCGGTCCTCTGCACTCGAACCTCAGATAAATCCTCGTGTTATTTTTTACCTCGTGGGACGATGGCCCGCCGACGCACCGACGCCCACCCCTCATCTGTGTTTGGTTTTACACCTACACACACACACACACATATGTGTGTGTATGTATGTATATATATGTATATGTATATGTATGTATATGTATATGTATATGTGTGTGTGTATATATATATATATATATATATATATATATATATATATGTATGTATGTATGTATGTATGTATATGTATATGTATATATGTGTGTGTGTGTATATATGTATGTATGTATGTATGTATGTATGTATGTATGTATGTGTATACATGTATATGTATGTGTGTGTGTAGCACATGAAGAATATGTCATATATAGATAAGAAAATACAAGAGGATTATGATTCTAACATATGTTACTACTACTCCATAAGCTAGCTCCCAAACCATTCACACAGTTACAATTTACAAACAGGGCCTAATTAAACAGAAGCTGTACTGAAGTGTGCACACTGCACGCTGATAAAAATTAAGGAGCTAATGCATCAGTTACTACGTACCTAGTATTGTAGTATCTCTACTACTTAAAAATTGAAGTTGATGGTTGTCCGTCCTTTTCACCTTTTCACCTCCGTCTCTCTCTACTGACATGTGAATCACGTTATCAGCAAACTATCTTCTTGTATTGTGCGCTTCCTACTCCTCTCCCAGCATCACTTGCGCTTCCTCTTCTTATGCGCCCTCGCCTTCACCCCGCTTCTTCGCTCACAAGACGCCCACCCTCCTATGTCGCCGCCCATCTACCGAATCTGATGGGTCTCACTTTCTCTCTCTATCTCGCTCTCTCGCTTTGTTCGCTCTCATGCGTATTGACAAATTAAGATATATTATATCTACTTTAATTAATAAATTATTATATTTATGAGATTTTCGTAGCAACGCACGGTACATGCACTTAACTAGTAGTACTAAAAAAGAAAGCTTGTGCAGTAGTGGTGGTACTCTTACGCTCTGCAAAGTGCAACTGCAAACTGCAAACTGCTTTAAGATGGAGAAGATACAGGGTAATGCAATGGCTCTAAAAACCTCGCATTCCGTGCTGACCAGGCCACGGAGCTATCTCTTATGTCAGCTAGAGCACTACGTGTACGTGGGGATGGGTAGAAAGGAAAGGAAAGGAAAGAATAAGAGCGAGGCCATCCATCCATGATGATCCAGCATTGCCTTGTTTCGCAGACACGAAAACAGGCACGCACGCACGCACGGCCTCTGCCTGTTGCCACTCTTCAACCTTTTCCTTGTCTGCTGCCTGCCTGCCTGCCTGCCGCGGCTGCTGGGATGGATGGAGCCATGCATCCTGTTGCTGCTTAGCAACGAGTGTGGCAAAACCTCTTTAAACACATGATCAAACCCTTTGCCAACGGGGGCCTCCTTTTGCCTAAAGGAAGAGAGATAGAGATTGCAACCTGACACACAAACACACACCTCCCTACACACACATGGAGAGAGAGAGAGAGATGACTGTGGAGGCCCCAATACTGTTACTATCACTATTAGGCTTGCAATACCAACAAAAAGATTCAGTTAAAGCAGGCTCTCTTTTGCCAAAAGCATCCTCGAGTCCAGTCCAGTGCATGCAGCTGCAGCTGCAGGGGGGCAGCAGCACACAACACCACATAGGCACCATAGAGCAGGGCACTGCTACTCCTTCCTGTGAGATGACTACTGGACCTGTAGCAAAAGATCGGTGGAGAAGTTAAGAAAAAAACAAGAAGAAAAGAAATGCAGCATCAGCAGCCTGACTGCCTGAGCCTGATAGATTCCAAGCATGAGCACGGTGTGAGGTGAGGCTGGCTTGAGAGTTGGTGCGAGCCAGTCGTGCTGCTCTGCTCGTGCTTCTGCATCCGCATCTGCTTCTGCCAACCCGAGGGGGCGAGAGAGTCAGACGGTGTTGCCTGTTCGGGACGCACTCTTCTGTCTCGTCCGTGTGTGTGTGTGTGTTGAAGCTGAGCTGGGCAGCCTTTTTATCATTGTGGAGGGGAGAGGCTTTCCTGCTTTTCTGTACGGTTATTACGTCTGCTTCTTTTAGCTCAGAAAAGAGAGCACACGCTAAAAGCACAAAAGGAGTAGTGTAATTTGACCACTCCTAGCTTCCAAGCATCGGTGTTACATTAGTTGGACAAAAGTGCAGCCGGATGACGAGTCAAGCAAGCATGGAGCCACTGTTCAGCAGACTATTAACCTTAAAATCATGTGCTTCAAACCACCGCAATCAGACAGAATGGTACAGCCACATTTGTAATCATAGGATACCTTAAAAATCATATAAAATATGTATATATACTGCTCCAGTAACTAACTTGGTCAGTTTGCATGGCTGGGTAGTCTAGTGAGCTGAGTTTCAGCTGGTACCAAGTACTAACTGGACTCGCGCTAAATCTGAGCACTCTTTGGCATGATTGATACCCGGTCTGGGAGAGTAGCGACAAGCAGAGTGGGGCCTGTCCTGTCAATGTAATGTAGCTTGGGAAAACAGTGGGGGGAAGACATGCAAAAACCAAGGAAACGAACCCTCTCACATTGCACGGAAGAACAGTGCACATGACACTACGTAGCATCTGTTGGATGAAAACCAATGGACGATATCAAAACACTGCAGCGAAACCACTGCCCACAAAGCACTGTTCAGAATATCAGAAGATAGATGCTTGCTCTCATCAGTAGAAGAGATCCGATCCGTCCATCTCAGATCGAGCGGCTCAGATCTTTCGAATGTTATAGCACTGTTCACTCATGCCATTCCCTGGAATGGCAGGCGATGCAAATCCGTGATTTGGAGGTCCGTTAATGTTGCAACACCTAGCTAGGGCTCTCAACTCTGGAGCGATTTGGAGCTCTCGAAAAATCCGCAGCAACATACGAAAGGTGGCGGTAAAGTTCACCTTCTTCAATAAGAGTGTTGGTATCAATAATCTGAAAGCCACCTCTTGGATATAAATACTGCTCAAGGCTTTCAATGAACTGACCGCCAAAGCAAGAGGAGCTGCTCTGCTCGGCTGTACCCAATTCACAACATGATCAGCATACCAGTAGTCAAATCAGAGGAGAAGCCTCTCATCAGTATGAGTTATTCTTCGCCAGCAAAGCTGAGGATGGAATCATGCAAGTAGAAGAGTAGCCAGCAAAAAGACACCAGCAAATGAACAAAACAAGCTATATGTTGTACTGTCTGTCATGGACTCCTCCGGGAATCAACTGCAGAAAAGCGACCGCTGAACTCGTCACAAATGAATTACTCTCGACATAGCCACGAGTAATTCATTTTCAAAACTTAAACTGCAAGAGCCTGCTTCAAAACTTAAAAAAAACATATGGAAGAAGCAAGAGCAGGTAACTAATTTCCAACATTCAATTCCAAAACCGTCAGGAATTTCCAAGAGAACGCAAACTACTCACGAGTTCAAAAGCATTCCTGTCATAAATATTCTACTGATACTGCTGTATACTTGTAATATACACCCAGCAACACAAGAAATAAAACTAACAACCACTAAAAAGAAAAGAACAAAAGGCAGAAGAACCAACCATAAACAAATTTATGCATTTTTCTCAACCAATTGCACAAGTCACACGCCTCAATGTATACACAAGTCACACGCCATGTCTTCCACAGAGACAAGCTATTCCAGAGCAATCAACATCCTGGTAACGACTGAGACGACGCCATGGCAGACAAACTTGCATCTGAATCAGCACAGTGTCTCAGGTAGGATTGCCGGAAGGACTGACCTGATGATGCGCCTGCTAGATTTTTCTCTGACTCACCACCATGCCGCAGTTGAGAATGTTGTGGTGATTGCGGGGCCATGGTAGACAGGCTAGGCCCTGATTCCCCACAGCGCCTTAGGTATGAGCGACGCTGGCTGGATGAACCGAGATAGTAACTTGAAGATCCATACCCAGAATCGGAGATATAGGACGAACTAACATGTGGACTGGGTGATGCATAGCCAGAACGGGACATATGGGGTGATGGGTAACTTATATTGACTGGTGGAGACAAGTGGTTGCCAACCAAAGAGTGTGTGGAGGCAAGGTGCAAGGTGCGAGGGCAAGGAGAAGACATGTTTGCGAGGTTTGCATTGCTTCTACTTATACTCATGGAAGGTGAGTTCGTGTAAGACCTTATGGGGTTAAGGGAGTGGGCGGTACTAGAGACAGAGTAAATACGAGACACGGATTGTGATGAAGGATGTCGGCTTATTGGTCTGGGAGGGGATGCTGCCACACTCGACCGGAATGAAGATGACTGAGAAGGTAAGCGAACTGCAGAAGAAAGCAACGGGGTAGTCTCTGAGGCAGCAGGGTCTGATGTTCCAGTCATTGCATCTCGCTTGCATAGAGGACAGAATGTTCTCCAAGATGTGAGCCACATGTCCACACAAGCCGCATGGAACTCTGCAAGGCGATTCACACAAATATCATGGTACTGCCTTTGAAATAACAACATTCTTCGGATAGCTGATTGTATACAAGGGGTACAATTTATTCAATGCACCTCTCTTCAATAAAAGATAGTATATAAGGAGAGTTGTCCGATTGATTTATTACACCAAAAATTTTATACAATACTAGTTAACTGAGAGAATATGTAATTACGCAGTTTAATGATTTTGACAACACTGAATCTAGAGATGCGACAATTGACAGTACCAATATTCTATGTTATTAAGGACCAGGAAATGGCTACTACAAAAAAGAGCTTACCAAATTTTGTGCCAAATCTAGCAAAACTATACTTATCCTGGACATTCAAAATCAAGAAAAAGAAAGGAAGATAGTTGTTTAGTAATTTTATTACACAACATGGCGCCAACAGATTAAAAAAAACTTGCACAAATTCATTCAAAGATTGAAGAGTAGAGTATAGCAGATAGATATGACTAGTTTCTCCTAAAATCCACTGGCCACGGCAAAGTCTCAAACAGTAAAGTTACTACTGTGTTATAAAAGACAGTTATGGTGTTATAAAGTAGGTGAAACATACTGTGACGGCAAGGCAGCACTCTTAGCTTTTCTCCAACATTATAGTCTTCCAAGCAAATGGCGCACATTGACGATGTGCAGTTGTCCTCTTGCACCTTTGTGAAAATAAGACTTGGCATTGCCTTAACTAATTGGCTGCTCATTCCATGGAATTCTCTGACTTCTGGAATTCTAGGTCGGTCCCGCCTTATTTGATGCCTTCTCACAAAGAAACAGGTAGCTAGAACAGCGGACATCGCAAGCAGTGATATGAATGAAATTGCCATGATTGACCAGGCTGAGTTCTCAAATGCGGGTAGTATCCACACCTCTACATCAGTGCGGCCTGAAAATCTCTTCAACACCTCCCCTGAGGCCTTCGAGATGAACACCGCATATATGTGAATACCACTTGAGCTTCCAGCCACTGTTGCACTTCCTAGTTAGATAGTGCAGAAAATATATGCTCCAAACAATGTTAATGTGAAATAATGAAAAGAATAACAGTGGTGTGATTATTAAAATTGTATCAAGTTATACAGTTTATTTCTATCTTTTATTTATTTGGGCACGATTTGCATAAGTATTTGTGCTTCATCCATTTTGCATAACAGATCCAAAAGCATTTTATTGTGCCTTTCAGCCTGTCTCGCCTCTATTTAATGTGTGACCATCTACAGGTCCTAAAACATGGACAGGTGCTAAAAAAACATCTATTTGTGCTGGTCATGCTACGAATAAAGAGTATCACACAGCTATGCAAATGGCATTAAGAAACTGCAAAGCAAAAACAATTGGGAGTGATAAGGTACATTACTTGAAACCAGAACCCCGCTGTTTTCATTGTCATATACTATTGCAGCTTTGAATCCAGCATCCTGCACATTTTTTACTTTTTCATCAAATGTGCAGCAGCCTCTTATAATCAATGCGTACGGAGATGGTGGACCCTTGACAGCTTTGTTTGTTAATGGACCGCAGGCGTTCAAAGGTTCAGCAGTACAAACTACACCATTAACACCTGACCCTTTCACTCCCGGAGCTGCAAACCAATTGAAATGGAATAATGAATCCTTCAGAAAATACAATATAGACTCCACAACGGTGAAAGGCAGAAGAAAATAACCTTCAACGCAAATGCAGCATGACAATCAACGAATAAACTCAAGCTTAATATTACTAAGAGAACTAATAGAAAACAGCCACAAGAATATAATAGGAAGTAGTGCAACATATTTGCATGTCACCATAAATCAATAGTGCAACTAAGAAGTATGAACCCAACATAAACACCTAAATTGATCATAGGCAACTGGTAGAGAAGTCATACAAACAAAAGTAAATTTCATATGCAATGACATCTGGATAGCAGAAGTTGGTACTCTACTGTGACAAAGCCACATGATGATGAGATCTCCAGGACTTACCAAAGCTTGCCTCAACATCATCGAACGACAAGGTCAGATTATTCCCCATTAGCACTACATTGGCAGCTCCTAACTGAGCAATGAGGCAAACCATCGCACAGAGACAGAGAGGAAATAACATTGCTCCTCTTGTACTCTTCATCTTATCAATCTCCACAGCTCTTCAAGAAAGCCCAGCTTGTTTTTACAAGTTACAACTACAGAGTACAGACAAACGAAAACCAGCTCAACACTTCAAAACTTCAAACCCACGTCTCCGTGAGCAGCTAACGGCCACAACGTGTTACGGACCTGCAGCTCCAAAGCACCAATCAGCTAAGATTCCTGCAATGGAAACCGACAATGTTGAGATTCTTTTGGCATTTTATACCTAGCATTTAGCCAAAAAGAGCAGGATTTTTGCACAAAAGCTGAAGAAATATAGTCTTTAAACCTCTATAGACTCCAAAAATGAACATAACGAGCAAGGTAGCAAATCACAAGTAAAACCACCAAAATCATTCTATTCCAACTTCTTTACCATAATAAGATCAAAATTTCTAATTTAGAAAACGATTCATTTAAAAAAAAATGCTTAAGATGGCAAGTCAGCAGTCAATAATTCTCCAAAAATAAGACCCAGGGGAGTATCTTCCCCAACGTTGTACTGATAGTTAATAGAGAATTCAAGAATAAGTTCACTAAATGACCCTTCCTGTAGAATTATGACTTGAACTCCAAACCTCCAACAATCTCCAAAAGGTATTACGCAGTGAGCGAGAATCATACTAATATATCCGGTCCGTGGCTCAGAGATAAGTACCACATCGCTAAAGGATTAAGTATACTTTTGGTCCCTCAACTCTTGCCCTAGTTTAATTTTCGTCCCTGAACTGCAATACTGGGTAAAACGCGTCCTCGAACTATCAATACCACGCAAAAGGAATCCCTTCGTCCGTTTGAGAGTTATTTTGTGCCACGTGGGCATCCACGCTGGCATGGTAGTTTGGGGACCGTGGGGGCCGCTGTCAAGGGGAAAGAAGTAGCTAGGGGTGGATATCGAGCCAGATAGTCTTCTTACCGAGCTTTTTTCGAAATTGACACAGTTTGATTTAATATCATTTTATTTATAGTTTGAAAATATTTTTAGAACTGAGCTAACGAGCCGAGCCGAGCCAAGCTGAGCAAGAGTGAAATCCAATTTCATTTGAAATTGACTCAATTTAATGTTTAACCAAATAACAAGTCTAATTGAAGCAATTTTAAACCGAGCCAACGAGCCTCATTAACGAGCTTTTTTTCCACCCCTAGAAGTAGCGCATCGCACTCGCGCATGCCATCGTCCGTGACCCGCGCATCCTATGGCTGGATGAGCCCACCAGCGCGCGGGACGCCGAGTCCGAGGCCGTCGTGCAGCAGTCCATCGACCGCCTCTCCGTCGGCTGCACCGTCGTCATCGTCGCCCACCGCCTCGCCACCTTCCGCAACGCCGGCCATCGATGTCCTTGGCCACCACGCCGACCTCATGGTCCGGGACAACCCCTACGTTGCCCAGGTGAAGCTCACATCCGACAACGGCGAGTTCGACCGCCGAGCCCAAAGACGGTGTTCTCGGTGTTCCATTCCCGCTTTCGGCCAGCCATCGAGGTGTGCCGACGCCGACACGACGAAGATGAAGCGGCAGCGGGTACCGCCATGGTGGTTGGTCTCGGCATGGCTCGCATCCTAACCATCACAGGTAGCAGGGCTCGGCGGCCGATCGGGCTCGCTCACCATGCGCGTCCGCGACTGCCTCTTCCACGCTATCATGCGGCAGGAGCCCGCGTGGTTCAACGAGGAGGACAACGCCATGGGTGTCCTCGTCACACGGCTCGCGCAGGACGCCATCACGTTCTGGTCCATATTCGGTGACCGGTACGCGGTGCTGCTAATGGCCGTGGGCTCGGTCGGCGTCGGCCTCGGCATATGCTTCGCGCTGGACTAGCGGCTCACGCTAGTGGCCATGGGCTGCACAGCGCGAGCTACCTCAACCTGCTCATCAACGTGGGGGTAGGTCCGACACTGTGTCGAACGTTCGTGGCTCTCTGCACCCAGGACAACATCGTTGGCACATTCAACCAGGCTTTGGACGGCCCCGCGGCCAAGGCTCAGCTCCTTCTTTGTCGACCAACTGGGTCAGGCGGGATTCGCAGTGCGCGACGGTGGCGCGACGGCTAAACTTCGGGCGGCGTCCGGTGGCCTCTTGCGCGGGTGATGCTGGCGCAGACGACACCAAAGAGTTTGGTGGAGTTGGCGATGGAGGGCGGGATGGCTCCGGTGAGGAGGTTGGCGCTGGTGTCAAAGGATTGGAGCGCGAGGCAGCTGCCGATGGAGGCCAGGATGGGCCCTGTGATGGCGTTGTTGTGGAGGCTGAGGCGGCGGAGCCGTGTGAGCTGGCCGATGCGCTCGAAGAGGAGGCCGCCAAGGCTATGCCAGGGGAGCGTGATGGCGACGACCATGCCCTGGATGCGCTTGATGTCGGCCTAGTCGTTGGAGCAGGCACCGAGGCCAGTGCCGTTCCAGGGGCGGAGGAAGCCGTAGGGGTCGGCGAGGTCATGCTTAGGGATGGCAATGGGGCCCCATTCCCCGTTCCCCGACGGGGAATTCACCCATTAGGGGCCCGGGTTGAGGCTATTTCTTCCCCCACGAGGATGCTAATATGCAAATACAATTCTGCATCGGGTGAAGCGGGGTTGGGGCCATTCCCCTACTCCCCATCCCCGTTACCCGCATGGACCCCTGATAACTCTATGATATGTGGGCCACTAGCCCATTACCGCACAACCCGATAAGGTGATAGACCGATAATTTCTTTTGCATCCTTTACTTTCCAGACACTAATTAAGCCGAAAACATTGTCATTTTAGCATTGCTTGTGGATGTTCATACCCATTTTATAACATTGTGGATCTTATTTTCTCTTCCTTTGAAATTTATAATTTTAATAATCATGCAATAAATGAAGAAATTGGCTTCTATCTAACACACGCATTCCTTTTTCTTCCGTCAAGATATGGTGTTTTGCAAATCAATTCTTCATCAACTTGCTGTTAAGACAAAAGTCACTCAACCTCTTACTCTGTAGTTAATCCAGAAGGGTTAGGGCCCATGAGTCCATGACACTGTTTGTTGTATCTGTGTTGTTTGATGGGAATACTTATACCGGTGAAGTTACAAAAAGTAAGAAGGACGCGGAGCAGAAGGTAGCTTGTGATGCAATCAAGACAATTTTAGGTAACTACTGTGTCTATGTAGGAGATGTTGGGGCTCCAACTTTCGGGTATAGGTCCCCGTGGGGCCCCGATAACCCGATAGGGATGGGGAACGGGGGAGGATAGCACCCGAGGACGGAGATAGGGACGCGGAACGGTGAATTTTCCTTCTCTCTGGGTCGGGGATGTTCCACCACTACCCGGCGGGGAATGGCCCCGTTGTCATCCCTAGTCGTGCTTGATGGCATGCAGGCCCTAGTAGTCGGCCTGGTCGATGACGACGCCGTCGCCGGCGGCGTGGACATGGTGGCGGGCGACGGAAGGGGGGCCAGAATGCAATAGCAATGTAGGATGAAGAGGAGGAATCCACGGTGGGCGGCTCGACTCGATATTGGACAAGAAGGAGAAGAGGAGGGGGCAGCGCCAAGAAGGAGAGCAAACCACGGCGGCGGCGGCGGCATGTTGAAACAAGAAGCGTGGTTGGTGTGGGAGTGAAGAGGAGAAGAGGGGTCGATTTAGGACAGAAGGAGACTGTGGTAAATCCAAGGTGGGCACCACGTGGACAAAACCGGGTTTTATTGGGTCAAAACCGTGGTCAAACAAGAGTAGGGGTAAGGTTTATCTGGTATTGGGAGATGGAGGACACGTTTTATCCGGTCTTGCACATGAGTACGAAAATTAAACTCAGTGGAGAGTCCAGGAACCCAATATCAATATGTACTTAATCCCATCGCTAAAACATTAGTCGTTTGAAGTCAGCATCCAAGAGATAAAAGAGGTAACAGTGGAATATAAAAGTTGGATCTTTTCAAGTCGGCATCTAAATAATTACCAGAGGCTGGGAGAGATTTTTTCTCAACCATTATCTAAAAAATCTAAATAATTACCAGTAAGCAAGAGTAATTCGGCTAAAAGACAGCAACTTAGCTCAACACCACCGGAAACCTGGCATAAGTGCTGAAGGCATCTCGCGACCTAGACTCGAGAACCACAGCAGAAGTAAGCGCATCTAATCTCTGACTCTCTTGAGCCAGTAGTCGCCGTCAATTATCGGCATAGCTTGAATCACGTAAGGAGCATCTAATCGTCGTGGCGAAAAGAGCACAAGAGGCAAACTAAAAGAGCAGGAAATTAACGAGGAAATGCCGAATCTTCGACATAATTTGAGCAGAAAAAGCATCTAGCGATGTAAAAAGAGACGGTGAAAGGGGAATCGGTGCGGATCCGGACCTGAGGGTAGAGGACAGGGGTGGCAATGGAGACGTCGGATTCCATGTGATGGGCTGGGGTGGAGGAGGAGGAGCAGAGCAAGTGGCGGAGGAGAGGCCGGGCAGGAGGGAGTCGTTCGCGGGATCGAGTCGCGTCGAGTCGCCGAGGTGGATGTGCGAATAATGTGGGTGGGATGACGGAGGAGGGGTTCCGTTTGAGCCTATCCGCCCCCGCCGTCCCTCACCCACAGGTGGACAAATAGCTCGTTAGTGAAGTTTGTTGGTTCAATTTAAAATTACTCTAATCAGATTCGTTATTTGGTTAAACATTAAAATGACTTAATTTCAAATGAAATTGAATTTTACTCTGGCTCAGCTCAGCTTTGCTCGTTAGCTCAGTTCTAAAAATACTTTCAAACTATAAATAAAATGATATTAAATCAAACTGTGTCAATTTCAAAAAAAGCTCGGTAAGAAGGCTATCTAACTCGATATCCACCCATACTCACCCAGTCGCCCCTAGCTAGAAAAATCGTGACACTTTTTCTCCCATTTTTCTTCTTCTTTTCTAGCGGAGAATAAATTCATTTTCCGGGTAGAAAATAAAAGGCTCCGATTTTCTTATACTCTTTTTTAATTAAGGTAAACGAGTACGAGTACGTCCCCTAGCACATGCCTATAAATACAAATATCAAGGTTAAATTCACATTATTCGTCCATATACTGAAAGGTGAATACTCCCACTGCTCGGTCCACCACCTCACGACGAGGTGGTTCTCGATTTTGTTGTACTCATCTATCGTGCAGGGGAAAACATACTACCGTGTGGCCTTTAGGGCTAGTTAGAAGATCATCTAATGTCGCACTGACTACTAGACCAAAACTTGTGTCTAAGCAGTGGCGAAGCCAGGATGAAAATGAAGGGTGGGCTTCAATGCCGCAGATGTACAATTTCTAACACTATATACCACATTACCACAATATGTTCTTACGAATTGCCAATCGACTAATTAAGTATATTCGAACACTATATACCACATTACCACAATATATTCGAACAAATTGCTAATCGACTAATTGAGCATATTCTATCACTATATACTACATTACCACAATACTACACTATATTCTAACAAATTGCTAATTGACTAATTGAGTAAATTCTAACACTATAGTTTATATACCACATTACCCATAGATGATTAGACAACAGTAAGCAAAGCTCCTTCAATCTACAATTCTTTAGGCTTCAGCCTTCAACTCGGCAGTTCAAACTTCCTCAATCTTGTTCCTTAGTCACAGATCCCACTATCCAGTGAGCCAAGAACCTCGTCAGTCCTGGCCCTCCTCGCCTCCAGATCCCGCTCCCTCCTCGCCTCCAGCCCTCCTCCCTCCCCTTTGATCCTCCTCCAGTCCTCCTTCTCGCCTCCTCCGGCTCCCCCGCCCCAGATCCGATCTCCTCCGGCTCGGTGGCTACCCGGCCTTGGCCTCCTGCCTCGGCCTCCTCCGACTCGGCTCGGGTGATGACTCTCAGCTCCTCCTCGCCCATGCGATAGCTCCCCGCCCATCTCCTCTTCTCGGTGGCGCATTGGCGCGATGCGCGCAGTGGCACCTTGCCGCCTCCTCGTTGTTACTCGATGCGGCTCAGAGACGCCTGACTCATTCTGGTACATCCTCAATCACTCGATGTCTCGATGGATTTGGGGTGGATCTGGGAATGGGGAATAGAGAGCGTGAGGAGGGGACCGGTGGGGTGGAGTTGGGCCTTGTGGGCCGCTTTGGCAAGGGCGCAAGGCCCACAAATGCTTTGTTCCCTGCCTTCCCTTCTTGCCTCCTTGTTGTAAGCTAGTTGAGAAAACCATGTCCATGGCCGCCGCTCGCCAGAGGTTGGGGGGGGGGGGCTTCCAGCGCCGGAGGGTAGGCTAGAGCACGATGAAGCCCCCCTGCTGGATTCGCCCCTGTGTCTAAGTGTCATAGAATTCGTTATTGTTTCACTCGAACTCTCTCTGGTCACAAATACGCATAGGGAATTTAAGCAGTACTCCCTCCAATCATAAAATATATGTTGTTTTATATTAGGCATGGTTCTCAAAACGCAACTTTGATCACTAATTTCTATTGTAATGTAGTTATAACACCTGTAAAATTATAATATTATAAAAATACTTTTCAAGACAAATCATATATATATATATGATTTTTCATGTATTCAATATAAATATTTAAAAAGATACCGATAGCCAAAGTTTTGAAAGCCTGACTGTGCGGATCCCAAAACCACATATATTTGTGACCGGAGTGAGTAGTTAGGTAGGAGAAACATATATTCTTCTTTTTTTGAAACCAAGAGAACTTGCTCCTCATTAGGCTGCATATATTAGTCATCCTATCTTAATTAGGTTCAGTGCAGATAACAACAAGAATGTTCATGTCACGTCATCAAAACCGCATCCTAATTTACCGACGTGGTACCCAGGGCTGGCAATATCAAATAGTTCGTTTCATATGTTGCCATTTGTTATATATTTATTTGTCATGAGGACATACGTGAGATACTTTTTGGTCTTGAGTTAATTCCTTTTACGTACCAACTAGAGTTATCTCAGGAGAAGATTAGCTAGAGGCAGAGGCGGACCCAAAGAAAGCTGCCCTACTTTTTTTTTTTTTGATAAAAGGTCCCTCTGTTTCTATTAATATAAACTAGATTACAGAAGTTTACTTAACAAACTAGAAAACAGAAAATAAGCAACCAGCAGTTAGAGCCAAAGCATCAAAGCGAGGTTCGAAAACTACAATTATAACCAACTAATTAACTGCTAGCAAACCAGCAAAGAGATAGCTGGGAGCAACCAAACTAACTACCACCATGATCTTTCTCATCCTTCTGCTTTATGATCCATGGCGTCCATCTTCTTCTTGCCCCCAAAAACCTCTATCCCCACTTGACCCAGCACTCTAGCGTCCCTAACCAGTAGTTCCTGCTCTGCCTTCTTCTGCATTTTGGCCCAAAAGTAAATCCAACGGTGTAACGTCCCATTTGTCCTAGGGTTTCTGCCAGTTTTCAAAACCCAAAAGAAACCATTCGGCTTTATCGATTCGCTCAAGCTTAACTTGAAATTTTGGAAATTTAGAGATTTAACTTGAATTAATCCAACTGCAATTAACCTCATCTGGTTTATCTTGAGTGATGGTGTTCACTGGCTCTTCCTTCTTAGACCTCCCTTGTACTTGGTCTATCCTTTAACCCGGACCTCTCTTGGCTTCTCCTTGAACCTCCCCTTGTGCCTTCTGTTTGGACTTCTTCTAATGGTCCAGACCTCCCTTCGTGGTTTGGAGCTCCCTCCCAGTTTAAACCACCCCTTTGGTTTGGTTTTCTCTTGAGTCACGACCACCCCTGAGGCGTTCTAGCTCAGGTATGTGTTTCAAATATCCTTGAATTTTGAAGTTCAAATTCGGGATGGATTTCTCCCTTCCGGATTTCTCTTTCTATCGATTGACCTTCTTTCCTTCTCTATTCATATGGACATCTCTTATGTTCATTTGGACTTCCCTGTGTTCATTTGGACCTTTCTTTGTTAGATCTTGACCGTCGGGATCTTCCCTTGGCTGATGTTGACCGTCAGGACCTCCCTTTGATTGATCTTGGCTATCCAGACCTCCCCTCGTTTGGACCTCCTCACCCTTTTGGTCTTTTTGCAAAAACCACCCCTTGGGCTACGACCTCCCTCTGAGGCCGCGACTTCTTCCTTTGTTGTTTTTGCCGCGACCTCCTCCCTGTGGTCTTTTCCCAAAGATCACCTTGGCGGTTGAGACCACCCTTGTTGGTCCCAACCTTCCCTTTGGTCGCGACTATCCCTTTGACCGATCTGTTTACCTGGGTTTGACTGGGCCCACTTGTCGGTCTTACTCACTTTCTCAATTCCTCCGCCACAAAAATCCGGACGCATTAAATGTGGTCACTTACGTGGTCACTTGCGTGGCACCGTATTCTCCCTCCTTGCCTCCTTCCTTCTCAGCAAAGCATGTTCTACTTTTCCTTCACCAGTTCGGTCGTGACACTTGCCCTGACTCCTACTTACCTTTGACTCGTGCGGCTCTAAGCCTCTCTGTGACTCCCTCTTTCTTTTTCTCTTCCATCTCCGGCTATAAAAATAGCCTAAGTGAGCCTCTTTTCAGTAATCCTAGCCTCTTTGCCTAATTTTCTATGAGTTTGGAGTTTCAGCAGGGAGCCCTTTGGAGCTGCGCCATCGCCTCCTCGTCACAAAGAGCCTGCCAGAGCCTCTGCGACGTCCTTCCCGTCACCACCAGCTGGTCGCCATCCAGCCTCTAGATCAGCTCCTCCTTCTTATCTTTAACTCGTTCTCGGCCTTGGTGAGTTTCTTGGTGTCTATCCTTTTCTTGTTCATACGACCACATCGTATGATCGTATCCTTGCTATGACTACATTACGCGGTCGTATTTCTTTTGCGACCTCATGAAGGAACCGTGTCTTCCTCAGGACCTGTCGTAAGAATAATTCATCTATCATACTGATGGGGCCCGCCTCTCAGAAGACACGCATACATACCCGATAAATGCTATTGTACTCATAAAAGACTGTAATACCCCTTACTTGTACTCATAGTATAGCCAACCCCCAAGGGGTATTTTGGTCATTTGTACAGGCTTAGGAGCCTATAAATACCCCATGTATCCCTCCTTTGAAGGGGATGGCTCTCTTGAGCAATAAAGCAACATGTTCAAAACTGGTGAGCCCTCAGGGAAACCCCCCGTTGGCTCACCGACAGGAGTAGGGCGGTCCTCTCGGACCCCCGAACCTGTATAAATCATCGTGTCATTTTTTACCCTCGTGGACGATGGCCCGTCAGACGGCCGACGTCCACCCCCTCATCTGTGTTTGGTTTTTACACCTACAACAGGACCTTCTCTCCCTTTGGATTCCCCGAAGGCCTCCCTTTGCAAAGACGACCTTCTTGGTCTTTTTGCAAAGACAGCCTCCTTGGCCTTTTTGCAAAGACCACCTCTTGGTCTTTGTTGGTCTTTTTGCAAAGACCACCCTCCCTCTTGGCTATGATCTCGTTTCGGTCGTGACCACCTCTTGGTCTTTTTGTAAAAGACCACCCTCTCTGGCTTGGATCTCTTTTTCGTCGAGAATTCCTGTTTTTTTGTTTTTGGATGAGTTCGTTTAAGTTCTTTTAAAGTCTTTTTAAGTTCTTTTCTGAGAGTTGTTTTGCTTATTTGATTCTTTGCGAACATGTAAATCCCGATTTCATGGAGGAGTACTCGGAACCAGCAGCCACTGCCGAAGCCCCGCCACTCTTCAACGAAGGCAAGTCGCATACCTTTGATCATGTTGAACCTAGCATTTCAAAAATATGTTGTTTTACATTATCATGCATGGCTATTTTTACCAGAAATGTTTTGGGCAGTAGCTATATCCCACTTGACAGTATGCCTCTTTGGATGATTGTGGTTGGTGCCACTATTGAGCAGCTGTGGTGCTGAATCCACAGCTGTGTTGATTGTGGTGCGATGCCGCTCTTGTTAAAATTTGTTGTGCCAAGACCAGGGTGGTCTTTGGCCAGGTTGAACCTAAAATGTTTTCACACTCGGGCAAGTGATCGAGCAGTAAAGGGGGTGCTATGCGCACACTAGCATGAGGTTGTCTTGCCTGAGTGGATTAAGGACTTAACTTTGTGTTCCATTGAACCGGGTTTTACCGTGCAACCATAAGACCATTTTATGGGGGTGGTTTGGGCCGAATAATTAGCAATGGTTTGGTCTGGTTCTGTTGTAGTGGAAGTGTGTGCTGATTCACACTTGGCGCAAGAGGGGGCACGAATCCGGGGGGGTTTGCAGCCCAACGGAAGTGAAACCTTAACGGGCAGAACCAAGCCAGATCAGAGCTTTGTAAAGGCCTTGTCACGCTCTCTAGACTGCTCACCTTCGGAAGTGAGCAAGGGTTTTTCTGGGAACCCGACCCGCTAGAGAGATCGTGAATTGTGGGTAAAGTTGTACACCTCTGCAGAATGAAAAATCTATTCGAATAGCCAAATCCTTGGTCATGGACATTGCATGGTGAAATAGCGCAAGGGGTAGACTTTTATAAAATTTGTGGTCCACGGTTGGCCGTGGATATCTCATGAGTGTTCAGGTGGCTCCAATGCTTGTCTTTGTCCATGGTTGGTCGTGGTGGTCTTTTGAACCCCAGGGTGGTCCAAGACGCTCCTGAGTGGGTGCTCAGAGGAAGTCTTGAAGCCCTAGAGAGATCTTTGGGAGCTCTGGAGTTGGTGCTCCAGAGTGGTCATGGGAGAGGTCTTGGGCATGAGTGCGGCCAGACCTCCCACGAGTGGTCTTGGGGGGGGGGTGAGTTTCTGCTCACTCCCTATTTTCAAACAATTGTATCTATATATTATGCTTTTAACTTGAGCTTTTCAATCTACTTATGCTATTTGCTGTTAAATCTTTCTTTCTGCAAGCTAACCTTACAGCACTCCTTGGCAAAGCCATTACATGAATATTATGTGCATAATTGTTCCCTACAACTTGCTGAGTACATTCAAACGTACTCATGGCTTTAAGGCCTCTGTTTGAGCACTAGCAGAAGAAGATCAAGGGTGTTCAGACCTCTTCGAGGAGGAGTTCTTTGATGATCCAGCCGTCTACGGACGTCCTCCACTCGACAACCTATGGGCTTGTCGGATAGCCTCGCACGTTTTGGTGGTTCCGCTGTAAAGTTTTGTTGTCAGTTTTTGTAAGCCCTTGGTGGCGACCTCTGTAAGCAACCTTGACCATAAGGTCCTTGTTTAATATAAGTTATTTTGTTTGCTTCATCTTATTTCTTGTTGTGTGGTTGTGATTACACCTGCGTTGATCGTGATCATGGGACTAGCTCAGAGCACATAGGCTGGGACCTCTGAGAGGTCTTTAAGATCTCTTGGGTGGTCCTGGAGGACCTCCTCTCAGGGTATTCTTGGAGGACCTCCCAGACCTTCGGGGGATGGCCTGGTCGGACCTCCTGGGAGGTCCTGGGAGATCTCTTCGGGGGCATTCCGAGAGAGGCCTGACAAACGGCAAACATCAAAAATCACTGACACCGTTTCCGAAGGTCATTTCTGTTGAAAGCAAGCTGAATTTCACACTCTCCAAATGCTCCAAACAATAACAACTATGGCAACTATTACCAACTTTCTTGTCTTTCTAACAAAACGTCTAGCCCAGTTGGTCATCATCTGGTGGACATTTGCTGGAGGACAAGTCAAGCCAAATGTATGTCCCACAACATTCCAAATGAATCTTGTCATAGGACATCCCAAAAATAAATGATTGGTACTCTCATCCATTACACAAAAGACACAAGATTTCCCCCCTAATCATCCTCTATGAGTGAGGTTGTCTTTAGTTAGTATCTTTTGTTTAAGAACTAACCACAAGAAAATCTTAACCCTCAGAGGCAATTTAAGCCCCCCCCCCTCCCCCGAAGTGATAAGGGAATGCAAAATGTTGATTTCTCAACGCATTGTAAAAAGACTTCACATCAAAAATACCTGAAGGTGACAATATCCACACTAATTTGTCACAATCATTACCCAACTTTACACTACTGCACTCTCTTAATAATTGGAGCCACAAGACTAAACTTCCCCCGAGAAGAGTCCTTCTAAACTTAATAGAATTCACCCCTTTTTTGAAGACAACTGCTACTGTAACTTGTCTGTTAATCACAAGATCATAAAAGTCAAACATATTTCAGAGCAAAAGGAGCATCACCTATCCATAAATATTCCCAGAACCTAGTTTTAGTACCATCTCCTTACGTTCTTTTCCAACAAGAAAAGAAGACATCCTTCACCTCCATTAAATCTTTCCAAAAGTAAGAATCTTCAACCTTAGCTTTAGCTTGTGTCAGGGTATTCTTGCCCAAGTACTTTTTCCTAATGATATCTTGCCAATGACCCTCTCTATTTTCTAACCTCCACAACCACTTGCCTAAAAGAGCTAAATTCATGGTTTGTAGATCAAGAACTCCTAAACCCCCTTAGGATTTGGGCAAACACGCCACTGGCCAACTAACCAAATGACATTTTTTTATTGCCAACATCAGAATTCTAAAGGAATCTTGATCTGAAAGTCCATCTTTTTCCTAACACCCACAAGTAATTTGTAAAAGGACATCATGTACAAAGGCAAACTACTTAAAAGAAGAGTTAACAAGCACCAACCTCCCCCTAAAGTTAGCAATGTTTCTTGCCAACCACTCAACTTATGTTCAAACTTATCCTCAACAGATTTCCAATCCATAATTCTTACCTTTTTCCTATCCATAGGAATCCCCAAATATTTAAGAGGTAACCCCCTGCATGTGAGAATTTCCTCATAAATTTCCTGTTTATCACCTGCTGATCCAATGCAGTAAATCTCACTTTTATGAAAGTTTATTTTAAGAGCTGATAAATGCTCAAACAAACAAAGGATAAATTTAAAATTTTTGGCACTCTCTTCATCATACTGAATCAGGAATATAGTGTCATCTGCACACTGCAAAATAGCAAGAAATATATAATATTTTTTCTTCTCCTCCCATTGACTTTTGCATGATAATATTTTGTATTACAATCTCCCTCTAACAAGTCTTTTTTCTTAGATCTTTGAAACCATTTGAGTTCTTCCTCTTTCAGCTAGTCCTTACTTAAATGACAGTTTTTAGCGGAGTAGCCCAATGTATGGCCGCTTGTGCCTCTCTCATCCTAACAGAGATGCTCCGACTGTCCACTTATATCCTTTTTTTGGGGGGCTGACCTAGATCCCCTAGCTAGAGATGCCAGTAGAGTAAGCTCTGGTTCGAAATTCAGCAGGTAGTGAGCGTGGAAGCTGCGTTGCGGATACGAACCTAGATTTTCTGTCTCTTGTGAATAAAGAAAGATACCGAGTGCTTTTTTATCAATAAAATTTGCTTTCGACATCTCCATTTCATTTGATTTGTGAGCATACCATGACAGCACCTGGCGAGCAGACTGATTAGAACCAGTCCATAATTGCACTTATGTTATGCACTTTGTCATCATGGACAGTCTCGTCTAACAAAATTAAGCCAGCAAAAGCATCAAGCACAGTAATTAATTTTGTCATCTAGACTAGATGAGAGTATGAGACTGTATTTTCCGCTCTACTTTGTGCGCGCGCGTCCAAATTCCAAATTAAGCCATCGCATTAATTGAATTCTTTTTTTACGCACACTCACTGTGTGTACCGCACATTAATCCATCAATTGATTTGATGCACACGCTGCGTTGGTATCCCAGCCTCAGAGCCGCTTGTGGTTGTACACGTAGGAGGTTGCGAAGCAGAGGAAGAGCGCGAGCTCGGCGGCGCTGAGTCCGGCGAGCAGCCAGTAGAAGTAGTCTAGGTGGGCGCGGTTGAGGTTGTCGGCGAACCAGCTGTCTCCGCCGCCTCCACTGGTGATGCGGTCGATGAGGGAGATGAGGAGGCTGCTGATGAAGCCGCCGATGCCCATGACGCTGAGGTACAGCGCGAGGCCCAGGCTGCGCAGCCCCTCCGGCATCTGGTCGTAGAAGAACTCCTGCATCCCGATCACCGCGAACACGTCCGCCACCCCGATCACCACGTACTGCGGCACCAGCCACGCCCAGCTCATCGGCACCGTGGCCCCGGGCTCGTCCACCAGCCCGTGCTCCCGTGCCGTCTCCAGCCGCCGCGCCTCCACCACCGCCGCGACCGACACCGCCGCCAGCGACATCGCCATGCCCGCTCCCACGCGCTGCAGCATCGTCAGCCCCGTCCGGTTGCCCGTCGCGCACCGCAGCGCCGGCACCAGCACGCGGTCATAGATGGGCACGAACACCAGGACGGTCGCCGGCCCGAACGTCTGAAGCGCCGCCGGCGGCAGCTCCAGGCCGCCGCCGATGCGGCGGTCCAGGGTGCGGCCCTGCTTGTTGAAGAGCGTCATGATCTGCGCGAACACGACGCCGTACGCCAGGCACGTCGCCCATATGGGCAGCAGCCGCAGCACGCCGCGCGCCTCCTCCGACTTGGCCGCCGCCGCTTCTTCTTCCTCCTGCAGGGATCCCAGGGACGGCAGGTGGTGTCGTCTCTTGGCGAGGGCAGCGAGGCTGCGGGCGAGGCGGGCGAAGGGGCTCTCGGCGCCGGGGCTGGGCGCGTAGAGGCGGTAGGTGGGGGTGCCGAGGAGGAAGACGGCGAAGGCGCAGAGCATGATGGCGGCCGGGGAGCCGAAGCCTACGCCCCAGCCGACGTTCTCCTGGACGTAGCTGACGACTGCGACGGCGACGGCGATGCCGACGGCCATGGAGAAGTACCACCAGTTGAAGAGGGAGCTGCGGGAGGCGCGCTCCCTGGGGTGGTCGGGGTCGAACTGGTCGGCGCCGAAGGCCAGGCCGCAGGGCTTGTCGGCGCCCTGCGCGAGTGCGATGAGGTAGAGGGAGCCGTAGAAGAAGGCCACCTGCGGCCACGAAGGGCGGCAGGAGGAGTCGTCGGTGCACGTCGGCAGCGTGGACGCCAGCGTGAGCATGCCATACCCCTGCGCGCACAAATTAATAATTTTGCAGAATCCTTAGACCTTATTGTCAAAATTTTGTCGCAGCTGCATAATTCCTGCATTGCATTTGCATGCACAGTAAGTGGGAGATGGAAATGTTGAGGTGGTAATTTTAATCCGACAGGTTAATTAATGGAATTAGTACTACTTCACTGGAGCTGCTAGCTACTTTTTCATTTCTCAGGTCTAGTCACCAAATTAATTAATGGAATTCCACACCCAATTAGGGCTTAAACGCGTCCATAGAGCTAAGCTACCAAGGAAAGGATACTGGAGGGAGGGAGGGAGGGAGCCAGGGACTCAACAACGATACCGTACTAGCTAGCTAGGAGAGTATTGATTCTGTCGGTCGATCGGCCACACTGCAATTCTCCTCCAGACAGCAACCACTCCAAGCTAGCTAGGCCGTTGCTTCTCTTGTCAAATTCTCATCCAACCAGCGACAAGGAAGATCGAGGAGCCTGCCTGAAGCTGCTCAGCCGGTGCCGCCTGCCTGCCTGCCTAGATTCCCACCCAAATGGACCATCCTTTTTTTCCCCAATGGAATAATTAATACGGGGGAATCACATTCAAGTTCAAATTCCTAGGAGCTTGCTATTGATAAGTTGCACGCACCAACAAAGGTTAAGCTAACGAGGAAATATGCCTAATATACTTCAACATTACTCCTCACGTTTAGGCTCTACTAGGTTGTGGTAAGCGAGAATAGCTAAGAGGAACTAGGTATTTTTTAATTGAGAAGAAAATTATCGGTGTTTTAGAACCGAACTTACGTAAAGATTGTTTGATTCAGGGAGTCTCCAAGACTCAAATCACGCAGAGAGAAAGACACGAGGATTTTTATACAGGTTCAGGCTATCTCCGGAGAGAATAACAACTCTACTCCTGCGTGGATGTATTGAGTATGCTTGTTTACAAATCAAGAGAAAGGCTCGAGTGTGATGTCTCCTGCTCCTGATTGTGTTGTGTCCTGTCATCTTGTGTCCCTCTTCTCCTGATGATCCCGCCTTTTATAAAGTTCTCAAAGTGAGCTACCGTTTCTCCAGTCCGAAGGGCTCCTTAATACTTCAGATGATGGAGCCGTTACTGGAGATTATTGTAGGAGTAGTAACGTTCCCACGTTGCTAGACAGTTATCACCGGGACAGAGAGTTAAATCGTGCCATTATTCCAGAGAATAACATCGTAATTGGCTGCCCATATCTTTAGACACGGTGTAGAAGATTCCCTGATCGACTAGGCCTACATGTCGGTAAGCCCCATCGACTAGGGACTGATCGTAGAAGAAATTACGACCAGGTGATGGTTGTAGTAAAGCTTACGACTATATGTTGATCGTAGAAAGACTTACGATCATGGAACAGTCGTAGAAATACTTACGACTATGGGATAGTCGTAGAAGGACTTGTGACTATAGGGTGATCGCAGAAGAACTTACAACCTCCATCTTCTCCCTTATGAACATTAAGTGGTATACTCAAGAACCATATGACGGTATTATTATCTATAGTATGAATTACAGATAAATAATTAAATGAGGATTATTAGATCCTCGTCAAAAATAGTCACCTAAATTCAAGTCGAAGAGGGCTGGGACCACACCCACCTCGCACACTAGGCCTAACACGAACTCTAAGTAGGTCGCCGATATTTCTTTTTAATATTTCGTTAGCTAGATCTTGATAACATATTAAGTTATATACACCAACTAGTTTACCTAAAAAAAGTAAGCTAATGATAAAGATAGACAGTATATATACTCGAACACTCGCATACCGTGACCGTTACGGAGAGGAGATTGATCGATAAATATTGAAGGAAAAAATTGATGATTTACCGCTGCAAAGAACCAAGATGGATGATCTGCCACTCAAAACAATTTTCTTTATGATTTGCCACTCCTGCCGTATCCACGTATTTCGTTCTCTCGCTCTCCTTTTTTGGTTGCCCGAAATGGCTTGTGAAGTTCCCTTTTTGCCCCCGTCCCCAGACAGATTTCAGCCAATAGGATAGGGTCAGCCAATAGGAACAGCACGCCACATTAATTAATTCGTTATTAACTCGCACATGCAGTGCTGCTTACTGGTCTTCGATTGGATTGGATTGGATTGGATTTAAAAGCAACGAGTTTCACGTGGCATCTACATTCTACGGCGCTGACGCAGCTGCAGGAGAAAAACTAAGGGGGTAATTAATTACCACGAGACACCGTAGACTAATGAAGAAGGGGAATTAGACAATTAAGCAAGTAGGTAGCCAATAGCTTAGAGGAACATGATTTACCAGGACATAGAGGGTGCACGCTAGGACGATGGATCGGTAGCGGCCGAGGCACGAGTCGGCGACGAAGGCGCCCAGCAGCGGCAGCAGGCTGGCCGTCCCCGACCAGGCGTTCACCGCCGCCGCCGCCGCCGCGTTCGACTGCCCCAGCGGCCCCGTCAGGTAAGTGATCAGGTTCGCTGACACGCCGAAGAAGGCGAAGCTGCCAGCGATCTCCACCACTACATACAAAGCAAGTCATACTTTGCTTAAATGGAGTAGCTACTAGCTAGCTAGAACAAGGACGGACGAACGAACGTATAGTACTAGTACGTACCGACGACGAAGAGGGCGGATCGCCATCCGCCGGAGTTGCGGCGGTAGACGGGGCGGCCGCGGAAATCGGAGACGCCGGCGAGCGGCACCGTGTCCGTGTCCGCGGAAAGCAAGGGGACGTCGGCGTCCGCCGTGTCCATCTCGACCGAGCTCTCTCCCTCCGTCGGTATCGCCACACAAGGCGAGAGTGCGAGAGAGAGGCAACAGCAGCAGCCCGGGCTTAGCTGTCTTGCTCGTGGACGATATTTTCTCGGCCTTCAATTTCTGCCTGCCTGCTGCTTTAATGGATTTTGCCTGGTTCTGCTTCTGCACTTGTGGCTGTGGTGGTTGGGACGAAGGCGACGGATAGCAAGTATATATGGGCCAACCGATGGGCCGGAAGCAAGAAATTTACTAGGCCACTTTCGTTTTTCAGCACAGCCTGAATCTACCTATATATTTGCGTGGACTCCCCTCCCCGGCTGGGCTCATTCTTTATTATTATTATTATTATTATTTTAGAAAGGATTAACCCTGCTTTTAAAGAAAGCAAATAAAGGAGTACAGGATAGCAGCTGATTACAGCTGAGAATTACACACTGGGGTTACCAGCAACAAGCAAGATTACAAAACGGAGAACAATCCAATAAACTACTAAGTCAGTGAGAATATGACCTTTTTAGACAGGACATGGGCAAAAGCGAAAGCGAGGCAAAGAAGAAACAAAACGACAGCACAAAGCTCCAGATCCATTGAAATTTCTGAGCCAAACCCTTGCCTGGTCCATCAGCCCATCTAGCTTCCTCTGATCATTTCTTCGCAGCAGAACGCGCCATCGCTGTAAGTATGACACAATGTTGAAAACCAAGCCAATAGGTTGAATAGAAAAAGTCTTCTCAATCGCTCCTTTGTTCCTGCACTTCCAGATTGCCCATGCAAGTGCTGCAAAACTGAATAACCCAAGGTTATAGGCATTAGCACCCCGATTGTCTAACCAACCTAACTGAAAGTCATCAAAGGACTCCGGGCACCTTGACCAGTGAAACATCTCTTTGAAACACGTCCAAACAAATCTAGACAGAAGACAATGGAAAAAAACATGATTCATATCTTCTGGAGTTTCACAAAGCCAACAGTGAATATACCCAGTCCAACGCCTTATTCTCAATTGATCTGTGGTTGGAAGCCTGTTCCAGTGTAATTGCCATAAAAACACCTTAACTTTCAGAGGCAAACGACTAGTCCAAATGTATTGAGTTCTCATATCCTTGACACCCCCGAAGGTAAGATGTCTATAAAGAGATTTAACAGAAAACTGGTTGGATTTATCCAAGCACCAAACAACTTTATCTTTATCCCCATTAAGAATCACCCCATGAATGAGTTCTTTCAGGTCATTCCACAAACCCTCTTCTTTCTCCCCAAAGGTCTTGACAAACTTGATGTTCCAGATGCCTTGAACCAGACAATCTGCTAGCTTAACATCAGGATCAAGACAAATCTTGTAAAGTCCATTAAACCTAATATAAAGAGGGCAATTACAAATCCAAACATCCTTCCAAAAAGAAATAGTCTGACCATTCTTTGCCTGAAAAGAGACCCCCCAATTGAATAGATGTTTGACCTTACTCACTGCTTTCCAGAACTGAGACCCCCTAGAATCTAGGGAATCTCTAAAATCACCCTGAGGAAAGTACTTAGCTCTAAGAATCCGAAACCACAACTCCTCTTTAGCCTCACTAATTCTCCATAACCATTTGCTGAGCATGCAGTCATTCATAATTCGGGTATTTAAGATCCCCAACCCACCAAAGTCTTTAGGCCTGCAGACAGCACCCCACTTGACCATATGATACATAGCATTGTCATTGGCACCTCTCCAGAAGAATCAGGACCGAATAGTATCCATCTTTTGATGAATCAAATTGCTAAGTTTGTAAAACCCCATAGTGTACATAGGTTGATTGCTCAAACAACTATTAACCAAAATCAACCTTCCTCCAGAAGAAAGAAAGTAGTTTTTCCAATTATCCAACCTATGTCCAAGCTTGAGAAGAATCTTCTCTCCAGCCCCCTTAGTCACCTTCTTCATGTCAATCTGAATGCCCAAGTAAGTGAGAGGAAATCTCCCCATATTGCAGTTAAACATGTTAGCTATTCTATTGGCTTCTTGATTGTTCACCCCAATCACACAAACCTCACTTTTATGATAATTGATACTCAGCCTTGACATCCATTCGAAACAGTACAAAAAGAATTTCAGATTTAAGATGTAAGAATCATCGTTCTCAATCAACAAAACAATGTCATCAGCATATTGCAAAAGAGACACCCCCTAGCAATTAAATGAGAAGACACCCCTTTAATCAAACCAGCTCTTTGAGCTTTCTCAATCATATTAGCCAAAGCATCTGCCACCAAATTAAAAAGCAAAGGAGAGAGAGGGTCTCCCTGCCTCAGGCCCCTGTGAGTGGTGAAGTAAGCTCCAACAGTACCATTGACATTAATGCTGACTTTGCCATCCTGAACAGAACTTATGACCCAATCTATCCATTTTTGAGAAAACCCTTTACCAGCCATAACATCTCTCAAGAATCTCCACTGCACTTTATCATTTGCTTTTTCAAAGTCTAACTTGAGCACAATCCCAGTTTTTTTGGTAACTTTTAAATCATGAATAATCTCATGAAGAGAAAGCACCCCATCTAAGATATTCCTCCCTTTGATGAAAGCAGTCTGACTGTTATTGATGATTTTAGGAGCAGTTCTCCCCAACCGAACTGCAAGCAATTTGGTAATGATTTTGAAGCTCACATTCAATAAACAAATAGGTCTAAACTGCTTAAAGTTGTTAGCTTCCTTCATTTTTGGAATCAAGGAGACCACCCCATAGTTCAGTTTTTTATATCCAGCTTCCCTTCATAAAAGTCCTTCACCATGTTCATAAACTTAGTTCTCAAAATCTCCCAACAGGTTTTGTAGAAGCAAGAAGGAAAGCCATTAGGCCCTAGAGCAGAATCAACAGGTAAACTCTTAATAATGTCCCAGACTTCAGCTTCAGAAAAAGGCCGCACTAAGTTGTCATTGTCAAAATCAGAAACCTTAGAATCACAACCCCAAAAGTTTGATTGTAAACTGACATTCTGAACAACTTCATAACCAAAGAGGGATTTATAAAATTTGTAAATGTGATCTCTGATTGCCACTTCTTCACTGAGAATCACCCCATCAACTTCAAGGTTATAAATGAAGTTTTTCCTCCTACCATTCGCACAACAATGGAAAAAATGAGTGTTAGCATCCCCCTGGACAATCCATTTCACTTGGCTTTTCTATTGCCAGACTTTCTCTTCAAACCCATAAATTTTCTCCAATTCTTCTTCCATCTTATTTCTGGTCACCCAATCCTCAATGTTTAAAGGAGAATTCTCAGCTTTTCTGTCAAAAGAACTAAGCTGTTCCAAAAGAGATTTCTTGATCTTACTATAATGCCCACTTTCATTTGCACCCCAACCTTTTAGAGACTGCCTCAAAGAAGCTAAACTCCATTCCAACAATCTAAAGAGTAGGTCAACTCTGACATTTTATTGCAGATCTCCTCCCATCTGTGGAGAACTACATCTCTGAAGTTTTCCATCTCCAGCCAATGTTTGTTAAAGTAAAATTTCCCATATCTTTTAATCTCAACACCCCCTGAAGCCAAACAGATTGGGTTATGATCTGAGCCCACTCTAGGAAAAGTGATAGCATAGCATAAGGGGTAAGTGGACTCCCAATCAGTGGACACCAAGACTCTGTCCAGGTTAACCATAATAGGACAAACTTGCTTATTAGTCCAAGTGAACTTGAGGCCCTTTCTTTTAATCTCTAAAAGTTTATTGTCACTGATAAACTCATTGAACATATCAATTAAAGAAAGATTGGCACCTTGTGAGCTTTTGTCCTCAGTTTTTCTGATTAAATTGAAGTCACCCCCTAACACCAAAGGAAGGTTAGAATGTTGACATTTCCTGCCCAGCTCTGCCAAGAACATATGAGACAAAGAATGTTGAGCAGGACCATAGACAACCAACAGCTCCCCTCTGAAGTTAGACATCCTATGTCTAATCATCAAACTTACAAAAAAAACCTCCCTTTATCACCCCCTTCTATCTCCAAATCATTAGTATTTACCCCCAAAAGGATTCCTCCAGAATGACCAACAGCAGGAATCCAATTCCAGCCAAAGTTGTGGCCTCCAGTCAAGGCATCCAGTTCCTGCTTAGTAAAATCAGATCTGAAAGTCTCTTGAATGCCCAGCTGCATCCAATTTTTCTTCACCAATCAGCTCTTTCAACTATCTTCTCCTTTCAATTTTACCAAAGCCTCTCATATTCCAAAACATAAACTTCATGTTTTGCTTTTATTTTTGTTGTTTCTGCCAGGCAAAGCCCTGCTTCTTGTTTTTTTTGTTCAATTTGAAACCACTCACCCCTTTTGGATCAGTATCTGCCACATCCATGCAGACATCCACACCCTTATTTTTAACAACATTTGCATTCACCCCAGAAAGATCGACTTGACTTTTAAGTCAAAATCGGCCTTGGCCAAGGCTGCCCTAACTAGCTCTTGGGCTTGCATAGCAGATATCACTTTTTCTTGCGCTTTGTTCTTTGGAACCAAGCTCAATATCACAGGAGACAACAACAGATTCTAGATAATGAACAGAAGCATCATTAAGAATAGTAAAAGGGTTAGGTTGAAATTTACCTTAAGACTCCAGATTATGAATGGATTTGAGGAGAGAAGCTTTTTGTTGCATAGGAATGCCCTGATCTTGGATTCTGCTGCTCTTCCTAACTGCAACTTGTGGTTCTTTAAATTTGGATGAGGCCCCTTTTCTTTTTGAAACAATCTATTCTCCATCTAAGCCCCCTTCAAGCCTTGCAGAATCCACTAACTTCCTCTATGTCATCACTAGATTCTTTGTTACCATCACTAACATCTACCGAGCTACCAAGGTCAGTATCTTCCTCTAAAATCAGATCCCCCTCAACAGCAACTTTAGTAAAATCCCCAGCTTCCACATTACTATCTGACACTTCATCTACAATATAATGGTTTTTACCAGGAATATTCTCAGTCAACCCTTTGTTTTGCTCCAGAGAGAGCTCATTGCTAGTAACTTCTTGACAGCTTTCAACATTACTGGACCTGGCAGGTAGCTGAAGACAAGGCCATAAAGTTGAAGACTAGAGAGTGGGACCCAAGCTGGTATGAACCATAATATCCTTAGAAGTTTCTGGGAGTTCCATAGACTTCTTTTTATCATAACTACCAGAAGCCTTATCATCCCCATCAATCTTGTCCTCTTAAGTAGGATAACTGTAGGAAATAGGCAAAATAGAAATAACTTGAGAATCTGTATTATACTTCACAATCTCCTTGCCCTTGTTTGAACCTTCAGAAAAAAGACACCCCTGATGTTTAGTTGAATGTTTCTGGGTATTTCCCCCACTATTACCCTCAGAAACCTGATTAGAATCACCCCCAAATTTATCTACTAATTTTTCCCACTCCACATTGTGAGAGCTTCCACTAGAATCCTCTTCTGCCTCATCCTTCCCATCATCTTTCTTATCATCACGATGCTTGATATCTCTATCCATTTCAGGAGCTTTCTTTTTCTTGCCCCCCACCCCTTCAGCTTCGAATCTGATATCATAACCCACAGTATTAAAGAAGATTTCAATAAAACAACTAATACTCTTAGGATCTCTGCAGTTCACTTTCACTCTAACTGGTCACCAGAGAAGACTAGACTCATCCACTTCAATCGGCTCCCCAACAGTACTAGCAAGACTTTTAACCACTTCTGAAATCTTAGCCGCATTAGGTATACCGAAAACTTTAACCCATGTAGGGACCAGCCAAGAGGAGGCATCAGGATCAAGCTTAGATTTCTCAACAGTAGCTTTAATGGAGTGCAAAGCTAATTCTACACCCTGGACCTTGGACCATGTTTCAAGAGTAGCTTTTGAGGGAAAAACAACTGCATACGCTGAATTTGACAATCTCCTCACTCTCCAGTCCCAGTCCTCTTGAATTAAATGCTTCAATTCTTCTTCAATTTTTGTTATAGAGGCCACCCCTTCTTTAATATGAATGATACCAGTAGCTGCTTGTTGTTCAGAGAGCTGTATCCCTGGCACCTTCACACTATAAAAATCCCTTTCCAGGAACTCCAAATCCAAAGAGTTTCAATCCATGCTGATTTTTATCGTCAGGACAATTGGAACCCGTATGTCCTGTTTTTTTTTGCATCTATAGCACGCGGGGATATTGGTGCATCTGACTTGATGGTGTATAGATTGCAGACATCTGAAGCAAGTTCCTCTGTCTTCAGCACATAAAACCCCTGTATTTGGACCAATCTCACCCCAAGATTTCTGATGATCTTCCCCCTTACCAGTATTCACAGCATCCTCCCATTTAGAGTTGGATCTATCTTTATCGGAGCGCATCGCTCCTCCTCTACCCCCGAAGCCACCTCTAACATCACCTCTGATATGAACCCCTGTAGAACCACCCCCATCATGGCGCTGATCTTTGTTATCGTGGAAACCCTCCTGCCTTCCTTTATTCGGATCAAAAGAATCTCGATCTACCACCCCAGATTGCCACAAATCCCCACGAGATCTGGCATCAGTAGAATAAGACGTAAACTTGGCACGGAGATCTTCTTCTGCTAAGAGATTATCCTCTTCCATCCATTCTTCCGGAGCGTTCCTCTTGCCCCCGCTCCAGTGACGAACACCACCCCCTCCAAACCGGCGAGGATAACGTCCTCGTTCACGATCCATCACCCATTCCTTCACCACCTCAGCGAACGAACGACGCAGAGGCGGAGGATCGCGAACTCTTCGCACAATCCGCGCTCGCGCCCCAAATCGCCGCACCTCGCTCTCGCTCGCTGAAAACCCTAGTTCGCCAACGCACGCGTGCTTTGGAATCCACCGCCACTCTGCCGAGGGAATCGGATGCCACGAGTGAGAGAAGATATCAACGAGTTGCGTACCATGCCTATGGGCCGGCCCAACTTGGCGAAGGTTTCCATGGCTGTGGTTGCCAGCTGTCTCCAATCCAGCCTCGCGCGCGAGATCCGATGAAGCTTGCGTCCACACGTCTTGAGTTCGAGAAACATCCGCTGGAATCCCATGCCCAGACAGGATCCCAACGGTGGTTGTGACGCCGTCGACGTCGAAGCTCGAGCTCGTCGCGTGAGAAGCGTCTCGAGCACGCTAACCCCCATCCTCCTCAGTCCTCGGCTGGGCTCATTCTCTTCTTGAAATGGATCTTCTTCTCTTTTTCCTTTTCCAACTTGCCGATTCGATTCGATTCGATTCGACATGCAGATGTCCAGTAGCATACCTGGGCATGTGGCTTTCCTGGTGATATGAACTGATGTACCAATGTGAGGTTTGCATTCTTCTTAATTACCAAGCTGCTGCTGCTGCTGCTGCTGATCTCATTGGAATCATTGCAGACACGTTGCAGAGACATTTGGTACTAATGCGCTCTCTCTCTCTCTCTCATCTGCTGAGACTGAGGCAGCAGGCATGCTTAATTGGCCTAATCGATCGATTCACCGAAATCGGCCGAGTTGGCTAAATTAATGTTTAAACTAGTGGCTGGCTTGTGTAACCGCACTAGATCAGATGAACGCGCGTATCTGTGTTCTTTGCTGCGCTAGGCGCTAGCTATTAAAGTCAGAACTTGGAATTCTCGAGGCCGAAAGCCCCACAGGCCACCGGTTTAGAATAAACTAGTAGCTAGGGAGATCTTACTCACTATAATTAAAGGGTAGTAATAGAGTGGTGATCCATTAGCAGCATCGGTCAGCGTGAGCGAATTCCCTGCAATACGTAGGATCGAGCTAGGTGGGTTGCTTTTGACTGAAACGAAATAGAGATCTCGCTGTCTGAAACTCGTTTGCCAGAAAATCGCAGTCATCTGCACGTTCTGAATCTTAAACTGTAAATACAACTTTACCTTTTGGGAGCAATTATTATGTGTTGCTGTGCATCTCTAGCTCAGGGACTCCCAGCATCTCGCGCGCGCGTTCTTGAAGAAAGTACCAAGTTTGAGTGGTAGTCTTGAGACAGAGGACGGGGGAGGTATGACAGACAGACAGACAGCGACGGCCAAGTGGCTAAGCTAGCTAGGAAGGCAGGCATCTAGAAGCTTCTACTTGTTGGAAGAAAGGAAAGCCGATAAGTATATTTGGAGCATACAGTGCAACCTTCTCTCTTGTTTTGTGCAGATGTAAAAGGGGATAGATGGAGATCAGGAAGGCCGCCCCCACAAACCGACCCAGCACACCAGAAAAGACGATCGGCGACAAGAAGATGGATGAGCGAGGAGGTAACAGATCGATGATTGGTCGAGTGAGCCCCCATTGCATTTTGCATTTGCATTTGCATTGCCTACCAACCAAATTGGACGGCAGCCGGCCGGCCGGCCTTTCTGCAAAAGAGAGGACAGAAAGAAAGAAAGAAAGAGCTAGTGGCGTATTGGACTGGAGGCCACTTTCTCCTATATATCCATCTTAGTCTCAGTTTCGTTGCCTAGGTAGCTAGTGCTACGTACGACGACCATCGCTCTCCATCTCTCTCCCCGGCCACTTCAAAATCAGTCCAACATATATGCCTTGCTCCCGGAAAGGAACAAACGGCAGATCAATGCATGTTCTTTTTGTCTTATAGACCTGAAGAATCGCAAACAAACAAACAAACACTGCAACGCAATAGTTTAGTTTCTTCACTTCTCTCTTTCAAGCCAATTAAGCTAGTAGTATCTTGAACCCAGAAAGAAAGCGCGAATAATAGGAAGCATGCATGCGGGTCGATGCAGTGGAGAAATGACAGTTGGATCTTTCTTGAAGACGCACCGCACCCACCATGCATCATCGTCCCTGACATGACCCCGACCGACGACGCCGCCGCCAAGATCTGGTCTCAAGCGATCCTGCATGCATTTAAAAACCATAAAGCTGAATTTCTTTCTCCTTTTCCTTTGTCACGATTTTGTCTGTTTGGCTGGCCTGTCAACTATCAGCTATATATTAACAACAGTTTTGCAAGGCATGAGAGTAGTAGCACTAGTTTATTTTATTTTTCCATCTCCATCCCGAGAAGAGAAGAGAAGAGAAGGGTAGGGTGTGAGTGCGACGCGTAGGCGTATTAGGTTGGAGACAATTGCACTGCAAAAATCAGGTACTCGATCATCTCTACTGCTAATTTCCTTTTACTAATTGGATTGGTACGTACGTCCTAACCCTTGAGCTGCAGCGCTAGATTAATTGGTGACGGTCATCATGGATCGTACGTACGTCGCCGCGTTCAATTCGTACGTAGAGCTAGCAGCTAGCTGGTAGCGATGGGTGCAGCAACCCTGCGAGTTGCGAGGAAGAAGCTAGCCTAGTTGCCTTGCCTAAGGGGATGTGTCATGTCAATAGCCTGCAGGAGCAAGGAGGAGGAGATCGATGAATGCAGCCTCCGCCTCCTGCCCTGCCCAGTAGTCGTCCGGTGCCTGGAAGGGCGGAATATCTCCGTGTGATCGATGAACGTTCATATACATGCCATGTGAAACAAGCAGCGTTGACGTCTCGTTCATTGCAGACCCGTCTCCGTGTTTTCACTCCTGACCGATTTTAGTTTGTTGGTCAATTGAGTGAGTCCCATCCATCAATCACCATCAAATGAAACGAGGCAAATATCTCTTCTCTCTTGCCGGGTCGTAGTTATCTTCCCTTTTTTTTTTGGGAACGGAAGGGTCGTGATTATCGTTACTTCTGTTTCTTTAGGAAACCAGCTAGCTAGTACTGCGTAACTCTGAAAACTGGTGCAAGTAGTATATGCTAGCTAGTGCCTAGCCCTCTTGACGAGTTCCAGCGCCAGCTCCAGGACTGGATATATATATGTGCAGCTGGTTAGTCTTCAGTAGCTAGCTTAGCTGCTAGATCTCGATCGCACGCACTCAGTGGAGAATTAATGTCTGCGACATCACTTGGAAATTTCGATTTTAACCAACCAACCATTCATTCATTCTTGTTTTATCATGACACCGTGACACATTGGCAATGCATGCAAGAAGCAGAACCAGAAAAAACAAGTGAACGGTTGCTCAAGAACATCTATCGTTACTCCGGCCGTTTCTTCTTTTTCTTTTGCCCTGCATCGATCTGCAACTACAATTGGGCATGGCCGGAAAGACATGGCGGTGCGCAGTGGCTTCACGTTGACACTAGCTAGCGTAGGCTGCATCCAGGATTTGGTCTGCCTCGATCATCACGAGGTTAGCCGCGTGCTTTCATGCAATGAATTGATTGATTCATATTTGTACTCTCAGCTGCTTAAATTGGACCGGGACGGGTTGCTTATTCATCGCCTCATCGCTCGATCACCTTTTGGCTCAACTCACACACACTTACAAATTAAGCACACGGATCGATTAATTGACAGATTCATTGATAGGCTTAGCTAAATCATACTGATCGACCAAATGATCCAACGCAGCAGCTAGCTAGCTAGCGCGCGCGCGTCCACAAGAAAAAAAATGAAGAGAAAACCAGTAGCACGCTACTGACGCGCGCGCGCGCTGTAGCGATCGAGAGAGACCGTACCACCACGCGTTCCGTGTTGAAATTTCAATCGATGAATGATCTAGCTAGTAATCACTGAAACTTCAACCTGACAGGGAGAGCTAGCTCGAGAACGCGCACATATTATTATTTGTACTTGATGGATGGATTCAGACTTGAGACTGCTGCGAGCTGAGAGTCCGAGTGCGACCTCTCCCTCCTGCCTCTCCTTCTCCTTGGTAGGAGCAGGAGCAGGAGCAGGAGCAGGAGCAGCTAGCTAACTAGTCAGTCCAGGGCTGCAACTGTCACGCCGATACACGAGATCACCAGAGCATTTAACAGTCAGAGCACGACTCCCAAGTGTCCACCCTGCTGCCACGTGTCAACCTCGGCTGGCTCCTGGGATCCTGCATATATGTCATCTCATCCGGACGTACCCTGGCCTCCACTCAGAAACATTTCAGCTGGGCTTTTCTCATGGAATGAAAGGAAAACTATGTCTAGTACGAGTACCGCTCATGCATGACCAGCAGAATTACAGTCTATACTAGTATCTAGCTCTGCTCAATCAACATTCTTAATTTGTGGTTGCCAATTTGGCATTGCCGGGCAGTCTTTGGAAGCTCTCCAGACATGCAGCCAGGCCAGCAATGGGCAATGGCATGGCATCCAACACACGAGATATTCTGTGAGCGACATGTTGAACAGTAGTACGTGGTCCTAGTCATCTCCTGATCGATCGAAATGCAGTTGCAATTTGCTAACAGCAACAGCCAGAGCAGATCGCATGCATATATGCGGTGAGGTGAGGTGAATACTAGCTAGTAGATGAAAAATCTACCTGTATATATGTGCGCCTTGTGCTGATCGATGTACAGTGCAATTAATGGAGTATAGTACAGTTAATTTGGAACGGATTTGATATGCGTATTGTATCCTCCGCTCAACGGTAGAACGCGAGCAAGAAGCTAGCTAGCTGATACAGATAGACTACACTAGCGCACAATTAAAAATTCTATAGCGTAAATCAGTAAGTCATGTGACTAAGAGATTATAGATCATTACGTGCAGTGCAACGGAAGAAGAATTAAAGCAGCCTAGTCTAACGTCGTGCACGTCGATGTAGTGAAAGTAGTCGATCGTCCAACGTCCTTGGCCGCCGATCATCTCCTCTAGCAGTCTCTCGCGTTTCCTACGTACATCGCGGATCATCCTCGACCAGTACAACAGCGTCTCTACGGTATCCACAAGTCCAGGGGTGGAACGCCGTACGCCGATGTGCTAGCACTAGCGTGTACGTTTTTGCAACCCATTAAGTGTATGGCCCTGTAGGTTCATGCATAATCAATCGTGACCCGAAAACTCATTTCCGATCCACAAGTCGGTAGCGATTCCTAGCAGAACATAGCGACTCCCAAATACATATAAAGATTATATCGGATGAACCTTATGCAATATGATATGCAACCAGGTTCTTATCACTCACGACCAGTTCATAACTCCTTAAGACCAGTTCGCATCTGGTTATGACCACTTCGTAACACATTATGAGCCGTTCGTCGACCAGTTTATGATCATGTACGATTAGCTCACGACCAGTCTATATCGCCATATGACCAATTCGTACCTGGTTGGACTAAACGACTTGCTTACGTATTTTTATTTTGCCACACGGTATCTGATCGAACTCCAGGTGAGATATATGTCTTCCATAGACCGTTCAATCTTTTCTCGATCTAGTGACAGATAACTTCATGTGGTCGACTTTTCGACCACTTGTGGCACGACCATGCACTTCTTTTACCCGAGCACATCGAGGGCTCCAGAGATATCTCTCCTGTTATACTAGGGAGATCAACTCCCATATCCGACTAGTCACATTCCTCCGCTTATTTCATAGCATACCCGAAAGGTACCTTTATAACTACCCAGTTACAGAGTAGCGTTTGCTAACCCTTAAGTGTACTGTTACACATGTAGAAAACCATGCTGATATCAGGTATAAAGATTATACATCATCATTTCTTGAGGTCAACTAATGACACATAGCAACATAACAATCTCAACAGTTGTTGGAGAATTAGTATTAGAGTTTAACAAGAGTCCAAGTCGTGTGTGAGTTGAGAGTTGTGTTAGAGTCGGATTGTAATATTTGACACTATAAATAAAGGGTGTGGTGATCCTAAGAGACATACAATTATTCCTCGAAATTCAACATGGTAACAAAGCCATCCCTGTTCCCATCAACCACCGAACCCTAACCCTCACTTACCTCAGCCGTCACCATCGCCTCTCGGCCCATTGTCGCTGCTCGGGGGTGAAGTCACGCGGGCCGCCATCGTTGCTTGATGGTGGCGGGCCCACCGGCTGGCGACGGAGGAGGCTTTGACTCTCGCTGCTGGGGAGGATCCACCGGTAGTGACGTGGGCATGCAGTGTGGCCGGCAGAAGGCTAGGCGGACACACATGATGCGCATTGGGGGTGAGGCACGACAAGGCCCGTGTGGTAGGACGACGACAAGGGCAGCGGCATGGGAGGCGAGCTGCAGCAGAGGAGCGTAGCGGGTCGGTGTCGAGCAACAAGGCCGCGGTCGACGGTGAGGCTGGTGGTGTGCGCAAGGGTAGCACGTGGCACATGAGCAGCAGTAGTGACGTCGGCGTTGGATTTGGTGGCCGGGTGCAGGACGACGACCCAAGTTGGCGGTGCAACAGGCGGTTTCAAGTGGCGACAATTGTGGGGAACGATGGGATTCGAGGGGCAGCCACCGGATCTGGTCGGGCTTGGTCCTAGGAGTGGAGGGGAGGTGAGAGGAAGAGGGGAGATTGGAGAAGAAGAGAGAGAGATGGGAGGCGGTGCAGGAGGAAGAAAAGAAGAAAAGGAAAGAAAGAATAAGGAAAGAGGGGGGGGGGAAGAAAAAGGAAAGAAAAAGAAATAAAGAGAAGAAGAAAAGAACGTTGATGGGATTTGAGAAGGGAAGGAAAGAGATAAGAGAAAAATGTGTGTGGCTGATGTGTTATTGCTATGGTGGTGATGCTAAGGGGGGTTGTGGTGGATAATATGATGAGGGGAGAGAGAGTAGAAGGATTTGAGATGGGAAGGAGGAGAGAGAGATAAGAGAAAAGGGCAAGTAGGGAGGCCCTAAAACTGGGGGAGAAGACTGTTCAAGCGGTGGCTTTGGTGGTTACGCTAATGATGGAATTGGTGGCGGTCTCGTAGGTGGTGTTGATGTTGGAGTTGGATTTGGTACTGATAGGGGATGTATTTGTAGTGATAAGTGTTGGATGGTGGTGGTGAGTTCGATGGCAATGATGATCTCGACGATGGTGATGATGAAGCAAGAGCTGGTGATAGCTCCAGTGGAGGCTATGGTGATGGTATTGGTGTCGTGTGGTGGTGTTGGTATGGGTGCCAGAGATGGTGTTGCTGGAGAGGTCTGGATGAGGTTGGTAGAAGGTGGAGGTCAAGGTTGTGGGTATGTGGGCAGAGGTGGTGGAGGCCGGGGATGGCTTGGGGCGTGTGGGCAGAGGAAGAGGTTGAGGCTGCGATAGATGATGAAGATGGATTTGGTGACGTCCCTGGTGGTATTGGTGATTGAACAACTTGTTGGTCTTTGTGATGGTATTGGCTATGAAGTCGATGGTAGGTTTGATAAAGTGTTAGATTCTAGTAATGGTATTGCAATATGTAACAAGATGATCATAATTCTTATCTTATGTCCATCTTGAGGGGGAGTGTTGGAGAATTAGTATTAGAGTTTAATAAGAATCCAGGTCATGTGCGAGTCGAGAGTTGTTTTAGAGCCGGATTATAATATTTGACACTATAAATAAAGGGCGTGGGGTCCTAAGGGACATACAATGATTCGTCGAAATTAAACAATAGTCTCTCAAAGTGGGTTAATCCAACACCATATTCTTTAACATGTGCTTACACTATTGATTAGATATCCCCCATATATATGACTAGTCAAATATAGTCATCAATCAATGCATGTGGTGGTCTATAAGTCACTAGTAGTGCGCTGACCAGTGACATCCGACTAGAGATATTTTAGAATGCTATTGTATAACAAATAAATAGTTTCATCAACAAGTCACACACTTGCTAATATTTATAAACGGTATTTCATCCCATCAACATAATAATATTTATTCTATAATTCATAAATATTGACGTGGGCATACCAATAACACTAGCTAGAGTGGGGCTTGCTTCAATTCATTAATCTGATTGCATTTTTAAAAAAGGTCGCTTTGCAGGGCCTCTGCTAGTTCTATGCCAATCGTTGTCTGATCGATCACTGCACTTTTGCAGCTGTATTTGTTTAAATTATATCTGTTTATATAGCAAGTTCCCCAAACTGTTGCGTCGATCCTTAGTTGATATGTTTACACGCCCGCACCTGGAGCTTAGTTGCTCTTTCTTTTCTCTCTCTCTCTCTCTCTCTCTTAAGAAGAAGAGGAAGAAGTAGTAGTGAGCTTGAATTGTTTTTGTGTACAAGTGCAGACCACTCTTAACTTGGAAAAATCACCCACTTCGCTGCATTGGTGGTCAACACCTATTAACTAGCCCCATGAGACAGGCATGAAGATTACTGATCTGTAACTTTGCTTATATATGTGTGTAATTAATGAAAGTGCGCGCGCACACGCTTAGCTTGAATATATACTAGGATTAGACGGACGGTAGCTAACAATGATTATCCGTCTAATCTATGCATAAGATGCGAATGGGAAAGGTGAGCAGTGAGCCAGTGACAGGCCGGTCTTGAATAACAATGGCCATTGGCATCATCTCCTGCAGTAGTGCAAAGTATTTTATGAAATTACAATATTACAATATTATGAAAATATTTTTCATGACAAATATATACATATGAGTTTTGTGTATCTAATCTAAATATTTAAATATATATGGATAGCTAAAATTTTAAAAGTTTAACTCTACGTTTTGGATCCCAAAACGACATGTATTTGTAACCGACGGTAGTAGAAAAGTAGTCTTACAAAGCAATGTAATGGATTTGTGAGGTTATACGCATGCATGGTGAGTGGTGGTAGTCGCTTAATTAAGGACGACTTCTTAACCGACCAAATCGACGAGCACCACCTCCTCTCTCTCTCTCTGGGCCACCCCCACGCGCAATCGGTGGCTTTTTACTAGATTAGCCCGCCCCCTTCTTCCTTCTCTCTGACCTTGCGCGGTCGATGTGCTTCCAATCCAATGCTTTTTGATATGTATAAATAGGGCCTCAGGTAAGCTTCCCTACCAACACCAACATATTATTTATCTGCATACTACTAGCCAGCTACTGCTAATAACAGCTCTCGATCTCCTCCAAGTCCAACCACCAAGGAATTAAGCAGCAGCCTCTCCTCCCCCCTCTCTCTCTCTAGATCTGCACAAGCTAATTAGTAGCAGATCATTAGCAGTCGATCGATCCCTTTCTCGATCTGCATACTTCTTCTCGATCGACCGGTTTGGTGAGTGCCCCACCCTTCGTACCCAACTGTACGTGTTGATTATATAATATGCATATGGTATATATATACTTTGTTCGTTCGTTTGGTCGATAGCCATGCATGCACTGCCAGTCCTGTACTGTGTCATGAGCTGTACATACATATATATGGCTACATAGAGTACGTGTGGTACTAGTACTGCCATCTAGCTACCATATGAATTGAAGTAGCAGCAGCAGGCTAGGAAACACATGCACTTGCATGCAAAGTGACCTGAAATGGAACTCTGACCATATTTCAGCTTACTCACATCCGCTAGTTAGCTAGCTAGCTTGCATCGATCGGTTGTTGCATTTGGATCTTCAGTGTGAATACTCCAGCTAATAGCTAGTGTGTTTGAGTTTTTCTACGTACGTACCAGCTCAACAACTAATTGCCGCAGGAGTTAGGGAGGTTTCAGAGGTACAACTAGTTAAGCAACTGATCATCCCCTCTTAGTTTGAATCTTTGTCTCTACAACGCAAGATTGTACTTGTAGTCTACCACAAAATTGACCACAGATCCCTCTCTCTCTCTCTCTCTCGTGGCGTGCGGATGCGACCAGTACGTCGTGGCCTGTGTACCAGTAGGCGTAGAAAAATGATGGAAAAATACAGGCCATTTGCCATGTTTTATATGGCCATGGTGAGGGCTCTGCCTTTAGGTGTAGTTTGTAGTACTGGCGTGGTGTAGGGTGGTGGTGGCGGATGTGAGAGGATCGGAGCTAGTCCTGAACCTGAAGTGCACTCAAAGAAACATACCCCAAAAGCTTCATTCTGACAACTAGCCAGTAGAAGTAGTACTACTTGTCTTTTTCCTCTCCCTTTTCTTCACCCTGTCTCCCATTCCCACTTTACAAGAGAAGAGCCCATTCAGGCCATCGAGTGCTACTACAGCTCTAGCTAGCTTGAAAATCAAATTATCAGCGTACTTCCCCTCATCGAGACACATACATGTATACTCGCCTTGCATGTGTATAGAATAGATAGATTTGGTGTTAATTAGGCAGCTAGCTAGGCTAGATGACAATATAAATGCCAGCTGGTTGTGTGTGAGCGTGCGTATATACGTGTGACGCCGCGTTAGGTCTCATTGCATGAGTGAACCCAGCTAGCTAGCTAGATGCATGGTTTTTCTAGATTACTAGAATCTTGCCTAGCTTTCTGAAATCATACCTTTTCTTTGGCCCACACGCACACGCACACACTACATATATACATACATACATATTTGCATACATTGTCCCCTCCCCCTCTCTGCCACTAACTTGAAAAGCTTGTGCATGCTTTCATCAGAGGAGTCCCCAGCTAGCTAGCTAGTCGGCAATGGACCAGCAGGAGGAGTCTTGTGTTCCCCCAGGCTTCAGGTTCCACCCCACAGAGGAAGAGCTCGTAGGCTACTACCTTCCGAGGAAGGTTGCATCCCAAAAGATTGATCTGGAAATCATCCAGGAGGTTGATCTCTACAGGATCGAGCCATGGGATCTACAAGGTATGCATGAGTACGTTAGTCGGTCGATCGATCTTCAGGTATATATGCGCCAATTAAGTATGTAATTTGTGAATTACCAAAATGCACGGCATGTGCCTGCACGCAGAGAGGTGCAAGTACGGGCATGAGGAGCAGTCGGAGTGGTATTTCTTCAGCTACAAGGACAGGAAGTACCCGAGCGGGACGCGGACGAACCGCGCGACGGCGACGGGGTTCTGGAAGGCGACGGGGAGGGACAAGCCGGTGAGGTCCAGGTCGAGGGTGATCGGGATGAGGAAGACGCTCGTCTTCTACAAGGGCCGCGCCCCAAACGGCAGGAAGACCGACTGGATCATTCACGAGTACCGCCTTCAGGACAACGAGTATGCACCTGCACAGGCAAGTAAAGTATATGTCCCCTAGCTTGTAGTTTTCAGATCCGATCCACTTCTTCAGTGCTGCTTCACACGCATGCATGATTCTTCAGTCCCATTAATCCTTGCAAGCTAGCTTGCTGATAAGCTTTTCCTGGACAGTTAAGTGGAACTGAGTTAACAAGAGCTAGATTTGATTGTGTCTCTCTTTTCCTTTGCGTGTCCTCTTAAAGTTTTTGCAGTGCCAATTAATTGGTGCACTTTGTCTCCAAAAAAGAAGTTACAGTATCTTTTCAGCATTTGTTTTTTAAAGAACTGTCTCTTCGACTTTGGTTGCAGCACTTTCACTCTTGCGCATAGATTTTCTTGATCTAAGGTCTCGTCGCATTGCTTGACATCATATCGATCGATCTGCAGGAGGAAGGCTGGGTGGTGTGCCGCGCATTTGAGAAGCCTACTCCGAACCAAAGGCCCTTCTTCCCCGGCTGCTACGCTGCTCCCGGTTACTACGACCTGCCAAACGCACGGCTGCATGTCAGTGCACTCGACAGTGATCACCATTTCTTGCCTGGACCTGCTGCAGGCAGCGGCTTCCCCCAGCAGTATTCAGATCAAGACTTGGAATCCAAGAAGCATCTCTTCAGCATCCCGCAGCTCGAGAGCCCTACCACCCTCGGTTGCGCCGAAGCTGGCTGCAGCATCGCACAGAGATCAGGCGATGGTGACCATGAGCTCGTCCAGGGACACGCCGCCGCCATCGACTGGAACTTCCTGGACACCTTGCTGTCGACGTCGCAGCTCCACGAGTCCTCTACCAGCTATATGGGTCAGCAGCACGGATGATCCTCCGGTGACATGATGGCGCTCGCGATTGGAACAGACATAGCTAGGCTGAAGAACGACATTAATTCATCACCATTATCCATCATTTGCTAATAATTCAGTACATACCTGGCGGCTGCCTAGACGTGCCACGTCCACGTGTTTCTTTCTTTCTTTGTACGTACTCCGCATATATGTATCTAGTTTACACACTGTATGCGATTGCAGAATTGGTGCCTAGCTTGTAGTTTCCGAGGAGCCAGCTACATTAGATTGAGGTCATGGTGCACACATACACCATTAGTCAGTAGTACACAGTGCTAGCTCCTTATATATATATATATATATATATATATATATATATATATATATATATATATATATATATATATATATATATATTCCCACATGCACCAGCAGTACTGCAAAAAAAAAATATACTGGTACTAGTACTGCTTACTAACTGATGACATCTGAACAGTTTGATACGCACGCATCATCATTCCTTTGGCGATACGCGTGTATATTAACAATCACTGATCTGGAACCACGGCTAATTTTGTGTCATGTGAATTCTGCAAAGCTGGGCAATATACATACATACAGTATGTGATTATTAGACACAAAAGTGTCGCTTTGGCGATTAACGATCGATCCGTAGTGAATAAAGTAAGGTCATTTTACCTCATTAATTTACGTGGGATGGGCGCATACACTGAATCGTTTCTGCCGCGAAAAATCTAGACAGATCGATCTTGTTGAGTAATATAGTCAACAAACTGACATCGACTTGCACTAGCTAGCAGCAAGCTAGCTCCGTGGCAACTCATAGTTGAGTTGCGGCACTGGCTCACGCAACTGTACAGTGGCTGCTAAGTGGTAGTACTGTATATTCTTTCTTTGCAATAGCTTGATCGATATAGCTCTTGCTGGTCTTATTTTGCTTCTTCGATTCCCCTGTCGAAGCCTAGCTGTCAGCTTTGTGTGGCCATGCAATCAACTATAACTATCCCCCTTGACCATATACCATCACGCAAGAAATTTCTCAAAACATCACTCTCTAGCACTTAATTATGCTATCACTACCAGAAAACGGGTATTCCCTTACGGTTTAAAACCGTCAGTAAAATAGGAAAACCCATCAGGTTTTAATTTCCTGATAGTTACCTGTCAGGCAAAACCTCTCAGCCCTAGCTGGTAAGGAAAATTCAAAATTCACTTTGACTGACGGTTACCCGTCAGTGAATGAAACCCGACGGTGTTACCCGTCAAGAAAACGTAATTTTCCGAGGCCCAAGCCGTGAGGAAAATTTATTTCACCGACGGTTATGTTGCCCGTCAGAAAATTAGCTATTTCACCGATCGCTCGCCTAATACCGATCAATAAAATGTATTTCACCGACGGTTTATACCACAAGAAAATTGATTCCGTATCACCGTAAAATATATCCCGACGGTTTTACTCACAAGAAATTGTTTTGCAAGAGCGTAAACAACATGACTTACAAATTGACTTGGCAATGAGATAGCTAACCGGCTGATTTTGCAACAAAAGCCTAATGAGATAGAAAATGGCGACAAGAAATGGATATCCGAATCATATAATCAAATCACAACACCATCCAATCAAACATTATAATTAATGAACAAACATTCATGTTCACTAGCACATGCATACCAACATTCATAAACTTCACCTCCGCATTGGTTCATCCATCCAAAAGACATATAAAGTGAAGTACCGTATACAAAAGTCCTCATTTCCATTACATTCAAGTTCAACTAGTCAAGAACTACAAGAGATCGCCGAAAGTCACGGAATGGCAAAGATGGTTGGTGTCACCATCAATGTCGCCATCTTTGTTGTCCCTATCGCTCACATCGGCGTTACCATCGACAAAGACCATCATCCGGCTAGAGCCCGCATGGGAGGATCCAGCCCCATCCCTTGTCGCAAGGTGAAAACATTATGTCAACTTGAGTAGGTGAGTTGAGTATGAAATCAACAAAGAAAGTGAGTTGAGTATGAAATCAATTAATGTACCGCTAATTGGTGTCCTTTTATTTTTAGTTCAATTTCAAGATCCCTTCAACAGAGGAAAGAAATTAATGTGGTAATATGTAAGAGAATAAGTTGTTAGTTTTAAACAAGTAATGGATTTAAATTTTCATTTCTAGACACTTGATATGAGATGGAATATGATACTGAGTAATGAAATTTAGACAATACTTGAAATCGGACTATTCACTAGTATATATGTGATTTGGTTGGTTATTCCACCTTATATCTACCTTTGAATTAGTTTTGTACATGATACTATATATGGTTATATGATGTCTCTTCATCAATATTACATCTTCATGTATTACCAATTTGAAAATTTGTCTTGTTATGTCTTCAAACCACTTTTGCAATTGCAAGCTTGCTTGCATAACTAATATGTAATTTATTTTTCATGATTTCACGGTAATCGTAGCTTGGTGCTAATATCGATATTGATTTTTCTTTGGTCATACAAGATGAACGAGATTGTTGAGAAGTACAGTACACATTCTAAGAACCTAGGGAAATCAGATCAACAACCTTCCCTTGATTTGAATGTATGTGAAGCAATCTTTTTTTGTAGACTAGTACTGAGGATCTGTGTAACCAGAAACTAACAGAGCAAGAAATTAATGAAGTATGAAAGGTTCAAAAGCGAAATGTTTTTATGTGGAGAGCCTAGTGGGCCCACATATCATAATAATCCTTAATCTTGGCAAGGAGTTCTATGAACTCCATTTAGTTCTTTCTAGTTGTCGTGTGTAAGAAATGGTATTTTTTGCCAATCATAAGTTAAGGTAATGTTTTCCGAGGTCATGTAATAAAAATCTTATCAAATCAAGTAGATGGGACTTGTTTGGCGATGACACACTAAAAAGAGAGATAATGTACACGACAAAGGCAAAATTGTTCTTGTATTTTGTTTGACCATTCATGAGCGATGTTAGTTTCTTTAACAGCTTTAATTCAAAGATAAAATTGTGCAAAGAAGGAAGCTATATATGCTACTGCTTTCGCTAGCTGCAGGTTGTGTAAAAGTAAACACAAGAAAGGAATGAAATGAACACACACACACACACACACACAGAGAGAGAGAGGGAGAGAGAGAGATGCACAGGATCAAACATGCATATCATGGGCATTGGTTATTGATGCAAACTTTGCATGGGAGAAGAGCAAACACAACTAATATATATGGGATATGCTACAGCTTCCTAAAAGCAAGCAAACCATCACCTAAAAATGAAGTGCTTGTTCTGAAATATTTTAAAGCATCAATCTCAAAAGCACCAAGAACCTTTACTCAAGAATATGTAAGCTTAAAATAGTCAGTTTAAGAACATGTGACACTTGGCATATACTCAAGATTAGTTTAGCCTCGTAAACAACTCACAAGTATGGGTGTACTAACTAGTACAAAAATCATTTGCCACCTTACCATCAACTATAAGTAAATGAGATTCAGGTTATGCCCATGTTTAGAACATTCAACATGAGTCCACTCGCTCACTGCTGTACTGCTTGTTGACAGTCTGACACACCAAAAAATATTAGTTGTCTAGTACAAATAGTCCTCCATATGACAAAGCCGTGGTGTATCCTACTCTGGCACATTTATACGCCATCTTAGTAAACGCCCATAAATTAAGATAAATGCCATGGAATTGTTATTCGGTGGCACTTAAGCCGACCCAATCGTTTTGCACCGTCCGATCGAAATCGGACGGCCTCCATCACTCCTCCTCCGCCATGACCTCCTCAGTCATGACCTCCTTTTGCAAAGACCACCTCTCACCATGACCACCTTTCCGTTACGACCTCCCTTTTGCAAAGACCACCTCTTTTCAGACCCTTTGCAGACTTCCTTTGTGGTCGACCTCCTTGTGGCGGGACCTCTTGTTGACCACGACCTCCTTTGTGGTCGACCTCTTCAGAGCACCCTGTGGATTCATCTCGACCACTCAGACCTCCTTCCTTGGACCTCCTCCGTTGGACTTCCTCCTCGGGACCTCCTCCTTTGGACCTCCTACGTTGGATCTCCTCCTCAGACCTCCTCCGTTGGACCTCCTCCTTGGACCTCCTCCGCTGGATCTCCTCTGCAGACCTCCCTTGGTCACAACCTCCTCTTTGGTCAAGACCTCCTTTAGTTTTGACTGCCCCACTTGTGAGCCCTTGCTCACCTTCTCCTTCCTCTAGTCACGCCACCATCGCCGCAATGCCCTCGCAAGATTAAATGATGTTGGGTTGCATTAAATGTTGTCACCTCCACTGCATCTGCTTTCCTCTAGTCCCTTCACTCACCGCCGGCCAGGCGCCATGTCACGCCACCGCGATTCCTGCTCCACCTCCCTAGTCATCTTCGCCTCCGTTCGCCATTGCATGCAGCATTGAATGTGGCGTCCTCTGTCGCAGGCATTGAATGCGGTGTCCTCTGTCGCACCTGTCGCCGCCTCTCCCTCTCAGACCTCCTCGTGCCTATATAAGCACCAGGTGCCCTCTTGCCCTCCTTTTGTTTTCCTCAAGACCTCCTCTTGGACCTCCCTTCCGTTGAAGACCTCCTTTAGTCAAAGACCTCCTTCCAAGGCTCGATCTTCTTCACCCAACTTCGATTCATGTGATTCAAATTTTAACTCCATCTAAATTCTATACCTTCCTTTTGTGCTCTAGTTTGGTAGGTTCTTGGTCTTTATTTGGAGTTACTTTAGTTATTTATTTTGCTTTGTTCGCGACGTAGATTCCAAATAAGCTTTTAAGATTTCGTGGACCTATCGACCTCAACCAAAGCGCCTCAACCCTTCTTCAAGGCAAGTCATGGACCTTGATCATATTGAACCCATTTTATAAAAGTATCTTGTTTCGATATAAACTTGCATGGCTAGTTGTATTGGCTTTATTAGTTTTTATTGGTTTTATTGATTTAAAGTTTTATTGGGTTTTATTGATTTAAAGTTAAAAGGAAAATCTAATTAATTTCTAGAATTTTCTCAAATTTTAAAAGCTTTTTCCTATTTATTTTAAAGCCAAAATAAATTAATTACAAAATCTATTACCAAAGTTAAGTTGAAATATTTTATTTAAATCCAAAATGTCTTAGGAATTTCGTGAATTTTCTCATAATTTTTGGATTTAATTTACTAATTTCTAAAGCTATTTTGATTTAACAGATTTTATTCAATTGCTAAATCAATTTTAAATACTAATCTGTCCTTGGGCCTAAACCTCCTCAGCCCAACCCAAATCTCACGCTACCAAGACTCCATCCTCTCTCTCGACAAGCAGAACCCACCCGTCGGCCTCACCGCTTCCACTGCTTTGTGCATATATAATCAAGAACCAATCTCAACCATTAGATCAAGCTTGAACGGCCCGATCTTGATGGAGCTTTCAACATCCAACATCCCACCGATGTGGACCATCGATCTGAAACGGACGCCCGATCTCCTTTTTCCATTCGGACGGTCCGAACGCTTCCAGCAACGTGGACCGTCCGATCTAAATCAAACGGCCCAATACCGCTTCAATCGCTTCACCGCGTGTTTCACTTCAAACCTTTTGGTCGTTGGATCAAGTATGCACGGTCCGATCTTGTTAGGCGTTCGAGCGGTCCGAACGCTCACATCCTTGTGAGTCGCTCGATCTAATTTGAACGGTCCCGATCAAAATTGCCGTCGGAGTGGTCCGAACGCTCCACCCGCTTTGGACCGCTCGATTTAAATCGAACGGCCCAAACGCCATTCGTTCCTTTTCTTTTCTTTGCTGTCACCGCCAAGTGGGGCCCATTTGCGCCATGTCACCTTCGTCTCCACCTTCCTTCCTTCTTCATTTCTGTTCAAGCCAGATCCGCCATTTTTGCCGATTCGAGCTTTCCAAAAGCCATTAAAACACGAATCAATTCCCTTGATTTCACACGATTTAAGTCGCGCGTCAATTCGCACTGCTACCACCATTATCCCTTCATCTCTCGCATTGAGTGCTCTAATATCGCGCAGAACCCCGCATGACCTTCGTGTTTCCACGCGACAACAAGCCCTCTCCCGCAATCTCAACCACCTCTACTAAGATCGCAACATCGCCACGATCCTTGTGCACGCACTCCACTTCACCGGAGGATCATCGAGCATCTACATTGCCGACCGAACATTACCGCAGCTTAAACCTCGCCGCCACCGGCCAATTGTCAGACTCGCCACCACTGTGGTAAGCCACGAGTTCGCTTTGACCTCCTCGTTCTTTTTATACCACCCATGAGCTCGCCGTGTCGCGTAGCGCTGGCGAGCCCATCACCGGAGCATCTCCTCTCGTCAGTCCTACGTGGCACGTCCACATCGGCGCGCCACCTCAGCGCCACACTAGCACCAGAGCCCACATGGCTGCCAACGTGGCGGCCACATCAGCTTTTGCTAATCATTCCGATATTTTAGCTGCTAACCATTTGCTTAGTAATTAACGGTTGTCTTAACATGCTTTTGTGTCTATAGAATGTGGGACCTGCAATTAGCAGCATGGTTAAAAGTGACGAGTTGTTTAGAGTATGACTTGTGGGCCACCGCACTTAAGTGCACAAGGCACTGTGATGCACCGGGTGGACCAAGTTCATAGACCGAGTCACTAACATTAGGGCCCCACCGCCACTCATTGGGGTCAGGTGATGTTTGGACCACTTCAATGAACCGTCCGATTTCGATTCAACCGCCAGATTGATTGGGCCGTTCGGACCAAATCCGATCACTCTCTCATCTAGACCGCCTTTGTGAGATCAACGATCCGGATTGGTTGGGCTGCTCAAACCATCCGAACGTCCTTTCGCTTTGGACCATCCGATTTGATCTCAACGGTCCTAACGATTTCACTCAGGATTTTAAGAAAATCCATATATCAAATATTTATGTATCGTTAATTGTGTTAAACTTCAAAAATGCATAACTAATTCATTTTAACTCCTTTTTTATGATTCAAATTTTGTTGGTTTCTATTTTAAATGAAATTTAATCTAAATTTGGTTTCAATCATGTTTCTATTCCAGAAAATGTTGTTAATAAAATAACTTTCGGTTTAGCATTATTCTTGCATTAAAAATGGTTTAAACTTGTAAAATGCATAAGTATTTCTCAGAATCCAAATGGAGTGAAATAAATTTTGTTGGGTTCCTCTCATATCTGTACTTTATTGTAGAATAGGTTTTGAGTATGTTAATGCTTCTAAAAATCTTATTTTACATATGATTTATGCACTACTTTCATGACTTTGATCATGTTGAACCCGGTATTTCAAATTATGTAAATCCTGTTTTAAATTACTACTACATGCGTATTTAAATTCAAGTAATTTAAAACACTGTTTTAACTTTATAGTTATTCCTTTTTCCTTTTTAATGAAAACGTTATAGTCTAATTCTTACGAGGTGTATCCAAGCGTGTCCATAACCCAGGATGAGGCTATTCGAATAGTTTATACCCTGCAAGAGTGTACAACTTTACCCACATGTCAAACCTCCTTTTTGCCAAGCTATTTAGCACACTTCTGAACTACCGGAATCTCAGGACGAGATTCTCTTAAGGGGGGAGGTTTGTAATAGCCTCAATTTTATTAAACAGTAATTATATGCATTTCCTGAGCATACATGGCATTTTAGGTCACTTGCACAATTTGTTGCATTTGAGCTTCTCAAATTTAAGTCAAATTTAAATTTTTGAAAAGAAACTCTTTAAGAAAAACCTATTTTCCTTCTTTTAAAAACCTTTTCGGTTAAAGAATTTAAAATAAGTATTTAAACCATAAATAGTGAGTTTTTAAAATTTATTTGGGATCTATATCATCCCAGTAGCTTCTCTTAGCCATTAGATTTTGATCGCACGGCCAAGATTGAGTTGGAACCTTCGGACCATCCGAACATCCCACTCAATCTGAGCCATTCATTTTCGATCGCATCATCATTATGACTTAGAAACGAATTCGATTTGGGGTCTCACATTCGAGTCGCCATAAAGGCTAATTGGCCCGGCCGAGTCCAAACGTTTGACCTAAACTAATTCAAAAGATTCAGGTTTGACTAGGAGTTTAAAATAGCAAATAAATTTATAAAAATCTGAAATTTTTCAGAGACGATATCGATGATATAGATCCCATATAAATTTTGAAAACTCATCGCTATTTACTTAAATAGTTAATTTAAAATTCCCAACCGAATAGGTTTAAATAAAGAACATAGATTTTTCTTAAGTTCAAACCGATTTCTAAAAATTTGACAAAATTATATTTATTCATGATAAATAATCTAGTATTCGATTAAATGATTTCCCGAGGTTCTTTCCAAGCATTAACTTCAGCTTTTTCTTTTCAAGTTTTAAATTTGACTTGAATTTTAATTTTTGAATGCAACCAATTGTGCAAATGATTCAAAAGTCATGTATGCTCATAAAATGTGTACAATTTCCATTTTTTCCGGGCGCGACATCAATATTTTTGGCGCTAACACAACTTTTCCCAAGTGCGTAAACGCAGGAGACTCAATCACATAACCTCGACGGTAGAAGCAAAATCCAAGAAATGTATTTTATCGAGAGTTTTATTATAACCGCCAGAAATTCGAATTTTCCTGAGGGAATTACTATTCCCTTGACCAAAATAGTAAAACTTGACAAATGCTATGGGCCTGTCAAGATAATTCGACCACAGTTTTCTCCGTTTTCTAGTAGTGTATGCCGCGTTTAAGCAAGCAAAATAAATATTCAGTACTGATGATCAGGAGTGTACGTACACAATTAATTAGTACTAGTGTGGACAAACACGACAGGTTGCTGCTAGCTAGCTAGCTAGGAGTACGATGCAAGCTCAGTCACTGTTACATGGGTTAACATACATAAACACAAAAAGCTGGTGAGAGATTAAGGCAACTCCTTTGTTTTTTGAGGGCAAGAAAAATCCCACTATAATAATCCTAATAAAGAAAAAACATATAAATTCTCTCGTTATAACAATGCATATATATATTTATGTGTGTGTGTGTGTGTGTGAGAGAGAGAGAGAGAGAGAGAGAGAGAGAGAATTCTGACTAAGGATAATTTGTGTCGTAGAGGTTGGCTAGGGGATAAAACCTGTGTTTTTTTTTGCGGAATGAATGAAAGTATCAATCATCTTTTTTTGGTTTGTCCATTAGCGAGGTTCATTTGGAATGTTGTGGATTGTGTATTTGGTTTGACTTGCCCTCCAGTAAACATCCATCAGTTGATGACCAGCTGGATAGGAAGGTTTGCTAGGAGGACAAGGAAATTGATTTTGGTCGGCATAGCTGCTGTGGTATGGAGCATTTGGAGAATGAGCAATGCATCCTGTTTCAAGCATAAGTGGCCCTCAGAACCAATGCAAGTAATTTTTTATATTTGTCGATGTATTGAGCTTTGGGCCAATATGCAGAAGGAGGACAATCAGGACTTGCTGGTCAAGGGCGCTAAGGTGCTGAGTCAAGTGGCGATGGAAGTTTTTGGGGCGAGAAGGAGATGGACAGCATGGACCAAGAAGTTGACGAATGGGCCTGATCACGGTGGTAGCTAACATGGGTGTTGTCGATTTCCTTCACTGGGATTTTGTCTTCAATCAGATAGATAGATGTCCTTTGTAGTTCTCCTCAGTTGATGTTCTGGTAACTTTGTTTGTAATCACTGCTAGGTGGTTTTCTGTTTGTAGTGGAATGCTTGGTAAACTTTTGTAATTTGGTTTCTTCTAATAGAAATAGGAGAGACCTTGTTGGTGTTTTAGGACCGAACTTACGTAAAGATTGTTTGATTCGGGGGTTCCTCTAGGCTCAAACTCACATAGAGATAGAGACACGGGGATTTTTATACAGGTTCGGGCCTTCTCCTGGGAGAATAACAACCCTACTCCTGTGTGTATGTATTGAGTATGCTGGATTACAAAAATAGAGCCAAAGACTAGAGTATTGTGCTTCTAATGATCTTCGACGCTTCGATTGTCCTAATGATTTCGCTTTTATATGATCCTCAAGGTGTACCGCTGTTCTCCAAAGGTAAAGACCGCCTTAATGTCCCGATTATTAAGCCGTCACTGGAAGTTATTATAGGAGTAGTAACGTTCCCATGCTGCCAGGCAGTTATCACCATATCAAAGGAGTTAAAATCGTATCATTATTCCAGAGAATAACCGCATAATTTACTGCCCATATCTTGAATATGGTGCGGAAGATTCTCGATCGACTAGGCCTACATGTCCGTAAGCCCCTGCCGATTAGGACCTGGTCGAGAAGAGCTTACGACGGTGGTGGTCGAGAAGATCTTACGACCACGCATCGATCGTAGAAGAACTTACGATCATAGGATAGTCGAGAAGGACTTACGACTATGGGGTAGTCGTAAGAGGACTTACGACTACTAGGTGGTCGTAGAAGAACTTACAACCTCCAGCTTCTCCCTTGTGGCTATTAAGGGGTATACTCAAGAGTTATATGACGTCATTATTATCTATAATATGAATTATAGATATATAATAAAATGAGGATTGTTATATCCTTGTCAGACCTCTTTTCAAAAAAAATTGTATATATGTATATATGTATATATATATATATATATATATATGTGTGTGTGTGTGTGTGTGTGTGTGTGTACACACACACACATTATATAACAAACACGTTTGTATCTTCAATCATATAGAAATATTATAGCTATTTAACAAAGACAACTGTATCGTAATATCTAGCCGCACAATTGTGTAGGTAATTCCCTGGTTGATCGGCCGGCCAATCAATCCTAACTTAGCATGCTCCCTACTTCACGGTGCCAGACGAGGATGATGCGAGAGTCATTGTCACCTCACCGTATGCTGCGCAGATTTAATGTACTAGTTACGCAAATTGCAAGCTCCATTCATCCATCCATCCATCACACACACACACACACACACACACACACACACACACACACACACACACACACACACACACATATATATATATATATATATATATATATATATATATATATATATATATATATATATATATATATATATATATATATATATATATATAAATGGTATGATACTCATGGGAGTACATACTCTCACTTTTTATATACAACTTAAATCGTATGATGATACCTCTTTATCAATTTAAGCATACTCCAATGATGATTATAAGATACCTCAAAGTGAGTTCCATTAAAAAAATCATTAAAGTCCACTTTTTGTAGCAAAAATTATATATACCTCTTTTATATATGAAAAAGGGTATATAACAAAATAAATAAAATTTCAATTTCAAGCAATGAAATTTTTACAATCAACGTCGTTGTCCTTTATTTTCCTCAAGACAACCACAAATTTTATGTTGATGGATTGATAGTAATTGTCCATATCCGAAGGAATAGCTAGCCTTGGACATGCCGATATACTAACTATATATAATCATCATGTCCTATTTTTCCTACTAGAATCCAATTATTTTATTTTGGCCCACTAATTATCATGATTAAGCTCTAGGCCTTACCGATGATCTACCACCGACTTTTTAGCTTGTATATCCTCCTGTTTTTGCCTGATTTTCTTTAATAGAAATTGTTATACCACCAAATTATAATTGTAGATAATCATAATGATTCGATACTCCTGTATCCAGCTACCCCCCCTTTAAAATGTCTACTGATATTTGCTATTTTTATTTAATCTTTACTAACTCAATCGTTATTATCCACCAAGATTATATTGGCACCATGATGACAATGGTCTACCATTCTTTAATACTTATCATAACACCCAAGTCTGTCATTACCTATCAAGAGGACTTAGGGACCATATAACTATGATATGTCATTCTCCACCCTCCGATCATATCATCTAGATTAATTCATACATTGATTTCACATAAGTACTAGTGATCCAATTTCAAGCAATTATACCCATTCCTATTGATCAACTACCTTTCGATTGATTCTAATCGCACACAATTGTATTTGATTACACCAATTATCATATAATTCATTACCATCTAATTTACTGATGCTAAATCAATACCTTATGGTGCGAATCAAAATTTTCTCTAGTACCATTTTGATTAAGCTAATTCTTTTATTGATCACATTATGTGCATAAATTCACTAATACTTGCGATTTCTATTATTCCACTGATATGCCACACATTTGATTTATTCTAAATATCATATAATATCCCTGATACATTAACTATTTATCGTGCAAGTCCTCTACGACATTGTCTAAACCTAAGGATATAGCATGTATCGATCCATTGTCCGGGACGTCTTACGTGCCTTCCATCAAGTGTCTATTTCCCTTAGTCAAGGACTGCTTCATCTTGACGTTGCATGCTGGTTATGTTGGTATTGACATCTGGTGGTGCTTCCAACAAGAGAGTAGCATGATATAGGGAGAAAATCGCGGGGATAAGGTCACTAAACCCATTTTTCCTTTTAAAATTTAGGATTTTACATACGAAGAGTCGAGAAGGTTCAAACAATCACACAAATTTTAAAACAAGCTTTTCCCGTGACTGCGAAATACGACGCCCATGGGCAAAATAGGCAGTGCATAGGTTCCAAATGAAATCTCACGACAGTACAACACCTACTCGCGAAAATACACACATGGGAGTGCATAGTTCTGCGCACAAGGTTTACTCAAAATGAGATTGTCCTATCTTAGCAAGTTGTCACATTCCTAAACTTAAGTATTTGAAGTTCGGATAAGGGAAGAGGAAACCAATCACTTTTGTGAAATCAAATGAAGATCTGACATAGGTAAGAAAGAGTAATCTTTAGGAGGAGGGGTGAGAATGAGAAATATTACTTATGTTTTTCGTAAAGCTTTTGTAGGAGAAGATAGGTTTTGAAAACCTCCACTAATGAAACTAATGGCCATACTAACTAAGGTCACGACCTAAAGTCGATATGCTTTGATACCAAGCCTATCAGACCCTAAATTTGGAACTTGGAACCTACTATGTATATTTATGTCATTCCCTAGATCAGTAGCTGGCACACACAGTTACATTGTTGGTTCAAACACATATCACGAAAATGTAAAGCTATTGCATAATATTAAACAAAGCGTAGATATACCTTACGGCTTTTGACTTGTAGAATGGCCGAGCAAGCCAAATACTTTCAGAGACCAGCAGTGAAAATAGAATCAAAGTGTAATGCGTGGAACCCTCATGATATGCCCACCGGCAATCAACTGTGGGCTTGCAACCTAGTTCTTGGCCTTCTTGATCTTAGTCTTGATCAACACTCATACTTATCCATGTAGCCTTCATTTATGCTTACGGACTAAAAGAATGTAAATAGCGAGCATGAGTATACAACCATACTCACGAGCCAACACACAATGCAATTGTTATAAATGCAAGGCTAAACAAAGGAATGGCTTGTAGTTCTTTTATTTGCATAAAGCCACTTGTTTGAAATAGGGTAAGTAGTAGCAAAACCTGAGACTTAGCATTTTTAACTAACACAGGTTTTAGAAACTGAGTTTTTGTTGTAAAGTACTAGTGGAGATTTCGTCTCCTATATCATTGAGTGGCTCCGTCCACTCAATGCTCAGGCTATCCCGTAATTATCACTGGTCCCCGACCAGGCCATTTCAAATCCCTAGGGTCCCGCCCTACCTTTTTCCATTCCATCCACAAATTGTTTTTATAAAAAGGAAAGCTATATCAAGCAAGTTCTCAGCACCGCTCTTGACCGTGAGCACGGCTATCTAGATAGTTTTCTTACTCTACAGAGTCCGTACACTTTACCCACAAGAGATAATCAACTTATAATGTCCGTCTGGCACACTTCCGTAGGTGTGCGACTAAGATTATTATCACAAGGTCTTTACAATGTCCCACCTTATTGCACTTTCACACCACTAGTTAACACCTCCTTAGGCCGTGCCCCCGGGAGGTCTCCCATTGGTGCCGTGCAAATCGGTTACTCCCTTTGCGCTTTGTACACTCCACACATCCACCAGTGGTGAAATTGCGAGGAGGCGGACAAATTAGTTAACCAGGTCTTAATTGTTAAGACTTGTGGTTGCACTATTTTATATGAGAGGTCATTACTAGATTCGGTCCTTAATTGACTCAGGCAGTACATCCACATACCAACTCTCTCTCTCATGCACCTAGCACCAGCTACTCTTTCCAGCCACCCGAGTCAAAATCTATTTTTCAGGTTTTCCTTTGTTTTTAAAATATAACCTTTCTAGCCAACATACCAGCCAGGCTTCCGGCCTCGACTGCCTAAATCCATTTTTCAAATATTTTTAATGATGTTTCGGGCAACTTAATGCCCACATGACAATGTATCTAAGCAAGACTAAGCATGACACTTAGATACAGACTTATAAACTAGTATGTTAACCATTAATTCTAGGGTGACAAGGATAGTGTCCAAATTCAAGGATTGAAAGTTTATACACAATTATTATTAAGGCATTAACTATGAGCTAGACCAATATATTTGTATAAAACATAGCAATACATTTTCATAATTTAAATAAATATAATTGCAAAAATTAGGTGCAATACGATCAAAGTATTGACTCGTCTTGCTCAATATTCTGATACGGCTCAATATGTTGATAATCGCCTTGCTCAACATTCTGATAAAGCCCAATATTATGATAATCCTAGTCTTGTTATTGTTCTGTCTCGAACTGTTGTTCCACCATAACTTCAGATTATATCTACGCAGAATACGTTTAAATCCAAGAGCGTATGAAAATAATCAAATGAAAACCAATAAATCCAAATACACTCAACAAAAGGAAAACACTTCAATTAAGACTAAACATATTTATCGGCATCTTGAAAGAAGAGAGTACTTTAGATAAGACCAAAATATACTCATCTGAAGCTGATGCAGAAAATACTACAGACAAAGTACATCCATTGACATTTGGAATGAAGAAAATACTTCAGACCAAAGCAAATAAATCTAACAAGGACAAAGAGAATGTTCACAGGAACATTCCTCTCTTGTTACCTAGATGGGGGGAGATTACCTAGTTAGGTAATACTCACAGATCTGCTTTCTGATCACGGATTGTCTGATTACTGGGAACAGATACTGATGGATGATAGCTAAAGCCTAGGTGATGATGTTTGGTAGACAGATTTCTGTTATCCACTAGGGAACGTACCACCGCTGCTCTAATGATTATTCTAGTTATTACTTTCTATTTACCGAGGAAGTTCCATGTTAGTCAGGTGAGACCTATGCATAAGTATGGGGTTGGCTATGGGTGAACATAAGTCTTACCGACACATGGGACCTAGCTCATTTAATAGTTTATCTTATCAGTTTATATTTATCAAGGTAATTTCATGAGCCTTAGCTCGAACTCCCAAGCATTGGCTGGATATCAGCCCTACACTAGATCAGGGGTGTTTATAGGTTAGATTTGGGTTTCATTTTTGAAGTAATCTTGGTTAGCTTTATTACTTGTGTGGCTAAACATGCAATAAGGTAAACTTTTTTGCATTAGGATGATCTTTAGCTACAAGGCCTCTCACTGTTGTTTTAGCAACACAAGTTACTATTTAAAATGAATTATTGCTCTACTGCCCTTTTAACTAATCACTAGGTTACAATCTCATTTACATCCTTTCTTCTAATCTAGAGTCTTGAAGATCCTAATTGATATGGTCTATTCATCATCATTTGACATACAAGGCTGTAAATGTATATACTTTTATCCTAGCCGTACTTTTTAATTGCGCTCTCGATTAACCCTAATGATCATCTAATTGGTTTAGCTAACAGCATGAATGGTAATGGAAACCTACTTCATTAATCTTCTTAACCTAACTATTGATTATTTAGTTAACAGGGACTTGCTAGTAGGTGATGCTATTAACTGATTGTTATGGGGCTTCTAGGTAACTATTTAGGTTTGAAATGATCCCTCGACAATCATACACTTATGAAGCACTAACTGTTGTTTAATAGCTTATTGCTTACTGTAATGACAGAAACTAACTAACCTACTAACTGTCTTTTAATTAACGTCTCATCGATAAAGGGGGCTCTTCGCCGATTACTATTTCCTCAAAGCACTACTAGTCATTGTCATTTACCTCTACTGACATTGATATTTCAAACATAACTTGTCTCTTACAATACTCAACTTAGCTAATTACTCAATCAAACTCTAACTATTCTTGATTAGCCCCTAGTCTATATAACTACATCTTGTAACTGGACATCTATTAGCTAAGTAGCTTACTAACAAAACCTAATTGACCACTAAAGGGTGAGAATCCACTGACATTCACATACATACTCAGATTCATAGAGGGATGGAGGGCCACTGACAGCCACTGGATCATATCCACTGACTATTACTATCCTGAAAACACAACTTATCAATTGAGCAGTTATAAACTAATTAATCTTGTCTTTGCAATTTTGCTATGAAAAACACTGACTAACCATTTTCTATTGGCCCTCAACTCTGCTTAATCTATCCTTCCACAATTGAATTTCTCTAGTCATTTCTATTCACTGATGGGCCTACTATCATATACTCACTCTATCAATTTATTTACTATCTAAACTAATCAATATGAAATTTCTAATCTTCCCAGCCAACTACATACTCTATCAAAGCTTTCAGCCAACCACTGGTTTTGTTGAGGCTCACTGTCATTGCCAACACAGAGAAAACAAGAAGCTACTCAGGAGTAAAGGAAACAGAGGAGGCCTGAGCGGCTTGGGGCGGCCTTCTGGCATGGGAAGCAAGGAATGCAACCGGCGATCATAAAATGGTCCCCGAGGGGTAAGTTGGGCTAGGGCTCTTGGTGTCTTGAGTAGCTGCGCACGGACGTGGGTTCACGATGGGGCGCGGCGGGCGTCTTGAGGAGCAAAGGGCGCCGAGTGGAGGTGGGGAAGAACGAGGCGAGCATGAGATCCAGAGGGGTGGTAGGAACTCACCCGCGTGGTTGGGCGCGGAGAGGAGGTCGGAGGCGGGCCAGCGACGGTGACCATGGGTGGCGCGGCAATGGCTTCATGGTGGCGGCGCAGCGGTGAAGGGGAGCCGGTGTGAGTGATGGGGGAGGATCCGTGGGGGTCTAGGGGTGCTCCATCATGACCGAATCGACCGAAGGTGGACCGAGCGAGGAGGGCGACGCGAGTGACGGTTTTGGGTCGGAGATAGGGAAGAAGATGCCGGCACGGTGCTCCAGTGGTGGAGACTCCTAATTGATGGAGGGGTTTTAATGGTGAGGCAGTGGGATGCGCCAGGACGTGATCGGTGGCGAGGGCTTCTTGGGCTTCCAAGCGGTGAGGTGGTGGCGGCGGCGGCGAGAGTGGCGATTTTGCTCAATGGAGTGAGGGGGGAGACAAGGGAATGGTAGGGGGGCGAAGGAGGAACAACAACAATGAGTCGGGGAAGCTGCAGGCTACCATTTATAGGCGAGCGACGAAGTGCTCCATGGTGGCCGGCGGCTTGGGCGCGATAGGGACGAGGCAACGGGAGTGATGAGCACGGTGCAGGGCCACGACGTGGCAGGCGCGCTCCAGAGAAGGCCACCGGGAGAGAGGAGGTGATGGCGCTGTTGTTGCTCGGCCGACGAAAGGTGGAGGGAGAGAAGGATGGTTGCGTTGGTTTTGGACCAAGTGGTCCGGCTGCAACAGATGCCCAAACCGGTTTGGCCAGAGGAATAGGAGATGAGGGAAAAGAAGTGAGATGTAAAATATGATGATCAACCAAAGTCTGGTATTTAGCTAAGAACATCCTTGTTAGCAATTGATAAATTCTGATATCCGCAGGAGAATCTTAATTGGGCTTTTGAACATATTAGTGTATTAGGTTTCGAATAGGTCTTTGATTTTAGGTTTTACATTTCATGTAATATTCCAAGGGGCAATACTCTAGGTATATCTTACTTCTGCAATTTATGTTCCTAGAGTTTTCTGTAATTAGGGTTTTCGTTTCTAGGGTTTTTGTCTTCAGGGTTTATGTTTTCAACCCTTAGGGTTTACATTGCTAAGGTTTTATGTAGTTACTACCTATGCCGGCAAAAGAAATGTAGCTCAAATATTCCCAAAAATGCAGGCCAGCAAAATGACAATAGACAATACACAAAAAGTTTTAAAAATCCTGTATTTTTACATTTGGGCACTTTTGGGATGTTACATTATGCAAGTAAGAAATCATAAATCGTTACCACTAGGCGTCTAGTGCAGCAAAATAAAAGTTGGAGCAGCTTGGTCTAACGTCGAGCGTGTCGAGTAGTGGTTGTAGTCGACTGTCCAACGTCCTCGGCATCGATCGTCTCCTCCAGCAACCTCTTGCGTTGTTTGCGTAGGTCGCGGATCGTCCTCGACCAGCGCATCAGTAATCGCAGCAGCGTCTGTATGGTATTCACAAGTCCTGGGGTGGAACGCCGTACGGCATGGCCTTTGGGAGATGGTGGCTAGGTTTTGGTGGTGTGTAACTCATACATCCAAAAGCCTCCATGCCTCCCCTTATAAATAGTCCATAACGGATCTAATCCAAACTAGTATGTTCCAACCTGTTAAGTGTGAGACCCAGTAGATTCATGTGTAATCTGTCGTGACTCGAAAAATCCTTTTCAATCATAAGTCGGCACCGGTTCCTAGCAGGACATAGCGACTCCCGAATACACATAAAGATTATATTGGACTAACCTTATGCAATATGGTATGCAACCAGGTCCTTGTTACTCATGACTAGTTCGTAACTCCTTATGACCAGTTCGCATCTGGTCACAACCAAATCATAACACCTTAGGACTAGTTCGTCGACCAGTTAGTGATCGTATACGACTAGATATCGACCAATTCATATCTGAATTGACTAAACGACATGCTTATGAATTCTCCTTTTACCTCACGGTATCTATCGAACTCCTGGTGAGATATATGTCATCCGTGGACTGTTCAATCTTTTCTCAATCTAGTGACAGATAACTTCATATGGCCCACTCTTCAACCACTAGTGGCACGGCTATGCACTTCCTTTATCTGATCACATCGAAGGGTCTAGAGATATCTCTCCTATTATCTGACCATTCACATTCATCCACGTGTTTCATAGCATACCCGAAAGTTACCTTTATAACTACCCAGTTACGGAGCAGCAATCGGTAATATGAGGTCTAAGGATTTATACATCATCATTGCTTGAGACCAACTGATGACACGTAGAATCATAACAATCTCAGTAGTATCTCAAGGTGGGTCAATTCAATATCATGTTCTTTAACATGTATTTACATTATTGATTCAATATCCCTATACACTACTATAGAGAAGACTATATTGGATACCTCGTCACAGACGATTCCCCAAAATAGATCAAGTGTGGGTCGGTTTTCTCGACCCACACTTGATCTCTGAGCAATGCATCAATGACAATGCATCCTACGCCGAGGATTACGTAACAACGGGACTGCATACTCACAATGACAAGGAGTACATACTTGTACCCTATAACCAGGGGTAAGTGCTTCACTCATTGCTATACTTATTGATTTGTACTTCATATGCAACACGAACTTAGTTTTAAGGACTATGATGGCATACATGTGTTGGTAGCACTGGATTCTAATTGTCATTGTACCAAAGTGGAACAAGATAATATACCTTGATTCCCTAATCAAGAGCCAGCACGACTTCACACTTGTGCAACAATTAATTGACAGGTAAACTCATTTCATTCATAAATAATTCTATGTACCCTTTGTTTGCAATGGTTGAGGCTAACTTTTTCGAATCACGTAGGTCGTTCGCCGCGTACATTGCCAAAAGAGGGAGACATGTGGAAGGGAACACCACACTATGACATGTGGCACAATTTTTGGTACCCGCTAGTACATAATAATCCTATATCACACTTCGTAATGATGCCTCTCAAGGTAAACAAACCTATGTATGTAATTCTATTTTTGCAGTGCCACCAGCAGCTACAGGGCAACATATGTGGATTCTATGTTTGCTGCCATATGTAAGAAATCATAGGTGGTAGGCCCAAGGATCCATAGGTTTGTCAATCTCACATTAATTATTTTCTACTTATCATATATATATATATATATATATATATATATATATATATATATATATATATGTATATATATATAAGTGCTTACGTCTTTACTCTTCCTAGCGACAAGACATCAACATCCGTTCAAGTACAGTCCAAATGAATGAACTCTCCAATATTCGAGGACAGCTCGCCATCTTCTTAAAGACGGAGGTCATTGACTCAAAAGGAGAGTTTCACACGGCCGAGACTGAATAAAAATTTTAGTGACAAACAATGTTTTCTTGCTGTATATGTAAATATGTTGTAAAAATATTATGACAATTCATCTATAATCAATCTATAAATTTGTTTATCTGTGATCGATATATGTGTATCTGTGATATATCTATGTATTTGTGTATTTGCCTATATCTGTTATCTGCATATTGTTTTCAGAGGGCATGTCTAGCATTTCTTGAGGCTAGCCCAAAAAAGGAAAAAAATTCTATATATAGAGCGAACTATCACAGACAGTTTTGTGATATAAACCGTCTGTGAATACCTATTATCACAGACGGCTAGTTAGTGATATGTAGCCTGTCACAGACGGTTGGTAAACACAATCGTCGTGATGGCGACATATCGACGGTTTTTGTGCACCAACCGCTCGTGATATGCAACCGTCGCGCAGCGGTTGGTAAACACAACCGTCCATGATGGCGACATATCACGAGCGATTACATTGCACCAACCGCTCGTGATATGTAGCGTCATCACGAGCGGTTAGTAAATACAACCGCTCTCGGATTGTCGACATATCACGAGCGGTTTCGTGGTCAAAGCCGCTCGTGATAGTTGGCGCTCACGCATGTATATTTATACGAACCGCTCGTGTTATGACTTATCACATATGACTAAAAACCATTCAGGATAATTGTCTGCATTATCACGAATACAGAAATCGACGGTTCGTAAACCGCGTAATGAGGGTTTAGAACCGCTCACGATGACCCTCTCGTGGTAGTGACATCTATGACCTGTGAAACATCAATCAATACATATGTTGGTTGATAAGTCACTGGTGTCCCGACCAGTGATATCCGACGAGGGATACTTTAGAGTGACATTATACGATTATTAAAAAGTTTCACCAACAAGTCACATATTTGCTAATCTTTATAAATGATAATTCATCAAAGGAACATATTAACATTTATTCTACAACTCATACATATAAACGTGATACCGTTATCTCTACGGCTGCCGCTTAGGGCATATCCACTTACAGCACAATGCATGAATGATCGATCCATGATTACGGCGGCTGTACAGGGCACTAATACGGGTGCGAAGGCGGCAGCCATGGGGTGGCACTGGACGGCATTAAAAATGGGTGGCTACGGCGGTGCAGCGGTGATCCATGGCTAATTTTTCATTGCAGGCACCCTTGTCGGGAGGGAATTACTAGCTATAGCTGACACGCACGAACGTCGTCGTCGTCGTCCACAACCGCAGCAGCTCTGACTTGTGGTCGAGGTGAGAGCGGGACAGCTGCTTCGCAACTCCATTCCCCGCGCCGGCAAAGGCAAAGGCAAAGGCGCAAATGCAAATGCAATCATGGTGGGCGGCAAAAGCTTCGGCCAATTCTCATCCGCAACCTCAGCTATCGTCGTGTTCGTTCTGACGGTTTCTTCTCTGAGGTTCCCAACTAAGGGCCACTTCGTGGAGTAAGATTTCTCTCTCTTATTGCTCTCGTTAGATAACATCCATGTATTTTCTATCTATAATAAATCTACAAACAACTAGTCATATTCGAGGTACCTACTTCACTTTAGACGTCTAGGTAGAAAAATCCCACACAATCCTTAAATCAGAAATAAAATAAAATAATTAGGAATTCTCTCATTAATTAGGGGGGGAAATAGGAGATCTACACCACTTATTTTGGTGTGCCTAGATTATAACGGTGTAGATTAATCACATATAAATATTACACTTGTATAAAAAAATACAAACTATATTTTCAAATGTGTTAAGAGCTACATAACAGAAACAATACAGGCGCGGCGCCAGGGGGGTGCCTGTGGTGCATAGGCACCCCCAAAAAAAGAGTGTAAATTATTTTTAACTATATATACGTTTTGGAATTCAACAATTTTTTTTAGCTATGGCACTTGGGCTGACCAAATTTCAGCAATTCAGCCCAAGAAGTTTTGGAAGTACTAGAATTAGATGAGATAGAAAGTGGCCGTGGATTAAATCAAGAGATGGGGTTAGCTAGGCCCGGTGACACTCGTTGGGGTTCTCATTATAGAACTATTTTGCATATTATTGATATGTATTCAACAATCCGCAAAGTACTCATACAGCTTAGAAAAGACCCCTCACAGAAGAATAGTTGGCCAAAAATACATGCTATGGTGGGAGCCTTTGAGTCATTTGACTTTGTTTTCAATGCACACTTGATACTTGTCATACTTGGATACACAGATGAGTTGTCTCGGTCTTTGCAAAAGAGAGACCAAGATATTATTAATGCTATGACACTTGTTAATTTGGCTAATGATAGAATATAACGAATGAGGTGTGATGGATGGGAAGAATTCCTTCAAGAAAATGTAACATCATTTTGCACTAAATATGGCATCAAAGTTCATAAGCCGGATGGTAGATATGTGCCTTATGGAAGATCATCACGTTTGTACCCAAAACAAACAAATGATGATCATTTTAGAAGGGAAGTGTATATTGGCATCATTGATAATATTCTCCAAGAGCTTGACAATCGGTTTGACAAGGTTAATATGGGGTTGCTTCTTTGCATGTCTGCTTTAAATCCTCTGAATTCATTTGCTTCTTATGATAGGGACAAAGTGCTTAGCCTTGCCAACTTTTATTTCAATGATTTTTCAAGCACGGGTTTAATGAGACTTTCTTTCCAACTTGATAACTTCATTGATGATATGCGAAGCGATGATAGATTTAAGGGCCTAAAGAATCTCGGTGAGCTTTCTACTAAGCTTATTGAAACAAGAAAACATGACATTTACAAGTTAGTGTGCTTGCCTCTCAAATTGGTATTGCTCCTACCGGTGGCAACGACGAGCGTTGAAAGAGTATTTCCGGCGATGAATCTTGTGAAGAACAAGTTGAGAAATAGTATGAGTGATCAAGTATTGAATGATTGTTTAGTCACCTTTACAGAGCGAGATATCTTTCTGAAGGTTAGTGATGATGATATAATCAAGTGCTTCCAAGGAATGAGATCGCGTCATGTGGTATTGTGATTTCCATTAGCTATTGAGGACTCTTTTATTCATGTAAGATTTTATTTGAATTATTTGTATTGCATTATTAACTAATTTCGAACTCTTTTGTGTATTTTTTTGGACTTGTGAAATTACATATGTGCCGTACAAGATTTTTTTTCATCCTTGAAGTGTGCACCCTCATTACTAAATTCCTGGCTCCGCCACTGAAACAATATGTTGTAATATATAACCGTGCAATTGTGCAGATAATTCCGCTAGTTATCTAATAAAAGATGATGATAGGAAATTTACGACTAGGAACAAAAGAGGGAAATATTCTAGAAAATATCACAAAAAATAAAAATCTAACCTTTTAATTTTCTATACCCTAATTTTAAAACATTAGATTTTATATATGGCTTAGAGATATAAGAATTTGAAACAATCATCGCAAAAAATCCAGCCTTTAATTTGATACCCTAACTTGAAGTTTTAGGGGGTGTTTGGTACGGCTGGGCTTTTATGAAAAGTGGCTTCCTCTTCTTGCATCGCAGAGCTTTCCTAACAAGGGTGAACGATCGAGTTTTTCTGGTTTAGTGTTTGGATGTTTGGCTTTTAGGTAGGCTAGTTGCAGCTTCCGATATGTGAAATGTCTGAAATGTTCACACTACTATAAAACAGGCTATAGTAGACGCTTTATCACGCGGTTCCTTTGGAACCGCTCTCGTTGGGTATGTCCCACGGCGGGTGGCGTGGGAAGCCTATCACGAGCATGTATTTTTTAGAACCGCTCGTGATAGTCATATATCACTGAGCGGTTTGTAATAGAACCGTCAGGAATTATCCTGAGCGGTTCTATTCACAAACCGCTGCGGATAATCCTCAAATCGCTGAGCGATTCTAGAAGAGAACCGCTGTGATATCCTTCGCCGCACCGCCATCGCCACTCATCGCCGCATCGCCATCGCCGCAATTATCATAAACGGTTTGTAATTAGAACTGCTCGTGAATGATCACGAGATGGTTCTATTAAAAACCGCTCGTGATAGGGCGTATCACGAGCGGTTCTTAACAAGAACCGTCTCGATTGTTGGGCGGAAACGAAAATTTGAACATAATGGGGGTAAGTGCCAAACTCGCTTTATATAACCTCCATCTCCTCCTCTGCGGTCTCTCCTCCTCACAGACTCATACCTCCATCTCCTCCTCTGCCGTTTCTCCTCCTCACCTTGCGCCCGGCCTCGCCGAGCTTGTCGCCGGCGGCCTCCTCCAACTCGCCCGACCTCTGCCACCTGCCTCCCACGACCTCGTCGCCTCGGCCTCCACTTGTCGCCTGGCCTCCCACGACCTCACTCTCTCTACCCCCTTTGCTTTGTGATGTGGATTACCGAGTTGATGCTTGTGATGTGGGTGATGCTACCGTGATGTGTGTAGTTCATGTTGAGTTATTTGGTTTGGGCAAAAATATGGTTGGTAGATCGCGCACCGTTCGGTCAAATCATCATAACTTTTGCATACGAACTCCGATTATGACGTTCTTTGGCTCGTTGGAAAGCTAACGAAAAGCTCAATCCGAAAATACATAAGTCAAGGTTAGATTCTCTTCATGAGGTCTCAAAAAGTAAAACCCCAAAAAGGTCGTTTAGGGCCTCTAAACGGCCTCCAAGTTTTAGCAATTGCTGTTTTTTTTTTTTGCCCCGTAAAAGTGTAGGGTCACGGGTAGGCTACGATAGCTACAAACAAAAATTTCTACCACGCTAACCAGATGCCAAGCAAGTAGATGATCACGGATCGTTACCAACAGATGTGCAGAGCAATGAAGAAGGATTGAGCATCTGTCTAACGAAGAGCACGCCGATGAAGCGGTCGTAGTCGATCGCCTAACGCCCTCACGAGCCGATCGTCTCCTCCAAAGAATGTCTGCGGTTCCTTGTGAAGATCGCGGATCGCCCTCAAGCGCAACAATCGTAGTAGCGCCTCTACGGATCCACACGCCCGGGGAAGGAACAACCGAACAGCGGTGCAAAGCACCAAGTCGCACGGTGGAGCTCTCAAGGAGATGGCGGCTAGGGTTTCGTGGTGTTTCACGATACTCCCAACAAACCTCATGCACCTCCTTATATAGAACTCGTGGACGGATCCTATCCGGACATCGCCATTTAATCATATTCAGATTGGTTTGTTCCAACCCGTTAAGTGTGTGACCCAGAGGTTCATGTGTAGTTCGGTTGTGACTCGAAACCGCTTTAGATCACGAGTCGAAGCGGCTCCTAGCGAACATATCGATTCCCGAATACACACAAATTATATCGGACGAACCTTAATGCAATATGATCTACGACTGTGTCTTCATCACTTACGACTGTGTCCTATCTCAGATACTGATCATTCAGATGTGGTCACGACGATTCAGAACTCCCACGACTGTGTTACGACCACTCAGGATTACGTTCGACCGGTCACGACTAGCTCAGATTTGCATACGACCACCAGAATCGCTCGACCGAGCGACCTACTCGTGTATACCCCTTTGCCTCACGATGTCCGGGTTGAACTCGGTGAGATGTTGTGTCATCTATGGACTGCTCAATACTTTCTCGATCGAGTGTCGATAACTTTACGTGGTCGAACACTTCGACTACTAGTGGCATGGCCATGCACTTTCTTTATCCGATCACAACGAGGCCCAGAGACATCTCTCTGTTATGTTAGGAGGGCAAATCCCATATCCAACCGGTCACATTCCTCTCCATGTTTGAGCATACCCAAAGCTACCTTTATAACTACCCGATTCACGGTGTAGCGTTTGGCAACCCTAAGAGTGCTCTTACACATGTAGGAAACCATGCCGATCTCGTGTCTAAGGATTATACATCATCATTGCTTGAGACCAACTAACGACACATAGATTCATAACAATCTCAATAGTGTCTCAATGTGGGTCTTATCCAACATCATGTTCTCTAACATGTGTCCATATTATTGGTTTGATATCTCCATATCTATGACTCGTGAAACATAGTCATCAACCAATGCATATGCTAGTCTATTCATATGTGTCCTCATATGTTTACGACTAGGGATCGTATAAGAATAATTATCGCAGGAATATAGAGTTTCACAACCAAGTCACATACTTGATAATAAATATTAACAATATTATTCTAGGAACAAGATAACATATTATCCAATGTCATGAACATAATGAAATATAATCATCTCTATGATTGCCTCTAGGGCATATTTCCAACAAAAAGGCTATCATAGACGGTTCTAAACAAGAACCGTCTGTGAAAACTCATCACGCGAGCGGTTACAACAAGAACCGTTTGTAAAATACCTTCATGAGCGATTTTTGATGAAAACCGCTCGTGATAATAGCCTTCACAGCGGTTTCAACAAAAACCGCTCAGGATAGTGCGTATCACGACGGTTTTGAACCGTCAGTGATAACCACTGTTATCACAGCATCAAATATAGGCGGTTCGAAACCGCTCGTGATGACGATGCCCAACCGCCTGCGTGATGAGGCTTCCTGTAGTAGTGTCATGAGGATAGTAATGGCTTGTTTGATATCGTTTAACGCAATTAATAACATTTAATGGCAATTAACTTGGAAAATGTGTGCCACACTAAGGTAACTAGAGTGACAAGAGCAGTGTGTTATGCCAAGGTAACTGGAGTTACACGAACAATGTGACACGCCAAGGTAACTAAGTTACACGAACAATGTGTCACGCCAAGGTAACTGTGATAGTACAAGTTTATCACGCCACTAGCACTAGCGTGATAGTACAAGTCTATCACGCCACGGTCCCTAGCGTGACGATCCTTTAAACAGGAAACAACAACATCCACTACTACAAAAGGTTAATACTGGATGTCTCATCATATAAGGTTGACCAAAACCGTCTGTATTAAATACAATCATAGACGGTTTTGGTTTAGCGACTGTCTGTGTTACTGGCTGCCTTAAAAACTGTTTGTGAAGAAGTAATATCACAGACGGTTCGTGTTGAAAACCGTTTGTGACTTTCCGTCCTCATCATAAACGGTTCTGAATAAAAACCATCTGTTATAAGTATCTCCCTGATTTTACCATGAATTGAAATGCCCAACTCTTTAATTTTACTATGGCTTGAAGAAATACCCAACTCTGTGATTTTACCATGACTTGAAATCACTAGGCATTTTAAGTCACAGAGTCAGGTAAAATCGGGAGATACTTATCACATACGGTTTTTAATATGAACTGTCTATGATACTAGCTCATCACAGACAGTTTTTGTTTGAAACTGTCTGTGACTCGCAGAAATTTTTGAACGCTTGCACGGGAGGTGAAATATTTTGACACTGTTCTTATATATTATACCCACCCCCGCCTTATATTCCATCAGTTTCTCCCTCTCCCCTCCCCACGCCATGCTCCGGCGACCGCCCTTGATTCTCCGGCGCGGTTCGGCGAGGAGACACAGCCGACGATGAGGAGGAGGAGGAGGAGGGACGTGCATGAGCTCCATGTCTGCCGCAAGAGGTAGATTGTCGGAAGGTACGTGTATATCCCCAAAACATACATAATTTGTTGGCTGTTTGATGGTTCTTATTTTATTTGTAACTTTTATTATTTAATGTCCATAAATTTTGATTTAATTTTGTGTTACCTAAGGTCGGAGCGCTGCCAGAGGTTTTCAGTCGTCTCTCCTTTTCCTTGGCGACGAGCTTGAGTCGAACTCGGATGACATGCAAGAACAGTTTGTGATATGCTGGTGAGGTACATAGAGGAGCTCAAAAACCAATCCAAGAAGTCGACGAGTTCTTCAGGAGCTCAGAGGAACATATGGTTTCTAGCTAGTTTAACTTTATAATTTTATTCCTTTTTTTCCATTTGGAGGGGGACGTCGTGAAACCTTTTAGTGTCCTTTTTGCTAGATAGATCTATCCTACAATGTGTTTGCCATCAAAATTTTAATTGGATTTTAGTTGTCTTGCTAGAGGTTGCATATGGAAACTATTGTCTAGCAATTGATTGGTTTGACTCAAAATCTGATTTTTTTTGTAATAGAAAAAAGGGAGATTCAAGGATTTGCCACTGTCCTTTCGTGTGAAATTCAGGATTTGCCACTATTGTGAGGCTGACATGTGGTCCCAGGACCCACATGTCATCCTCACAGACAGTGGCAAATCCTGAATTTCACTCTTTAGCAGTGGCAAATACTCAATTATTCCTAGAAAAAACCATCACAGACGGTTCGCAGACGGTTCTGAACAAGAACCGTCTGTGATAATTACTATCATAGACGGTTCTTGTTTAGAACTGTTTGTGAAAATAGACTATCTGTAACATCCCAACCCGAGGGACACCCGAGAGGTTCTCCAAGACCTCCTGGGAAGTCCCTCCAGGACCTCCCAGGACATCCCGCAGAGCCTATCGGTAGGACCGCCAAGACCACCAGGAGGTCCGATAGGACTACTTGGGGTCCGGGGCCCTTAGGTGAACCGGAACTACCGTATGGAGGTTCTGTAGTACCGTTTGGTGTGTCCCGAGAGATGGTCCGCTAGGACCTCCCAGGAGAATCTCAAAGACCTCCTGGAGGTCTGGCCTCTGTGCACTGAGCTAGTCCCAAGGATCAACAGCTAGCTCTTCACAGCATACAACAGTGGTAACATACACTTCAACGAGAGCTTTATTAAATCAACAAAGTTGTTTACAAAAGGGGAGGCATACAAGCCAACAAACCAGAACACAGCGGAAGATAAACAATAGGCCATCCGATACACCACAGGCAATCGGCTAGAGGGCGCATCCTAGTCGTCCAGGACCTCTAGGTCCATAGCAAGATCACCTCAAGGCTTTCTTTCCCTGCTCAAAACAGTTATCAAGTAAGAGTGAGCACAACAACCGTGCTCGCAAGTTACACCCGTCAGATAACAGAATGACATACATAAATGGATATCTCAAAGGAGGGCTTAATATGATCGATTTGCGTACAACCAAGTTTATTTCAAATACTACTAAGTTCAAGGAAATTACATTAAGTAAAATTTATTTTGCAAATCTTAGTTTTCAGTTGGATAACATCATCACAAGTGGTGAAGGATACCCTCCTGTCACAAGGATCCCCGCCCAAACCATGGAATAGAAACCGCAAAAATAGTTTATCCAAAACCTTTTGAAAACAAAACCAATATCTAACTTTGAGTGGTCTTTGCCAGCACGTCCATGACCGTGGACACGGCTATTCGAATAGTTTTCACTTTGCAGAGGTTGTACACTTTACCCACATGACACGATTTCTCCTGTTTGTCTGGCATTCGTCAATGCCACCTCTCACTACCGAAGATAAGAGGTCTAAAGCTCATGACAATGCCTTTACAATGCATTATTCCACCACAGTCCCTTCTCGCTAAGGTTTCGCCTCCATTGGATACAAATCCACAGGATCGGGGCCCCCTCTTGCGCCAGTGTGAAACATAGGTTATGAAAGACCATAGGCTATGAAAGACCTCCCACTCATCAAAGTGGAACAACTACGGTAGAAATTTGCAAATTAGTTGGCCAGGTCCCACACCCCATTCTAGAGACATGTGGTTGTACGGTGAGGCATGACCATTCTAGGCCTAGCAAGGGATCGCTCAAAGGCCGGTCCTCAACTGACTTGGGCGACCACCACATACCCCTGGACCTCAACCTTACCTAGGATTGAGTCCGTGCTGAAACTTTGCACCAGCCAAGCAAGCCAATTCGCCCAAGTCTAAATCCATTTTCCTTTTCTTTTGCTTTTCAAAACATTTTCAAAGCCTCCATGACAACCCAATACCATGGTTAAAACATTTTAGATAACACTGGTCATTCGGTAGTAAAACTTCCCCAAAACAAGATCTTGGTCTAAGCATGTCTAAGTATACATTTTCCAAGAGGTCCTGGTTCATGCTATTGCATCAACCAGATTTTCCTATGGTGACAATATGTTCGGTTCAAGGTCAACAGTGGCCATACAAAGGATTTAGGTATATCTATGAATTTAAAGACTGGTGTTGAAATAACTTAGTAAAGTAAGCATGCATTAACATTTAAAACGGAACATATATAGGGTGAAATAATGGGTGCAATATGATCAAGAGTGTAACTTGCCTCCTGCTCGAAAGCTTTACAGGTATTCTCCCTCACAAAGCTCAGGCTCACCAGCGACGTCAAGGTCTACACGTGAACAAAGCAAGGCAGAAAAAAGCAACCAAGTAAGATCCAAAGAACTCAAAAAACGAACCAAATAGCAACGTAAGAGCAGAGAACTAAGGAAGGGCCCTCGGGAGGAGGTCCAAGGTCTTTGGCCAAGGAGGTCCGATGGATTGGAGAAGAGGTCCCGAGAGTTTGGTTGAGGAGGTCCGGAGGTTTGAGGAGGTCCAGAGAACAAGTTGGGTGAACCAGAGAGTGAAATGAGGAAAAGACAAAGGAAGAGAGCTTGCCCAAGCTTATAAGGCTAGAGTTGCTGGGAGGTCCAAGGCACACGTGGTCAAGAGCAGGTGAGGAAAAAGATGAGAGCTAGTACAAGAAGTGACAAAAAGATAACACGGGTGCTGCAAAAAGAATGGTAACATTTAATGCGACACAACAGGCATTAAATGCGGGAGGACTACCAAGTGCTAAGGACAAGGTCAAAGGATAAGAAAAGTGGGCGTGACTGACAAATGAGGCCAGTCAAAGCCCGAAGGGGAGGTCCTGCGGAGACCTAGAGGAGGTCCCGCAGAGGTCAAGGGAGGTCCTCATCCACGGTAGAGGTCCAAGCACGGGACCGGAGGTCTAAAGACACAACAATGAGGAGGTCCTATGGACAGGAGGTCCAAAAGACACAACAATGAGGAGGTCCTATGGACAGGAGGTCCAAAAGACCTGCTCACGGGAGGTCTGAAGGTCAAGATCAAAAGCAACAGGAAGGTCCTGACAGTTAGATCTCAAAACGAGATCTCGACGGTCAAGATTGAGAGCAAGGGGAGGTCCTGACGGTTAGATCTCAAAACGAGATCCCGACGGTCAAGATTGAGAGCAAGAGGAGGTCCTGACGGTTAGATCTCAAAACGAGATCCCGACGGTCAAGATTGAGAGCAAGAGGAGGTCCTGACGGTTAGATCTAACAAAGGAGAGGTCTTGACGGTTAAGATCTCCAAAGGGAAGGTCTTAACGGTCAGATCTAACAAAGGGGATGAGCGATAGCGAGATAAGGAGCGGGAGAAGCGCGAGTCATTGGATTTCAATCGAACGGACCAAAGTGATTGGGTCGTTCGGACCATCCAGAGCTAACGCTAGATCTCAGCCATTGAACTGGATCGGGCGGTGTGAAATGGTTGGGACGTTTGGACCGGCCGAACGCCTCTAAAAATCGGACCGTCCAGCAAAGATCTGAGGGCTCAGAGAGAGTGGGACGTTCGAACCATCCGAACGTCTCAGCAAGATCAAACCGTCCATCATAAATCGAACGGTACACAAGCGATAGAGGTCTGAATCAAGCGGAAGGCTCGAATGGACGCGAGGAGCGGTAGTACCGCATCTTGGGGAGCGGTACTACCGCGATTTGGTAGCACCGATCGCACAGGACGGTATGGAATTTCCAGAACACATGCATTGAGAGCTTGACTTTCTCATGGAGCGGTACGACCACAAGTTGAAGGGCGGTAGTACCGCATGGTGGTAATGCCGAATTGGTGCGGTATGAATTTTTCAGAGAGAAATCGTTGCAAGGATCAAAACCAAGGGGAAATCCAAATAAACATAGAGAGGTTCCAACAGAACTGAGTGAGTTCAAATGAACATGGGGGAGGTTTAGACCTGGGGAGGTCTAAGCCAGAGAATCATGACAGAGGGAGATCTGGGCCAAAGGAGGTCGAGACGCTTGGAATGTCTAGACCTAAGGAGGTCTGGACCCTTAGATGAGATCAAAGGAGGTCCAATCGAACGCACAAGGGGAGTTCAATTAAGTACAGGGGAGGTACGAACGATCCTCAGGAGGTGCCAAAGATTACAAGGGAATCCAGATGAACCCGAGGGGGTTCAAAATGGATAGAAGGAATTCAGATGAACCTAAGGAGATTCAATTGTACATAGCAACTTTGAAAGGAACCCAAAGAGGTTCAAATGAACAAAAAGGGAAATATGGTTTGAACAAGAGGAAGATCTAGAAGAGGGAATTTAACCCAAGATTGAATCTTAGATATCATGGATACTTGAAACGCAAATCTGAACTTGGAATACCTTAAGATAGCTGTGACCCAAAGGAAAGGTCAACACCCTGGAAGGGGTCTGGTCCGAGGAGGAGGTTTAACCCAAAGAGAAATCAGAGAAGAGGCTCAGACCTAAGGAGGTCTGAGCAAAAGAGAACCAGAGAGGTAGTCCAAGAGATTCAAGTCAACAAAGAAGTGGTCTGAACCACAAGGAAGTTCAAACCAGCAAAAAATGGTAGTCTAGACACAAAAGAGGTCTACCCTCATAGAAGAGTTCCAGGCACCAGGAGATCTGGCCTCAAGGAGATGGCCAGACAATAGGGTGACTTGGGCATGAGAGCATGCCCAAACATAGGGATAGTCTAGGATCAAAAGAGATCCAGACACCAAGAGGATTCAAACAAGGAGGGGTTCTAACCAGAGAGGTCAAACCACAGGAAGGTCTGGACATAAGAGCATGCCCCAACAAGATTGAGGAAGAGAGATCTGGGCACAAGAGCTGGGCAAGGGAAGAGTAGATCCTACCAAGAAAAGGAGAGATAGCTCCAGAGACCTTGAGTAACACCAAAAGAACCAAACTTTAGATTAGTTGAAGTTTAGTTTAATCAGTGTAAACACTTCAAATTTTGAAAATCTCAGGTTAAGCTTTAGAATTTCAACAAAACTGAATTGTTCCTTTTATTTTGAAAATTTTCAAAAAGGCTCAGAAAAACCAGGGTGTTACACTATCACTGACGGTTAAAAAACCGTCTATGATGACATCATGTCATTACTGACCCATAAACTCAGACAGCTCACAAAACCGTCTGTGATAACGTTTTTGAACCATCTGTGAAGACATTTTCTGTAGTAGTGATCTATGTATGTATCATTCAATCCAAAAAATTCATTTCAAGCAAATAATTACATTCAATAAGAATCATCCATCAGTCATCTCGTTTCATTACCTGGATTTTTTAATCGTTGTGATCTTGTGCATTGAGTAGCTGAAGAATCTAAACCCATCATTATGAGTTAATGGAGTATTTTGGTGATTAATGACAAATCTAAATGTGAGACTAACATGTTTGTTGACTATGATATTGTTTAGCCTTATTTGGATGAAAAGGTGAAAATCATGGAGGTATGCACTCGACATCATATTCTTATATCTTGCTGCGTTCCTCAAATCCAAAATATAGGTTGAACTCCACTAAAAGTTTAACTTGAATATGTGCATATGTTTTTATTATATATTCGTGTATGCACACTTTTAGGGGGAGTTCACTCTATATTTTGTGGTTTCATTAGTATTGATCCATATTGTTTTTATCCACATATATTGGGGATCTCTACTTTGAAACATATGCTTTGTGTATATAAAACGTGTATAGTTTATATATACTCATATTGTTTTATATTCAATTATTTGCAAATTGTGTCACCGGACTAATGTGTGTGCTAAGATGTTTTAGAAGCTTAGTCCCCTAGTTTGAATGATGACATGAAAAGGAAATTCAAACATGATAAAAGATCGACATAGCTCAAAACAAAGGAGTCATTCATTGCATTTGTTTTGCTTCTGGAAAACTGTTCAGAAAAATCGGTATGACCGCAAGTGATAAGCGGTATTACCGCAGGTCGGTAGTACCGAAATCTGCATGGCGATATGTATTATATAGAGAAGCTTGTTTTTGGAAGGTTTTATTGAAATCTCAAAATCAGTATGACCGCATTTGATAAGCGGTATTACCGCAAGTCGGTAGTATCGAAATCTAGTCGGTGGTATGTATTTTTCAGTGAACATGTTTTTGGGAGTTTTCTTGAAACCTAAAAACGGTATGACCGTATTTCTTAAGCGGTACTGCCGGAATGTGGTAGTACCGAGTTTTACATGGCGGTACACTATTTCCATAGAGTGTGTTTTTCTTGATTTTTTCAATCCTCTAGAAATCGGTAATACCAATCTAGCTGAGCGGCAGTACCGGTTTCTAGTTGGCGGTAGTACCGCACCTGGCAGTAACGACTATATTTGGGTAATTGATGGTAATCACATTGTGGGACTAACATTTTCCATGAGTTGGATGAATAGGTTATGTTCCATGGTAATGGAGACTTTGGATGACATCATGAGTTGATCGTCGTCAAGTCAAGGTTTAAGAAGAGGATGCATCATGTGTTGATGCATATCAAGATCTCGAAGAGGAGATGATCATCAAGTCAAGAGAAGACCCATTATGTGTTGATGGAGGTCAAGTAAAGGATGCATCATGGGTTGATGCATATCAAGACGACAACCTAGACTTGAAGTGAATATGTGTGTCATCAAACTTGAAGAAGATGCTCAAGGCAAAGGTATAACTAGCTAGGACTAAAGATGTGTTCCTAGTCTTTTACCGGTCTTGGTGTTTGGTTGGAAAACCGGATTGCTAGTATAAGATTGCAGTACTATTAAGAGAGGTCTTGTCTAGTAGCTTGAGTCTCATCATGTGTTGATAGCTCAATCTCACTTGCTCTAGTTCTTCGTGGCATGATGATATCATTTGCGAATGTGTTCTGCAAATAGATGAGGCTTATGCATCTAATCCTAGTAGCACGTGACTGTACTTTGCAAATGTGTTTTGCAAATGGTTGAAGTCCATGTATCTACTCCTTGTGGAATGATCTAAGTTTTCAAATGTATTTTTCAAATTGTTGGGATTCATGCATTTTCCTTTTGGCGTGGTTTAAGATTGCTTGTTGCTATTTCCTTGGACTTAGACCGTGATAGTGACTCTTTGAAGTTCTTATGCTTTCTGCATTGATCTAATGTGTTTGAGATCAAGCAAATAGATGGGTTGTGTAGCCCTCTAAATAAGCTTTCTATAGAGTCTAAGATCACTCAATTCTGACATCGGAGTAAGAAGTTATGACCTTTTCTTCGAGTATCGTCTGTGGTGAAAATTGGCCTGCGGTAATACCGCATGAAAATAGTGGTATTACCGCCGAGCGGTAATATCAGGTTTGTACAGCGGTATTATCGCACAAAAAAATGGCTAGTTTTTGAGCATTTAATGCTCCCTTTCCGACCGTTGAACATTGGGGGCGGTAGTACCAGATTTCTACAGCGATATTACCGCATTTGCCGAGTTTTGCTGATTTCTGCTCTTAACAGCTAGTTTTTGTGGTGGGGGCTATAAATACCCCCTTGGCCTATGGAGAGACAATCTTTGGCATCTTATTTTATTCTCTTGAGCTAGTGTGAGCTTCTCTCAATTGTGCATGTGTTGCACCTTGTGAGCCAGGAGAGAGGTCTCTAGTTGTATGTGTTTCATCTAGAGTTGGATTTTGTATCCACTTGAGCTTGTGCATTCATTGCACGTGATGAGAGCCAAGCAAGAGGCTTGGCTTATTACTCTTGGTATTTTCTGACGCCTAGACGGTGTGGATGCGTCATGGTCCGGTGATCTTCTCAAGAAGCTTGTGAGAAGGCCTGACGTGTTGTAAAGGTTGGAGCTCACCTATTCGGAGCGGGAAGGAGCTACTAGTAGTGGAATTGAGGTGTTTGGCTTAATTCGTGGAGTCGGTCCAATTCGTTTGGGCTTATCTCAACGTGGATTAGGGGAGACCGGTAAGTCTCCAAACACCATGGTAAAATGTCCTTGTGTCATTGTGGTTTGCTCTCTTGTGATTTACTTTGTGCAATTTACATTCCTAGAATTAAATCGCTTACATGTCTTTGTATGTTTGCTATCACTATCAATAGTATTATATTGTTGGTGCACTTAGTAAAGACTAGTTGATTTATTATTTAATTGAGCAAAATCGAATTGATTTACAATTCTGCATAAAACTCAGTTTTAGCCAAAGATTTTTAAAACCGCCTATTCACCCCCTGTAGTCAGCCTCCTCGATCTTGCAGTAGCTTGTAATTTCTGTTGAGACTTGGTTGTATGAATGCCTTACCATTTCTGTCGAGACTTGGTTGTGCGAATGCTCTACTAATGAAAATGCTGTTGCCGAATTGCATGAATGGACTCTTTGTTGTTTCATGTTTGCTGTTCCAGAATTTCATTTCGGGAGCACTTGCAGTGGCAACAATTGAGTGGATGACAATAACTTCGACAAGAAAATTGAGAAGAAATGGTATTCTTAACTGAGAAGAAACAAATTTTGGTAGCTGCTAACTGAGAAGAACTTTGTTACTGCACGCACTGAACTTGTCATTTACAAACCAGAAAAAACATTATTGAACTTGTCATTTGCATCTCTGAACATGTCATTACCATGTCATTACAAGGGTGGACTCTAATCATGTTTACAACCCGGAAAATTACGAACATATGCATCGACAAAAATTCTCAAGCTCGCAACATGTTTACAACGGGCAAAAATAATGAAGAAGGTGAAACAAGCATGAACCATGTAGCAATCGGAACTATCAACTGGAATTAGAGAAATTATTCAATAATTATTCTTGCAAATCTGCACATGGATGATCCACCAAACCAACACATGCACTTCTTCTATACCATCCATTAAAATGAAGCATCTACCAAGAAGATTTATCACCATTCAGTTACCAATTTAGCAATTGTTCACACAATTGATATATCACCATCCAGTATATATGTACAGTAACAATTCGGACATCCCAAGAAGACAAGGAGAATCAAGAAGGAGCCCTACACAGTGCAACACATTTGTCACATTTTGACAAGAACTCTGCTTGATACATTTCCATCCTCTGTACAAATTAACAACAAGTCGACAAGTTAACATCTACGACATCGACATTCCAACTACCATATCAAGAATAGCTGCAATCGAACCAACAAAAAGAAAAGGAGAGGCAATAAGCCCTCTTCGGTCGGTCGATCAGCCGGCCTTCGGCTTATCGGCGGAGGAGGCGTGACCATCGTCAGTTCTTGGCGTGGTGGCGGCGTCTTGGAAGGTGATCGTGGGCCTAGGGCTGTAGATGCTCTTGCTTCTCCGCGCTGACCTCTGAGCAATGAGGAGGCGGCTGACGATTTAAGAGGAGGAGGACAAGCATGGAGGAGGAGGAGGAGGAGGCGGAGGAGGGAGGTGGAGGAGCCGCCGAGGGAGGGAGCCGGAGGAGGAGGCGGCGCAGGGGAGAGAGGTGGAGGAGGCGGCACGAGCGAGGTCCAGATCCATTTGGATCCGGGTGAGGCCGACGGGAAGGAGGAGGAAGCCAAGGGAGGAGAAGGTGGCCGTGAGGAGGAGGGTGCGGGGAGGAAGAGGCATGCGGGCCGGGGAGGAGGAGGCATGCGGGCGGGGGAGGAGGATCAGACAGCGTGGGAGGAGGAGAATGACGTCTTGTCTTGGAGGCGAAGCAGAGGTTGAGGCGGTTTTGTTGAATGGCAAAAGCGGGTAAATACCACGCAAGTAAGCCGGAAGTCGTTCGCCTTAGATGCGATAGTTGGATTATAGACGTATTAATTTAAAAAAAAAAACTGAATATGGTCTTCCGCATAGTGTATCAAGTTGCGGGCCGCTGATTGGGACCGTACGAGTCCACAAGAGTGATTTCCGTTTCCGGTCGAGTCCATGGGCCTTGGAGCTCGGCCCAGATCGGAAAGAAGAAAGCCTAGAACGTTCGTGACCTAGCTTAGCTAGCACTAGCAGCAACAAGGCAAGACAAGAACAAGATGAACAAGACTTACTCTGTTGCTTCGAGTTCGATTCGTCTCCTCGACTCCAAGAACGCCAAGGCCAAGAACCCTTCCTTTCCTTCCCCTCTCCGATTCACCTCCTCCTCCTCCTCCTCCTCCGCTCCCTCCCCTAGCCCCTAGGGTGGCTGGCCGCGTGCCTCAATCCCGCACGCACGGAGCCGTAACCCTAACCTGTCCCTCGGCCGACTCGACCTGCATCTCCACTCTTCGCCATCCAGCCCCCACCGCACCCCAATGGCGGCGGCACCAGGAGGAGGCGCCGTCCCGCCGCAGGAGGGCGACGAGGAGGCGCTCCTCGCCCGCGCGCAGACCGTCATCTCGCGGGTCGTCGAGCGCGAGGACAACCCCAACCCCCGCCTCCTCCACACCCTCGCCACCATGTGCGAGGCCCACGAAGCAAGGTACCTCCCTCCCTTTTCGTCTTCTTCTTCCCCGATCGCACCTGATTTCTCTGGCCTTTCGCAACTCGCCCACTCGCCGAAATTGGACCCGCCCATGCTGTTGCTTGATGATATCTAGGGCTTCCTCTGGCTTGCCTCCTCCTAGATTACTACTACTACTACTATGATAGTAACATCATTTCAGGCCATTGCAACTGGTTGCTTTGCTTGCCTAGGCATTTTCAGGGGACTAACCGATTCCAAGCACAGGAATTAATATCGAGAGAAGATGTTCCGCGTGTAATAGAAATATTGTCTCCTTCCTTCCTAGTAGGAGCAGCTTCTTCACTCCTGTACTGGAATGGATTTTGAGCATTTTCCGAAACGATTTTTTATGTCGTTGCATTTCTGTCGCGGAGTTGATACGGTACGAAATTGCTCTTGCATGGTGCACACTGTAAGTCGTATGTCTGTGTCCAGACAAGTTAAGTGCAGTGAGTGGGTAAAAGCATACAGCGACTGGTCTACAAAATGCCTTGCTTGCCAGTTTCATGCCTAAAAGCAGCTGAAATTGACCACGTAGACTGTGGGTCATTCTGTATTTTGTTTGATCTCATCACACAAAATGTATGATAGACTTTGCTCACTTTTATTAAGGCTTTCGTGGAAGTTGAACTTTCCATTTGGACTCATAAGAGTAATTTGCAAATCTGACCAGCCATTACGGAGGTTCCTGCTTGATTGGGATATGTTTGTCGAATCACATTGCTTCTAAGATTTCTTTCCTTAATCATTACTTTTGTCCTGCAGATATGTGCAAGAATGTACACGTAATCCGTTATTCAATAACACAAACGCCAGGAATTCCCATACAATAGGCAAGCTGGCAAATTTGTTCCGGGTACGTACTCTGGATTTCTATACGCATAAGCCTAATTTGAGTTTTACCCGTTTACTGCTGAAATTAATCATTGTTACTTCAATCGTATCTGCAGGAGAATGACGAATTTTATGATTTAGTGTTTTGTAAGTTCTTGTCGGATACTACATACTCTGTTGTAGTACGCTCTGCTGCTGCTAGGCTGCTCCTAAGCTGCCATTCTACCTGGACGGTTAGCGCCCCCCGTGTTGTCAACACGCTGTCTGTTGTGTACACCTCATCTATTTTCTACAGCGAATATCACTAACTTTTCATTTTGTGTTTGTCTCCTCAGCCTCAGTTTCCTCATGCTTTTGAAGATGCTATTATAGAAAATATAAAAAAACTGGGTAACTGAAGATGGTGGAGTGTCGAACGAATGTGAATGGAAGCATTTAGGAAGGAATAGCAAACCCACGGATGCTGAGATGCTGAGAACATATGCTATTGGATTGCTTGCTATGGCGTTGTGTGGGTACTGTCATGATTTATCAGATGAGATTGCATATCATCCTTTTGTTTTCAACTACCTTTCTGGTATTTATCTAACTATTGCATTTGTGCATCTTTCCCAGCGGTGGGCAATTAGTAGAAGATGTCTTGACCATGGGGGTATCAGCTAAGCTCATGCACTTTTTGTGTATGCGAGTCCATGGGGATGTCACATCTTCACAGAAAGATGCTAATCTTCCACTAGATGCCAGACATCCCCGGGGCAGAGATGAGAATAGGGGCAAATTGCGGCTGGTTCAAGACAGTTCTCGATTGGATGGAACAAGGGTTGGAGATGGAATTTCGACTGACCCAACTTTGGAAAAGGACTTTGATCGTGGTGTTGGAATGAGACAAGCACATGGAGAACGGTGGGTAGATGACACTATCTCTCTGCGACGTGAGCATGCTGATTCTTCATCGGATCTTTTTGATATGCCTGAGGTTGATACGACCAATGATATAGCTTATCTCTCAAGTATTTGCGATACAAAGTCAAAATATGGGGAAAGGCATTCTGCATTGAGACCTGGTAGAGATGAAGACATGAGCGAAAACTTGAGGGATGAACTGTTCAAGAGAAAGTTGAGTCGTACAGGATCTCGATTTAGAGGGAAAAGCAAAGCAGGTGAAAGCTTGCCTGAAAGTGAAAGAACACCTTTATCACCAACCTCAGGATTGAGAATAGGAAGTCGGTCTAGCAGAGATAAAAATGCAGTGAGGGTCGAGGACCCAAAGAAGGCAATTGATGTGAACAATAGCTCCACAGGCCTTGAGTCCAGTGCTATTTCCAGAGAAGAGTATGAAGACCGGTTCGGGATTGCATTATCGGCTTAAAGGATATATCTGACATTGTATTGAAGGCAGTGAGAGCTGCTGAAGCTGAGGCCAGAACTGCAGATGCACCTGATGAAGCTGTGAAAGCAGCAGGTGATGCTGCGGCTGAGCTTGTGAAATCTGCTGCTTTGGAGGTATGGAAGAAGACGTCTTTCGACTTTTTATAATAGGGATAGCTACTCTACCCTGATTCTTTTTTCTGCTTCATATCATATTAGTACTGATGTCTTGTTCTTGACACGCTACACTTTTGAAGGTTTGGAAAAGTGAAAATAATGGTGATGCGGTTGTATTAGCTGCTGAGAAAGCTGCAGCTTCAGTAGTGGAGGCTGCGATGTCAACTAGCGTGTCACGGTAATGGAAGAAATGCATGCTCTCTCTATCTCTCCCATGTCTTTTTTCCTTACTTCAGTTTTATTTTTCTAAGGATTTTATTTGGTGTTACAGAAGCTCTAACCAAGTTAATGAAGATCATGTGGTGGAAGAAGCTGTGCAAACCAGCGAGGACCAGGAGTTGGAAGATTTTGTTATCATTGACCATGGGCAGCTCTTACAACTCAGAGAAAAATATAGCATTCAGTGCTTACAGATTTTGGGAGAGTATGTTGAAGCTTTGGGTCCTGTTCTCCATGAAAAGGGTGTTGATGTTTGCCTCGCATTATTGCAACGGAGCATGAAAGACCAGGAGAGACGTGGCCACTTTGCACTAATTCCTGAAATCCTTAGATTAATTTGTGCCCTGGCTGCCCACCGAAAATTTGCTGCTCTATTTGTCGATCGTGGTGGTATTCAGAAGATCCTCTCTGTTCCTAGAATTACTCAGACATATTCTGCTCTTTCTGCCTGCTTATTTACTTTTGGTTCTCTCCAGGTAAACAAAAAACCTAAACTGCCTGTTGATGCAGTCTGTTGTTATTTTGTCTCATTGTTTATTAATCTTTTAATTGCTAAATATGCTTCATGCTTTCAGTCTACCATGGAACGTGTTTGCGCTCTCCCTTCTGACACACTCAACAACGTGGTTGAACTAGCGCTTCAACTTCTCGAGTGCCCACAAGATTCAGCTAGAAAAAATGTAGCCATATTCTTTGCTGCTGCGTTTGTGTTCAAAGCTGTTCTGGATTCATTTGATGCACGGGATGGGATGCAAAAGCTTCTGGATATCTTACATGATGCTGCGTCTGTAAGGTCTGGTGGTAACTCTGGAGCATTAGGATCCTCCAATGTAAATCAAGGAAATGACCGATCGCCTGTTGAAGTTCTGACTGCATCAGAAAAGCAGGTTGCATACCATTCATGTGTTGCACTACGGCAGTATTTTAGAGCTCATCTCCTTCAGCTTGTTGATTCCATTCGGCCAAGCAAAAGTATCCGTAGTATTGCTCGGAACACTTCTAGTGCAAGAGCTGGTTACAAACCTTTTGACATTGGCAATGAGGCTATGGATGCCGTTTTTCGTCAGATCCAGCGGGACAGAAAGTTAGGACCTGCTCTTGTGAGAGCTCGTTGGCCTGTGCTGGACAAATTCTTGGCCTCTAGTGGTCATATAACTATGCTAGAGTTGTGCCTGGTAAAAACCTGTACATGTGTTTATTTTTTGGGTAAACAAAGTTTTTGTTGGTAACCTCATTTGACCTGTAACAATATGTGTTTCAGGCTCCATCTGGTGATCGGTATCTGCATGACTTAGTTCAATATGCATTTGGAGTTCTTCACATCGTAACACTTGTGCCGTACAGCCGCAAATTGATAGTGCATGCTATATTAAGTAACAACCGTGTTGGTATGGCTGTCCTATTAGATGCGGCAAACAGTGTTGGCGTCTATGTTGATCCTGAGGTGCGTTTTTCCTTCTTAAGCTACGAATTAAGCAAGCTTTACAAATCCAAAAGTGGTCGCTAGAGTTTTTTGAAATAACATCTCTTATTATGATCGTTTGTGAATTAGGTGATCTGTCCAGCATTGAATGTGCTTGTCAATCTTGTATGCCCCCCTCCTTCTATCAGCAACAAGCCATCCTTAGCTGCCAATCAGCAACCTGCAGCTGCCCAAGCACTTGCTGGGACTTGTTCAGAAAGCAGAGACAGGAATGCTGAAAAAAATACTTCAGATAGACATCTAACAGCGAATCAGGGTGAATCCCGGGAACGATCTGGTGATGGCAACCCTGCTGAAAGGAGTAACACATCACATCAAGGAAATACTATGCAGATTAGCACACCTGTTGTGCCATCTGGCGTAGTTGGCGACCGGAGAATATCGTTGGGAGTAGGAGCTGGGGGTCCTGGTCTTGCTGCTCAATTGGAACAGGGGTATCGTCAAGCTCGAGAATTAGTCAGAGCCAATAATGGTATAAAGATTCTTTTACAGCTTCTCAGTTATCGGATGGTTACACCTCCTGTGGCCATTGATCCTATTCGAGCCCTTGCCTGTCGTGTCCTGCTTGGCCTGGCTAGAGATGATGCAATTGCACATATACTGACAAAGCTCCAGGTACTGTGGGCTGCAGAGCCATACACAATTACTTGTCCGTCTAGTGTTTTTTTTTTGCCTAATTATAACTTAACTGCGTAACGACTATTCTGTATGTTTCATAATGTAGGGCCCCTTCCCCCTCTTGCCTTGTTTCAAAATTTAAGGCCCCTGCAGAAATCAACAGTGTAACACCTATTCCAACCTAATCATTAATAGGGTAGACATGTCCACCCCCAGGGATCAAAATCCCGGCCGGTAACCGTTTACCGGTGGGCTGCCGGGAAAAAAAACCCGGCCGAAATCAGTTTGAATGTGGATTTTGGTTTTTTGCCTTGATTTAGCACCCCCTTGGTGCAGAGTCTTGCTGCATTGGATCCCCCCCCTGCCCCCTCTTGCTGCATTGGACAGCATGTGACCCCCTCCCTCTTGTCCAGAGCATGTGCTACTTCATTAAACACTCTACAATTGCGGAGATGATTTAAACGTTGCTTGGTTGAAAGGAATTTAACGTGGATTTACTCAATTAAAGCTTGAAGTTGTATTCTAAAGCTTCTTGGTTAGAGTATATGCATACTATATAGTATATACTTTCTTGAATCAGGCTTAACTCATATAAGCTATAATCATTGTTACAAAACATTATCTAGTTAGCATTGTTATTAACTAATTACCAAATTTCTTTTCATTTCCGGTTTTCCAGCCAGTTTTTCCGGTTACCGGGCCGGGATTTTTCTAAATTCAAATTTTGACTTTCGAATTTTGTCCGGTTTTTAGCTGGTTTTTCCGGTTACCGGCCGGGAACCGTTACCGGGCCCCGAGCGGGATTTTGCCCGGTAATGGTTCTTTGATCCTTGTCCACCCCCGGCGCCGGATTTTCGCCATTCCTAGTACAGATGGCATACTTGATTACTTGATACTACCCCCCTCTGATATCCTTCTTGGACCCTTTTTTCAATATAGTTGAAGGCGATTAGCTAAATCTAGAACATGTGCCTTGCAGATAACTATTAACTTATTATTTCAGGTGGGGAAGAAGTTATCAGAATTGATTCGTGATACCAGTGCCCAGACATCTGGAGGTGATAATGAAAGATGGCAAACTGAGCTGACCCAAGTGGCAATTGAACTAATTGCGGTAAGGAGCTTATATTGTGCGTTATGTGAATATGTGTTGCTCAAGATCTTACATTCAGTTTCTTTGTTGGTATTTTGGCTGCTCATTAAGTTAACGGGTAGGATGTGCTATGTAGCTATTAGGTATTATTTCCACACTTACGGTGAGTATTGAATAATAAGCAGTCTTAAAAGTTAAAAGTGGTGCTGCTGTGGGAGAACAACTTGTGTTCCACTGACCACCTTTATCTGTGCTTGCTTGCAATAGGGATGTTATATGCGATATGCTTCCCTAATTATTTAATATCGATGGTAATGCGTGCCTGATATGCTCCATTTTGCACTGCTCAATGTTGTGGGAAATAACTTTGCAGATTTTGTACCCCTGAAATGGTAGGTGGGCTAAATGAGTAATACGGTTGCTCTTTTGTTTTGACAGGTCCTGACAAATTCTGGAAAAGAAACAACCTTAGCAGCAACAGATGCTGCAGCTCCGGCATTGAGGCGCATCGAGCGAGCTGGAATAGCCGCTGCTACTCCTATCTCGTACCACTCCAGGTTTGACTGCTGTATGTTTTCTCTCTTGGATTACTTTTCCAGCTTTGGGTTCTTACATTTACTTACTTTTTTTGTGTAGGGAACTGATGCAACTGATACATGAACATCTCCTTGGATCTGGTTTGACTGCTACTGCTGCGATGTTGCAGAAGGAGGCTGACCTTGCACCTTTGCCATTGACAGCTGCAGCGCTTCCTGTCCACCAGGTTGCTTCCCTGGAAGCGCCATCTGTTCAGCAACAGTGGCCTTCTGGTCGTGTTCAGGGATTTCTTCCAGATAAAGCAAAGATGACTACAGATCAAGCTGTTCAGAGATCTGATTTTGTCTTCCCTTCGTCTAAGAAGAAGACACTGACCTTCTCGTCCAGTTTCTCAAAAAGAACTCAACCTTTGCATTTGTTTTCTGGTAATAGAGCAAGCAACAGCCTGAGCAGTCCTGTACCTACTGGGAATGTGGACAGTATGACTTGCTCTGCTTCTACTGCCAATACTGGAGATGCGGAGACATCGCATAAAACACCAATGTTGTTGCCACTTAAGAGGAAGCTAGTGGATATGAAGGATCTTGGTTCTGCATCAGCAGCAAAGCGCCCTCTAATAGTTGACCAAGCATGCCAATCTCCTGTATTCCAAACTCCTGCTCCTACTCGCAGAGGCCTGTCAGTAACAGTGGATTCTCCTACCGCCACATTTCACTCTGGACGGACAAACTTCAACAACATTTCTACGGAGAGCTTGGAAGATTCTCAAGGCACACCTGGAGCAGTAACAACCACACCACATCTTGGTGCAAATGATCAACAGTCAGGAAATTTGGAGCGTATGTCGCTTGACTCATTGGTTGTACAATATTTGAAACATCAACACCGCCAATGCCCTGCTCCAATAACAACTTTGCCACCACTCTCTCTGCTGCACCCTCATGTTTGCCCTGAGCCTAGTCGCAGCCTTAGTGCACCAGCAAATATAACTGCTCGTATGGGAAGCCGTGAGATAAGGAGGCAATTTAGTGGTATCCAAGTACCTCGTAGGGATCGCCAATTTATATACAGCAGGTTCAAGCTTTGCCGTGTTTGCCGTGATGAGGCCTCGCTGTTGACTTGCATGACATTTCTTGGAGATGCATCACGAGTTGCAGCTGGGAACCACACCGGTGAATTAAGAATATTTGACTGCAACACTGCAATTCTGTTAGATACCCAAACATGCCACCAACATCTTGTTACAATGATGGAGTCAACATCTTCTGGTGGAAATGAGCTGATTCTCTCGTCCAGCATAAACGAGGTTAAGCTCTGGGATGCCTTCTCTGTATCTGGGGGGCCTTTGCACACATTTGAGGGTTGCAAAGCTGCTAGGTTTAACCACTCTGGAACTTTATTTGCTGCACTTTCTACCGATGCAACTCGCCGGGAGGTTCTATTGTATGATGTCCAGACATATAATATCGATCTGCAACTTCCTGACAACTCTAGCCATTCAGGTTTAGGCCGGAATTACGTACAACCCATTATACATTTCAGTCCTTCAGACACAATGTTGCTGTGGAATGGGGTCCTGTGGGATAGACGAAGTCCGAACCCTGTCCATCAGTTTGACCAATTCACAGACTACGGTGGTGGTGGCTTCCATCCAGCTGGAAATGAGGTGCGTTTGTTTTACTTGAACCACAGTAATTTTTGTTGTTTTGTTTCAATTTATAGTTCTATCCATTTCATAGCATGGCCATGAAGAAACTTGCTCCCTCCGTTTAAAAAATGTAAGGCATTAATTTCCTTAAAACTTGTTCTAAGCCATTTATATTTTTCTTTTTTGCGTTTATTGATCCTCCCCCCTTGCATTAACCACAACCACCCTTTCTCTCCTCTCTCCCAAGACATCTATGGCATTCTATTGGTTTTATAGCCTTTTTACTTCTTGTGCGTAGTCAAACCCTAATAACTTGCGATGGAGATTGTAAGTCATTTTGTACAGAACAAATTACATTTATGTATACTTCCCGATAATAGTCTGCCAGAATATGTCTGAGTAGAATAAGAGAAGTGCATGGAAGTAGCAAATAAGATAACTATCACCAAGGGATTACATTGCACTGAAATGCCACATGCCATGGAGAATAATGATGTATATGGGTAATAGCTTATAGTATTCTCTGCGCTGAAGGGTCTTTATCATTTGATTGCTTAGTTTTCTAAAGTGGGTGCAAGTTTAGTAGTGCACATGGGTAATGGTTGTGCTGTACTACTTTGGGGTGAATGCATTTATTTTTCCTGATTTTACTATTAAATCATTTATTACACTTGCCGATATTTTGAGAGGAATTCGTTTCTAGTGTATTTGTCTTCTCATCTCCTTCTTTCCTGAATATTTTGCAGGTGATCCTAAATTCGGAGGTGTGGGATCTGAGGAAATTTAAGCTTCTGAGGAGTGTCCCTTCCCTGGACCAGACAGTAATAAAATTCAATGGCAGGGGGGATGTTATCTATGCCATCCTTAGGCGTAATCTTGATGATGTAACATCATCCATTAATACTCGTAGGGTCAGGCATCCTCTGTTCCCTGCATTCCGCACGATTGATGCTGTGACTTACTCAGATATTGCAACTGTCCAAATTGACCGCGGTGTCCTTGATCTTGCTACTGAGCCCAATGATTCTCTTGTTGGGGTCGTTGCTATGGATGATCACGAGGAGATGTTCTCTTCTGCTCGCTTATTTGAAGTTGGCAGGAAGCGGCCAACTGATGATGATTCAGATCCGGAGGATGCAGGTGACACAGAGGATGAAGATGACGATGACGATGACTCAGATGATGGTATTCCCCTTGGGGGAATAGCGCTCGAGGGGGATACAGATTCTGATGATGACCTAGGTAACAGCAGCGATGGTGGTGGTGGTGACGACGACGATATTGATAGTGGAGATGAAAGTGATGATGATGCTGAGTTCGTTGACGAAGGTGACTTTGAAGGGGGAGGGGGACTGCTGGAGATCATGGGTGAAGGGGACGGTGATGATAGTGATATCATGGGGTCCTTCAGCAGCGGTGACGACGCAGGTTGGATCATGTAAGGGCATAAAGCAGCATCGATTTTGTTCTTCTGAAGAAGGGTCGTATAGCCGTGGTGAGGGCACAGGCTTAAAGGCAAGATCCATCAATTTTTCACAAGGAGAAACAAACTTGTTTGGGTCCAAATTTGTAGGCTCAAATCATGGTTGTAATTATTGCCTTGCTGGGATACATGGAGTAGTAGTTAGGGGCCGTAGGGTCAAAACATAAATTTGAGGCATCATCAATTCAAAATTTTGCAAATTTCATCAGTCGGTCTTGTGCTGTCAGCCGATGAAGTTGCCAAGTGGTTATAATAATACCATTTATCATGTGCAGTTATTTGAAGGAAGTATAAATTGGAGAGCATTTTCAGGTCATACTCCAGAGTGCTGTGAATTTACCGATGAGAACTGGGTGCTCGGAGCTGTTTGTCGTTTTGAAACATTACTATTTTATGTTAAAAAAAGCGAGTAAATTATGTTGTAATTTCCAAGCGGGATCTAACATGCACAGAAGTCAGTCCCTAATTCCCCTGCTGCTTGCTGGATTGTTGCACAGCGCAAGCACTTTGTTGTGATATCAAATTATGTTCAGCCGTGAGTATATCTTGTTATTCATTTCCAGCAGAAAATATTTGCCTAAAAAATGCCTCCATTTCACCATTGAAGATAACATTGTGGCATGAATATTATGTCAATTTCAAATTGAACAATCAGGTCTTGTGCTTCCATTTAGACGCAGCACAGCTCCACTCCTTAAGGGATACATACCATACCACCATCTGCAGCCGAACGTTTTAAGCTAACCGTGGAGATCAATTTGCTGCTATAGCTTGGACGCTTTGGAAGATTAGGAATAGGATGGTTTTTGAAAAAATTTACCCTAAGCAACCAAATGAAGTCGTTTTTTAATTTATGACGTGTATGCAGTGCTGGTTGGTGTTAAGCAAGGAGGAAGACCGCCGCAAGCAAGAAGTCCTGATGAAGAAGCTTGAAGCTTGGATGATTGTGTTTTGTAAAAACGGAATTGGGTAGTCTGTTTTCGGCCTGGGTTCTAGTGTTTTGCTGATAGCTTGAATCCTTGAAGTGCTGTTTCTACTTGTAGCTTGGTTGTTTTAGTCTTTTGTCTGCAACGTGGTCCTGGTGCTTTTGTGCAAACTGGAAACCCCAGTCTTGATGTAATCTGACTTGTGGTAATGAGCTTTATAAAAGCTGGGTTTCACCTTGCTCAAAAAAAAAAATCGCTCACCGTTACCGGCTAGTTGCATGGTAAGTAGAGTAATTCAGTCTGAACGCATTTCGAGAAAGAGATGCACGCCAGGATAAAAGAGGTTGGAACAGAACAAGCAGAGATCAGAAGGGTACTACAGCTGAATTTTTGATGAGAAGAAAAAAAAAGAAGCTAATTAAGTAGTACAGACTAGAGAGTAGACTAGAAAGGAAGAGAATATCACAGAATTTAATGTTCACGGGAGCAACATTCCACATGTAGAAGCTTGATGAGAGCCCAGCCGAGGATCAAATTAAGACGACAAGCATGCCTTCATGTGTCTGTCATGTGCGGTGCGGCGGTCAGATTTGGAGCTTGCTCATGTCGAACTCCCCACTGGCGTGGACCTCGCGCACCGTCCTGTCATACTCGTCCTCGTCGTCGTATTCCTCCTCCTCCCGGTTGTCTTGCTCGTCGTCCGACGACTCGCCGGCCCCCCATCCGTAGCCGGAGACGGGCTTGTCGGGCTTGGGCACCGTCTGCGCCTCCTGAACGATCCTCATGATGTCCTCCACGCTCTGCGCCGAGTACATGGGCATGGGCATGGGCCGCGCGGCGCTAGTACCATTGGCACTGGCACTGGCACTGGCACTTGTACCATTGGCATTGTGAGCGTCGGCGGCGCCTCCTCCTCGGCGGTTGTAGTAGGCTGCCTGTGCCTCCTCTTTGAGCTCCCGCGGCAGGTTCTTGAGGAACCACGGGTGGCTCTTGATCTCGCTCATCGTGATCCTCTGTCATTTACATTTACATTTACATTTACATTCACATTTACTTGCAGCTTTCGATGTCGACAGCGAGTGAGACGGATCGACTGATATACAAGAACAGGTCCTCCTACCTTGTGAGGGTTTGCGACGAAGACGCGGGAGAGGAGGTGGCGACAGTTCTGGGAGACGTGCACGTACTCTGGTATCTTGTACTGCACGTTCACGATCCTCTGCATCTCGCAACAAAATGCAAATTAAGCCATTGATTTTTGTTTCTTACTACTGACACGCACGAGTCGGTGGATTAGATAGATCATGGTAGGGTAGGAATAGAATTAGCAAGGCAAGGAAGGACCGACCGAGATGGTCTTTCGGAAGTTCTTGGGGTCCTTGGGATCTTCGAAGGGGTAGGCGCCGACGAGCATGACGTAGAGCGTGACGCCGCAGGACCAGACGTCGGCGTGCTTGCCGTCGTACTCGCGCCTGGAGAACACCTCGGGGGCGATGTAGGCGGGGGTGCCCACCGTTGACTTGGGGCGCGAGTGCAGCAGCGACGACTTGGAGTAGCCGAAGTCGCAGATCTTGAGCCTCGGCGCGGGGCTGCCGTCCAGCAGCGTGTTCTCCAGCTTGAGGTCGCGGTGGCAGATCTGCATGGCGTGGCAGTAGCTGACGCCGCAGACGAGCTGCTGGAAGAAGTACCTGGCCTCGTCCTCGTGGAACCTCCCGGCCTCGCAGATGCGCTCGAACAGCTCCCCGCCCGCCGCGTACTCCATCACGATCGCCAGGTGCGTCGGCGTCAGCACCACCTCCTTGAAGCGGACGATGTTCGGGTGCCGGAGCGACCGGTGGTTCACGATCTCACGGAATACGTTCTCGTCGATCTGGGAAGTTGTCGTCGTACAATTTCGACTCTTGAGAGCTCGCAGCAGCAACGATTAATTTTCGCAGGAAAGAGAAAAGAAGAGAGACGAGGAATTAATACCCTGTATCCTCTCTCGATGAACTTCATGGCGACGAGCTCGCGCGTGTCCTTGTTCCGCATGAGCTTGGCCACCCCGAAGTTGCCCGCGCCGATCTCCCGAACGGGCTCGTACTTGTCCATAGCTGTATTTACCTCTGTACCAACTATCTCAATCACTCTTAATCTCCGCAGCTTCCTATGTATGCTTGTGTGTTTGAGATCAGGTACCTATCTTATCTAGCAAGACGAGGGAGAGGAGGAGGATAAACAGAGGGAGAGGGAGAGGGACGTGGTGCCGGAGATGAGTCGGATGGAATGGAAGGAGCAGCTGCAGGTGGGTTGGGTTGGGTACGTGTAGGAAATTAAGGAAAGTGAAGCTCATCTTTGGATCATTACGTCCAATTAATTAGTGCTGGTTTTGCTTTCCAAACTGTTGCTTGTGCTAAAGGGCACCAACCGATAGGAACAGGATATGGGATGGACGGCTACCTCGTAATGATTTGTTTGATACCCCTCCCTTCCTCTTTGCCCTGCCTCACCAGTCTCATCTCTCATCTCACTCTGACGGGAGGCAGGGAGCACAAAGCCACAAGGAAAGCAACGCACAGCTACACCTACAGAATCGAATCGACCTCCATTTCGCAGGCAGAGGCAGATGCATCTGGAATCTTATGCATCTGCGCCTAATTCTAACTGACTAGATTTGATCTGTAACCCAAATCACACGAGTTAAACAGGTTTTGCAAACTAACTTTGCAGCTAACTGTAGATTGGACTTAGTCGGTAGGTGCTGTCATTTTCTGAAGAAAATTTCCAGGAGGATGGCTAATTGACGATGGTGCATGTTACGGTGTTACTCCTTTGGGAGAGAAGAAAATATCTAAGCTAGGAACTGAATAGAAATACAAGCAGCAGCAGCAGCAGCAAATTGAAGTCGGCAAAAAACAAGTAGTAGAATTGCTGCTATGTGAAATCCGTCGTTGCCAATTCAAAGCCGTCCAGTCCAGTCCAGCAGAGCTGAGCTGAGCTGATGCATCCCATGGTAAGAGCAGAGCATACATCTATACTCCACTCTCTTAGATTTTATACTCCAGCGCCGTGCTGTGCTGACAAGGACGCCACCCCTAACCCAACATCGATGGCATAGTTAAACTAAGCTGATTGGCTCCCCCCCTTTTCTTTTTCTAACAGGTTAACCTGTCACTGCAGCACATCAACAAGCCTACCTACTGATAAAAAAAAATTGTGCTGAGTAAGCAGCTGTTTATGATTCCTTTATATTATCTAAGTGGTATCAATTATTTACTGGATGAAATGAAAAACTAATCGATCGAGCTGCCGCTGCTACATGCACGAAGCCGACAGCGCCACGGTGGATGCATGCGTCCCACGACAGGTTGATCCAACGATTGGGTCAGATCGATAGATTCGAGTGTGATCGATAGATTCAAACCACACTTGATTCTCGACAATTTCTCCTAGCTAGGCTAGCCTAGCTAATCTATCAGTCGCCCTCGACCTTCACCTGCAGGAAGGAATCGTACGTTTCAGTGTTCAGGTGGGAATCGGTTAAAAAATTCACTTTTTTTTTATTAATATGAAAAAAAATACAATAAATTGCTGACAGGAACGACAGGAGCCTATCGGCTAAATGAATCAGCGACAAGACTATCGACTAAACAATAATACTCTGTCATCAATTCATTTGGTGATATGGCTCTGTCGCCAAATGAACTGACGACAGTTTGACGGAAAAACTCCTATCGCCGATTCATTTGGCGACATGACCCTATCGTCAAACGAATTGGTGACAAAGTATTATTTCTACTTTTTTATCAGCTATTTATTATTGTCATATCAATAAAAAAGTGAGTTATTAAAAAAAAATTCGTTGGATGATCCCTAGCTACTAGATAGTGCTACTTCACTTGAGATCATATCGATTAGTACCTGAACTTGCAGGTCATCATATTCTTCCTTACCCTTCTTTTTATGTGGACAAGAAGTTTAAACAATTAAGTGCGTGCATGCTCAATGATTAAGTTGTAAGGTTAGTTGGCAAATTGACTAGTAGTAGAAGCATAACCGGGGAGTCAGGGACAAGCAGTAGGCTAGCTACTCTAGCTTATCACCGCAGCAAGGAGCCAAAGCTGGACTGGATATTTGTTTATTTAGGATGGAAAATGTCCATTTGACCCCTCAAGTATCGAGCTCTGGATACTTAACTCTCTCACCTAAAAAACCGGCTCTTTGATCCTCCTCATGTTGCAAAACCGGTACACCTAACCCCATGAGGTTGTTTTGCTCGGTGGTATTGCTAACATGGCACGAAGTCAACCTAGTTTCGCCACATGGATTGCTCTGTTGGCAAGGTGGGGTGACATAAAAAACTCTTTGCCCTCTCTCTCCTCACTTCCATCCTCTCTTTCCCCCCACACATTGACGACGTCGCCCCGTCACCCACCGCTCTCACCCCTCTATTGCTGCCCCTCAGCGTCGCCTCCCTCTCTCTTCCTCTTCCCTACATCCTCTCTTTCTCCCTCACTGGCTGCCTCCCTTACTTGTCCGCTCGCTGACGCCCTCCCTCACCTCCGATTACCACCAGCGCCATCCCTCGCCACTCCGCTCACCACTACCCCTCTCCTTCCTCTCCGACCACTGCTGGATCTGAGCAGGCGGGTCCAGATCTGACCGAATCTAAGCCGTGGCCGCACGGACAATGGATGTGTGAGGCGGGGCGGTGCTCGGTGGCGCGCTCGGCAACGGAGCTACGACAGGTCGGCACTCGGCAATGGCCTCAACCGCCTCTGAGCTGTGCCCTCGACTGCCTCTGGGCGCGCCCTCGCTCGCCCCTAGGTTGGCTCCGTGCCACGCCCAAGACGGCTCCACGCCGCGCCCAACACCTCTACGCCGCTTCAACCCTCCGTGCCGCACCTTAGGTCGGCTCCACGCCGTGTCCCTGAACCCCTCCGTGCTCGCCTTCGACTGCCTCCGGGCGGGCCCTCGCTTGCCCTCAGGTCGGCTCCACGCCACGCCACCGACCCCGTTCACGCCACGCCCCTGACCACTTCCGTGTCGCGCCCTGGTTGGCTCCATGCCGCGCCCCCGACCCCCTCTGTGCCGTGCCCTGGGCCAGCTCCACATCGCGCCCCGACCTCCTTTGCACCGCCGTACACCGCAGTTAGCATGCCACCGACCATCTAAAGCTTGGCCGTGGCCACCCAGCTACTCACCTCGCTGCCCTCATTCCATTTTGCCCATGCTCGACCCTCTCCGTCGCTTCTGTGCCGCCGGTGAACTTGCTCCAGAGCCGACGTGGGAAGCAGGGGAGCGAGAGAGATTGAGGAAGACAAGGGTAGACACTAATGTGTAGGCCCCACAGTGTAATAAAATTTTCTAACTTTTATTTGCTGAGTCATCGCCACGTCACTTGCCACGGCAGCAAAACCGCCTTCGAAACCACCTCAGGGGATAAAGTGCACTGGTTTTGCAACGTGAAGGGGTCTAAGAGCTGGTTTTTTAGGTGAGGGGGTCAAGTGTCCGGAGCACAATACTTCATATGGTCAAACAGATATTTTACTATTTAGATTGGATCTGATGAACTCATGAACAGGTGCATGGCACCATATATGGATGTGTATATGGTATGGTTATGCTTTTCCTATCGTTTACCCAAGTACGTGCCTTTCTTTCATGTGCCTTGCTGTCCACTTACTATCAATCACCCTCCTGTAAGATCAGATCAGCTTATCAGCTCGGTTAAGATCGATCGAGTTAGGTCGCCACCTCTTTTGCCTCAAGATCACTTTAATTTAGCTCTTGACTGATAGCTTGACATGAAGCTACCTAGGAATGCATGGCATTGCATGCGTATGTAAACATACTCAGCCACAAGCAATATTCTCTTTCTAATAGGCGAAGGAATCTGCGGCCTCTCGCAGCCCTACATCGATATTTTTACAAAAAGGCCCCTGCAGTTTTTGAAATCGCGTCGAGCTCCCGGCCGAACTGGCGGTTGCAGTTTTTGCGTTCGCCTATTTGCATAAAGACCCTCGTTGTTAGACGAAATTTCGTTGAGATCCTGCGCGCTTGTGGCTGCCCGATGTCACGGAGGGTGCTAATCTGGTCGTCCGCCTGCGCGTGCTAGACCCTATGCCCTAGTCCTCCATTCCACTCGCAGAGGGCTCCGCCCGCCTCCTCCCCTCCAACCGAGCTCTTACCCACGGCGCCCATCTCCTCCCCTTCGCCCGCGTCACCCTCACCACCACCACCGCCCCTGGCTCACTCCCCCCGTTTTCTTCCTCCCTCTCCCACATCGTCGCTCCGCCAGCCGGTCGTACTCACTTCTATGCGTCCCCCATCCACTGCTTCGCTAGCTCACCCGTCCCAATCCCCTCCCACATCGTCCACGTCGCCGCCGTTCCCTCATCCCGCCTCACCTCGCCTCCTCCCCCGTCCCAGCCCTTGCAACGCCATGAAATCGGGCCTTGGCCGCCTCGCGGACCTGTCAAGGTGGTGCTCCTGTTCTCCCACTTTGATCTTTTTTTTGAAGTTGTGTCATATCTCTTTAACTCTGCTTGATTTTTGTATTGCCAGTTCATTGTGTTGCGAGGCATTGTTCTTTTCAGCTCTATGATGGCACCAATGACGGTATGTTTTTCCTCTCTAGGGCTACATTTAAAACCAAATGATTTTAGGTGTCGACATGTCATTAGTGTATCCCCACAATCGATAATGCCCGCAGTACCCATATCACATTTCTCATGCAAGCAAATACGCTTACAACATCCGTGCCTATTGGTTCTGATATGATTTTCTTATACGTGCTTGAGATGGCTAATAGTGAACAATTCCTATGCAAATGTATAGCTCACTTCAGGATACAACAACTTTACTGGCACTATTGATGCATTCTGTTCCCTTTCCTATTAGCTATTACAGATGAATAGCTAAACCTAGATGAACCATGGCTCTGTTGGCACCACATGCCTTTCGGGCAAGATGAACCGAGCCGAGTCTATTGGGCCTTGACGACCAAAGTTATGTAGTTGACTCAATTTTCTGCCTTTGTATTGCATATATGGAGTCATGACGACGATGGTGTTCACTATCTATTTGTATCTTCTTTTTGTGCGTATTCTTTTATAGCCTGCTTCGACCTGAATAGCATCCCGAGTAAATAAAAATCTATAAGAGATGAAAACTACTATGCAAATGCCAGCGCAACCTCCCCTTATCTCAAGTATAACTGGATTTGAACTATTATAGTTTCCTTCTACTCACCTTCAGAATTATTGTGCCTGAATGTATCGTTACACATCCTTCTTCTGATTCATAGTCCACAACAAAAAACCTAGCACATACCCACTATATGGATTGAGATTCTCCAACTTTGCGAAGTGAAGTTAGAGAAGCACATTAACGGTGACTTTGGATGGTTCTCAGCCACCGGATCATAAATGAACAACCCAGATCAAATGGTACAATACAAATGACACAACACGCGAGCTACAGAGTTGCTGCAATGTTTTTGGTGTAGTACCTGAGTCAATCTTCGCCTTTGTTTCTTGATCCGATGACTACGAAGCAAAGTCACGACACTGTTGCACCGTGACTTTGCTTCGCTAAGTCCAAGGATCCAGATGTCCACCGTATATATCTCCTATGTTTTAACTAAAAACACCCGTGCTTCCACGATTACCGCACAACTCATCGGGCTAACGGCAGCTTCGTCCCAGCCCTGTATCCCTCAAAGATGATTAAACGGAGACAGCGTAGCGCGTGTCTCTATCTAGTTTTTATTTGATTGTCAAAAGCTTTCGCTCTCCACTGAGCTTGGTTGATGCAGGTATATGCTGTTGAGATTGCCATGAAATTACACCACAAACGACGGGTTATTAGTCTGACTGGAGAGAGAGCGCGCGCCTTGGACTTTTCTAGAAATTTCTCGGATCAAGTGCTCTGAATTCCTTGCACCATCTTGCCGAAAGGTGAATATACTTTTTGCAGCCCGTTCACGTACGTAAGCCTTGTCTGAAACTGAAAGCGGCAGTTTCAGTTGAGAAATTAGGATTTGGAGCTGACGCGGCCAAAGCGAGTGCAGATTCGGCGGTCGATCTATATGTATGTATGTATGTATGCGATGAATAACATCGCGATCGATCACATCACAAGTTGCAGCTATCGCTAAGCCGTATGCATGTTTGGTCGGATTCTCTGAATCATGCGTCTCAGCGTCTGATGAAAATTAATAAATAATGGTGCAGGCCAAGGTCCAGTCCAACACCAACAGGCTAGGCCGTTACTTAATTTTACCAGTATTTATTTATTTATTTGATGGCATCGACATATATCCATCAGCCGGGGAGGGGAGGGCCCCACCTCCCAGTAGCACCAGTAGGCACATTACGCGCGCATAATTAAGAGCACTTGATCCGATAAAATCTAATCTAATTGCACAACAGTACTCCATATAGTACTAGTAATAACTAAGAAAATGATGGTGCAAGCAAGCGTGCCCAATATGCATGCTGCCTGCAAGTAGCCCACCCCAGCACATCCGTTACCGGTAGTCTGAAATATTCTGTATTTGCTTGTGCAGAAAACCAATCTTAATTGGCAAGCCAAATCGCAGGTCAGTATGAATAAGATGTATATGCACTGTACTAGTAGTCTAGACAGCACTTGTATTAATGTATTCTCATTTAATTTACCATGCATGAATATACAAAGGATTCTGCATCGATCTTGTATCAAAACTGACAGCCTAGCTAAACCCCACAGCTAGCGTTTGCAAACTTGGCGGAGATTCTGAAGAAGCCACTCTTGCCGTCAGTCGAACAAGAGAAATGAAAGCAAGGAGCCGAGCCGAGCGAAAATGATGCAAGATCGATCGAGGAGGTGACGATGAATTGGAAGCTAGCGGAGCTGATCTTCGATCGGGGACGCTCTCCTGAATCCTGATCACACTTAAATCAAGAATTCACAAGCACAACAAACAGCATGCGCTTCTTCGGCTAATCGATCGGGAGCCAGCCCATTCCAGGCCCATTTGCTGTTAATCCGGCTGGGCCCGGGGTTGTTTGCATGTCCTCACAAAGTCTCTTTTTTTTTAAGAGAGAGAGAGAGACTGGAATGAACATCTGCACAGTATCCTTGGATGAAATAATGCTCCGTTGTTACTGTTGCACTGCTCGTTGTAATATATTGGATCCTCGTTTATTTTGGTAATCTTGTTCTACTTACCATGAAATGAAAGGCCTTAATTCACAAACCCAACCACGGACTGACCAAACAAGGAATACTAGTCCCTGGCTAATCTCTTAAACCATCCATGCATGGTTTCCAATGAAGCTAGCTAGTGTTCACTGGCCTTCGTCTTCGTCCGTGACGAACTTGCCGGTGCCCGGGTTGATCGCCGCGAAGAAGAAGAAGAGGATGCTGGCGAGGAGGAGCGGCTCGATCTCGTTGATGGGGACACCCGTCTCGATGTTGAGCTGCGCGAGGGCGCCCTTGCCCGTGATGATCTCTCCGATGAGGGAGAAGGAGATGCCGAGCTGGGCGAGGCGGCCGACGAAGAGCTCGTTGGCCTTGGTGAAGCCGAAGAGCGGGCCGCCCTCACTGAGGCCCAGGGCGGCGCGGAAGCCCTTGCCGGGCGGGATGACGGCGCGCTCGATGCCCGTGGCGTCGTCGACGAAGCGACCGCGGTCGCCGAGGGCTCCGATGGCGCCGAGCAGGGTGAAGAGGATGAAGAAGAGCAGCAGAGGCTCGGCCTCGTAGATGGGGATGCCCGTCTCCAGGTTCAGCTGCGCGAGGATGCCCTTCCCGGTCACAGCCTCGCCAAGGAGAGAAGCCTGCATCCCATTGCGTGCCGTGCCATGCCATCCATCGTTCAGTATGCATGCATGGCTCAAGCTAATTAGCGAGTAAAGAAATTAAGAAAGAGATGTAGAGCTTACGGCGAAGCCGAGCATGGCGACCCGGCCGACGAAGAGCTCGTTCTCCTTGGTGAAGCCGATGCCGCCCGACGTGCCGAAGATGCCGTCCTCCACGCTCGAGCGCGGCTTGCTACTGCTGGGCTTGGTCGTCTTGGTGGACGACGACTTGGAAGGAGGAGCCTTGGTCCTGGTCTTGAACACGGCCACGATCGCCGCGCGCCTCTGCAGCTTCTGTCCAGTAAGAAGCTGAGACGACGGCCTGCTCAGTCGAGGGGCGCGCAGGCGCAGGGATGATTGCTGCGTGAACAAGGGCTCGAGCTGGCCTACGCGGCCGAGGCCAGACACCGCCATGGATTGCTGCAGAGCCATAAGGAATTCGACGACGTACGTACGCACTACGTTCACCGAGAGCTAGCTTTTGCTAGCTGCAACTGATTATATGTGTGCGCCTTGCCTGTGTGTACTGTACAGTAGCTCACTGATGATGAGTAGCCAGTCACTGGTCACTAGTTACTGAGTCGACCGATCACAAGTAAGTGTGGTTTGCCTGCTGACTCCAGCCAGCCTCGATCGATCTGTACTAATACTGTGGAGGTGTGGATAGGATGGGCCAGCACCCAAGGGCTACAAATCAGGCCACGTCGCCCGCTATGGATCCATGAATGATCAAATCAACCTACCCTACTAATCTTGCCTAGTACAAACAACAATATGCATGGTGTATAATTGCTTGCAGTCGGCACTGTCTCTATATTCTCCGCAGAGCTTCAGAGTTGAGAGTAGTTCAGGCATGCATGCTCGGAACTCTGAATTTTCCAACACCATGCATACATGCATATTGGTTAATTGCTTCAATTAATTCACAGAAATTATCTTGTCCTCAAATATTATAGCTAGCTCCAGGTAATCCATGATCTATCGAGAAGGTTCCTCCTAACAAACATTTCAGACAAGACGGGGCCGGACACTTGTTTGATTCGTGGGCGCTGAATTATATTATATGCAGCTATAGTAGCTAGCTAGGTAGGTACAAGGCGTACGCTTGGCATGCCCGCGTCTTGCTCTTCTGCTTAATTTGGACGATACCAACTGGCGACTGACAGTTTTTCTCCCTTTTTCTTGAGCTAAAAAAGGGGAATAAGAAGAAGTTGCTAGGGCGCCGGGTAACACAAGCCTCTCATGTCACTCACTCACTCACTCACTGTAAGAGGAAGAGAGCAGGAGACCTTTGTAGAACAATCAGGAGAAGATACCACTGGTATGCTTTCGTCTAGACGTCTCAACTTCCAAGTGCACTTTTCTGAAGCGCCATGAATAATTAGTCACAGATGATTACATACATATAGACTAGTTGACAATTGTCAACTCTCCAAGAAAAAGCATGTTCATGAGTTTTCCTCTCTATAAGGAGCTAGCGGTGCATCTTGCGTTCTGTCGTTCACGATAAAACGGCGATGTACTTCCCTATATCGAACGGTAGGCAAGCTCGGTTCCATGGTGTAGTGGTTAGCACTCCAGACTTTGAATCTGGCGACCTGGGTTCGAATCCCGGTGGGACCTTTTTTTTCTTTTAGTGGTGGGTATAGTCAGATTTTTTCGTTTATTTCAGCAATGGTTTACGTCGGCTCCCTGACGACTTTGGTGCTAGGATGTGTTATTAACGTAGTAAAACGAGATCGATTTCAAAACAAAACTCGGATCATGAGTTGTCTAGCTTGTATATAGATAGTAGTTGATACACAACTGAGATGGTTAAATTCCATCCTCAATTTCTTGAAATTTACCTGCGAATTCAAATTACTAGTCTTGTGCAATTTTTGATCTGTACTCCATATATTGTCTGGCTTCATTCATAATATGCACACTGTAAATTTTCAGTGGCTAAATAGCCAAAAGCATTGCTACTAACTTTGAAGCTCCAATAGGGTTAGAATATAACGATTCCTCATGATGTCATGTAATATTATTTTCTTTAACTATCGTAAGTGCACGGCATTAGCTAAACTGGTATAACAACGCCTAAACATAAGCATCAAATCATTTTTTTAAAATAAAATATATACTCAATCCACGTGTCACCAAAAATTTCTACAAACAGCATATATATAGTAGCAAAAAAAATTATCTATAAGGGCCTTATAGATGCACCGAACAACTTCTTTCTCTTTTATCCACATCGTCATAAATCTTACGTGGCAAGGATTACGGACGACTGATGTCATACGTGCCCTTAAGACTTAGGGCATGTACAATGGTTAGACAACTGTTGTCTATAGGGCTGAAAAAATAGTTCGAGGCTCGCGAGCCAACTCGGCTCGGAACGAGCTCAAGCTGCTCGGCTCGAGCTCGAGAATTTTCGAGCCAAGCCGAGCCCCATGTTTAGCTCGGTGTAAAATCGAGCCGAGCTCAAGCCGGCTCGCTAGCCAGTTTGGCTCGTGCCTATTGAGTGTTGACTGCGCACGAAGCGGAAGCCCAGTCGGCAAGCACACTTGCCAATCGCCATCCCCAATTCCCCGAGTGTTGACTGCGCACGAAGCGGAAGCCCAGTCGGCAATCACACTTGCCAATCGCCATCCCCAATTCCCCATCCATCCATCCATCCATGATCCATATTCCATCCCTCCCGATCCCCAATTTCCATGATCCATATTCCATCCCTCCCGATCCCCAATTCTACACCCCATGTCCCCATCCATACCTCTCGATCACCAATTCCCCACCCCACCTACCTGATCCCCAATTCCCCAATCCCCACCCCATCCCGATCTGGCAATCCCCTTCCTCTCCCGCCCCGTTCGCCACAGCTGTCGCCTCCCATCTCTTGAGCCCACCAGTACCACCGACGGGAAGAAGCCAATGGCGACGGAGCTAGTCCCCGTGGTGGACCTCCGCGTGCTATCGCAGAGTCGTAGTCCGACCTGGACGGCTGGACGCCCTCGCCGCCGCTTCTGCTGTCGCCCCGCGGAGCTGCCCCGACGCCGACCCCCTCCCGCTCCCAAGATCGACTACGCCATCTTCAATGAGAACACCGGCTCCCGCAAGCAGACCTTCTCCCGCCTCCGCCTCGCCGCCGCCTCCCCTTCCCCCTTCCGCCCACTCCACCTCTCCTTCCTCCACCCCGAGAACCATCGCCTACCACCTCCGCCTCCTCTTCGCTCATGTGACCCCTCGTCTCGATCGCCTCGCTTCTGACCGCCCACCGCCCTCGCCGCCGCCGCCAGTCGTGTCCTCCGTGATGGCCTCACCTTCAAGCTCCACCGTGTGAAGGCCCAGTTCTTGCTCGTCAATCGCTTGGCTCGCAAGCCCTCGCGAGCCAGTTCGAGCTCTGTTCCGAGTCGAGCCGAGCGTCTATCCTAGCTCGTTTCCGAAACGAGCTGAGCTCACTGTTCATTCAAGCTTGGGCGAGTCTGGCTCGGCTCGTTTCCACCCTTAGCTATCTATATCAGTCATCCGTATCATCTAAAGACGTATTAAAGACAGCTCATATAACGAGTTGTCTTTAAAGTTATCTATATGAGACTGCACGATCATTTAATTTTTACACAGAAAAAAAATATATTTATAGATAACAATCTCTCCTCGTTCTCTCCGTTCACATCGTCAGAAATCTGATGTGACGCGGTTATACCTGCCGCTGCAGTGCGACCGTATAGGAGTGGACACCCAAAGCCTTGAGCGGCGACGCACCTCCGGCGATGAGCGGCGCCATGAGCTTGCCGGGCTCTCGCGTCGCCCAATGGCACATCGAGACCTTCGCCCCCCTGCTCCTACCGTCGCTCCGAGCCCTTCAAGCTCGGCATCTGGGACCGGTAGGTACCGATCATTCCCCACCCCCCCCCCGCTCCAAAGATCACACCTTTCTGTCATCTATGCACCCAATTCCACCTAACTAGACGCCAATTTGATTTCAGTTTGCGAGATTTCATCGTGAGTTGATGCTGGTGACTTGCGAATTTGATGGTGTATTCCTGGAGAAGAGCCGGTCCATGTACATATGGCTGTTCCCGGAGCCGGGCCGCTTGTCCAAGGAGCAGCTACCCCTCGCACGCTTTGTGCTTCGCGTCTCCTCCACGGGCCCGACTTGCTGCACCTGCGCCTCTCCTGGCACGCTTCTCTAAACGCTCGCGATGCCTCCTCACTGGCCACTGAAGTTTCATTTCTCGGTGCATTGGAGGCTTTGATGAGTGACTAAGACCTATGCTCATAATGTGATGATATCATGATATGGTTTGCTCTGAAATGGGCGCAAACATTCGCTTCAACTTTTGGCTGTTGTGTGGATTTGATTTGATCCCATGGGATTGGAGCTTCTGGCTAGGCAGTTAGACTGCCCATCGCCGTATGTCTAGTCAGAAATGCTAAATGGCTGATTAATTTTCTTTTGATCTAGGACTCTGGAATTTGGATGTTGTATGTGCGCGCACAAAATATCTTCTAGTTTCTTTGTCATGTCACAGTGTTCATTTACGATTCAAGTGGCTTTGCAGTTGTGAATGCAAATGGTCAGATCACACTCCCTAGGCAGATAGATTCCTCCTAGCGTGAGGAAGGCTTCAATCGTGGGCCATAGGCCCAGGAGGCAAGTGAGAGGGGAACCGGTCAAGACTACAAAGGCAGGCGATAGCGACTGAAGAAGGATCGAACATTATTTGGCTTCGCCTCAAGCTCTGGTCTTCCTCCTGATGCTTCTCTTCTCCAAACCCCTTTCTCTGATTTCTAGTCCTTACCTCTTCCCAGTCTAATGCTTCTTCCCAATTCCTTGCTTCCGATTCTCCAAACTGTATCCCCAATACTTGTATCCCATGTTGGTATTGCAACCTAGTACTTCTGCTCGGTGGTGATCGGTGTTCATCCAATTGGGATCGTAATAATTGGTATCAGAGCCGTCGATTTGTGGGAGTTCTAGTGCTGAGATGGTGTGGGAAGGGATTGATGGCGGTAGCTTAGACCAGCGACTTGATTCGAGCAGTGGCGGTGTTGGTGGGGGAGACACCCGCCACCTGTTCGGTGAAATGCCGAGCCACCAGGATGCAACCATGGGCGGCGTGCTACGCATCACCGTGAGCCATGTGCTCTATCCGGTGATGAAGGAGGTTCTACACCAGATCCTCGAGATGTATAGTGTGGAGAAGATGTCTATGTTTGAGAGAGTCAACCACGTGGAGGCCATGGTACAACTCCGACCATGGCAAGAAGCGAAGCAAGCTCGAGATGCCTTCCATGGTCAGTGCATCTACGAGGGCTGTTGCTTCCTTGATATCTTGTTGGTGCAGCCGACGCCAGACTCTGCGTCCTCTACGACTACTCGACGCGACGCGGAGGCCCCCACGATTGCCCCCGAGGTCATCGTCGCGGATGCCCGTTCATCACCATCGGACAATGGGCATGATCATGTTGACACTAGTATTGCGGATTCAGAGGTCCCTGTGGGGGAAAATTCCATTAAACAAGCCACACTTGTTATTGCTCAGTTGGAGGATAGAGCTGACAATGATAGGGAGGAAACAGTGCAATACACAGGTGCATTCGGTGCTGATGAGACTACCGAGGAAGTGGAGTCTCAAGTTGAGCAAAGAAAAGATAAAGTCATGCGTGATGTTCTTGAGTTAATGAGATGATTTGCGAAGAGAAATGAAGAGGCTCTACTGGTTGGTGAGTTGGCCAAGCATGAGACTGATGTCAGTAGCCTTCAACCTAAGGAACCATTGTCATATTCGACTGTTGAAGTAGAGAAAGAGGAGACCATGGAACCTGTTCGTTTGGAGGAAGCAACTTTAGCTTCTATTCAACAGCAGACAGCTCATTCTTTCCAAGACACTGAGGGGCAAAAGCATTCAGAGACACCTGGCAATCATATAGCTGGTAGAAATGACAACGATAAATTAGACGCAGAACTGAAGCAAGAACCTGATATGGAGGTTGTTGATGGTGTTCAGTTGCAAGCAGATCCAGCGGTTGTTGCCACTGCTTTCCATATTGAGCCAAGGTCCTCAGACTTGGTAGATAGTGAGGGAGTGAGAGTTGAACATTCAACTCCTGCTTGTGAACTTGAAACTCCAGACGATGCACCAAGAGAAGATAATGGTTCTCAAGAAAACTTCAGTTATGCTATTGCTCGTGTTGAGCTTGGTGCTTTTAAGGAACATGAAACCGTTGGTGTTGATGAAGCTGAACCCAGTTATCGGACCAGAAATGAATGTGGTGTTGTTGCTAAAGCTGAAGCCAGTTCCAATAAGGAGGACAAACCCAATGGTATTGGCAAGGATGGTGAATCAGATGGACCTACAAGGGATCCACATTTAAGAAATATGGTTGATGCTTGCTCTTTTGATGACCAATTGAATTTATGCAACATATCAACTCCATGTGACGTAGTTTCATCAGGAACTGAAAATATGGATTCCTTTTCAATTAATGAGCTAGCTTCTTCAGCTGAAAACCCATTGGAAGATACTCCTTCTCCATTCGATGATACTTGCGCTTTAGATGGGGCATGCAATGAGGTTTCCTCAGAGAATGCAGGCACATTTACTAAATCTTCTTTCCAGGTTGAGACCAAATATGTGAAAGATCTAGAATCTCCACCTGTTGATGTGATAATTCATGATGAGCACAAGGATGATGACAAAAAAGGATCTTTAATTGAGGAAGTACATATGGGCGATCGGATTGCTCAAGAATGGATGACCAAAATGGAAGCGCAGCTGAAGCGTGATGACTGTCGCCGTATCGACCTATATGGCTCTGTTATCATTCTTTATGGTCTCCCAGGACTAACGATAAATTCAAATATGAAGCTATGGTTCCTAGCAAAATATAATATGGTAAAGCTGAGTGAGTTATTGCACAGAAGTGAAAGTCACATTTGTGCTGACTGCAGTGCACCTGATCCCAAATGGGCATCAGCTAATATTGGAGTATTCATATGCCTTAAATGTTCTGGAGTTCATAGAAGTCTCGGTACACATATTTCAAAGGTTCTGTCGGTCACACTAGATCCGTGGACTGACAATGAAATTGATTCCATGATAGAAGTGGGTGGTAACCCTCACACCTAGTCGACAAAGAGATTCACGGTGCTTGTTGTGGCTACTAGGCTTCTTTTCATGATTATGCGACCTCTGTTAAAGCTGTCATGGGTATCTGGGTCGAGTTGATCAACAAAGACATCTATCGATGATGACACTTCAATATATGGTTTCAGTAGCATCTAAGCCCACATGGCCATCATGGTCGCTCATTGCAAGAGTGGTACTTACATTAGCGACAATTACATCCATTATCGATGAAGTATGTTGTCGAGTTGAGGGCTTTATATGCGATGGGAGTTGGAATTACACTAGGCATCTACATATCTGTTGGTACTTCTTCCGAGCGGTTGTTTCAGTATCCTCTTCTTGTTGCAACAATTGTCTCTCTTTGTTGTCTTCATAGTATTCACACATCTCCCATCTGAATCCGGCACAAGGGTTTTGCCATGGGTTTTCTCTTTCTTGGTTGCTTTGTTCCCAGTCACTTATCTGTTGGAAGGACATTTAAGAGCTAAAAGTTTTGCGGATGAGGATGTAGCAGAGAAGTTCACCAAATTAGCTATCAGGGATATGTCAAGCAGCGACCCTTATGTCGTCTTGATCCTTGGACAACAGAAAGCACAAACTTTAGTAATGAAATGCAACCTGAATCCTGTCTGGAATGAAGAACTCAAGCTCTCTATTCCTCGGCAATACGGGCCTATGAAGCTACAAGTGTTCGACCATGACGTGCTGTCCAAGGACGACATCATGGGGGAGGCCGAGATTGACCTGCAGCCGATGATCAACGCGGCAGTGGCGTTCGGCGACCCTGAGCTGCTGGGCGACATGTAGATCGGCCGGTGGCTCAAGTCAGGCTGGGCATGGGATCCCGGTGGCAATGGTGATAATTATTTCGTATCGGCTTAGGGGCAAGCCGAAATTCAAGGAGGGAGGAATGTCACGGACCGGCCTAGCGCGAGGAAGGCTTCGGTCGTGGGCCATGGGCCCAGGAGGCAAGTGAGAGGGGAAACAGTCAAGACTACAAAGGCAGGCGATAGTGACTGAAGAAGGATCAAACATTATTTAGCTTCGCCTCAAGCTCTGGTCGTCCTCCTGATGCTTCTCTTCTCCAAACCCCTTTCTCTGATTTCTAGTCCTTACCTCTTCCCAGTCTAATGCTTCTTCCCAATTCCTTGCTTCCGATTCTCCAAACTGTATCCCCAATACTTGTATCCCATGTTGGTATTGCAACCTAGTACTTCTACTCGGTGGTGATCGGTGTTCATCCAATTGGGATTATAACAAAAAGGTGTTGAAGTGGGTAGCTAAAACGAAAAATAATGTTATGATATTTCATCCACTGAATGGTGGGTTATATTTCAATTCGAAGGATGGTATGGATTAAGCTCACAACGAAGTTGCTTTTCAAAAGAAATAACTTAAAGCTTGAGTATGCTTTCTTTAATTACAGTTTCTGTTTAATAAACAACTTGGAGTATGCTTTCCTAAATTGCAGTTTCTATTTAATAAACAACTTGATGAAGTGCTCCCTTTTAGAATGGGGTTTTAGTATGGTAGATTTCCCCCAAAGCTGAAGCTAATTGCTGAGTAGAAAATAATTCGAAGCTTGTTGATGTAAAAAAAAAGGATGATTAAGTGACCTTTTATTAGAGGTCCAACGGCGTACATTCTGAGGACGGTATAAAAGGTAAGGATCATCAGAGCAATGGAGAGAGCCCAATTCTGAGAAGCACAATACTCTAGTTTTCTGGCTTGATCTTGTAATCCAATATACCCAATACATACACACAGGAGTAGGGTTGTTATTCTCCCAGGAGAAGGCCCGAACCTGTATAAAATTCCCGTGTCTCCATCTTTGTGTGATTTTGAGCCTAGAGGAACCCCCGAATCAAACAATCTTTACGTAAGTTCGGTCCTAAAACACCGACAGGATTGTTTTTTGAGCTTATATCTAAGACTTTAATTGCTACAAGTGTGCATGATTCTTGATGATCAATAATGAAGTACAATTTTGTGGTCTACATGTTTTAGCTCATTTATCATATCAATAATGAAGTCAGGCTGCACAAATGATCTGGTGGATATTTTGCTTTAAGACAGTGGGACCCACAAAACACGTTTTTAGTTACAAGTAAGTCTCTAATAGATTATTTGGTTGTTTCTTCTGTCATGGTATTAACAATTTGCTAGTTTCTTCATCTAGAAGCAACCTCACATTCTCTCCTTCACATCACCTAAAATACTGATATGATAACCCTTTAATAACAGCTGACGTGGACTGTTGTTATAGATGCTCTAACGTGAATTGTCGTTTCTTAGGTTACACGTACACAGTAAGATGGCTATGTGAAGGCGTCATTGTAAGTAAAAGGTTAAGCCGTACGTCGCCAGTTCTTGTGGTGTGGTCGTGGTCAAATCTATACGCTAGAATAGATTAGCAAAAACTCGAGGATTGAGGCAAAGCGGTAGGGGCTGACTGGTTGGTCGGTTTATTGCGTTCCGTACGAGTCGTGTCGATATCTGTCTACGGCCGCAACTGCTCGTCCCGCTTAAAGCGCAACAAATTCTGTAGGAATATGCATGATGACTAGTACTAAACCATGAAATAAAATAAAATAAATCCCTCGCTTCCTCCACTTCCATCTCCTCCGATCCCGCTCGACGCGCACACCCTAAAACCCCCTAATGGCGCAGCCCCCCGCCGCCCCGCCGCTCGACCGCCTCGTCTGGCTCGCCTCCGCCGTCCCGCTCTCCCGCCTCCCCGCCGTCGGCTCCCAGGTCTACTACTTCCCCCACGGCCACTCCGAGCAGTGCCCCACCCCTCTCCCGGCCCCGCTCCCGCCCCCCTACATCTTCCCCTGCACCGTCGCTGCCGTCGACCTCTTCGCCGACGCCAAGACCGACGAGCCCTACGCCACCATCTCCCTCCTCCCGGGCCCCCACCGCGACCCGCCCCCCGCGCAGCCAGACCCCAACCCCAATCCCAACCACGCGGGCGGGACGGCTCCTTCAGCTACTTCGCCAAGCAGCTCACGCAGAGCGACGCCAACAATGGCGGCGGCTTCTCCGTCCCTAGGTTCTGCGCCGACTTCATCTTCCCCAAGCTCGACTTCGAGGCCGACCCGCCCGTCCAGAAGCTCCTCATGCGGGACCTGCGGGGCAAGCCCTGGGAGTTCCGCCACATCTACCGCGGCACGCCGCGCCGCCACCTCCTCACCACCGGATGGAGCAAGTTCGTCAACGCCAAGCTGCTCGTCGCGGGCGACACCGTCGTCTTCATGCGCCGCCCCGAAGGCGAGCTGCTCGTCGGGGTGCGACGCGCGCCCAGGTTCCCCGTCTCGCTGCAAGCGACCGGGCCGCTCCGCAACGCGCGGGCGCGTGTCCCGCCCCAGGAGGTGCTGGACGCGGCGCGGCTCGCGGCGGAGGGGAGGCCGTTCACGGTCACCTACTACCCGAGGCAGGGAGCGGGGGAGTTCGTCGTGCCGCGGAAGGAAGCGGAGGACGCGATCAACAGCACCACCTGGGAGCCCGGGGTGCAGGTGCGCATGCAGGTCATGGAGGCCGAGGACTCGCGCCGCTCCGACTGGGCCAGCGGCACCGTCAAGGCCGTCGATCCCTCCATCATCTGGCGCATGCTCGAGGTATCGATCCTTCCTTGTTGCTAATCCAATCTAATCAAGGCTAGCTCATCTAAGCATGCTTTGCGTTGATTGTTGAAGCAGCGAGTGCATCTTCGCATGTGATGGATCGATCGAGAGCCTGTTTGGTTCAGCACGGCCATGGCCATGCCATGCGTTCACCTTGTTAGTAGTGTTCTGGTAGGTTACGAGTAGCGAGCAATCCTGGACTAATAATAACCCTTGGTACTCACTCGTACTCTAGGCTTAGATTTATTGTACGCGTAGCGTTGCTGTTGTCGATCGATCGATTATTCAGTCTTGTCGTCTTTCTATATTGTGGGGTTGGTGGTGGTTGCTCTGTCGGATCAGGTTTCACTTGTCTGTTTCTGATTTCAACCACACGCGAACGACTGTTCACCTGACTCTCCTCATGTTTCCTGCAGCACTTCGATCGAATTTGATCTGGAATTACGAATGCACTTTTTACCTTTTGTGTTAATACACCAAGTCTTGTCAGTTTTGCCATGCGCTGTATTGTATCCAGTATATATATATTTATTTATTTATCGAGATCGCGAAAAATGTGAAACTCACTGAATTAAAGCAAAGTATGTATCAATGTGTCGTTGGCTCTTCGCATTCATGGAAGTCCCAAGATAGTTTGCGTTGTGTTCTTTCACATCCTAATAACTAAATATTTGACAAATCTGTGAAGAGAAGCTAGTACCATCTTTAGTGTTTTATGTTGTTTCTTCCATCAGTTCCTTGATTTTTTCAACAGTAACTATACCAACTGATCTTATATCTTTTCTAGTTCTTTATATTATCACTAGGGTCCCAAGATCCTGTGCGTCTCCATTCGAGTGAAGATGCAGTTGCTCTGTTTGGTTTACCATTGCATTGCCTGTTCTTATCTGACTTGATGAAATTACTGCTGGATATATCTGCAGATAGACTGGGATGACTCCACGTCATCGTCTTCAACAAAAAGCAGGCATGTTAATGCTTGGCAAGTCCAATTTGTTGGATACCCTCCTCTTCTGAAGAGGCTTAGGATTTCTGAAGGCATTCCACCTCCGTGCTCTGGAAGTGGCGCCACTGCTGACCCATTGATGGCACCGGAAAGTCAGACTATGGCGATACTACTGGGCTTACCAATTCCTGCGGGCATGCAGGGAGCCAGGCATAATGGCCCTACCGATGTACCCACTTCATCCGCTACAATGTTCACAACTCAGCTACTGTTCCCCGGGGATCTTCAGATTCCACCGAGCCTGAGTGGTGGCTCCTCTGAGATTGTGAATCCTGAAAATGAATCTCCGCCCAACAACTCAGTGGACATGCACTCATCTGACCTTCCTGACGAAATGAGGAGCATACAGCTGTTTGGCACCACAATCACATCACCTGTACAAAGTGCCAACAATGGTGCTTTTGAAGAAGTGAACCAAGTTCCTAATGGTTTGGTTGATGGAACTGCTAATGAAGATGCTTCTGCCACAAATCCACTTGACTGGAGTCTCAGTAAAGATGATGGCCACAACCAAAATGATTCTAGGCAAGGAGCCTGAAGTGACATACACGCTTAATCCTTTCAGGTATCATCTCATAACATTCCTGCGTTTTATTGACAATGAAAATGCAGAAATATAGTTACATAAACTTTCCGATCTAGTTGTGAAAGCCGACATATCGGGCAAGTGTAGGTCTGTTTTCCCCCTTAAAACCAGCCACTCAGGTGACATTGAAGGGATGATCTGGATCAGTAGATTAAACATTGACTTAGTAATAACTTAGTATGTAAACTATCCTGCCTTCGCTGCAATTAGTGCTAATTCATCGATGATACAGTCCACATTCTACAAGCCCATTGCTCTCCTTCATGTTCCTTTACTGGCTTGCACTTGGTTGCATCAATCTTTACTACTATAGAAGGACTTGGTGGCGATGTTGGGTCTGTTATCTACCTTATGCATATTGGTTTTTCAAGTTTAGAATATATATATGTTTATTTGAGATCTGTTGCAACGCACGGGCACTCGACTAGTAAATTTAAAAGAAGCAACCTAATGTTTTTTTATGGATCAATCAATCAATTTAAAAGCAAAAGCAAAGCCTAGATACATAGAATGTAGTATATGTTATTGGTCACCTGTTTACTGATTGCTTGTTTGCCGTGCTTTTCCAGATGGTTGGATCAGATCTGTCTCACCATTTTGATGTGATTTGCTTCACCCCTCTGCGGTTTGATGCATGCAAGTTACCCAAGAGTTTTAGTAGGCTGGGTGATCCGCCCAGCCCCAGCGCCCTAGTTAACTTGTTTCTAGCAGCTGTTACCCAGAGAAGCAGCGGAGATGTGATTCAACCCTCGGTGCTTTGTTACAGAGGAGCAGCACCTGTCTGTTTCCTTTTAGAATTTCCCTCTGTTAGACCAGTGTTGATGCTGGTACTGGTGTCGCTCTGATAAATTTCTTCCTTGGGGAACTATTACTGTTTTGATATTGTTTTTCCTTCGAGTTTTCCTTCGATCTTGCGACATCTCAAGTCCGTGGCAACCTTTGCATGCACTTGTCACTTCTCTTTTTCCAGCTGGTGGTGTGACCAGCCTACTGTCTACGGTGGAATCGCACCACTTCAGGTGTCTTGGGTGTATTTGGTTGTCTATATGTCCCTAGTCTGGTCCGTACGAGTCATCCAGACTGAACTAGCCAAGCTGTGCTGAAATCTTGTTTGATTGGTTGCATTTAGAGAGTGGATGCATGCATACATGGATGCAAGTTGGATTGTTTGGTTTCTTGCATGTGGCAGAGTGTACTCATCTCTTCTAGTAGGCGGTTAGAATATCTCTTGATAGAATACCCATTTAACTAATTGTCCTGCTAATACCCATTTAACTAATTGTCCTGCTAACTAACTTGATTCAAATGATGTATTTCAATTAATTACTAATTAACATAAGGCTTCAATTTGCCAAGGAAATCATTAATTAATTATCACTTTATTGCAGATTTGATTCAAAATGATGTATTGCAAAATTATAGAAATGCTCTTTATCTAAACACTAACGGTCCCATTTCTACAATTTTGAATGGGCCCACTGTCAATTGCATGCTAGCAATCCTGCTAATTAGACATTACAAATTTGAGCTTCGAGGAGGGGAATGTGGCAAAGAAAGCAGGGCAAGGCCAGAGGAGGTGGCGGCGCGGAGTCGGAGGAGGGCGAGCGTGGCGGCGGCGCCGTGGAGAAGGAGGTGACCCTAACTCACATTGTGACCCCTCGCATCGCCCCCATGCACCCACACACATGAGCGGATGCAACGGAGTCGCTTGCGCCTGCATCAAGCGGGCTTGGCCCCGAGCGAAGCTTGAAATCGGCATTTCTCTCGGGCCAGGCTCGGGAGGGAATCTTGCACGAGCTCATCCTGGCTCGAAGCTTAGTGCGGCCAACCAAACAGGTGGAAAATTGCATGTGTTGGTACGAGCCACCCTTGGGGAACATCGGGTTTTCATCGAAAGGATGGTGTTGGGTATTATTGTGTGGTGTAGATTGGATGAGAAGATATGCGTGCACCGATGATAAGCCCGAGGCCTGTCCAAACGAGCAGTCTATTTTTGTTGGAAAGCAAGATGATAGGCAGCTCACCACCCACCTCACCAAAGTTGAAAGGGAGATGCCATGCAAGTACTAACTAATAATCAACAATAGCCTGTGCGGATGGAATGCATCACACGATGATCAAGTGCAAAACTTGACTAGTATTTTAAGAATAGCTCAGTCCACGCTTGACAGGCAACCGACAAAACTGGACATGTCTAGCGTATTAATTGCAGATTGCTTTGCGTTCCCAATTCCGCTCCTCCCCATTTCGATTTCAGTCAAGCATGGCAAAGCCCTCCTCGAATTACACAGTCCTACATTCGTTCACTTTCTCGGTTCGATTTCTTTCCTCAATTCAGCTGGTCTTTTCTTCTTTCTGAAACAAACAAACAAAGAAAGAAACATATACATACGCTCGTGGTTGTTTTCCCAATGTGCTGTGTGCTGCTTTATTTGAGGTACCATCTCTTCATTCACGAACTGGTGGCAGCTTTCGTCCAAAGGCAGTCAAAATGGTCTTTTTCTAAACGGAAAAGCCAAACCGCATGTTCCATTGTTCCATGTGCATGGCGTGCCCTTGGATGGACTATGAGATCTGATGCACTAATCTTGAAGCAAAGCCAACGACACTGCACATGCGGGAAAACCTTATTATTTTTTACTCTCCTTTTTTTTCCTTAAAATAAATTACTAGTGCTGCTTTCTACTTTGCATTGGTCCAGTTTGTCACATATCTCGGGGAGATGGAGAAGAAAAAGGTGGATCTGGAAAGACATCGATCTCAAGCGTGCACATTCATATCCGCTGTCTGTCTGTCTATACATCCTTGTCCAAAGATTACTCGTCACTTCAACCACAGCACAAAGAAAGAAAGGAAGGAAGGAAATAGTTGCCAATGTCCCATTGTCCCTCAAGAAACTTCAGGCCCAAACAACACATTCGGCCACTGTCACAGATCACACAACGGCCAAAAAATTATTGCCAGCATCTGCAATTAACCATGTATCACACCCATAGTTTAAAAAACCCCACAATTACATCTCAATCCTAATCAAAATCAACTGCAATCTTTGTGGCAACAAGCAACAATTTTGGTTAGCAAACGAAATGCACCATGATTTTCCCGACTTGTTTCTATTAATTAATTTACAGTGGTACATGCAATTCAGAGTAACAGTTCACGAATACAGCAGAGATATCTACATACAAGACCCTTTTTTTTATCCTTTCCTTTTTGTCAAAACACAAAACTCATTACCAAGATCTTCAGATTAATAAACACCACAAGAAACAAGATCTAGCTCTCTGATCTGCATGCATTGCACACAATGCTAGCTGCAGCTGCAGCTGCATTGCATTTTTCTTTTCTCTTATATATATAGTTTCCTATGTCGATCGATCGATCTGTGGCTGTATGCACAAACAAAAGCACTCACGTAGTACACGGTGTACGTACGCACGTAGCTCCAAAGTGGTTGCTCACGACCATGCCCTCTCGCCATGGCGCCTCCGGGTGAGGCTCCGGATCCAGCTCCTCCCCGGCCTCCCTTTCGACCGCTCCGCCGCCTTCTTGCCGTCGAGCCCCACGTGGCACGCCGCCGAGCCGCCCGCCTTGCCGGACCTCTTCCATCGCGCCAGCTGCAGCAGCCGCCCCACCACCTGTTTCCGCCACCGCGTCACGCCGCCCCTCTTCACATGCTCCACCACCGTCGTAGAGGACGACGACCTCAACGAGGCCGCCTTGTCTGTATTTGCAACTTCACCGCCGGCGACTTTCGCCTTCTGGCTGTCCCACGTTGCCTTGCCGTTGTCCTCAAACTTGATGGATATGAAAGAATCTGTTTTTTTTTCAAAGGGAAAACAAGCAGCAATTGATGAAAGAAATACAAGGAATAATTATACATTCTCTGCACGGATATATGCTAGGGGCGCCATTATTGTGTCCGTACCATCGAGGCTCGCAATGGAGGTGTTGTCGGCGTCGGAGTTGGCGTCGTCGGAGCGGTGGTGTCGGGAGGAGTCGAGGCGCTGGAGGAAGGAGCCGAGCGCGAAGACCTTGGGGATGGAGATGCTGCTGGTCTTCCGCCGGGGCGCCCTGTACGGCCTCGAGAAGAGGTATCTGCCGCCGTCGGCGACGTCGCTGTCGGCCCCGTTCTTGGAGGCGAGGACGAGGAGGAGGCGCTCCTTGAGGCAGTGGGCGCAGACACCGACGACGAGCTCCCTGGGGTGGAAGTAGCAGAAGGGGCTGTCGCCTTGGCCTTGGCCTTGGTGGTGGTGGTGGTGGTGCTCTCCTCCTCCTCCTCCTCCGTGGCCACCATGGCCACGGGCGCCGTACACGTTGTTCATGGCTCTTTTCCTATATTAGTATTACTAGCTAGCTAGGTGAGGTAACGGCCGGAGTAGCAGCATGCAGCGACTAGTGTAAAGAAAGAGGCTAAAAGAATGAGGTCAATATATGCACGAGATTGCCTTGGTGCTTGGATTTCATTTGAGACCCCAGAGAGAGAATTATTAGTGTACAAGCTGAGTGTACGAGTGTGTTAAATTAGGACTGTTTGGGTAGGCTGCCTGCCTTCCTTGTGATGGAAGCCTGCTTTTATGAATTGGGCCTATCTGACTGACAGAGCATGGGGAAGCAGCAAACACATAGTACATTCTCCGGTCAAGTATTATTACACGGACGATCGATCTATAAAAATATCTGAAATGTTTGTTGGCCAAGCTAGCCGCTAGCTTCACCATCCATGCTACCACTGTAGCTAGAGTGAATTTATATAAACTATGAGTGCACGTCTATATCGTATATAGATTTTGATAAGATTCACAGATGGAGTAGCCTTGAGCCCTTGACCCTCACGGTTGCAGCAAGTAGTGATTAGTAATTCAGAAGATGAGAGGCAGAGGCAGAGGCAGTGCATGCAGTACTGCTGTCCAAAACGGTACGTACGGCTATCTACTGCTCCGGCCGGGTACCGACCGCCGCAATTAACAAGCAACTCTCCTCCTGCATGCATGATGCATGTGAGATCGACGAGTGACGAGGTAACAAAATTAAAGTTGACTGATCGAGGCGACCTCATGTCTGCCTTTTCCTGCAGGACGGACGCCGTTGCTCATTTCAGAGCTTACATTACATATATAGTAGTTACACTTACACTTACCTGGAATGCATGCATGGATAGCTAGCTTAATCGAAGCCTCGCTTTCCCTCGCTACATCTAGTGAGGACCTCCTTCTTTAAGCTCCATTATATTGCTAGTTGTTTCCAACTCCAAGCTAGTGCTCTGCATATGAATGATCTTCATGAACGGTCACTGACAGACGTGTCTAAGTCGAAATGAAGAATCCGTCTGTCTGGGCAAGTTGTCATTTGCCAATGTAGTTGCTAGCTAGCTTATTAAAATCTGCCGTCGTAAAAAAGAATTACAGTGATTCCCTTAAAGTAGTAGGAATCCAACTCTGATTGTCAGCAAGAGAGATGGAGTCCTATGCAACGGTTGCCCCCTTCTTCTTAATTTGTAATTACTATTGTCCATGTAATGGATATGGAATCTGTATTTTACAACAAACAAGACAGTTGACAAACATCTACTTGGTTGGGCTTGAATGCATTATGCATGTATATATATTGCTAGCTAGCATACAAAAGATGGGAGGACATGAAAGGTCATCAAACATGCATGCATGATGCATGGGCAAATTGCATTTATTTGTTGTGGTAATCAATTTGCTACAATGAATGAAGGAAGGAACAATAGGTGATGGAAGTGGTCGAGGTGGGGTGGTCCAATTTAATTTGATGGAGAAAAGGACCCCCTAGCTGCAGCTAGCTAGCAAGCAGCGGGGTAACAGTACGTACGACTCAATCAAGTTCCTAATCCGTTTCGTAAGTACGATTTGCAGGCATAAGAGGCTGCGAGATCTGTATGTTGCAACTAACTAACTAAATAAAAGGCATTGCTCTATTTTTCCGTTTTGAATGGCGCCGCGCGGCGTACGTACGCCTCAATCAATGAAAGCCCGAATTATTAGGCGGGCGATGGAGCTGATCCTGACCGAGGAGGATCTGGATCAACACAACACAAGACGTACGCGCGCGGGATCTGGATCATGCAGTAATTAATGTATGATCGATCGATATATGTGAGCTAGCTTAATTGGTTGATGCAAGAAAATTTGCATTACATCCTTGTAACTGGTTCCATATGTTTGGGTCATATATAGGTAGCAGTAGTACTAGTGATCGATTGGGGTTAGAGGGGTTATTCATGGTGACGGGCAAATAATATACACTGTTAGTATTGATTTTCCTTGGCTTGAAAGATAAGATATCCCAAGTAAGTAGTAGCTAGCATGCATGAGTGGCAACAGATGGAAGGGTGTGGATGGGCCGACACCTAGGTAAGGTAGATATATCTCGATCGATCCCAAAGCTTTTTTTTTCTTCTGAATCCGTCGTCCTTGAGTGAAATGGACAGATACAGATAGCTAGGGGGGAGGGGAGGGGAGGGAGAGAGAAATGCGAAGGAAAAGAGAAGCGATCGAAGGAATGGTTGGGTCGGAGCACATGGGCTGTGGGAGGCCACCGCACCGCACCAAACCCTTCTTCTTCTTCTTCGTCTAGCTGATAGCTATAGCCAAGTGACATACTGATATATGCATGTATGCATGCATCTTCCCAGGCCAGGCCAGGAGCGACTCCATCGCCTGCTAAGTACGTACAGTAGAGACCTAGCTTATTTCGTCCTCCATCTCCTCCTCTCTTAGCCCCAGCAGCACCTACAGTAGAGACCTGGCTAAATTAAGGGAGGGAGGGAGGCTAGGCTCAAGACCAATGCACGCATACATCACATGTCGCATGTGCGTCGGTCTTGTACTAGCTAGCTGCCAGCTAAGCTTCCAATGAATTGAATTACCCGTACGAGCGTTACAAACTTTTTCTCACGCACCATCCGGATCAGATCAGATCAGATCACACGCTGCACGCAGACGCAGACGCAGACGCAGTACAGTAGAGACAGACCACTTGATGATCGAGCGTCTTCCTTGGTTTCTTTCCGTCTTTGGTAGCTTGATTGTAGCTTGATTGGCTTCCTCTCCTTGCTTGCTTTACATGCATGCTATGCTGTCGCGCGTGGACCCCCAGCGAAGCGAAGCGATGCGACGCGAGACAGGCTTATCTTGCTGCGGTTGGTTGGGTTGAGTTATGATCGAGTTTGCATCTGCACGCTGCTCTTCCTCTACCACTTGTACATGCAGCTAGCTCTAGCTCAGAGGAGAAGAAGAAGAAGAAGAAGAAGAAGATGTAGCTAGCTAGGACTGTAGGACATGGAATTCTTCATCAATCGATCGGGCCTTGTCCTCTTTCAGACGCAGGTACGCAGTGAGCAACCTCTGCTTGTTAATTCTCCTGCCAGCGCCAACCCATCACAGGATGGGCTGTAAGCATCAGCATCAGCGTGCCCTTGTTCCCAGTGAAGAGAAACCCCGATCGATGCAAAGAATACCGTGCCTTTCCATGCGAGAACACGGAGCATTGGCAAGCATAAACATCAAACAGAAGAGAAGCGAAACCTGGCCGACCAGACAGACTATCAAACATCGAACAGGAGCTACCTTCCACTTGCAGAGATGGAAGGAAAAAAGAAATGAAGCCAACCAGAGAGTCCTGGCTCCATCTGCCCCCTCCCCTGCAAAAAACATGTGCAAAACCTGGACAGAGCATGCTAGCCTAGCCTAGCCTAGAAGCAGGCATGTGCTGCTTCTGCTGCTACTAGGAGCAATATACTAGTAATGTAGAAGAGGATTATTTCTGTTCTGATATCATCTTTAGTTCCCCTCCTGGCCTCGACAGGGAGTGGTAAGGGAGCATGTACCGGCAACGCAACGCCATGGCCAAATCCAGTGCGGACACCGGCATGCGACCAAACCGAGGGAGGGAGGGGGCCATGCATCACAAACAAACGCTTGGAACTCTTTAAGACAGCACGTCCTCTCATTGGACAAGAGCAGCCAGTGCCAAACAAATCACATCTGGACAAGAGCTATCAACCTCATTATGCGACAATCGACCGACAGATATGCTGTCCAGTACACGCACGGCACAACAATCAGGCCAGAAAGACTATGATATGACGCGTCATCCCCATAAGTCTCTCAGCTTCCTTGTGCAAGCCTGTTCCCATCCCCATAAACACAAACAAAGACTCCCTATGGATATGATGAATCTCAAAGTTACGAGACACGCCTGATACCATCTGAAATCAGACACTTCCATTTGAGGCCTCCCATCTTCAAAATGAAGCAGAAAAAACTTGAATTCGAGGGAACAACCATCCAAACACGCAAGGCAGATGTTGAAGGACTAGGCTGGGGGTAGAGTGAGTCAAGAGATTATTGCTAGCTTCCGTGCAGCCATCTCTGCTTCATGAGCTGCACGTACGGGAATGATATTCTGGGTATCCTTTTTGCACTTCACACTTTCACAGAGTAAAGCAGGAGCACAAGGGGGGGAGGGGCATAGCATGCTTAGACGAATAAGATGATCCATACCATCATTTGCAGTCAAAAAAAGTATGAGCTACTTGATATACCGGCGTGACATCTATATTGACATCAGCTAGTTTCCGGGTAGGACGCGTCACTAGAACAGCATGGAAATGTGACCTCTAGGAATCTAAAAATGGTACTACTGCACAACATACAAAACAGTGGCCGGTCAATCCAACTTCAGCATTCAGTCCGGCGCAAGCTTCCCATGGTCCACGATAACAGTAAGCTGAAGCTAAATGCGAGAGCAGAGTACCTAAACAACATGGTTCATAAGGATTTCCCAAGCTCAGATGGCGGCAGGTCCCACACATTGATTACTTCTGGGGAAACAAAAAAAACACAATAAGTAAACTAAGTGGTAATGATAGCCATAAAATAACATAACAGAGTGTAATTGCAGCACCCTAGCAGTTGTTGCAACGCAGAACTGTAAAAGTCGTTCACATCAAAAAAAGTAGGTTTAGTTTATAAAGCAAGCAGGGGACTGAAGAATTGAACAACATACGCTACCAAAAGTAAACAAGAAGAAAGCCTAGCTAATGACAGACAGGACTAGTCATTGAGTACGCAAAAATATAGTTCAACAAATGGGAGAAATCAACCACTGTGGTGCATGAAAACTATCTACATTCATGCAAGCAGTATTAAGAGGGATACAGTTAAGCAGCAAAGGAAGCGAGAATATCTGATACATATCTGATTTGTTTATGGAATGGGAGATATGATTTATATTAAGATAGTATTCATCACCACAGCACAAGCTGCACATGTTCATCAGTAATAACCAACAGAAACTAATGGAAAAGAGTCCAGTTTCAAGAAATGACCGACAATTTTCATCATTGAAATGCCCAACCCACGGTTCACTGCATTGGCATGTATCATGTGGCCATGCAGAGCAGTGGCGGAACCAGCACCGGGCATGCCGGGGCAGCTGCCCCGGATCGGTGGGAGGTACCTAGGGACCTACCACTAGGTATTTGCCCCTGCGGTGGCGACCATGGATGCTTTGATTTGAGGTATGAAGAGTTGCAGAGTTGGGAGGAAGAAGAAATAGAAACGTGGGCTGTAGCTGGACCGAGTTAGCGAGATGGGTCGGCCAACTATAGACAGGCCCAATGGAGTTCGGCCTGGCAACATAGAACATCAAAAGCCCTAAGGCCATGTACAATCGAGGCAGCAAGCGGACTGTTGACCACGGCCAGCGGGCGGCGGCATGAGCGGCGACTTTGTGACTTCGTGCGGGCGGCGCAGCGAGGGCGCGATCCGGATGCCAAGTCCAGGTCGGTGTGATGCTTTACGCTTTTAGCTATTAGTCATGGTTGGCCCTTGTATAGCTTAGTTGATGCTAAGTAAAGGTAGCCTTGGGAGATTTCTTAAACATCATTGCTGGACACACTTTCTAAGAAAAACGAATATTTGCAACTTGAGCTAAGAAATAGTTCTTGCTTCAGTGCCGATTACTTGAATGAAATATATATTTGTCTCTTAGAGTTTGCCCCAGGTCTTTCAAATTCTTGGGTCCGCCACTGATGCAGAGCTTGTGCCCAGGAAGTGCTGGCTGGAAATTGAAGAAATTCCAGCAAAGATTTACGCATATTTCAGCATTTCAGTATCATGCTAGATGGTTAGGAGCCTCTGATACATCCAATGTTATCTATATTTCAACTACACTTGAAACTCAACTTGAAGAACTTAAACATCCCATGCTTGAGCTATTACTACAACTCTACAAGTGCCTAACACAACAATGTTAGCATAGCATAAAACTTGACATGTCTAGCAGTGTCAAGGCATCCCCCTAAGGGCCATATTCAACCAAGGTTGTCACGGCGACCTCGGCGACCACGGCGCCTAAGAGGCGCCAGGACGCCTAGTCGTCGAGGCGGGCGCCTAGTCGTCCTCTAGGCGAGGCAAGGCGAGCTAAGACGGTTCAATTGATAAGTATTTGAGTACTTGACTAAAACAACAATATAGAGAGAGGTTAATGACAATTGCATACCTATCGATTTGCGAAGAGTGAAGAGTGAAGAAGAGTTATATGTGTGCACATAGTATTAGTTATGTTAATCATACAACTAGCAACACAACACACATATAACTCTTCGGTTCACTCTTCAGTACTACTCACTACTCAGTAATCAGTATTCAACAATAGCATAGTAGTAGCAAAGGGTACTACTCAGTAATCACTAATGAGTAATGACTAATCAGTATTCATTGTTCAACAATATACAATAGCATAGCATATCGATTAAGAGTAAGCAGATCAGATATCGAGCAAGATGCAGAGCATATCACTATCGAGAGTTCAAGACTCATTAGTCATTCCGCTCAGAGAATCACTCGATCTAGCAAACAAATCAAACTTCATGGGAGGATATCACTCGATCTAGCAGCAGAGGGCAAGAGAGGAAGCGGGTCATTCCGTTCAGAGAATCACTCGATCTAGCAAAGAATCAAACTTCACGGGAGGATATCACTCGATCTAGCAAGCAGAGGGCAAGAGAGAGAAGCGGCGGGAGGCGGAGGAAGCGGCGGATCAAGGCGTGAGGAGGAAGCAGCAGGAGGAGGCGCGGATCGAAGGGAGTGAGGAGGCGGATCAAGGCGGGAGCTACGGAGCGGGAAGGAGGAGGAGAGGCAAGGCGGGAGGAGCGGCAAGAAAGAAGGCCAGCAGCCGAGAGGGAGGAAGGCGGGAGGAAGGAGAGAGAGCAAAGGAGGAGTGGAGATCGGAGAGAGAGGCGACTGGCCTGGCGGCGAGGCGGGAGGGCGGCAGCCAGCCGGCGTCGGCCAGGTTCGGCCAGGCGCTAGGTTCGCCGGCCTCCCCACTCCCCCGATCGGCCGAAGCGACGCGGCCTCCCGAACACAAGATTGTAAAGGTCGCCGGCCGGTCTTATCTTCTTCGACTTCGCTTCCGCCAGATCGACGCCAGACGCCTTGCCGACGCCGCAGACGCCGCGTCGACTGGCGCCGCTTAGCCGCCCAGCGAGTCGGTCAAGACGGCGTCTCTCCGGGCGCTGGGCGACAAGGCGACGCCTTGGCGTCGCCTAGGCGACGACTTGACAAGCATGTATTCAACTACGCCATGTTTAGTTGAAAGTGTCAAGTTGTTCGTCCTAGCTCCAGAGGATGGTACAAAGTTCGTTGGATTCAGCAGAGAGAGTGCATTTTGCAATATGTATACAAAGGCACATGTAAGACTCTGAGGAAGAAGCTTGACTTTTTTGGCCTAAATAGTAATAGCAAAACTCCCATGAAAAGTTATTTTTTGTGGCCAGTGCATTATAACAGGAATGTGTAAATATTCCTACCAGTCAGTGTTGCCCAAGTGGCCACCTAGGCACTCGGCGGCAGCCCTCCGCCCCGATTTTGAGGTAATCGGCCGGCTGGGCGGGGGAGCACCTAGTCGGATGATAGGCCACCTCCAAGGCGGGCGCCGGGTGGCCAGGTGGAGTTGGGCATGGCGATGCTGGGCGGCCAACTCGGTGTCGGCTCATCGCTAGGCAGCAACTGCAGGTCGCAAGGAGGAAGAAGAATAGAGGCTTGGTGGGCTGGCGAAGGAGGTACGACGGTGGGCTACTGGGCCGCCCTATATCGACATGATATAACATTATCCCAACTGAACCCTAAATCAAACCCGAGTGACCGTGCGAAGCGAAGAGAAGAGTGCCATGGCCCATGAGTACATGATCCCGCCAACGATCTCAAGATCCCTATCACTTCTCGAGACACCAAAAACACGAGGTGGAGGGAGGGCTCGAGATGGGGCAACGATGGTGACGAAGGAAGGGCTCGTGATGGCGGCGACAAATTGCAAAAGGAAGGCGGCAGAGAAGCAGCAGAAGGAAGGTGGCAGAGAAGCAGCAAAAGGATGGAGGAGGAGAATCCACCTCGCCGCCGGCCGATTCTCCCTCCCCGTCGCCGGATTTTGTCTCCCTACCACTCACATCGACCTTTGGGCTCCATGTCCCGCCACTGCTCCTGGGTTTGCTTCCCTCCCCCTCTCTTCTTCTGCACTCCTTCTCTGCTGAATGTTCCTTCCCTGCCCTCCTGCCCCATGTAGCCTAGGCAGGCTAGGCGCTAGTCGGCCCCCTGCCGCGTGACTAGCGCCTTGGGCAACCTTGCCTACCACCATTATTATTTGGAAGGGTCAAAGAATTACCTCTACACTATTCAACTGCTACGACATAATAAAATATGTACACAGAGGCTACATGTAAGCAGGGGCGGAGCTGGGCCTCGGGCCTCTCGGGCCATGGCCCGAGGCCCAGCAGCAAAATCACATGTAAAAGTGGCTGAAAATCCCATGTAAAATCAGAATTAGACTGGAATTGGCTGGGCCGGCCCGAGGCCTAGCCCAGTGCAGGCTACGCCACTGCATGTAAGTATTTTGCTTTGCTCCATGACTAGCTGTAATTTAATCAATATATAAGGCTCATCACCAGTTATTTCATTCAACATGCATAGCAGGGGTTTCTAAGTTCTAGGAACAGAATAGATCAATAGAGCGGGGATTGTGGTATCTATGTCCCAGATCAAATGAATGTGATGCATAACAAGTGGGTTCAAGTTCGAAGAAATTGAACAAACATAAGCTGAGAAAGGAAACCAGCACATTTCCAGAAGTAGGAGAGCATACCTAATGGTATTTTGTCAAATGCAACATACAGCACATCTTCATCACTGGGAATCCCCTGAAGAAATGTGAAAATCTGGTTTTAATGTCTTAAGAGACAACAAAAAATTATGATTACAAGACGGAATCCAAAGTTGCTGATCACAACCAAAGGAGAATAACGGCAGAAAATGCAAGTACTAACAAATGCCAATAACAACAATGACAAAATCAATCTCCCTTGAGCATATGAGCAGCTCACCAATGAGGAGTGCAACTCCTAGCATCAATCAGTAAGTGAACCCCTAACAATTCACTTTACAAACCAGATGCTTTACTTGCTGCAAGAAGAGTATTGAATGAAATAAGGACAAGTATCTGGTTTCTAAACAGCCATCTCACCTGTGCATTAACAGCACCCCTTCCGGTCCACCTATTTCCAAAATTTGGTGTAACCGATGAAGAAGCTGCTGCCAGGATGTTAGTCTGAGGATGGTCACGAAAACTCGAGGTTTGCTGGTCTTGAGAACGCATATGTTCTGGTAGAACATTATCCATGTGTTTACGTAAGGTGTCACTTCTGTATAGTGAACATGTTCAGGTGTGAAGGATTTTCCTCTCCCCCTTGAGACTATGACAAAAAGAATCTGAAAAGGCTTACTTGGGTTCTAAAAACTCTTTGGTATCAGGCTGCCCTTCGTAATCATCTTCCAGATTAATTACAGGAATCATTCGCCTGATGCCCAGATCGTGAAGTGTAGCTTGTCCATCTGCAGCCTGATCTAAAAGCATTTGCTCATCCTTTAACTGACCACTACCATTATTTTGAAGTATTTGCTCACTGTTCAGACCGTAGTTATCCAAATCATGCACACCTGTAACATGATGTAGAAGCATTTGCTCATTCTCAATCCGGTGATTATTGTCCCATCGTTCATCTGCACCATGATTGAGCAGCAACTGATCACCGTTCATATGGTAATTGTCCAAACCATGCACAGCAGTGCTCCGATTTAGAAGCATTTGCTCATTCTCCATCCGGTGACTATGATCCTCTTCTTCATCTGCATCTTGTTTTAGAAGCATTTCTTCATCGTTCAGATGGCAATTGTCCAAATCATGCACAGGCACGCCGTGATTTAGATGCATTTGCTCATTCTTCAACGGGCGATTATCCTGTGCATGTTGGTCAGCTATCTGATTTAGAAGCCCTTGCTCATTGTTTAATTCGTACTTATTCAAGTCATGTGTACCAATACCCTGACTTAGAAGCACTTGTCCATCCTCCAGCTGGTGGTTCTCATGTGCATGTTCATCTTGACCTTGAGTTTCTGAAGTATCATAGTTTGCTTGTTGGCCCATCCGGACAACTAAATCAGGCACAGAATCACAAACATGGTCTGCAGGAGGATCACCCGAAATATCAGATATTTCACAGCACTCCTGTGTTCCAACGACGTTGAGGTCAAAAATTCCGTACCAAGCTGGCAGCTCTTGTTCATCTCTGGTAAGATCACCAACATCAGTTTCAACTTCACTTTGTGGAGACTCCATTTCCTCCCTAACTTCGGAGCAACCATTGTTCTCAGCCACTGGTTCTATCAGGCATGCATCCATGCATGCAATGCCAGCCTCCATGTCCCCCTCAACATCGCTGAGCTGGGGCTGCATATGCACCGGCTCCTCAACAGAGTCTGATGGATGAACAACATCCACATTGGTTAGTTGGTGTTGGGTGACATTTATTTCACCAATATCTGCATCATTCAAGCCAGCAACTGCATTCTCACCACCCTCGTCTCCACAGACATCTTGACCATGATCCAGCTCTATGACCTCCGACTCCATCTCTGCATCTTCATGGATGGCACCGTCATTCGCCTCCATAACCACCACTGAATGAGGCGCCTTCAGATCCCTTGGCACTTGATCAACATCACCGTAGTCAACATCACCATCAACACCACGAACATTTCCAGGCTCTCGCACCTTGCTGTGATCCAAATCACCACCGCCTGCTCGCCAATCTGAATCCCTCCGGCTGCCATAGTAATGGCTCCTGGTCCTGGTTCTGCTCCTGCTCCTGCTTCTCCGTCTTCGATCCCCTCTGCCATCACTGGAGGCCCTCCGGTCGTTATGTGAATAGGACCGTGAAATGGTCGCTCTCCTTTGCTCATCGTGCTCATGGCTCCGGCGGCCACCCCGATCAACATCACCACCTCCTCCGTCGTTATACTTACGCCTCCCGTCAAAGCTTTGGCTCCTCCTATCCCAGCCCGACCTCCGGGATAGCCTGTCGTCGTCCCCCTTGTCGCGGCCCCAGTCTCCAGCACCTCCATTATTCCGCCGCCACCTCGGGTCGTCGTCATGGTACGTGTCGTCCCGCTTCCTGACGTATCCGGCGGCAGCGGGGGGCTCGGGGCGGGAGCTGGGGTTGTGCTTTGGTTCCTCCCTGGCCCGGAGAAGGTGCTCGGGGAGGACGCCCTGGGAGACCAGGTAGTGGGCGGCGAGGCGGCCGGCCTCGAGAAGGATGTCGGCGCGCGACCAGCGCTCTGGTGCGCCGCCGCCGATGACGTCGGGTGGGGGCTTCTCCTCCTGGCGAGGCGGCCGCTCGGGGCTGCGTCTCTGCGGCTGGGACGGGGCGGGTCGCGGGCGCGGGCGCGGCGATGGCGCGGGGAGGGCGGCGGCGGCGATCGGCGGCGGTATCGTCCTCCCGAGGGCGGCGGCGGAGGGTCGCGGCCGCGAATGCGAGACCTCGGCTGCATGAAGCCCTAGGGCGGAGGAGCTCGGGGGGCGGCGAAATCGTAGCGAAATGTGTCCGCAAAAGAGTTGGGCGTGGTTAAATCCGGCGGGCCATTCCGCGGTGGTGGTGGTGGTTCGATCCGTTCGTCAGAGTCGAGAGGCCGGCGAGATCTGCTGTCGGCGCGTTCGTTCGTGGTCCGACGCGGCGGCGGGTTTGGAGGGAGCCCCGGAGGCAGAAGGCGATTTGGCCGATGAGATTTATTCGCGAGGGTTTGCTCTGCTCTGCCTTTGCCTTTGCCTTTTCGAGTGGAGATGGGTGCGGGTGCGGGTGCGGCTACTGTATTTCAGACTTCGATCACTGCGCTGCTCTCGCCGGTGCGTTGAACCGACCTCAATTTAAAATCATGTTCCCTGAGTATTCTAGAAACTGAGTTTGTTTTTCTCTAATGTATTGAATCGATTCCTGCTAATAACTGGGACTCATATTACATTAAAAAACCAAAAAATAATAATATCATCTCTCAAACGCACTATCTTCTATGTAGTTGTTTAATGTTTTGAATCGATCCTAAGTAGAGTTCGGTTTCGTGTATTTTTTTTTTGAATTGACCCCTCCAATGTATTAAATCGATTCAATACCTTCTCTCTCCTCATTTGAACCGGCTAAAACACGACATTGGAGATGGTCTCAAACTCAACACACAAACACATTTCGTTCATGATTTATTCGCTCTATCTACTTGTTTTCCTAGTCTTTGGTCTTTGGTAGATAGCGGTAACAATATGAATCTGGTGGTTAGTGAAATCGCACTCTCCGTAGCTTAATATTGAATTTTTTTTAAAAAAACAATATTATTTTAAAATATATTTACAAAAAAAAATAGCAGATGAAAAAATTACAAAAAATGGCTCCCTATCGCCATTGGCGACAGGGACCCTCTTGCCCTCCTGTCGTCAGGCCAAGTTCCTGTCGCCAGTTGAAATGGCGACAACGACCTGTCGCCGTTTGAACTAGCGAACCCTAATCTGATTGGTATGTTTGTGATTTTTATAGATTTTCAACGGTACGAAATCTGTTAGACTCACAATAACATTTTGTGATCGTCATATGTTGTTCTAGTACAGTCAATTTCTGAAGAATTTTTCGAGAACGATTGAGGTATCAATAATTCGTAAGTAAGAAGGTAAGTGATATTGCGATGCACCCGGGAATTCATACACGGTGTAGAACTTTAGAGAAATAGCCTCTTGCATAATATTGGTCATGTACATGCACTGCATATTATGTAAGGAAACAAACGTGAATTTGCCATTACTATCAAAACTATGACAAATTACATTGATATTACGTAACATTCAATAAAACATCATAACACTTAATTTGTTTCAAATCAAAATGATAATTCAGAACATTGGCAATAACATATTACTATTGTCTATGCTTTCTCGTGGCCACGACCTCAACGTCCCCTATGTAGACTACCTCAAGTTGGGCGACTAAATGAGGTCCCCGCGGCGACGTCCGGAGTGCCCATGTCTCTTTCGTCCTGAGGATTGCTCGTAGGGCATTTCTTGAAGGTGTGCCCAGATTCCCTGCAAATGGAGCACTTGTAACATCCCAAACAATGGTTTGTGTTTCAAATGTATAAAAATGAGGAGAAATTAAAACTTTTGATGCCTCATGTTGTCATTTGAAATTTTTTGGAAATTTTTCCATGGGTTTCCTATTTTCAAAGATCAATGCCTCATTTGATGGAAGCTTAGTCCTTGAAAAATCCGTAAGCAAACCTTGTGACCGTCCTCTAGAAATATTTTTCCTAGCTTCTAGATCACCCTGGTGACCCCTCTGAGAATTTTCATAATTTCTAGAAATTATTTACTATTTCTAAGAGGCCAGTCAAACCAGTTTGACTCTTGGTCAAAACCCTAGGTCTGCAACTTGTGATTTTTTTAGAAAGAAATGCAGTGCATGAAAAGTTCTGGAAATTTTACTCAAAGTTGTTCTTAGGTCCAGTAACCTTACTTAAAAATTTCAGATTTTTTGGAGCTGTGAAACTCCCTCTAAAAAAATTCGCAAACCATCTCAGTTTTATCTCCTCAAAAATCTGAATTCACTGTTCCTTGGGCTTAGACCCAAGCCTGGCTCGAGCCACTTGTTTTGGTTGAACCGCCTAATTGCACCGGCGCGCTCAACTCAACCCTGCCGCCCTTGCTCGTTGTGAACCGTCCGATTTGGAAATCAAATGGACTGGATTGATTGGGTCGTTCGGACTGTCCGAAGACGCGTGCGCAATCTGAGCCGTTCATTTTCGATCGGACCGTCCGCATTGAGTGGGCCATTTAGACCATCCGAACGACACACTCAATCGGGGCCGTCCATTTTCAATCCAACGGTTGAAAATCAACCTACTCGTTTAAACTGGCCGAGCCAGTTGTGCTACACATTCGAGCTTTTGTGTCACTGAGCAGTGGGGCCCACATGTCGGACATGTCTTCTCCAACGCGCTGGCTCGCAGGCAGAGCTCAAGCACCACGCGTTCTTTGCGTGCTGCGTTGCTTTGTTACCGCCGTGAGCCACCGTCCTTTTCGACCTATCCGGAGCTCCGTTGCTTAACGCCGCCTCCAATGCCGTCATCTTCCTCGGTTAAAACCTCTCCAAACCCTAGTTCTTCTCACTTCTCCTCTTTTCGGCCGAGGAGAAGGAGGCTCCCATTGACTTATCTCCGCGGTAAAATCCTCACCGCCAAGTCCTTTGGTTTCCTTCTTGCATGCCATTTCCATTTTGGCTAACACGAGATCTTGATTTCTTTTGTAGCTCTCAGACCATCTTTGTGCTCCTTGAAGCTCTAAAGCGCGAACCCGAGTGACATCTTCGTGTTAACTTTGTGCTCGGTGAGATTTATCCTCAATTTTGCACGCCACCTTGTGTCTTAGAGCATCATTAAGTAAACCCCTAAATCTATTTCAACAATGCATGATAGGATTTCAAGAATTTGAAAGGATTGTATTTTCGGCCGAAGAAAACTTCCTTCACCGCCCACTCCAATCCAGTAAGGCATTTTCCAATTCCTCGCTCTTAGAGCACCTTTTTATGATGCTTGAACTACCCTGATGCTTTATGGGTCTTTTCCTTGCTCAGGCCGTTCTCTCCACGTTGAACCGAGCGCCATCGTCGCCATTAATGACGTCAAGCCATCTCAGAGCTTCTTTGGACCACTTTGGTAAGGTCCCTAGTAACCTTCAGATATGCATGCATGCGAGTTTAGGCTCAAAACATACTCGGGTTGCAACATGCAAATTTTGCCCGAACCTTAGCACCGCCCCTCTCCGGCTAGCCGCCGGTGTAGAGCATCTCAGCCACCGCCACCACCTCCAGTAGGTGCGCAACTCTATTAAGAACCCATTCATGCCCTTAGCTCACAGTGGCGTGAACCACATTGCCGGCGGTGAGCTCAACTTTAAACTCAGGTTTTTGTCGTACCCGGACAATCACTGTAGCTAAGCTATTATAGCCAATCACAGTCATTTAATAGCTAATGATTGATTTGTTAGTTAATGGTTGTCCTAAAAACTCTTTTGTATCACTTACAAGTGGGCCTAGCCACTTAAGCGCCGTGTGCAAGCCCCGTGTACTTAGATCATGGGACTAAGTCACTGACGGCTGGGTCCCACCTGTCTGTATGCTCTCGTTAGAGTCTGAACATCCCGTTTCATTTAAACCGTCCGATCTTGATTTAACGATCCAGATCATTTGGGCCGTTCGGACCATTCGAACGTCCCATTCCATTTGGACCGTTCGGACCATCCGAACGTCCCATTCCATTTGGACCGTCCGATTTCAATTCAACCGCTTAGATCAATTGGGCCGTTCGGACCGTCCGAACGTCCCTCTCCTTTGGACCGTCCGATCTTGATCTAACAGTGAAAATCGGCCTCGCTTGTTCAAAGCGTTCTAGCGCCTTTGCCTCGCTCACTAACGCGTGGCCCCGAGGCCAAGTTGACCAAGTCAAGTTAGTTGGGCAGCCCTCACGCGTAGGACCCACCGATCATGCACTGTGGCTAGCTCAATGTGGGTATAAAACGTTTTATATTCTTATATATATTCCAAAATGCTTTATTTTCGTACTGTAAATTGTTTTAACTTGAAAAATTCATAAGTATTTCTCTGTAACTCCAAATCGAGAAAACTCAAACTTGTTGGTTTCCTCTATTACTGTACTTTATTGTAAAATAGGTTTTGAAGTTTGCTGCTGTTTCTAAAAATCTTGTTTTACATATGTTTTGTGCACTACTTTCTTGACTTTGAAAAATCATAAGAAATTCATTTTAGCTCCAATTGAGGTGAATCAAATTCCATTGTTCATCTCATGAGGTGCTCTGTCTACCATAAAATTTTCATGTTCACCACCTCTCTGGAGATTTTCGCCAAGAATTTAATTTTGTATGAACAGTACCTGAGAGGAATTTTCCGGCATTTATTCAAAAAGCTGATTTTGTTTTGGCTCTAACTTTTGCATGCAATCTCCAAATCATTTGATTTTTGTTGCTAAATTCATTTAAAAACATGCTCTTTGATGCACGTTGATCCTATTATTTTCGCATGCTAATATTTCAAATGTTTCAACTCTATGTATGCATGCTATGTTTTCAAGTATTTCTTAGTTCGTGATAGTTTACCTAATTAGCTTAATGAACTGTAGGTAAACATCCAACCTTTACTACTGAGCCTAGGATTATCTCCGTTGTGATTTAGAGCTCAATGGATGGGCTCTAGTCACTTTACTTGTAATATACGAGTTGTGTCGCTTAGCAATGCTTAGAACGGTAGATTGGGAATCATTGCTTTGGCGATGGTTATTATATCTTCACCTTAAATTACTTGGGTCAGGGTACCCATGTATGTATTGTATTTGAGAAACTAAAACTGAAAATAAAATGTTTTAGACTTGGGCACATTGGTTGGATGGTGTGTTTTTGGGTGTGTGCTCGGTGCTCGAGTCAACAAGGACCGAATTACTTGCGCCATTGATCCAAGCACTTTTGCATGCTAACCACATGAGAGGGATATGGACCTCTCTTGACTTAGTACTTTGGCGTGTGTTGGCTTCGAGTCGCAGGTGGTGGTTATGTGTGGTGTTAAAAAGAATTGTGTTATTATTGTTGGGTGTGACAGGATGGGTTCTTGATATAAGCTCCCTACCCCGATGAGCATCGGTAAGTTATCTCTCTACCAATGACTCCGACACAACGTATGGTTTCTATCATATGGGCGACTTGTAGTTAATACACAATATTGGAAATGTCTCGTAGGACTTGGCCGTGTCGGCATACCTAAGGAATTGTGCTTAATAGCTTGGCAAAAAGACGGTCTGGCGTGTGGGTACATTGGTGCACCCCTGCAAGGTATAAACTATTCGAATAGCCTCGTCCTAGGTTATGGACATGCTTGGTTATTTCTCGCAAGAATTAGACTCTAACCTTTTCGATACAACTTGACTTTGGGTGGTACGAATAGGTAATTCGTGCTATGTTGTGGTGGCTGTATGGTAAGTCACCTCTAGGATGTTATTTATGTTTATAAATGTTGTCTTACTACTATTTAAACATTAAAAACAGATTTGTCAAACTGCCTTCAATCTATTATCTATTGCAAATGAAATATTGCTTTGTGCTGAAAATGAACCCTATGGCTTCCTCCTTTGTTTCAGCTTGCATGTAGCTATGTATAGGTTTGTTATACGTAAGTCTTGCGAGTACATTTTTGTACTCAAATGCATTGCTTAATTATTGCAGAGGAGGTTGATCCCCAAGGGATTAACTATTGTGAGACCGACTTCGTTCAGGACGACTAGCTTGGCGGCCCGGTCGGTTGCCTTGTGGGTAATGGTAAACCAGTTGGTTTTTGTTTCAGCCATCTTATGGCAAGTGTTTCTACTGCAATTTAGTCTCTTTTGTCATTTGGCCGGTTGGCCACTTTTGTACCGTGAACTTGTTGTCTTTTGGATATTGTAACTTTACCGTTATCAGTAATGTAATGACTTGTGTATGGATTAGATGCTATATTTGTGATGGGGTATGTGTACTGCATTTCTGGGAAGTACATGTACGTCGAGGCGCGAGATATTTGGTTTGTGATGCTAGGACCAATTGGATGGTTAAGCATTACAAGCTATATACCCCGAGGGCTCTCATAGCACTTTTTCGTACGACATCCAGCTTTTGCTTCGTCCATATCGTTCCAGATCGCCGTACCTATCGTCGGTCAACCTTTCCCTTGAGCCTATCAATGTCTGCGGCCCAGATTAGTTGCTCTCAGGTCGGATGGCCAGTGAAATGGCCAACTGTAACACCCCGCCCGGGGTCACCCGAGAGGTCCTCCTGGATCAACCGGAGAGTCCATCAGGACCTCCCAGAAGACCCAGCAGAGCCACCCGAGAGGACCTCCAGGACCGTCCAAGAGGTCCTGCAGGACCACCCGGAGGTCCTAGGAGCGTCCCCGAGGAGGTCGTGGAGCCAAGGAGCACCCCGAAGACCTCCCACAACTGGACCAAGGGAAGGTTGTGGAGGTCTGAGGTCATCCCAAGACCTCCCACGACCAAACCTGAGGGTGGTCGTGGAGGGGTGGAATTGCTCCAAGGTCCCCTGTGCGAACTAAGCTAGTCCCAATGATCAACAACTAGCTCTTCACAGCATACAACAGTGGTAACATACACTTCAACGAGAGCTTTATTAGTATCAACAAAGTTGTTTACAAAGGGGAGGCATACAAGCCAACAAACCAGAACACAGTGAAAGATAAACATAAAGGTCATCCGATACACCACAGGCAATCGGCTGGAGGGCGCATCCTAGTCATCCAGGACCACTTGGTCCACTGCACAGCTCATCACAAGGCTTCCTTCCTGCTCAAAAGATTATTTCAAGCAAGAGTGAGCACAACCACCGTGTTCGCAAGTTACACCCGTCAAATAGCAAAATGACATGCATAGTGGATATCAAAGGGAAGGCATAATATGGCTGATTTGCGTAAAGCCAAGTTTCTTTCAAATACATATACTAAGTTCCAAGGCAGTTATACAATAACTAAAATTCATTTACCAAATTCCATTTTTCAGTTAGATAATATTCATCATCAAATGGTGAAGGATACCCTCCTGTCACAAGGCTCCCCGCCCAACCATGGGATAGACATCCCAAAATCAGTTTATCCAAAACCTTTTTCAAAGAAAACCAATATCTAACTTTGAGTGGCTTTTGCTAGCATGTCCATGACCGTGGGCACGACTATTCGAATAGTTTTCACTCTACAGAGGTTGTACACTTTACCCACATGAGATGATCCCCATATACTGTCCACTCACACACTTCCGAAGGTGTGCGACTAAGGGATCACCATAAGGCCTTTACAATGCATCATTCCACCACAGCCCCTCCTCGTTAAGGTTTCACAGATCCCCCCCTTTGGATAGAAACCCTCCGGGTTATTAGGGTGCCCCCTCTGACGCCAGTGGGAAACATAGGTTATAAAAGATCATAGGCCATAGAAGACCTCTCACACATCAAAGTGGAACAGCCGCGGTGAAACTTTGCAAATTATTCAGCCAGGTCCCACGCCCCATTCTGGAGACATGTGGTTGTACGGTGAGGCAAAGCCCATTATAGGCATAGCAAGTTGCGGCTCAAAGACCGGTCCTCAAATGACTAGGGCGACAAAGCAAGTTGCGGCTCAAAGACCGGTCCTCAAATGACTAGGGCAACAACCACAGAACCCCTGAGCCTCAACTCTACCCAAGTTGAGCTCGTGCATGGACATGCACCAACCAAGCAACCAATTCGCCCCAGTCCAAACAATTTTTCCTTTCATTTGCTTTTCAAACACATTTAGGAGCTTCCATGACAACCCAATGCCATGGCTTAAAACCTTTGAACAACAGTTGGTCATGTGGGTAAAATTTCCCCAAATCAAATACTTTTGGTCTAAGCGAGACTAAGCATCGTTTTCAAATGATCCTGCTCATACTAATGTACCAACCAGTTTTTCCTATGGTGACAAGATGTTCGGTTCAAGGTCAACAGTGGCCATACAAAGGATTTAGGTATAGCTATGGATTTAAAGACAAGTATTGAAACAACTTAGTAAAGTAAGCATGCATTAACATTTAAAACAGAACATATACAGGGTGAAATAATGGGTGCAATATGATCAAGAGTGTAACTTGCCTCCTGCTTGAAAGCTTTACAGGCCTTCTCCCTCACAAAGCTTAGGCTCACCAGCGACGTTGGGGTCTACACGTTAAACAGCGCAATTCAAACCAAAGCCAAGTAAAAACCAAAAGAACTCCAAAGAAACATAAAACTAGAGCCAACAGAGAGGTTTGATGGGTTTGGAGGAGATCCAAGGAGCTTGCTGGAGGAGGTCCGACGGCTTGGGAGAGGATCCAGAGAGCTGGCCAAATGAGGATCAATGGTTAGAAGGAGGTCCAGAGAACTGGTTGGGTGAGCAAAAGAGTGAGAATGGGGAAAAAATGTAAAGATGAAGGGCTACCCCAGCTTATATAGCTAGAGAGTCCAGAGGCAAACATGTTCAAGAGTAGGTAAAAGAGGAGATGGGAGCAGGTAAAAGATGAGACTAAAGATAGCTCAGTGCTGCGAAAAGATGGTAGCATTTAATACGACACAACAGGCATTAAATGCTTGGAGACTTCCAAGTGCAAAGGACATGGTCAAAGGATAAAGAAAGATGTCGTGACTGACAAATGGGGCCAGTCAAAGCTCAAGGGGAGGTCCTGCGGAGACCTAGAGGAGGTCAAGGGAGGTCCTCACCCACGGGGGAGGTCCAAGCACAGGACCGGAGGTCCAAAGACACAACAATGAGGAGGTCCTATGGACAAAAGGTCCAAAGGATCTGCTCACGGGAGGTCCGAAGGTCAAGATCAAAAGTAACGGGGAGGTCCTGACGGTTAGATCCTCAGAGGGGAGGTCCTGACGGTCAGATCCACAAGAGGAAGTCCTGATGGTCCGATCCTCAAGGGGGAGGCCTGAACGGTTAAGATCTCTAAAGGGGAGGTATTAACGGTCAGATCTAGCAAAGGGGAGGTCTGAACGGTTAAGATCTCCAAAGGGGAAGTCTTAACGGTCAGATCTAGCAAAGGGGGGGTCTGGATGGTTAAGATCTCCAAAAGGGAGGTTTTAACGGCCAGATCTCATAAAGGGGAGGTCTGGACGGTTAAGATCTCCAAAGGGGGGGTCTTAATGGCCAGATCTCACAAAGGGGAGGTCCAAATGATCGAGAGGGGGGTCCTAAAGGACACAGGAAGGTCCTGAAGGACGCGGGGAGGTCCGAATAGACAAGGAGGAGGTCCTAGAGGACATGGGGAAGGTTTAGACCTAGGGGGGTCTATGCCAGAAATCATCACAGAGAGGGGTCTAGGTCAAAGGAGGTCCAGACGCTTGGAATGTCTAGACCTAAGGAGGTCTGGACCCTTAGAGGAGATCAAAGGAGGTCCAATCGAACACTCAAGGGAAGTTCAATTGAGTACAGGGGAGGTACGAACGATCCTCAGGAGGTGCCAAAGAATACAAGGGAATCCAGATGAACCCGAGGGGGTTCAAAATGGATAGAAGGAATTCAGATGATCCTAAGGAGGTTCGATTGTACAGAGCAACTTTGAAAGGAACCAAAAGAGGTTCAAATGAACACAAAGGGAAAGTGGGTTTGAACAAGAGGAAGATCCGTAGGGGAATTTAACCTAAGATTGAATCTCGAGATATCATGGATACTTGAAACGCATAAACTGAACTTGGAATACCTTAAGATGGTCAGGACCCAAAGGAAAGGTCAACACCTCGAAGGGTCCGGTCCAAGGAGGAGGTTTAACTCAAAGAGAAGCCAGAGAAGAGGCTCAGACCTAAGAAGGTCTGAGCAAAAGAGAACCAGAGAGGTAGTCCAAGGGATTCAGGTCAACAAAGAAATGGTCTGAACCACGAGGAAGTCCATACCAACAAAAAGGGTAGTCAAGACACAAAAGAGGTCTATCCTCACAAAAGAGTTCCAAGCACAAGGAGATCTGGCCTCACGGAGATGGCCAGACAATAGGGTGGCTTGGGCATGAGAGCATGCCCAAACAAGATTGAGGAAAAGAGATCTGGGCACAAGAGCTGGGCAAGGGAAGAGTAGATCCTACAACGAAAAGGAGAGATAGCTCCAGAGAACTTAAGTAACACCAAAAGAACCAAACTTTGGATTAGTTGAAGTGTAGTTTAGTCATTTTAAACACCCAAATTTTGAAAATCTCAAGTTAAGCTTTGAATTCTCATCAAAACAAAATGGTTCTTTTTATTTTGAATTTTTTTTCAAAAAGGCTCAGAAAACCAGGGTGTTACACCAACCACGGTGTAACCATACGTCTCTCCACTCTAGGTTTTCATCACCGCCTCCTTGGTGAAATAGTCAGAGAGATACTGGTCGAGATGACGCGCCACCGTCGAAAATGCGGCCATGACATGGGAGTAGGGCCTATACAGAAGAAGGGGCTGGTTGCAAGTGCATATGCAACTACTGTAAGATCGAGGAGGCTGACTAGAGGGGGGGTGAATAGGCGTTTTAAAAACTTCTTTGGCTAAAACCGATTTCTAATGCGGAAGCTAATACAAATACGGTTTTGCACAATTAAAGCCTAAATCAACTAGGTTCAACTAAGTGCACCAACAATATGAGACTATATAAATGATAGCAATCATATACATACAATTAAGCAATTTAAATACAAGTAATAAAAATTGCACAAGTAATCAAACCACAAATGATACGGCGATGTTTTCCCGTGGTGATCGGAGACTTGCCGGTCTCCCCTAATCCACGTTGAGGCAAGCCCAAACTAATTGGACCGGCTCCACGAATTGAGCACCCGCCTCCGAGGTAAGTCCAACCACTTGGACCGGTTCCAAACCGAACCAACACCTCGCTCCACTAGGGTTGCTCTTTCCTCCACTCCGGAGATGGCGAGCACCACACCACTCACAAACCGCCGGGTCTTCTCACAATCTTCTTTGAGAAGCTTATCAAGCAACGACGCCACCATCACTTGTCTAGGTGTCGGCAAACACCAAGAGTAACAAGTCTCCAACGCTCACTTGAACCAATCAAGTGTCTAAGCTCAAGTGGATACTAAATCCACCACCTAAGGCAACACATGCACTTAGGGTTTTCTCTCTAACCTCACTAAGTGCAACACATGCACAAAAGAGAATGAGAGGCTTGCTCTTTGCTCAATGGAATGTCTAGGGGCACCAGCAACCTCCCACACACGACCAAGGTGGGTATTTATAGCCCACACATAAAAACTAGCCGTTGGGAGAAGATTTCAGAGAATCTGGACGAAATCGGTCTGTCCGCCATATAATGGCCGGTTTGACCGCCCTTAGCTCCAACGGCTATAAAACTAGCCGTTGAGCTCACTGTCGGTCTGACCACCAACTAATGGTGGTCGGTCGATCGCCCAACGGCCGATCGCCTAATAGACGCAGGTCGACCGCTCTAGAAAAGTTCCACGAATTGGCTAAGGACCAAAAACATCTCTTCTGGAAAAAAACGAACCGCCTCAGAAAAATCGGATCGACCGCACCGCGGTTGAACCGAATATAAGTGCGGTTCAACCGCACAGCCTTGTGGTGAAATGCGGCGGTCAGGCCATTGCTTCTTGGCGGTCGACCGCCAAAGAAACAAAAGTGCATTTTGATTTTTCCATCAACTCAAATTGCAAAAACACATTTTGCTAATTTGATGCAAGATGCACACAAGGTTAAAGACAAGACTCTCAACAAGTTGCAAAACACATTTGCCAACTTTTAGAATCAATGCCTCAAATTGCATTCCGCTTCAACTCAATTTGTAAAACACATTTGCCAAATTGACGCACAATACAAACAAGGATTCAAGTGAGATTCTCAACAAGTTGCAAAACACATTTGCCAACTTATAGAATCACACTACGAGGAATAAGGTACAAGGACTTACACTATTTGCAAAACACATTCGCAAACTTAAGTCACATGCCACAAGGGTTATCCATGAGCCACAACTATTTGCAAAACACATTCGCAAATATTTGCAACATGTTAAGATGAGCTAGAGCAAATACAATGAGCTATCAACACATGACCAACTCAAGCTACTAGTAAAAGACCCCTCTTAATAGTACGCCAACCTATACTAGCAATCCGATCTTCCAACCAAACACCAAGACCGGTAAAAGACTAAGAACAAATCCTTAGCCCTAGCTAGTCATACCTTTGCCTTGCACAACCACTTGAAGCTTGACGACGCATATCTTTGCTTCAAGTCCGGGTCATGATTTGATATGCATCAACTCATGATGCATCCTTTACTCCAAGCTCTTGACTTCAATATCATCAACACATGATGATCGTCTAAAGTCTCCAACTATAGAACTCAACCTATTCATCCAACTCATGGAAAGTGTTAGTTCTATAATATGATTATCATTAATTACCACGCCATACCATTAACTCATAATGGTGGGATAAGATACCACAATCTTTCCCTCTTTAGTAATTGATGATAATCACTTCAATTGCAAGTAATTGAATATAGAATGGTATGAGTATATAACCACTACACAAGTTGTATATACTCATATGAATATATATATAACTACACAAGTTATATATACTCAAAGGATATATGAGCACACAAGTCTCATATACATACATGAATATATTAACTACACAAGTTAAGTATATTCAAGGATATGTGAGTACACATGAACTACACAAGTTATGTTATACTCACATATAAGTATACTTAGACTACACAAGTCTTATATACTCATATGAATATATTAACTATGCAAGTTAAATATATTCACATGATATGTTTCAAAGTAAAGATCCCAAATATGTGGAAACAGGAATATGGATCAATACTAATGAAACCTCAAAATATAGAATGAACTCCCCCTATATGTGTGCATACATGAATATATAGTAAGAACATATACACATATTTAGGTTAATTCTTTTGGTGAAGTTCAACCTATATTTTGGATTCGAGGAATGCAACAGGGTATAAGAATACAAAGTAGAATGCATACCTCTTTTGTTCTTTATATCCAAACGAGACTAATCATGAGATATAACAATAAGAGAGTTAGTCTCATAAATAGATTTGTCATTATAAATGCATACCTGTTTGGATTTTCCTTTTGTTTATCTAATGAATTTGATTTGTCATTAATCACATACATGCCTTCACGATTATCACCTTTATATCCAATTAAGACTAAACAATAAGTATATCAATAAACATGTTAGTCTCACAAATGCATTTGTCATTAATCACCAAAACACTCCATTAACATATAATGGCGGGTCTAGATTCTTCAATCTCCCCCTTTTTGGTGATTGATGACAAATCCTTTATCAATAACAATATTTGGATAATAATCAACAAGAGATAGGAATTTAAACTATTAAACTACAATCATGCATGATACTAAGCAATTTGAATTAACTTCTTTAGGTATTATGCATGAAAAGGTGATAACAACATAACTCGAGAGAGTCCAAATCTCTCCCTTTGGCAATATATGCCTTAAAGGTGAAATCACAAGAGAGAATCCAAATACATTGATCATATAAACATTCTCCCCCTTTGGCATTAAGCACCAAAAAGCCAAAACAAATTCAAGCCAATAAACAGATAGAGCAAAAGAAAGAGCTTGGCAAAAGAACTCATTTTATTTTGGACAAATTACCATTTTCTTTGTGCCATTGCTTTGTCACGGTGGTCAGATCACGCTCTGCCTGGCTTCGGATCGCTGAAGGGTTTGGTCAAACCGCCGGCCTGGGCCGGTCGATCATTGGTGACCAAAGAACAGTCTTGATTATAAATCATTTTTGATCAAGAACTAATGGCACAAACTCTTCTTTGATGGCCCAAGAGAGTACAACAAGTTGAGAACAAGCCAACTAGGAGTTTTAGAAAGGAAGAGACTTGATTTGAAACACATTCAAATAAGAACCATTGAGAAGAAACTCCCCCTGAACATATGCACAAGGATGAGAGACGACACCCATTACATATAAGAGGATTTTTAGGAAATTTTGGCGGAGTTTCCTCTAAATAATTGGTCCAAGGAGCATGACAATAGATAATCAGGATATGAATATCATGCAACACCAACACGATATAATTACAAACATATTATGGACAAAGATATTTAATGATGCATAATTCATAACATAATCATTCAACCATTCAACATGCACAAGTCTTGGACGACAAACAAAGGATTGCATAACACATAGCAAGGCATTAAACATCTCATCGTCCAAAAGGAGACTGAAAACAATAAAACATCCAAGGTTTATAAGGTTACATAAGATATTACAAGAGTAATACAGAAGCTTATCCATACAAAACAAGGTCTATCGACCTAAATATGAAAACTAAGCATCTAGGTGGGAGGAGCGCCTGACGAAGATGATGGATGATCTCCCCGCTGAGTGAAGGATGGAGGGCGCTAACTACGACCGAACCTCTGATAGGCAACTGGCAAACGCTGCTGCTGATACTCAGTGAGCCTCTCATCCATGCGAGTCACCCTCACATTCAGATCCTTAATCATAGTCCTAGTCTCTTCATGCCTCTGAATGTTCTCTGCACGCAAGGTGTCTACACTGGACTGAAGGCAAGCAAGAGCTACCAGGACTGCATCCTGATCCTGAGGAGCCTGCACTGGATGACTCTGGGAGGATGATCCCTGTCCCTGAGACTCCGTGTGTACCAGTACACGTAGTCTCGCGTGCACAGGCTCGACAGTCCTTTGGACGCGCGCGCGTTTACCCTCTCCTGAGTGTACGGTGTCCAGATAACGCGGTCATTGGTCAGCTGATCGAACATCACAATGTACTCCGGGTAAGACCCCTGTGAAGTGATTGGCGTGTAGGTGACGTGTGCAATAGAACACCGCAAACTTAGCACACGAAATTGTGATTACAATACGAAAAATAATAAATGATCATGAAACTAACCCGTCGGTGGCACCACACCATGCCCATGGTCGGCCGGTCCACGTCGTCGTCCTGGGTGTACAAGCTGGCCGCGTATGTTCCCAAGTCCTGCTGTGGTCATCCGACATGGAAGCGCTCGAAGGACTACAGCTGCAGAAGTAGCGGGCATCCGGAGAGGATGGAGCTATCCTGGGCATGGTGGCACGCGTCGCACAGTGCGCGGTACGTCACGCATAGCACGGCCAGACCCCAGGCATAGAGCTGTATCTCGTCCACCGGCAAGTCCATCAGCTCATGTGCGTACCAAACGTAGTGTTTGTCGACGCTGTTGCCGTGGGACCCGAGGAACATGACCCACCCAAACCGCCACAGCAGGTAGGCCTCGAAGTGCCTCCTAACAATGACGTCCCCTGCGTTCTCCGCCATACGCTCGGGCTGCAAGAAGACATGTACACGTCAGCAAGGTTCACATACGAATTGATGCGAGAGGACAACAGTTACAAAGACTTACGTAGAACTAACAGATCCACCTCAACGTCGGCCCGTGCGGGCTGCTGAACTCCGTGTACCCGCTGCTCGGCGGCAGCACATCGTGGGACCTCGCTAGGAGGTCCGTGCGCCACGTGGTCGGGATGTCGTACGCCACTATGGGGGAGCCTGTGCAGGGCAACCTGGTCAGGAAGCTTACATCCTACAGCGTCGACGTCATCTCCCTGCACGGAAGGTGGAACGTGTACGTCTTTGGCCTCCAGTGGTCAACCAGCGCCGTTAGTAGGGCCCGGTCGTATGGAAAACGTATAGACGTACGACCAGGACCGCGGTCCTGGTCGTCCTCCCACGTCGCCTCCACCATCCTCGCTAGTGGAAGGAGGCCTGCCGCTCTCAACCTGCGTCGAAATGATTAAGAACAAACGTGAGTGCACGCAAAGTAGTCAGACCATGATTGAGTGCATAAAGGTCAGAACTACACATACTTCGAAACCCAGTCTAGGTATAGTCTCCATGCCCTGGTGGGCGTGCGCAGCCACAACACGCCAAGCTCAATCGGCGCCTCGCCCTCTAGGGGGGCATGGTACTGAGGCGGCTACGGTGATGCGTGTTAATCACCGGGTCAACTAACTCGTAGTGGCATGCGTCCGCCATACCTACAAATTAAGTGCATGCATTGTAAAGACTACGAAACATGTACAAGAACCAAAATTCCTACTTTAAAAATAATTCTCGGCGTTAACAGAATAATTACCACACAAAAATGTAAACCAAATTTAGGCTACTCAGCAATTTAAACAGATTTGTAATAGGGTCTTCTAATTTAGAGGATATTTTTAAATATTTTCGAAGTGCAAATATAAACAATAAACAAAGTTATTCCTATTTTCCTAGTTTCGTAGTTTAAAATTAATTTTTGACATTAACAATATAATTACCACGCACAAATGGGAAGCGAAATAAAGCTGAGATTATTTTTTACATATTTCTAATGGGTGTCTTTCTATTTCTGCTGATTTATCCTAAATTGTTCGACTGCTGTAACATTCATAACATGTGTATGGCGAACTACACTATACATAGTTCAAATAATGTAGTACATAATTTGACTACAATTATCTAATCTTCTAAATTCTACTCGCTATTCTACTGAATTCTATGTCGCTATTCTACTGAATTCTATGTACTTAATTCTGCTCGCTATTCTACTTAATTCTATGTCGCTATTCTACTGAATTCTATGTACTTAATTCTACTCGCTACAGCTCAAATGATGTACTTAATTCTACATAATTTGACATAATGTACAAAGTTGAAAAAAAATATGCATGCAAGTTGGCCGGCCGACCGAATCTGATGCTCTGTCAATCTCTCTCCTCCGCGATGAACTAGCAGAGCTTCGCTACCTTTCTTCTCTCCCTCTCCTCCTCTCTTTTGTTTTTTTCGGGAATTAAAATGAGTTTTGGAGGATTTTTTGGGGGGCTTGACTGTTGACTTCCTGTCGCTAGTTCAACTGGCAACAGGTAGCTAGACCGGCGTCAGGGAGTCATTTTTGTAATTTTTTGGGACGAAATCTTTTAGAATAATATTATTTTAAAAAAAAATCGTTTCATGCACCACCAGAAGAGAGAATGACTAATTTGAAGAGAGATCTTTGTTTCCTAAAAAAGCTCTGAGTGTCAGCTTCTTTTCTCTCCTGTATCTTTCACCTCACCGAAGAGTGAAACGTCATAGGCTAAATATCAAGCAATTTTGCTTGTTACAAGTTCCTTAACGACTATGATTAACTACCGAGGAGAGGCGCGTCTGTTTGTAAGGAAGGTGCCTCGTGCTTTGCTTCTTTCATTACGCACTTGCTAGGATGTAGGAGCACTCAACTAACAATGGCGACGTGGGGTTAGGTTGGGACGTCTATTCGCCAAGCTGGAGACTGGAATTAATGTTGCAAAATGCAGTCTTACGAGTTTTGAGAACAATCATTCAAAACGCACACTGGATTTTGTTTTTTGTTGTTTTGCTTACTATGGAGCGCATGTTACATTTACAGGGTTTGGTAAGATTCCTTGGCATGTGTTCTTGTTCCGGTAGTTGGATGATGCAATCCCATCCCAACTTGCTTAGCAAACATCAAGATGGTGAAACAATGGGCTGCAAGTAGGAGTACATTGATGAGCGTTTAACCGCCCCAGCTTCTTTTCTCCTCCTCTGTTTTCGGATCGTCAAGGGAGGGACGAGCTGCCACGTGTCCACGCCTCGTCAGTGCCGACTATACAATCAGAGATGACATGGCCCTGCTTTGTTGCTGGGACACGGCCCAAATAAAACAGAAAGTGAGCTGCACGATATAATCTGTAGCTCCAACAAAGGGTAAAGGGGACATCAATCAAAGGCGATCGATTCTGATTAGGTACTATGTATATATACTGGTACTAGATTCTAACTGAGACTTGCCAGCCAGCCAGCCATTCATTTTATTCCTCCTTATATGCAAAAGTGAAAGCAGCAATGATGCACAGCAAAGGGTTCACTTTGGATGTTATCCCTCACAGTTAACGACTCTCCTGTGGCATCCATCTGCTCCATCAAGTAAATGACCCAGTACACTTTATGTTATGCTGCCCACGTAGTCTTCGTACCTCATGTTTCCTAACCGTCCCCAAGGTAGATGCGTGCATTAAAGTAACTCATTTGAGAAATCTGATCAGATAATTGCCGGTGACAATCCTTACAGGATGAGGGTCCAGATTTCTGAATGATTTTGCAAGTACCAATCATCCATCAACGAGTAAATAAGCAAATTATGTAATAAAAAAGATGGCTTTCAGATCATAGCAGACCCACAAATGACAAGACTGATGATAACATTCATTTTTCTTAAAATTCTAGCATCATTATTTAATTTCAACACACGAGCTTCAGCATGGACTAGCGATACACTGACGCTTAGATGCAGAGAGAAAGCAGGAAGACTGAGTATGTGCCAGCATAGCAAATACAGGAAGAAATTAAGGCAGCATAGAGCAGCGATAAGGTGCCCAATATGAGTTTTAAGCCCAGCGAAATTCCATGTTTGATCAGCGAAGAAAATTACCAGAAGAACACGAGAAACATATCCTTATAAGACTGCTGGAGACAAGGATTGAACTTTGAACCACAATACACATTTTTTCTTGCATCTCAGTTCTAACCTGGTCCTGCACAATAGACATAACAGAGTACAACAATTGGTATTTAAGTCATTCAATTGTTCAAAACCAATTCTAACATGATGGTCCTAAAAAAAAGAAATAGTTCAATAATGTTTTTTAAAAATTCAGTAATCTGGCAGTCAAGTGATGAGGAGGATCTAGTTTTATCAATGTTTTCCAACTCAACAGAGGAAGTTTTTTTTTTTTTAAAAAAAAAGGGTAACTGGAAATAGATATGACTTATGACTATATCTGTCTTCCTGTTTGTAATGAAAGCAGTAGTTTCTTTTCTTTGGATCACAGCTACTTCCATAAGAAAATATCATTGATACTAGAAGGAAGAAGCATATTTTCGGTCAAAGCAAATACACCACATGTTTATGTCAAAACTGTGAATGGCATGCAGTAGAAATATGAAGCATTTTTGGCACCAAATTTGAACATGCCAAAGAACAACCTTTTTATTTAATTATCTATGCAACAGAAAATACCACCACTATTTTGTTTAACACACTGGGATGATTGTTCAGAAGAAACAAAACATAGTATCATAGTCTTTTTTAAAAAGACAAGCAGAATAGTCGTTTACGAGTTTTTTCCCCCTTCAGAGAGAAGAGACAGTCCCCTGCTCTGTTCCAAGTATGAGCCAAGATGAAAACTTCACTCAAGAGAAACCACTTTTATAAATAAAGTGAATTATTAACGAACCTCTAGGTGCGCCTTCTTGTGGGCCCATCTGTGGTGCAAACATCTGCATCACAGCTCTCAGAGCCTCAGTAGCCTGCTCTGGACCTGCCAAGTTTATTTGGATGCCAGCATCCCTGTGCACACCTGGTTCACCATGTTCCCTTTCATGTCCATTTGAATCTTGCTGTGCACGATTTCCTTCAGTACCCGAGCCCACAAAGGTAAAAGCAGGAGGAACCGAAGCATTGGTTGGGAAAGAAGCAGATGTTGTATGGTTACTTGAATTCCCTGTCTGAGTTGATCCTTGACCATTCCCATTGACATTTGCATGACCAAAAATGTCATTCAAATTTATATTTATGGAATGTTCAGATGGCTGTTGACCAAGATCAGACCCACGATTGATGATATTGGCCAAGAACTCGGGAGAACTTCCAGGGGGAAATAGTGAGAAAGGAACACCACTGCTTGCCTGGCCAGTAAACCGTGGATGCGATTCTTGATCTTGGCCTGCATGTGTATTCTATAAACAAGGAGATGGATTACTTGGTTGTTTCAAAAGACCAAAGAACGGAATAAAATCATAGCTGTAACCAAACAATATCGGCAGTCTACGCATATAATAGAAGTCCCAAGTAGGAGGTTTGGGTGTGCAAATTATTTTTAAAAACGATGGTCCTGATTTGTTAAGCCAACAGTTGTAGACACTTCTCAAAGTCCACTTTAAAAAGCACATGTAGTTTTCTAGTTACAGTACCTGTCCTGGTGGAACTCGCTGTTCAGCCAGTTTCTTTTTGGTAACCTAAAGTTTTTAGACAGATAGCAAAGTAAAAATTCATTAGTGATTAGTGGTAATGCCGTAATGGAAAGAAACAAACTCCATCCAGCCTCCTAATGAAAATGGGGAAAAAAAAGCAGAAAAATTCTACCTCAATATTCCGTCGGACATTTTCATTACTAGGATCAAGCTCAGAGGCTGCAATAAGAGCAACCTGAGTTCACTATACGGTATACAATCCATACATTATTGGGTATAATAATCTTTGTAATGTAGATTCATTCAGGAATTGCAAATGGAACTGTTAATTTGATCAAACAGAAAATAATTATCACTGCTATTAGAAGCACTGAAAGTTGAAGAGAATACATTTGATACGAAGCAGAGTTTACACAGTGCTGTAAGCATGCCACCATAGGAAAACGTGACATGGATTTGTTCACAGACCTTGGTCAAGAGGCAATCGAGTAAATAATTGTTTAATTCGATTGGATGCCTAGTAACAGTAACACTAGATGTCTAAATGTAGGAGGCACTTAAACACAACATTTCAATATACGTGGTAAGATGAATCATAACAGGATGCTCCACATAAAAGAGAAAAGGAGAGAGTTGTTCTTGTGTTGGATACTACTATAAGTTATAAAGTAGAAAGAATGTTCAACTTTTCAACCTACAATTCAAATAAATGACTTTTCCCAGAAAAACTTGGTAACACATGTAAACTGCACCTACGAGGAGTGGAAAAGACACAGAAAAAAAGGCAGCATATAGCATAATCTATTACAGTTTCAACAAAATCAACTGGAAGTTTCTGATGTGCGCACCTTTCAAGTATCCTTTATATAGAGCATCATGATAATTCCCCATAGCGAAATAAGCAGATCCAAGTCGGCTATATGCTTTGCTGTAGTTAGCGTCAATTTCAATTGACTTCAGGCAGTCCTCAATAGCTTCATTGCACATATTAAGAAGGGTATACGCAGCAGCCCTGGGAGTAGCATGTACTTTTCATGTTAAATCAAAGTATGAAGCAGATAAATGGTCTTGTGAACAACAAGAGTATTAGTTATCAGGGTTAATAACACCACTACCAGAACAAGAAAAAGACTAAAGACCCCTATGATAGCCGCCTAGACAGAAATCGACCAGTTTCCAGAGGATTTCCGCCCAACTCAATTTTTCTATATTATCAGATGTTTGTGTTTCCTAAGCATTCAACAATCTCTAATATCAACTTTCCAGGTAGTTTCCAGTGAAGAAACAGCCCATTAGATGTATGATTTGTAACCAGCTGCAGTTGGTTTCCACCGGTTTCAGAACCTTGTTAACAGCAGTAGGAAAAAATAATAACAGATCCTGAGAATCCTCACCACATCACAGGCTATAGCAGCAAATGCAATAATTTGGAAACAATAGAGTAATATGCATCTATACTGGTTCAGACAGATATCTAAAGTGGATGCTTATGATCCACTATTAGTCAGTTAAGCCATCTCAAATCCCATACTACATTATTACTCGTGAAAATGGGGAAAATCAACCCAATATTTTTAGTTCCATTCATTCTGGCTCTTATCCCTGAAATCTACTCAGTATGAGCTACAATTTCACACTTGCATGCTGCATGTTCACTAAAATACTGAAATAGCCACCAGAAGTTTCACTAATTTGTTCATACCTGTTACAATAGTAAATGGCATTTTTTCTGCTCAATGCAATGGCAGTGGTGTACAGTTCTACAGCTTTAAGGTGTTGCTTTGACCTCATGAATTCATTACCTGATGAACAAATATGCAGTTAGCTACTAAAATTCTGCACACCCACATCCATAACATAATGCACATAGAAGGCTTGAACGGCAAAGCCATTAGCTTTTACAATTACAAAAAAAATGAAGATTGCCAAGTCATAAGTTGTAAATTTACTTCACAAACTAATGAATCAACAAATATAATGAAACACTAAAAATTGAACACATGAAACGACCAAGGATTGTGGCTAACTGGCTATATACCTTTTGACTTACAGAACTCTGCGAGGTCTCCTAAGCTTGCCCTTTTCCTTCCTGACTTACGCATCTCCTAAACAGAGACAAATCATACTGCATCATCAAAATTATATGTAGAACAATTAAGTGAAAAAGAAAAGAAACCTAGCATGCAGGCCACTACTAGTTCCATGATGGCATAATGCCTCAACAGTCCCCTCTTTGTCTTCGTCAAAGAGAACTGCAATGACACAAGATGCCCTAGAAAATAGGGAAGCGTCTCTAATAGCTTTTTATTGGTAGTGGGGACAATATGAACATGATCAAACTGTTTACTTAAATACACCTGAAAATGCTAGACAAGCAAAAATAGCACATTCTACCAGTAATGCGTCATCAAAGAATTGTGATGCTTTTGAAAGTTGACCAGGATCTTCAGCTCCAGCAGGTGATGTCTTAAAGAAATTGATTTCATCGAGTGAGGCATAGAATTTTGCAAATAGTTCATCTCCTGAATGATCTGACCAAAAAAGAAATAAAGTTCCATGAGAAAATAGTAATTTCAGCGAGTGATTTTTTCCTTTGCATGCCTCATTAGGTGATAACACCAAGACCCTACAAATGGAATCAAGTGACACACCAGGCAGCAAACCTTTACAAAAACAAACTTGATATTTCCAACCATATCTAATATCTAGACATCTGAGCATAGAGAGAGTCTACAGTTTATGCCATAGTCATACCTAAGTCAAAGGTATCTTCGGCTTGGCCTTCACTCTGATCAGGCGATGCAGAAAGACGGTATCAGAAGCTAACATCTTATGACGGTTATTAGGGGAAAATAATAAAACTGAATGAATAAAGCATATGATATATATAGGAGTTCTAACCACCATATACGTCTAAATGAATGTTTGATGGTATATCAATTAAAGAATATAAACATGCATTTAATATGCATCAACATGATAATAAAATCATGTCTAAAGTGAGAGTGTGTGTGTGTGTGAGAGAGAGAGAGAGCGTACATTTGATGTTGTACATTTATTTGAGTCTTCTTGGATATTGGAAGTACTCGCACTGCAAGAAAGCTTGTTTGACACCGGATCTGGTCTTGACTTATCTCGTTCATTAGCTTCCAGAGAACTAAATAGTTCAAGTAACATTCCTGGCTGTATCCCCTCGCCAGTGGATGATGAGTTGATACCAAAAATGGATTCCAGACAGTCCCTAGCAACTTCAAGAGCTTCTGGATCAGCCCCAGGAACTAACTCAACTGCATTGCAAACATGGTTCCGATGTTAGAAGAACCAATGGTTTTTTTTTAAAAAAAACTCATACTGAGGAAACCCGGAGCAGCAATGCGCCTCTGTTGTGGTAACAAAAGCTGAACTGGTCCTTTCTTTCTATCTGTGCAAGTTATTTTATTGACATATTTGTCCGTTCTAATATTATTCTGTATGGTACTACCATAGCTAGCTGGTAGCTATTGCCTAATTCCACGTGGTTTTAATGCGTCAGATGCTTTCATCCAGAGCAAAGAAAACAAAAAAGAAGAAGACAAGAACGCAAATTGATTATGGTGATAATTTTGTTGCCTTGTCTTTTCACGGTTAAAAAAAGGATACATGTAGTCGTATTATATGAATATATGATAAATTCACCGCATGTACTTCAAAGTTGGTCGTGTAAAAACTAAAAACTACACCCAGTGAATGCCACAAACATATATCAGTCTCAAGTTTGGCCAGTCTTCTGGATGTAAAGACCGGCATATGATCCATAGGACCATAGCCTTTTTTTAGAACTATAGGGGCGTATCCCCCGTAGGAAGATCCAGACCCTTTTCACGCACAACTCCAACCAAATGTGAATTTTGTCCCAAAGTATGCAGCAACACGACAGGATCACATCGCTAGCACACACATAACAGATCACAGGAACCGTAATTGTGGAGTCCAATGAGCTCAATGTCCCGACAAAAGAGATCGCAGGAACGTAATTGTAGAGTCCAATCAGCTCAATGGCCAGACAAAAGAAGAAATCATAACGCAGAACCGCAGTGTCGCGCCTGATCAGGCAAACCAAACATTAACACGCACACATGAACCATCTAGCTGCCCGTTGTCTCCCTTGGCAGGCCTCCACTCGCAAATCGAATTCGAAGTCAGCACTTTAACCAGTGCAATTTGGTCGCAGGCGGGATTGGGTGACAATATCAGATGAAACGGAACCCGACTTTAACCGGCGAGCAAAGGTTTAATGGCCCGAAATCGAACCTAGCTAGTTGGCGGTTGCTAAATGAAGCCGCCACTACAGGTAAAGTAGGTAGAAGCGATTCCCAGATTCAATTGATCGGTAAGAGGCGCGACCGGAGCAAGCGATTCGATCCCCTCCCGAGAGGTGATCACACTCGGTCAGGAAGCAGCAGCAGCAGCAACCCATCGGTGGATCAGCATGAGGAATTGAGTAAAGGAAGGGAACGAACGCTACTAGTAGCAGAAGTAAGGAAACGCAAGGGCGGATGGGGAATGATACCGACCGGAGTTGAGGAAATCGAGGAAGGAGAGGACGACGCGGCGGGATAAGGGGGAGTCCGACCGGGTCATGTTCCCCATCGCTCCACGCCGGAGGCGGAGGCGGAGGCGTAGAGGTCAAATACGACGACGCGACGGCTGATGGTGACGGTGCGGGCTGTACAGTAAGTAGAGCAGAGGCAGAGGCAGAGGCAGAGGAGGAGCGTCTCGCACGTCTCGGGGAGAGGAGAAAGCAGGCGAGACAGCGCACGCTCTTGAGGCTTCTTGTGTTGGGCCCGACCAGGTCAGCTTGAAGCTAACTGGCCTTTCCAACGGCCCAGTTGGAGCCCAAGCCTCTACTAGGCTACTTCCTTTTCCTACTTCTAGGAAACGGCAAAAATGCCGTTATTGCATCCTACCGGTTAAATGGTGAGAGGTTTGGAGCGCAGCGAGCTAGGCCACATCTTCATTTTCTTTTAGACCGTCCGATCATGTTTCGTCTCTTTCTCCGCCGTTTGATCCGCCGCTGCTTCCAGCCTTCACGCTTCCTTGCGCGTCCTCACGTGCCTCCAGTCAGCGTGTTTCTGGCTGCTTCTTGGGAGATTCCTTCTTCCTCTTGCCCTCCTATTGCTTTCCCCCATTTTTTCTCGAATTTTTTCTATTTGGTCCCCATGCTGTCACCTTAATTGCAAAAATAGCCCTATTGATTTTAAAATTGCGTCTGCCCCCTAGCCAACATGAACTCTTGAAAGGCACATTCAGTAGTCGGGAGCACAGAAGGCGGTGTCTGACAAAGACAAAGAGCGGCCGGACGTGGGACTAAAAGGCACGACACGAAAGGTGTTGGGCTCAGCTCCTTCCGCGCCGTTGGACCGCGGAAGGCTTCTTTGCATGTGTGAAATGCGAAATGCCATGTACTGCTTATTCGCGTGCAAATGCTTCTTTGCATGCATTAGCATTAATAAATGCCTCAATGATTCTTTGTATGGCCTAAATACCGATTCCTTTTCGCGCTCTAGTACCGCGGAAGGCACCTTCTCAATATTCCGCTCCATATGGGTGAAGTCCTTGTTCCTCCGCTCCATCTAGCGTCACAGGATTCACACGCAAAATTTCGGCAATACAGAGGGCCGGCTACTTGATCACATAGAAGTAGGATATACTATACTATACTATACTATACTATACTATACTAGAGCCTCTTCCTTGCAATTAGGCTGCCTGTTAGTTGCTAACTCCGATCGCTAAAGCTAGCCGGCCGGGTGCAGGGGCGATCAGGTGCTCTTTCCTTTCCTTGTGGAGGTACAGCATTCGATTCGACGCGCCGATCGAGCGGTCAGACGAAAGGATCTCACAAACAAAGGATGCATGGTACGGTATGATATGGTGCACACCTCGCGAGTGACAGGATGGGCCTGTGTAATTTTATACTTGGTCACCGTAATTATTCTTGGAATGTCTCCGGCCTTTAGTACGTTTTGCATAGGCATGCGTATCTTGTCATCCGTGCCGGGCTAGCTTACCTGCATCAAGCCTCGGGACAGAAACAAAAATAGCAGCAGATTAGATTCCTACACGTACGTACGGCTCGAGTCTTGGGGCTTGGAGCGCCCAAAACTCTCCTGTTCGATCCTACGGCCTAGCTTGTTTCTGCATACAGTCACTGTTTGCCCAATTTTGGCCCGATTTTGTTTCGTGTTTACTTCTAAATCAGTAATTTATAGTTAAGAAATATCATGCTATGCATGCACCGCTGACGAGGTTAATTAGTTACAAAATAATTAATTTATCTTAATTAATTAGTTTTAAATAATTAGAAACTGCCAAAATAATGAAAGCATGCACTGCTAGTTATTCACGCAACTAATTATTTCATGGTAGTTTATAATGACATGCAAGTTATTCTAGTATGCATACACATGTTGGCCAAAATAATGACAACATCCACTGCTAGTTACCATACAAGCAATTATTTGCTACATACTCAAGTATGCATGCACCATGTAATGAACACACACATATGCAATTAATATTTTTTAGCAAACGGAAATAACAAGGGTTAACATGTGTAATTATTAAGGCGAGGATAATTAGTTACGAAATATTTAGCTTGTCTTAATTAATTAGTTTTAAACAATTAGAAAATAGAAAAATAACGACAACATGCACTGCTGGTTATTCATGCAGCTAATTATTTCGTGCTAGTCATTTTATGGTCATTATCAATCTTCTCACTAATATTCCATCTATTTCATATATTGCAAGGCATGTCTCTACCGGCACTTCTCGAACACTTCTACGATGAGGACTACCAGTGCAAGCTGTGGATCGCCGGTAGACATGTTCAAAGGCACCTACTGAGCTTGGTCATGTCCGGGCAGACTTGGGACTGAAATTCGGCGAAGGAGGCGGCTACCAATTTTCAAAAAACAATTAAATAAATGGAAATCTATTATTTTAATCCTGAAAATGAATTAAATAATACTTATTTATTCCGAAAAAGATTAAAATAATTTAGTTTAATAGAAAAAACAACTTTTTGGTAGGGCTCTGCCTACAAATTCATTGGGCTTTTCAAGCCGGCCTACGATGTTTGAACAGCTCTAATCGCCGGTGACACCGATGGCCCTTCGCCCCTACAGCTTTGGGCGGGGAGGGATTCCTGGGAGCTATACGGTCGCTACGTCCCGACCCTCCGGGGCATGGACTTGTTGCCCCTTGTGAGGCCAGTGTCCCTTGGACGCCAGTTCGTCCTAAACACCAGCCTGTTGTTCGCACTTGTCGGCAGGTGGAGGCCCAAGACGCACATCTTTCATTTTCGGTGGAGTGAGATGATGGTCACCCTGCAGGACGTCTCGCTCTTGACCGATCTCCCGATCCGAGGTGAGCCGCTTGTTCTGGGCCCTCTATCGGCGCATTGGAAGGCCATGCTGGAGCAACAGTTCGGCCAACCTCTCCCGGAGGGTGCACGTGGCGTCCCCCGGGCTTAGCTGAGGCAGCTCGATGATTGCCCGCAGGGTGCACCTGACGAGGTCGTTAGGACGCACCTTGTAGCTTACCTTCTTTGGTTCTTTCGTTGGGTCCTGTTTCTAACCACACAGGACAATTGGTGCTACCCACCTACGCTCGCCGCCGAGTCATTGGTTGACGCGAAATTCGGGCCATTGCCTCGATATAGTCGGGGTCACCGTCCTTTGTGCCACATACCGAGGGTTATATGACGCTTTGCGGCGCGGCACCGGTGGTACCCCCATCCCGGCCCTCTGCTACGTTCTTCTGTAGCTGTGGAGTCGAGAGCACTTCCCGGTTGAGCGGTCGTCCATCGAGACAGCGATGCACTCGTACGGCCCCCGATCGACGTGATAGACAGGCCTACCATGGGCTCACGGTGGACTACTAGCCATCTGCACAAGGCCAAGGACAGGCTGGTGAGGTGCTACTCGTTGTACCACAACGAGTTCGAGTCGATGCACGAGAGCGACATCATATGGAATCCATGGTATCCACAGTTCGTGCGTACGGTAGCGCCACACAGGCTGTCCGTGCAATGCATCCAGGACATGGGGTTATGGAGGACGACCTGCAACCTGGTGTTCGCATATATGGTGGAGCCTTACGCGCCACCGCGCGTAATGCGCCAGTTTGGTTCATACCAGGTTGTGCCCCCCCCGGACGGTAGGCTCCTGCAGTGAACCGTACACCTGTGAGTCAATGCAACTTCATCCGAGTAATGTTTACAATTCTTATGAGTTCTTTTGTAACATCAATCCTTCCAGAAATGCAGGCAATCGAGGGCGGGTGAGCATATAAAAGGACTGGCGCCCGGTCCAGCAGGAGTGGACTACGGCATGGACGGAGGAGGCGCACATGGATGTCTTAACTGGGCGGCATCCGTATGACCCTCAGACGTACGGTGCGTACTTGGAGTGGTACGTCCCATGAATGCGCGCAAGACTCACCATTCCTCCACAGGAGCGCTCGGAGCTGGTGTCAAAGGCGACGCACCAAGAGAGCCTCTGCTGCATGTATGATCGTCACAGTGCTTCGCGGCATGACGACAGCGTAGGACACTTACAATCGCTGGTCGTTTTATTGATAATATTTGTGTTCTTCGTTAATGAACATGTTATATATGTCACTACAGTTGGAGCAGACGCAGCGCATCTTTGGCACATCGGAGGCTGCCATCGGCAACCCAGATAGAACACCGGTGGGGATGCTTAAAACTTTGAGGTACGTCGCCGCGAAGTTGAAGAAGATAGTAAAGAACTTGAGCTGCGGTCGTTCGACAGACGACGTCCTGCGCATCGGGCACCAAGTGGGGGGGGGGTGCTCACCCGCTAGGTCACCATGGCCTAGCAAGTCTGGTCGACGTCGTAGTGTTCCCCGTCAGTCATCCACGGGCTAGGTCAGCGGGGAGGTAAGTTATGTACAAATCTACATTCAGTTTTTTTTTGTTATGCCTTACGTTGTGCTAACATCATGTGGTTCTCCCGCCGTAGGTCCGTCGGGATGAATCACTTCTACCGGCCGCGTTCGGTACACAGACTAGCGCTCCCCGTCGGTCATCTGCACTACACATCTGGGATGTACGAGATTCTCAGTTCACGTCCTGAGTGTTTATCTGTACTAACACCGTTCCCTCTTGCAGCCTTCAGTTGACTGTGGGGGTGACGGCCAGTTCACAACGACTGATAATGATGATAAGGGCCTCCCAACTCGTACCAGGGAGTAGTACGCGCCACCAGGGTATGGATCAAGGCAACTAAGGTTTGGAGCGTACACAGAGCAGAGCTCCTCTGGGTTCACTGTCCCACCGTACGTTCAAGGGCAGCGCTCCGCCGGGTTCAATGTAAAAATTTCCGAGTAACATGAAATCACTAAACCCTAATTTCCGTAACCTAAAATCCAAATTCTCGCGACCTAAATCCTAAATTTCCAAGACAATTCGAGAACACACATAAAATTGTCGAAACATTACACAATAAAAAAAATCATAATTTTTTGAGCTCATTTTCTACATTTACAAATTCGTACAAAAAATACACTTATATGAAATTGTGAGAAAAATTCTGGACGAATAAAATTATGAAAATTTTACACAAATAAGTACACTGTGTCGGGAGGCTCCACGTAAAAATTCATAATTTTTCAAAATCGTTTGCTATATTTTAAAATTCAAACAAAATCGTCGAAACCCGCTTGACCCTAACCCTAATTTCCGGAGGGAGACACGTGGCGGGCCATAGGCGCCACCGCACGGCGGCAATGCGGAAACGACGTGTGACGGGCTGGGGCGGCCACCGCACAACGGACGTGTGGCTGGGGTGCTATTTTTTAAAAAAAATATTACTGCAACTATTTTTTAAATACGAAACGAAATAACGCTGATACGGCAAAAATCCCTGTTTGCCAGCTGCTTCGCTGTATTTTTCTGCACAGTTTCAGGTCACTGTTTGCCAGCTGCTTCGCTGTCTTTTTCGGCACAGTTTCAGATTCTTCTGTTCTGATTGCTTCCTGTCGACAAGAGACGATGCTATAATATTCTGCTCCGCTGCTGTCCTACAAGACAAGTTACTGCAAATACAACAGCGTTGAACAGCACAGCCGATTAATACAAAAGACTGTAACTAAGCAGATCGAAGACAAGAAGAACATCACATCGATATTACTACTAGTATCCATACCCATGCAAGGTAAGGTACGAATGCATTGATGGATCAATTGAGCGAGCCATGGAGCTAAGCCTTGTACACGACAACGAAGCAGGGCAGTATAGCCCTGGGGTTGAAGACCTCGAGCTCGTCCAGGTTGGAGTACACCCCCGCCGACCCGGCCACCGAGTCGTACTCCTCCAATGCCGCCGTCTCCTGCGCCCGCTTTACCCGCCCCGCGATGACCCGGCACACCAGCATCGCCCTGCGCTCGCCGGCGCCCTCCACGGCGTCGTGCGCGCGCCCGCTCGTCGCCATCGTCCGGATGCCGGCCGTCGCGTCGTCGCCAGAGGCCGCAGTCTTGAAGCCGCCCCGGATGATGCCGCACGCGTTGCACCCTGCGGAGGCGGCATCGCAGAGGTGCGTGGCGCCGTGGAGGCCGAGGGAGCAGGCGAGGGTGGCGCAGTGGAAGCGGAGCAGCTCGTTGCCGTCGGCGGTGCAGCGGGGGTGCTTCTTGGCGAGCTGGTGGTTGCCGGCCTTGGCCTTGACGGCGTCGCGGTACTCCTCGAAGCGGGCGAGCGTCTTGGGCGCGTTGTGCACCTTGAGGATGCGGTCGATGTTGCAGACGGGGCTCTGCTTCTTCAGCCAGCTCGACTGGAAGATGATCTCGATGATGTTCCGGCTCGTGTCCTCAGGGCCCAGCTCACACACTGCATTCCATTCCATTCCGTTCCGTTCCGTTCCATGTGGTGTTAGTGTTACACCATCTATATATTCAAGGACAATAATACTACTAACCTTGACTTAAGTAATTAGGATCACTTGCCTATATGCATGTAGGTTAATCTGGTCAAAAAAATGAACGCGCCTGAAAATGTTGTACCACTACTACTACACTAGTCATGATGAAAGGAACAACAATCTTGTCAGGTCTCGACAGTAGAGCAATGTATGCATATGCATAAGATACGCCTAGAGATACTGTTACAAACACTTTGCTGCATGCTCCCTACAGTGAGTGACAGAGAACATGAAAAGCAGCAGGAATAAAGCACAAGTCTCAAGTCTCACTCGCTCACACACACACAACAGTAGAAGCTAGAAACGGATGAGCACCAACGACCTACTAACTACATCTCATTTAATCTCTGCCTTCACTAGAACAGGACCACAAGACGCAACAAACAGAACTACTAGCTTGAGAGGAATTTAGCACCAACAAGAAGTAACCTGATCCTACATATATTACAAACAGTCAAACAGTACACAATTTAACAGGAACAGAGGTAAAGAATCAACAAGGAGGAGAAAGAAACAGTGATGGATGCCATGTGCTTGAATGTGTTGTTTACCTGCATGCCTGATGGACTGATGTAGCTCGAGGCTCTCTGCCCTAACGAAGATCTCGCCGCAGTCGGGGCAGGAGCAGATGGCCGCCCTCATGGAGCTGTCCCGGAACACCCCGCTGATGGGGTCCACCACCATGTGGCACTCGTAGCACCCGGACAGCCTCCGCAGCTGCATGCCCCTGAACGACCCGCCCGTGGACGACGACGACGACGTCGACGACAGCGAGTCCCCGTGCTTTGGCGCGGCGGCGGTCACCGCGTTGGCCTCGCTGAGGGGCTTCTTGACGCAGCGCTCTCTGGTGCTGTTGCACGCGCTCACCGACGCCCGCCGCTTGCACGGTTCGGCCGGCGGGGCGGCCGCCGCCGTCGCATCCTGATCCGGCCTCTGCATCACTCTGGGGTTGTCCTGGAGCTTGCAGATGGAGGCGGAGCAGCCGAGCTTCTTGCACTTCTTGCTGCCCGGCGCGTGGTGGTGGGCGTGGGTGTGGCCATGGCTGTTTCTGCAGGAGAAGAGGCTCTTGAGAGCTAACCTGTAGGAGGGGCTCTCTGGCTCTGTGCAGTGGCTGCTCTGCTTCTTGCTGCTCTCCTTCTCTCTGTTACTCTTCTCCTTCTCCTTCTCCTTCTCCTTCTCCCTCTCCTTGTCCGGCTTGGTGGTTATTAGTTTCTTCTTCATGGCCGCGGAGGTGGTGGTTTGCTTGGCCTCCCTTGCCGCTGCCGATCTGCCTGGTTCCACCATGTGGATACCCAGACCCTTTCCTTTGGTCTCTCTTTGATTTGTTGTTTGGGTTGTGAGTGTGACTTGTGTGAATGATGGACCTGTATGAATGATGGGTTTCTCTCTGCACGAATCAATGATGGCAGGCAGGCAAGCCCTCTAAAGAGGTCGGCTCGCTTGCTAGCTGCTTTATGCTTTGGGGGAGGGAGGGAAGGAGAGGGAAATGGTTTACATGCTGAATGAATTGGTTTTGTGGATTAACAATGTGCTTATCCAGCACGGCATAATAATGATGTTTTGGATACTCTTTGAGATAACTGGGCCTAGAGTCAAACTATGTACCACTTGGGAGAAAGGGAAGATCACCGATTGCCTGCTTATGTTGTACTCAACCCTAGATCCACCATATGTATAGTATAGGGATTATCCTCTGATGTTCAGTTCAAACGGCATGAGTATCATTTCCGTTTGAGCCTTAAAACTAGACGATGGAAGGAACAGTCCATTTCAGTTCAAATGCACGCTCATGCTGTTTACTGACCCTGAACTGTATCATACAGATGCTATGATACAAATCTCCTGGAGAACGTACATATTCCCCATGACTCCATGAATGGTGCTGATGACTCCAAATTCCCGTACTAGCTAGCTAGGGCATCTATTGCGTGGCATTGTTGTACTACTTACTAGTGGTATAATGGGGCATCCAAGAGCTCAAAGCAGATGAAGGTGTTTTTTTTAAAATAAAATAAAAAGAGAAAGAATGAAAGAAAAGGAGGCTGAGCAGAGGAAGTTGAGGTATCACAGGGAAGAATTTTTTTTAAAATAATATTAATTTAAAAGATAATTACAAAAATAAATTTTGGATAATGTTAAGCATCATGTCGCCTAGTTTTGTAATTGTTTATTTCGACTATTTATTTTCTGTCGCCAATTTAAATGACGATAGAGATCCTATTTTATTTTAAAATCAGGAAAACCGTCTGACGAGGATCTAATAATCATCAATTATTTATTTATTTGTAATTCTCATTATAGATAGTAATATCTTTATATTACTCGTAAGTATGCCACTTACTGTTTATAAGGGAGAAGCTTAACCAAGATGTCGTAAGTCTTACTACGACTAGCCTTGGTCGTAAGTCTTTCTACGACTAGTCTCTAGTCGTAAGTTTTTCTACGACCCGTCTCTGGTTGTAAGCCTTCTCTACAATCACCTTGTGGTCGTAAGGCTTTCCGCAACCTGGTCAGTTATGACCACCCTATAATCAGTGGAGCCTGCAGACATGTAGGCCCGGTCAATTATAGAGTCTTGTGCACCGTGTTCAACACACGGGGTGGTTAATATACGCTGTTATTCTCAGGAATAATCGCACGTATCATATCTCTGTCTCTGACAATAACTGCCTGGTGACGTGGGGGTGTTAACTCTCCCACAGTAACCTTCACCAATTGCTCATCATTCGGAACATTGAGACGTCTCTTGGCTTGGAGAAACTGCCACATCTTCATGCGATCATTTCGAAGATTTCCCTCACTCTCATCAGAGTGTTGACCCTGTTAATCACCGGAGGTGTCCTCGCCATTGCCACGAGGGGTCGTAGAGTGTGATCGGCGGAGAGCATCCTCGGTCTTGTCTCTAAGAGAGTGATCATTATCTGTGGGAAGGACGAAGACCTCCCGTTGATATTCTCCACACGCGCTTGAGACCTCCTTGCTTGAGGAGTAGTCGAAAGACACCGTCTGACGACTTGGAGCAAGCCCCTCCAGGAAGGGGAATTCTGGGTTATAACTATCTTCGTCCGCAGGTGAGCTCTGCGAGGGTATAGTCGAACTCGCAAAAAAAAGCATGCCCGACCCCATCCTCTGTGGGGCTAACTGGAGAGAGATGACCACCAGATGCTGATGAAGCTCCGGAATGATGGTTTCTAGAACTTGCCTTGTCAGGCCAGACTGTCTCAGGCGGATTTGAACATTTGGAGGGAGAGCCCTCGTCATGGTGTGAGCCTGCCTTAGTACAGTTCTGATCATGGTCGGACAGACCCTTGCTCTCTGAGAAAACTGGTCCCTCAGTTGGACGTACTGTTGTAAGGGATAAGGATCCCTCCACAACTCCATCAGTGGTATGGTCTCTTGGATCTGGCGAATGATCTCTGGAGGTGACATCACCATCGGATAAAGTGATGCTCGGCTCGTAGTCGAAGCTGGCATCCATGTCGATATCTGCGTAATCGGCCAAGTCGAACCAGTTCTCATCGTTCCACTCTCCTGCCATAGAAGCATTAGAATTGAGAAAAATGAAGAAACCTGTTGACGAGAAATCACCGGACGAGATCCCCACGGCTGATGCCAACTGTCGGTGTTTTAGAACCGATCTTACGCGTGATTATTTGATTCGGAGGATCTCCAAGATTGATCAACAGAGAGAACGACGCAGGGATTTTATACCGGTTCAAGCCTTCTCCGGAGAGAATAACAACCATACTCCTGTGTGGCTATATTGAGTATGCTGGTTACAAATCAATAGAAAGACTAAAGTCTAATGTCTTGTGCTCCTGATTGCGTCTCTTTTATTCTCCCCCCTGTCAACTGACTGTAGTCTTTATATAGTGTACGAAGAGGTGGTCGTTTCTCCAGACCAAGAGGCGCCTCATTATTTGATATAATGAGCACGTTGATGGCAGTTACTGTTGGAGTAGTAACCCCCCACGTCGCCTGGCGATTATAAATCGAGAACAGAGAGATTAATGCGTCGATTATTCCAAAGAATAACAGTGTATACTAACTGCTTAGATTCCCTAATCCATTAGTTCTACTTGTCTGCAAGCTCCATCGATTATAAGGTAGTCGTAGCTGACCTGGTTGTAGAAGGACTTACGACCACATGGTGGTCATAGAAAAGCTTACGACTATAAGGTAGTCGTAGAAGGATTTACGACTATGGGGGTAGTCGTAGAAGGGCTTACGACTATGGGGGTGGTCGTAGAAAAATTTACGACCATGAGGTAGTCATAGAAGGACTTACGACTCTAGCTTCTCCCTTATGAACATTAAGGGGTATACTCAATAACCATATGATGGTATTATTATCCATAATAATAATTACAGATAAATAATTAAATGAGGATCATTAGATCCTTGTCACGTAGAGAATTGCCTCCACAATACCAACCAAAGGAAGGCACACTACTACAAAAAGGCTAATACTTGACACCTCATCGCAAACGGTTGACCAAAACCATTTGTATTACATGCAATCACGGACGATTTTGGTTTTGCGACCATCTGTGTTACTGGCTGCGCTAAAAACCGTCTGTGAAGAGGTAGTATCACAGACGGTTCATTATGAAAACCGTTTGTGACATTTCGAAATACCACAAACGGTTTTCAACAAATAACCGTCTGTGATACTTCACAGACGGTTTTCATAATGAACCGCCTGTGATACGACACCATATCACGGACGGTTCCATTGTGGAACCGTCTGTACAATGGAACCGTCTATACAATGGAACCGTCTGTGATAAGTATCACTCATGGTTCCATAATAGAACCGGCTGTTATAAGTCTCTTTATTAGTAGGAGCCCGCTAGGGTTTGCGCTCTAACTCGTCACTCCCCAGCGCCCTTACTCTCATCCGTTCCCCTCCCCACAAACTACGGTGACACTGTCTTCCCCTCTTCGTCCTCCCCCAGGCGTGCGCGACCACAGCTAGCTCACCGACCTCCCCCAGCTACCTCTAGCTCCACCGACCTCAGCCTCAGCTACCTCACTACCGACACCGGCGATGTCGATTGAGGTAAGACAGATCTATTGGTTTGTGTTGTTGGTATTCATATGAACCAAGTTGCAATGTGGGCACCCGTGGCCTTGCTGTCTTGCCCTCTGTGACTGCTAGCTGGATGGATGGATGGATCTGGAGGTGGGGATGATTGCTGGTATGTTCCTAAAGACATTTTTTGTTTTCGATACGTATGATATAGGGTGTGCTGCTGAAAAAACATATTGATGCAACCTTAAGAAGTGGCAATCCGAGGGAGGCAATTTGGTTGCCTCCTGGAGAGGATCTTAACAAATGGCTGCCTGTTAATAGTAAGTCTGATCACCATCTATTCTTAGGATAAATAACACCATGCATGTAAGTGTTTCATGGATATAGGTGAGTTTCTCTGAGTTCTTTGCTCTTATCTGCTTGACATGAAAACCGCAAATGTTACTAGTTGTGTTCACTAATGAGATATAAAATGAATCTTCAGGGACAATAGGATGAACTGTATATGAATAATTTTAGAATGAAAGCTTATCAATCTATGGAATCAAAATCCTTGCACATAGTTTGCACATATGAATGTAAACGAACTTCTACATGGATAGAGGTGAGTTTCTATAGGTTGCTGCTCTTATCTGTTTTATAGATAGAGAGTTAACCATTAAGGAAAACTCTTTTTTACATCCTAACAAGATATCGTCACCATATATTGTTATCTTATTACCATTTATGTTCTTTTTACAGAAGTTTATGGTCTTCTTATTTAGTATAAAGAAATTTGCTGCTCGGTATTAAAATACTTGAGCGAGATGTGATTGTTATTGTCTGAGTCTTAATTATTTGTTTCAACATATTTTATATGTTTCACTGGACTTGTATTCAAGTATTATCCATGAGAGTTTTGTCTCAATCCTTGTGAGAGTTTTCCAAGCAGTGACTGCCTCCTCCCCGAGCCCGCCTCCCTTCTTCTCTATTCTTGATCTCTTCTCTACAAAATCTCTAAGCAGTGGCTCCTTTTGCCTTTGAAACCGGCTTCATACACACACACACACACACAGTTCTTAGCCTTTGTTAGCTAACTCAAGGCCTGAATTCAGCTAGCTAGCTCGCTCCTTGGGCGTTCATCCTAAACGTTCAGGTGAAACACAGTATACTTTGTCGATCCTGACACACTGGAGTGTACGATTTGCTTCATACCAATCCGTGTCGATCCTGATACACTGGAGTGTACGATTTGTTTCATACCAATCCTCTAGCTGAATTCAGGCATTGAGTTAGCTAACAAGGTACTACAAACTATATATATATATATATATATATATATATATATATATAGTATATATGTATGTATATATATATATATATACGGCTTGATTTTAAAGGCAAAAGCGACCCTTTCGCTTGGAGATTTTGTAGAGAAGAGCCTATCACAGACGATTCTACATACCAACCGTCTGTGATATGTAAGCTATCACAGACGGTTTTATATATAGTCCGTCTATGAAGCGTAAGCTATCACATACGGTTTTATCTATAAACAATCTGTGATGACCCCATGCCATCACTGACCCATAAATTCAGACGGCTCATGAAACCGTCTGTGCTGACGTTTTTGAACTATCTGTGAGAATCTTTTCTGTCGTAGTGGCACCTTGTGCCAAGCATGACCCAGTTGTACACCTCGGCCAGATTGGTTTTCATGACACCATAACAAACACCACTCTTGTCATGTAGCAGCGGCCATTTCTCCTTAGGCTCGTGCTCAATCTAGCCCGATAAACATTTCACCGATGCCCTCGTCCTCCTCGTCACATTGGGACCATCTGTGGGTAGCTGTGGAAATACTTTGAGGGCCTGGTCAGCACTTGGGGTGGCCCTTTTTGTTGCGTCCCTTCTGAGCGTCTGAGTCCGCTCATCCAGAATCTTCTAGAGTGTTTCAAACTTTCACTGCTGGTTCTGGTTGCATAACCGCTTGAAAAGATTCATCAAGTCATTGTTACAGAACTGCTTGTAGAAGTTTGCACCTAAGTGCCTCATGCAGCACCTGCTCTGCAGATCCGCCCACGGAAGTGGTTCGTTGTCTCCTTATTGTAGCTGAGTAATTGCACTCAACAGGCCTGCATGCCGATCATGTATGACGTGTACGTTTGGATGGCCCTGTACAACAGAAATCCTCAAATTCCTCAGGAACCACAACCGGCTGCCCGTGTTCTCACTTTCAACGAAAGAGAATGCCACGGGAAGAACTTGATTGTCCCCGTCCGTCGCTATTGCAGATAGTATCCGCCCTTTGTACTTTCCAGTCAGGAATGTGTCATCCACGCACAAGATTGGGCGATAGTGCCGGAATGCATTGATGCATGGACCAAAAGTGAAGAATGCTCGCTGCAGTACCCTCTTATTGGGCTACTTCGGATGCGTAGAATCTTGAATATCAACATGAGTGCCGGGATTCCCGTCTTGTATGACTCATAGTGGCCTGAGAAGGTTGTGGTAGGAGTCCTCGAAAGTACCGAATCTTGATTCCAACGCCTTTTGTTTTGCCCTTCACGCCTTGGCATAGTTAACTGTGTACTGGAACCTTGCCTCAATCGTCTCAATAATGGATCGTAGCTCAAAATCTAGATCATCCACGATCTCACCGTACATGAGGTTGGCGATGAAGCCTGATGACATGTTCCTGTGGGACTGCACTGACTCAGCGACGACACATGTGTGATGGACCACCATAGAGCATTTCCAGTAGGTGTCTCATTTAGGCTGAAATGCATGCACTCGCCAAGGGCATCTCTCTATATCGTACTTCACATCGTAGCATCTTGGGTTAGACTTGACAACTGTGAATGTACGCCGCACCTACAAAGCCCAAAATTTGACCGCCTCCTGCACGACCTCCTTACATTTTTATATAGCTCCTTGCCTAACCTCGCTCTAGTCATACTCCCACAGCACACGTGAGCCTTCGTTAACGACAAGGTTGTCGAACTCGTATGTGTTCCATTCGGATGGAACCGCCTGCTAGTCCACATCATTCTCGTTGTCGGATTCTTCATCTTTTGACAATGCCATGTAGTCCTGGTCTTCGACATCCATCCTTTGTACTATGGCTTCTAGCTCCCCACCCTCATCAGCAAGCCAAATAGCTTGCCCGACTGAAGGAGTTCCTTCCGCATGGTCTTCATCGACTGCATCACCAACTCCGGGACCACCTTCGGCCATTGTGTGCACCGCACTGTGGCTGAAGTCTTCGACTTCTTCTTTGGCACCACCACCCCCTTCTTGTTCAGCCGCCGATGCAGGAGTGGGTTTGGCATAAGTTTGGGCCAGAAGGACCAAATCTCACCCTTCCTCCCACGCAACGCGTACATATGACTAACATGACTTTGTTCCCTTGAGCTGCACTAACTCCCAATATGTGCGTTGTGTTGCTCGGGGGGCAAGGCAACTCAATCTTAGATCATACACAGCATGGTCCAATTCGAATGAGTAAAACAACCACCGCATCACAGCACCCTATGTACGCTGCTCTGATCTTGGCAGGGGCACGATCGCCGATTGAAAATAACGCAAATCAATTCCATCGGGACCCTCAAGAATAGTCCCCTGACCATAGTAAATTTTGAAATTGGTGATGTTCGACATATTTGACGCACTACACCGTAAACAAAATTTTCACGATTAACCACATATCTAAAACTAGACTACCCACAAAAAAAGATTATGTATAACATACTACACTACGTAACCGTACATCCAAAACTATGTAATCCATTCGGTTAAAAAAAATTACCTGAAAGGTGGGCAACGGAACGGACAGCGCTTCGCTAGCTTCTCTTCTCCCCTCTGCTCTTCTCCCCTCTTTTTTTTCGAGAATAAAAGTGAGTTTTCCCTTAATTTTAGGGTTTTGAGGGTTTTTTTATAGGGAAGATTGTGTCGCCATTTGAAATGATGACATGAACTTGCAGGATCCCTATCGCCATTTGAAATAACGGTTTTCCAAATTTTAAAATAAAAAAGGATCTCTGTCGCCATTTGAATTGGCGACAGGTCCATATCGCCAATTCAACTGGTGACAGGGAGTTCTGGGTACTGTTGAGCCTTATATCGCCAGCCACTGGCAACAGGGACGTATAGTTTTGTAATATTTTATTTCGGCTATTTATTTTTGTAATTATCTTTTAAATTAATATTATTTTAAAAAAATTCTCACAGGGAAACCCTTGTGAGTTGTGACAGTACCATCAAGCGAGCAACTACAAGTGTACTGCACGCGCTTAACATTTACGAGTTTGTTTGGGCCGTCCGTCGATAAGCATATTGTAAGTAGTATTGATTAAGGCAGCACAGGTGGTCAGCTCGTTGGTCGGGTGTGCATCTTACGCTACAAATCGCTGGAAGTAGGATGAAATCGACGCTTTTGTCTTGTCTTCTTCCCAGTGTAATGCAATGCGGCTAACTTACAAACTACACATACATCTGCACTCTGAAATTCTGAAACCCCGGCCAGTTTCAGTTTCTGATCTAGACGTACGTTTTTACCACGAGCCTCTGTGTAAATTCCACAAATTCAGTTTCTTCTTCTTTTTTCTCTTATGCACAGACAAAATTAATTAAGCCGGCCAGGGTGGTTAACCAGCGATCTAAGACGACAGCGACTCCACACGATTTTGCATTGGACGGGCATGCGCAGTTCTTGGCTTTTGGTTGGACAAGGTTGTCTATCTGATTCTGCAGTGCACTAGTGGCCATGGCAGGGGCAGTTGCAGCATGATGTCTATGGATCTGGAAAGAAAAATGAAAAGGAGAGAGAGGGAGATGCTATAGTTAATCTGTTATGGGCACGGGCAGTGTGTGCGCGCGCGCCATTGCATTGTGTTGTGTTGTGTTGTGTTGGTGTTGGTGATTTCAGAGGACAGGGAGGTTTCTTGGGGTCCGTAGAAAGGCTGGAAGCCTGAAACCCCCATGGTCCTGCTGAGCCCAGCTCAAGAGTGAGGTGAGGACCCCTCCTCCCTCCCTTTACCAGTTGCTGCTGCTGCCAAAAGGAGCTCATGTGGCTCACTAACTCACAGTGTTCCTTACACCCATTCAGTATAGAGGAGACATCAAGCCATGTATCAACCGGGGGAATAAAGAAGAAAGAATAAAGAGCTTTTGCATCCAGCATCTGTTTTTTACACCCCCTTTGCGGCTTACAAGATGCTCTCTTGTGTGGCCTGGAGCGGTAGAATGCATTGTTCATGGGCTTTACCCTTCTTTACATTGTTCTTGGGGAAGTTTCCTCCTGCTACTGCACGTGTAAATTCCTTTTAGTATCTTTTTCTTACTTGGCCATTGGATTCTTCAGTTCTTATAAGAAAAACTAGCTTTGCTTGCTTGCTTGGAACAAATGGCACTTTAATTTAGTGTGTCGTAGATTTCAGTGTGGCATCGAATAAGAGGAGGAAGCTCGAGGGGGCCGGCAATGCCTGCCGCTCTTGAAAGAAACAAAGCATAACTCGATTACGCAAGCTACATACCGTAAACCCTAGGAAAACGCACACATTGTACATTATACTTGTAAATATAGTACTAGAGTATAAGCTTTATATACAGTACAGTACACTAGTAGTACTTTGTTCAAGTTGAAGTCATGTGGCCATTTGCAACGCAATAGTCGACACTGATTCCAAGAATTCTTCCTCCAGCCGAGACGCTGCGTGCACCCTAACAGTAAAGAAAGATCTTATCTGAATCCACGTCCTAATCTTATCTGAATCCTGCCTGCCTGCCTGCCTGATCATAGGATCGACTCGTCATTTGTAAAGAAAGATGAACACAGCTAGCTCATATAGCTAGCATATGGAGTACATGAACATGAACTCCAGGATGAGAGAGTGAGAGTGACACGTGGAGAGAAATAATGCATTCCATCTCCATGTGGGTTGCTCTGGCTCTGATGGATCGTGGAGGATGCAGTGCACTCAATTGCATGTGGCATGTTATGATGCTCCTGGACATGCATGGACTCATTCACTCACTCTCACCTACACTGGCTTCTTCCTTGCCCTTCTCTACCTTGTTTGATGCCACAAAATATTTCTTTCTTTGTGTTCCGGTCTAGTCCTTGTTTTCCAGGTGTACCTGTCCTCAGGATCTCCCACTGAGGTCATGAAGCTTTTGCTGAGCTGAGAAATCCTTTCACCTCTCTGACTCTCATCTTATTCACCCATCCTCATCTCTGCTCGTTCTTTCTTTTCCCCCTTGCAAGGTTGTTGTTTCCTTGCACTATGTTAAGTTGTTGGAAACCTTACATATCAATTCTCATAATGTTCTTCATCACATCACATCTGAAGATGAGAATGATGCTACAGATTATTCAGAGTGATTTATGGCCTTTTATTTGCTGTAACGAGCTACAGATATAGAACATGTGCTATTGTATTTGTGGGTCTCTTCCATGCTTTCCTTGAAACATCGCCCTGTCGGTTCGCTGAATCGATATATTGTTATGCATGCCATAGGATCATAGCAATATTTAGTGCCGGCCAGCATTTAGCAAATGGAGGCAGTACTAGTACAGTAGGTTCAAACTTCCAAGGAACAAGAAAGCTCTACATAGCAATATTTAAGTGTGATAGATTGCAATCTATAATTGGCTTGGCTTGTTTAAGGCCAAGCAATAGTAGTGCTAATGATAGCAAACCACTGTTCAGATCAGATGGATGAAACCATATGCCTGAAACGAAAGTAACCATATAAATAAAACAGCAGTGACCTGAAATCAAGAGGACCTTCTGAACTTCGTCGTCGGTGCATACTAACTAATAGAGGACATAGGAGCAATAGGATATGCAGCATTATTGAGTCAGTCTGCACCAGTACTGTCGCTAGAATATATGTTATTTACACACCAAGAGCCAACAGGTAATGTTACTAAAAAGTGTACTGAAAGATCCAGGCTTTCAGAAATCATGTCATGCAGTGGTGCTGTCTCCACTTACACTGGAACAGATGATTAAAAGAGCAGAGGAAAAAACAACCACTTATGTTGTCTCTCTAAAGAATAAGATATTCACATGTGAGGGTGCCTAAATTTGATGAATCACCTGTACTTTTGTTCCTGTTCCTCAGAGGAAGAAAAAAAAAGGAAAACCACATCAATCAGGTCGGTTGCTTCTTAATCCTTACACTGAAAATTGCACAGCCAGGAAGCTGGAGAGCAGCACAAGCATCAGGGTAGACATGATCGGCCAAAATCGGCTGGAGCCACTGCAAACAAGGCGGTTGTTGTGGTTGGAGCACACCGGTAGCTTCCTGAAACACGACAAGCATGGAATGTACGCACACAGTTAGTAAAAGAGCTAAGTATCATTAACAGGACCATCATGTGATCTGATGCAATTGGTCAAATCAGAAATTTTGACACTTGTTAGAAAGTAAAAAATGTCATATCCATTGTAACCTTAGCAAAAAAACAAAGTGGAAACAACCGAAAGACTATATTGACTTCACTCCAGAACAATACCACAATGCAGGCAAGGATAGACAGAAATGAACGTCAATGCCTCTAAGTACAAATAAACCGTATCAATAGTTCTGAACTCTGGTTTTCATCGTAACCCCAATTTCTCAGCAACCAGACAAGGAAAACTACAGTGCAGACGGTGGTTTGCGGTGCGAAATTGCTAGTATGATTGCTACCGTTTTTTGTTTTGTGCTTCAGTTTCATCTTGTCATTTTCCCATGGATAGCTTGCAAATGGGCCACCAATGCATACGATTGTGTCAAGAATTGGATTCCTTGCCCGTAAGATCTTCAGATGTGGAGAAATTTCAGTGGCCGGTGAGAGGATAAGGTTCAGGAACCGGCAGTTTGTGTAGTCATTGATTACACACAGGACCCCCAAAAGAATTGTAGAAAGGGACATGAACTTTGTAATTAATTTATCAGAAAGACAAGAATGGCAGAGTTAACAAATCGACACGGAAAAAAAACATTGCATAGAAATCTGGCAAGTTTTCAAACAGCCAACTTGTAGTTGTTTGATTTGCCTTCCAATTCCAGTCAGAGTCAGATGATATCTGCTGCTGACAAAATACCTCTGCTGCTTGTGAGACCTCCCTTTGTCTTCTTTCACGTAGGAATCCGTATTATAACTGTAGCCGATTTTGCCTAGTTGAATTTTGAGCAAAACTACAAAATAGGATGGCTCCTGCATAAGATTTTCCAAAAATAAAGCAAGGAGAAAGTTGTTTCTCTTATCCTTTCAGTAACTAAAAACACTTGACATTTTGTATCAAGTTGGTTTATATCATAGTTACCAGAAACACGGTTCGTCCGAGTCACGGTACGGGATTCAGGTTCGTAGTTCGTCATTTTTTTCTTCTAATTTTCACTGCGAACACGAACACGTACCCTAAACCAGTTCGGGTTCGACGAATCCGGTTCGCGATTCGCGGGGTTTTATAGCGAACCCGGTAACTATGGTTTATATTGTTCTACTAATCTAACAGTGCAATAAGTTTTAGTGTGTAATTAATTCTTCCACCGGTAGATGGCTCGCTCGCTTCTATCAGAGAATGACAAAGAGGTGCGTGTTGGATGGAAAGGGAACTTGCATATGCATGCATGATCATGGATCAATTCAATGCCCCTCCCTTACAAGTTAGTACAGCAACATAGTGGAGTAGTAAGAATTAGTAGTAGTAGATTGATTACCTATTGGAGCAGAATGTGATGGTGTAGTCTGCCTGGGAGCAGGTGAAGATGCTGGTTGGGTCGTCGTAGGCGTAGCTGTAGGCGGTGGGGCAGGCGGCCTTGAACTTCTTGGAGTAGAAGGTCGGCTGGCACGTCACCGGGTTCCCGAACTGCCCGCGGCAGCAGTACTGATCCGTGTCGAACACCTCGCACGCGCTCCGGCATGCCACCGTCTGCCCGTTCACCTTCACCGCCAGCTCCGACGGGCAGTTCTGCCGCAGGTCGCCGTCGCACCCCGCCGTCATGCAGTTGCCCTGCCCGTTCATTGGCTTCACCACCAGCGGAAGGTTGAACCCGTCCACCAGGCTCACGTCGTAGTAGTCCACCGACGCCAGCGTAAACTCCGCCAGGCTCGCCGGCGTGGCGCCCGACGCCGTGCACTTGAGCGACGACCCGCACGACGCCGTCTCGCACGACCCGTTCCCCGCCTTGTCGAAGTTGCAACCCGTCCGCCCCCAGACGCGCCCCACCCACCCCACCGGCGCCGTGAACACTATCGACTGCCCCGGCCGGAGCGCGAACCCGCCGCCGCCGAAGCTCTCGCCGGGCGTCACTGCCGGCCAGATGGTCGTCTTGCACTGGTTGATGATCGTGAAAACGCGGGCCGACTCGGCACGTCTCGTTGCACCTGGAACCCCCCAAAAAAACGTACACATGACTATTGTTTGTGCTGGATGTGTGCGTCCACTTTATACTCTAAAAAAGAATCATAATGGATATACTTCTTCTTCCATTATCTTTCTTTGCATCTTACTAATTAGTAGTACTGCAATTTGATAAACTACTCCACTAGTTCGCTTTTAACAGCATTGATGAAATAACATAATGAACATTACTAGAAGTAAATATGCGATGGCGTGTGTGTTAGGAGTATTCATTTAGCTTCATTCAATATGATTCCAGTGAACAATGGCATCAACTGACAGCAGTTCATCCATGAAAAAAACTGCCAGCAGTTCGAAGAAAGCAGGGGCAAAGTGCAAGAAAATCTGACAAGAAGGAAATGAGGAATAGCTGTCCTATGCATGGACAAAATGGTGATGATTTCCAAGCAAAATGGACATGACCAGTTGGAAAACCTGAAACATTTTTTAGTAACACACACTTGACGCAGGAAAAGAAAAAAAAAGCGAGAAAGAACAGGAGGGGACATTCCTGATCTTTTAGCAGGAGAGAAGTGAAGGAACATGATGCTCCTTTTCTTTTCGAAAATATGAGTACCTGAGAAGAAGCAAATGAGGACCAGAGCCAACAGCAGAGAACCTCTTGGGGAGTCACCCATGTTTCCTTCTAATCCCAAAAAGAGGAGGAAAAGAGAGAGAGAGAGAGAGAGAGAGAGAGAGAAAACCCCTAAAGCACACAGCTCCTACTTAGTACACGATCTTTAAGCGTCTATGGCCGTTTTGCTGTGCATGGAAACCGATGTCTGGGTGTAGTAGATATAACGACAAGTAGAGAAGGATAGAGAGGAAGAAGAATACGTGTGAGGGAGGTCGGGCATGGCCAAAGCAACAAGATAAACCTTGCTTGCATTGCAGGGGATGGAAGTGGAAGGACCAAGCGTACCATGGTTTCCTTCCTTCCTTGCCCCCTCCTCCTCCTGCCATCCTTCCTCAGATTCATACTTTCATATATATGCTTTCCTTTCCTTTTTCTCTATTCTTCACTCTCTATATGGCAATAGCTGTTGCGTAGCTAGTTAGATTTTTTTTAATAATCTATTTTTTTATTCGGAATTATAGAAATGATACCACTTAATTTTTTTTGCCAGAAATAACATCGTGTTGCCGTACGGTCTAGTCGCCCAACCGATGTGCGACATATGTCCAACTTGCTCAACAGTTAAACTATTTGACCGTTCGCCTCCTAGTCGCCGAACGGAGGGGCGACTTGGTCCTAGTCGCCATACGGTGGAGCGACTAGGACACATGTCGCTTTGGCCCTAGACATTAGTCACCCAATCGTATGGCGACTTGGGGTCTTTTTATACCGCGCGTGCACGGCCGGCATGAACAGTCGCCATTCAAGAGAGCGACGGCCGAGAAGAGAGGAGAGAAAGAGAGGAGAAGGAGAGAGAAAAAGAGGAGAGGAAGAAGGAAAGGAGGAAAAAAGTTTCTTCGCTTTGCATCGACGACCACGACAGTGAGTTTGTAGCATTATTTTGTATAAGTGTATTTTTTAAATCATGATAGGTTAGCAAGCAACATCATGTGTAGTGACATATTGTTAGCAAATATATAGAGATATCACGATTAATACAATTAGTTTAGAAGTTCGTATGGAGGAAAAATTAGTCGGTGAAAATAAATTTAGTTGTACTATTCCGCGTGCTGCACTAATTCCGTCCGAGCTTGATGAATGATAACGTGTTACTTTTCTATTATATAAACATGTCGATAACCCGTGTATTCGCAAATGCTAGTTTATAGAATGTTAAACATATGTATTTATTTGCACAATAAAGAATTGATAACATTTACTTTATAGTTTTTGTTGGATTAAGGAATTATAAAATACTAAGACAAAAATCACAGATACATAGTTCCAAACCTGTATGATTCTCAAACATGTGAAATTTTGATTTTTTTTCCCCTGAAAGCTTCACCCATTATAAATATGCATAGTAACGATGATGTTTTAAATATTTCGTAATCCATAGCAGCCGGTACAGGTGTTAACGTAATATAGCCTTTTGTAGGGAAAATTATGTGTTCACCACTTGGGTTTTATGAAATTGTATATATATTACCACTGTGTTCGAGCAAAGTTATTTGCCAATAAGAACATACCAAATATGATTTATTTTCCATTGGAATATAATTTAAATGCACAATTAACATTAATGCTTTTAATTTCTTAATTTGCAGGTATGGTTCACGACCCTGGTGGTTCGGATTGGCATTTCGATCTCTTTGGATCGGTTGGTCGACGCAAGAAGACACATGAGCCGTCGTGTCTTGCGATTCGATTCATGGCGGGGCGACTACGGTGACTTGGGGGTGGTTCAGACGGACACCCCGGCGGCTTGAGGCTGGATCCTGCTGGTAGAACAGATTTGTCCGCAAGCTGTGCCACTTTTTTTTTTTTGCATCATATGCCCACTATGTAGTTACTTCTTCGTGCTTTGTAGACTGAGCTGTGCCGGCCTTTTACCTCTCACGCGGATGGTGGAGGCCACCGAAGAGGACGGCGGTCCGATCGAGGATGACGGGGAGGTCCAGACCGGTCCAGAGTGGTTACGACGGTTCCCGTTCGACCAGTCGCTCCTGACAGCCCTGGTGGACCGGTGGCAGCCCGAGACGCACACCTTCCACCTCCCATTCGGGGAGATGGCCCCTACTCAGCAGAATGTCGCGATGCTGCTCGGCCTGCCTATTACGGTAGCCCCTGCATTCCCGCCGAACACGCCTGTCAACTGGCGCGACGCCCTGTTGGGCAGGTTTCAGAGGGTTCTTGTGGTGGAGGCCGCGCCACCGTACTACGACTTCTCGGAGTGACAGCGGCATGGCCAGCCCTACGATGGCTTTCGCAGTTCCGGGTACATGTGCTACCTATTTTTCATGTTTAGCGATGCAGTATCCTAGCCATATGACGGGCTTACTAATTAATCGTTTGTGCGTAGGTCGAGCGGATGGTCCCGCAGCCTACCGCCAACCAGGTGTCGCGGCACCTCGAGGTGTACCTGTTGTGGCTCTTCAGCTGGGTACTATTTACCAGCAGCCACTGTGACTTCGTCGACGCCCGCCTTGTGGGGTACGCGAAGGCCATCGCCAACGGCGAGGAGCTAGAGATCAACTAGGGATTAGCCGTACTTGCCACGACGTACCGCGGCATGTGCGATGCATGCTGTAGGACGAAGCCAGCATCTATCTTCACAGGCTGCCCCCTCCTACTGCAGCTGCGGTCGTTCAAGCGCTTCTCTCTCAGATGGCCCATGCTGGTAGACTCCAGTCCGTACGACGAGGACATGTACCATGGGGACGCGGTGGACCGGCCGACCGTAGGGTCCCTTTGGTGCCGTAGACAGGTACGTACTTCCCTATATCTTTACTTCAGTCGTATTACAGGCCATCCTTTGTAACCACTGTTCTGGCTCACAGGCACAGTATGCACACGTGCAGGTCACACGTGTGTACGAGCACTTTGTGGAGCAGTTGGACCGCCTCACCGCTGACGACGTGCACTGGGAGCCGTACTCTAATTAGGAGACGGAGGGTTGTGCTCCCGGGGGCTGTCCTCGCCAGTGCTAAGCGCGAAGGCGTCTTGGCGGCTGAAAAGCTCGTCTTCGACATGTTCGTCGAGGACTACGCGGTGCATAGGGTGATGCACCAGTTCGGCCTACGTCAAGTTGTTTCAGTTCCCATCAGGACGAGGGTGCCTGACTCAACCCACGCGTGAGTTACACACAACACATGTTCATATATGTTTTTGCTAGTTATGTTACGACGGCTTCTAATTGCAGTGGTATGTTTCGCAGGCATAGTAGGAGGGGTGGCACCAGGACGCAGTGGCCGACCAAGATGGAGCCGTGGGTGGCACAGTGGGCGAACGCCCACGAGATGGCCCATACGACCCCAGCACGTACGACGAGTACCTTCGCTGGTATGCCCAGCAGACACGCACCAGGCTGGTGCATGTCGTCCACCCTCCCCCCGCTCGCGTACTAGCACCGACCGACGCGTACCATCTACACTTCGTGCAGAACGTGCACCTTGCAGTACGTACTATCGTGTTTTAAAATGTCTGAGTACGGTTACCTGAATTATATGTTTGACGCTTTCATGTACTCCTTGCAGACGGACATCAATGTCGAGATTGCCAAGGACGGGCAGTCAATCCTGGACAGGCTCGGCATTGGTGTGGAGGTCACGCATGACGAGCTAGTGCAGTTTGTCCGCTGGGCTTGCAGTGCGGCGAGGCGTTGTGTGACACTGACGTCGTGCAGGACGGTCCAGGAGGTGGCCTCGTCAGCACATACGTCGAGGCCGCCATATCCTCTGACCGGTCAGAGGCTCGGGAGGACACATCCGTGCCCGCTGCGCTGCTCCTTGGCGGCGAGGAGAATGTCAGGTGGGCACGTGGGTACGCACCGCCACAGCCATCGCCACCGTCGTCATTTCAGGACACCTACCTGAGACTGCCAGGGCAGTATCCTTTCTTCCCCGACCTGTCTGGACAGTACGGTGGGTTCGACCCTTACTTGCGCATGGCCCCCGACCAAGGTATGTTTCCTCTCTTCAAGTTTGTGATCGTCGATATATTGTAGATATTAACATTATTTGTCCTGCAGGTTACTATTTGCAGCCGGGGGTTGAGCTCTCCCCGCACGGTGACAAGGACGTGGACGCCTACTTCGCGGATCCACCCGGGGATGTTAGGGGAGCAGCTGAGCCCGCACCCGTCGAGGTTCTTTCCGGGTCGCAGCTTAGCAGGCCCACTGTGGGCACACAGACACAGGTGTCGTCAACCCCCGAGGCCTTGGGAGCACAGTCGCCAGGCTCTGGCGCCTTTCCTGTTTGGGCCTCAGCCGGCACCCAAGGCCGGAAGCCCAAGCGGGGGTGTATTGGTGGGCGCAGACCGGGTGTGGGACATGGCGATGACGGAGGAGGTGCTACGGGTGGCGTAGCGGGTGGCTAGTAGGGGGTCTTTGTTGTGCTCTGTGTGCTTGCATTATGTGTTTACATATTCCCTGTAGCATTGTTCTATACCTTGTATTATGTGTTTACGTATTCTACTTCGTAGTTACTATGACATGGTTTTCTATGCATTCCCTCTAGTATTGTACTATAACTTATTCATAGATTACTTACCAATTGTTCATGACCGAGTCGTTGAACCGTTGGACGAATTGACAGACTTGGCAGCAAAAGTGGGCAGTACTTGCTGTCAAGTCGTCCAACGGTTTAGTGACTAGTCCACGTGTCGCTCAACCGTCCGTTGGGCCAGTACTTGCTGCCAAGTCGTCCAACGGTTGAGCGACAAGACGGATGTATAGAAAGCCAGACTCGATCCTGTCACTGTTTATTTCGTCATTTCTCTCCGCAGACAACCAGAGCAGATCGGGAGAGGAGAAAAGGGGGAAGGATAGAAGGATAGGGGGACTGAAGAGGGGGAGAAGGTAGGGAGAGAGAGAAGCAGAGGAGCTCGAGAGAGGGAGAGAAGGGGGAGGAGCTTGGGAGAGGTACACAAGGGTAGGAGAGGAGCTCGAGAGAGGGGGGTCTGGAGGAGAGGAGCTCGTGTAACGACCCAACTCTAGGGCACCCGAGAGGTCCTCCAAGACCTCTGGAAAGTCCATCAGGACCTCCCAAGAGGTCCACAAAGGACCTCTCGGACAGTCCACCAAGACCTCCTAGGAGGTCCAGCAGGACCTCCTGGAGGTCCAGGAGAACATGACCCGAGAGGGTCTTGGAACCAATGAGCGCCCGAGGACCTGCCACTGCCCAACCAGGGGAAACGAGGAGGTCTGGGGGCACCCCAAGACCACCCGCGACCCTCCAGAGGAGGTCGTGGAGGTCTGAGACCACCCCAGGACCTCACGCGTTCATTCCATCGTGTGGACATGGAGGTCCAAGTTTGCTCCAAGGTTCCCTGTGAAACCCGAGCTAGTCCCAAGGATCATGGCTAGCTCTTCACAGCAATAATACAATGGTGGTAACATCCAGAACACATCTTTATTAAAGCAAAATATCTACAGAGTTATTTACAAGGTGGCCTTGGGCCAAGCACATATATACAAAAGAGCAAAAGAACAAAAGTCCATCAAGACGCCACGAACAATCGATCGAAGGCACAACCTATTCGCAGGTCTTCTTTCTTCGCCAATGTCCTCTCCTCGCAAAGATTGTAATGAGCAAGAGTGAGCACAACAACCGTGCTCGCAAGTTACACCCGTGGATTAGCAAAATGACATGCATATATGGATAATCAAAAGATGGCATATTATGGTTAATTTGCACAAAGCCAATTTTCTTTCAACTACCATTACTAAGTTCCAAAGCAGGTCCTTAAATAGATAAAATTCATTTTATCAAAGCAATTTTTCAGTTGGATAACATTCATCAACAAGTTGGTGAAGGATACCCTCTTGACAACAGGCTCCCTACCCAAACCCATGGGATAAAATCCCAAAAACAGATTTGATAAACATTTCTGGAAAACCCCAAAATCAACATCTAACTCTGAGTAGCCTTTGCCAGCACGTCCATGACCGTGGACATGGCTATTCGAATAGATTTAACTCTACAGAGGTTGTGCACTTTACCCACATGATATGATTTCTCTAGTTTATCCGGCATCCGTCAATGCCACCTCTCACTACCAAAGGTAAGAGGTCTAGAGCTCATGACAAGGCCTTTACAATGCATTGCTCCACCACGACCTTTCCTTGCTAAGGTTTCACCCCCTATGGATGACAATCCGGTGAAGCCCCTCTTGCACCAAAGGGGAACAGATGGGTCATAAAGACCATCAGTCCTACAAGACCTCCCACACCCCCAATGGAGCAGCATATGGTGAAGTTTTGCAAATTACTCAGCCAGGTCCCACGCCCCATTCTGGAGACATGTGGTTGCACGATTGTGGCATAGCCCATTATAGGCTTGGCATTGGTCGCTCAAAGACCGGTCCTCACATGACTAGGGCGACTTTCACAAACCCCTGGACCTCCACCTTTGCCAGGATAGAGTCCGTGCACAAACGTTGCACCAGCCAAGCAAACCATTTCGCCCCAGTCTAATTCCAATTTCATTATCTTTGCTTCCCCAGCAACACTTTCACATTCCCATGACACCCCAATGTCATGGTCAAAACATTTTAAGCAATATTTGGTCATGTTGGTAAAGATTTCCCCAAATCAATATTTTTGGTCTAAGCCTGACTAAGCACAAGTCTTTCAAATAGTTGGGCTCACACTATTGCATGACCCAAGTTTGATCTAAAGGTGACAATGAGTTTAGTCCAAAGTCAACAGTGGCCATACAAGGAAGTAGGCATAACTATGAATTTAAAACAGGTATTAAAATAACTTGGTAAAGATAGGCATGCATTAAACTTTGAAATTGAACATAAATAGATTGAATTATTGGGTGCAATATGATCAAGAGTGCAACTTGCCTTGCTCACTATCCTGAGATTCTTCCTCTTCAGAACCCTCAGACTCCCTGGAGTCTTCGCAATCTACACGTGTAAAAGAGCAATTCAAAGAAGACTCAAATAAAGATCTAACTAAGATCAACAAGAAGACCGAGGGGACCCCAAAGGGAGTCCAAAACTTAATCAACAGGAGAGGTCCCTATTTTAGAACAGGTTCTTTTAGAAAAGGTTCAAGCTTACCAGGAGGTGGTGGTCTTTGGCAAAAGACCCCAAAGGAGTGATTCAAGCAATAGAACAGAGATCCTAAGAAATGGTTCTTGCGCAAAGTCCAGAGGAAGGTCCTCACACAGAGGCCATAGAAATCCGAAAAGAAGTTCACCAGGGGAGGTCCTGAGAAGGATACGACCAGCTCAATGCAGTGGCAAAAACAAGAGCGGAGGAGATCACCACGGGACTTACCAGGGACAAGAAGAAACCAATGGATGGAGGGGAGAGGTCGTGGGCGACAAGGTCTTCCCTGGGAGCCACTGAACGAGGGCCAAGATAACAGAGTGCGGAGAAAGATGATGTGGTAGAATTTCTTAGTTTAATTGTAGTCAAGATGGTGAAGAAAACTAGAAATATACGTGTCAAGGCTAAGTACAGAAATGGGTCAAAGGTAGGTGAGTGGCAGAACAAATGTCACTACCACCCTGGGTAAAAGGTACGAGAAAGGACAACGTATGTTGCTATGGGAAGGAACAAAGAAGGATGTCAGGGTACGGCTAAGTGACCAAATTCAAAGTAAACTTCCACGTATATGGATACATTTAATGTGACAAGACATGCATTAAATGCCCAAGATATTAACGTGGCGGAGGAAATGAGAATGATTAAGACTGGCAGGTGGGGTCAGTCAACTTAGAAACAGTCGGGTCAAGAGGAGGTCTTGCCCATGCAGAGGAGGTCCTTGAGGAGGTCTCAAGGCTAAGAGGTCTGATATACACAAAGGGGGTCCGAACGTGAGAGGTCCAAATACACATGGAGGAGGTCCACGTGACTAAGGTTAGGACAACCGGGACTTCATCAAAGGAGGTCCATGACTCAAGGAGGTCTCAAGGCCGAGGAGGTCCAGAGAACTTCAAAGAGATCCGTGGTTGATATTAAAGGCAAGTTGAGGTCCGGGCGGTTGGATCTCCAAGAGGGAGATCAACGGCCAAGATCAAACGTCTTGAGGGAGGTCTGGGCCTTTGGATTCAAAGTGAGGGGAGGTCCAAACCGTTAGATTAAACGAAAGAGAGGTCTATGCGAAGGGGTTCCAAGAAAGAGGGATTTCACGGAGGAGATCCACAAAAGGTGGTCCAATAGAAGTTCGTGAGTCAAGGCAACTCAAAGGAGGCTTCCACCCGCTAAGGTAAGATCAAAGCCTTGGCGGTTAGGATAAACCCTAAGGAGGTCCCTTTGGCCAGAGGAATTATTGAGGAGATTCAAATGAACTCAGGAGGTTCGAAGGCACATAAGAAGTCCACTGGAATACAAGGAAGTCCCGAATGAAATGAGGCCTGGGCATAAGAAAGTGTCCAGACAACAAGAGGTCTAGACTTAAGAGAAGTGCGAAGTAAAAGAGGTCTGATTCCAAAGAGATTCGAACCAACAAAGAGGTCCAAGTGATCAAACTCAAAGAGAACAGCCTGGACCCAAAGGTGCGTCCATGTGAGACAAGGTCTGAGCCCCATGGGAGGTCTAACCTTGAGAACCACTGGGGAGGTCTAGCCCACAGAGAGGGTCTAAACCTACATATCCAAAGGAGATATGCTAAAGGAAGATCTACTGAGCATACCAAAAGGAGGTATCAACAACTCAAACCCTTCCAACAGAACCAAACTTTGAATTCTCATTAAAATAAAATAGTTTCAATTCATTTTACACATTTAAAAAGGATTTAGAAAATCAGACTGTCACAGCTCGAGACGTGAAAGAGAAAGACGAAGGAAGCTCGTTGATAAGACAAAGGTCTCCGCGTGAAGGTAATAGTCTTGTTTGTTCTTGTTCTCGGCCGAATGTAGGCGACGTGTAGCTACTTGTTAGTTTAGCACGTATATAGGGAATGTATGTCGAGAAATCACTGGTTGCAATGTTTGTAATATTTGAAGTGATAAATCAGTAATGTCGGAGCCCACAAGATTGAAAGTGTATTACGGTGTTGGTACGGTTCGTGAAGGTCCGTACGATGTTGACCTAAGTGATTTCTGACAAGTCACTTTGGTACACCCGGACCCAGAGAATGCCTAAATCGGGGATGTCCTACGCTGGCTCACCGGAAGCTTCTTCTTGGACCTCGAGGTGTGGAGTGTTGTCGTATAAGGGATTTGGATTCGGTCTCCTACACACATTCGATGGGAGTTGAGCAGACTGATGCGCACGATTGCATGGAAGGGATTTCTGGAAGGCTGTAGGCGTCGTGGCTATGAGTGCATGTTACTCGTGCAACGAGTGGCGAAGCCAAAAATTTTTCAAAGCCTGGGCAAGCCGTCCTAAAGCCACCTGGAAAATGAGACGCGAGTTTGATCTAGCTCGTGGCCTGATTTTTCAACAGACATGGGCTACCGATCATGCCGGAAGCCCATGGCTACGGCCACACCTCGAGTCCACAGCCGCTCGCTCGTCTCCCAAGTCCCAACCACCCCAGGCCGCAAAGCGCGAAGCAAAGCTTGGGCAAGTGCCCAGGCTGGAGGGACGCTAGCTCCACCCATAGCCGTGTCCAAAATCTTTCCATCCACGAAATTGCTCGTGATTTGCGAAGTATATACCCACCCACGTATACATGCGCAAACTCTGTATAAGACGCCACCCACTGCCTTAAGTCCAAACATTGAAGTAAGCAGATACACATACGTGCTTAGCTCGATCGATCGTAGCGTATCAGGTATGACTCCAAGGCTCCGTTACTCCTCTCCCCTCTTACTACTAACCATCTCTTTCTTGGTTGCCTTTGCCGCCGTCTCCAACGCCAGCTAGGTCGCCGTCTACTGGGGCCAGAATAGTGGGGAGGGTAGCCTCGTCGAGACTTGCACCTCGGGCCTGTACAACTTCGTCAACATCGCGTTCCTCAACAAATTTAGCAACGGTCAGGACCCAAACCTCAACCACGCTGGCCACTGCGAGCACGCCACGGGGACATGCTCCGCGTTCAGCTCCGAGATCAGCTTGTGCAAGGACAGCGGCGTGAAGGTGCTCCTCTCCCTCGGTGGCGCCGCCAGCAGCTACTCCCTCGCCTCCGCCGACTACGTCTGGGACAACTTCCTCGGCGGCAGCTCAGCGTCCCGCCCGCTCGGCGAAGCAAAGCCCGGGCAAGTGCCCGGGCTGGAGGGACGCTGCCTCCGCCCCTGCGTGCAACCATGTTCGAAGGGAGTCGTCGAAGGCCCTGCCGACGGCTATCGTCGGGTTGGTGAGAGTAGCTCGGGCGCGCAGCGTGTGGTTCATGAAGAACACGTAGTGGCCGATGTTGCGGAGGCAGAAGAGGACGAGGTGACCGATGTTGCAGAGGCAGAAGAGCAGGTGGTGACCCGTGTTGTTGAGACGAAGAGAATATCGCGACACCGCTTCGGCCAAAGGCATGCGCAGATCTTGGGGAGCATATTAATGACATAGTCGTCAAATGGAGATCGATGACTTGGCAGCTCGGGCGGAGGAGGAAGCTTTAGAAGAGGATGGTGATGACTCTTTTGAGGAGGATGAAGGTCCCATCTCGCAGGAATGGAATAGGGTGGACGTTGAGGGTCTTTCTGTGCACGACGAGCACGAATCACCGTGGGAGTACCATGGGATGGAGGTTCGGCTTCATGCAATGTTTGCTGACAAGGGATCACTGCAGGATGCCATTAAGCTGTGGGCCTTGTCCATGCAGCGGACGTTTCGTGTCCTCAAATCCAGCTAGGAAGCGATATCGTGGTTTGCGGCGGTGTGGGTGTCATGGCGTGTGCACGCACGGAGACCCAAGTATGAGACTCACTGGATTGTCTCTAAGGTGGAGGCGCACTGCTGCTTGCTCAGTAGTGTTTTGCCAAGGCATCACAACCCGATGTCCACATTCATAGCCAATGTGATGCATGAAGAGATAGTGAAGAAGACAGATCTAGAGGCCAAGAACATCATGGTGGCTATCGAGCAGAAATTCAAGTATAAGATTAGCTACGCGAAGGCATGGCATGCTAAGCAGAAAGCTTTGGAAAGGAGGTTCGGTTCTTTCGAGGCGTCTTATGACAACCTTTCTCGTATGCTCCAGGTGTTGTAGGACAAGAACCCGGTCACATACATTGCTGTGAAGGACAAGCCATCCAAAAGACCAACACTAGGTTTTATGATATTGCATATGTCCTTCTTAGCATTCGGTCCCTGCATCGATGTATTCAGACACATGTTGCCCGTGATCTCAGTGGACGGGACGTTTCTAACTGGGAAATACAAAGGCATGATATTGACAGCAATTGGCGTTGATGGCAACAACCATCTGAGGGCCAACTTCTTCAAATAGTTCAGGCAGCAACCGTTGATGAAGATGTTCAAGAGGCTTGCTATGTAGAACCAGCAGCGTAAATTTGATGCGTTGTGGGAGATGTTGGACGAGCACACCAGGAAGCATGTCGTCGAGAGGAACAAGTGTCCGCTCATTCCTAGGGCGGTGCTGTCCAAACGCCTCACACCACTACGGGAGCTCGACCCTCCCCATTTGACACGGAGGACGTCGAGGGACATTGGGTGCTTCTCCTATTGGATTGAGGCTGAGTCATTAGAGAAGTGATCCTTGCTGTACGACACAGACGGTGCAAGATACGGCATAATGACCACTAATCTTGCCAAAGTGTACAACTGAGTTATTAGGGGCCTCCGTTCTCAGGCCCTCGTCGCCATCGTGGAAGGCGTTCTGCGCGGTAAAATTGGATATTTCAGGGAAAGACATGCAAATCTGGCACTTCATGCAGCCAACCCACATACACCGTACTGCTCGAAGATTACAGCGTACATGCAGGCCAAGACCGAGAAGGCTCAGTCGCACACGATCTTCGTAATGGGCAATACGAAGCATCGTTTCGACGTGGTCCTTCGAGACAGAGCCGGATTTGGAACGGCTCGGTCTCTTGTTACCCACGAGGTATGCCTTAGAGACCATGTGAATGAATCTAGCTGCACATGCAACAAGCTAAAGCTCCTTCACAAGCCATGCTCTCATGTCCTCGCCGCGTGTGGGACCATCCTGTAGGGATACGGGTAGGCTACGATAGCAACAAATCAAAATTTCTACCACGTAAACCAGGAAGCCAAGCAAGTAGATGATCACAGATCGTTACCACCAGACGCACAGAGCAGCAGAAGAAGAGTTGGAGCAGCCTGGTCCAATGTAGAGCGCATCGATGTAGTGGTCGTAGTCGATCATCCAGCGTCCTCGCGAGTCGATCGTCGCCTCCAGCAACTTTTGCAGTTCCTTATGAAGATCGCGGATCGTCCTCAAGCGCAACAGCAACCGCAGTAGCGCCTCTACAGTATCCACACGTCCAGGGAAAGAACAACCATGCGTCGGTGTGCTAGTACCGAGTCGCACGGCAGAGCTCTCAAGAAGATGGCGGCTAGGGTTTCGGTGGAACAACTCAACTCACGACTTTCGTGTGTCTTGTCTGTTACCTTTAACCACACCCCCAAACAGCCTCATGCACCTCCTTATATAGTGTCCATGACGGATCCTATCCGAACATGTTTTGTTCCAACCCGTTAAGTGTGTGACCCTGTAGGTTCATGCGTAATCGGTTGTGACTCAGAAACCCTTTCCGATCACGAGTCATTAGCAGTTCCTAGCAGGACATAACGATTCTCGAATACACACAAATTATATCGGACGAACCTTAATGCAATATGATCTACGACCAAGTCCTCATCACTTATGACCAGGTCCTATCTCTATATGACCAGTTCGTATTTGGTCACGACAAGTTTGTAACTCCTTACAACCACTCTGTGATTACGTTCGACCAGTCTATGATCACCAGATTCCATCTCCATCGACCAGAATCGATCGAACTAAGTGACCTACTCGTGTATTCTCCCTTTGCCTCACGATATCTGGTTGAACTCCAAGTGAGATGTTATGTCATCCGTGGACTGTTCAATACTTTCTCGATCGAGTGTCGGATAACTTCACGTGGTCGAACACTTCGACCACTAGTGGCATGGTCATGCACTTTCTTTATCCGACCACAACGAGGGGCCTAGAGACATCTCTCCTGTTATGTTAGGAGTGGCAAATCTCATATCCGACCAGTCACATTCCTCTGCATGTTTCATAGCATACCCGAAAGCTACCTTTATAACTGCCCAGTTACGAGTAGCGATTGGTAACCCCTAATAGTGCTATTAAACATGTAGGAAATCATACTGATCTCAGGTCTAAGGATTATACATCATCATTGCTTGAGATCAACTAACGACACATAGAATCATAACAATCCCAATAGTGTCTCAAGGTGGGTCATATCCAACACCATGTTCTCTAACATGTGTCTATATTATTGGTTTGATATCTCCATATCCATTACCTGTGAAACATAGTCATTAACCAATACATATGTGTGACACCCTGAATTTATTTTAGAATCTTTTTGGAATTTTCAAAATAAAAAGAACCATTTTGTTTTGATGAGAATTCAAAGCTTAACCTGAAATTTCATAATGGCTTTAAGTTGACTAACTCGAACTGCAACTAAAGTTCCTTGTTGGTTTGTTGAGTTATCGGAGCTTTGTTGGTCTTTCCTTCTTTGTCCATGTTCTTGTCCATCTCTGGCCTAGACCTCCCTTTACCTGAGATCTATTGGTCCAGACCTCCTTAGGTCTAGATCTCCCAAACGCTTAGACCTCCTCGAGTCCTATTTCTCCCTCTCGGGTCCTCTCTGGCTTGCAATCTCCCCAAGTTTGTGCCACCCTTGCGTGCATTTATACTCCTTTGGAATCCTGTGTAGCTTTCCATATTTTCTTGAATATCCTTCGTTACTTGAAGCCTTGAAACCTTCTCTGGAGGTCCCCTTTGGTACCAGTCCGGTAGTACCGCTTATACTTGGTGGTACTACCGCTTCCTAGACCTCCTCGTGTCTTTCAGGACCTCTCCATGTCCTCTAGGACCTCCCCTTACCTTTATTTGACCTCCTCGTGTCCTTCAGGACCTCTCCATGTTCTCTAGGACCTCCCCTTACCTTTATTGGACCTCCCTGTGTCCCACCGGACCTCCCTAGGTCCTCCAGGACCTCCTCCTTACTCATTTACATCTCAATTGATTGTGAGTCGTCCGATTTGCATTGGACGGCTTGATCTTGGTGAGGCGTTCGGGTGGTCCGAACGTCCCACCTCCTCTGAGCATTTGGATCTCCATTGGACGGCCCGATCTGTTGTGGCGTTCGGGCGGTCCGAACGTCCCAACCATTTTGGGCGGTCCGATCGAAATCCAGCGGCCCAGACCTCCTCCTTGCACATCGGGACCGTTAAGACCTCCCCCTTGGAGATCTTAACCGTCCAGACCTCCTCCTTATGGATCTGGACCGTCACGACCTCCCCTTTGGAGATTTTGGCCGTCCAGACCTCCCCTCTTTGGCAGATCCGATCGTTATGACCCCCCCTTGGGAATCCTAACCGTTCAGACCTCCCTTGGATTGGATCCTACGGCTTTAGACCTCCCTTGCGGATGAGGTTCTCCTTTTACTTTTGTTGACCTCCCCGTTTGTGCTTGATCTTGACCGTTGGACCTCCCCTTTGGAGATCCAACCGTCAGGACCTCCCTTGCGGGTAAGGACCTCCTCCTTGCCCTTGCGGACCTCCTTTGGTGTGCTTAATCTTGGCCGTTTGGACCTCCCCTTTTGAGATCCAACCGTTTGGACCTCCCCGGTGGGTGAGGACCTCCCTTTGTTCACTGCAAGACCTCCTCGAGGTCCTTGCAGGACCTCCTTGGCGGGTCTTGGCTGCCTAATCGACGATCAAGAACCCGGTTTTTTTCCTTTGGTCGAAGTCTGTGGGCAAGGAAGTCTCCACAGCATTTAATGCATGTTGTGTCGCATTAAATGCCCTCGCCTTTTTCAGTACTCCTGTCATACCAATAGTCACATTCCTTACCTACTTTGCTGTCCTCTTTACCAACTCTTGTTGACTCTAATCTGGGTCACGTGCCTTTGCTTCCCCTATATATAGTTTGGGAGAGCCATCCTTTATCACTTTCTTCCTCATTTCTGCTCTTTGTCTCAACCGAGCCACCATAGACCTCCTCCTCTCTCTAGTCTCTGGACCTCCTCCAACTCGAGCTTGGACATTCTCTCTGGAGCTCCAGGACCTCTCCAGCAAGCTCATTGGACCTCCTTTTGACCTTCCAACCTCTCTGTTGGTTTTGTGTCTAAATTTATTTGGAAGTTCTTTGGATTCTTGTTTGAGCTTCATTTGAGTATTTGGTTTTTCACGTGTAGATTGCCCAGATCGTGGGGAACCTGAGTTCAGTGAGGGAGAGGAAGCAGCTCGAGATCTTGAGCAAGGCAAGTTACGCTCTTGAACATGTTGCACCCAATACTTCAAATTATTTATGCTGTTTTCAAAGATGTATGCATGCCTACTTTATTAAGTATTTCAATGCCTATCTTTCAATCCCTAGTTAAACCTACTGCTTGGTATGACCCCCATCCATGTTGAACCAACCACATTGTCACACTAGGTAAATCTGATTCTTGCATTAGTAAGGACCTGAGACTTTAAAGAAAATGAAATGCTTAGTAATGCTTAGACCAAAATCTTGATTTGGGGAGTTTAGACCAAAAACATCAAATAATCAAATGTTTTGAGCCATGGCATTGGTGTGCCATGGGATTTCACCATGACATTGGTGTGTCATGGATGTTTTATTGGCTTTGGCATCGTGTGCCATGGAGAATTGTAAAGCATAGTTAATGAAAAATGGTTTTGACTTGGGCGAAAATTTGGTTGTATGGTTGGTGCATGTCTATGCACGGGGTCGTGTAATCCGATGCCCTGTGGTTGAGGTTTGTCGCCCAAGTCGGTTAAGGACCCGGCTTTGAGACACCACTTGCTAAGCCTATAATGGGCTATGCTAAAATTGTGCAACCACATGTCTCCAAGATGGAGCGTGGGACCTGCTAACTAATTTGCAAAGCTCTATCGTGGTTCATCTCATGGACGCTTGATGGGTTTGTCATGTTATGACTAGTTGTAGTCCCACTTTGGCATAAGAGGGGCACCCCATTAACCGGCGGTGTTTCTACCCAAAGGGGATTCTGAAACCTTAATGGGGTTGGGCTGTGGTGGAGCAATGCATTGTAAAGGCCTTTTCATGGGCTCTAGACCTCTCACCAAAGGAAGTGTGAGGTGGCATCGACGGATGCCAAGCAAACTAGAGAATTCATGTCATGTGGGTAAAGTGTGCAACCTCTGCAGAGTGTAAATCTATTCGAATAGCCGTGTCCATGGTCATGGACATGCTGGCAATGTCACTCAAAGTTAGCTTTTGGTTTCGGTTTTCAAAAGGTTATGAAAATGGTTTTGGTGGCTTAACCAAAATGGGTGTGGGCAGGAAGCCTTGTGCAGGAGGGTATCCTTCACCATTTCTATGTTGAATGCTATCCAACTGAAAATGGTTTTCACAAAAATAAATTTTAATTATGGTAACCTGCCTTGAAACTTAATACTTGTATTTGAAATAAAATTGGCTTTATGCAAATCAACCTTAATATGCTGTCCTTTGATATATCCCTATGCATGTCATTCTATTAATTGACGGGTGTAACTTGCGAGCACGGTTGTTGTGCTCACTCTTGCTTGATTCATATATTGAGCAGATGAAGACTCCTACGATGATGAAGATGACCAGCTCAATTAGGCCGCGCCCTCCAGCCAATCACCTGTGGTGTAATGGGTGGACCCTGTCTGTTGTTTTCCGCTGCTTTTGTGTGCTCTCTGTTGCTGGAGCTTGTAAGCAACCCTTGTAAACAAACCTCCTTTTGCTGTTAATAAAGTCTTGTGGATGTTTATGTTATCACTAGTTTGCTGTGAGAACCAGTCGATGATCTCTGGGGGCTGGTTTGGATCACAGAGGACTTCAGGCTTGCCCTAAGCCCCACGACCTCCTCGGGGTGGTTCCCTCAGACCTCCCTCGGGTGGAGACGTAGAGTTTTGGGGAGGTCTGAGGTCCAGCGACCTCTGCGGGTCAGGACCTCCCAGACCTCTGCGGTCCACCGGGATGTCCTCTCGGGACAACCTGGGAAGTCCTTTGCGGACCTCCCAGGAGGTCCTGAGGGACCTCCCGGGTGTGCCCTAGGCCGGGTCGTTACAATATGCTGGTCTATTCATATGTGTTCTCATATGTTTCCGACCAGGGAACATTTAAGAATAATCATCGTAGAAATATAGAGTTTCACAATCAAGTCACATACTTGATAATAAATATTAACGATATTATTCTAGAAACAAGATAACATATTATCCAATATTATGAACATAACGAAATATAATCATCTCTATTATTGCCTCTAGGGCATATTTACAACACATCCACATGGACTCTTCTAACTTCGTATCGGAGTACTTTCTGAAGGAGAGGGTGCAGCGGGCGTGGTGCGGTGAGCTAAGAGGTTTCAGGGTTGTGGGTAACTTCGAAACATTGTATACTGCACAAAGGACTTAGATTCCGGATCTTGACTTATTGAAGGGAAGGGCCGCTTACAGAGTCGCCGATTAGGAACGATATGGACGAAGGGAAGCCGAGCGGCGGTAGACGCTCTTGATCGCCGCCGCCAGAAGGCCACACTGCGTGAGAACTTGTAAGGCGTCTCACGACACGAGGAACACCAAAGATAAAGTAACTTGTATTAGAACCGCTAGCATGTTGTAACTTGTACTTCATCAAGATTTTGGTTGTTGTAAGCATCGTGAAACTAATTGTATCAGATTTGCAAATTTTAACTTTATTTAAAATGCCAATATCTCGCCTTAATTGTATCGGATAATGTCCGGTATGGAATAGCTCTTGCCAAAGTTGAATCGTAATAGTGTATCGCGACGCTCATTGTGGCCTCTGCCTTAGGGAATGAATGACGCCTTGACAAGACCAAACGGGGCAGCTTTGCGCAGTGACAAGACCAGATGGGGCTGGCTACTTTGTGTAGAGACAAGACTAAACGGGGCAGCTTAGTGCAGTGACACGACCAAAGAAGAAAGTCTTGCGCAGTGACAAGACCAAATGGGGTAGCTTTTCGTAGTGACAAGACCTAACGCCAGCAACTTTTCATAATGATAAGGCAACACTCTTCCTCGCAGGTTACTCACATGAAATTTACCACACCATACCAACCATGTGGCTTATAAAAGGAGGTGGAAGATATCTGGGAGAGAACACTCCATAACCAAACCCAACACTACACCGGAGCTTAGTTCACTACGTCGGGATGGACAAGCTGTAGAAGCAATGGGACGAGATTCGCGAACTAGCAAGGGCTGCTGGGGCACGAAACGACCAATCAAGGGCTGTTGCGGCCTGGGTCCGGCAAGAGGAGCTTGCCAGGATGGCAACTCTCCACAATGAGGCCCCCGTAGCAGCAACCTCTTCTAGAAACGTTCCAACCGAGCGTTCGCCGCAACACCCGCCAGGGGGGAGACGTCGTCTCTCTGTTGGTGTAGAGACCCATGCAAGTTCTTTAAGTCTAAGCAGCGACTGCGCCTGGGCATGCATTATTGGGGTTGCGCAAACTACTCCAGTGACTATCCCGACCGACGTTGGGACACGAGCAGCTATCGGCAGCCGGTAAGGACCAGTTAAAGTGTGTTCTCCTACTATTTCTCTTTCAAAGTACGCACTAACAACCTCTCCCGTCTACCTGTAGTCCCCGGATCCGCTTGTGGCTACCACAAGTGGATCGACCAAGAGGTCCACCCACATGACCAGTGGTCTCTCGACTTCGCCGAGTGAGATGCCAAAAGAGCCCGCAAGATCCGGGAGGAGGAACACTGCACCGACGAGCAAAACGAGTGCATACGTCAGGAAACGAAAGCTCATCTTGAGGTGTGCATGCGCAGGGAGCGCGAGGCTCCCGAGAGGGAGCGCGAGAGAAAGAGGGAAATGGCGGCCAAGGCCAAAGAGGCCAGCGAGGAGTTCAACGCCGAGCTAGCAAGGAAGGGAAAATGGCCCTGGTCCACACAGTAGGTTGGACCATTCTGTACTAGTCCCCCGTTGAAGGTCGAATCTATTTCCATTCCAAAAAGGCGCATATGTATCGTAGGGGTACTTCGATTTGTTGCATTGTGTATGATGATGTTTCTTATGCACGTAATCAAACCCTATGCATCGTGTTATTCCCGGCTTCATTATAAAGTCTATTTTAATTCACAACATCAAATCTCCTCATCTTTTCGCATTCGATTCTTCCGTGTTATTCCCAGCATCATTATAAAGACATCCAACAACATGTATCACTTCTGAGCAAGGCCTGAAAATATTGTTTGTGAAGGATATATACGCTGAAGTGTCAAAGGTTATCAATCCACAAAAAGATTTTCAATCCATATATGTATTTACGCTCAGTTAAAAGGATGGTCTTATATATGGTTCACATATAGATTCTCTACTTTTAAGTTATGGATAGTTCGAGAGGGATTAACTTTCAAAAATTTGTAAAAAAAGATTAAATAAAAAAATGGTGCCTCCAGCCAACTGTTGCCCCGTGTTATTCCCTGGCGCATCGTAATAACACTTACCTTCCTACTTACGACTCAATACTATCTCAATCGTCCTTACAAAATTCTTCAGATATTTAGCGCACTACAACAATATACAACGATCACAAAATGTTACCGCGAGTCTGACAAATTTTGTACCCTTGATATTCTACGAAAATAACAAACAGACCAACCAACCTTGCCAGCACACTTTTTTTTTAAATAACATCATACAATAAGATTTGCTAAATGTAATGCATACGAAATGTAATATTTATTATAACACAATTATTCCAATCGAATTTATTGAATAGGATAGCTATTACCTAAAATCGCTCAATGGTTGGGCGACTTAGTCAAGTCGCTCAACTAAAGGGCAACGCCAACGCATGTCGCTCGATGGTTGGGCGACTAGGACCAAATCACCCATCTATTCAGCGACTAGGAGGCGAACGGTCAAGTAGCTTAGCTGTTAAGCGAGTTGGACATATGTCGCACACCGGTTGGGCGACTAGACCAAGTCATCCAACCGTACGACGACACGAGGTTATTTTTGGCAAAAAAAATTAAGTGATATTATTTCTGTAATTCCGAATAAAAAATAGATTATTAAAAAAAACCCTAGCTAGTTATGCTACCCAGTTCTGTGTGAATCGATTCTAATAAAGTATATATCATATATAGTAGTAGCAAAAGGAACAGCACACAAACTTATGTAAACAAAACAAACAGCAAACTTACAATTGTTCCTTTAAAATATGGTTGATTGGTGGCTTCATAAACGCTCTGAAGTTTTTAAGCCTTTTTAAAAAAAGAAAAACTGATATAAGCTTTTGGCATCTCCTTTGCTTTTGTTTGTGCATATGGATGTGGTTATGAGTAGTAATAATGTAATATGAGGTAGGAATGGACTCTACCTGCTAATCCCAAAGGAAAAATGGTTGGGACTGAGCAAAATTGATCTTCAGGAATAGCGTGCAGCCGTTTCTGCAAAACTGAGGTGACAAGGAGTCCATTCCTGGGATGACCAAACAAGTATGGTTCCTTCCTGCTTGAAGCAACGACACCTGTTCACGACGGCAAACGCATCTCTGAAACTAAGCAGAAAACCAGAAGAAATAAGGGGATACAGGACAGGGCAATACTATGGCATAAAATGTAACCTTTGAATGGTAAGGAAGTTTCACGCAGAGGCATACAGGAGACAGTATCAGACAGCAGTGAATCATCTCGATGTGATGCTAAAACTTCATATACAAATATTACACTAAGCACACCGTTAATGGGTCACAAACTCACAATGCAGGAACAGCTGTTACACTAAGGATGCCGTTATTGGCTCAAGATACAGGAACTATTTTTACACAGAGGATGCAGTTATTAGGTCACAACAAATGTGTGGCATCAAAATAGTTATTGGATTATATGACATCATTTATCAATGCCCCAGAAAACAAAACGTTATTATCCATGTTGCTTGCCCTGGGGACTGGAGTCTTCCAAGCAGTTTCATGAATGTCCAAATTGATCAGTCATCGGCCAGGTCGACTCCATAATGGTGAGCGAGATTCTTGATGTTTCCATTTTGCATGACATTCTCGAGCATCTCATACTTCTTATAGTTTCCATCAAGTAATTCCTGCTGCTGCTTTGCCAGCTCCTCCTCCTCTTCCAAAAGATTCTGCGAGGTAGAGAAAACAGTCCAATAAAAATACTTTCATGATTCATATACAACTGAGGATCAAAGCAACAGCGTCATTTTTTTTTAAGAAAAAGAAAAAAAGGGAAAAAGAACAACAGTATCAAGATCCTCAAGTACTTTGTATGCTGCAGTTAAGCTCCATCCAAATTGTGCAAGCATAGTACTTGGACAAACACCAACCTGACAAGCTCATATATAGTTTTTTTGAGGCATAAATCTCTAGTTATAGTTAGTCGTGATAAATGCAGAATGTGCATTCAACTATCCGTCAGGAATTTAGAGCACAAACAAGTCAACAGTTTAAGCATATCGTTTGCAGACATTAATTCTCCATGTTAACAAAACCGTGCATCACTTGGAATATTATATTCATATGTGAAATGATTTCACACTAGTTTCATACTAGGATAGTAAGTGGTGAACACTAGGGTTTTACTCTTACCTATTTAGTTCGAGTTAGCGATCCACGTACCGGAAACATAAGAAGGTTTAGGGGCGGTGTTTTAGGCTCTCGGCTCAGCTGGCAGGATGTACAGCTTACAAGGCTCTCGTCTCTTTGACCTTGAGGATATTTCATTCCTAGCCTACCCCAACTTGTTTGGGACCAAAGGCTTTGTTGTTGTTGTTAACCATGGTAAAAGCAGATTGGCCAGTAAAACCCTTTAGTTATTGATGAGGAGCAACAAAATTGACAGTTTAGGAATAATTTTGCGGACTTAATGCGCCAGTATAGCATAAGCATTAATGACTGCCAATAATTATATTGACATCTCTGGGTTCCCATTGCCTATGCCCTACTAAGCAGTCTCACTTATATTCTCTTGAGCAACTGTTTTGACAATTGTTTCATATTAGGGGGGTTAAGCAGAAAACTTTGCTGTTTTAGGTGTAGTAGACGTACAACATAAGTACATAAGATGATAGGACAGCGGGCAGATACAATACATAGTTTGACCATAAACCAGTCACAAATCAACAACTTTACCTTGATGAGTGATATATTTTCTGCTTCTTGCCTCTTTGCAAGGATCTTCAGTTTCTTCATTCCTTTGTACTCTTGATCTCCTTGTTTAACCCACCGAAACTCTGTCTTAATGCCAGGGCGAGGAGGGCGATCCCGAAACTCTTAGGCTTTGCATAGACAGCTCTTACAGGCCTTGGCATTCCACCAATTATGAAAGGGAAATCATTCATCAAGTCTACAGCAGCCTTAGCTTGAGTTTCGTCATCCCGTTCCACCAATGCAGCAGAAGGAATATCATATGGGATTGTGTAATTCGCAATGAACTCCACATTGACAACATTTGCACACTGGGCAAGAGCTGCTTTAATTACTGCACTTGTAACCTGAGGGGAGAGGTGATGGATATATATTATTCTCTTCAACTTCTCCTCAAAATCAGCACTCTCCTTCTTAGTCTGTTCATTGGATGTTGCCATGAGAGGACGGCTTCTCTGGGAATAAGAATAAGTTGCAACGGTGACTCAAAATGCTAGTAAGATTTCTGTGGAAGAAGAACAAGCATTGCAAGGGAAGCATTGTGCAAAGCCATCACAGGGTCTGCATTAGAAATGGAGCCGAGAAACACAAAGACATCTTTGCACGACTATCCGAAGAGGAGGAATGTTTATCTCTTGACCATTAGGTAGGAAGAAGCATCCCAATTTTTAAAGGCAGCATCCATAAATCACAAATTGAACCATAGTAACCATGCTGTTAAGTGCATGCAGTGAAAGAAACAAAACTACAAGTTGCCGCGCATCTTATTCTTGTTTCTGGGAATTAGAAATCGATCAGCCTAACCTAGTTCGCAGAAAAAAAAAAAGGGTTATCTCTTTGTTCCTTGGCACCTACAAGGGCAGAGAGAATTGCGAGGGAATAAACGATCCTAGGGCAATGAGTTGCCTTGCTACATCCCAAGCTTTCACTGAAAGTTTTTCCTGCGCTGGACTTGTAGTTGTCCATGGCGTTCGAGGGGGAACCTTCTCGAGAGGGCTCTGCTGGCCACCTGCTCCTCCGTTCGTTGAACGTGGGTACTTGCGTGGCGGCAGATCCACCGCTCGGGAACGATGCGGATCTCCAGGGGAGGCACAGCGATGGGCCGGCCCATCGATTCGGCACATCTTTCGCCGATCTCTACGCCCATTCCTGGAGAAGTATTCCTCGCTCCTCCTGGCAGTGGATCCCCAAGCGGGCGGCGATAGGCTCGCTAGGGTTTCCAGCAACCGATCGGGAGGTGAGGCGGCTGGGGGTGAGAGCTCGAGTTGTTAAGCGAGTTGCTGATCCTTCTCCGCTCACTCGATCCTTTGCGGAGGTCGTTCGGGGAGACATTATGGATCGGGGTAGGGGTCGTTTTCCTCGTCGATTTGGGGGAGGTGACAGATCTGGTGCGGGTGGGAAAAGACATGTTCCAGAAGAGTGGATGCATGAAGACGATCTGCTTGGGGAAGAAGATCTGAGGGTTCATCTTCAACGAGATCAAGAGCAGAAAAGGCGAATTCATGAGGGAAATCAGAACTTTCCCCCATCAGGTACAACTTCAGGTTTCCCGGAAGGGGATAGATCTCGCTTTGATTCTCGTTCTTCTGGGGGTTCTGGTAGAGGATATTTCAATCAAAATCTGGGGTGGCATGAAATTCCTCGGAGGGAGATTTTGGGCAAGGAAGGGGGAGTTCGCTGGGAGGATTCTCAGAAAGGAGATTCTAGGGGTGTCTCGGGGGGAAGAGGAGGAGGTCCTAGATCAGATAGATCTAGGGATTTCGCTAACTGGGAGTCTTCTGCTGGCGGTTCTAAAGGGGACGAAGGGAAGAAAGGATGGGGTGATGTTGGTCCCAATACTGGGGTGCTGCGTGTGGAGGATCGAGGTACTTGTTTTCGCTGTCTACAAACGGGACATCATCAAGCGAGATGTTCAAATCCTCCGGTCTGCTACAGATGCAAAAAATCCGGACATTGGACATCAAGATGCCCGGAAGATAAGAGAAATCAAGAGCTGAGATTGTTTGGTTTTGGAATTCGTAGGTGGGTTTTACAAGATTCGTGCTCTGGGTTGCAATTATCGAGAGCGATTGGTCGCATCGAAGTGTTGTGCATCAAGGAGGTTACGCTTGATTCAAAAGATAGAAGAAGAGCTTAAGCATTTGATTCAAGACAAATGGGATTGGAAAGTTCGGAGATTAGCTGAAACTGAATACGCGGTAGTTTTTCCTTCTAAAAAGCTGCTGGATACCTGGTCTAAAACTAGGGGTGTTGAACTGGCTCTCCACTCCATTAAGGCTAAAATAGAGAAATCTAACATGGATCCGGAAGCGTCTTCTATTCTTACTTCAGCTTGGGTGAAAGTTTTCGGCATTCCAACCCCTGCGAAAACAGTTGAGCTTGTGAAATCAATTGTTAGTACAGTGGGGGAACCGATCGAGGTGGATGAGATTAGCCTAATGCGGATCGACCCTGTGAGGGTCAAGGTCATGGGTAGAGATCCATCCAATATAAACTGCTTTGTGGAAGTTTTTATTAATTCTATAGGATATGAGATTAAATTTGAAGCTGAAGGGGGTATTCCGAAGAAGAAAAATGTTCCAGTGTGTGACCACTTCAACAAAGCTCGTGTGCATAAGCGAGATGACGATGATGAGGATGAGGAAGAGGATTCGGCTGGAAGCGACTACAAAACAGAATGGGAAAAGCTCAAGGATAGATTTGGGGGTGATTCTCATGCGTCTTCAGACCTTAAGGGAAGGGAAGTAGTGGGGGTGGATCTTCCAAAGGGAAACAGTGCAAAGAGGGTGACAGCGGAGGAGAGGTGACCTGTACTGATATAGTACCAGTTAATACTCAACAGGTGCTATCTATTCTTCCTTTAGCTTTCAGTTCTCAAGTTACGGAAGATCTGAGTAATATTGGGGTGTCTGTTGATGAAAAGATGGGAGGGGTATGTGAATTTGATGAGACTGATCATGAGATTGATGTTCTAGGTATGTCTCAGGACACAGTTTCGCCCTCAAATGCTGTTGTCGTTCACATTTCTGGAGGGGCTTCTTTGTTGAATGCGACTCTGTGGCCATGTCTGACCTATCATGACACAGACACAAGCACTGACAACAAGGAGTGGGGGGGCAGTTCCAGTCAGATGAATTTGACCAAGAGAACATATTCTGTAGAGGATTTGGTTGATAAGGGTTGCGAGGAGGAGGTACGGGATGATATTATGACTTTTAAGGGAAGTAATGACAAAGGGGTTCAAAATACAGGACCTTCACAGGGGGATGAGCCAGCTAGCGAATGGATTACTTATAGGAAGAAAGGGTCCAAGCATAAATTCAAGGAACCCATGATGGCAACTAGGAAGAGTGCTAGAATTCAAGACCACGGAGTTCCTATTCAGGAGAAGGCCACTCTATTAAAATCCATACAAAATCTGGACTCTCAAGGTAAGATCACTAATAATTCCTTTACTATTCTTAATGATGCCCCTGTTCAATTTCTAGAAAATGTAGCTTCTTCTTGTGGTATTATCTTAGGATCTCAATCTGAGGGTGCTAGAAAGATCATAACAGCTATGCAGGCCCAAGAGATTGCTAGGCGCCGATTGCTAAAAGTGAATTCGAGTCTAAAAGGAAAGAAAAAGGTTACCTCTGAAGAAATTTGAAAGGGGTGTGGGGGAGGAGGAGAATCCTCTCTTCACAAAGATTGATAATGTTGAAAGGGGTGTGACAGGTTTCAAAGTTAACAAAAGGGGGAAAAGCAAGCTGAGAATAGAAAAACTCTCCTTTTCTAAATGTAACACATGAGATTCCTTTTCTGGAATGTGAGAGGTTTGGGTCAATTGTCCAGAAAGAGACAGCTGAAAGAGATGATTATTAAGGAAAAGTTCGAAGTTGTGGGGGTGCAAGAAACTATCAAACAAAGTTTTTTTGCTAGGGAGCTGAATTCTCTGTCAGGAGGGACAGAATATGAATGGCACTGGGTTCCTGCTAAAGGTCATTCTGGGGGTTTGCTTCTAGGGGTGAAAAATGAGGTTTTGGAGGTTGAAGGGAGAGACCAAGTAATTTTTTTGTCAGTATGACTGTGAGAAACAGGTTGACTAATCTGAGATGGGAATTGATTAATGTGTATGGGCCTGCTCATCACCATTTGTCTCCTGCCTTCTTGGATGAACTTCAGCAGAAATGCAACAGAGTTGTGTTGCCTGCAGTATTCGGGGGTGATTTCAATCTTATTAGAAGAGCAGATGACAAAAATTCTAATGCTGTTAATCAAAATCTGATGAATATGTTTAATGATTTTATTGATACCAACAAGTTGATGGAAATTAAACGGGGTGGTTCCAGGTATACATGGACTAATAAACAATCGTGTCCCATTATGGTGGCTTTAGATAGAATTTTGGTGACTCTTGATTGGGAAGACAAATTTTCTCTATGCAATCGCTTATAGTATGACTAGAGTGGGCTCTGATCACAGTCCAATTGTTTTAGACTTGGGGGAGACTAAAAAGGCTTATACAGGGAGATTTTACTTTGAGAATAAGTGGTTTGAACACTAGACTTTCAGGCAGATTGTGACGGATAAATGGCAAAAGATTAATAGTAAGATGCCTGAATGTGCTTATTCTCTGGATATTTGGAATGGGGGTGGCCTCCTTGAGACATTTTTCGAGAGGTTGGGGAATTAATATCAATGGAGATTATACCAAGAGGAAAAAGGAGTTGTTGGGGTTTATTAAGAAGATTGATGAGAAGGCCGATAGAGGGTGGCTAGCGGAGAGGATTGGGTTGTGATCTGAGGCGGAGAGCGCTTTAGAAGAGTTATATAATATTGAGGAAAGACATTGGCAACAAAGGGGAGCGGAAAAATGGATTCTTCAAGGGGACTCCAATACAGGCTTTTTCCACAACTGTGCAAATGGCAGGAGAAGGAAAAATTGGATACACAGTCTGGATATAGATGGGGTTAATACTACAGTAGAAGAGGACATTTGTAATCATATTTATCAGTTTTACAAAAGCTTATTTGGTTATGCAGATTGTCACAGTGTTACTCTTGAGACTAATTTTGGGGTCAAACAAAGAAAGTTTCTAAGTCGATAATGAATTGTTGACTCAACCTTTTCCGAGGAAGAGGTGTGGTTGGTTGTCAAAGCTTTACCTTATAACTCGCTCCCGGACTCGATGGGTTTCCTCCTCGCTTTATAAAGCTTTCGGGGTTTTAAAGTTAATCTTCATGAAAATGGTGGAAGATTTTTATGAGGGAAGTTAGATTTGAGGAGGTTAAACTATGGGGTGATTACTTTGATTCCCAAAATTAAGGAAGCCAATACCATTAAGCACTTTAGACCGATCTGCTTGATCAACGTTAGCTTTAAAATCATTACTAAATTGTTGGCGCATGACTTGGTAAAATTGCCGATAAGATCATTGGAGAGTCATCGCCTTATCAAAGGAGGCATATCCTTGATGGGGTGTTGTCTTTGCATGAACTTCTTCATGAGATGAAAATTTCCAACAAAAGGGGTGTAATTCTAAAATTAGATTTTGAAAAAGCTTATGATACTGTTCAATGGGGTTTCGAAAGCAGATTATGAGGGAAAGGTTTTTCCGATCAGTGGATAAAGTGGGTTATGAGCTCTGTCAGAGGAGGCAAGGTCAGCATCAACATTAATGGGACAGTTGGGTCTTATTTCTCTACTCATCGAGGTTTGAGACAAGGAGACCCGCTGTCTCCTTTGCTCTTTAATCTGGTTGCCGATGCTTTAGCTTCTATTATCGATAAAGCTCAAGATCAGGGGTTGGTTTGTGGGATTGCATCCCATTTGATCCCGGGTGGTGTATCGATTCTTCAATATGCAGATGACACTGTGCTATTGTTTGCCTGTGAGGAGAAGTGTATCCTTACCATTAAATTTCTTCTTTACTGTTTTGAATGGATGTCGGGGCTGAAAATCAATTACCATAAAAGTGAAGTGTATGTGTTGGGGTGGAAGTTGAGGAAGCCTATAATGTTGCTAATATGTTAAATTGCAACCGGGTCAACTTCCTATGAAGTATTTGGGGATTGATATTGATAATAAGAAAGTCAAGAAGAATGCAAAAATAGGATCTTGAAGAAGTGGAGAGTCGGCTTGCTAATTGGAAAAATAACTTCTTATCTTTTGAGGGTGATTCGGTGAATAGTTGCTTGCAGTCTTCCGATTTATACGATGGGCTTTATAGGTTTAATGAGGAAGTTCACAGAAATTAGACTCTATTCGCCGAGGTTTTTTGGAGAGGCGCCATCGATAATTTTAAATACCACATGGTAAAATGGGGTGCGGTGTGCTTGAGCCAAGAAAGAGCACTGTGGTCTTGGGGTGCTTAATACTAGGCTTATGAATGATTGCCTTCTTACCAAATGGTTTTGGAGAATGAGCCAAAAATGAGTTATGGTATAGAATCCTTAAAGCCAAGTATTTCCTCGAAGGACAATGTGAAATTTGGAGACAATGTGAATGCTAGGAGTTCTCGATTTTGGAAATCGTTGCAAAAGTTAAATATCTTTTCAAAAGTGGGGTGGCGATCACATTGGTAATGGTCTTGATACTCAATTTTGGAATGATGTGTGGCTCAACAACCGTCTGTTAAAAATTGAGTATGATAAGTCAGATAATATTTGTGCGAACACCGAGACGATGATTTCGAAATCTTCAAAGATGGTATCGCATATCGGTTTCAACAGCGATTCGGAGGAGAGAAGGTGAGCTCGGGTGGGTTGAAATCGCTTTAGAAGGAGTGAATTTGAATCTCGATAGAGACAAGTTTGTGTGGTGTTTCGAGAATTCTGGTACCTTCTCGGTTAAATCGTTGTACCACCATTGGTCTTTTGGGGGGGTTAATTTGTCGAAGTATTCAAATCTGTGGGGGAGTAAGATGCCTCTCAAGGTAAAAATTTTCCTTTGGCTTGCTTATCAGGACAGACTTCAGACAGCAGTTCAATTAAGTATCAGGAATTGGAAAGGTGGTGAGAATTGTTTGCTGTGTGGGGTCCCGGAGAATACTGACCATATTCTTTTTAACTGTGTCCTTGCTAAATTTGTTTGGGTTTGTGTGAAAGAGTCTTTAATGTGGAATTTGGTTCCAGTTTCTATTGATGACTTTCATCGAAATTGGATTAAGGACAGGGGTGGTTTGTATAATCATGTTTGTCTTTTTAGTTTTGCAGCTGTGGCTTGGGAGCTTTGGAAATCCAGGAATAGATTGGCAATTGCAAAGGAATTTCCTAAGCATCCAACTGTTATCATTTTCAAAATTGTATCTTGTTTGCAGAAGTGGAGCATCCTGTTGAAAGAGAAAGATAGGGAAGCACTGGATCAGGTGGTCAGTATTTTCAAAATCTGGATGAAAGACTTCTATGGAGCGCAGGACCTTGGTGTTTAGGGGCTATCAGTCTGGCTTTGACTGAGCTAGTTATTTTGGTGTAGTTACCTGCTGTTATGATGTCTGATTTTGTTCTACTTTTGGATAATTCCTGTGATGGGAGCTCTGTGTTTGTTTCTTCGTTGTTGCTTTTGAGAACTGGTAACCCCAGTGATGTTGTTATCTCGAGTCTGTAAGAACTCTCTATTAGCTTTCTATAAAAGCTGGTTTAGCCTTTCAAAAAAAAAATAAACGATCCTAGGGGAAATGAGAAGCGGCATAAAACTAACCTTCCGAAGGGGAATAAAATTCCTGGGGAAGCAACAGTGCCAAATACCAAGTACCAAAGCGGAAACTGCAAGGTGCGGAAGAATCAAAACTAGAAATCAGCAAGATTAGATAATTGGACGGAATTAATCAAAGGGGGAGGGGATACAGTATAGAGAGAAAGAAACCTGTAGGCGCTAGGGGTGGGTTGGAGGTTTGGACAAGGGGATTAGGAGGATTCAGTGTTCACGGACACGTACGTACGTACCTCGAAGCGTAGCCTGTAATCTCTTGCGCGGCCTGGTGCGGCGGCGTAGCAGGAAGGGTAGACCGAGCACGCCGCGGCGGTCTGCGGAGCAGCCGCGAAGCCGAGGTTCAGGGTGCGGGTCGAGCGGGCACTATAACCCTAGACGCAGCGCGGGGCGTTGAAATCGGTGGACGACGAGGGAAGAGGCGCAGGAGAGCCGGCGGTTGCTAGGGCTGGGGGTTAGGGTTCATCCGAGCTTTCTTTCTCCCCTGGGAGAAGCAGAGACGGGAGACGACTATTGAAGCGTGGCGGGCCAGTATCCAGCCCGAGTTTTGGCCCACCTCTCTGCACGGGAGACTTTCTGGGCCTAGTGGGCCGGACAACGAGGCCCACACCAATGCGTTGCGGCAGCGGCCCATCTTAATGGATCGACGGCTCCTTAAGTGAGTTTGTAATTTTTGAAAGATTCTTTTTCTAAAAGAAAAAGAAAGAAAGAAAGTGAGTTGCAATTCATCCATCGTGCCCTCGATCTTTGCATACGTGACAAACCAAATTACTATGGAAGAAGCGCACATCAACGGAACCCATCACAAGGCCAGCTCAAGCAACGATGCACCGTCCGTCCCGCGATAAAAAAAGTTCCAAGTCTACCATGCATACACCCAAGGACTCGAGTCACTAAATCTATAAAAAAAGTTAAATGCCCCTTATTCCATAACATGCTTATACCCTTATTGAATAACATACTGTAAGCGGGCATCCACTTTTTCAGTGTTAAAACCGACATATGGAGTGAAAATATTGCAATAACTAGACACATACGCATATGATATGCCCGCAGTGGATTTATATCGTGGGAGGACGCATGACAGGAATACTTACGGGACGGGTAGGAGTAACAACACTGTGCCGTAACTAAATGCACTGTGGTATATCATCGTTGGATTGATTTACATGTTACACCTGACCCCTCTTCTGTTCGAGGATCGACACTGCAAAGAATTGATCGTTGCTATACCCAAGGAACCTGACTTGGGAATTACTCACAGCCATGGCAATTAATACAGCATAGTATTCCATATAAGAAAGATCCACAAAAGAAAAGGAGAGGAGGAAAATAAATAAGGAAATACTCGGCGTAAAAGAGATGGGTGTTGGTAATGAATTAATTTAGGAATATTGGCAGGCCTTGTCGAGGGAGACGGGCTTGTTGAGCTTGGCCGGGTTCATGAGCACCTTGCACTCGACGCTCCGCGTGAACTGCGGCTTCACCAGCGCCCCCAGCACGTACGCCCGCGAGTGCACCGTCGTCCTCAGTATCATCGGCACCGGCGCCACGCTCCCGCTCGCCTTCCCGCCTGCACCCGCCGTCAGCGTCGGCCCACCGCCGTACAGCGGCACCTTGTTCCCCGTCACCCCCACGCTCACCGTCCTCCGGCTGCTCCGCGCCTGGTAAAACTTGTTGAGCTGAAGCACAATGCCACATTAATGTATGTTAGTACACAAGCGAGCGTCAGCATCGATCGATCACGGTAAAAAAATGTCTTCTTTTTGTCGAAAGCGTTAATTCTACACAGATTTCAGAGACAGAAGAAGGCTAGCTTACATCGCCGGATGCCAGTGTGAGCTGGCTGTACGAGAGCTGGAAGGGGTCGGCCGTGACGTGGATGCCGAAGAAGGTGCCGGTGTTGCGGTAGGTGAACTTCACCGTCGAGTTAGTCGTCGCCATGTCCGTCGGCACCAGCGACGCGTCCGTGCCCGCCTGGATGATGAAGTTCTCGAACGTAATGCTCTGCTCACACACACACCAGCACAGCAAGTTAAACGGATGCAATTGCCCTCCAGACTCAGATCCAAATCTCGCAGACTACGATTTGATTTCTTCTTGATATATGAATTACGAAGCGTCAATTGATGAATTCGCTCGCCGTACCTTCATGACGATCTGCGGCTTCTGGGATCTGCTGGCTCCCCAGAGCACGAGCGCGAAGAAGGAGAAGAGGACGACGAAGCCGAGCACGAAGACCAAGAAGTAGTAGCAGCGCTTGGGCAGGCCCCTGGGCTCTTCGTCGTCGTCGAGGAGCCCCTCCTCCTCGATGACGCCGATCTCCTGCCAGCCCTTGCCTGGCGGGGCGCCCTTGCGGCCGCTCTTGTCGGCGGCCTTGCGCTTGGGGTGGCCGGAGAAGCGGCTGGAGGAGGAGTCCCTGCCGACGGAGGAGTGGGAGTGGCGCGGGGACGCCATGGGGCTGAGCGCGGGGGTGGAGTGGACGGAGGTGGCCGTCTTCTCGCCGTCGTGCGAGTCCCGGGACGGGCTCTGGACGTAGTACATGGGGCGGCCGCCGCGCGAGGTCGGGGAGCGCGGCGGCGACGAGGCCGCCAGGCTGGTGACCTCGGAGTCCGTCTTGGCGTGCATCTTGTTTGGGCCCTTTCTCTCTCACCCTCTCTGTGCTTTCCTCAAGAGCAGTGAGCAGCGGAGGGAGGCTAGGCTACGGAGAAATTCTGCTGAGCTTGATGCGGCTGGCAAAATAATAAGAGGGCGCTAACAAACTAGTACTACTAATAAGTGATGGGAGGAGAAGGCCATTGCCATTCCAGCAGCGAGCGACGACTGATTATTTAATAAAGAAGAGAAAGGAAGAGAGAAAGTGAGCGTTAGTTGGATCAAATCGTCGGTGGAGTGGAGTGGACGCGCGAGCGAATCAGTGTAGGAAGCTGCACGGAGGCAACCGGTAGCCTAGCAGTAAGAGTGTAGCTTGCTTTTCTTTCTTTCTTTCTTTCATTCTTCTTCTTCTTTATATCACTACCATTTAGTAGTAGGATAGGAGTATAAAGTGTTAGGTGCATGTTACACGGAAACTCAGCATAATAAATACCAAATTTTAATTTTTTTTATCGTTTTAGCTATCTACTCTTTCTCGTGATCAATCTAAATATGAAAAGAGATATCGGTAACCAAAATTTAGTTTAGAATGTTTAGCTGCATTCTCTAGTAAGTGGCCGGAGGGAGCAGATAAATAGATAGACAGACGATTGGCGAGCGAGGAGGCCATGTGCGGCGCGCGCGACGACAGTTCATGAGAGGCTGGCGCTGGCAGGATGCCCACCAGCTCATGCCGCCCGCCGACGCCGTAGCTACCTCTACCTGTGACGGACCTTGGATGGGTTTTGGTTTCCTTTGTTGCCTTTCGCCTTTTTGTTTGTACTGTACTACGCTCTCTTCAACCTCCATCTCACTTATTAGTAGGCGCGATGCAATGCTCGCGAGCCTGAGATTTCCGGTGCTTAACTGCTTCTTGTGTTGTGTGCCTTCTCTTCATTTGCCACAATTTGATCAACGCACTTAATTTAATTTAATGCTACTCCACTGGACTGCTTCCAAACGCACATTGTACCACTACAGCATACTCATCAAGCTGCTTACTTGACCTCAAACGATCACAATTACCGTAACTTCAGATCAGGGTGTCACAAAACCGACAGAATTGGGATCAGACTGGAGGGGCACGGTCAAAATATGGATTGGACACCAACCACATGTAGCATATGTGTTTAAGAGTTGCAACAACCATTAAGCACTTCACAGAAACAATAACTAAAAAGAGAGAAACTGTTGCACCTACCGCCGCCCACAGAAAGCGTGCACTCACCATCCCATCTCAAGCCCCTCTCCACAACAAAAACAAACAAGCATCATCAGCATGCATTCAGCAAGGATGGAATCTCAAGGTTGTCTAGATTGTTTTTCTTTCCACATGGCCAAAGCCAAAAATCATATGCCCACTACAACCATCTGCCAACAAACTCACAGTGGATCTGTGGATGGAGCTGTCTGTCTGGGAGGGTGAGGGGAAAAAACATAAATGACAGTAACTGGAACAGCTCCATAAAGAATGTACCATGTCTTCAGAAAGCCGAATAAAACAATCTACAATACCAGACGTGCATGGTATTTCCGAGTTCTGACTTTGCCTCACCAAGCACACAAATAGGAGTATTTTACTGCCACTGCCACACACAACAAAATATAACAACATCCCTCAATTCCTCTGACAAAAAAAAAATAGCTGCCTGATAAAACTCAATGTTCATCAAGAAGCGTCGCTTGCTATAACTTGGACGCTTCTCCGAGAGCACGTGCTCAAGAGAGAGAAACCTCGAGATTATGAGAGCAAAAATTCACAGCTGTACGAAAACTGGAGTGAAGTCTGATCAGAGAGTTTCCGAGGGGGAGCGAGCCTGGCCACCTTCAAGCAGCATGCTACGGCTGCAATAGGATCTTGTTGTACTCGAGGAGGACTGAAGAGACCTCATGTCGCCACTGTGGGGGATCAGCTCGTTCCGGTGGATGCCGCATTTGCTATTCCGGGGATAAAACCCGCCTTCTGCATCTTCCATGCCCTCACCAAAGCTGCCATTCCCCGGATCCAGCCTCTCCGAGAGCATCCTGAGCACTTGTCTGATGGATGGCCTTTGGCGCCCTTCTCTCTGGGTACACCACTGGACGATGCCAACCACCAAATGCAGCTGATCCATGTCAACCAAGTCCCTGATCGTTGGGTCTACCAACTCAGGAGGGATCACTCCAGACGATAAGTATCCCTGTGCCCACTCCACCAAATTCTTCTTGTCTTGGATTGCTCTCCGCCCAGTGACCAGCTCCAGTAGCAGCACACCGTAGCTGTATATATCGCTCTTCTCTGTCAACTCCTGAGTTACCACATATTCAGGATCCATGTACCCTACAGTTGATTCATTAAGAGAGAGAGATGAACAAACCTACCAGTAACAGTCTATAAAATTTCAGGGATGCGTTCTAGAAGTCATAGAAGTAGGTTTTATCTATGTTGCAAACTTGCAATCTAACATCGCATATCAAAGGTGTTCTCATTACTTGTAGATTTGAGGATAACATATTCAATACAAATTTAATCTGTTGTCTGGTTGCTACAGCTGATTCATATTGTAAAATTTACCTGGGGTTCCTCGTACATCTGTGTTGACAGCTTCAAAGCTGATGGCACCAGTTCTTGATGCATGTGCAAGGCCGAAATCAGCAACCTAAACACAAGATATAGGAATGTTTTTCACTAAGTACAAATAATTAGAGCTAGAAGTTATCAGCATATCACAAGACCAAACCTTGGCAACAAAATTCTCATCTAAAAGAATGTTGCTTGACTTGATGTCTCTATGGCAGAGTGGAGGGTTACAAAAGAAATGGAGGTACTCCTGCAGAACCAAAACGACATGGCCAACCAGCATAATGCAGAAGATGAGTTATATGTATTAAAGGAAGTCATCTATATAATAAAGTGCAATGCCAACAGAACTGAAGTATACAGATGCAGGAAACACGGTAACATGGTGGGAGCTGGTAGTGGCAGTACCAAGCAATGAACTACAGTCCAAAAAGACTACGAAAGCCTAGGCTGAAGTAAAGAGAGTTGGACATGTATCACTAGTCAGTGTTGTTCTCTCTCAACACCACAAGCCTATTATTCAGAACCTTGGTAGCGGTAGAAAGTGCAAAAGCTTATTTATGGAAATGTGAAGAACCATGTACCAAAATTCCAGCCTGCTAAAAATCACTGCAGTAGAAAATGGTCCAAAAATAGGTCAACAGTGCCAAATGACAAATTATATATGGCAGGACCACAGACAAGCCAGAAAATATTTATTTGCTCAGCAATCTCACACTGGTACAAGTGGATTTTTTTAAAATAATATTTTTTTAAAAGATAATTACAAAAATAAATAGTCGCCCTAAAAAATTACAAAAAAGTGTCCCTCTCGACCCTCTCGACAAAGACCCTCTCGACCCCTGTCGCCGGTCTAGGTACCTGTCGCTAGTTCAAATGGCGACAGGAACCTATCGTCAGTTGAACGGGCGACAAGACTGACCTTATTAAAACCTCAAACGGCGATAGGAAGATTGACTCTATAAAAACCTCTTGTTACTAGTGTGAATGAATTCACTATTGACAGTGGGGTGTCAGAAGTGAAAGTCCTTGATAACATCAAAGGGGTGATTAGAGACAATGCTGGGTTGAATAGGCGAGATACTTCTTCTAAAGCAGGGTGATCTATGAAGATTCTTTTTTGGAACATAAGAGGTCTGGGCAAACCAGCAAGAAGAAGGCAGCTTAAGGAGTTAATTTTCAAGGAGAATTTTGATGCTATAGGGGTGCAAGAAACTCTGAAACATACCTTTACTTTAACTGAACTGAAGGAGTTATCAGGGGGAGCTGCTTTCATTTGGCACTGGGTTCCTGCTCAAGGCCACTCTGGAGGCTTACTTCTTGGTGTGAAATCAGATTTGCTGGAAGTGGAAGAGAGAGATCAGGGTAGATTTTTTGTAAGTATGATTGTGAGACATATGATCACTAATTTCAGATGGGAGTTGATCAATGTCTACGGTCCTGCTCAACACAATTGGTCTCCGGATTTTCTAGGGGAACTGTCTGATAAATGTGACAAAGCTAATCTGCCTTTGGTTATGGGGGGTGACTTTAATTTGATTCGGAAAGCGGAGGATAAAAGTTCAAACTCTATTAATCAGTCTTTGGTGGACTATTTTAATGATTTTATTACAATGAACAGGCTTATAGAGATTAAAAGGGGTGGTCCGAAGTACACTTGGACGAACAAACAGAGTTGCCCTATTATGGTGGAGTTGGACAGAATTCTGGTTACCACATATTGGGAAGCAAAGTATCCCTTTGTTGCTTTTTCTGACTTAACGAATTGGTTCGGATCACGAGCCTATAGTCTTGAATTTAGGGACAAGGAGAAAAAGTTCTCAAGAGGTTTCATTTTGAAAAATCTTGGCTCGGTCAAGAAAACTTTAGAGAGTTAATTTGTAAGAAATGGGGTGAGATTAACAACAACTGGCCGGGTCGGGCCTACTCAATGGATAAGTGGACTGGGTCTTTAGCTGCTCTTAGGAAATTTTTAAGAGGTTGGAATGCTAATAGTAAGGGGGACATCTCAAGAAGGAAAAAAGTTCTGCTTGAGTATATTAAAAATATGGATGAGCTGGAGGAGCACATGGGTTTGAATACAGAGCAATGGATTGAAAGATATAAAGCAGAGAACTCGCTGGAGGAGATTTATGATCTTGAGGAGAAACATTGGCAGCAGAGAGGGAATGAGAAGTGGCTACTACAAGGGGATTCTAATACAAAATATTTCCACAGCTGTGCAAACGGAAGGAGGAGGAAAAATCTTATCCTAAGCTTGGATCATGATGGGGTTTGTTTAACCAATGAGACTGATATAAAGGACCATATCTACAATTTTTACAAAAGTCTTTTTGGGCTGGAAACTGCAAAGAATATTTCTCTGGCAGATAATTTCTGGTTTGGAAAAAGACAAGTGTCAGATGAAGACAATTTGAATTTAACTAAAAGGTTCTCCGAAAAAGAGGTTTGGGAGGCTATTAAAGACCTTCCAGCTGATTCAGCTCCGAGTCCTGATGGATTTCCTCCGGCTTTCTATAAAACCTTTTGGGGGGTGTTTAAAGAGGTCTTTATGGAGATGGTACGAGATTTTTATGATGGTAGACTCGACCTTAAAAGATTGAATTATGGGGTGATTGTGTTGATTCCCAAAATCCAGTCAGCCAATACTGTTAAACAATTCAGACCCATTTGTTTGCTTAATGTCAGCTTCAAGATTATTACTAAACTGTTGGCTGTCAGACTAGGTGATATAGATAATGCAGTAATTAGTGATTGTCAAACAGCTTTCATTAAGGGGAGGAATATTTTGGATGGGGTGCTCTCTTTGCATGAGATTCTGCACGAGATTAGAACTACCAAGGAAAAGGGTGTGCTTCTGAAATTAGACTTTGAGAAGGCTTATGACAAGGTTAATTGGGGTTTTTTGGAAAGTGTTATGAAAGGTAAAGGTTTTTCGGACCGGTGGATTAATTGGGTGATGAGCTCAGTGGTAGGAGGCAAAGTGAGCATCATTGTGAATGGGGAGATTGGATCCTATTTTACTACTCACAGGGGTCTCAGGCAGGGAGATCCTCTCTCACCTTTGCTCTTTAATCTAGCAGCGGATGCCCTTGCTGTGCTGATTGAAAAGGCTCAAAACGCGGGGTTGATTAAAGGTTTAGTTTCTCATCTTATTCCAGGGGGTGTCCCCATCCTTTAATATGCTGACGATACTATCCTGATGATCGATTGTGATGAGAGATATATTTTACACCTTAAGTTTCTACTCTATTGCTTTGAATGGCTTTCAATTTGAAAATTAATTATCATAAGAGCGAAGTTTTTGTGCTAGGGGTGGATAAAGAGGAGGCTATTAATGTTTCTCACATGCTCAATTGTAAGTTGGGATGACTTCCTTTGACATATTTGGGGATTGAGATCAATGACCAAAAACTTCACAAGAAAACAGAGAAAAGGTTTTAAGCAAAATGAACAAGAGATTAGACAAGCTGGAGAAATAATCTTACATCTCACTGTGGGAGACTGGTTCTAGTGAACAATGCCTTAGTAGCCTTCCAATGTACACTATGGGGTTCTATAGATTGAATGAAGAGACTCATAATAAGATGGACTCAATTAGTGCTAGATTCTTTTGGAGAGGTTCGAGCAATAACTTTAAATATCACATGGTGAATTGGAAAGCAAGTGCACCAAAAAGAGTATGGTGGCTTAGGGTTTTGGATTCAAGACTTATGAATGACTGCCTCCTGAGCAAGTGGTTCTGGAAAATTTCTTTAGCCAAAGAAGAGTTATGGTTTCGCATTCTCAAAGCTAAATATTTTCCTAGTGGTGTTATTAGAGATAGTAGGACTGCTAGAGGTTCACAATTTTGGAAAGCTCTTTACAAAGTGAAGGATTTATTTCAAAAAGGCTCCATCCACAGAGTGGGAGATGGTAACAATACCGACTTCCGTCGATGTCCGGTAGAGAAATGTCCTCTCAAGATTACTTATGCTAATCTGTTTAAAATCTGTTCTAATTCTGAATCAGTGTGGCTAATTGTATGGTTGACAAAGAATGGAACATCGATTTCAACAGGCAATTTGGTGAGGCGGAGAAAGATTCCTGGAATCTGTTAAAGAGTGAGCTACAAGAGGTAATTCTTGTTAAGGAACCCGACAAGGTCATATGGGGTTTGGAGCCTTCGGGGTGCTTCTCTGTCAAATCTCTCTACCGCCACATTTCTTTTGGGGGGAGAATTATTTGCAACACTCAGAGATTGTGGCGGAGTAAACTTCCGTTGAAAGTGAAAATTTTCATGTGGTTGCTTTATCAAGACAGACTGCAGACTGCTGTTAATCTTAAAAGGAGAATGTGGAAAGGCAGTGAAAACTGCATACTTTGTGGGGTGAAAGAGGACTCCAACCATATCTTTTTTACTTGTGTTCTGGCAATCTTTGTTTGGACTTGGGTCAAGGGGTCCCACGATAAATCCTTAGGACGAAGGAGACATCGGCACTCCGGACGTCGCCGCGGGGACCTCATCCGGTCACCCGTCTCGAGGCAGTCCACATGGGGGACGTTGAGGTTGCGACCACGAGAAAGCACGGACAGTAGTTATATGTTATTGCTAATGTTCTGAATTATTATTTTGATTAAGTGTTATGACGTCTTGCTGAATGTTATGTGATATCAGTGTGATTTATCGTAGTTTTGATAGTAATGGCAAATTCACATTTGTTTCCTTACATAATATGCAGTGCATGTACATGAGCAAGTGTATGAATTCCCGGGCGCATCACAATATCACTTACCTTCCTACTTACGAATCATTGATACCTGAATCATCCTCGCAAAATTCTTTAGAAATTCACCGCACTAGAACAACATACGACGATCACAAAATGTTATTGCGAGTCTAACAGAATTCGTACCGTTCAAAATCTATAAAAATCACAAGTAGACAAATCAGATTAGGATTTCAGGTACCTGTCGCCAGTTGAACTGGCGACAGAAAGCTGTTGCCAGTTCAACTGGCGATAGGTTCTTGTCACCATTTGAACTGGCGACGGGGGGCGAGAGGGTTCCTGTCGCCAGTTCAACTGGCGATAGGTTCCTGTCGACTGGCGACAGGGACACATTTTTGTAATTTTTTGGGGCGACTATTTATTTTTGTAATTATCCTTTAAAAAATATTATTTAAAAAAACGGTACAAGCGCACGTCCCCTATATCTATATACACCAGCATATTTTCCCATGCCAACAAGGATGGTCAATCCCCATTCCTGCATGCTATTGTTGCAGTGGCACGCCTAGAAATTGAACCCAGAAGCGGGCAAAATGCTATCATGTTCTACACATCAATAGTTGAATCAATTTTCAAATAGGACTTCCAGACAGGGGCCATCTCTCTCAGAAGTCGGAAGGGGATAAAATCCTATCATGTTCTACACATAATAATAGCTGAATTCTTTTTATCAATTTTCAAATAGGGCTTTCATAGGGGGGCCATCTCTCTTAAGAAATACGTGAATAACTCGATCTAACCTCTTTTCGAAATTTGATAGGGCCATATGAGAAACTAAAAGGCATTTGTCCTGGGCCTGAGGGTGCTCGCTCTGTGGGAAAGAGGGAAAGGAGGGTACCCAGTTACTGTGAGTGCAATTGGCCATGCTCGAACAATAATTGCTTTGTTCTCCTGAGAAATTCAACTGAGATCTGTAGTCTAGTTTCATAGCTCAATGCTTTTATTCCAGATGCTGTAGCGATTTTAATGGGTGCACTTAAAAGAAATTAAATAATGCCATTAACATAGGCTAAAACAAACTGAAGAAAAATGTTTTGAGCTCACAGATCAACCATTAAGATAAAACAACAGTCAAATACAACAGATGGTAAAGCAGTGTTGATAGACACAACTTGATGCATGTTTGCTGAATGATGTTTTCCCCATGTTTTGACAGAACTACCCCCAAAAAAGACATTCATGAGGCAAATGAAGCAGTCTCATTTGCGTTGTAAACTTACCAGAGCATTGGCTACATCCATTGCAATCTGTAGTCTAGTCTGCCAGCTTAATGCCTTTCTTCCAGATGCTGTAGCGATTCAAATTGGAACACTTAATAGCAACTCAAGATATGATTTAAATTTAGAAGAGATTTGAAATAAACAAAATCTTACAGTGCAGGTGATCTTTTAGGCTTCCATTTGCCATGTACTCGTACACAAGAAACCTGACGAGTAAAATATGAGATGACCACTATGTGCGAATTATAGTACATTAGGATGCAAAGAACACGATATTACCTTTCTTTCCTTTCAATACAGAAGCCCTTGAGGGTTACAAGATGGCGATGATGCAACCTAGCAAGGAGCTCCATTTCCCGACAGAATTCTTCTTCAGCTTGCCTTGAAACCTTGTCCATCCTTTTTACTGCGGCGATAGTGCCATCACTGAATTGAGCTTTATAGACTGTTCCAAAACCTCCCTTTCCAATAACTGTGCTGAAATTGTTTGTTGCTTTCGTTGTTTCTTTGTAGCTATACCTTTGAAACATTGGTGATTGACCTGAAGAACAAGGGTTAACTAAGTGATTTGGACCAAAGATAAAAGAACAATAGATGATCTTAGCATCATATTGTAGCCCAAGCGAAACCACTGCCAATGCATTACAGTGCAAAATAACAGACTATTTATCTTAGTAATTGTTCTTTCCCACAACAAGCTTGACGCAAGAGTGCAAAATTAGTTGGCATTATGCAAAACTTCTGATTTCCATGGCAACATCAACATAAGAACCTAAGCAGTTTTTAGGCAGACAATATACATGATTGGCCGAACCATGAACAACTCAAAACCAAATTCCTGGTTTGTAACCTAAAGCATCTTTGTCAATGGGAACTGCAGTGTTCGATATAAGAATAGAAGTATGTGCAGTTGTGCACAAACCTTCTGGGCATCTCCAGGATTGACTCTGATGAAATGCATTTTCTGGATTCTGAGTAGGAAGGTCAGCATTCTTTAGTTCCCTGCTCTTTCTACGAATTAGTACCACTAAGATAAGTTGAAGCAGAACTGCAAGCAATATAACCCCAATCCCTATCCCTGGAATCACTGTAATCCGGTAAGGCTGGCGATGTTTCTGTGGAACACTTTTGATCTTTGGAGCTGGTGCATCAACAGTAACATTTGGAGAAGAAGCTGGAGTCGATGTGACAGATGATGGCCCTGATAAACTCCCCAGTGTTAGATACAAATTACAGACTGGTCATCTTTTAAACATGATTGTAGTGCAGCAATAGCAATACCTGGAAAGGTGGTGATTCCTTTAACACCAAAGAAGCACGTAACAATATCGTCATATGCAAGAATGCCCTCCTGAGTCGCAAGCGTGACAAAAATTGCGTTGCGGCACACACTCAAGGCAACATTATCATCTGAACCAATGAGGCGACGGAGGTAAACAATGCCATAATTCAAGCAAGTCTTGCAGGTAATATCCAAGGATAGAGGGCCCCTGCAGCTTCCGACGACATCATTAAAATTCGGGGATTGCATCATTTCCAGCACAGTTTCCCGTCCGGCGCATTGATATGAAACCCTTATTTTCGGCCCCAACCCACAAAACACATCGGCATCAGTGGGAATTCCCCGTAGCTTGAAGGTTTCTGACACTGAGCTGAGACAGATCTCAGAGAACGCCGGAGGGACCCCCAGCTTGCCGGTGGCATTCGCATACCGAGCAATGGAGATGGCGACAAATGCATTGATGTATCGGCAGCACGCTGCCCGCTGGCTTGGATCAGAGCACGCAGCTGAAGCTAATGTGAAGTTTGCCCAACTAAAATCCAAAGGGCAATCTGTAGAGAAACGCGGTACTTTTAGTAAAAGCCTAATAATGGGTAAGCTACAGCAAATGTACAAAATTGGTAAACGCCTAATTATTGCTCGATCGGCTCCACTCTGCATCAAATCAATTAGTAGCTCACCTAAATGCTTAAATGTGAGGTTTTTAGTGCAAAGATGCTATTTTTATCTGACCATTGTGCATAAGAAAGATCGTTACTGAGGGCATCCTTGAGAAGATCAAATCGGAGCATCGCCACTATTCAAATCACGAAGCGCGACGGGTCACTTTCTAGTTCATGCTTCCTACAGTAATCATCGCATTTTGATCCCCAAAAATCAAGAAGATAACACTACCATGGACGGATCATGAATAATAATAGTAAATAAGCCGAAGCTAGGACTAGGGGCAAACAAAGAAGAGAAGGAACTGACCTCCTACGGCAGTTGCTGCGGGGCTGGGGGAGAAGAAGAAAGGGGAGGAGAATGACAGTAGTAAGAATATCAGTGGAGCGGAGGAGAAAGATGAGGAGGAGGGAAGGCGGCGGAGGGGCAGCGCCGGCATTTGGAGGCGTGGGAGGGGAATGCCAGTAGCGGAGGAGAAAGATGAGGAGGAGGGAAGGCGGCGGAGGGGCAGCGCCGGCATTTGGAGGCGTGGGAGGGGAATGCCAGAATGCCAGTAGCGGAGGGTGGAAGACGAGAGGTTTTTTGGTTTGCTCGGGCGGCTGGGCTGACAATGATTTTGTTGGGTTTTCCCTGCTGCTTTTGTTTCGCCGTTGGCTCCCCCGTGACAAAGCCCTCGATTTTGGGGGTTTCTGCTCGTGCTCAGCGCCTCTGGTTCTCCCGTTCACAAGAAGAGGGTTTTGCATTCTTGCTCACTAATCCATATAAAAGTAATGGTCAAAGTTATATAAGTTTGACTGTACGTTTGGTCAAACGTCATGTATTTAAGAACGAAGGGAATATAAATTACGATAGTTCCAGATCTATCCATACAAAGATCTATTTATCCTGTGTGTCTGGAAGTCCAGTCCAATCGAGATATTTTGTTTACATATCTAGATATCCGTCATGATCATAATCGACCTAAATTGCTTTTCTCTGTGCACCCAACTTACTAGTTGGAGTGTTATATGTTCAAAAAAAATTCCCGACATACAAGTAATACAAAACTTTACAGGAGGATTGATACGGAAATTAGTGAATATACTCAGGGTGTTGAATCCAGATAGCAGTACAGGCAGCATCGGAAGCCGTAGGGAGGTGGGGGTGGCGGTGCAGGCAGAGTCAGAGACGACGAGACGGGCGCGGGGTAAGGTGCTTATTGTTGCGTCCTAATCCGAATACAACTGCATAAATGATTGTGTAGCTTTGTAGTACATCTTAGAAACCGTCAGCTGGAAAGCATACGACACCGCCATTATACTGTATTACTAGAGTACGAGTCCACCTGCAACTCGCTAGCCTGTGAATCGTTGCATGCACCCATTCGCAGACCTCGTCTCCCTGCCTTTTTAGGTTGACGCCAAAAAAAAAAAGGTGGCTGGTGTGGTGGAGACTGATCGGCACAGGACAGGAGGGGAAGGCGAAAAGGCATGGCGTGCAGAAGAGTGCAGAGAAACAGAGGAGAGGATACAATGATATGTGGATTGGAAATAAGACGAGGATGGGGATGGGACGAAGAATCGCAAGAGGACACGCGGGTAGGCGCAGCGAGTGCTGGCTGCCACCCTGACTGACAAGCTAGCAGCTAGTACCACCACCACCACCACCACGGCGGTAGCGGAGGCAGAGGGCAGGGCAGGGCACCAGGATGCACATGACAAGCACTCGGTATTGTTTGTTGGGCACCGCACTCAGAGGCAGACATGCAGCAGAGCCACCGATACGATGGACGACGGATCGTTGCCTCCCCAGTCGCCGCCCCGGCCCCGGCCCCGGCCAACCAGCACAGGACACCGCCACCGCGCAGCTCAAGGACCGACGTGTGCTTGCTCTGCTCCTGTTTCCGATACATGAGTGCATGCCTGTTGCCTGAGCGGGGCAAAAGTACACTTGATTCAGGCTTCCTTCAATCCGGTGCAAGAAAAAGATCATCCATCACTAGTGCCAAGAAAAGATCACGCAGATATATAAACAATGCGCTCACTCTTTCTCATGGACATTTTTTTTCTTTTTTAGACTGATTCCCTCCCTACGCATAAACTAAGATCATCCCCATCATTTTCCTTCAATTCAGGTGGCTCGTGACACGACCGCGCCTGGACTTGGACCCTTCTGGCCTTATCATTTCTTTTTTTATTCGGCAACGAAAAGAGAGCTTTGTTCATTACTCAAAAGAAAAGAAATACAATCCCGAGCAACTAATCGCTCGACACAAGATAGCAAGCGCCCACGCCGGTGTAGGTAGCAACAGGCCGCGGGCTCGCCCTTGTCTGGCGCACTGAATTCTGTATTACAAATTTCTGTTGCAAAGAAGCTGCGAGACGAACAGAACACTAATCATGCAGTATGTAGAATCGTTAATGACAATCAGAGAGGGGTGAATGATTGTAATCCCTAGCGAAAGCTTTTAACTCAAATCTATTGTCTTCTACTTCTTCAACCTACTAATACGGTAGAACAAAAAGCAAGAAGACAGCAAACAATCTTTTCGGTACTGTGGCAATAGGTACGTGCACTGCACCAAAGCTAGGTATCAGTAGCAAGCGATTGCCAAGATCAGATCTGCGAGACGCATTAATGTAGCGAGATTCAAGAAAGAAGATTCTACCTTCTTTTATTTGCACGAACAAAGGTCGCGACATCGAGAACGACCTCACCGTGTCGAGCGATACACACGGCAAAACTCGCACAAGCAAAGGCTGTCTACAGCCGCCGACCCTCCCTTTTTTTTTTGTCTACCAAAACCGCTGCATGCATCAAGCCGCCGCACAACCAAAAACTTTCACGGCCAGAATAACTCAATGCAAAAAGTAATCTACCAAGAAACTCAAACCTGGACAGCATGCACATCAATCAATCATGTCACGCAAGGCAAGAATCCCATGGATGCATGAACAAAAATGTGACGTCGAAGCTCCTGCATAAACTAAGAGCGCCGGCCCTAATATCTTCTGGAGATAACGCCCCTACACCCGCCGCTCATCTACCCCGTACGAGCAGCATATATATGTATATATATCCGCACCTGCACCCCTACGGAAAAACAGTAGACTTCAAACCCAAAACGTGTCCTCATTCGATACGATCACATAATCCTATCTAATCCCAACAATCAAGAGATTTTTCTCAGCTTTCCAATTTTGAACACCCCAAAATTGTTATATGTCGTAGCCTCCGGACCGCACCTCCGTAGCTCCAACACGCATCATCCATCTTTGATCTCCACGTGCCTCAACTCGAGCCCGACCGTCTCCTCCAGCATCCTCGACCCTCTGGACCATGACTTCGCACCAAGCCATCTCCCGGTCACCGCTGTAGACCACGATCGCCTCCGAGTCACCCTGCACATGCAAAGACCAAAACACTATCTTTTCTCGGCACAAGTTTTTCCCAACTTGACCGACATAAGTCCATACACACTACACATCTCAAATAGCACCAGTACCTAACATTGTCAATTATTCATCAACTAAAATATACTTGACCTAGCCGCATGGTCTAACAATCTCCCCCTTTATGAATACATTGACAATACTTTAAAATTGTGAGTTGAATTTTGAAAGAAAAGAAATTTACAAAAAGAAAGTTTCAAAACTACAAAGCAAACTTCAAAACCACAGCTGAAAAACTCCCCCTCAACACAAGGAAAGCAAATTTCTCCAAATTTTTTTTTTTCAAATTCTCCCATTTTTCTCCCCCTTTGGCAATGGAATCATCAAGAACTTCAGAAAAGGAATAATTCTAAAACAAGGGAGCAGGGAGAGTAAAAATCAAAAAACTTTGTAGATTATACAAATCAATTTAATGAAGTAACCAAGCCATCATGTTGAGTAGAGCTTAACAGGATCATATAAAATCATATATCATGTAGCAAAAATAAGACAAGTCAGTACCACTTGAAGGATGATTATACAATTTTAACTTAATGATAGGCATCTCAACAATGACTAAACCGATCATAAGCACCACAAAAAGATATCACCAAGAAAAGTGAGAGCCTAACAGTGAAACACAAGTTAAATCTAGATGAGCTAGCAGTCTCATATAGCACCCTATTGCTTCACTTTCAATTCTTATTTGCATGTGGCATGCTTGAAGCATACTTCTTTTCCTTTTAGCACTTTTGTGTGCATATTTTTCCTTTTGAATATACATAGCTATGTATAGCATGCTTGAAGCATACTTCTTTTCATTTGAGCACTTTGGTGTGCATATTTTTGTTCTTTTGAATATACAGCTATGTTTGGCATGCTTGAAGCATACATCTTTTTATTTTCCTTTTTTCAACCCTTTATTTTTATATATATAATATGCCAAATTGAGTGAGCATAACAGGATTGCAATGAGAGACATACTTGCTGCAAATCCAAGATTTAAAAAGACTCACAAACAAGCTCATCCTTTTCCATGGAAATCTCCAAGTGATAACAATAATCAATCTAGTCAAAGTTTTCAGCCATGTCATGCTTTAGTTATAAATATAGCAAGTTTATTAAAACCAGTCAAGATCAAAGCTACACAGCACATGAATAAATATGATAAAGAAAGCTCTACTACCCATTTGATTTCAATGGCTTGGACTTAGTGAATTGTTTGATAATAACAATCAAAAGCTTCTGAACTTTTAAACCCAAACTCCCCCTCAAAATTAGCCCATAGAATGCAATACACTCAACTTTGCAAAAGAGCAAAATGTGCAGACACACACGGTTTTGAGAAAGAGTCAGCAACCTAAAAATTAAACTCAACAAGGTGAAGAGCAACATCACCCTATTCACATGATCTCTCATAAAATGAAATCTCTTGGGAGACATCAAAGAAAAAGAAGAACCAACAAGAGTTCCAATCAAACAAAGAAGCAAAAGACTGGAACCAAATCAAACTCATGTTCTCCAACCTCACAGCTTGTTCACAGTACTGGAGTTTCTGAGATAAGATTTAGGGATCCAATGTAACATCCTGATTTTTCAAGTCCTTTTAAAATTGTAAAACAAAATAAAACTATTTTTGTTTTGATGAGAATTCATAGTTGGTTCGTTGGAGAGGTTTAAGTTTCATGTTGTCACCCTTCTGTATGTTGGCCAGTTCTCCCCTCAGTCCCTCTCTTTTGTGTTATGTTTGGTTTAGACCTCCTCCTTAGGTCTAGACCTCCTCTTGGTTAAACCGTGCCTATATGTTTAGGCCTCCTTTTGAATTCAAGTCCTTTGGACCTCCCCATCCATTGGATCTCCTTACTCGCTTATCTTAGGAACCCTGACCTCCAAAGATTTCCTCCCGAACCTTTAGGACCTCCTATGTTGAGATCCTCACCGCCAGGACCTCCCATTGTGGAGATCCTAGCGATCAGGACCTCCCCTGGTCAACTCAGTTCTTTAGACCTCCTCGAGCCCGTGGAACCTCCTTTCATGAGAGCCTAACTGATAGGACCTCCCCGTTGGTGAGATCCTACCAGTCAGGACCTCCTTTTTGCAAGGATCCTCACCAGACCTCCTTGATGGGATCTTGGTTGTTAGAACCTCTTGTCACAGAGACCTCCTCCATGTATGTCTGGACCTCCCATGTCCAAACCTCCTCAGAATCTGGACCGTTAAGACCTTTCCTTGAGATCTTAACACCCTGACCTCCTCTTTGAACATCTGGACCGTTAAGACCTCCCCCGAGATCTTAACCGTCTGCAGTTCCTCCTCGTTAGCGATTCGATCGTTAGGACCTCCCCTTGGAGATCCTAACCGTTCATACCTCCCGTTTGGAATTGATCCTACGGCCCTAGACCTCCGTGGCGGGTGAGGTTCTCCTCTTACCTCGCGGACCTCCCCGTTAGCACTCAATCTTGGCCGTTGGACCTCCTCTTTGGAGATCCAACTGTCAGAACCTCCCCCTTTGACCCAACTATTTCTAGATTTGACTGGTCCCACCTGCCAGGCTTACCGATTCTATGTTTCCCCACCACACTAGTACCATGAGCATTTAATGCATGTATTGTCGCATTAAATGCAGCCAAGCAAGTGGCTGTTTCTATTGTATAGGGTCATTCTGTGGCACTATTGGTGTCATTTCCAGTCTCCTCCCGTAACAGTACACAATGTCCTTTATCATTTTTCTTTGACACTCCCGTACCTTTCACCTATTTTTCATGCTCACCAAATCATGTACGCATTGAGTGGTCTTTTCACTCTCTTTGACTATAACTAGTCCCGGGAGCCCTCCCTTGCCACCTTTTTTCACACACTTGACATTATTGCTCACACCGGTGGCTTCTCGAGAGCTTCGTTGCCAAGAACATCGCCAGCAGACTTCTCTTCATCATATTATTATCACCATTGGAGGCTCGGCAGAGCTTGGGCGTTGACCTCAACCGCCAGATTGCCTTCGACCTCCCTTCAACTCGTCACCTCTTCCTGTTCTTTGGTAAGCCTCCTTGTGCAATCGACCGTTCTTGTTCTCATCACCACCGTGAAGAGGTTATGCCCATTCCAGGACCTCTTCTTTTGGATTCTCCTTGAACTCCATGGCTTGACTTGAGATCACCTCTCTGGATCCTGCGCGACTCATCATCATCGGGGTCTTTGGAGGTCATCTCTCGGTCTTTTATGAAGACCTTCCTCATTGGGCCTTTCTTCCGTGAGGTTAAGACCTCTCCCAAAGAACCTATTTTGAGTATGTGTTGTTTCTGTTAATTAAGTTTTGGAGTTTCTTTTGAAATTCTCTTGGCTCTTTATTTGGAATTTGGTTTGAGTTGTCTCCTTTCTCCCGTATAGATCGTGAGGACACTGAGGAGCGTGAGAGCACTGAAGAAGAAGAAGACTCTCAAGACAGTGAGCAAGGCAAGTCATACTCTTGATCATATTGCACCCAATATTTCAATTTACTTATGTTCTGTTTCAAAGTATAATGCATGCTTATTTCTACCAAGATATTTTAATGCCTGTCTTTAAACACTTAGTTATGTCTAATTCCTTCATATGGCCAACTTGACATTGAACTCAATCTGTTGTCACCTTAGACAAAACCTAGTTGATGCATTAGTGTGAACCAGGTGCAATTGAAAAACCAAATGCTTAGTATTGCTTAGACCAAAAGCACTTATTTTGGGAAATCTTTACCTTCATGACCAAATAAGGTTTAAAATGTTTTGATCATGACATTGGGTTGTCATGGGAATATGGAATATTGCTGGGGAAGCAAAAGAGTATGGAAATTGATTTGGACTTGGGCGAATTGGTTTGCTTGGTTGGTGCAAGGTTTATGCACGGACTCTATCCTGGCTAAGGTGGAGGTCCAAGGGTTTGTGTTTGTCGCCCAAGTCGAGTTGAGGACCGGTCTTTGAGCCGCCAATGCTAGGCCTATGATGGGCTATGCCAAACCGTGCAACCACATGTCTCGGTATGGGGCGTGGGACCTAGCTAAGTAAATTGTAGAACTTCCACCGCAGATTAATCCGGTTGGAGGTGGGAGGTCTTCTATGGCCGTGGTCTTTATGACCTATGTTCCCACTGGTGCAAGAGGGGCCCAGATCTCATGAGTGAATCCAAAGGAGGCGAAACCTTAGCAAGGAGAGCGTGGTGGAACAATGCATTTTAAAGGCTTTGTCATGAACTCTAGACCTCTTACCTTTGGTAGTGAGAGGTGGCATCGACGGATGCTTGGGATAAACTAGAGGAACTCATGTCGTGTGGGTAAAGTGCACATCCTCGATCGAGTGTAAATCTATTCGAATAGCCGTGTCCACGGTCATGGACATGCTGGCAGCGGCCACTCAGAGTTAGAAGTTGGTTTTGGGTTTCCAAAAGTGTTTAATAACTGTTTTGGGATTTCTATCCCATGGGTTTTGGGCAGGGAGCCTTGTGACAGGAGGGTATCCTTCACCAACTTGTTGATGAATGTTATCCAAGCTGAAAATCAAGTTTGAAAATGAATTTTATCTAGTGAAAACACGCTTTGGAACTTAGTAATTGTAATTGAAAGAAACTTGGCTTTATGCAAAGCAACCATATTATGCCCTCTGTTGTATATCCATGTATGCATGTCATTTTGTTACCCCACGGGTGTGACTTGCGAGCACAGTGGTAGTGCTCACTCTTGCTCAATGCAAAATCTTATCAGGAGAAGACAACAGCGGAGAAGGGGAGGACCAGGACGAGTAGGTTGTGCCCTCCAGCCATTTTGCCTGTGGTATAGTGGATGGACCTCTGTCTTTGTTCTTTTGTAAGCTTGCTTTTGGCCCAAGGCCACCCCCTTTGTAAGCAACTCTTTTGCTATGTTGTAAATAAAGTCTTTGACGTGGATGTTACCATTCTTGTTTGCTGTGAAGAGCTAGCTTAAGATCCTTGGGACTAGCTCAGTTCACGCTGGGAATCACAGAGTGATCCCCCAAGCCTCACAACCTCCTCAGGTCAGGTCCTGCGACCTCTCCTGTGTTGGCCGTGGCAGTTGGGGATCTCCCCGTGACTCCCACTTCCCTCAGTGGTAATCCAGAGAGGTCCTGACAGGGTCTCGATGGGTACTACCGGGGGCAGATCCTACCCGAGCCTCGGGAGGTGCCACCGGACCTCCTGGGAGGTCCTAAGGGACGTCCTAGGAGATCCTGGGAGGTCCTCTCGGGTGCCCTAGGGTTGGGTCTCCACATCCAATACTGAGATACACGATGAACAGGAGCAACAAAACTAAAACCAGAACCACGTGTGCGTGCGCGATCAAAACACGAATTATGTGAATTAAATCACAAACTAGTACGTGAAGCAGATTTAAAGCCATCATAAAAGTCCTCTAAAAACCTAGCTTTCGCATTAGTTCTAGGGACAATAAAAGAGGTTGCACGTTTTTATCTTAAGGCATTAAATCTTTCCTTTTTCTCTTTCTTAACACGCCTAAAGCAAAATTCATGCAAGTGCCCATCTCTACCACAATAAGTGCAATGAAATTTAACATAATTAGAATTCTTTTGAGATGACGAGCTAGCACCTACAACATTAGCAGAAGAGCTCTGCACAAAAGCAGTAGATTTAAACAAAGTTTTATGAGGCCCACTTTTTGTTTCAGTTAACCCACTTCCAATGGCCTTAACTATTTTAGGTGGATTATTCTTGGCATGAATAGCAGCATTAAATCCTAGACCAGTGTTTTTAACACTCAGTTTCGACTTGTCTAGAACTATATTCAAATTTTTCTTGCCAAAAGAAAATATCTCTAAAGTATCTTTAAGGTACTTATTTTCTTTAGATAAAGTAGGACAAGTTGTGCATTTAACAGATTCAATCACAGTTTTCTTAGAAGCACTAGACTGAGCCAATCTTTCTTTTTTAGCAAACTCATTTAGTTGTCTGGTTAAAGCTTCTATCTCTATTGTAAGTTTAGGACAGTTAGAGTAAGAAGCTATCTCATGATAAAGCATCTGTTGAATTGTTTCCTTAGAAGAATTAAGTCTAGCTTCTAGCAATTCACAATTAGAGCAAGTTTTAGTTTGAGCATTTGACATACTTGACTCTAAAACAAGTAGAACTAGATTTGAGCTTTTTAATTTCATCATATGCAAGTTTTAACTTTTCATCACAAGAGTCATGTGCTAGTCTTAACTCATCAAATTTACTATGTATTGACCTAGCAGTCTCCAATTCAGAAAATAAAACTTGGTAAGACTCACAAGATTCATCATCAGGAATAGAAGCTTTAAGTCTATCAATTTCAGAATTTAAGTTCTCAACAACAATATCATGTTTCTTTATTTTCTTTTTATACTTTTTGAGCTCATCTGTCAACCTAAGCACAAAGACGAGTTAAATCAGATAAGGGGTTTTACCTCATCAGGATCGCTGTAGAGATCATCATTGTTAAGCTCCTCACTGCTTGCCATAAAACACATTCCTGTGAAATCCACTTCCTTTGCCTTCTTGCCGTTGTCCTCACTGTCACTTCCAGAATCAATATCACTTAAATCAATCTCATCAAGTGCTGGGAGTACCTTTTTGACTGCCTTACGATAATTGTGCTTCTTGCTTGAGTCAATCTTGAATTTAGAGCGTCGAGTTGGTACTTTGTCATCTTTGACCTCCTTGCCCCTCAGTTTAGGGCAATTCGTCTTGATGTGGTTTAGCTCACCACACTCATAGCATCTGATTGGACCTCCTCTCCGCCTTGTTATGATGTTGTTAATTGCTTTGGTCATTCTGTTGGAGATGAGTATAAGCTGCTCTTCTGGAATCTCCTCTAACTGTTCATCTGTGGAAAAAGACAAAACAGATACAAGACAAGAGCTCGAAGAAGCAGCCTGCATGGGGTTAGTTATAAGAGCTAAAGATGAAGATTTATCACTTTTAGATAGCACAGCTTCCATCTCATAGGTTTTCAATCTAGAGTAGAGATCATCCATGGTTAAAGTATCTAGATCGATAGTCTGATTGATAGTTGTGACAACCATCAACCACTCAGAACCTAAAGATCTCAATATCTTAGTTGCATTATCTTCATCAGTCGAAATAACACCAACACCACTCAAACTACTCAGTATCTTTTCAAAATAAGCAAAAAGATCATCAATAGATTCACCAGGCTTCATAGCAAAATCAGAATACTCTTTTTGATAAAGATTCTTACGCACTTTCTTGATTTTAGTAGTTCCCTCATGATAATCACAAAGAGTCTTCCATATTAAGTGGGCAGAGCTAATATGAGCTACACGATCAAACTCTTTGCGAGAGATTCCTTGAAACAACAAGTTACGAGCTTGAGCATTCAGATCAACATCAACTTTATTTAAATTTGTAACAGTAGCAGGAACCACATAAGGGCTAGAAACCTTATTCCAGACATCATTACCTTGAGCCTCAATATAAGCTTGCATACGACACTTCCAAAAAGCAAAATCAGTACCATCTAACATAGGGGGACGATTCACATACCTCTCTGACGCCATAGCAACCTCGCTCTGATACCACTTGTAGGATCGTTAATGACAATCAGAGGGGGGGTGAATGATTGTAATCCCTAGCGAAAGCTTTTTCCTCAAATCTATTGTCTTCCGCTTCTTCAACTTGCTAATACAGTAAGAACAAAAAGCAAGAAGACAACAAACAATCTTTTCGGTACTGTAGAAATAGGTTCGTGTACTGCACCAAAGGTAGGTAATCAGAGCAAGCGGTCTGCCATCAGATATCACGAAGACGCGTTAATGTAGCGAGATTCAAGAAAGAAGATTATGCCTTCTTTTATTTGCACCGAACAGCAGTGCGCACATTAGAGAACGACCTCACCGTGTCGAGCGATACACATGGCAAAACTCGCACAAGCAAAGGCTGTCTACAGCCGTCGGCCGTCCCTTTTCTTTTGTCTACCAAAACCGCTGCATGCATCAAGTCGCCGCACAACAAAAAACTCTCACGGCCAGAATAACTCAATGCAAAAAGTAATCTACCAAGAAACTCAAACCTGGACAGCATGCACATCAATCAATCATGTCACGCAAGGCAAGAATCCCATGGATGCATGAACAAAAATGCGACGTCGAAAGTCCTGCATAAACTAAGAGCGCCGGCCCTAATATCTTCTGAAGATAACGCCCCTACACACCCGCCGCTCATCTACCCCGTACGAGCAGCATATATATGTATATATATCCGCACCTGCACCCCTACGGAAAAAACAGTAGACTCCAAACCCAAAACGTGTCCTCATCCGATATGGTCACATAATCCTATCTAATCCCAACAATCAAGAGATTTTTCTCAGTTTTTCAATTTTTGATACTCCAAAATTGTTATGTGTCGTAGCCTACGGACCGCACCTCCGTAGCTCCAACACGTATCATCCATCTTTGATCTCCACGTGCCCCAACTCGAGCCCGACCGTCTCCTCCAGCATCATCGATCCTCTGGACCATGACTTCGCACCAAGCCATCTCCCGGTCACCGCCGTAGACCACGATCGCCTCCGAGTCACCCTACACATGCAAAGACCAAAACACCATCTTTTCCCGGCACAAGTTTTTCCTAACTTGACCAACATAAGTTCACACATACCACACATCTCAAATAGCACCAGTACCTAACATTGTCAATTATTCATCAACTAAAATATACTACACCTAGCCGTATGGTCTAAAAGAGTATTATTCTGTCTAGTTGAAAATGTGCAGAATGGCGTCAGGGGCCTAGTGCTGGACACATATGACTTCCAAAATGAATGTCTGGCTGTGCCACTCGTCCAATGGGAAATGCTACAGCGTCACTGCATATGTATGCCCAGTTTCATTATGAGCAGTCAAGCATGCATCTTTCTCTTCAGCTGGTTCTGTGCATGCATGGGGCGAGTGATTAACAATACAATAGCATGCTACTCGCTACTTGGGTTTCGTATTTTGTTTGTGCTTTTACTGCAGACGGGAACGAAGGCAACCAACCCGAGCCAAATCTGGGCCCGCGGGAACAGCTCTGCGACAATGGTTGGCAAGTTGAAATACTCAGCCGAGCGGTGGCCCAATTTCACCGCCCTTACAAGGTGCGTATTCCAATCCAACCTTATTTCCGGGATCTTATTGGGCCGCTGGTTCAATTAGAACGTTCAAACGACGGCACGAAGCCATCTCTGACCATGTGAAGTACGTACTGTGCAGAGGAGCAACGGTGGTGGAGCTCCCTTTGCAAATGGCCATCTCCAATGTGGGTGCGGCAACATCGCCTCCCCCGTCACCGTCACCGTCACCGCCGGCGGCAGACACCGGACGTACCCAGCTGCCTACGCCCTCTCGATGGAGCTTGGAGCTTCTTTGGACTGGCATCTCTTCTTCTCATCTTACTGTCTTAAGATTAGCACCCAAAACTCATCTCGACGGTTTCATCTTAACTACCGGGAGGGAGGACAGGCAGCGGGGCCGGCTCGGAAAGGACAGGAGGTGGTGGAGGAGGATAAGGAGGGACGGCACCGGTGTGCAAGGAGGAGGCCGGGAGGGCGGTGTGGAGGACGACGGGCGAAAGGCGGCCACAAGTGGTGGCACTGCAAGAAGAAGAAGTGAGCATGCCGCACCCGGGCACACTGCAGCACGTCGGGGCAAGGGCACGCGCAGGGGGAGGAAAGGGTAGGGGCAGTCGAGCAGTGGGTCACAGCGTGACAATTGTGGGCTATGCTTGACACGACACGGCTCGACCAGAATCTGTCTGTTGGGTTTTTTTTTACGATTTGCCCCCTTTAAAATAGCAAAAAAACCAAAACCAAAACCAAAACTCGATTTTTTTCTCTAAATAGCCACCATAACCCCTTCATTCAGCACTCATCCATTCCTCAATCTCTTTCAGATCCTGGTGTGCAAATTTAAATTCATTGTGAGATAATTTGGCAAAATTCAAAAAAAAATGCCAAATTTTAAAAAATTCATTTTTCAGCGGCAAGTCAGTAAAAGAGATACAATTTTATTTTTTGCGTACTTTTATTGCAAGTAATAATAGTGTTATTTTCAATTATGCAGTTTTCGTTAGGGATAGTTACGACAGTTTTGCTCTTAGTGATTACGGACTTTCACCGGAAGAAGTTGCATCCATAGAGGCTGTTGCGGCTGCCTCAAACCAACTGGAGTTGTTACCAAAAGGGCGAGTCCGAGTTCCGTCATCAGTCTCCACCGCAACATCTTCGTTGGTGACCACCGGAGCAAAGAAGTCGAGACCGTCTACATCGGGAGTGTGGGAGAATTTTGAAAGGATAACCAAGCAAAACGCACCAAGGAAACCAGGTACCATATACTATTTACAAAATTTGTCACAATGAATTGCCTGCAAGGTCTACAAGTGGAACGGGGTACTTACTTAGACATGTTACAAGATGTAAGGTTAAACAATGATTGGTGATGAGATAGACACAGCTGCACTACAACCTTGAAGGTACGGTATGTAGCTGGGACTACAATCTTGAGGTAGCCCGTCAATCTCTCTGTTATCTAATTGTTTCTAAGGATTTACTGTTAGGCTTTAGGGAGTCTACTACTTTCCAAACTTACATTAAAAATACGCATAATCCTAGATTTTTTGACGTTTCTAGACAGACAACGACTACGGATCTAGTAAAATATCATAATGAACATCGTAATAAAATAAAAGAACTATTTAATATGTGCACATTTTCGGTGGCCTTGACCTCGGACATATGGAGTGGTCGGGCTAGAGAGGATTATCTTAGCGTAATTGCTCATTATGTTAATGATGGCTGGGTAATGGAGAAAATAATTATGTTTGAAATTAATTGATATATCACACACGGGTGAAAAAATTGCTGACTGTATTATCAAAGTTGTGGAAAACTTTGGTCTTACAAACAAAATATGTTCAATTACTTTAGACAATGTCACTTCAAACTCTAGGGCCATGGATATTCTTACTCCAGTATTGAGTACATACGCCGATTCCTTCTTGCTACATCAGCGATGCGCTTGTCATATTATTAACATTATAGTCAAATGTGGTTTGAAGATGTTTAATCCTTATATTAAAGCTTTTCGCGATGCGATTTCTTTCTTGAATAATTCTAACGTAAGGATAGCAACTTATAAGAATTTTTGCAGGGTGATGGGTGTACGTCCAAGAAAGTTCGGTTTGAGCATGCTGGTAAGATGAAACTATACTTACCTGATGCTTAAGAGTATTTTTTTCTGTTTTTATTCAAACGCACTACCAGAGCACTGACGGTATGATACTACTAACTAAGCAACATTTGTTCATTGCTAAGAAGATACTACAGTTTTTAGAATTTTTTTATCAGGCCACTGTTGCTTTGTCCGCTCTCTACTATCCAAAATCTCTTATTATTGTGCATAGTATTTTACAGATTGCTACTCAATTTAAAATGTATGAAAATGCCTTAGTTTTACACTATACTATTGTCGCTATGAAAAGTAAATACTTAAATATTAGAGAAAAATCTATTTCATATATGTATTTGCATTTATTTTAGACCCTAGAGGTAAACTTAAAGCATTTGCTAATGTTCTTGATCTTCTTAGTGGTGCTACAAGGCTAGACTATTCTAACTATTTTACAGAAGTTCGTTCTCGGTTACACGGGGTTTACCAAATGTATGAAAATAAGTACTATGGAGTTTGTATGCAACGACCAACTCAAGTAGCAAGACAAATAAGTGGGGCAAGATCTTCGGTGACTCTTCCTCCAGGTCCATATCTTCTTCTTCCACAACAGCACTTTCTCAATAAATTCCAAGAGCAACATCTCACCCAAGGAGTGGGGAACTATTCGCCTATCTGGATATCAATACAGTGGATTTCAACTCAAAAAACTTTAAATTTTTGCACTGGTGGCATGAGCATAAGTTAGCATATCCTGTGTTATCTATACTTGCACGTGATGTGTTAACTGTTCCCGTTTCGACGTTTTTCTCCGAGTCTGCTTCCAGTCTTTCTAGAAAAATATTAGAGGAGAAAAGAATACGTCTCACAAGTGAGATAGTTGAGCAATTTCTAACAGTGAAGGACCGAGAAGAAGCTGATTCACGAATACAACACTCTGTGAGGAATCCAAAGTTGTCGGAGGTGTTCGAAAATCTGTACCTAGACAACGACACGTGGAACAAGGATATATGTAGAGCTATAGGTTATACTCGTTTTCTTTTGCCAAGATTTTCTCGTATTGAGTTTTTACTTGGCAAATATTTTAACGAGGCAACCATTCGAACATTAATAAAACTCTTTATTACATTTTCAATATGTTTGTCTTATTTTTTATAATTTTTATATCTATTTATGAATTCTACATTTTTTTTGGATTTTCTGCCTTTTTTTTCTAAATTTTTTGAGTTTAACGGGCTAAATGAGCCGCAGTCGATCCGTCGGGCTAAATGGGCTTAGACCGAACCGACACGACAAGCCTTCAGTCTGTCTTCTCGACATGTAGATCGACACAGTACGGTCTATGTATTAATCAGATAACAATTGACCATATCGAGATGAACCAGACTGTATCGTGTCGGCCGGACCGTCCATCCGGCGACCACTATATCCACTGTTGCCTTCTCCCATCGAGCTCTCCACTGCTCTCTCCCATCGAGACCGAGCGAAATGGCGAGGAACTTTCGTCGTCGGCGTGTTGGTCATGGAGAGTTGGCCGGATGGGGTCTGCCTGCCTGGGAATTCTCGATCCACCACGTGCTCTGAGCCCTTGAACAAAGAGTGGTAGGGCCACTAGTACTTTTTTTTGTACTAGTGCGCACTCACTAGGGTTAGGCCATTATACTCGTATATAGCACTCATCGCATGATATGATCCCATGATCAGTGGATAAGACAGTGAGCACCTACACTCCACCTTTCCTGTCCAGCAAAAACTCTAATTAAGCTAGTAGCCTAGTATACTAATCACTACACCTATGTCTAGTAGTAGTCTCCTTTAGCTAACTTTGCAAAAATGTAGTGGTAGTAGGCGTGCACTTTCTTCTCCTTTTGGCATATTATTATCCTCATGCATGCGTGGTTTAATTAAGGGATCCATCCAGAACAACATCCATTAAATACACGGTTAAGTGGACGTAGTAGTATCCTCGGGTATAAGAGCATGTACAGTGGGTGACATCAGCAGTCTATAATCTTTGCTACGTAAGATTTTTAATAACGTGAATGAGAGAGAATGAAGCCGTCTAGCTTGTAACAGATAGTCTATAAAACCCTTATAGACAACACAAAATACAATTGTATAAATTGTTGTCTATAACAAATATTTTTTTTAAGCAAAAACTAAAAGAATGTGGGATCTCATATAGATAACTTAATAGACAACTTATTATATGAGCCGTCTTTAGTGCTGTTTATAGGTGACATGGATAGCTGATATAGACACCCGTTGTCTGTACCATTGTATATGCCCTGGGAGGAAAACTTCAGACTCCATTTCGCAGGCCACGTCGCACCGTTTGTTCTGGCCTGTCCGATCCCACACGGGCTGTTGTCCTCGTTGTTAGATTTATTTTTTGATTTGCATGCCTACGCTTTGCCCCGCTACTGCACGATAAAACTGTCAATCGCTCTCCACGCGCGGGCCCCACGCACATACGTGAGTCACAGGCCGAGGCAACATCTCGCGCGCCCAAGGGCACGTCAGGCTACTTGTACTATACAATCAGGGTATGTATGTGTGATCATTTCTTATCAAGTATTTTCGAGATCTATTGCTTCTTTGACTTGCGCGTATGATGAGTTAGGTCATGTACAATGGGCTTATATCAGTTGTCTATAATCTCTGTCACATAGGATTTAAGCTGATGTGGATGAAAAAAAAATAAAAAAAAGAGAAATATGTTGTCTACAATCCTGTAACCGACTGTATCATCATAACCAAGGAGGAAATGTCTCAGGTCCAAGAAAGCATTAAAAGATTGTGTCATCTATAAAGACAACCTATTGTATGAGCTGTCTATAGTGCTATCTACAGGTGACATGGAGAGTTGGTATAGACAACAACAGTCTGTACAATTGTACATGCCTTATGGATAAATACATTCAATGGAGATAGCGGTAAGAGCATCTACAATAGTTTGTTTCTTAGCTTGTTACTAAGAAGAGGGATTACTCAATCTAATAAAAAGAAATAAGAGCATCTACAACTGTCCACGTCACTTGTTACTAAGGAGTTGCCACGTCAGCATGTAGATGATGCGGAGAGAGAAGATGATGTTATTTCTAGACGAAGAAACCAGCAAATTGTTAATACCAAGACACAAGAAACAACCAAATACTCTATTGGAGACTTAATTGGTACTTAAAAACGTGTTTTGTGGGGTCCCACTGTCTACAAGCAAGATATCCACCGGATCACTTGTGCAGTCTGATTTCATTATTGATATGATAAATGAGTCAAAACATGTAGACCACAAAGTTGTACTTAATTATTGATTATCAAGAATCATGCACACTTGTAGCAATTAAAGTTTTAGACATAAGCTCAAGAAACAATCTATTGAAAGACTTGTTTCTTTTTATTAAATTGAGTACTCTCACTCTTCTTAGTAACAAGCTAAAAAACAAACTATTGTAGATACTCTAAGCCTTTCAATTGATTGTTTCTTGAGATTGTATCTAAAACTTTAATTGCTACTCACAAAATAAGTTTTTAGATAACAAATAAGTCTCCAATAGTTATTTTGTTGTTTATTGTGTCTTGGTATTAACAACTTATTTATTTATTTATCTAAAAATAAACTCATCTTCTCTCATCACTATCTCTCTTCTACATCATCTAAATATTGATATAGCCATCCCTTAATAATGAATGATATGGACTATTATAGAAGCGAGCATTAATCGATTTTCACCTACTCGTGCAAGCAAGCTTGGAAAGTCGTCCACGGTTGTCGGGAAAAAAAAATCAATGGATCTCATCAGTGTTTTCTCTTTTGTCAAATGGAAGGGATCGAAAGATGAACTACGACCAACTCGTGAAAGATGAGAAAAGAAAAGACTAACTTGGAGTTTTAAGCCTCGGTCTATTCCAGGAAAACGACGGCTCGATCGAGCTTGAGACCACTATCGCTACGGTCAAAAGTCCAAAGACATAATTAATTGGCGGTACTAGCGTTTCCATTTGCGAGGAGACACGTACAGCGCAGTGCACAACGTGAAGGCGCGCCCCGACTTGCAGAGGACACGATCAAGCCAGGTAGCCGGCTAGCTCCTGCAACACGTAAACAATCGGCGAAACCTCCTTTTTTGGGCCATGTACTGTACTGACAGTGTTAGGCATGGATTACTAGGATCCAAATCCTCTACGGTACTGTATAGGTGCACTGAATGAGCAGTATTTCATGAGCGCGGGGCGGCGGAGGGCGTGGGTGCGGCCGCGGGGGGGTTTGATCTAATTAATGCTGGGAGATTTTCCCTAGGACGTGATTTGTTTGGAAGCAACTAGCGTCCGTGAGTCGTTGGATTGCTATGGACGATGGATGAACCGTCCGAACCGAAGCGTTCAATCGGACGCATATCATTACCCTATAAATAACGGCCATTTGTTGAGGTGCGTGAGGAAGCCACAAGCAAGACAGATAGCTCAGCTAGCTAGTCCACACCGAAAATGGCGAGAAGCAGCAACTCTACTCGTGCAGTGGCCATCCTGCTGGTCTCCACCCTCGCCGTGCTGCTCTCCCCAAGTCCAGCGCTCTCTCTTCCTCTGCTCACCGTCACTGACGACGCCGTCCTCTCCCCCGACTTCCACGCCGCCTCGTGCCCGCAGCTGGAGGGCATCGTGCGCTCGGCCGTGCAGGCCGCGCTCCAGAGGGAGATCGCCCTCGCCGCCGGCCTCCTCCGCATCTTCTTCCACGACTGCTTCCCACAGGTAATTAATTTCACTTGATTACTGCTGCTAGTAACTGGTAACTGATCACGGATCGACTAGCCAACACGATGGTGCTGTTGTACGAACAGGGCTGCGACGCGTCTGTCCTCCTCAAGGGCACCGACACGGAGCAGACCATGGGGCCCAACACGACGCTGCAGCCCAAGGCGATGCAGCTCATCGAGGACATCCGCGCCAAGGTGCACGCCGCCTGCGGCCCCACCGTCTCATGCGCCGACATCACCGCCCTCGCCACCCGCGACGCCGTCGTCGCCTCGGGGGGGCCATCCTACGACGTGCCACAGGGCCAGCTCGACAGCTTCTCCCCTGCTTCCGTGAACGACGTCAACAATCTCCCCTCGCCGGCCACCGCCAGCGTCTCCGATCTCATGTCCGCCTTCAGCAGCAGGGGCCTCCGCGACCTCGCCGATCTCGTGGCGCTCTCCGGCGCGCACACCGTCGGGAGGGCGCACTGCCCCTTCTTCGCGGACCGGTCCGGGCGGCAGGACGACACCTTCTCCAGGAAGCTGGCGGCCAACTGCAGCAAGGACCCGAACCGGCTGCAGAACCTGGACGTGCGCACGCCGGACCTGTTCGACAACAGCTACTACATCGACCTGACCGCCAACCAGGGGGTCTTCACCTCCGACATGGCGCTGATCAAGGACCGGAGCACGGCCCCGATCGTGAGGCAGTTCGCGCAGAGCAAGGACGCCTTCTTCGCCCAGTTCGCCAGCTCCATGGTCAAGCTCAGCCACGCGCCGAGGCCCGCGGGGAACGTCGGCGAGATCCGGCGCAGCTGCTTCGGGCGCAACGGCCAGCGCTTCGCCGGCGAGGAGGAGGGGTTTGCGGCTTCTGCTTGATCGATCGAATTATGGTGAGTGACGTAAGGTAATGCCGGCCGTGCGTTAGCGTGCACGGCCGTACGTAGTCAACTCAATCCCGACCCTGCCTTGGGGTATGTATGTCGACTTCAGCGCGTGTATGTGCCCGTGTGCTTCCTGCTTTCGTTCGTGCAGTGCAGTAATAAGGCTTGAAGTTGGTGTTCCAGAGTACTCACCGAACCAGGCATACATACGCTCATTGCATTGCATTGCCTTGCCTTGCCTGCTTGTCGTGTGGTCGGCCTTGTCTGAACTTCGCTTGTCTCAACTCTTCGGGGTCCATTTTCACCTGACACTAACAAGCGGAAAATGGAGATCCTATTGGACCCTGGTACTGTGCATATGACACGTTGGAGCTTCTTATGCGCAGCAGCTCCTAGATTAGATCAGAGTTGTAAGATATGGCATGAGTTTGTACGCTATCAAGAACAAAGTAGACGAATCACGTAGAGAGAACCTAATAACAATGACAGAATAATCACGGCGAGAGAGAGATCTAGCAAAGCCGGTCATAAATTCATTCATCACAAGCTCAAAATAGTACAAGGGATTGTCACTCTCTCACAGCCCTCTCGAACCTTTTAGGACTCTTAGATCCTTGCCCTACACAAGAATAAGAATAACCTAGTCTCTAATCCTGTCGTGCGTCTCTTGTTTTGGATGGGTTGGTTTGTGGCTTGTGTTCTCCATAACCACTCCTCGTGGCTTTATATAGTGTCCACTAGTTCTACTCTAAAAGAAAATAGAAATCATAATCCCAATAGGATATGAAGCCTTGTAGAACACATCTTCAAATTCTAGTGGCTAAGATATAAGTCAACTGCACTCAATGTTCAGAGAGGATTGTGAGTTGAGGGCACATCCATCCTAGCCGTCATGTTGGGATCATCTGTGTAAGGAGCCTTTAAAAAAATCATAATGTTTAGACCTTATTTTCTATATTCAAAATTTCCTACAAATAATACACTTAAATGAATTTTTGAGAAAATTCAGAATTGATAAAATTTTGAAAAAATTACACAAGCAAGTACGCTATGTCAGGAGGCTCCGCAAACAATTTCATATTTTTTGGAGCTCATTGGTTATATTTAAAAATTCATACAAAAATATATATTTAAATGATTTTTTAAAAAAAATGCTACAATTTACTGATTACCTCGTGCCATGCAAGCGACCATGCGGTGTTGTTTTTTTTAATAAATAAATAACTCACCAGACGAGCTTTTTTTTTTAAAAAAAAAACTCACCGCACGACGACCGTGCGACAACTTATCTCTTTGCCCACCGACCACCATCGTCCTGTGTCCCTCGCCTTCTACCTCTACAGCGACTCGTGCGTTCAGCTGGAGAACATTGTGTGCTCGGCTGTGCCGGTCGCGCTCCAGAGGGAGATCGCCCTCGTCGCCGGTCTCCTCCGCATCTTCTTCGACGATTGCTTCCCTCAGGTACTATTAGTATATTAAACTAATTCTTCATCATTTCTGTTTGAAAAAGATCACCAACAATGCTCATTGAACCTTAATTTTCGACCATAATTTGTAGGGCTGCGACGCATCCATCCTTTTGGAGGGCGCTGCAACTCATCGAGGACATCCGTGCCCAGGTTCACGCTGCCTGCAGACCCACCGTCTCCTGTGTGGATAGGGGTGGAAACGAGCTGGCTCGAGCCAGGCTTGTTTAGGCTCGAATGAACAGTAAACTCGGCTTGGCTCATTTTGATCACGAGCCAGAAGAAAGGCTTGGCTCAGCTCGTGACCAAGCTCGAATTGGCTCGAGCGGGTTCGCGAGCCCAGCATCTAGAAACTAGATCGGCATGCCACAAAAATCTTTCTGGTCGCCGATGCTAATCAAGATCTACAGCTAATCAAGAACATCCAGTTTTGCTAATAAACATCCTTTTGGTCATCAATGCCGCGATGCGGTCGAACACCCTTTGAGTAGCCCATGCGCCGCCTCGCCTCGATGGCCTCCACCTCCGTGGGGATCGAGAGGACTGGCGGGCAGCGGGCTCCTCCAAGTCTCTGCCTCCCCAACGGCGCAGCCTTCCTCCTCGGCCTCACCTCTGCCGCCACACGAAACACACCTGTAGATGTAGTCCCCACTAACACCGCCCGCTGCCTCCGCTTCCTATCCGTCGGCGGCCTCCCCGTCCCCCTCCTCCACCCACCGCGGCAGCAGATGCAGTGAGATGGGAGAGGAAGGGGATCACCAGCGGGGCAGAGGCCAGAGGTAGTGGGATGTAGAGGCAGCGGCACCACTAGTGGGGGAGAGGAAGGGCGTGGGGGTGGACGGGCGGCGGGGCGTCGGTGCGGAGGACGGGGAGAAGAAGGGGATCAGGAGATTTGGGAAGAAGGCCAGAAGGGGATCGACGACTCGGGGTGAGGATTGGGGAATGGGGAGGTAAGGGGATCAAAGGGGGCTTCATGGGATCTTTGGGCACGAGCGGATCAAGGACGATTGGGCCGAACAAGCCATCTGAGCGGCTCGGGCTTGGCTTGTTTTTTTAGCGAGCTGAAAATGGGGCTTAGCTCGGCTCATGATGAGCTCGAGCAGGCTCGCGAGCCTCGAGCTATTTTTCTAGCCTTATGTGTGGACATCACCGTCTCCTGCCCTCAGCTGGAGAGCATCCTAGGGTAGTCTTCTCTGGTTTACCTTGCAAGTTTCTCCTTTTACTCTCACTCGTTCTTTTCTTTTGACGTTGTCTTAAAATACGTTGATCATTAATGTACAAACAAAATTTTGAATTTATTACATGAAAACGATAAAACCAGATTTATCATAAAATACTTTTTTTTCTGGAAACGGAGGGAGAACCCCAGCTTCTTTTATAGAATACCAAGTAATAGTTCTCACAGAGACCACCAAACAAAACACGAAGATAAACGTTCTGACAAACCCAAACATGAAAAATACGTTCATGTCATTATATTCTAATAACCTTTACTAACAAATAATTTTAAAAATTAATGGTCAAATGTGCATATTAGAGACCATATTATTGTCGGAAACGACAAGTAAAAAAATAAAAGGGGCAATACTCTTTACTAATTAAGCACTAGTGATCCTGGACTTGTTAATTTCCCTTGTCAATGTCTCAAAGCTCTAATCTTGTACCTAGACCTGCTCATGGGTGGTCCGACCGGGCGGCTCGAGCCCGGCCTGGTTCTAATTGGGCTTGGACCACATTTCTGGCCCGAAATCCCACTGAAATTAATAATAATAATAATAACTATTTCTTTTATTTTCGAAATAAATTAAATATTACTTTTTATTTAAAAGAAGGATTATACTAATAATTTTTTAATTTGGGAAATAAAATTTCGAGTCGGACTCGGACCAGCCCGTTCAAGGCTGGGGTTTTCAGGTCTAGCCCGGGTTAGAACATGTCTACTTGTACCCGTGTTCGAAAGCATGGTCCGTCGGTATGCTATTGGGATTCCACGTATGTAACAGTGTTTCAGTAGTTATTGCACTCAACACTCGTACAGTACTCTTCAGTGGACCAGAGCACATGCATGCATGCGAAAATGTGTGCATGCAGCTTGACTTTTGGGTAGGAACGCACGCATGCTGGTTGACGACTCGATCTTACTAGCTAGTACAGAACAGCACGTGTCCGGCGAAATTTTACTAGTTTTGTCTTGCAAGTGGAAGACATCTTCCGAGAGACACTCCCCCAAACGTGGATTCCTCGGCCTGGCTACTGCTATTAGGTCCTGTTCCAAATCAAATACTAGTAAAGTCATAAAAATAGTTTGCTATCAACATTTGGGGTTATTTGGTTTGCACACCATATTTCGGTAATACCAATAAGATTTGGTCAGTATTTGGATCACTGCCAATATTTGGCGTGCCCATGAAAATTTGACAGTTCTGTTAAGAAGGTTGTTTGTATTAGCCTATTAGGGATAGTAAGTCAGATATAATTTTGTTATGTATTCTCTTGATTTATGTCCCTAGATAAAGATTGTTAGAGATATATGTATAGTGTGTTATTCCCCATTGTTATGAGGGGTTCTTTGCATATTCACCACATGTACTTTGTGTATATATACTGGTCCATTGGCCTCATATTGAATACAAGCGCTATTCTTAACATGGTATCAGAGCAAACCTAGGGTTTCGCTTCGCTTGTCGCCCCGCCGCCGCACGCCGCTCAAATCTGACGGCGCTGCCTCTTGTCGTCATCTTCGACGACTTAATCGGATCTCTCGGCCGCTACGCCTCCGATCTCCAGTCATTATCCGGTCTAGCCGCTCGCCATCTCGTCCGGCCGCCACTTGAGCTAGCCCCGGCTGCCCGGGTCTCCGCTCAAGGCCGCAGCTGTCGTCGCCATCGTCGATTCCAGGTCGTCGCAAGGTCGTCGCCAAAGCCGCCGCCGACGTTGCCCTCCATCCTCAAGAACTCCGGATCCGCCGCCGTCTCTCGCGGTTGGGGAGGCGCGCTTCAGACGCCCGCCGCTCGGAAAAGCGCGCTGCCGCCAAGATCGCTGGGACGCCGCCGTTATCAGCGATTGGCGCCGATCCGCCGCCACGCCGGACGCCGCCATCGCTTGGAGACGCGCTCGCTCGCTCGGCCGCCGCTTCGCTGTCGTCGCTTGAGCCGCCCGGTGCCGCTGCTGCGCTCGCCGACGCCGCCACTTTCGCTGTTGCCGCGCTTTGTTCGGTATTTTGGCCCACGGGTCGGGCGTTAGTTTCACTTTCTTTTAAGTGAGCCGAGAGAGAGAGAGAAAAAAAGTAAAGAAAAAATAAAAACGTAGTTCTAACCGCCGCGCTGCTCGGCGCCACTGTTAGATTCGTTGTTTTGTCGCCACCGCCCAAATACCGCTCACCAATGGTTGCTCCATCACCGCGATCCCATTCTCGAACGGCTTCTAAGTGGTCTTTGGTGCGATGCCACTCCCCTTTGTGCTCGCTGCTTGTCCACCTACTACACCGACTGCTCCACGTTTTAGCACACTGCCTCCTCCAGCGGCTACCATAGGCGGTGGTGGCCGTCCTCACTACTCCTACTGCGACAAGGTTGGTCACATTGAGTCCCAGTGCTATAAGAAGCAGCGGCATCTTTCACGCCGTTCTACTAGCACCGCACCGGTGCTTCTACATCGACGTCTGCGATCGACTTCTTCAGCCATTCTCTCTCATCGAGCAGAGATAGCCAGACTTCGACGCTCGCTACCGCCCGAGTTCTCCTCGGCAGTTTTGCGCTTTACATCGACGCGTCTACATCGACTCTTCAGCAGATTTCTCATCGAAAGCAGAGATAGCCGACTTCGACGCCGCTTGCCGCTTGAGTTCTCCTCGGCAGTTCTGCGGGTTCGCCATCGACTCTTTGAATCGAGAAACCACCCCTACACGCTTTGGCACCTCTCCGTGGATTCTTGATTTCGAGCATCTTTTCACATGACTCGATCCTTCCACTGTCTTTCATTACACCTCTTGATTCTCCTGTCAAGATTCTTATCGCCGATGGTACATCTCTTTTCTCTCGGGTCGAGGATCTCTTAGCAACTCATCCTTTCATGTTCCTTCATTTGCTCATATTCCTCGCCTTACCATCTGACTTTTTTCTTTGGGCGACATCGACCTTGGTTATCGGGTCATTCTCGACTCGACTCTTGTTGTGTTCAGACCGCCACACGGAGCTTTCGTTGGTTCGGCCTCGGCGCCTTGACTCACTGGCGTCTCGAGAGCTTGATCGGCTTCACCTTCCTTCAAGTTGTTCTGCCGCCAATCTCTCCGCTTCGCTACTCTGTCTACAGCTCTTTCCAAAGAAGGGCATCACCGTCTTGGCCATCTGTGTGGATCTCGCCTGTCACGTCCTTAGTTCGTCGTGGTCTTCGGGTCTGCCTCAGAGATGTGTCTTTAGATTGTCGTGGTCAGTAAATTAGGTAAACAGATTCAGCTTCCTTATCCTCATAGTGAGTCCGTGTCTCAGCGTCCTTTTGATCTTGTTCATTCAGATGTTTGGGGTCTGGCTCCCTTCGTTTCGAAAGGGGGTCATCGATACTATATCATATTTATAGATGATTTCTCTCGCCACACTTGGATATATTTCATGTCTTCTCGTAGTGAGGCATTGTCTATCTATAAACAATTTGCCACTATGGTTCACACACAGTTCTCCACTCCTATTCGTGTCTTTCGTGCTGACTTTACTGGCGAGTACCTCTCTCGTTACTGCGCAAGCTTCCTTGCCGAAAGGTGGCACTCTCGCCGCTTCTCTTGTCCTGGTGCTCATGCTCAGAATGGTGTAGCTGAGCGCAAGCATCATCACCTCCTTTAGACGGCTCGTGCACTAATGATTGCCGCCTCTATTCCACCTCACTTTTGGGTCGAGACTGTTTCCACTGCCACCTATCTCGTCAACATCCAGTCCTCTTCTGCTCTTCAGGGTGCGATCCCTGTTGAGCGTCTCTGTGGTCTTCTTCCTGACTACTCTGCTCTTCATCTGTTTGGCTGCATTTGCTACGTTCTCCTCGCCCCTCGCGAACGCACCAAACCGACCGCCACTGTTGAGTGTGTTTTTTCGGGATCTGAGGTCGAGCACAAGGGCTATCGGTGCTGGGATCCTGTTGGTCGACGGATGCGGATTTCTCGGGATGTGACTTTCGACGAGTCTCGTCCCTTCTACCCACGTCCTGCCTCTCCTTCGGCTTCCTTTGTGGAGTCTCTGTCCTTTTTGACCTTTCCAGATACACCTATATCTGTCTTGCCCTTGTCCACTCGTCCCACTGAGTCTCCACATATTCCTCCTATGGCCTCTCCGCCGTTGTCGCCGCTTGCTTCGTCTCCTGCGGCTCCTCAGACTCCCCCTACTACACTCACCTACACTCGTCGACCTCGTATTGAGGATCTTCCAGATGAGCCATCTTCTCCTGATATTCCATCTTCTTCTGATGCTCCATCTTCCCCTGATGGATCATCTTCTCCTCGCTACGCTCTCCGCGATCGCTAGTCGATTCGGCCCCTACCCGTTTTGCCTTTGCTAGCGCAGCCTACTCGTGAGCTCTGTCTCCTCCTACGCAGATGTTGTTACTCACCCCGAGTAGCAAAGATGCCATGGCCGAGGAGCTTGTCGCCTCGAGCGCATCGGGTACTTGGGATCTTGTTCCTTCCGCCTCACTCTCATCCCATCACGTAAGTGGGTCTATAAGATTAAGACTCGCTCGATGGTTCTCTTGAGCGCTTATAAGCGCGTCTTGTTGCTCGTGGCTTCCAAGAGAGCATGGTCGTGACTACGACGAGACTTTTTGCTCTGTGGCTCACATGACCACCGTCGCGACTCTTCTTTCGGTGGCATCTGCTCGCCATCGGGTCTGCTTTCTCGGCTTGATGTCAAGAATGCCTTTCTTAATGGCGAAGTTGCGTGAGGAGGTCTACATGCATCCGCCACCGGGTATTCATTCTCGAGGGCATGGTCTGCCGCTTTGCCGCGCTCTCTATGGCCTTAAGCAAGCCCTCGTGCTTGGTTTGAGCGCTTCTCCTCTGTGGTCACCGCTTGCTTTGGTTTTTCCGCTTAGCGACCATGATCCTGCGGCTTTGTCCACACTTCATCTCGTGGTCGGACTCTTCTTCTTCTGTATGTTGATGATATAATCATTACGGGAGATGATTCTGAGTACATTGCCTTTGTCAAGGCTCGTCTTAGTGAGCAGTTCCTTATGTCGGATCTTGGTCCTCTTCGTTACTTCCTTGGGATTGAGGTTACTTCCACTCCATATGGTTTCTTTATGTCCCAAGAGAAGTATATTCAGGATCTTCTTGATCGCGCCTCTCTCACTGACCAGCGTACTGTTGAGACTCCCATGGAGCTCAATGTTCACCTCCGACTCTCTGATGGCGAGCCTCTTTCTGATCCGACTCGCTATCGTCATCTTGTTGGGAGTCTTGTCTACCTTGCTGTTACTCGTCCGGATATCACTTATCCAGTTCATATTCTGAGTCAGATCGTTTCAGCTCCCACTCAGGTCCACTACAACCACCTTTTTCGAGTTCTGCGATACCTTCGTGGGACTATCTCTCGCCGTCTCTTCTTTCCACGCTCCAACTCGTTACAGCTTTAGGCTTATTCGGATACTACTTGGGCCAGTGATCCCTCTGATCGCTGGTCTATCTCTGCTTACTGTGTTTTTCTTGGTGGTTCTCTTATTGCCTGAAAGACGAAGAAACAGATTGCAGTGTCCTGTTCAAGTGTAGAGGGTGAGTTGCGAGCTATGGCTCTCTTAACAGCAGAGATTACCTGGCTACGGTGGTTACTTGAGAATTTTGGTGTTTCACACTACACCGACTCTCTCTTGTCGACAAGATTGGTGCTATCAAGATTGCTCAGGATCCTGTGAAGCATGAGCTCACCAAACATATTGGTGTTGATGCTTCCTTCATGAGGTCTTGTGTGCATGATCAGGTGATTGCCCTTCAGTATGTGCCTTTGAGCTTCAGATAGCGGATTTCTTCACGAAGGCCCAGACTCGAGCACAAAGATTTGCTTACCTCTCCAAACTCAGTGTTGTTGATCCACCATGAGTTTGAAGGGGGTGTTAGAGATATATGTATAGTGTGTTATTCCCCATTGTTATGAGGGGTTCTTTGCATATTCATCACATGTACTTTGTATATATATACTAGCCCATTGGCCTCATATTGAATACAAGCGCTATTCTTAACAAAGATTACCATGAGAGCCATTTTTTTTTTTTGAAAAAGGCCACATTTTCGTAGGCCACTGCATGAGATGCTGGGATGCCCAATTCGAATCTATATAGCTACTGCTACAGACAATTTTGCAAATTAGGGAAAGGCAAAAGTAAATAATGCACAGTGGCACTGTTTTTACATGATTAAAAGATCACCATAGCAAGAAGGCAATTTGTTGGCACTATGTTATTGATACACTCCCTTAAGAAATACCAGGGCATTTTGCGGGCGAAGAAAGAGCTTGCCAAATTTTGGCAGAGCTGCAGCTCATTGCTCCGATGACGTGGCAGCTAGGGGTTAGTTGCATTAACAAGCTTCAAACGGTGATACTTTCTAAACCGGGCATCCAATTAACAATCCGTTTAAACCATTGTAATCCGTGGCACTTATCACGCCTTGCTCACAAGAAGTTACTCGCGCAGACTCTCAGTGGCTTCGCAGACTGAGAGCACGGTAGAGGATACGTGTCGCCTGTCTAACCTACCACGGTGGCAATTTTGTCATTACAGACGTAGATGAGCTACATTTGCTATTTTGTTTGAAAAAGAGTTTAAATGAGCCAAAAACTTGGTGGCAGAGATAGGTAGATACATGGGCCTTGGGCCTCCTCCGATAATAGTAGTATAATTATGGCAGTGAATGGCCCCGGCCCAAATAGACATGTTGGGCCGGAATTGCAGTAGCCTTCAATTTAGGCCGCTCTCAGCACTACCAACACAAGCACGACTTCACTTCCTCTCAGAAAAGCCCAAATCAATTCCCCATTCTTGTACTCTACCATTGATCGTTTGAGCAAGTGCATTTGGTTCTTTGTATGGAACGGAACGGTCCGGTACAGGATGGTTCGGAAAATAAGGATATTTATGTGTATGGTTCATCGAATGGAGCCAATTAGTCTCAAACTAAGCCATTTCACACCAAGAAATATTCCCCTTATAAACTTCATTAAGAGTGAGAATATCTCTGCTATATAATATGGTATCTCTGAAATTTGAAGAAGAAAAAAACTAGACAAGGAATATAAAAGAATAAGACACAAATCTTCCTCATCATATTTTACCTCTCTAACTCTAGGTCGGCAACGATCTCCTTGAACAATGAAAGATGATCAAGCACAGATTCTCCTTGCAATTTGTAAGAGTACAACTTCTGCTTGAGATGCATTTTACTGGTGAGATCTTTGATCGTGCAAGTTTGTTCCAACTTCAGCCATAATGCAGCAGCTCTCTTCTCTTTCAAGACCTCTTACAAAATATTATTTGATAGACGAAGGTGAATCTGAGATAAAGCCTTACGATCTTTACACTTCTCATCTGTGGTCCATGGTAGGTTGTTTCTCAAATCCTTCCAATGCATCATCTAAATCCATCTGTGTCAGCACAACCATCATCTTAACTTATCATAACAAAAATCTTGTGTCTCGATCTAGGAGTGAAAGATCATACTTCAAAGTCGCTATGAGGAATAAATTCTGAAATTGCTTGTACTGATATGTGTAAACTTAGTAAAAATTACGATATCTTTAGTACACCTTCTGTGGACGTGAATGAAAGATCTTGGTACGTTTCTAAGCAAAGAAATTGGATGATGTTTGTTGTACACCTTCACGTGAGACCTTGCTCTGTGCTGCTGGAAGCTACCGAGCGAACAGGAAGCCTTCACGCGAATAAAGAAAGCAAGAATCATGTTTTGGCCTGCTGTTCGCACGACACTGGTTCGGCTGAAGGCGACGATCGGACCGAGGCAACGCACGGATGATGTTGGCGCCGAAGGACAAAGCTGGCGCCGAAGGATCGAGGCGAGGCCGCGCGCTGGACGAAGGCCTGACCGCGGACCTCGATTGACGATGATACGATGAAATGTCAACTCTCTCTATAGCTTATAAGAGGTATATAAAAAGATAAAAAGATTTAAAGTTGAAATAAGAAACTAATTCGCTAATATGATAACTGATCCGCTAATATGATATATTTGAATTTAACCATATTAGAAATTCAGATCACATATTTCAACACCCTTGGTACCGCAGATCTGTCGTACAAATACCATCGAACGAAAGATTTGCAAACAAGTCCTGGGCAACAGCCTGAGACTATATTATATGCATTAGAAAACCTTAGCAAACTCAACTCATAATGCAGGCAATTTTAGTCAGGTTATGATCTCTTGGGCACACTGCTTTCAGTCATATATACCTTCAAGGCTTCTACCAGAACATTACCAGTGGCTAAAATGGTAACGTTTTGATACAAGCCTTACCAACTAACTGTTGATAACAAGGAGATCTTGCCAAAAAAAAAAAAAGAACAGAAGAAAAGGGAAAATGAAAACAAGGAGATTTTGCCTATTGACCAAGGAATCTGCAGCATGCGTATTGCAGCACTTGTCTACCAGCGAAAAGACAAGGCCCCCATTCAAACAAAACACCTTGCACATTGACCACCTCACCTGGCTAGACTACGTAGAGACATTCTAGAACCCTTAATATTTAAACTCACATCAAAATCACTAGAATCGTGAAAACTCCACTAGTAACTTATAGTTTTATACAGTGATGCACTCAGGTAAAGGATAATCAAATTCAATTATCAACTGGTACCAGATATAACCCATTTTACCATTGTAGGCTCTAGTTCTCTCTTAAAACCATACACTGAGATCTCATATGTATCTGAATTACGAACAACCAGCGTCTATGAAGATACTTCTTAAAGGAGTATATCACTAACATAGTGCCAAAAAAATTGCCTTCTTGCTATGGTGCAATTTTAACCATGTAAAAACAGTGCCACTGCATTATTTCCTTTTGCCTTTCCCTAATTGCAAAATTGTCTGTAGCGGTAGTTATATAGATTCGAATTGGGCATCCTAGCATCTCATGCAGCGGCCTATGAAAATGTGGCCTTTTTTCAAAAAATGGCTCTCATGGTAATCTGAATCTAGGGATATAAATCAAGAGAATACATCACAAAATTATATCTGACTTACTATCCCTAATAGGCTAATACAAACAACCTTCTTAACAGAATTCCTTTATACCAACCATAGAGGTGTACGATAGTTTTCGAGGTATGTCAATCAAATGCACATAAAAAACTAAGATTTTCACCTAGCACTGTGGAAGACAAATTCATTGCCAACAAGCATATGTATGCAAGATACAATTAAATTAGAATACAGGACCAAGTAAGGCTGACCCTAACAGCTCATTGCCATCATGATCATCTAAACTATGATAGAAGCCACAGCAGCAGCATAAGTACTTTATTGTACACTAAGGATGTAATACCTATTTATCCCAAATGGGGTTATCTTCCTTCCATTTGGTTTTCCTTCTTCTATTTTTGCATTATTGATGACAGACCATTGACAAAGAGCGCATTAGACGTGTCCATTTCAAATCTAAACACACACAGGGAAAAGAAAAGGAAAATATGGACGAAAGAAACCATTTTTTTACTAAGCCAACCAAAATATATGTGTATTAATCAATGAAATGCTGTTTTATTTCTTTGCAGATCATGTAGTATATACATTTGTTGGGCACAAAATGCTGATCATACCAGTAGCATTGCCTCACAAACCCTAAACTGGCCCTTCGGAAAATATAAAGTAGTCACACTCACAACATCACACCATAATTCTGTTCGACTGTTCCACAGACTAATCATGAACAAAAACCAATCGCCGAAGTGCTTAACATTACCAAACCGAACCAGATGAGAAGAATGAAACAATAATATTAGACCATTAGTACGAAGCACTGCCCAAGTAAGGATTCACAAGCTAGAAAGAAAAAATCAAATAAAAAAAATAAAGAACTCAATTTATCAGAAGGCCACGCCTTTATGCAGACACACGTATATGTAGTTGCTAACTTATGCAGAGAAAAGCTACCTCATTTCAATCGGTGGTGCGGCTGCATTTCACACAATCCTCAATCAAGCGGCATCACAACAAACAACTGCCTGCCTCCCTCTTCACTCGGTGTTGTGCTGCCTACTCAAGCTGTCAAGGATATCTGTCCGGGTGCGCGCAATCCGGTGGAACATCTCCCGCACCTGCCGCTCAAGCGGGTCGAGCCCGTCCTTGAGGGACTCACACACCTGCACCAGCTCCTGCGCGGCCTCCCGCACCTCCGCATCCTTCTCCTCAGCCAAGGGGAACTGTGGGGCGTCAGTGATCTCCATGAGCTGCCGCGAACACCGCTCGATCTGGTGGATCTCCTTGAGCAGCCCGCACGAGTGCTTGCGCTCCTTCTTCTTGACTCCTCGAGGATGCGCTCGTAGAGCGTTGTGACGGGACCGGACCAGGGGAAGCTCCTGGGCGCTGACAAGTGCGCCTGGAGGCCGCGGTCCTGGCACGGGATGGCGGCCACAAGCGCCCAGGCAACGACAAAGAGCACAACGCCCATGGTGTACACGGCGGAAGCGAGGCCTCCCGTGGCAGCGATATCGTGCGCGCGGGGCACCGGTAGGCCTCCCCCGATTGCCTGCAGCTGGCGCGCGGCTGACCACGACCGGGACACGCTCCACGAGAGCGACCTGAAATGGGAGCCGGAACCGGACCCTGAGCTGCCGCCGCTGCTGCTCCGGCGGTGGTGGCCGTGGCCGTGCCCATAGGCGTCCCTGTTCGCGCGGCCAAAGGATCGGTTGCGCTGGCCCACGACGCCGCCGTCCTTGTCGTCGAGCATGAGGATGGTCAGATCGGTGAGCGCCTTGCGGGCGCGGCGGATCTGGCCCTCCCCGAGCGGCGCGGCGGGGTCGGGGGAGGCGAGCGCCGCGGCGGCGATGGCGAGGTGCTTGCGCCACTGGCGGATGAGGTCGAGGCCATCGCGGAGGGCGTTGCAGAGGTCGAGCGCCTTGACGGCGCGGTCGAAGAAGTCGGCTACCAGGCGATCGAGCGGGGGGCGCGCGGCGGCGGCTGCCCCGCAGCCGAAGAGGACGGCGCGGAACTCCTCGAGGCAGATGAGGAAGGAGTCGAGGAGGCGGCGCGTCCAGGCGAGGGAGAGGATCTCCGGGGCGGCGGGGTCGGAGTCCGGGAGGAGGTCGAGGAGGAGGTCGGCGGCGTGGCGCTGGAAGGCGTCGATCTGGAGGTCGGAGGAGCTGGCGTGGGCGTGGTGGTGGCGATCGGCGGGTGGGAAGGGGGTCTGGTCGCGGCGGAGGGAGCGGCCGAAGGAGGCGGGTGAGGAGTCGGTGGCCGGCATTTCTTCTTCTTCCAGTACGACTCCCTCCCCTCCCTCCTACCCCCACCTAGAGAGGGAGAGCGCGCTAGAGACAGACAGTATTAAGTGTTGCGCTCGACTGCTGGGTTGCCTTCCGATTTGGGTTGGGCTGGGTTGAGTTGGGTTGAGGTACGTCGAGAGATAATGAGAGATAATGGTTTGTTTGTCTTGTTAAGAAATCATGAGCTTGGTCAGCAATCAATCTGAATTTTTTTTTAAATAATCTATTTTTTAATCGAAATATCAAAAATATTCCAGCGATATTTTTTTTTCAAAAATATACGTCTGTCGCCCAATGATTGAGCGATTTCACTCCTGTCGCCAGGGTCAGGCGGTGGTTCTCGTCGCCATCGGGTTGGCGATCGAAACCATGCCTGACTCTGCGGCATTTCGCCAGGCCGCTTAACAATGAGGCGACAGAACTAGTCGCCTAACCCTATGGCGACAGAACCATCATTAACCCTATGGCGATAGGAGGTCCCACATCCTTTTTGCCTTTTAACTATTGTTTAATTGAGTTGTAATGAATATTACATTTGGTAGGTTAATTAAATTTAGCAAGTCTGATTATATCATGTTATTTATTTTGAAAATAATAGTGTTGTCACGATGTTGGTTGCTCTGTTTGTTATTTTCGTAGAATATCATGGGTACGAAATTTGTCAGACTCGTAATAACATTTTGTAATCGTTGTATATTGTTGTAGCGCGGTAAATTTCTATTGAATTTTGTGAGGACGATTGAGACAAGAATGATATGTAAGTACAAAGGTAAGTGATATTACGATGCGCGAGGAGTCTCTCATCGATGAAGTCGTCTGAACGTATATATGCGTATGTAGGCACGTAGTCGATGTCGCATTTTATGAAGCTTATACGCAATATGAGTGAAGAGGGTGAGAACGCTCATTGTGATTATGAAAATGGCCTAAAACATGGAGGATTCAATGTGGGTGCGAATGGTTCTTTCGGGATTCCACTAGAAGAAGCATACTTGCAATATAGTCTTGCTTTCATGGGTCTCCTAACCGTAACTACATTAGAGTCCGCAGATGAAGCATCGCTACACGTAGTCACATGGCATGATGGTTCGCTAATTGCTTTAGTCATCCTCGCTACTACTACGGTACATTGTAACACAAGCATCCGGACCATGTAAGTATACATGCCTTTGGGGATAGTAAAAACATGGGGGTAGGACGTGGGACTACTACGTAATGACCGACTCTCATCGTGGGACGGGGCCATTTTCCTTCATTGCCCATTTCGGCGTTGAACTCTCGCCGCCTTCCCTTCCCTTGTCGCGGAGTGTCCACGCCGGGTTGGTATATCAAGTCGTCCATATCCCGCGATTCCTTGATGTAAGTACACCGTATATTTAAAATTGTAAGAAGGATTTACATTCTTCATAACTCACGCCGCCGACACGGATTACGGCGGCATCGAATCTGTTGTGGGCGGGCTCACCAAGATGAGCCTTTCCTTGCCCTTGTCGCGGATTGTCCACGTCGTCTTTGGTATGTCGAAGTCGCCCATGTCCCGCGATTCCGTGATGTAAGGGCACCGATAGTGAAAATCGTAAGAATGATGTAAATTCTTCAGAACTCACGCCGTCCATACGGATTACGCCGGCGATCGGATCTGTTGCGGGCGGCGGTCAACCGCATGAGCCTTTCCTTGGTTTTGTCGCGGATCGTGCACGCCGGCCGGTATGTCGGTTGTCCATGTCCGCGATTGTATGATGGATGTAAGTACACCGCACAGGAAACCTTACGTAATAAGGATGTAAACTCTTCATAACCGACGCCATCGATATGGATTACGCCGGCGAAGTCTTGGGCTCGCCGGTGCCTCCTCAACAGGTCCGACGTAAGGTTTCCACCGCGACGGTTCTCGCCCGCATCGAGTAGTTCAAGATGTACTTCGCCGATGAATGCCTGTCAGACATCTCGGCCGCCGATCCATGGAAGAAGTGGCGGCGCATCTCGGCCGCCATTACGTGGGGATGAAGTTAAAATTTAAGCAATTGAACGTTGGTAGAGGAAAATCGACACGCGAAAGAAACACTTACGAGGTGATGCCATGTGTAGTGCGCCCGGCGTGATGTGTGCGTGTGTGGATCAATGATCTCGCGGTTTGCCACACACACACTGCGCGGATCGGAAAACGTGGTGGTACCGAGCATCTTTCATTGATTTATCCGGGTATTTTAGCTGTTCCTTTTCTCGCTATTACTTTTGCTTCTTCAACAATCTTGTGTAGAAGTTTGCCGAAGAGTCCATAGCTGGGTATGTGTTGTGTAGTGTTGTGGAGAGTTGGGTTTGGTTCAACCCTCCTTTATAAGCTCCATGGTTGGCATGGTGTGGTTAATTTCATGCAGAGGAGAGAGTCTTGTTTTTAAATTCTAAAAAGCTGAGGAGGTAGAGTGTTGTCAAGTCAGTCTGAAAAGCTGGCGAGGCATAGTGTTGTCACGTCTTACTTTGCGGAGAAGTCATGGCTTGCTTTATGAGTGTGTCTTATCGGTCTGAAAAAGTGGCGAGACGAGTGTTTTCACGTCTTTCTTCTGAGTCTTGTCTTTTCGGTTTTAAAAGCTGGCGAGGTGGTCAGGGTTGTCAAGTCGATCTGAAAAGCCTAACTCTAAACCTAAACCCTAAACTGCGCAAAGCTGTCTCGTTTTGTCTTATCACTGCCAAAAGTCGCACCGTGTGGTCTTCTCATCGCGCAAAGTGGCCCGTAGTCTTGTCATTTGCAAGAAAGTCGTCTCCTTGGTCTTATCATCGCGCAAAGGCGCCCGTGTGGTCTTCTCGGTTTGCAAAGCCGCCTGTGGTCTTGTCACCGCAGAAAGTTGTCTCCTTTGGTCTTATCATCGCACAAAACCGCCGTGTGGTCTTTCATCGCGCAAAGTCGCCCGTGTGGTCTTCTCATCGCGCAAAGTCGCCGTGTCGTCTTCTCATCGCAAGAAAGCGCCCCTGTCGCCTTATCATCGCGCAAAGCCGCCCGCTTTGTTAGTCTCTGCCGGCCTATAAATGCACGCCCACGTCCGAATTACGACCATCGACCCTTCAAACCGTAGGAGGAAGAACCTTCTCCGTTTGACAGTAACATACGATGGCAGACGCCCAGGGACCAGTCCAACCGGGTTCACCGAAGCCGGACCTTCTCCCCGAAAGGATGGAGGACTTCGGCCCTAACCACCGGTTGATGCCGAACAAGTGTGGTCAACCTAAGTGGCCGAAATGCTGACACGGGGAGGACGCTATCGTGCAGGCCATAGACGACCCTTTCGATGGTGGACGACATTTCTTCCGATGCCCATACTCTGGGGTAAGTTGTTTTGTTTATGTTACTGGTAATACATCGTCCATACTAACCGTCCCTTGTAGCAGATGGCGAAATGCAACTTCACCCGCTGGATCGATCCTCTCCATGAACGACCTGTTGTGCGGTACCTGGATGTATTGTGGAACCGAATCTTTGATTTGGAGGCACAAATTGAGGATCTGAACGAGCAAAATGACGACCTCTGCCAACAGATGCAGCGCGAGAGGGGCAATGAGGAGGTCGTGAACATAGGAAGTTCCTATGATCCCGCATGTCTTTGTGCCAACCCTAGTCGTGCATATGTGCGTGCCACTACAACGACAGCCAACCACGTCCGAGGCACCCAACTGGAGAACACTCTATGTGGGTTGCGAGATGCACCTTCTACAATTAGGGAGGGGCGGAGAAGCTCGTACGTCGCTAGTGTCCCCTTCTGTATGCACTTATGTTGAATCTCATGAAGCATGTAACTAAATGGTGAACGCGTTATTGCGGTTGCCTTTTATCAAGTTGACATGTTGTATCGATGTGTCGCAATTACGCTCAATCTCGTAACGTATGTAAGTGAATGGTGGACGCGTCATTGCGATTGCCATTAAGCTATAGGCGTTGATATGCATTGAACAAACATGCATTATATGAAAGAGTATCTGTAAGAACGCAAAAGTAATCCGGGCATCATATATTAAGTGCAAAATTAAAGTATCACATAAAGAACAAATGTGCGGCAAGGCAACAAGACGCCTCTACTAGCCCCCCAACCGCACCCCAAAGATCCCTTCCGCGTCGCCACGCCCGATCCACCTCGCGTCCTCCCTACGGGCTCGCTTGGCGCCTTCCTCTGCGCTGGGTGTCGGGGCCTCGGCCCCAAGAGGGACAGACGGTCTGGAGCCCTAATCTGACGAGGACCGAGATGCGGCAAAGGGGTTGACAGCACTGGGTGCTGTGTGGGTGCTGGCGCACCGAGAAGCTATGAGCCGGACAGAACCTCTCGCGGGTGTGGGGTGAGGTGTGGGCGTCCGTCTCGCCCACCAAAAAGTCTGCGCGTCCTCGTCCGGCTCGCCCACGCCCTGCAAGCGCCCACGTGATGCGGCGCCCACGTCGTCATAGGGCAATGTACCGCACAAAGAAAATATTGTTAGTTAATAAAAAAACGCGAAGCGTGCTGACCAGCAGAGACGTGATGTACCCTCGGCTAGCGCCATGGCGTGTACAAAGCTCTCCACACGGAAGTGTGGCACGACGTAGTGCGACGCTGCCGGTGTCGGACGTGCTCTGCTCGAGCTAGCCTGGTCGTAGCGCGCCGATGTCGAGGTGGTCTGCCGAGCCACTGGTCGTGGCGCATCGATGTCGGAGGTGGTGCGCTTGACCTACTGGTCGGCGCGTCGATGTCGGACGTGGTCCGCTAACCCTCCCGCCGCTTGTGGTCTTTGCCGGACGGGCCGGCGGACGGACGGAGTGTGGACAGCCGGGCGTGCCAACCTCCGGAGCTCGGTGCACGACAAGAGGGAAAAAAATCTGCTCAGATCTTTGTCGAAAACGACGGAAAACCTGGGCCGTGTATTTTACATTTGTAAGGCCCTTCGTCTATCGTCGACAACTACACGACAGCATGATCAAGACATCATTCATTCCCTAAGGCAGAGGCTGTAATGAACATGTGGTACGATATTCAGATTCAACCTAAAAACCGAGCTATTCCATAGCAGGCATTATCCGATTCGGACGCTAACTTGCAACCCGAAATGCTACAAGTGGTCACGCATTATTCACCCAAGAATAGTCGGCCACGCACACACCTACACTACTACAATACATCTCACAAAACAGCACTAATAATACTCCCTCACAGACTATTTTTTCTCTAACTAAAGTTTTTATCGCTACTACTTACATACAAATCAACAACATTTCGATTTTCTATTTTTTTCTCTAACTACAATTTCCTACGGGTGCTATTATACTACTCATTTATCTAAATAAACTATTTACGTACCCAAAAGAGTACACTACAAAATAAAGTTTCCTAGGACAAATCAACTATATTACACTCAAGATCAAGACCGGTCAGCAAAAATACACTACATTACACCTAAGCCTTTGGCTAGTCACATGGCAGACGTAGAATGCCCTACGATGCTTCAATTCTTGTACACAAAGGAATAAAGTTTGTATGCCATTTTAATAGTTGTCCGAAGGGTTTGACTATATGCAAATAACATTTCTACATTCTCGTATGTTTGCAAAAGTATCACCGAATCTCAATTCCTTTGAAGTATCCTATCAAACACCTTAGTTGAATGTCCGCGCATCTATTTATTTTAACTTTTTACTATGCGCTCGGTGTTTGAGGATTTTCTAAAGTTTTTTATCGCTTCTACTTACATACAAATCAACAACATTTCGATTTTCTACTGTTTTCTCTAACTACGCTTCCTCTGAGCGCTACTTACACTATTATTTTATCTAATTAAACTATTTACCTACTAAAAGAATACACTATAAAATAAAACAAACTTACCTCGTAGTCGAAATTTTCCTCCTCTTCTCCCTCTTTTTTCCTCTCCTCTCCCTCTCTTTTCCTCTCTTTTTTCCTCTCCTCTCCCTCTCTTTCTTCTCCGTAGCGGCGGCGATCAATATTTGCTTTCGGCGAAATGAGCGGCCGGGGACAGCAGTGCCTATATAGGCAATCCAATGCCTAACGGTCGGCAAATGATCGAACATCTCGATCGTTATGCGGTTGACGATCGATCCTATCGCCCAACCGTCGGCGATCAGAATAATGACACCAACCGCTTCGCAGGTAGCTTTTAAAGCGAGCGGTTGGGCGGCGAGCTTGCGATGCCAACCGTTAAGCGATAGAGCTCGTCGCCCAACCATTGGGCGATGAGACGTATATTTTTGAAAAAATAATATCATTTGGAATATTTTTGATATTTCGATTAAAAATAGATTATTTTTTTTAAAAAATTCCAATCAATCTATAGGTGGATGTTTTATCTAAATTCTTAGTAAAATCTATAACTTATAAATAAGAGGTACTAGTTATTATAAAAGACTGATCGCTCGATAAAAGAATAAAGAAGAAGAATACCTCCTACATCTTTGTCAGTGTTTTAGAACCGATCTTACGTAAAGATTGTTTGATTCGGGGGTCTCCTAGAATAGAATCACGCAGATAGATTGACACGGGTATTTTTATATAGGTTCAGGTCTTCTCCAGAGAGAATAACAACCCTACTCCTGTGTATGTATGGTATTGAGTGTATTCTGAACAATCAGAAAAAAAAACTAAGACTATTACAAATGATCCTGTTTGTCTTCCTGATAGCTCTTGATAGCCTGTCCCCGCCTATCTTTGATCGTTGCTTTTATATAGTCGTGAAGGAATAGCCGTTTTCCTCTGCTGAAGAGATGCCTCATCAAATCCAGTAACGAGCGCACGTTTGTAGTAATCATCGGGCTGATAACTCCTTCATGCCTCATGGCAGTTACTAGTTAGAGATAACAGGGTATTATGTGTTATCATTTCGCATAATAACAGCGCATGATGACTGTTTAGATTCCTTAATCAATTCGGACCCACTTGCATGTAGGTTTTATTGATCATAAGGTAGTCGTAGCTGACCTGGTCGTAGAAGAACTTACGACCATAAGGTAGTCGTAACAAGACTTACGACTATAAGGTAGTCGTAGCAAGACTTACGACTATGGGGGTGGTCGTAGAAGAACTTACGACCACCTAGTAGACTCCTCCCTTATAAAATTAAGGGGTATACCCAGGGACCACATGACGTCATATTTACTTATAATAAGAATTATAGATAAAAGATAAAATGAGGATTATTAGATCCTCGTCATCTAGCCCCCCCATCTTCAAGTGAAAGCAACTTACTTGGTAAAGGAGTTATAGATGGTCTTATAACCACGAGAGGGTCGTAGAAAGATAGTCGAAGGAAAAACTCTTCGACAACCTTTGTCTCTCGGTGTGTTCAATCTACTATTTGTTCTTGTATTGTTTGATATGATTCTACGTTTATCTACGAGGTGATCATTTGGAATAGACCCGCCAGCGATGGTTCCTCAACATGTCTGTCTTGTCTCGTCTCGTCTCCTGCAGGCTGCAGTGCAGTAATAATAACATTTTTTTCCTTTTAATCTATCCAACTGCTTCGTATTTACTACTAGTACATTTCTATTAAAATCGTCCCGTTCTCTATAGCCGGTGGAATTCTGGCGCTCTCCACGTTTCCCGGGCATCCTTTGCCAAACGCGTCCCACTGCGTGTCCTCGACTTTTCCTTGCTGTGCTCGGCCTCGCGCGCCCGACCGTTCGATTGCGCTGGATCGACGCAGCGCCTGCCTCCTGGGATCTTCTGCGTGCTCCAGCTCGGCAGCTGCCGCCCACTCCCGATCCGCCTCCTTCCTCTCTTCCCTCGCCCTCCCCCATTCCCCATCGCCTCCCCCAGCGTCGTGGCCGTAGCTACCGAAATGTGCCTCCTCTCGCTAGGCTCCCTCTCGCCTCCACCTCTCTCCTACCTTCAGCTCCCTCCTGCCTCGGCCTCACACACGCTGTCTGCCTGCCCCCCCCCCCCCTCCTACCGGCCTTTCGGCGCCCAGCATCCGGCCTCCGCCTTCTCCCTCCGCCGGCACCCCCCTCCGCATCTTGCCCGGCGCCCTCCTCCCCTACGTCCGGCGTCCACAGCGGCGACTCCTACCTTCGGCTCCCTCCCGCCTCGGCCTCTCGCTACACGTCCGGCCCAGCGCCCTCCCCCTCATACCTGCGCCCGACACCCTGCGCATCCGACCTCCGCCCTCTCCCTCCGCCGACACCCTCCTCCTCCACGTCATGCTCGACGCCCTCCTCCCCTACGTCCGGCGTCTGCAGTAGCGACCAGACGATTGTTGGGCCTCACTGGTGTCCTTCTCGGTGATGGAGTTGTGGTGTCGGTTGCTCCAAGCAGCGGCAGCTCAGATCTGACAGTCATAGCGAACGCAGGCTGCATGGTGTTGTCTCTTGCCATGACGCCCTCAGCCAAAGCAGCAACGTGGTACGAAGCATCACCGGTTGCCTAAGAACTGAGGTCTACAGATGTTCTCCTTGCATACATACATCCATGCTAACATATTGATGTCAAGGTAAGTGTTGTGTCAATGCTTTTGCTACCTTAGATATTGTTTATTGGTGTTCGCATACTTCAGCTCGATAGAATGCCAGAGCTAACGAATAACTCGGAATAATTATTTTCCATGGTAGGTCTACAAATGAATTTTAATTACTGTTATATGCTTTGAAACTTAGTACTTATAATTGGAAACAAACTTGGCTTTACGCAAACTAACCATATTATGCCTTCCCTTGAGATATCCATTTATGCATGTCATTCTGTTATTTGACGGGTGTAACTTGCGAGCACGGTTGTTGTGCTCATTCTTGCTTGATTAATGAATTGAGCAGGAGAAGACTTCTTTGATAATGAAGACCAGCTCAATTAGGCCGCGCTCTCCAGCCAATTACCTGTGGTGTATTGGATGGATTTTACCTTCTGTTTTCGCTGTGTATTTTGCTTGGTTGCTTGAGCTTGTAAGCAACCCCTTTGTAATCAACTCTTTGCTATTAATAAAACCTTTTTGTGGATGTATGCTACCACTTGATTTTGCTGTGAGAACTAGCCATTGATCCTTGGGACTAGTTTGGATCACAGTGGACTTGAGGCCTATCCCAAGCCCCACAACCTCCTCGGGTTGGTCTCTCAAGGACCTCCCTTGGGTCAGAGTGTGGTGTTTGGGGAGGTCTGAGGTCCCCAGACCTCCTCGGGTCAGGACCTCAGTTTCCCTCGAGCGGTCCTATCGGACCCTCGAGTGGAACTACCGGTCCCCGGTCCTACCAGGCCCTTGGGCGGTACTACCGGACTCCTAGGAGGTCCTGATGGACTTCCAGGAGATCCGGGAGGTCCTCACGGGTGGCCTCGAGTAGGGTCGCGGTCTGAGCGGTCCTATCGAGAGGTCCTGCGGGATGTCCTGGGAGGTCCTGGTGGACTTTCCAAGAGGTCTTGGAGGACCTCTCGGGTTAGCCCCTGGTCGGGTCATCACACGAATAGATATCCTACATCTCTAATTGCTTTTAGTTTCTTTCCATGATTCAAAAAACGAGTTGTTGTGGTTCCTACGAACTAGACTGGCTTTGCCGGGAACCGTCCAGTTACAAGGTTAGCGTGTTGTTCTTACTTTTGTGTACCGTTCAGATTTTTGTATCATGTAGGGTTAATGGATTTTTTGTGCTCCTGTTCTGTTGGGTAATTGACTGTAGCACTTGCAAACCAACCCACACGCGCTCCCCCGTTAATCATCATGTAGGTGATTCAAATAGTTGTCATTTTGCTCCAAGCAGTGCTGGTCTTTTCTCTAACCTTTCACTATGTTCGAATGCAAAAGAAAACAAAACGTTAAGTTTGATATGCTCTGATAAATGCAAAGCTATTTCTGTCAAATTCATGGTTAATAGAGTTTTGTGTGCTACTATTTTGTCAGGTAATTGACTGCAGCACTTGCGAACCAACCCACATGTGCTCCCCTATTAATCGTCAGGTAGGTGATTGAAATTGTTTTCGTTTTGTTCCAAGCGGTGTTGTTCTTTTCTCTAAACTTTCCTACTATGTTTAAATGCAAAAGAAAAAAATGTCTGTTCGATATGCTCTAATAGATGCAAAGCTATTTCTGTTGCATTATTATTCTTGCGTGGTAGGAATTATTACATGGAAAGCATCTCAGATTTTTATCTATGCAACTATATCATCTGATTGAATTGAGTGCTCTTGTATGTTACTGCAGTCTGAATAGATAGTTGCAAGATCAAAATATTCATGTTTCCTATTTGAAACATCATATCATATTTTAATCTATAAAATTGTATCTTCTGATTGAATTTAGTGCTCTCATATGCTAACGCAGTTTTAGTGGATAGCTATAAAATTTGTTTTTCCCCTCCTTTTATGCACAAAGCTGTACAATTTATATTCGGTTTACAGCCGCAATATTATTCTACATCTCTAATTGCTTTTAGTTCATTTCCATGATTCAGAAAATAGGTTCCTGTGACTCCTAAAAAACAAGCTGGCTTTCCTGGGAACCGTCCGGTTTCAAGGTTTGGGCGATGTTCTTACTTGTACTTACCGTTCAGAGTCTAATGTAATGAAAGTTTGATGGAGCTTTTATGTCATTGTTTTGTCAGGAAATTTCCTGCAACACTTGCATACCAAACCACAGGCTCTCCCTTGTTAATCGTCTTGAAAGTGATTGAAATTGTGACCGTTTTGCTCCATGAATGGAATCAAGTCTTTTAACAAAAGCTGTTAGCTGCGCACAGGCTATTCTGAAGAACATCTAATGTATGAAAACTGCAGCTTTTCGTCACCTAAATTGTCTTATGTCTCCGTGGGGGTTCAGCAATCGTAGCTATTATTTGTCTACTTAGAATTTACATTGTCTTCCTGTTTGCCTTTGTTGGAATCCACTAATCCTAAGATTTTAATCCTATTGATTTTCCTGTAGTTCTAGCTTACAATTTGTATTTTGTGTTCTGTTTCTCTGTGGATTCACTCATACCATTGGAAAGTACTTTGGTCTTGGATTTGAATATTTTACAGTACCTATTCTGGGTGATTTCAGAGAAAGTAAACTGTAATTTCATATACAAAGTATGTTGTACCTCCGTATAGCCAAAAAATAAAATCTAGAACTTTCCTTTGCCATGTTTCTTTGTTTTCTTTAATGAAATTTCCACGCAGACTGAATGCACGCTATTGAGTTACTTTTCCTTTCAAACCGCTGTTAATCTTCATTTTTTATCGTGTCTATGTAAAAAAAACTCATGTTCACATGAACTGTATAGCCTAATGTTTTTGGATCAGATTAATTGTGATTAGCCATCCCTCGTGACCCAAAGAAAAACCTCATATCATACTCCTGAGTTGATCCACTTCTGTCTACAATGTTCCATGTCCTACGTTACGACAATTGCTCACTGGATGACTTCCTACATCTGCATCCGCATATGTTTACAAATTACAAATTCTTACATGCTACCGTTGTCAGACATAATTCATCTGTTTCATGACACTATTGACAACAGCTATACGAACGCAGCAAAGTGCGTTTCCCGACCTAGTTCTTATTACACTCCATCTCAACTAGAGCATGCAAAAATATTTTTGTGTGGTTGTAACATTCTGATTTTCCAAATCCTTTTTAAATGTGTAAAATAAATTAAAACTATTTTATTTTAATGAGAATTCAAAGTCTGGTTCTGATGGAAGGGTTTGAGTTGTTTGTACTCCCTTGCTGGTAAGCTCGGCAATCCTCCTTTAACCTATCTCTTTTGGGTTATGTAGGTTTAGGCCTTTTCTGTGGCCTAGACCTCCCCGGTGGATTTAAGGTTAGACCTCCCTTGAGGCTTGGACCTTTTCTCACCTGGACGTATCCTTACGTCTGGGCCTTTCCTTTTGAGTTTGGTCACTTTAGACCTCTTTGTTGGTTCGAATCTCTTTGGAATCGACCTCTTTTACATTGAGACTTCTCTTAAGTCAGGACCCCTGGTTGCCTGGGCACTTCCCAATGCCCAGACCTCTTTTCATTCGGACCTCCATGCATTCCAGTGGACCTCTTATGTGCCTTCGATCCTCCTAAGTTCATTTGAACCCCCTTGGCATTTCTTCTTGGCCGAAAGGACCTCCCTAGGGTTGCTTTGATCCTTGCGAACTCCTGTTGGACCACCTGTCGTGGATTTCTTCCCTAGAACCTCTTTTTCTGGGAACCCGTTCGCTTGGACCTCTCCTTGTTCCGAATCTAACGGTTTGGACCTCTCCTCATTTTGGATCCAAAGGCCCAGACCTCCCCTACACGTTTGATCTTGGCTGTTGGACCTCCCTCTCGGAGATCCCACCGCCCGGACCTCAACTTGCCTTTAATCTCAACCGCAGGACCTTGTTGTAATTCTTTGGACCTCTTGTCCAAGACCTCTTTGTGGCCTTTTACATTTGGCTCTGGACCTCCTCACCCGACCTCTCTTGATGAGATCCTGACTGTCAGGACCTCTGCATGTCCAGACCTCCTCTGTATGTCTGGACCTCCTCAACCTTCAGACCTCCTTGAGCCGCGGGACCTCCTTTGATGAAGTCCTGGTTGTCCGAACCTCAGTCACGTGGACCTCCTCTATGTGTATTTGGACCTCCCCATGTGCGGACCTCCTTTGTGTATATCAGGACCTCGTAGCCTCTCAAACCTCCTCAAGGACCTCTTCTGCGGGGCAAGACCTCCCCTCTTGACCCGACTGTTTCTAAAGTGGTTGGCCCCACTTGCCAGATTTAGTCATTCTCATTTCCTCCGCCACGTTAATATCTTGGGCATTTAATGCATGTCTTGTCACATTAAATGCATCCACATACGTGGTGTTTACTTTGAATCGGGTCACTTAACCGTACCCTGACATCCTTCCTTGTTCCTTCCCATAGCAACATACGTTGTCCTTTTTCGTACCTTTTAACCAGGGTGGTAGTGACACCTGCTCTGCCACTCACCTACCTTTGACCCATTTCTATACTTATCCTTGACACGTATATTTCTAGTTTTCTTCACCACCTTGACTACAATTAGACCAAGAAATTCTACCACATCACCTTTCTCCACACTCTGTTATCTTGGCTCTCGTTCAGTGGCTCCCAGGGAAGACCTTGCTACTCGCGACCTCCCCTCCATCCATTGTTCCTTCTTGTCCCTGGTAAGTCCCTTGGCGATCTCCTTCGCTCTTATTTTTGCCACTGCACTGAGCTGGTCGTGTCCATCTCAGGACCTCCCCTGGTGGACTCCTTTACGGATTTCTATGGCCGTTATGTGAAGACCTCCTCTCTGGACTTTACGCAAGAACCATTTCTCAGGATCCCTGTTTTATTGCTTGAATCACTCCTTTGGGGTCTTTTGCTAAAAAGACCACCTCCTCCTGGTAAGCTTAGACCTCTCCTATAAGAACCTATTCTAAAATATGGACCTCTTCTGTTGGTTGAGTTCTGGACTCCCTCTGGGGTTCATTTGATTTTCTTGTTGATCTTAGTTGGATCTTTATTTGAGTCTTCTTTGAATTTGCTCTCTTTCATGTGTAGACTGCGAAGACTCCAGGGAGTCTGAGTGTTCTGAAGAGGAAGAATCTCAGGATAGTGAGCAAGGCAAGTTACACTCTTGATCATATTGCACCCAATAATTCAATCTATTTATGTTCAGTTTCAAAGTTTAATGCATGCCTATCTCTACCAAGTTATTTCAATACCTGTTTTAAATTCATAGTTATGCCTACTTCCTTTGTAAGGCCACCGTTGACTTTGGGCTGAACTTATTGTCACCTTTAGATCAAACTTGGGTCATGCAGTAGTGTGAGCCAAGACCATTTGAAAAGCTTATGCTTAGTCAAGCTTAGACCAAAAGTGTTGATTTGGGGAAATCTTTACCAACATGACCAAATATTGCTTAAAATGTTTTTACCATGACATTGGGTTGTCATGGAAGGATGAAAGTGTTGCTGGGGAAGCAAAGAAAATGAAATTGGATTAGACTGGGGCGAATTGGTTGGCTTGGCTGGTGCAATGTTTGTGCACGGACTCTATCCTGGCTAAGGTGGAGGTCCAAGGGTTTGTGAAAGTCGCCCTAGTCATGTGAGGACCGGTCTTTGAGCGACCAATGCCATGCCTATAATGGGCTATGCCACAATCGTGCAACCACATGTCTCCAGAATGGGGCGTGGGACCTGGCTAAGTAATTTGCAAAACTCCACCATATGCTGCTCCATTGGAGGTGTGGGAGGTCTTGTAGGGCTAGTGGTCTTTTATGACCCACGGTTCCCACTGATGCAAGAGGGGGCTTTCCGCCGGATTGCGATCCATAGGAAAGTGAAACCTTAGCAAGGAAAGGCTGTGGTGGGGCAATGCATTGTAAAAGCCTTGTCATGAGCTCTAGACCTCTTACCTTTGGTAGTGAGAGGTGGCATTGCGGATCTTGGGATAAACTAGAGATATCATGTCATGTGGGTAAAGTGCACAACCTCTGCAGAGTTAAATCTATTCGAATAGCCGTGTCTACGGTCATGGACGTGCTAGCAAAGGCTACTCAGAGTTAGATGTTGAGTTTGGGATTTTCCAGAAATGTTTTCAAATCTGTTTTGGGATGGCTATCCCATGGGTTTGGGCAGGGAGCCCGGTGTCAGGAGGGTATCCTTCACCAACTTGTTGATGAATGTTATCCAACTGAAAAATTGCTTTGACAAAATGAATTTTAGATATTAAAGACCTGCTTTGGAACTTAGTAATGGTATTTGAAAGAAAATTGGCTTTGTGCAAATTAAACATATTATGCCATCCTTTGACTATCCATATATGCATGTCATTTTGCTAACTCACGGGTGTAACTTGCGAGCACGGTTGTGTGCTCACTCTTGCTCATTGCAATCTTTGCCAGGAGAGGACCTTGGCAGTGAAGAAGACCCAAGCGAATAGGTTGTGCCTTCCAGTCAGTTGCCTGTGGCGTGCTGATGGACTTTTGTTCTTTTGCTCTTTTGTATATATGTGCTTGGCCCAAGGCCACCTTGTAAACAACTCTGTGGATATTTTACTTAAATAAAGATGCGTTCTGGATGTCACCACCATTGTGTTATTACTGTGAAGAGCTAGCCATGATCCTTGGGACTAGTTCGGGATTCACAGGGAACCTTAGAGCAAACTTGGACCTCCATGTCTACACGATGGAATGAACGCGTGAGGTTCTGGGGTGGCCTCAGACCTCCACGACCTCCTCTGGAGGGTCGCGGGTGGTCTTGGGGTGCCCCCAGTCCTCCTCGTTTTTCTCTGATTGTGGCCGTGACAGGTCCGTGGGTGCTCCCTGGCTCCAAGACCCTCTCTGGTCATGTTCTCCTGGACCTCCAGGAGGTCCTGCTGGACCTCTTGGGAGGTCTTGGTGGACTGTCCGAGAGGTCCTTTGTGGACCTCCTGGGAGATCCTGATGGACTTTCCAGAGGTCTTGGAGGACCTCTCGGGTGCCCTAGAGTTGGGTCGTCACAGTGGTTCTTAGGCAACTTTGAGATTCGTACCCCGTTTGAAATCTCCGCAAAGCTACCGGCGTAAACTAGCTTGTCAAAGTATAATTCACACGCTCATAAATTCGTAACAGCTCCAACATGTGCATATATAATTACATGTCATGTTTACTTGGAGATGCGTCTCTAACCTTGTGGCTATACAACAACACGTCGCTCTCACTCTCGTTGTGCTAGTGGAATTAGGGGTGTTTGGGATGGCTTCCGGCTTTTCTGAAATACGTCCCAAACGGGAGGTTTTTTACAATCGCTTTTCTTCGAAGCGGTTTCGTATTACAACACGCGAAAGCCAAAAGCCGTCCGCGGGGAGCTTCCACGTCTTCCCGCAGTCTCCGTTCCAAAATTACCCCACAATTTAATACCCCTAGAACCCTACCCTGCCTCCACCTTTGCCTGGCACTGCCCCTGACCTTGCATGCTCCTCCCCTCCCCTCACCCGCTCCTCCATCTGGCGCCCGCTCTCCTCCTCTCTCACCCGCTCCTCCCTTCGGCACTCGCTCTCCTCCTCCCTCGACGCCTCCGCTAGCCTGTGTCGCCGCCTACCTCACTTCCAACTCCCTCCTCCTCCCCCGGTTCGCGCCGCCGCCGTCCTCTCTCGTCCTCCTCCCTTCTCTAGTGCTGGCGTCATCCTCCTCCTTCCTCCCGCCTCTGGCTCCCTCCTCCCCCGCCGCCCAAGTCCTCTCCTAGCGGCGGCGGGCCAAACCTTATTTTTTTTCTTTTCTTTTTCATTTTATTAATTATTTGTTCATCCATTCAATCTACAATTCATGCATATGATTGCACATTTCATAGATGTATTTACTTTAAAAATGTTCTGGTAAGTAATGAATCTGAGTGATGGCAGTTTCTTTGTTGGCATTTCATGATAGCAGCCATATATAATTTTTCATTAATCTGAGTGATGGCAGTTTCTTCTAGAAATTACATCAGTGAAGCAAACCATATAAAATTTTCAGGTGTTAAGGTAATAGCATGCTTGGAGGACTAATCTTTTGATAACCGGTAATCCTCTCCTATCAAATGAATTTGGACTCGTGACTTAACTATTACAATGCTTTTTGTAATGAAATTTGAATTGACTGAAATTTGATCCCCCACACTGGAGGAGATATGAGAATGTATGTATGTATCAGGAGCGTGATATGCATTTTTCTTTTACATGTTGTAGAGCATCCGTAAATCATTTGCAATATTTTAGTTTTGTGGTTATAAAGTAGGGTATGTTATGAGATGGATCTCGTTACATGTCTAGCCTCTTTGTTTCAATCTCTTATAACCTCTAAGCAATCTGTTGACAGAATCACTTGCACTTTACTAGGAAAAAATTGTTTTTGTGCTTCATCTTGTACCAAGTCTTGTCTACCAAGACATTGCAATTGTAAACTGATGTTGTAATTATCTTCAGTGACATTTTGTGTTCGCTGTTTTATTTTCATTTTTTAGATCTCATAGGCTACTTCTTTTACTATACATGCCCTTAGGACTTAAACACATTATCAAGATGTTAGGTTCTGAAGTACTAATATGAAAACATGCTGACTTCATATTTCATATATTTCAACCCTTGTTCATGGAAGAAGATCAATAAAAAAATACCGAACCAAAGTTGACTAAGACATCATTTCACAAGTTCTCCGAAGAATCGTACGATCGCAATGATTAACAGAGCTTAGCTAGCTTTACTAATTTGTATTCGTTTTGGTATATATTAAAATGCTTAGGTCAAATCGCTCAGTTTACTGATGTTGTAATAAATGTTTATTAGTCGACGTTAATAATAGTCAATTGTCGTTAAACGTTGTTAATTGCATTAAATAGTATCAAACAAGTTATTACTGTCCTCAGAGGTATTTTAGATATTTCCCATCGCGGAAGCTATAGTCAGACTACCTAAAAACCAGACAGCTAAACACCAAATCTTTTTAGCCCAACTATTCAGTCTTATAGTCCAGCCGAAAACCGTTTTTCAGAAAAGCCCGGTCGTCCCAAACAGACCATTAGAGGAACCAACAAGCTGTTTGTATTTGCGGCGTTCATTGCAGCTCACGTCATCCACGCAAATTAACACGTGGATCTGTTGGGTTTCGCGATCGCTTCTCTTCCTGTAACCCAACGACGACGACACGAGCTGAGCTAGCTCACGTGAACAAAGGAACTCGAGCTTGCTCAACCGGACAGAGAAACCGTCAAAGTCACGAGATATTTGAAGTTTGGTTGGCCCGTGGTTGTCGGTATTACGGTAGTATTGAGTTGCATGTATTAACTAATTCATCTAAAAGTTTAAGTTGACGAGAAAAGATGAATAATTCACTTATACTTTAATACTCTCTCTTACGTGTGGACTCCCTCGTATACATATCAATACCGTACAGGAGGCCACACCAGTACGGTATTGATAACTATGCTTATTCGGGCCTAAGATGTCGAATAGATGTGGACTGTAATTATTATCTTTAAATTGCATCGAACAGGTCTTGAACTCAAGACCTCTTAACTCTGATACTATATTGAGTTGTATGCACTAACTAGTACACCTAAAAGATTAAGCTAACGAGGAAAGATAAGACAATTCGCTTGTACTTCCACAGTCAAACGTGCTAATGACAGGTGTGCCCCACGTAAACGCGAATGCGGCACGTTGCGAGCTTGTCTAGAATGAAAAAAACCAAGTCCCCTCATCTCTGGCTCGAAGCCGCCGTTTCGTTTAGCATTAGCATTACTTTACTTAACCCCAGTTAGAGTTAAACAGCACGATAAAAGCCAGCAGAGGTAGCTAACCGCGGCGATCTGGTCTCTAATTCTAATGCGGCTGTTGCAGCCAGCGACGTCGCGAATCTCATGACGGATAGTACTAAACTAGTACGGTGTTGCTGGCCTGCCCTTAAACAAATCGATCAGTTAGCATTAGCTAGATGCAAACAGCAGATTAAGCCGATGATACTGCATGCTATCCATCAACTAACGTAACAGCTAAGACAGCTAGTGGAGTACTAGTAGTGTGAGCAGTATACTCAACTCCACCGGAGGGAGACAGGGCAGCTGTGCAAGAAAATGGCAGGCAGGCAGATTCAGATTGGGACAGCCCCCTCCTCCTGATTCAGTATGCTGTCAGTGCAGTCTTCCCATGGATGTTACTACAGGCAAGGGAGCAGGTTATACAACTACATATTAATAACTGTGTCCGAATGTGGGATTCGGATCCTCTCTCTCTCTGCTATAATACGATCCATGAAGCAACTGGGCCAACAGGGATAAGTACAGCTGCAGCTGCCGATGGCGAGAGGTTCCCTTGAAAAATGCTGCAGATTGGTTTGATTGATTATTACGAGGGCTGTTAGGTTGATGACCGATTGGTTAGTTGGTTGGTTACTCAAGGCAAGGGCCTCAACAAGGGTTGGCAACATCAGTCACTAGCTATGCTAGATCTAGTAATGAGTATATGTTATCTGGGTATAATGTTGAAAGGTCTCCCTCCCTCCCACAATTCAGATCTAGACAACCAAACCATGCAAATATAACCATGCAAATATGCAGATTTTTCTTTAGCTTCCCCCTCCCCTCCCCTCCCCTCCATCATTCAGACTTTTACGCACAGCTGCCAGAGCCATTTCCTGTTCAGCTAACAGTAGCAATTAACCTGTGGCATATTATATTTCACATAACAAGCGTTTCTATGCAAATTTGCTGATGTCATCTGGTGGCTCAACTCCTTCCAACTGCATAGCCCAGGCAACATAAAATACGGGCATAGCAACACATGAAAGCTTTCTGATCTTGTCAATTGCAAATATCTGCACCTCAACCCTTTTTATAGGTTTAATAAGCACACTGGGATTGAATCAACAACATGTGCACATGCACAGACAGAGAATGCTCCTGTACTTGATACATACATTCTCAAGCTCAGCCTCGAATAGAGTACCGTTCTGATTGCTATTCTACTGATCTATTCACAGGCCAGCTTGGTATCAAAGCTTGTCAAACAGATTGCGAAAGCCTGGAAGGCCGACAACGGGTACCGGTAATCCATAGTGAACGTATCCTTTGCAACTTTGCCGAATTGCAGGATCACCGCATCATGGTTGGATGATGAAGAGGAACTGGAGGGCTGGGAAGACTGGGGCTGCTGCTGCTGAGCAGGCTGCGTTGGCTCTGAAGGCTCAGAAGCTGCTCCAGAAGCTGGCTGCGGCGCAGCACCTATCAACTGGAAATTCTTAACTGAAGCCACCGTGACACGGCCACGGAAGTTGAGGCACCAGCATTGCAGCTGCTCATGCCACCTTGGTGCTTTGTTCCGGAGAACCAAAGGCTTCTCCTTGTCTGCATCATCGCTATCTCGCAGAGTCCCTTCCCCAAACTCAGAGAAGCGAGAACTGCTTAAGTCTGTTGAATGATCTGCAACGGAGTACTTGGAGAAGGAAGTTGTTGTGCTGCGGAAGGACTCCTCGAATAACCTCTGGAGGAGCTCTTTAGGTTGGCCAGGCACAGTGCCATCAGGCTCTACTGCTGATGCTGGGATGGAATGCATAGTGCATTGCATCCGCCTTGGCCCCCGGGTGCCGAGCACATTCAGATCATAGTTCACCTGTGCAATGGGGTAGCTGCCAGTCGGAACTTTTGGGGAAACTTTCCTAGAGGACAACCGACGGTTGGTCCGTTCTTGCGAGCAAAGTGTCCCAGCATTGTATGGAGGCTGCGTGTCATAGATGATAAATTTGGTGCCAAGGAAATTTGACCTGCGGTATCATGATGTATGTTAGATATGCATGCACGCATTTGTGACCAAAGTGATCCAAGTGACAATGGGGGTAAAGGAAGATCGTCGTCAAGGAAACTTTACCTCGTCTTTCCAATGTAGCCACTACTTGATTGGGAGATATTTTTAGAATCCATAGAAATGACATAGTCAGTATATGTTGTCCGCCGACTCCTTTTAGCCGCCAGTAGGAACTTCCCATTCTCATCAAGCACAGCTGCAAGATGCAATTAAAATGGTTAGTGTAATGTGTATTTTGTTCTTACTGTAGTAAAATAATACTACTTAAAGCCCTGCACCAAATTTGCTTGCAGATTTGCAAATGTAATAGGTCATCTCTACAATTTCATTGTGGGTGGTGAAGGCTTTTATACAATGGGAAACATGCAACTATGACACGGCACACCTCTAGTTGAACTTAAAAATCATTTTGTATGTAATGGACTAAAGCAGCATAACTTTTAGCTGCAGGAAAGAAGAAAAATGGCAAGCAAAGAGTAGCAAGCACAAACCATTAAATGGTAGTACTGAATAGATATGAATGAATAACTGCAATCTTCATATAAAATCATATCGCCTTCGAGGAGGCAATGGAGCTAGTGTATGTTGTTTATAAAATGGTAGAAATGAACGGAGAGGCAGAAACATCATGGAAGACTGGCCTGAGGGAAATAATTACCGTATGACACGTGTAGCGCATGATGAAAATAAAATTCTACTCAAGTGTTAATTTAGACGTTTAAAACTGATAGTACTGCCAGGAGTTTTTACACAAGAACAGACCAAAAAAAACTGTCGCTTTTAAATGTGAAGACAAAGATTTGACCACCTACAAGGGTAATGACAGAAAAGTTTCTGTACTTTCCTATTTGTCTGTTCAATGGCCATATCTAATGTAATGACAGAGTGTTATAATTTAATGAAAAACTGCTGATTAGGAGATCAATATGAAAAGTGTAACATCATTACATAAAACATACCAGAGCTAAGGCACAAGTAGAGATGATAAGTTAGTTTTGACTTGTCCCTTTTTATGAAACATTGGATTACTCCATCTCGAGGTCCAGGCTGTGCATGAGAAATTCAACCAAGTGTTAAGAGATAAGGAAATAGCATATCTCAACAAGAAAAGATGGATAATTTCATGAAATTATAGGGGCAAACTTGAACAGAATATTTCAATGCAGAGTTTTCTTATTACGAGGGAAAAAATGATATGGCAAATGAAAAAAAAGCGCATGTGATGCACAAGGTTTAACCCTCATTAAAATTTGTGAACCCAATAGAATATTCAGATTGAACTCACTCATTACCTGCTTAAGAGATACCGGAAACGTGAGCTTTCCGCACAATTCAGGGTTTCTCACTATATCCTTGCACATCTCTCTCCAAGTTCTGCAAACGGAAGCGCCAGCAACAACGTCCTTGCGGGATGGCCAATTGCTCTCTTCTTCCTCCAACCTTTTCATCACGTCATGAAGTAATTCAGGAGGAAGGCTAGCCCACCTGCTTTGCTGAATTACCACAAGCCTGTCCCGGAGCTCACTTGAAGATCCACGAGATTTCCCTCTGTGATGGCCCGAAAGGCCTGAGATGCTTGAAATTCTCACCTCAAAACTCCGCCTTGATAAATTTCCAAAGCTCTCCCTGAAATCACGAACTATGCTTCGAAAAGGCATCTTTAGATGTGATGTAAGCCTGAAGTAACCAACCGCAGCACTTGACACCAGCAAAAAAGGCACAAACTGCAATTTACAAGTAGCACAGTCATCAAAATCTTCTGAAATAAGCCCAAAGGCACTGTTATCAAGAATATACAACACAATAGAACATAGCATAGATTCTCTTACATTTTGTTCCTATCTGGCGATAAAACCTCTGGATGTATCGGGGACAAAGACCATGACGGATTCACAGTAGTGCCCTGAATGGTAAATAAGAAAGATATGTAATGGGAAACAAGAGGGGGCAATCTAAAAGTCGAAGCTGTCAGAATTATAGCTCTTGAATTAACCATGCTTAAAAGCGATTGTTTGTATGTATGTATGAACATATGCTGCCGTGTTGAGACTTAATAATGATCCAGTAAAATGGCAGAGCATTTGCAATCGTGTCATGTAAGTCAAGCCCAATCTAGATTATACTATTCCCACTTGAATAATCTAGAGCATTGCCTATGGCCAGCGGAATATCACTTAATTAGTCTTTCTTGTCGTATACTTGATACAAAGATCACCAAATGGGGCACAACTTCTCTGATAGTGAAATGCCAGCAGAACACCTTATTAGACCTAGTTACAGAACATCCATGGTCAGCAAAATTAACATTTTCCTTTTGGTTCCAAGCCTTAATTTGCGCATTGTGGATTAACGAGTACGTTTAGGCATCGTGTTAACATGAGTACATATATATTTTAACTTGACAAGGGAAGGCTTTGCTGGAATCTAGGAAACGGCGGAGTGAAAAAGAGAGAGGGTCTTTTCTCCTCAAATCAAGAGGAGAGACAGCTTTGCCCAAATCAAGCAAAGAAACCCAGCGTCAGGAGACAAAGCGTCAATCCAGCAATTGGCACCGAAATAAAAACTGGTAAAAAAGAAGTTGAAGCTGAGGTCTTGCACACAAAGCCTCAAATTTATCCGGAATTTCCTGCCGGGATTAGTTAATTAGATGCAAAATGAAAGCTTTAACGCAAGGGCCGCGAGAGCAATTGGGAGAACACAGTTTTCTTACCACTGATAGACCCCAAATCGGACGGCCAATGCCCAGAGCTCAGAACCCCAGGAAAGCTCCAGTTCTCTGCTCCTTAGGCAAGATCCCAAAAACTTTTACACGGAATTCTTGCTCAATCTTCACACTGAGACCACCCCACCTTTTCACCGCCAATACCTCAGAACTTCACACTGAGAACTTGCGAGAGATTTCTTTCATCGACAAACAAGATTTCCACTCAAATCTTGGACAGCTCCGTCGTTTGCCTCGTAAACCTTCGAAGGCCTTCAAGAAGATGCGGCTTTCCACACAAGAACCATCAAAAGAGGGAACTTTTGAAGAGAAAAAGAAAAGAACACTCGTAATTGCTCACGAAGAAGTTGCAATTGCTGTGTGACTCTGTGTGGTGATGGGCTTCAGTAGTTGCGAGTGAGTGCGGAGGTGGGTGGGCGCGCAAGAAAGCGAGGCAGGAATGCAGCGATGGATGGATGGATGGATCGGGTTTAATAAGAAGAGACCAAGGTGGAAGGAAGGATGTGGGTAAAGAAAGGATGCGAGGACAAAAAATTGTGAAGAAAGACGATAGAGGGGCCAGGTTGGAAACCAACCGCCTTCTCTTCTGCTTCTGCCCACCTTTTCCTTCGCTTTGATTTTGGCGCCTCCTGGATTTTTTTTTTTTGGGTCTCCTTTTGTGCCTCGCATTATCATCCCAAGGCCTAATAGACCATTAGGCTTCGCATGTGGCCTCTACTATCTCTTTTCAAATGTTCCTTTGATATTTCTTGACCTAGTACACACGTGCTAGTCATTAAAAAACATCTACGGTAGCACCATATATTATGGAAAAAAATTGGCCTTTACCACGTAATTGAGTGGTGAAACTTGAACTCTACTCCTAGAGAGAACCAAGATTTTACGATGTTGTGTATATCTTATGTGATTGGAATTGGAGACTTTTGCTCCGCAAGTCTTCTTTTTCTGACTAGTTGTGTATTTTTTGTGGCAACAACAAAGTTATATATATATGTCAGAATCCACGTTCGCTTTAGCGACAAACTTTGCCAAGCCTAATCTGAGGTGGAGGGCACTACGATAAAAAAAATAATGTGGAAAGGCCACGGCTCATGGCTGCTGAACACGCGTGAATCGCACCCTGTGCATCCAGACAGTTCGGCTACTGAAGTGAAGAGTAGAAAAACCACAATTATTTGAGATTTGAGAATGGGGAGATAAATTTGGATTGTGCTTGTACGGAGTTTCAGTACTGAATGCGGCGTAGGTCAACAAGAAGCGACTGCTGGTCCAGTCCTGAACGACGAGCCGCAGGCCGCAGCTGCGAGCAGAGAAGGCGGTTTTGCGTAGCTATCTGTTTGTTATGGATGAACAAGCAATCCGGCTGGTACAACTCCTACCAGCACCAGCAGTACTCCGTTGATGTCAACACCACTGCATTCAGTGGATGTACCTCACCATCGACAACATGGATTGGCTCTGAACCTTCGTATTTGACAGGATATTTTTCGGTGCAGGAGGGAAATGCTCTTAGGTGCTCTTCTGAAGAGAAATGGCCTAAAATTAATCCACAGATTGATTTTCAGTTACTAGCATTAATTCTCAGATGTTATCAGCACTTCTTTAGGTTTTATTTCCTTGACTTTAGCATAGTTGTGCCCTGTAACTGTGGCAGCATATCAGGTGAACATAAGCTAATTCATAGACATATGCACATAGGTGATCCGCGCCGTCCAACGTAAAATCAGCGTTCTTACCTCCCCACTTAGCTACGCCACATTTGCGGAAAACCCCCCACCCGAGCATTCTTCCATGGCGCTCGCGGTTTGCTTCGGTGCTTCCACCCCCAAACCAAACCCGTGCTAGGGTTTGGAGGGACTGCGCTGCCACTCCCCATGCACCTCCTCCCCAGTGTTGCGCCTCCGCTCCATGCGCCTCCTCCCCGATCTTGCGTCTTGCCTTGCCAAGCCTCAAGGCTCACTGCGCCGAGCCCCTCCCAAAGACTGTGCCCGCCTCCATGTACTGCTGCGGTCTTGTGACATGCCTCGCTGAGTCTCCACGCCGCCTGCCCCACTCATGCCTGGCTTGAAGCAGTCTTGTGCCACCTCATCATCCATGCCTACCAGCGTGCTACCAAGCTTCTCCCCGATCGCCGCTCTACACTTTGTGTGAGGTGAGAAGACGATTCCTTCATAGCATTGGACGATTCCTTCCTAGAATGTCTACATGTGCATGTTTCCAAGTTCTGATATATCATGTTTCCAATTGACATGTGCTTTGTAGGGCCTCCAAGGTGGTTAAGCAGGAGGATGCTAAGTAGGACACTGCAGTCCAGAATGTTTACATGAACAATATTGAAGCTTGTTCTGTTCTTGAAATGTTGAAGATGTAATATGGAGTCAAAATTCTATAATTGGAATGTAATAGTTTGTAATATTGAGTGGAAATTTTGGAGTGCAATGTTCTGTAGTGTTATGGGGTCAAAATTCTGTTCTTGAATGTTTCAGTTAGTGGACTGCAGTCTAGAATGTTGAATTCTCCAGAAAACACATTCTCCAAACAAATAATGTATGATTCGCCATGTAGTATCGACGGACTGTAATGTGTCATGTATCCGTGAACTGTAATTTGCCATGTATTATTGATGGACAAATAATGTATGATTTCAATTCTTGTATGAGTGAATGAGTTGCATGTTTTGTGTTGTATGAATGATCCAAATGTATGAGCATGTTTTGTGTTGTATGTCTGAACTAGAAATCTTGGTAGTGTGTGTGGCAGATTTCGTCAATTTTTGCAAGAAGCACCGCATGTTTTCTGTGGCTGATGAAACAAATTGAGAACTACATGCATTGAAATGCTCTGTGCTGTCTCATTGCCCAGAGTCTGCTGTCCCTTTGGGTGCTCCGTGCTCCATGTAGGGGTGTTCGTTCGGTTTTTTTCGGTTTTTTCGGTTCGGTAAATACGGTGAATACGGTATTGTTAGTTCGGTAAATACGGTGTTTTAAAAAATACAGTTCGGTTTTGGTAAATCATTTTTGTCGGTACGGTATCGGTAAATACCATATTTACCAAAGTTGACATGAATTGGACGTTGTACATACATAGCGGGCGATGGCGTATTTATGCCACTATGCATTGGCAAGAAGCGCAACCGGTAGAAAGCGACCAACTAGACAACTAGCATTCTAGCAAATAAGCAAAGCAAGCAGCCAACATATTTCTTTGCTCAGTTTGTTCTTTGCTGCACCGTTGCAACTTGCAAAGCAAGCACCAAGGCAGCTGAGCCAGGAGGCCCAGAGACGGGACAAAGGCCGCTGCGGCGGTGTCGTCCTCATGCATGGAAATATCCGGTGTGCGAGTCCAAAGAAAGCCAAGAAAGACAAGCGCCTGAGCGATGGCGTCGGTGGATGGGCGGTAGGCGGCGCCAAAGAAGACAGCCCCTGCATTCAATGAGGAATGAGCGCAGCTAGATGGGCCGAACACATCGCGAGGCTGCGAGTAGGCCTGTCCGCCTGTCCCCGAGCCAGAGCCTAATGACAGTTCGTTTTTTTTCGGTTTTCGGCCGGTTTTTACCCAAAAAATCGAAATACCGAAAAAAAAACAGAAATCTGAATACCATACCGAATACTGAATACCGGTCAAACCGAGTTGACCGGTACGGTTCGGTTTTTTCGATACGGTTTTTTCGGTTCGATTTGAAAATGTACAGCCCTAGCTCCTTGTCCAGAGTACTGCAAAGGCATGCATTGAACTGCTCTGTGTTGTCTCAGTTCTCACTGTCTAACTGGTTAAATGCCCCTTTGGGTGCTAAACTATTGGATCACTTGAAAAAATGGCTGGAGCCAAAAAAGCTTGCCCAGAGTGAAAAATCTTGGAAAGCTGGAGATGAGCCAAATGTATGTGCATTGAGGCAATGGAAATGAGATTGAGATAAAACTCAGCCGAGAGAGCACCGAACCTGATACTGTACTGAAATGAAATGAATGCCACTTTCAGGAACATTCAAATTTCAGCAAATGTAGATCAGGAACATTCATATTTCAGCATCCTACAAGCCAATTGAGACAATCAAGAATTCACATGACCAAGTACTTCACAATCAGAACCATTCAGATTTTCTGATGCTAAACTTACATACAACTCACAAATCAAGCTCACTCTGAATTTTTCATGCTTACAACTCTAAGTTTCAATCTACATTTCCTGAAAGACTCTGAATAGTCAATTATTCAACTCTCAAGTTTCAAAAGGAAGATGGCACACTACAAACACATCATTACATAGTGCAATACTACATTACAAAATAAGATTACACATTTAGTTGCCAATCTTCCCAATGCCGATAAAATGTAACAATTGACCAAACATTCAAAATTGGTTTTCGAAACCAATTACTTGTCCATGAGTCCAGAACAAAATGTAACACACTGCCATTATTCTCCAGAATCATATGGTAAACTTATTATTTCATTCATCCATAATTCTCCAGAATCAGACTTCTTATTTCTTCTTATTTGCTTGAATGCAAACTATTTCTTCTCCAGAATCAGAATTATCTAGAATCCAGAATTCTCCAGAATGGGTGCTTGAATGTGAAAAATGGTAGCATACTTCTTATTTCTTCTCATGTAAAACTTATTACTTTCATTCATCCAGAATTCTCACATTCAATTGTCCAGAAGAAATTAAAAGTACTACATGTCCATGAGTCCGAAACAAAATCTGAAGCTCAAGACATCAAAGTTGCAATACATAAGAAGCTTCCAGCTACAAGGTTCCAAAACATAAAAAACTTCAAACTACAATGATTTTTCCCCCATAACTTAACATAGCAGTACTAGATTCCACATATCACTGCTAGTACATGTTTCCAGTAGGCAATTTCTTCAACAAATGCGATCCAATACAATATGGACATTCACAAATTCTTGAAACAATGTGTACATTCACAAATACTTGAATCAACCAGACAACATTTCGGATTCTAGATTTCAGACAACATTCACAAATTCTTGAAACAAGCCAACACATTCTGGACATTCACAAATTCTCGAAATAATCTAGACATCCACAATCCAGACAACATTTCAGTGCACAAGAGGTATTACACAATATTTATTGAAACCCAAATTACAACAATAAAGTCATAATTTGGCACTATGCACCACATACAACATTCTTCTATTCTCTTGTTAGCATTGGCCTTCTCCGGTTCTTCCAGCTGCTTCTGAAGATCCTCCAATGGAAACTGGGGCGCGATGTAGGGGGTGGAGGCACCTGTGTGTAGGGGCAGGCGATGCGAGACGAGGGCTTGGTGCGGCGGCATAGGGCTCGACATTTGGGTGGAGGTGCGACGGGCGATAGAGGGGGCGACCGCAGGGGCGGAGGCACAGGGGCTCGGGGAGCAAGAGGATGTCGTGGATTGAAGGGTTAGAAGTGAAAGGAAATAGTTTCAGGCAGGTGTTTTTTTGCAAGCTTTCGCAAGTGGGAGAGGTCCGTGCATCTCGGCCACATGTGTGTGCACCTGATATGTTGCAAGCATATTGTGCATGTGCGCTTGATATGTCGCATGCATATTGTTTGATTCCTCGGTATTTGAGAACGGGGAGATCATGACAGTTCGGCTACTGAAGTGAAGAGTAGACAAACCACAATTATTTGAGATTTGAGAATGGGGAGATAATTTGGATTGTGCTTGTACGGAGTTTCAGTACTGAATGCGGCGTAGGTCAACAAGAAGCGACTGCTGGTCCAGTCCTGAACGACAAGCCGCAGGCCGCAGCTGCGAGCAGAGAAGGCGGTTTTTCGTAGCTATCTGTTTGTTACGGATAAACAAGCAATCCGGCTGGTACAACTCCTACCAGCACCAGCAGTACCCCGTTGATGTCAACACCACTGCATTCAATGGATGTACCTCACCATCGACAGCATGGATTGACTCTGAACCTTCGTATTTGACAGGATATTTTTCGCAGGATATTTTTCGGTGGAGGAGGGGAATGCTCTTAGGTGCTCTTCCGAAGAGAAATGGCCTAAAATTAATCCACAGATTGATTTTCAGTTACTAGCATTAATTCTCAGATGTTATCAGCACTTCTTTAGGTTTTATTTCCTTAACTTTACCATAGTTGTGCCCTGTAACTGTGTGATGCAGAAAGACAAGACAGCCACAAGAAAATGCAGCAGGCAAGGCAACCAGCCTAAAACATTTCGTGCGCTGGAGCACTAGCAGGTCTAAATGCAGAAATATCATGGCTACTCGCATCTGCTGCCTCTGCTAAAGTGCTAACGCAGAGATAGTAGAAAAGTCTTGGAGGCAGAAATGCCTGAACCTAGTGTGCATTTCAGAAACACGGCGAAGTGAGTGTGTGTAACCATCAAAAAGTTCAGGATAAGAATAACACCAGTGGCCTTTTCCACATCATGCAAGGAAAAGGTGTAAGAAAAATATCTCGAGATATTTTTCTTAACTCTGATGGTATCATTTGGTGGTGTGAATGTGATGTACTGATGTGACTTCGTGCCTATAGATCAAATAGTCAGTCTTAGAGATTGGCATAGACCTAAATATTCTCTTTCATGGAGCCCCTTTTCCCGACGAAACAAAAAAATCTGATTGCCTTTTCAGTTCGCCGGTGTTAAGATAACCAGCACGACATGGGTTTGCAATCAGATTGAATAATGTTGGGATAGTCCCACATCAGTGATGAAATAAGATATATCACAGTTTATAAGGGTGATGGTGTATACATATATCAAACTAATCATTTAGGAGGAGATGGCTCAAAACCTCTTGGCTGTTACTCTGTAGTTGGGCTCGTGGGTAGAGCGGCCCAACGACTTGGGGTCGGGACGCTGGTTAAGCGGGTCTGGGATCGGATGCTAATTTAGCGGTCTAATAGCGCTCTGTATGATTTACAAGTCTGAGTGTGTACTCACCTATCAGGCTAGTCTTTTGTAGAGAGATAACCCAAGACCCATTAGTTGTTGCTCTGTAGTTGGGCTTGCGGGTTGAGCGGCCCTCTACTCGCAAGCCCAACGATCTGAGGCCGGGATGCTTGTTTAGCAGCTCGATGGCGCTGTGCTACAATTTGTATCAGAGCCCAGGTATCCCAGATACATTTTAGACTTCACGGTTGTCGGAGAGCACACCCGATGTGTGAGGGGGAGATTTGTTAGGATAGTCTCACATCGGTCGTGGGGTTTGTTGGAGAGCACACCTGATATATAAGGGCGGATTTGCTGTGATAGTCCCACATCGGTTGTGGGATGAGACATAATACAATTTATAAGAGTGGGGGTGTAACTACCTATTATGCTAGTCTTTTGTGGGAGATAGCCTAAGATCTCTTGGTTATCGCTCTATGCTTGAGATTATGGGTAGAGCAACCCAACGATCTGAGGCTGGGACACTAGTTTAACGTGCCCGAGATCTAACTCAGAAGGTATTTAAGGGAAAGTTTTGATCGGCTGCAAAAGATCATATATAGGCTGGTAAGGCCAAGCAAATGAAAGTCACTGTACATAGAAGGATAAAGCATCATCGAACTGCTGACAATTACATCCAACCAAATGGTCCAAACAAATGTGGTTGCTGTTGTTATTGTTTGCAGGTACGTAGGTAGGTAGCTTGCCACTTGCTTTCCTCCTTCGATCTCTCATATGTTGGACAAAAAATATATTTCACCAGGCTCTGAATCTTTGGAGATTTTGATACACACTATACTACCATATACTAGCCATAGCTTACCCAGACCAGTCTGTCTACTGCAGAAATCAATGTTGGGAGCTGCATGCGGCAATGCAAAACCTTGCTTGCCCACGCACAAATCAAATAAGAAAAATGTAAGAATCCAAACTCTGAGGATACATAATAATAGTTGGCGTTGGTTCTTCTTTGATGCTAAAATGAGTAGGTTGCGAAGAAAAGGAGCCAGGTGCGCGAGCGATTGAGAGTTGGGATGGCCCTACAGATAACGTTAACAAAGTCACAATCTGTCGTGCTTATCAGCACCCAAAGATCGTGCAAATGCGCGCAGTCACTGAATTCTTCTGCAAGATACAAGTAATGAAACTCCATTCATGGGACAACAACCGGCACCTTGGCTGCTTCTTGTTGTAGGTGCTCAGTACAAAAGCGCACCTTCAATTTTGATGACACCCCAGCCCACTATATACTACCAGCACGATCTAACTCTGTGGTGATTGGATATATCAAGCATCACGAGAGGAGACTGAGACTTAAGAATATGTGATATGCTCTATGTTGGAGAAGCATTTCACCACCCGTGTTTTCTTTTTTGTTTGTTTATTTTCTCGATCGGGCGTATCAAATGCTAAGCTAAGTTTGAGAACATTGTTAATTAGTCCGGCAGAGGAACAAGCATCGATCGATCGGGCCTTTACTTAATTATTATTGTATAACTACGACCGGATGCTACGGTAGTTTCGGGTTAACGCCCTCCAGCAAATTAATTAAAGCAATCTGGCGCAATAATCCACCTCTGCATACTCCACTCCTTGTAAAAACCTGTAGTGCTCATAAACAAATATAGTATGATCTTTTTGAGTTAGATTAGTTTACTTGGGAGGGGAGATACAGAATATGACTGCTCATCATCCTTATCCGCAGCACTAGATGAGCTTAGTCTTACAAAGAAGATTGTTTAATTCTTCCAATTGAACAAGCATGCGTGCACGCGTGCGTGCAGTTGAACTTGGTTTGTGCATGGATAATCTTCAGAGACGGGAACATATTGACAAGTACTATACGTTCTAAATTACCCCCACTGTTCTCTCTTTACATTAGCACCTGCAGACACACGTATGTTACTCGTATAAATGGATCGGTGTAACATCCTAAAATTTTATTTTCAGTTAAAAAATAAATTTTAATTATTTTCTGATTTTTTTGGAATTTTAAAAAGGTTTTCCCTATTTATGTTAAAGCCAAAATAATTTATTTGCAAAATTAAATACCAATGTTAAATTGAAAATATTTTATTTAAGTCCAGAATGTCTCAGGGAATTTATGTGATTTTTTATATATTTTTTTGACTTTATTTGCTATTTTCTAAAACTAAGTTGAATTAACTGAATTTTTGAAATTTGTAAACCAATCAAAATTCGGAAAATGCTTTTGGGCTGAATCTCCTCAGCCCATTTCCTTTCTTCCATGTGCGCGGCCCAATCCCTGGCCCAACTCCGCCAGCCCACTCCCTCCTGCGTCTCTCTCTCCTTCTCACTTACAGGTGGGACCCACCTGTAAGCCTCTTTGCACGCCACGTTGCCGCCCACACGCCACCTTGTCGCCCTGCGCACGCCACGCACGCAAGACCGACTCCTCTCACCCGCTCCACCCTCAGCTATAAAAGCTGGCTGCCAGCCCTTGCTTCCTTTTTCCTCTCCCCTCCTTCCCTCTTTCCCTTCTTCTTCGGCGCCAGTCGCGTCGCCTCAACGTCGAACCACCGCTCTGGTGAAGCCCTCACCGCCCTAGCCGTGTCACCATGTGCGCTATCTCATCCCATTCCCTGCAACCACCCCCCCCCCCCTCTACTCGTCTCTAACCGCTGCCGAATTTGTAACTCTTTCTAACCAAATTGCAAGCACCACTTTACAACATATGGACAATACATACTTGGCGGTGTGTGCTTACGGGAGCACAAGTATGCCATACCACTCGAACATATAGAAAAACACAGCACCATCAAAGAGCAAATTCTTGCAAAAATTAGTTCCAAGATCAACTTGTCAATCATGAATGCAGTGCAGATTATGCAATGCATACTAGTACAGTAGTAGGATACTACTAAACAAGTGGCCGATCGGGGCGCCGCTGCTGCGAAAGGAAACATCTACTTTTCAAATTTTGTTTCTAAATACATGTTATTCTACGGTTCCGATGTCACTTTCTACAATCTTTTCCTTATATACCCCTCCCCCTTAGCTATTTCCAAGTTCATTTACTATCATGGCGAGAGTAACACACCATCCGAAAAGTAATAAGTAAGTGATCTAATCAAGAAGGGTAATGCGGTCTTTTGTAGATGCACCTTGGTGGACGTGCAAGAAGCTAGAATGATATGTTTTCAGGAGCGGCTAGGTTGTTAGGACATCTCAATAGTGATTATCTCAGTAGTCTTTTACCTGTTGACGAGGATCTAATAATCCTTAATTAATTATTTATCTGTAATTTTCGTTATAGATAGTAATATCTTTATATTACTCGTAAGTATACCTATTACTGTCCATAAGGGAGAAGCTTAACCGAATAGTCGTAAGTCTTACTGCGACCACCCTCTGGTTGTAAGCCTTTCTACGACCAGCCTCTAGTCGTAAACTTTTCTACGGCCTGTCTTTGGTTGTGGGCCTTCTCTATGAGCACTTTGTGGTCGTAAGTCTCTCCATAACCTGGTCGGCTACGACCACCCTATAATCGATGAAGCCTGCAGACATGTGAGCCCAGTCGATTAGGGAGTCTTGTGCATCGTGTTTAACACACATAGTAGTTAATATAAGCTGTTACTCTCTGGAATAACTGTATGTATTATATCTCTGTCTCTGACAATAATTGCCTGGCGACTTGGGGGTGTTATCTCTCTGACACTAAACTCCATTAACCGGTTCATCATTTGGAACTTTGAGGTGCCTCTTAGCCTAGAGAAACCGCCACCTCTTCGCACAATATATAAAGGCTGAAGTCAGTAGGCAGAAGGAGAGAGGCAATCTGGAGCAAAAGACATTAGACTTTAGTCTTCCTCTTGATTGTAATCAGCACACTCAATACATCAACACAGGAGTAGGGTTATGATTCTCTTCGGAAAAGGTCTGAACCTGTATAAATCCATGTGTCACTCTCTGCGTGGTTTACATTATAGGAGACCCCGTAATATTCATTCGTAAGATCGATAGTAAAACATTGATATCTGCCATGTCATTTAAAATTCTAGTTGGAGGAGAGAGAGAGAGGGTGTGACGAGGGAGAATGTGTCATCTCTTATATAGGAGACAAACTTAACACACAAACTATCGTAAATGGTGAGTGTGTAAAAAGGAAGTTATGGTGAAAATGAATGATTTTATAGATAAATTATTAAAAATATTATCTCTAAGGTTAGTTGTAGATTAGTTAGAGCCTTAATAGACCATCATAAGAGACAAACTATCGTAGAATATATATGCCCAGCACGCACTTGTCGCCGCCTGTGATAGTACGTATCTACCTAGGGGCAGAGGAAGGAATTGAAGGGGCCCATGACGCGCCTGGGAGACAAATGAAGGCCGGTAACAGAATCAGAACCACAGGTGCGCGCTCAATTACCAGTACGTAGTAGGTTAAGCTCAACTTGAGGCTCGAGCTGCCGCTGCCAAGCTGTTAAGGCTGCTCCCAGTGCTCCACTCTGGCTAGTATCTTAAGTCTGCCATGTAGGCAAAATGATGATGTGGCACCATAGTTAATGAAGAGAGAGGGTACTCTAGTATCTAATCTAGATACCGGTTCGGTCTCGAAATCCAACGCATAAAATTTATTGTGATTGCTGTTTCCTCTCATGCATGTAATTAAATGAAACAGCCTAATATATTACACCATAAGAAATCATACATTGGGAAGATAGTATCCTAACACTCCTTATGCACTAAGAAACTGCACTAAGATACTGCCTATTGGGAGCAGCCTAAGCTGTGTCGAAAGCGAGATCAAATAAAATACTACTCCTACGTACTGGTACTGTACTACTAGGAGTTCCATGTTTCAGCATACATGCACATAGCATAGTAGTAGTACTTTGAGAGCCTCCCAGAAAAACAAATACTCTATTTTGGGCTTAGTTCTGCACAGTACAGGAGACACCCTTGCCTTCAGTATTGATTCAATTCCGACCACTGGTTTTGGCCCAATTAGGATCGGAGCAGTGCGCACGTCGAAAACGCAGCATGGCCCAAAACAAGTGGGCGCATGGGCATCCTTCTTCAGTTCTTCTTCTTCTTCTTCTTCACCTCCACCTTTGTTATTCTTTCTCCGGTGATTGGTAGCCGATCGACTAGGAACTATGCTCCCTCAAGAAAAGAAAGGAAAAAAAGGTACTCTGACTATGCGTGAGAAGAATCAGCAGGCTGGACTGAATGATTCGATCTTGTGTCGTTGTCCTTGTCGTACTAGTACACCACGCTAGCTAGCTTGTTCATCTTTTTTTTTCTCCCGGCGCTCCCTACCTAGTCCTGATTCTCGATCCTCGATCTACAGCATTCAGAACCAAAATCAAAGGGAAAAGGCACACCTGACCCACCTTTCTTCTTCTAACTACACTAGTACTGGTAGACTAGTAGTGGTAAGCTAGGATGAGTACGTAATTAACCACCTATACACTGCAGCTAGCTACACCCCACTCCACCCATCCATCCATTACAAGTAAGTGTAATCAAGCCAATTGACATGGTGTTTCTACCGGGCAAGGGGCAAGTTCATCTCGTCGATCGCTGCTCCTGCTGCTTCGGCCTGGCCAATTCCTCCGACTGCGCCCTCGTCGTCGTCGCGCTGTCGCGAGGTGGCGCCTCGGCAGCTTGCTGTTGCGCGCAGCTGCTGGGCGGACGCTGCACCACCACGTCGATGGGCTCCTGGTCGTCGGGCAGCTCGCCGACCTTGGCCGCCTCGCTCGCCGTCTCGCGGCCTTTCCCCCACAGCACCGCGTACAGCCCCATCACGACGAGCACCGCGCCCAGCACGCTCCCGATGTGCAGCTTCTCGGCGAGCAGCAGCGAGCTCAGCACGGCCACCACCACCAGCATCAGCGGGTTGAACACCGACGCGAACAGGGGACCCCGACGCTTCACGCACCACGAAAGCACCACCAGCATCACGCCAGACGCCAGAACACCCTGCGCGCGTGCATTAATCATTAATGAATATATCGTTACTATCATCCGGTGATGTCATCATCTCTCCCGTCTCAGCTTGTCAGCTACTAGCTACATGCGTACCGAGTATACGACGGAGAGGAGCCTGATGTCGAAGCCGAGGCGCCACTGCGCCACGTCCCGGTCGAAGCAGAGCGCGAACGCCACGGACTGCACCGTGCTCATCACGCACATGAGCGCCGTGCTGGAGTAGTGGAACGGGTACTCCCGGCTCAGCTTCGCCTGCAGGATGAGCCACAGAGCGTAGAAGAAGCAGCTGCTGATGGCCAGCAGCGACCCCATCACATGCTTGCTCGGCTCGGCGGCCGGGTGCGCGGCGCTGCCGGCGTGGTGCGTCAGCTTGGCGACGAGGTCGACGTGACTGACCCAGGGCGTGATCTCGGCGCCCTTGTAGAAGGTGAGCAGCATGGCGCCGCCGACGCCGAGCACCGTGCCGGTGACCTTGGCCTGCCCCGACGCAGTCCGGATGGCCATCTTCTCGTAGCGGAAGAGCACGGCGAGCACGAAGGTGATGGCCGGGATGAGGTTAGTCATGGCGGACGCGAAGGTCGCCGACGTCAGCTTCATGCTGGAGATGTACAGGTTCTGTGCCAGCGGGCCGCTGCACGCAGGCAAATCTTAACGTAAGTTGCGTCACAAGCGTACGTAGTAATAGTATTGCTCTGACTCTGACTCTGACTCTGATCGATGCAGCCAGCCGTATCGGACTGGAAAACCGCATGACACAGTCCCCATACCATATGTAATGTGGATGGATACGCGCATGCAGCTGGCAGCCGCAGGCAAGCATCTCGACGTACCGGTGCAGCTACCTGAGCTTGCAAATCAAGCAGGATGACGAAGACGATGACGATGCGATGCGATGCTTACACGTTTCAGGAGGCATTGCTAAAGCAGGGGATTCGATCTGATAGTGGAAAAGGCCTTGCTTGTCCATCATGTCGGCCAGCACAAAGAAGATAGCTAGCAGCTAGCAGAGCGCATCCACGATAGATCGATCGATATACTCCATATGCAACACGATATACTGCCAGTAATGTAAGTAATTATATTCTCCTCCTACTTATGTACGTCTAAGTGGTTGCACCCACCGCATCGCGTGTGCTTAGACTGCTAGTTAGCAGTGTATGACGGCAACTTTCCCCCGGAAAAGGATGGTAAAGTTTTCTCCGCCGGCAAGCACCTCGTGACCGGTCGAGAAAGTGAACATACAGACATACATACAGTATATGGATGATTGATAGATATAGCTAGCTAGCTAGTCCATTTCACATCTCTAAACTCTTCCGAAAGTTTAAAAATCAACTTTGACCTATAAAACCGAACACCCTAGAAGTTTCTATACCAAACAAAATACCCCACCCGTGCCAAATCCAACCCGGTTTTGTGCCAACTTGGCATCCACGTTGATCTGAGAAGGCACTGTAATATCCCTAGCCCACACATCATACTCTGGTGCCTTTCTTCTTCCTCCTTTCCTCTCCCCTCTTCCCAATTCCACATCTTCTCTCCTCCACCCACCGAGGCTAGCACCATCGTCCCCATATCCTCCTCAGATCTTCTTCCTCGTGTGACCTCCACGCCACCACCGCCAAGGCCTGCCCGAATGCCTCACGCGACCTCTCCTCCTGCTCCTCCGTCTTCGGCCTGCCCACCCTCCACCTCCACCTCCGCCAGCCGACCGGTGTCGGTGGGAAGTGACCGCCAAGCCCTTGCCCTCCACTTCTAAATTTGTTGCCATCCCTCCACATCCTCCAAACTCCTCTCATACCTAGCTTTAAGACCACCCCAAAAAGCCCCTAGATGTCCTCTTCCCTTCCTCTTCGAAGCCGACTACCGCCGAGCCTAGCAGCGTCGTCGCTAGTGCGCACCCGTGTGCCGTCGTAGGCATCTCGCCGCCTCGTTGCATTCCTGGCCACACCACCTGTGTCACCACCTCCACATGGGCCTCCTGAGCTTGTTCCAAGCGTCGCCTTGTCGATTGGTTGCTAGTAGTTTGCCGTCGCCAGGCAACCCCATCGCACTGTCAACCTCATCGCACTGTCAACCTCATCGTCACTGGCTCATCACCGGCCATCCACGCCCTAGCTGAGGTCACTTACGGTCTCCCCGTGTCTAGGCGCTGCTCATGCACGTGTTGGTCCGGACTCCCCGTCTCCAGAGCTCTTTGTCGCCCGTGTGAGGTGGTCGTGCATGGGTGGCGGTCACGGCTAGCGCACAACGGCTATTCTCCGAGCTTGTTTTGCGCTCAGGGATGGAGGCTTACCGGCTAACATGTGGGCCCTATCTAACTCAGTTACCATATCAGCAAAACCGCCTCCATGTCACATGAAAAACCGGGTTGAATTTGTTGCGGGGGGTATTTTGTCTAGTGTAGAAACTTCAAGGTTGTCGGGTATCTGGTTTTATAGTTTATGGTTAATTTTTAAACTTTCAGAAGAGTTCAGAGGTATGAAATGAACTTTTTCCTATATATATTATGTGTTAGGCGACCCTGCGCAAAAGCGGTTAAATTCTGGCAGGAAGGCAACAAAGCCAAAGCTACATTCTCGTTGGGGAAAGAGAGCGAAAGAGAAGAAAAGTTTACCCACCCGGAGAGGCCGCAGATGAAGGACAGCACCACCACTCTCCACGTCAACTTTGTTCGGTTCTTCCTGAAATAAAGCATCCAGCCAGCCAGCCACTTATATCAGATGAGACTTGTCAAATGATCACTCCACGAAACTGCAAACTATAATTGCCAAGCATCTGCACATGCATGCCGATCGATATATGCTAATTCTTCAGTTTTTTCCCCTTCTCAGCAGATACAGCTAGTTTGGATATGCATATGAAGGATTTTTTTTTTTTTTTTTAAAAAAAGGCCAGAGCATTGGCATTCTCAGATAAGGGAGTGTGCACCGGATGAATCATAGGACTCCATCCTGGGTGGAGGAGGTAACGACGCCCACTCTTTCCCAAGAATATCTGGGAGGAACTAGGTATTTTTTTTCATTAGGAAGAAAATAGGCATCTATATTAACGTCAAAAGAGAACTTAAATTTAGATGGTTGATACGTGCACCCACACCTCCCGGCTCCCACCGTGGATCTCTCGACTAAAGGAAATTAAAAAAAGAAGAAACACAGCGGTTTTTACCAATACAGATAAATACACGGGAACTATATTCTTGTGAGAAAAAGATAAACAGATGGAAATTAAGTTGCATGTGCTGAATATTTTCCTGTCGATCAATTAATAATACACTGTGAAGAGAAAGGAACAGTTACAACATTTTCCCAGAATGAGCTAGCGTAGTGCAAGTAAGAAGGGAACGAATACATGAGAAAGCAGAGAAGGACTAGCCAGATGGGAGCACATGCAATTGCAAGCAAGACCGTAGCTTTTTGCCACCAGAGGAGGGTGGTCAATCAATACTTATGCGCGACCGGGAAACATGGAGAAAATAAAGAAGACATGGACATCGGCTTCTTCAGGGAGAGAATCAGAGAAGGCGGCCGCAAAGCACAAAAAAGAGAGGCACGGAAAGAAGAAGAAAAGGAGGAGAGATGGAGCATTCTAACGCGAACAGAAGAAAAAAAGAGAAAGCAGGGTACGTAAATTAATCGGTAGAAAAACGATACTCAATTGACGAATACTGTCCAAATGCAACTTGAATTAAGCAAGCAAGCATGCATGCGCGCATAGCAATACTCGTAGTCGTAGGTAGCTAGTACGGTACGGACCTCTCGACGAAGTACGCGAGCGGCGCGAGGACGGCGGATGCGAAGAGGTAGCGGTAGGCGATGAGCACCCTCATGTCCATGCCGTCGCAGATGGCGAGCTTGTAGAAGATGTTGACGCCGGCGAAGACGACCTGGACGAGCACCATGGCCGCCACCGGTTTCATCCCCTCCACCACCTCCCCGGCCCCCATTGCACGTACGTTAATTGGCCGGCCGGGTTCCCTCGATCGAATTTTGCACCTTGTCCTTGTTGTTTGGGGTTGGGGACGGGAGGTGGGCGAGCGAGGAGGTAGAAGATGGACGAGTGTATATATAGGCAGCTGGGCAGGCAGGAGAGGCGAGGAGAGGGAATGTTTAAGTAGGGAACGGAACGGAACGGAAGGAGCGAGTCGCGTGCGCCAAGGGAATGGCCGGAAGATGGAAGAAGGGCTATGAAGTAACGAAGGAAACGACGGAGAGAAACGATCGAGCAGAAATAGATACGGAATTACTACAACGGCCACGAGCAAGCTAATTACCAGTAGCTTCCCGGCATGTGCTACTACTAGCTCGGGGCAGGCAGGCACGTGCAATTTGCATCTGGCCTCCCTTAATTTGTGCGTGTGTCTGCACGCTACTACGTACTAGCTTTCCGCTGTCTGAAGAAGCAGCTTCTTGCGCCGCGCTCCGAGCAGAGCAGAGCAGAGTCGAGCCGATTACTGCTACTAGTTGGCAGCATTATTTCTCATTTCGGGCTTTTCTAGTGAGAAGAAAAACAACTCCTTCAGTGCAAATCTTCTAGCTACAGGCTATAGCTAGTAAGATCGAGGAACAAAATTAACGTACTAGCTAGTAGTCCAATTCTGGGCTTTTTGGCTAGAGAAATGCATGGATAGAATTAGAAAGCTAGCAGGCCTACGACTAGGTATTGAACCTGGAGGATGGAGAGTTTTTTTAAACTATTTAATCATTATTATTATTATTTTAAAGTTAACCTCTCACAAACTTTATTTTCAATTCTGATCTCTTTGGTCACGTCACCTATCGCGGCATGGCTAAAGCCACCACACAAGCCCTCGGCCACGCGCCGTTTCAGCGTGGAGGGTTTGCGTGGCAGTTGTCACACCACAACTCATGGCGTGACAAGCTGCCTTGTCACGTCATGATGGTTAGTGAGACACGACCGAACAATATTCGATTTTGCCTAGATAATTGATTTTGGATTTGTAAATTGTGAAGTGAGCTCATGGTTGAATTTAATTTGGACTTGAATTATGGAATTTCGAATCTCGATTCATCCTTCTCTTAGAGATCGAGCATCAATTGCAACGATTCGATAGATAGTTTATTGGGATAGATGTAGCTAAACAATGCCCCCTAAAAACGTAGAGGAGGTTTTCCCCTCGTACGGCTGGAGAAAATTCTTTGAATGTATGTACACTTGTAGAACACATTTTGTAGAACTAATACATATGGTAGACAACGCTGATGAAAGATGTGTAGGCATCATATTGCAATGATAGGTGGTGCTCGTCGTCACTCTGGGATCGTAGACTGTTTCGTGCCTACTTGCAGAACACACATTTTATTTATGTTGTTGGCTGTCTTGCTACGCGAACACTTGAATGCGAAAAGACGAAGAGATTTGCAGTTGCGAATTGAAATAGACTCAATAACAAAGGTGGGCATTACACGGCACACAGGGTTTGATTACGCGCATAAGAAACAACATCATGCATAATGCAACAAACCGAAGTAGTCCTACTGATACATATGCGCCTTTTTGGAATGAAAATAAACCGAACTACTACGGAATGGCTCGACCTACTGCGTAGACCAGGGCCACTAGCCCTTCTTTGTGTGGTCGTTGTTGTACTCGTCGTCGTCTGTCCTTGCCTTGGCCATCATTTCCCTCTTTTTCTTGCGCTCCCTCTCGCGAGTCTCGCGCTCCCTGCGCCTGCACACCTCGAGACGAGCTTGCGTCTCCCGCCAGATACGCTCATTGTGCTCTTCCTTGCGACGCTCCTCTTCCCTCCTCTCGCGGTCCCTCTTGGCATCCAACTCCTCGCAGTCGAGAGTCTACTGATCGTGCGGGTGGATCCCTTGGTCGATCCATTTGCGGTAGATGGGAGAGGTTGTTAGTGCGTACTTTAAAAGAGATATGGTATGGGAACATACTGTAGCAGGTCCTTACCGACTGTCGATAGCGGGCCGTATCCCAACGACGGTCGGCATAGTCCGAGGAGTAGTTCACGCAATCCCAGTAACGCATGCCCAGGCTTAGCCGCTGCTTGGACTTGAAGAACTTGCATGTAGCTCGGCACCAACAGAGGGGCGGCGCCTCCCCTCGGGCGGGTGTTGCGGAGAATATTCGGTTGGGATGTTCTGGTAGAGGTTGCTGCTATGGGAGGCGGCGTCATTATGGGGAGGTGGCTTCCTGGCACGCTCTCTTTGTTCCTCATGGGCCGCATACTCTCTTTGCATTTCGCGGACCTCTTCCAAGTGCTTCTCCATCTGATGTAGTGTTGGGTTTGCTTGTGTAGTATTCTCTCCCAGAAAAGACCACCTCTTTTTATAAGACATAGGGTATAATGCACCCGGCATAGTGTTGTTATGTCGATCTGAAAAGCCGGTAGGATGGTGTGGTCAGATGCATGTTAGTAGCCTACGAGGCAGAGTGTTGTCTTGTCTTTCTAAAAAGTTGCTGGCGAGCCAGAGTGTTGTCATGTCGATCTGAAAAGCTGGTGGTATGGTGTGGTTAAATTCATGTGAGTAGTCCGCGAGACAGTTTGTTGTCTTATCTTTATAAAAAGTTATTGGCGAGGCAGTGTGTTGTCTTATCTTTCTGAAAAGTTGCTGGCGAGGCAGAGTGTTGTCACGTTGATCTGAAAAGCTGGTGGCATGGTGTGATTAAATTCATGTGAGTAGTCTGTGAGACAGTGTGTTGTCTTATATTTCTAAAAAGTTGCTGACGAGCCAGAGTGTTGTCATGTCGATCTGAAAAGCTGGTGGCATGGTATGGTTAAATTCATGTGAGTAGTCTGCGAGGCAGTGTGTTGTCTTGTCTTTCTGAAAAGTTGCTGGCGAGGCAGAGTGTTGTCATGTCAATCTGAAAAGCTGGTGGCATGGTGTGATTAAATGCATGTGAGTAGTCCGTGAGGCAGTGTGTTGTTTTGTCTTTCTGAAAAGTTGTTTGCGAGGCATGGTGTTGTCATGATAGGACAAGAAAAGATACTAAATCCTGTCGTTACCAGAATTCAAAATAGAAATATTAAAAAAAAGGTATGACATGTTTCAAAGTGAAGAACTCAAAGTGGCTAATTTATTTCAGGTACATTATGCAGAAATCAAAGGGGGCTAATTGAATAAAAAGTCATTTTAACTCAGTGGTAGAGTAATGCCACGGTACTGTCACGCCAGTAGTCCTGGCGTGGCACTACCATGCTACTACGCTACGGTTTGGTCTGTTCCAGAGGGGTTGCAAAAATGCAATCATCCATTCATCAGCTAAGTTCGGTCACACCATGACCCTCGGCGTGACAGGACCGCTTTGCCACGCTAGGATACCTGGCATGGCATAACTGTGCTGCCACGCTAGGTTTTTTGCTGTTCCAGCAGAGTTGCAATCATCGTCAAGTGCCAAGTCCTGTCATGCCAGTACCCCCTGGCATGACATTACCATATTCTCATGCCAGGTTCCTTGGCGTGACAGTAGCTGCTAACATAAAAAATAAAACTTGCACTGGTTCAGCCTTCTTCAAGCACAATAATCATTCTATGCAAGCATTTCATTCAAATACAATCATCAGCAAAATGGTTAATTCAAATGCAATAATCCATTCAATCAGTTAATTCAAACACAACCATCCATTCATCTCATTTCATTCAACCACAATCCATTCAATCAGTTAATACAGACACAATCATCCATTCATCTCATTTCATTGTACCAAAAGAAATTCATCCCATTTCATTCAATCAGGAAATAGCATGTACATGTACATATGCATATATTCAAGAAGGCGCCATACGTCCATTCACTTGCGCTTTCGGCATGCACCCGACCCCGGTGTGAACCTCGCTGCTGGGTGCTGGCCTCGTGTGCCCTCGACAGCGTGGCCTGAGTCGGTTGCGTGGGGCCAGTGCACCAACAAGATCCTCGAGGACCATCTCGTCCGGAAGCCTAGCATCGACATCCTCCTCGTCCCCGCCACTCTGCTCCTCGAAGTCCCTCTTCTCCAAATATCCGCACAACAACATGAACTTTTTGTGAGATCTTCCCTACTTCGACATCCTCGTCCCCATCGCACACACTTTTCCGAATTTAACTTGAGGTTATACCTTCTCAAGTTATTGAAGTTTTCTTGTAGGTCGGGAATGTGATCGCCAGCGTTGATGCTCTTTACGACCAAATCATCAACATAGACTTCTAGATTTCGACCTATCTGTGGATTAAAGGTTTTCTGCGTCAACCTTTGAAAAGTTACACCAGCATTTTTGAAACCAAATGGCATCTTAACATAATAGTAAGTGCCATATGGGGTGATGAAGAAAGTTTTCTCTTCATCTTCTTTACTCATATTAATCTGGTGGTACCCCGAATACGCATATAGAAAACTTAACAACTCGCACCCGGAAGTAGAGTCTACAAGTTGGTCAATGCGTAGAAGGGGAAAGTCATCCTTCAGACAAGCTTTATTAAGATCTGTAAAGTCAATACACATCCACCACTTCCCATTTTTTTTAACCATTACAGGATTAGCGAGCCACTTAGGGTGGTCGATTTCACGAATAAATCCAGCCTTGAGTAGCTTGTCAATTTTCGACTGGATTGGCTCCTTCTGATCAGGTGCGAAACGTCTTAGCTTCTGCTTGATCGGTTACTTGTCAGGCTGGAGAGCTAGCTTGTGCTCGATCACCTCTCTGGGGACTCTAGGCATGTTGGACGCCTGCCAGGCGAATACGTCCTGATTTGCTCGGAGGAAGGAGACGAGCGACTCTTCCTATTTGTGGTCGAGTCTTGCCCCGACCAGTATTTTTTGGGTAGATGCGTCAATATTTCCTAACCCAGACGGTAACTTGGTGCTTTCCTGAGAAGCGCCCTTACCGAGTGGTACCTCCTTTGTCTGGTCAAAAGGCTTTGGTGTTATCTTTGGCCTCGAGTGTTTGACCTGCACGATAGGTGGATTAGCTTCTCTGATCGAAAGTTCATTGACCAGTTCTAATGATTTCCGATCACATGCGTAAGCCATTTTTGATCTCCTCGAACCGTGATGACCCCCTTTGGTCCTGGCATTTTTAAACTCTGATAATCGTAGTGCGTGGCTATCAAGAATTTTGCTAAAGCCGGATGGCTAAGGATTCCATTGTATACGGATTCAAAATTCACCACATCAAATGAAATCTTTTCTGTTTGGAAGTTGTCGGGTCTTCTGAACGTAACCGGTAGGGAAAGCTGTCCTATCGGTTTGGCGGTAGAATCAGGAACTATACTGTGGAAGGCATATTTCACAGGTTTCACCTTTGTCTTGGGAATTTGCATTTTTTCCAATACTCCCGCAAATAAAATATTTAGAGAACTACCTCCATCTATTAAGACTCTATTAACCTTACAGTTATTAATAGTATATTCAACGACAATAGGAAACCTACCTGGTCGAGTCGAAGAGATGGGACAGTCTTCTTTGCTAAAGGAGATTACAGCTTCCAACCACCTAGATGGCTTGACGGTGATCGGAGGCTTGACAAGGTTGACCTCCGCTCCATAGCCTTTAGATGATGCCTTGATTCCTACGAAGAAGATCCACCAAAGATCATGTCAATCGTATATTGAGGCTCCTGGTACTCCATCTCTTCGTCGTCATCTTTGTCCTTCTTAGAGCTTGTTTCCCCGAGTTCGTGTATTGAGGGGAGTGGACCTTTGCCTGCATAGTAATTCTTCAGCTTCTTTTGCTAGGCTCGGTAGGTGCGCAAATCATGCCCTGCCTGCTGGTGAAGTGGACACCACTTCTTGTTCCTCTTGTATCTGTCGGTCGGAGCTTTTGCTTTGCCTCGATCGGTATAATCTTTCTTACCTTTAGTAAACTTATCAGGAACCGCAAGGACTTCCTCATCGTCGGGTTTGTGGCTTTTCTGTTTCTTGAGAGCCTTCTCATTCTTCTTTTCTGATTTATTCAAGCCAGGTTGTGAGATTTTATCTTTTCGATCAATAGCTTCACACCATTTGACCACCTCGCTAGCGGCTGCGTATTTGTCGGCCATGTCAAAAAGTTCGATGGTCATTTGTGGAGGGTTCATTGCGATGTCCTCCGTAAACCATCGATTCTTTAGACCTGCTTTGAAAGCTTGGATGATAGAATATTTTGTGACCTTTGGTATTGAATTACGAACCTGGCTAAATCTTTTGATGTACTAACGAAGAGTCTCATTGGATCTTTGCCGGATTCGGTGAAGATCATCCTCCTTTCCAGGGTGGTCGTACGTGCCTTGGAAATTTGCAGTCAGGAGATCGCAAAGTTGCTCCCAAGTGTAGTCCATCCGACCGATAGGTTAAGTAACCAAGACCGGGTGTACCCTTCAAGTACTATGGGTAGATAGTTTTTCATCATGTTTTCGTCACCACCAGCAGCTCTGATGGCGGTGGTATAGATTTGGAGAAACTCTAACGGGTTCTGAATCCCAATGAACTTATCCAGGTTCGCCGGTCGGAACTTGTTTGGCCAACGTACAGCCTGGAGCCCTGCGGAGAAAGCTCGACAACCTGTAATTGATTCATGGCGCCTTCTCTGGAAGTGTGCCGAATTGTAATCGGTTGGAGACCGGTTCCTAAAGTTGGAATGTCGAAAGTCCGGTATCCTGATTCGGTCGTGGTCGTTGGTATGACGCCTTCGACCGCCTGCTTGGTTCAAATGATGTCGAAGATCATTAGGGCCAAGCGATTGCTCCTCTCGACGAGAAGAGGGAGTGGCTACTTGAAATAGCCTTCTTCCCTCGTGACTCCTTGGTCGAAATCGTCGAGGAGGTTTTGGTATCGATTGGCTTCCAATCCGACCATGCTGCCCCATACTGAGGGAGGAACGTTGGAATGAAGTCATGGTTTGACTTCGTGATTTCCTTTGTTCCCGGTACGCTTCCGTTCGTTGCATGGTTTGCTGGAGAATTTCTGATACTTGACCTACAAGTTGGACAAAACCTGGAGTCTCTGCTAGAGCAGGGTCAGAATTATTTAAAATATTCTGAACACGCTGTAGATTTTGTATCATTACAGAAGGTTCCGCAGGGTTCATACCAGCAGTAGGTGTTCGAAGATCTGAACTATCTCCCGACCTTCTGGTTGGTTTCGTCCGATCCGTTACCCTAGGTGGGGTAGAACCAGGTGAATTAACTAATGGACGTCTATCAGTTCTGTTACCTCTAGCATTTGGTGCTTGATGGCCCGTACCATTTCCACCAGCACATGGTGGCGTGGCAGATTGTGTAGGACCGTACATAGTATTTTGATCTGTATCTCTGATCGTATTGACCTCGTGCCTCCAGCAGCGATCTTCCGACGGTCTTCCATCGTAACTAATGGAGAGCCTTCCAATATTTCTGCGAGGAGTTTCCATGATAGAGAGTGGTCAGATATTGGCACCTCTTGAGATTTTTGTGGTGGGCTTAGCCTGATCCGATGGATTACCAATCGTATGCTGAGCCTTATCGTTCCCACTTGGCCCACAACCAATGGGAGCTTCATTGACACCGTTATCAGATGTCGGTTGGCTCCTGGTATCGCCAGCAGCCGTTGGTGATTACCTGTCAGCCATAATCGCATCGAGATTACACTGATCCTCGGGTTGCAGTGCTGAACTTTTGTCACCTTTTTCACCGGTCGAAAGGATCGGGCTTAGAGAGGTCCTTGGATATTTCGAGCTGGTCGGAACGGCTGGTTCCTCTGAAAGCGTCACTTGTCGTAGCGGTGTATCCTCATCCATCTGGTTGATTTCGCCAATGTCTACGACATGCGAGTCGGCGGAGGAGGAGGATGATGACATCCTATTTTCTTGCATGACGTGGATGCATCCATCCATGTCGAGGTTGGAGTAGTCTGCCAAGTCGAACCAGTTCTCCTCGTCCCAATTTCCTGCCATAGTCGCATGAGATATTATGAGGAGTGAACGAGGATTTGATGAGCGAAGAATTTCTTCAGGAAATCTGCGCCTTCTTCCCCACTCGGTCAGGAATGTGGTGTCAACTGATAAGACAAGCCTGCAATGTTTGAAGGCATCTATGTATTGCCCAAAGGACCAGTACACCCTCCCAAGAACATGTTTCATAACCCCTCCATCAGGTTCCATTCGGTTGCCTTGCCAAGGATAAAACTCCATGCCTGGATTCTTGGCCTGCATAGCGGTTAGGATTCGAGGAAGCAACTCGTAAGCCTCCTTCCAATCACCCCGCAATAACTGCATCGCTCTCTGCTTTGCCCTCCATGCTTTCCTGTACTTCACACGGTACTTAATGAACCTGAAGATAACCTTGATGAGGGTGGCGACGGTCACATCAGGATCGATAGCCACAACCGCGGTAATACGCCTTGCAATGAAATTATCGATCACCTAAAGGTGCTCCCCGGACACTTGTGCGGTCCCACAAGAGTGAGACTGCTTCACTTTCGCTATGTTCCATTGCTTGTCCCTTATTTTGTGCCCCCATACCTTCCATCCACACCCCTTTTTGCACCTCACGGTATACCTCTTGTTCAGATTGGAGTATTGCACTACGAATGGACGATGGTGCTGCACTGAGTATTCTTGTAACCAAACCTTCATATCATCCATGCTTGGAAAGAATATGTTCTTTCGTATTATATCATTCTCCGGGTCTGCAATGCCATTCCTGCTCGCCAACCCATTAGCACAAACCACCTTATCAGCCATTCTGACATCATCGAATGCATACATCAATGGGACCTCACCCATTACACTGCGAAGAACCCGACCTTCCTCAGAGGAGAAAAGCAGTGCGTGGCCTTCGTTTTCGATCGAGCTCCATCCTTCGTCGGACTCCACTTCATGGGGTGTTCCATCGCGGAACACCTCCTCCTCAAGCTCGTTGTTCATTACAGTGCTATTGAAATCATTCACGGGTCGGTAACATGTTGCGACGAAGAAACAGGAGATGACACACTAATGCTAACAAACTCTTCGGAAGGTTGGTCCTCCATTGGGGGGCCTTGCAAAAGATGGAGAGCGGGGTCTAGTTCCTCTGTGTTGCCGTTCACTACATCCAAATTGTTTGGCAAATCCTCAGCAACGATTGTCCTCTCCACCGCCACCTCCAACAACCGGACCTGAGATGCGAGCACAATATCCTTGTATATGTTCCAATCACCGGCGGACAAGATTAGCACCAAACAGGCGTGCACCTTAGAACCCACACCAGCATCATATCGCCCCTGTATTCCGACAACGACCCCAGGCTCATCCCATCCAAAGGTCGACTTAATCCTAGTCATAAGAGTTTGAAAGTCTAGTGATTCGCGAAACAAAAGAACGGTCGCTTCCATGCCACCAAAGTTGACAAAACTACTCATTTGGCTAATCAGCCCACCAGTAAATACACGTACAACTTTGTCCATTACATTCAACAAATTATTGCAAAGTCAGTACTACATGCCATATGTACAACGTACCACAAGTACAAAATATTCCAATCAACATTGTACATAACAAAAGTTGCGTTTCAGTTGACACATGCTAGCAGTTTGAAGGTACAAACGTATGGTTAATTACAGCTTGTTTCCTCCATGTTTTGTACTGTGATAGTACTTTATTGTAGTTACAGTAACGAACATGCTGGTTTATAGTAATCATGGAACAATACGTCTTGTTAAATGAAGTTTTTGGGTTGTTTGACAATGAATGTGAAAGACATAGTCCATAGTAGTCTGGTTCATGTCAATTTTCATTGGAGGGGCAATTGTGATCTGTAACTATCATATTTCTTTGACAGAGATTAACCCTTAATTAAGGTGTGTTAGGCCATACATAGTAAACGAATAACACCAAGAAACAATGAGAGACAAAAAGATCTAAATCCTACACTACCTGAGTCTCTCGTGCTCAGTCACGCTCGAGATCCCATTCTTGAGACCGTCCAAACCACGTGTTTCGGACCACCAGAGCTTGCCTCTGAGTGCGACCTACACTATCCTAGATTCACGTGCCTAAGTACGCTTGAGATCCTGTTCTCGAGACCGACCAAACCACGTGTTTGGGACCGCTCAGGGCTTATTCTTAAGTACGCCCAGGACATCGCTCCTATGTACGCTAGAGCTACACGCTCGGAGTGCTACGAACCACTCATTCAGGAAATCTGATATGCATAGCTGTTAGGTTACGGTTTGGTTGGACATTTCACCGGCCATCCTACCTAGGAGCAGCGGATATGGGCTGCCGACATTGATAGGATCAAGGGAAATGATAGATGTGTGGTGCAGCAGATATGGGCCTTCTACCCCCCCACACATCGTATAGACCAAACAAATGAGTAGACCCCACCTTCGTTCTATCCTTTAGCTCCGAAATGACAGATCGATGTCAATAGGTACTCACACTGAATGTCAGATGTTTTGGTGCTGGAGTAAAGAAAAGTTGGCACCAAATCTCCCGCCAAGGCTAGCTCTATAAAGCTCATCCAACCAACTGAACTCAATCTCCTTCTCTTGTCATCTACTTGTAGTTGTCCCCCTCCTCCCCCCTCAGCGTCATGTCTTAGTTGTCGGGTTCGATAAATCGAAGAGCTGTGGCGCTGGCGAATGTTGGGCACGTCAATTGCCCAAACTACGGGGTCCAAGCAAATGTTCTCTACTACACCGAAGAGAACAGGAGGCGTGTGTTCTACAAGCGTCCATATTTATTGGTGTGTTTGGTTTTTGGGAATGTTGGTATTTGATTTTTTTTTTGTCTTTTCATCACTTTCTTTTCCTATTTGATGTGGATTTTAGGCTAGTGGATGCCAATACTTTCAATGGACGGACTCTATTGATGTTGTAATGGAAAGGGCAGTTGAACGTCTACCAGTAGCTCCTTCTGGTCCAATGATGAACATGCCACCTGTGGAGGAGCACATTGACATGATTCTTGACCATCTATAGTGGCTGGAGAAGCTCGTGTGTGTGTGTGTATACTTCTGATAGTGTATGCAATATGTATGAAGTAGTTATGGTTGTCTTCATAAGTGAATTCATGTTTCCAGGATGGTGTACGCTTATGTTGTACCAGACCTGTATTATGTTGTACCAGACTTGTATAAATTGTAAGAGGTCTTTAACTATCAGCAACTACATTTGTATGAACATGACATGACAAGGAACAATTGCTTTACAATATTCAGCATAGTTCCAGAACATTATAGTAGCACAATATGGCAACAACATAAGTCTAAGTACCATATTTTGTAGAACATTACAAATACCAAAATGAAACTAAGTTATCAAGACAGGTTCAATTCACATTACAGTACCAGAACACTAGACCCCACCTTCGTTTTAGCATTTAGCACCTTTTCAGACCAAACTTTACCCGCTGGAAACCTTACTCGGCCGAGAGCGGGGAAGACGAGCAAAGGCATCGATAGTCCGTAAGGAACCAAGGTGGTGGTAGAAGACCACAAGTCAGCTAGTTGATGACGACCGAGCCGAGCGCGCGGAAGACAAGGGAAAGATAGCCATGGCCCCCGATTCTCCTCCTAAGCGGGTGGTTACTTCTGAGGAGATCCTGAAAGCCTAGCACAGGGTTGCCTTCGGGACTGGCCGTGCCTGCAGGTCTACAGGAGACAAGAGCAAGGCACTGATGGGCCCTCAAAACTGTCTTCTTTTCGATCCACCAGTTTTTTCGATTCCAAAGGGCGCAAATATATCCTACGTATAGATCAGGTTGATGATTCGTGGATGTTGTCGTTTCTACCGTAAGAGTAGCGAGACAAACAAATACACATAACCAAACACTGCGCGCCATGTAATTCGCACATACATTACAAAGTTTTATTGTCAGAGTTGAAATCTCATATTTTAAATTTAATTCCTAAATTATTCTCTATTTAATGTTTTTGTTCTCTTTTTCGAAAATAAACGGTTGTACAAACACTACACTCTGTAACAACACCGTAGGTGCAATTAAACTAATTAAGCACTACAAGATATTACCAAATAACTCAGTTAAAACTTGTAAAATTTGAAGTTGCATTATGTCAAAAATATAAATATAAATTTATTTCAATTATTTCTGCCATTTTTCCCAGGCATCTCAAATGACGTTTTGCTTCTCTGTCACCATTCCAAATAACTATAGAGACCCTTAATACTGTTTGGTTGACGGTAGGACTCCTGTCGTCAATCCAACTATCGGCAGTGGCATATTACCATTTCAAACGGTGACAAAAGCTTATTTTTTTATTTTATTAAACATACATTTATTTCTTTAATTCTATTTTGAAAATATGTTATTTTTTTTTAAAAGTGTAGGGTGTACGTGGTGTACTACGTGGTAGGTCGAGGTTACAAAGCATAAGCGGTGGTGGGTCGAGGTTACACGAAACAAAAGCGGTGCAGGAGGCAGCTTCCTAGGCCTAGCTAGCTTGCACTTCATTCCTAGCTATCCCTCCCTCCCAGAATACTCAGCCCTTTCGACTTTTTTGTCTCTAAAATTAAACTTTGAATCTTAATTTTATACCAATATATTTATGAAATATTATGGGAGTATAATATTATGAAATTATTTCTTACGATAAATCTAATAATGCTATTTTAATAAGATCATTCTAAATATTTATAAAAATATTATTAATCAAAGATTACCAAGTTTGATCGATGAAAGTGAAAGATGGCCAGGATTCTGATACGGAGAGAGGGGGAGGAAGTAACAGAGTACTCCACTACTCCTGGTCGTCCTGGTACTAACCCTGCTCGTCGTAGGCAGCTGCTGTGCTGGGCTGGGTCCCATGCAACTGCTCATTTGCTTTTTTTGTTTGTTTATTTGTTTTTCCAAGGAAGTACACTGTTCACTTAGGTCTTTTTTTATTTTTTAATATTTTTTTTTTTAAAAATATTTTAAAGATAATATCTTCCTAACTTTATTTCTAATTTCGACCCATTTCGCTACACTACAACGCGTGCGTAGCAAAAACACATTGTCACGCCACGGTCTTCGCGTGGCAAACGAGTGTTGTCACGCTACTTCTCTTGGTGTGACAAAACTTAGCAAAAAACGGACGCGTGTTGGCTCGGAGAACTATTGAGACAGGTTTGGTTACGTCACGATCAGTGGCATGACAGTATAGTTTGATCATATCACGGGTCATAACGTGATCAAAGGGGTCAAAATTAGGAATAAAGTTAGAAAGATGTTACCTTTAAAATATTTTTTAAAAAAAGATTAAAAAATAAAAAGACTTCGTTCACTTGGTTGACCAACGCAGACGAATGCAGACAATGGATCGAGGATACATAACCCCTAACCTTCTTTTTAATGTCCTCTAAGGAAGGATTAAAGAAAGATACCTCAGAAATGCATGTGCATGTTTTCCTCAATCTTTGTGCTCACGCGTGAATCACAGAATCAGTATTTTTCTGCCTGCGTACAGTGTCCCACATGCGCAAAATTAAGATTCCATTATATATAATTTAAAATCTTCTTTAACTTAACTAGTTTGAGTTAGTTACATGGTATATAATCACTCTAGTTGCACTGAATTAAAAAACTAGTTCAAACTAGTTTGAACTGAGTTTAAAACTCACTTGCCATAAATATATTAGCGGTATAAAATGCTTGCATACTTAAACTCTAAAATTTGCATCGATCATACACGTGTATCGGATGGTTCATAACGTAGGTGTTAGGCAAGGTGCCATAAAATAAATAAATGAATATATATATATATATATATATATATATATATATATATATATATATATATATATAGGCATGCAGTTGGTTGTCTACTTGTCTGTACTAGTTGGCTAAGATAGCAGTAAAGTCATGTGGAGATTGCATTAAATCTTTTTGTAACAGAATAGTAAACTACAAGTGGAGTCCAATAAATCTTTTTGTAACAGAGCAGTAAAGTCATGTGGATGTGGTAGTAAATTTTTTTTAGTAAATGCACAGAGAGGTTTTTATTTGTGAGACTATATCATTCTGTTACCCTCATCGTCACCAAGCTACCGGTGAAAACCGTTCGTGAATCAGAGCTTCCAATCAAAAGTTATTGTGAAAAGAAAAAATAAACATTCATGTACAAAAGAAGGAACTGATTTTTGCTAGTTAGTTGTCTACTTGTCTGTACTAGTTGGCTAAGATGACAGTAAAGTCATATAGAGGCGGTAGTAAATATCCTTTGCGATGCAGTAAATCTTTTTTAGTAAACACACAGAGGTTTTTATTTGCGAGACTATATCACTCTGTTACCCTCATCGTCACCAAGCTACCGGTGAAAACTGTTCGTGAATTGGAGCTTCCAATCAAAAATTATTTGTACAACAATAGAAAGACACATTCACGTCCAAAACAAGGATCTACGTGGGGTTTTTATTGCGAGATTGGACAATACCGAGACTTTTACCGTCGATCCCACGCGGAAAGCGCGCGAGCTGACACACCTCAATCGCTTAGCGCGGGGGAGCTTGGGCTGGCGCGTAGCGTGGCCCACACGCAAGCACTGAATAGCGCTATCGTGTGTGTGTGTATGTATGTGTGTATGTGTGTGTGGGGGGGAATGGTATGGTACTCTTAGGTGTACGTACTCCTAGGTGTACGTACTCCAACGTCTCATATACCATCTAAATTGTATGATAATACCCCTTTATCAATTTGAGCATACTCCAATAATAATTATAAGATACACCAAAGTGAGTTCCATGAAATTTTTTATTAAAATCCACTTTTTATAGCAAAATTTGTGGATATACTCCTTTATATATGAAAAAGGGTATGTAACAAAAAAAGTCTACAATGGAAAATTTTCAATCAAGGCATATTGGAGTATCTTATAATTGGTATTTAAGTATATTGAAAGTGATAAAGAAATATAATATACTCATTTAAGTGATATATTGGAAGTGGGAGTACATACTTCAGGAGTACGAAACAAGCGTCATATGTATATGTATATGTATATGTGTGTGTGTCTATATATATAATATATATGTGTGTGTGTACGTACGAGGCACAAATTAACAAGCGCTCCAGCTAAAAAAAACCGATCAATACACACTAGCTAGGTAGTACTACTTATATGCTAACGCGCGTTACATACAAAACTATACAGTAATAGATGTAATTTCCACATTATCTAAAAAAGATGTAATTTCCAACAATTAACGGAGAGGAAAATGCAGGGGTACGTACAAATTAAGAGTTGAACAAGAAGAACAAGTGAAGGAATTAACAAAGAAACGAATAAGTAATTGGCGGAGCACGCGTGGACGTGAGAATTCTATTTGCACTTTGCCAAAGTAGCAAATTCCGCATGCATGGTCATCTGCTAGCTTTACGCATAACATATGGATACATGCATACATCGATCTCTTTCTGCTTACGACGCCCCAATTAAGTATTTATTTGAATCCTACCAAGAAGAAGGAGGAAAGCGCAAAGCCTCGAATCTTGATACGTGCATGGATCGGATCGGCGAATGAAAACGATCCATGTCGATGTACGTACGTACCTCAAGCCAAGCCTTTTTCTCGGGCTCGGACCAGGTGCAGTCGCCACTTCCACTTCCACTTCCACTGCAACTAAAGCACTATCGCCATTATTGTGTAGCTCCGGACTTATCAAAGCATGCACACTGAATTGAGCCAGCTGGTTCTTTTTATTTTCGGATTTAGTCGAGTCAGGTTCTAATTATTGTTGTCGATCTGCTTCCAACGCAAGCACTTTGTTTTTCCTAGCTATTACTTTTTTCACGCTTAATTTTACAGTATATTTGGGTTGTGTTGCTAGCGATCAAACACAAGAATATAAAAGTAGAACATGAGATATACGACGTAGTTCTGCACGATATACAGAAAATAATTCCTTTATATAGGGAGAGGTGGGGTAGCTTTATGATAGAATAAACCATACGAGACTAAACTACCCTAATGGATCTCGTAGGTCGACTGCCCCTAATAGGTTTTTGTTTATGTAAAGTATTTGCACAATCAGACCCACTAGATGAGCTGATATACAACAAATGTGACCTTTTAGTTTCATTGATGCATTTGCTTGCACTTTTCTAAATTAACACACCAAGACCAAAAGAAAAGAGAGTGTGTGTTCAAGCTAGCATCTTGATATTCACCCCACTAGCTACTCCCTCTGTATCACATTATCTTTTCATAGCCCATCATACGCACGCACAGACCAACGGACAAATATATTGGATGACATAGATAAATATAGCGAAAAGCAGACGAAATGGTAAAGTATAGACAAATCGTGTTTCCTGTACGTGGTGCGCTTCGACATGAATAGATCAATCGGGGATTCCTTTTGCAGCTAGCTTGCTAGCTAGGTATCACATGCATTGGCAGGTTCAGTCGGTGCTTCTACTTCGATGGGATCCGATCGCGAGGAACACACTATTGACGGGATCAATTTCACTGTAGGAGAATGATCAAATACTATGCAGACGTGCACGTCCCGTCATACATACGTACATGAACAGTATGCTACAGCAGGTTCTTAAGGAATCGTTCACTCGGCTACGTACGTACTCCATTTCAAGTATGTGTATACGAAATGCAAGCTACAGTGTGAAGCAAAGAAGGGTGTGTAAGCGCCTACATGGACATGTTTGGTTACCTGGATGCTTCTAGCATGTCTTAAAAGAACAATCAGGTTAGGTTAGGCTAAGCCAAGTTCTTGGGATACAATTGTCGTTCGTTTGGTTGACTGGTTGTGATTAGACTGTATCTGTAGAGATGTTGTTTGGCTAGTTGCATTAGGGATGCATGATGCATATGTGTGAAGTGGAAAAAGCTGTTCGCGGAACTTCTAAATTCTAATTACGCATCGAATAAGAGTGCAAGTTGTGTAGCCAAAGCAGCTTTGATTGAACCTTGGCTTTACGAAAATGAGGTAATGGCTCGACCGTATGGTAGTGTCGGACCCGGATTTCGAAATCCAGAATCTTCTGTGAAAACCATTGCACTATTTCCTGGATCAGTAGATAGTACTCACAGATATATTACTGAATCAATTCATATAAGACGTAAACCAAACCATACGATAATTTACAAACATCAGAGTCACATAGACCGCATCGGGTCAACTTTTACAATAAGGGCCGTATAGACCAAATGATTACATCGCAAAAGTAGCGAAGGCAACATGCAAGCGACTGGGGCAGCTCGTGTACGACCGATATTACCCAAAGATTTGGATAATATTGGTTGTACGCAAGCACCGACTGACACTACTACATACAGCCTCATCACAGACGGTTCAAAAACCGTCCGTGATACGTCATAACACAGACAATTTTTTGTTGAAACCGTCTATGAAAACATGGTATCACAGACGGTATCCATTAAAAACCATCTGTGATACGTAGCGTATCACAGACATTTCTATTTAGAAACCGTATGTGATATTCTTAAATATCACAGACGGTTCTAAATAAAACCGTCTGTGGTTTTTAATGGAAGCCTTCTGTGATACCATTCCTTCACAGACGAAACCGTCTGTGATAGCTCATTACCCTAACTACCTATTTATTTATTTATTTATTTTTGGCTAGCCTCAAGAATTGCTAGCCATGCCCTCTGAAAACAAGCATGCAGAAAACAAATACATCACAGATAATCAATTGTTGACAACTCAAAGTGATCATTACTCAAAATAAATTACAAAAGAATTTGTTCAAGTATTCTCGCTATAGTTACAATTGGATTACAATTGAATCAATTGTTTGCACGTGGTTGAGAGGTGTCGACGGGGTGAAACTTTGGGTTGGCGACAGAGTAAAAGTCTCCGTTGGGGTTAATGATAGCTGTCTTGATGAAGGCATAGAGGTTCCCTCGAATGTACATGATTTCTTTCGCAATGAGTGCATCTAATTCTATCATCAAGTCCTGTCGCTAGCAAGAGTAAAGTGGTAAGCATATATATTTAAATTTATAATTCGGAAATAATTATTTCGAGATTGACAAACCTCGGGATCCTTCGTCTTAGCACTAATGATTTCGTTGCATATGATGGCAAACGTAGAATACACATAGCTCATCATTTTTTTTTTGGGTGACCTTTGCAAAAATAGAATTACATATATAGGTATAGTTAGTTCGAGACGCATTATTAGGAAGTATGATATAGCATTATTGTGTTGTAGCGCATAGGAAATTAAATCTGTGTGTCGATGTGTCGTTCGATCCCCCCCCCTGTATAGTCCTCCCCCATCAACATAGGCGGTGAACGACCTATATGATTCCAACAAGTTATCATCGGCCATTTCAAACGAAGGAAGACTACAATAGAGTTATGTATGGAGAAAATGATCATACCTGTTGAGTATTTCTGTAAGAATGGTGAAGTCATGTTGTTTGTTAATTAGGGAATCAAGGTATATTTCCTTGTTCCTCTTTGGTATAATGACTAAAAGGATCTAGTGGTACCTACTCATGTATGTCGCTATAGTCATTAAACCTAAGTTCGTGCTGCGTATAAAGTACAAATAAAATTTATATAGCAAGTAGTAAAGCACTAACCCCTGGTTGTAGGGCATCAGTAAGTAGTCCTTGTTGTTCTGACGAAATGATCCCGTCGTTATGTATTTCTCGACGAAAGATGCGTCTGTTTCAATGGTTCGCATAGAGACCACGTGTGGGTTGAGGAAACCCATCGGTTCGGACCATTCCTCGGCTTTTTTCATCAGTATTATGTGAATGCAGAACTTGATTGTACACACTTACAGTTTCCAACATCGTACAAGCGAGGTGTCGAGGGCAATGAGGTTGAATAGGTCGTATAAGTCGCTGAAGTCCACGACGAAGTGGCCCGGCCTGTTGAAGAAATGTTCATCCTTGTATCTGACAGTGATTCCAGTCTCGCACCCCTTCTTTTCGGTCTTCCGCATGTACTAGAGATGCAAAGCCTAACAACCTAATCCAGCGCGGGTTAATACTGTATCGGAGCACAACGGTTTTCCGATGGAGTATTTCGAGGGATTGGGAGGCACCTTAATGTTCATCGATTTCGATTTTGCGTTAACGACTTGCCCACTACACGTCTTCCTGCGAGATGACTCGGGAACAAGAAAAGTCGGGAACCGATACGACGACACGCTTTTCTTGTTCCTTCGGCATCTTCTCGACGGGAACCGATGAGGTGGCCTTCAGAGACGAAGGATGAGGTGGAGTCATCGAGGGTCCCGTTGGAGAGGAATGGTCATGTCGAGATCGCGGCACTGCTGGCTCTAGGGCGATGTCCTTCTTGTGCCACTGGATAAAAGTGTGCATGGCATCCCCTAGTGTTCTGATGTCTTCGTTTGGACGAATCTGCAGCGGGACAGCCATGAAATTCTCATGTACCATATCCACTTGGACCCTGGTGTAATCCTATGCCAGCTGGGCACCATGCTGCACTGTCCCTTCCTGGCATGGATACGCCATCCCCCACCCAGACTCAATAGAAATGGACTCAATCATCCTCACTTGGAGCTTGCAGGGCGTCGGGTCCTACAAAACGATACACAATTAGCTAAGGCGTCCTATAGGTCTATCTTTGGAGTATTCCAGAGATGTACATTACCTTGATATCATCAATAGGTAATTGGACGTCATCATGTTCAGAATTATGTGTGGACGCGACGCTACTCCGATGTAGAGGAGGACTGGCTCCCAAATTAATGGGGGCGGCTTGCGACTGGTTCAGGAGTTGATTCATTTGATCCTGCAATTTTGTTATCTGTCCTTGAAATTTTGCAGTAAGCATCTGTACCAACCGGTCCTCGTGCTCGGCCTTGGATCTCTTCCTACTCCCATATGTGTCGTAGTCACCTCAGAATCCATAACTCCAAGGTACGTTAACCCCAAGGCCTCACGTGCGACCCAGGTGCTCCTTGTTTCCCAGGACCATAGATAGTATATCCTTCTCCCTGTCTACTTGGAAGGAGCCTTGGGAAGATTGGGCAGTCAATTCATGCTGCAATAGGTCATCATGTTATTATAGACACTATGAAGTTATGGACTTTTTAACAATTAGGTAGTTCGACATATTTACCAGACGTTGGGACACTTCCTGGTCTGCCTGGTTTGTGAAAGAGATGCTGCCCGAAGACGAGACTTTTGCCCTCGCTTTTAACCAGCTTAGGGCACGCGGGTCTGTGATCTCAGGAAATGGCCCGGTTGCGTTATCATCCTCCGCCGTCTATTCCATGGATTTACCCGCGTACCCAGTGGTGCCAAGTCTGTAGGGGTGAGTGTTTCATGTCTGGAGAGCTTTGTGCGCCGCACTTTTCTCCCGAAATTCGGCCGTCGTCTTCATAGCCACAAAGGCGTCCCATATTTCTCACTTCAAGAATGGATACTTCGCAAAGGGCGCCCGACCTATGTTCACGTACTTCGTGACAAGCTTGCTCTTGAAGGTCCTCCACGCGTGACACATCGCGGCGGCGCTTTCTTTGTTCCACACGTGCAGTCTGCATACGGGATAGTGAACTTGGTGAAAGTTACATCCCACGCGCATCTCTCTACAGCCGTCAGAGACTTCCAGCTTGGTGTGGTGATGGGGACTCGCTCCCTTGCAAGTATCCCGCAGATGGTCCGGAATCTCGCCACTGATCTCTAGGGACTCAGAGGGATACCAACGTCACTGACCTCCGTGATGATCAGTCGGTCCGCAGGCAATTTCGATTTCCCTCTGCCATCTCGCTTACGTATCGCCATTGTTGGACATCCAGACGCATTCGGCAACGTCGGTGATGGCGGCGAAGACGGTGCCTCTGCCATCTCGCTTACTTGCTATCTATATAAGTTACATACGCCCAAAAGATTGTTGCAAGCATTTAAATGACCAAATCAACATATACATATGAAGTATCTCCATGTCATTTAAAATGAATAATATGCTCAACATATACCACATGTATATTAAAGAAGTCAGCATAAAGCTAAGAGTATTGATGTTAAAGAGTGCTCTTAGTACATCAGTCAATATATCTTCACTAATCAAATTTGACAATCATCAAACAGATCTTGAGCTGAACCTACAACTTTCCTATTGGATTGTTGTAATATGTGCAATATTAGCAAATAATCATAATTAATTCCAGCATAAATATGAAACAATAAAGCATTAATCCAACAGTATTTAAATGACCAAATTAACATAATCAAATGTAAATCATTCAAGTCATTTAAATTAGCACATGTATATGAATGAAGTTAGCACAGAGCACAAAAATTTAAAATTAATGTGATGTGACGCCCTGTGTCATTACCCCAAGGGTAATAACACTTAGGCACACGGATTACTATTTGTTTGCCCAATATAACAATGCTCCAACGAATAGTAAGCCATTTATCAGAGTTACGCAGCAGAACAATAAGATAGAAACTGTACATCTTTATTACAGAAATAGCCACACAAGACTATGGTTCTTATTACAAGTATTACACAAATACAAAAGGGAACATCTTTGCTTCTCTAGCCTGCCCTGAGTTACTGGCCACCTAATCATCCCACGTGTCAAAGATGGTGACCATCTCGCCCTGGTCATCATAATCAGCGCCTTCCCTTCTCTTTGTTGCGTTGGTACTGCAAGCTCCTCATCCCACTCGGGATAGCTATGGGATTTGGATCTAAGCAAAGGGAGAGATAGCAAGAGTGAGTACTATAGTGTACTCAGCAAGCATTAATAGCTAAAATACATCTGATGACTCTATCTCTTGTCCTTATCAAATTCCTACCTCATCTCTTATTCTGAAAATAGTCATTGAAACTTAGGTTGCAATTTTAATTCCGAAAAGACTACTTGATTACTCGGAGAGAAGATAGACCTCCGACGGTTCCCGTAGACTCTAATCCAGGAGACTGGCATGAATTCATGATTTGATAACCTTCTTGAGCTTGTACCACTTTACCATAGTCATTCTAAACTCTAAATGAGTCGGGTCCCCTGCATTTCCTTTGATGCGGGTTCAAGTTCAGAATACAGTACGTTTTCCAATTACGTGATTAAGTCTCCACCCATTACCTTTCGTCGGTGCTGATTTAATCACGTTGCTGACCTCGTCATACACCGAGTTTCAATAATGTTGGTTGAGGTGGCTATCATCCGTGCTCAACACTCTACCTTGGGGCGGCTCTCTTCTGTGCCCAACACTCCAATGTGATCCATTGTGGAGAATTTAATTATGTAAAAAGGTAACATTTCTGCCCGCCGGAACGGGAAAATGGTTGGTATTGAATTACGGCCTCTGCCCGAGTAAGAGTTTTGTTTGTCCTTATATTATAACGACCCGTAAAAAGGGGCCCACCTCTTACCTCATCGTCATAAATCGTAAATCGTGTTTCCTACTTTGGGTCCCCTTTACCAACCTAGTAATATTACTCTGCTTTCATTTCATTCCTCACTTCTCAATTCTTCTCATTTCTATCATCTTTCTTATCTTTTTCATCTTCATCTCATTTATTCGATTTGGTTTTTGAGAAATAGTTTTGATGCAATACATATAAGATAGAGCAAGATACGGTTTATATTTAATATAGCTATGTTAATGAACAAGGGAGTAGCTTGCCTTCAGAACTGTAGAAAAGATTGTCACTGATGAAGGCTGTATCAACTATCGTGGCCTGCGTCGGCTCGTCTGCTGCAAATACGCAACGGAGCGAATAATAAATAATTTAAGCCAATACTTAGTGTCATTTTGGTGTTATTAAAGTACAGTAGTTAGTTGGTCATTCTTTTTAGCAGATTAAATAATAACAATTTTTCGGGTTCTTCGTTGTGTTAGCACTCCCCGCTACGGTCGTTCTCGTATCTCGGCTCTAGGGTTAGGATTGCCGATACTCACGTTTTATCGTATGAGAAGAATATTCTATACATGATCCCATCTTATTAAGTCTATAAAATTTATTCGTGCATAACTAAGTCTATCAAATTTACGCGGCAATTAAACGACTAACTTGATTTTATGCCCGTGCTAAATAAATGAACCTTCTTGAAATAAATTATCTCTAATGCTCCAAATTACTTATTTACTTACTTTGGGAGTTTTATCGGCGACTAACTCGAATATGAGGTCTCAAGTTAATTTATACGCACTTTCTGTCGTTATCTCCTACCGAACAATCTACCGCTAAATATTCTAACGTGGATTAAATAACCTACCTTACTGGCGACTCCAACGAAAATCGCATTTATACTACTAATTCAATTTCTCTACCTATTTCGAGTTTTACAATAATTTCTACAAAATTTTCCTCTTTCTTAATTTTTCTTTCCTTCCTCAACTTTCTTTTTCCCATTTTCTAATTATTTCTTTCTATCTTAACCCTAACCGGCCAATACCTATCTTACCTATCTGCTCCTATTCCCATTTCTTCCCTAACCCTCCATCCTCTCCTCTCTCTCTTACTCCTATCCTGGCGCCGCCACCCCTACTCCCTGGTTCCCTACGTCCGAGTTTGCCGGTCCCTGCTCCTCCCCCATGCGGCTCGGCCCGATTTCACTGGCCTTGCCTCCGGTCCTGCACTGCCCGGTGGTGTGCCTGCGTCCCCGTGGCTTCGGCCACAGCTCATTGCTCCCCTCAGGCTTGCCGCCGCCACCTCCCTCTGACCTCCTCTCTCTCCTCCCGGTGGCTGGCCTTGCCAGCCTATGCCCTACCCTCGCGCCTCGCCACCTTTCATGGCTCCCACCGGTGCCTCGGCTGGCCCGACCTCCTCCACGCCACCGCTGCTTGGTGCAGGTGGCCCGGCCCGACTCGGCCTCCGCTTCTGGCTCGGCTTGGCCCCATGGCAGCCTCCGGCCATGCATGGCTTGCGGCTGCCGTGCCCTCTGGCTCTCCTAAAACCGCTACCCCCTCTGGCCTCCGGCCTCCCCGGCGAGGCCGGGAGGCCAGCGCCGGCTCAGCTCCCTCTCTGGCTCGTCTCTACCTCCTAGCCCTTCCCTGGCTCGGTCCTAAAACCAACCCGCTGCCTACTGACTTCCCCTTTGCCAGGTGTTGGTTCACTAAAATCCTAAAATAATTCAAGGAGGTTCCTGGGATGTGCTAATACTCAAATAAAACTATTTCAGGATTTTATGAATTTGTTTCCTATTTTTTGCTATTTTATAGATCCTGAGTCTATTCGGACCGTTCGATCCAAATCGGACGGTCCCGATCGGAGGAGACGTTCGGACGGTCCGAACAGCCCGGGAGTAGTGGAACGTATCACAGACGGTTTGTCAATAGAACCGTCAATGATAATTCACAGACGGTTTTTCTTGAGAGCCGTCGGTGATACCAGTGATTATCACAGACGGTTCGTTAATAAAACCGTCTGTGAATTATCACAGACGGTTCTATTAAAAAAATCATATGAACCGTCTGTGATAGGCATGCGCTGCAAATGCCTGCTCCCGACAAACCCAACACAAACGGTTCCTCTTGAACTGTCTGTGATGAGGCGCCCAGGATAGCCCCTTTTGTAGTAGTGTGAGTCAGCTAGACTGAGGTGAAACCTAGACTAATAGAACTAAACTACTCTTCGTCATTGCCTTGTCCGTCGACTTATGGATCTTCGTAGTAGGCATAATGTCCATGATCCGTGGGTTCTGAGGGTTTGGGGGAAGAGAGCGAGGGTGAACACAACTTTCGTTCTTGTGAGCCAACACACAGAATGCAACAATATACATGCAAAGCTTAACAAGGATGGCTCCGGTTCTTTTATTTGCTAAAGGCAACATTTTTAATTACCATTATTAGGAATTCCTATCACTTAGCATTTTAACCAAATTGTATTTTATTAAAGTGAGTAATTGTGCAATATTAAATACATCGAAGGTTACCTCCACCTTATGCTTAACTTTAATTGGGGCTACCTCCACCTATTAACATCACTGGGTATGACCACCCAGGAAAAATACAATTTCAGGGCTAGGTGAACCCGACAAGTTTTTCAACCCACCCACAAAGATTTTTTTAAATAGAACTAACTCTAATAAGTCCCCATGCCCACCTTTGACCGTAGGCACGGCTGTTCGAACAATTTATACTCTGCAAAGACTGTACACTTTACCCACAAGAGATAATCGTCTTGATATGCACACCACAAGGCCTTTACAAGGCATCCCTCAGTATTAGTTACACCCGCTAAGGTTTCACCTGAGTAGGGTTATGCTCATACAGACCCGTCAAACCTTACCCAGACCCCCTCTTGCGCCATATGACTTACGCTCACACAGACCTGTAAATCGTACACCCCAACCCGTAACCACGAAGGCTTACACCGTAGCGGGTCCTCCAATGGTGCAACTCGTACTAATGCACACAAATTATTTAGCCAGGTCGACACCATTATAGACTTGTGGTTGTACTATTTTACATTGAGAGGTCATCACAGGATTAAGTCCTTAGAGTTATCTGAGTGATTCATACCACATACCACCATTTCTCGTGTTACATCCACACCAACCATCATACCATCCGCCCAGATGTGGTAATAGTAAGTTATTAGGGTTTTGAGGAGTAAAACTAGATTATCTCAAATATTTCAATCATGTACCTCTAATGACTGTCCAAAACCATTTTATGTTTCAAGAGATGATGATCAGGGCAATTAATGCCCTGGTACTTAAGCAAGACTAGCATGTCGCTTAAGTAGTACCTATAACTAGTAAAGTTACCACTTAACATTTAGGGTGACAAGGATTTAGGAATTCAAGTGTCAAGGATGATATATTAATATTTAATTACCAAGTAGGTAGGTAACTAACTCTTAAAGATTTGACATACATTTGCATAAGGAATTAAGCATGCGATTTCTATTTTAAAAGAATATAATTTGCATAAAATGTAGGTTCAACATGATCAAAGTATTGACTCTCCTGGATTGAAGGTAAGAGGGTCTTGATAGTCTTGAGCTTGGTCAAATTGGAGATCTTCTGCTTCTGCGAATTCTACTCGATCGGACGAATGCGCCGGAAAAAGAACAACAAGCAAGCAAAATAAAGAAATACTAAAGAAATAATAAATGAACTCCAAATTGAACAAAGCTACTGCTATTAGAAAGAGCTTGAATTTAGATAAATTTAGAAACAAATTTCACTTAAACCGAAGTTAGAACGAGGGAGAACGGAACCTCCGAAGTTTGGATTTGAAATTAAATCCAAAAAGAAAAGAGGAGAGAGAGAGACTCTCTCTGACAGTGGGGTCCGCTGAACAGTGCCTCGGTCCACAGCACAGTACGTGAACCGAAATTCACCAGTGTAGGCGCGAGGTCCACAGGGGCTTCCACTACCACGGGGCCCACTTGTCAGCCTCCGAAGGGAAACCAGGTTTTAATTAAAAGCATTAACTGTTCCTCGGGCCCACCAGTCAGTGAAACCGAGCGGCATTTAACGCAATAATTAACTCGGCTAATCAATAGCTTTGCCCTAATGACTAATAGTGATTCGATAATTAAAACGCCGCACAGTGCTTGTCTGACCTTCGGACAAAACAGAGCAGGCGAGGGCAAGCGCATCTCGAGCTCGTTGCCGGCGAAGGTGACCACGGCAGCGGTGACCAAGGCCTGAAACGGGTTGCCTAGAGGACGACGGTCACATGGGTGCCGGTGGTGGAGCTGGTGGCACGTCGAAGCGACGGCGCGGAGCGGTGGTGATGCAACGACCATGGCAATCAAAGCGAAACAATGGCACCCGGGGTAATGAAATGTGCGCATCAGCACCATGGGGTCCAAGGAACTCGTCGGAAGCAACGGTGGAGCTTGGGGATGCACGAGGCGAGCTGATGTCAATGACCGAGGCGGCGGCAAGGTAGGCGACGCGGGGAAGATTGCCAGGGAGGAAGAGGATGCTCGGGGTTGCTTGGGGTGTCTTCGGGACGTCAATGTGGTGCTCGTGGTGCCGACAATTTGACTAAGGCGCAGAGAAGCTCGAACGGCGTCGGAAGGGGGCAAATCGGCTGGAGACGAGGAAGAAAGTGAAATCGAGCACTCCTGAAGATCAAAGGAGAAATCAAGGTAGGGGGAGTGTTTCTCAGGCCTTGGAACACAAGGTGACACAGGTGTCGCTGGGAAAAACTCACTGGAGACGAAGAAGGACCAATGGGGTGCGGCGGCCAACTCGGGGAGCTCGAGTTCCTTCGGGTGCTTTTGGGCGACAACGAGTAAGAGTAGGCGGGGAGGGCAAGGGGAAGCTGAGGGCTTCTTATAGCCGGGAGGAGGAGGGGAAAGAGCCGTTGGAGCTCTGAGGGCGCAAGGTCCCGAGGTGGCAACCGGGCAGGCGGCGGCTGGCGTCATGGCGGCGACTTGGAGGCCGGATCGGCAGTGAAGCGGGCGATGGCGGCGGCAGATCGCTTGGCAAGTAGGTAGGAGCTGCGACGGGCACGCGTGTGCGAGCGCAGAGAGCGACCGGCGGGGCGTTGACAGGCGAAGCTCGCACTTGACGCGTTAGCCTTGGCGAAAGCAGTGAGAGCTGCGGGAGCGGCTCGGCGATGAGCAGGGACGAGGAGGCGAAAGGTGGCGCGCAGCGCGGCGCATGTCGAGCGCTTGTGCGCAAAGACATGGACCGGGCGCAACAGGAGCGCGTCCTGGACGGCACGGGCGTGCACCAGGTTGGCATGGGGGAGCTGAGCTGGCTTGGGCTGGCCTGGGCTGGCTGGACCAGAGAAAAAGGGAAAATGGGCCAGGCCCAAGGGGAAAGGAGAGGGAAAGGAGAAATGGGCTAAGCCTAAGGAGGATTTTGAAATCGAAGTTTTGAATTGAGAGATTTTGAAAATACAACTTAATTTGAATTAGGTTTTTGGAACTCCCAACTTCTAGCAAAAATTTAAACCATCCCTAAAATGGAATGTTACAGGTGGTACGACCACTGTTACTCTCCCATGCATAATTTTTTTTCGTGCGTGCGAAGCGCCCTTCCTTTAATTTGCTGAAAGAAAAGATGCACATGCACTGCACATAATTTGTAATAGCATGTAGCAGTATCTCCCCCTCTCTCGTTCTTGCAATGGCAGATTGGGAAATTGACAATCCATACCTGAGACCAGTGGTACGTGACCGAATTGGATGGTAAGTTTTACCAATCGGAAGAGTCCAACTGCATGCAAATAAAGTGCTAAAGAGTGGGCACGTGGGTGATGCTCTCTCTCTCTCTAGCAGGCAGTATGATGGAGCTGCCGGTTACGTGGGTACGTGGAAGCAACGCGCCCATGGGCTAGTGAATGAAAAATAGATCGTTAGATCGAACTATCAATGTGTAGATCGAGCAACCTTCAGACAGCCTCTTTCTGGCTCATAGACGCTCAAATCTTATGCCTGGACCTGATGGCCTGCCTAGAAAGCAAGCAAACAGCAACGGGCAGCCTCCAGGATGCACTCCCGGCCAGAGAGCGTGGCGTCAGGCTTGAAAGCAAAGGGGCCCTAATACACTAGTAGTAGGCAGCAGCAGCGAGGTAGCCAGGCAGGCCGGAGAACTGAAGTTTAATTGACGTACTGCTAGCTGCATGCATGCATGATTCCTTCATCCATGCACCATGGTCGATCAGTACGTATGTACATATAGTACGTTGGATTACATGCGCACGTACTTACTGTAGCAGTTAGAAATACCTATATATATATATATAGTTATATAGTTATAGTTATGAACATTATATGTATATAGTCACACGTATTGGTTGGGTCATGTAGGCAGGCATATCCTCGATCGATCCATCGATTCGATTAGGTAGGCATCACACCGGCCGATCTCACACGTGATATGTTAGTTTGGTCCTACGTATCATAAAGGTTTGGTGTAATTCCTTTCGACCTCTATCTTCTTTTCCCTCCGGTTTCGGGAAAATAATTCCCAAGGAGGAAATTAAGAGAGAGAGATTACACACGTGATATATATGTACATGCCAGGGATTCATGGCATGCTACCTTTTCTTTTCCCTTTACAGAGGGATTAGTACGAATCAATCTTCCTCCTATCATGCACCATATGCATTCTGAGCACGTGCTGCAATTCCAATTCGGTGGATGCGTTAGGCGCGTTTTTCCTACCAACGCAACACGTACTGTGCACTGTGTAGTGTGCTGCGCCAGCCAACCGCACCGCACCACCAAACCAACCGGTGAATGATTGAAGCGACCAGCTTCTTCTTTCCGCAAACAGGAAAGGAAGAGCGGCGGCGGCCGGCGAGGCGCGATGCCTAGGAGAGGACGAGGGGATATTCCTATAGGATTAGGAGGCGGCTAAAAGTTTCAATGGTGGAGGCGAATATATATACGAGTACTATTCAAGGAGAAGGAGGCGACGGGCAGGTCCTTTCTCTCGTCTCCTCCTCCATCGCCAATCCTTCCTTGAAGATTCTTCTTCTCGTCCGTCGGGGAGGACCTAGGAGAGCTACGTACACTATGGCTATGCAGGGGGAAGACCCTGCCTGCCCGTCCTACGGAAGCGACTCCCGTCCTTCCACTCCACGCCCATCGCGCTCGCAGATCAGTGGAAGAACAAGAAGTGGGATTGCAAGGTATTTCTTGCCCTCCTCTCCACCCCCCCTTTCTCTCTGTACGTACCTATTTGCAGGGAATCCTGTTCTTGTTAGGCAAGGATAAGGATGCGGTAAGAAGAATGCGGCAAGAGCAAAAGTCACAGCTAAATTGCTTTGTTGGGCGATCATGTGAGGATTGGATCGTATAATCACCGGAACCAAAAAAGGATCAAATTAAATCGGCACAGTTCGATGATAACCGACAGCTATAACTTTCTACGCTGTAGCAATGCCCAACTAGTTGCATTTGTTTTGCTTCATACGACTTGTGTTGCTCACGGATGCTTATTCCGCAACACAAGTTTTGGATCCCCAAATCAAGCATCCCAACAGGATGCTCAAAGACATAACTACACATTTGAAATGTAGCACTAGTTGAATCTTGAACCAGCTAATATATATCACGATTGATTATGGTTGATGGGTTTCAGTAAGTTCAGTATGAACGATGAACCTCGATCCACACATAACATATCTAAGCCTGGCTAGCTTCTTCCCTAGGCGCCATTCAACCTGTTATATTACGTTTTCAATTATCATTTCAAGTAACTACACCATGTGAAGTACCTCAATACATGCTCATTTGACACTGATTTTTGTACATGTTCACTAGCTATAGGTACTTCCCCCCTATTCGTCTTGATAGGGTGATACATATGGTTTACAAGATCGTTTTTCTCCCTTTTTGTTCTATATGTACGTATAGCTTTCATGCTAGCATAAATTTCCTGCTGCCAATACATTATTCAGCATGCATGAAACATGGAGCACGGAAGCTATCCAGGTATGCTTTGACACCTCCCTTTACCGTGTTAGAAAATAAGGATAAAGGAGATACGAATTTTTACGTGAAAATCTCTTGTGGGAAAAAACCATGAGCGTCAACCGACGATGATCACTATATAAGAAGTGTTTACAAAACATAGGGGGATTACAATGACGCGTTAACTCTCCATGTGCGGCTTACAAGAGGTATATAAAGGGGTAAAAGAAATTAGAGTCTAAGTAGGAAACTAATCCGCTAATATGACATATTCTAGGTACTTCCATATTAGAAAATATTAGAAAATTCGGATCACATATGGATCAAAAATATCAACAGTCTGCACCTTGAGACGAATTTCCTCTTGTAGCATAATAAAAAATCATCAATCACCAAATGATTCCCTAATAAGATAAAAATCACCGTGCGCCAACTAATCTCTGGGACTAAACTGTACCACCAACTAAGCTTGAGCAAAGCTCAAACTTAGTAACATGAACTGGCTTTGTCATCATATCAGCTGGATTATCATGAGTACTTATCTTACACACCTTGACATTACCTTGAGCAATAACACCTCGAATAAAGTGATATCTCACATCAATGTGCTTTGTTCTCTCATGGAACATCTGATCCTTTGTAAGGCATATAGCACTCCGATTATCACAAAATATAGTAGTGCAAGAATTATCTCCACAAAGCTCAGTGTACAAATCTCTCAACCAAATAGCTTCTTTCAAGCTTTAGAAATAGCTATATATTCTACTTCAGTGGTAGATAAGGTAACAGTTGCTTGCAAACTTGCATTCTAACTAAAAGCACAACCACTAATGGTGAAAACATAACCTGTGAGAGACCTCCTCTTGTCCAAATCACCAGCATAATTAGAATCAACATAACCAACAAGTTCATCTCTAAAATTCCCAAACTACAAACAAGCATTAGATGTGCCACTCAAATATCTGAAAATCCACTGAACTGATTTCCAATGCTCTTCTCCAGGATTAGCCATGTATCTAATAACAACACTCAGTGCATGAGATAAATCAGGACGAGAACAAACCATGGCATACATAAGAGAACCAACTGCACTGGAATATGGAACTCTAGACATGTACTCAATATCATAATCTGACTCAGGACATAAGTCCAAAGATAATCTGAAATGCGGAGCTAAAGGAGTACTAACTGGCTTTGCATCATGCATATTAAAACGACGAAGGACCTTCTCAATATAACCTTATTGACTAAGGTACAACTTGCCAGATTGCCTCTCTCTAATAATCTCCATGCCAATAATTTTCTTTGCTACACCTAGGTCCTCCATCTCAAATTCATTACTCAATTGTGCTTTCAGTTTTGTTGTTTCTGACTTATCCTTTATAGCAATCAATATATCATCAACATAGAGAAGCAAATAAATAGCTGAACCATTAACAGTCTTTAAATAAATACAACTATCATAATCAGACCGTTTAAAATCATGAGAGAGCAAAAAGGAATCAAATCTCTTGTACCATTGCCTAGGAGATTGCTTCAAACCATAAAGAGATTTCTTTAATCTACAAACAAGGTGTTCTTTTTCAGGAATAACAAAACCCTCAGGTTGGTCCATATAAATGTCTTCTTCCAACTCCCCATGTAAGAATGCAGTTTTAACATCTTGCTCAAGTTCACAATCATGCATAGCAACAATACTGAATAAAGTGCGAATAGAACTATACTTCACAACTGGGGAAAATACATCACTAAAATCAATACATAGAATCTAACTATAACCTTTAGCAACCAACCCTGCTTTATACATTGCCGGTTCAGTAGGAGAAATACCTTTCTTTCTTTTGAAAATTCACTTGCAATGAACAAACTTCTTCTTCTTTGGCAATTTCACTAGTTCCCAAGTGCCATTCTTTTCAAGTGACTCCATCTTATTATGCATAGCAGTTATCCACTTATTACAATCAGTGGAGCTAATAGCCTCCGAGTATGATGAAGGTTCTGTATTACCTTCAATTTCTTCTGCCACACTCAAAGCATAAGCAACAATATTAGCTTCTTCAACTAACCACTTGGGTGGATTAATCTCCCTCCTAGGCCTGTTAACTGCAATGAACCGTTGTGGTGGCTGCTCAACAATAAGGGAATCCTCAACAATAGGTGCATCATGAACAACAATAATTTCCTTATCTGATGTGTTATATGAACCAGCAAAGTGATCCACCTGAACACTTGAATTATGCTTACTCTCAACAGGAAGGCAGTTTATCATGAAGCATAGCAAATTCATTAAAGACAACGTTTCTGCTAATCACAACCTTATTTGTTTCAGGATTCCACAACTTGTATCCTTTAACACCAGATTTATAACCAAGAAAGATGCACTTAACAACTCTAGGCTCTAATTTTCTATTATCAACATGAGCATAAGCAGTACAACAAAAGACTCTCAATTCTAAATAATTTGCTGGGGAATCAGACCATACCTCAATTGGAGTCTTCTTTTCAATTGCAATAGAGGGTGTCCGATTAATAAGGTAACAAGCATTGGAAGCGGCTTCAGGCCAAAAACACCTATGCAAACCTGTATTTGACAACATGCAACGGGCCTTGGAAATGATGGTCCTGTTCATACGTTCAGCTACACCGTTTTGTTGAGGAGTATGGGGAATGGTGTAGTGCCTAACAATACCTTCAGTCTTGCAATATGATTGAAATTCATTAGAACATAATTTCATTCCATTATCAGTGCGAAGCTTCTTTATCTTATTTTCAGTTTGCCTTTCAACCATAGTCTTCCACTCTTTAAATGCTGAAAATGCTTTTGATTTATGCTTCAAGAAATAAGGCCACACTCTTCTAGAGTAATCATCAATAATTGTTAACATATAACGAGCACCTCCTAGCGATGTCTTGCGAGATGGCCTGCATAAATCAGAATGCACATAATCTAAAATACCTTCTGTAGTATGAACTGAAGTATTGAACTTCACCCTCTTGTGTTTGCCAAACACACAATGCTCACAAAATTTTAGCTTGCCGATGCTATGTCCATCAAGAAGTCATCTCTTGCTCAATTCTGTCAAACCAATTTCACTCGTATGCCCAAGACGCATATGCCAAAGATTAGTAGCATCGGAATCAGATAATGAACTTGAAATTATGGCAACATTACCTAATATTATAGTACCTCACAGATGGTATGGATTGGCAGATTTAATATCAGCTTTCATCACAACAAGAGAGCATTTTGTTACCTTCAAAACTCTACCTTTACCAGAATACTTGTACCCTTTAGCATCAAGAGTACTCAAAGAAATGGGGTTTCTTTTCAAATCTGGAATGTGCCTCACATTTTTCAAAGTTCTGACAATGCCATCAAACATCTTGATCTGAACTGAACCTATTCCCGCAACCTTACAAGATGAGTTATCACCCATCAACACAGTACCACCTTCAACAGGTTCATAGGTGGCAAACCAATCCTTATTAGGACACATATGAAAGGTACAGGCGGAATCAAGAATCCATTCATCATTGGTCTTAGCACATCCAGCAAAGGCAACAAGAACTTCTCCATCAGAACTATCATCAGCAGCAAGGGAGGCTTTACCTTCATCATCTGGTTTACCTTTTGGCTTATAATAGTTAGTTCTCTTTTCTTTATTCTGCAGCTTCCAGCATTCAGAGATGTCGTGCTCACTTTTCTTGCAATATTTGTAAGACTTGTACTTACCTCTCGATTTTGATCGGTTCTTGTAGCCGTTCGAACTTTTGCCTCAAGATCCATTGTTTGAGTTCTTCTCCTTTTGTCTGCCACTAACAAACAAGCATTTTCCTTACAAACTTTAATTTTCAGAAGGTACCATCTGTTTCATCTTCTCCTTAGTATGCAAAGCTTCATAAAATTTATTAAAAGTGAGAGTATCTCTACTATATAACATGGTATCTCTGAAATTTGAAAAAGAACTATGCAGGGAGCACAAAAGAATAAGACCCAAATCTTCATCATCATATTTTACCTCCATCGACTCTAGGTCGGCAACGATCTCCTTAAACACCGAAAGATGATCAAGCATGAATCCTTCTTCTTGCAATTTGTGAGACTACAATACCCTATCATCCGTTGATTCGGTTGATCGGTGTGAAATCAACAGTCGATAGAGAGGGTCCGATACAGTGGACCCTCCCTTAGCAAATTTTGCATGTCGTAGGGACAGGGAAGAGTCTAGAAACTACACAGCCAATGGGAGTGTTCGATGATTCTTCTTATGCGGCCTTCATGGCCATGGCCGCCATTGATGCGAACGAATCTGGCCATTTATTCGTGAGTCGCACAATCAAGCTAGCTGGCTAGAATCTAGTATGAATGTAGGCCGGACGAATCTTGTCCGTCCGTCCGTATTTTGTTATTTTCTTAACATCGTCTGTATGGAAGCTCGTTCGATGTTGACCTATATTATGTTGTGCTACGTCCGTTCCGTTCTTTTCTACTCGTCATTTTAGATATCGACCTAGTTATCATGAATCATGATAGTGTGTGTGTGTGTGTGTGTGTCTGAGAAACGGACTACCACAAGCTCACAGCTATTCCTGAGAAAAAGCCCAGCCCACCTATGGCTCGAAAACCTGATCAACCCAGACCGGCCCAAAAGAATGAAGTGAGGCCTGACCTAAGCTAGATTAAAAAGGTCGGCCCGAGACCTCTAGCAAGCTGATCCTACATCCATGGATATACCTTACACACATGTAACGACCTTTTTAGGAAGTTGAGTAAACAATTGAGTGTTTTTTTTAAGAAAAATCACTCAAAAGGACCATTGGTTGTATATATCCAACGGACCTCCCTCTCCCTTCTTGCAATATATCTAGTGGTCTCCACCTCCCCCATTGAACCCTAGCTGTGCGCTGCGCCGCGCCGCCATATATCCTGGCACCTCCTCCCTCCCACCTCGCCGGTGCCAGAGTGCAGGTGATACCCTCTAGAGAGCCACCGTCTCCACACCTCCCTCTAATTCACCGCCTCTTAACCTCTACCATCGTCACCGCCATCATGCCCACCTCTAGCTTCGGTGACAACAAAAAAACTCAGCAATTGTTACCTATAGAAGATGGGGGATGGTTCCTTGGCCGAAGTTGTCATGATTGCTAGAGATGAAAGCATGCATTGTTAACATTTCCTTCTCAAGTACCCAAACATCTCAAAGACCAAAACAAAGCTAAAAAAATTAACAGAGTTCCAACACCATAGAGTTTTAGTCCATGAAAACCATGCCGTTGTCGCATCGACCAACAGACGCAACACTGATCCTATTTAACCTCCCCATTCAAGTGACTGGTAGCTGACCTGGATCAAAAGAACGTTATATGTGTGAAACTCCTCCTGATTTAAACTACATGCTGTTGGAAGTTAATCATGATGCCACGGTGGCAATACCACGATTGCAAAAACCACCTTGGGATTAAGTGAACCAGATTAGAAAAGTTCAAGGGTCCAATACCAGGTTTCAAAATTTGGGAAGTTTGGGGTGTTAGGAGGATTTTCAGGCGAAGTTTGGGGAAGTAGGGGGGTACATGGACCTTTTCCTTTCCTCTTGTTTAAGTTCAACTCTCACCCAAAAAAAAAGTTACTCTCGCACTTCGAAAACTAATACAGTCGATGTTGCCGTCAGACCTTTACAAAGACTGCCAATACAGGTTGAACAATAATGGGGAAATAATATAGGGTAACTTGCTCGGAACAACTCATTCAGAAAAAATTCTAAAAAATCTCGAAGCAGATAAATATGAACAAACAGAGTGAATAAAAAAAATTCCCAGGATGTTCAGGGCCAGGGATAACAAGGCCAAGGAATATGTACTCTGGCTTCAAGAGCATGCCCAGCGAAATATTTAATGGAGCCACAAACACTGGCCAACATGAGTAAGGAGCAGCACCCAAACTAAATAGTGTGAAACCATCAGTTGCTATAGCAAGACACACATTTCTAGGATCACTTGCAAAGTTTGGAAAGTCCTCGTCAAATTGTTGCCAAGCTTCTGTGACGCCCCGTGTTATTACCCCAAGGGTAATCACACTTAGGCACACGGATTACTATTCGTTTACTCAGTAGAACACTGCTCCAACGAATAGTAAGCCTTTACCAGAGTCACGCAGCAGAACAATAAGATAGAAACTGTACATTTTATTCCAGTAATAACCACGCAAGGCTATGATTCTTAGTACATATTTTATACAGCTACAAAAGGAATGGCTCCGCTTTTCTCGCCAACCCTGAAGCCTTAGCCTTCTATTTGTCCCACGAGTCAAATATGGCGTCCATCTCGCTTCCGCTGCTCGTAGTCCGCGCCTTCTCCTCCCGTGGTTGCTTCAGTACCTGCAAGTCCTTCATCCTACTCGGGATAACTCCCGGCCGGACTAGGATCTACAAAGGAGAATACTAACAAGGTTGAGTACACGAATGTACTCAGCAAGCATTAATAGCAAAGGATGCACTGGATGACTATCTCTGGTTGTTATCACATTTTCTAAGTTATCTCAATTCTGAAAATAATTTATTAAAACATTAGGTGGCAAATTTTAATACTGAAAACACTACCTGTCACTCGGAGAGAAGAAAGACCCCCAGTGGTTCCCGTAGACTCCATTCCAGGAGACTGGCATGAATTCATGATTTTGCTTAGCACTGTGCAGGCTTTGTACCACTTTACCCATAGCTATTCTGAGCTCTCTATGAACTGGGTCCACCACATTTCCTTTGATGCGGTTTCGACATCAGAACACAGAACGTTTTCCAGGTTACGTGATCAAGTCTCCACCCATTACTTTCCGTCGGTGCTGATTTAGTCACGCTGCTGACCTCGTCATACACCGAGTTCTAGCAATGTTGGTTGGGGGCAGCTTCTATCCTGCACCCAACACTCCACCTTAGCGCTATAGCACCTTGGATCCCCCACTTCCGGTCTCTCCTCACGGTTCCGGGTTCCTCCATCACACACACTCATATATATATCTTACCCATTGTGGAGAGCATAGTCACGTAACAAGGTAGCATTTTACGCTTGCACCAAGCGGAAAATGGTTGGTCTTGAATTCTGACTTTAGACCGAGCAAGAGTTTTGTTTGTCCTTATATTATAACCATATGTAAAAAGGGGCCCACCTCTTACCTCATCATCATCGTCGTCGTCGTCATCGTCACGTTTCCCCTGCCAAGGTCCCCTTTTACCAACCATAATAATTCTCATTCCTTTCCTTTATTCTTTCTCATTTCTTTCCTTTATTCATTCTCATTTATTTCATAATCATCTTAATCATTTTCATCTCAATCATTTATTTAAGTTTTGAGAAAACAATTTTGATGCAATAAACATATAGTGCAATATACGGTTTACATTTAAATTAACTATGTTTATGGTCAAGAGGATCGCTTGCCTGTGGAGTTATAGGAAAGATTGGCGTCGATGAATCTCTGATCAATTTCTCTTGCCCGTGCTGGTTCGTCCTCTGTAGCAACACGGTGGCACGAATAGTAATATAAATAAATACATAGTTGATTTTTAGTGATATTATGCATACATAAATTAGCGGCTTCTAGTTTGTTAGCACAATTTTAATTAAATAAATATTTTTCGAGATCTACACCAAGTTAGTACTCCCTAGAATAATCGTTCTACCGAAAACGCGCACTACGATCGACAACCTACGGTCTACGCTTAGCTGATAGACCTAACAGAATTAGATAACTCAAACTACCAGAATAAATACTAGCGATGCACAAGATTGCTACACAAGCGAGTTATTTTATTAATAACAGAATTAACAACTAATCGATCTATCTAGCAAATTTTAATCCACAGGTTAATTGCAAATTAGTTAATTAGACGAGATCTAAGTTAAGTTATTTAACGACAATAATTAAACGACTAAAGGTTAATTTATCTACCAAGGCTCTTGAAATGAACACATTAATACAACAATTAATTTAAGGGCTGCACAGATCTAATCCTTTCCTAATCTAATTCCTAATTCCTAATTCCTACCCTCCCCCTAATCTCTCTCTCTATCTCACTCACTCGGCCGAACCCAGAGAACCACACACGCACGCACGCACACAAACCCAACCCACACACGCACTCAGCAACCTCCCCTGCCTTATCTTATCCCACTCCCCCATCTCACCTCACTCTCTCTCCTTTATCACACATCTCACTCTCACTCTCTCCACTCAAGCCGCCCCAGAGCTCGAGCTCGGCGGCCTTGACCCGCCCGCCCTTTGCCGCGGCTGGCTTGCGCTGGCATCAGCGCCCAGCGCCGCGCGCCTGCTCTCAAGACTGCGTCGCCCTGCTACCGGCCGTCGCCGCCCGACTCACTGCCCTTGGCATGATCAATATGCTCCCGGCCCGAAACCTCCTCGCCTCATGGCTCAGCCCACCCGGCTCCTGCGAATCGCCGCCGCCCGCCACTTAGTGTCCCAGACCCCACGGTGGTCCGTGGCTCCCGTCGGCCTCCTCCTCCTTCCGTGCGCGGCCAGAGGCCAGCGCCTTCTCCAACAGCTCGGCTCCCATGGCGTCGCCGCTCGGCCGACCGATTCGGCTCCTCCTCGCGTGCTCGGCCAGCTGCGTTCTCGGCCGTGCTCCTCCTGCTCACCGTGCACCGCCTCGGCTCAAGCGCTGCGTCCTCCCTTCCTGGCCAGCTCAGCTTGCCGCCCGAACCTCACCTCCCTCCCATCTCCCCCCTTTCTTTCTTTTTAACTTTTTATTATGCTTTTGCTTTACTGATACATTGGATTTACTTTTGAGGTTAGATGGTTGATGCATGATGGATGCCTTCGGATGGGGTATGCTACTGATGGTTCAGACTCCCTACTATACTGAGGTTCTGCCTTTCTACAACCCCTCTTCGCTTCCTCTACTACATGCTCTGTGATGAATATGCAACGAGCTGAGAGCTACTAGTTGATGCCACTGAGATCTGGTGCTATGTATGAATGATGTTTATGCTTGTGGTGCCTACGGAGGTGTCACTGAGGTTACCTCCTGCTGGGATTTGGGGTGGGGAAGAGGATGGCAGCGTCGGCTCCTTGCTGGTGCTCTCCTCTTCTCCCTTGTTGTGGATGGCTTGCAAGCAATGATGGCGAGGATGCTGAGCTTGCCCTGGGGTCTCCTTGCTGCCTTGCTTTTCCTCCCGGCTGCCTTGATGCCTTGCTTGTCCTCCCGACTGCTACCTTGATGCCTTGCTTGTCCTCCCGACTGCTGTGATGCCTTAAGGTGGCTTGACTTTGAGAATGGCAGTGGGAGGTTTGAGCCTGGCTTGCATTCGGTTGTGTTTGAGAAAGGGAAAGATTGGAGGTGGTCTTGTGTTGGCTGTGAATGGGTGTGCTTTGTGTTTGGGAAAGGGAAGCAGGGGGAGGTGGTCTTCGGTTTGCCTTACCTTGGTTCATTGAATGAGGCTTGTGTGTTGGCTTTGTGGGGAGAATGGCTTGAAAGAGGGGGATGCATCGGCTGGCTGCCCTTGGGTATGAACATTACCACTATGCCCTTGTCTCTATCCATATGGCAAGGTTTCCGTTGGGGGCTTTTTGGTGTGTTTAGGAAATCACTATGCGTGTGATTTTCTGTGGCTGAGTAATTCAATATACGTGGGTGTCGGATTAACTTAAACACCGGATGATGAAACCTACGAAAGCAAAGAGGTGCCGGTTAATTCTAGCTAGTCTGGGTACCTTGACGATCAAGGGGCTGGCTAGCTTGAGTTGATCTGGGAACCCTTATGAGCTTCGAGAAATTCTGACGGCCACCTCCTATCTCCTAATTTCTATTTACTATTCTCAACTTGGCTTGCTAACCGCTTTTTGACTTTCTTGACGAGCGACAAGCGAATGGATCGAGAGGTGGTGTGATGGTTTGGCGATATATGGTCAAATGGCAAGGAGTGCTTCGGCGATGAGCATGCAACATTTTTATTGCATTCATTTTGCTATTTACTCAAAATTGTAATTTATACCGCGATCTGTTGTAATCCAAGCTTGTAATTAATTGAGAGATGTAATATTTTATACGTGAAATGAAGTCTTGTATGTTGATTCGATGCAAAGGATTATTGTTATTTATTTGAGAATGTAATTGTGTCGTATTATTACTTTTAAGTTCATATTATAATTTTCTGGAGATGGATTCTTATATTACTCTTATGGATGAATGAAATCTTGGAATTGACTTGTAGTTAAAACAAAGATGGATTATTCTTCTAGCAAATTTTATCTTTGCAAGTTACATTGTTGAGTTCTAAGCGTACTATCTTATAGGAATTAAGCTTAGTGATGCGCTTAAAGTTAATTGCGATTATGATTTGTTCTTGTTTAGGAGATTAATTTACTGCTAATTACTGATTAGCGTTGATTAACTTAGTTTAATGTTTTCGGGTTCTCACAGCTTCCCCATCACATGGGTGCACCATCTTACCAGATGTTGATTGACTATGTGACCGCATTAGCTTTGCTATCTCCTCGTGTGCATACAACCTTTGCGGTCTATCTACAATGGGGAGGTACCGTAATACTTTACGTGGGACTTTATTATGGCCTACCTCGTAGCAAGAGATATCACATAAGTCACACTTGTCTTTATGCTCATTATCTTTCCAGTAAAGCATGCAGTTATTATAGCACACATCAATTTTCACATATGGCATTCCGAGACCCTCTAACAACTTTTTTGAACGGTAAAAGTCCTCGGACAACTTAGACTCTGGAGGCAAAAGTTCACGAATTATCTGTAATACATCGTCATAGTGTGCAATTGACATATTGTACTGTGACTTCATAGCTAGCAAACAAGCGACAGCAGACAGACTTGAGTGTGTTGTGTTCTTATGGACTGGTTCGTCAGCGCTAGCAACCATTCTATAGAAAGCCTAGGCAGAGGCCGTTGGCTCCTCATCAATTTCCGGTGGATGGTCACCGCCTAGGTCAAACAACAAATTGTCCATCCGATTACATTCATGGATTTCCTCTTGATCTATTGAAGGGTCGTATTCATCATGTGTTGTCCATGTTTGATAGTTCGACCTACACCCATATTTACTCAAGTGCAACTCTACAATATGCCTGTTGTGCCTAAAATACTTTCTGCACATTGCACATGGACACTTAATGGTGTCACCTTCAACTACCCTAGGATTTGAGAATGCATGATCTAAGAACTGTGTAGTTTGTTCAATCCATTCATTTGAGAGAGCTTTACCACGCTGCCAGCCACTATACATCCATTCATGGTCTGCCATGAAAATAGTTATGTGTGTGCACAGCATGAATATATCAGGTGTAAAATTATATTTATTAAAACTAGGTATGTTGCATCTGTACTGTAGGAATATCATATAGTGTTGGGCCCAATTTAATATTAAACCACCATGGCATATTGCAATTTATTAGACAAGATTCTATACCAATAACAGTTGACTAAGCAATATCAATATATGACCCAGCTGACTAAGCAATATCAATATTATTCTCGTAATTACCAAGATTGGAACATTTGAACATAATTAATAATTTAGCAATCAACAGAAGAGTAGACGGGAGCTTACCAATAACAGTTGTTAGCAAAATAAGGTAGCCTTGGTATGAAGACCTTGAGACTTCCGTCTTTAGTTCCCAAATATGCTATGGAACGAGGCTTTCTACGTTTGATCAAGCTGTTGGTCGTCTGTTTGCTAACAGTCTGCAGTGAACCAAGACTTAACATTAGTCTTCGGAGATGGCGTGGAGGTGGCGAGCGTGGCCGGACATGGTGTGGAGATGGCGGGCGCGGCCGGAGATGGCGTGGGGGCGGCGGATTGAGGAGGGAGCTAGGGATTTGGCGTGGAGGTGGCGGGTGCGGCCGGAGGTGGCGTGGAGGTGGCGAGCGCGGCCGGAGGTGGCGTCGAGGTGGCGGGCGTGGCTGGAGATGGTGGAGGCGGCAGATTGGGGAGAGGCGCGGCTGGAGATGGTGGAGGCGATGGATTGGGGGATTTCAGCAATTGACTGGGTACTGAGGAAGTAGTAGTGCCGCACGCCACTTAACATGACTGTTCTAACCATCAGAAAAATATATTGTATTGACAGTTTTTATATAACCGTCAGGAAATTTAGAATTTTGCTAAGGGAGTTACTATTCCCGTTACCAAAATAGTATAACTTGACGGTCGTTGAGGGCCCGTCAGCATAATTCGAGTAAACTTGACGGTCGTTGCGAGCCCGTCAGCAAAATTCATGGCCGTCAGGTTTGTTCGGTTTTCTAGTAGTGAATTCAACATTCAACGCTTATTCTAATATATGTAGTGTAGATTTGAAGATGAAATTGAACTTTTAAACGTCACTTTTTTGTAACTAGAGATAGTATAAAAATTATCCAGCTTCATGGATGTGAGTTAGGTTCACTGTGCTAAGAAGAATTTCAATATAGCTACTCAACCTGTTAGTACAGAAAATCAGTAAAATAAACTCTAAAAAGAAATTAGTGCATGAGAATAAAAAAGAATAATTGCAAATAGATCATCCCATATATATTTCTATTCCTAATTTTTCATACTAATATAGTATTTCCTTCGGTCACATAAGAGTGATGTTTTTCACTTTTAAAAGTAAAAATATACCATTTTGACCACTCCATTTTATTATAATATACTTAAAATTAATAAAAGTGAAATATTATTAAAGTATTTTTATGATAAATTCATCTGTACCATTTTCATATATCCAAACCACACATTCGAGACAATACATTTGTTAAAATTATTTCTTTTTGACTGGAAGCATTCTTGGACGTCGCACTTTTATGAGTGGACGGAGTAATCTATAGGCGCAAATACTAAAAAGATTTTGTTTCTTATTTAATTTTTTATTCTTTATTTTTCGATTGGGACAGAAAAGAAAAAGAAAAAAAACTGTCGTCGTGGAGCCGTTCGGTCGCGTCTCCCCTCATAAACCCTAATCCTCCCCTCCCCACCCCCGAAGCCACCGTCGCAGCGATGACGCCTCCCTTCCGCTCCGGCCCTGGCGTCTGCAAGGGCGTCGGCTGCGCCCCCGGTCGCGACGCCTGGATCCTCCACCACGTCAGCCTCAACGGCGACTTCTACCGCGTCTGCTCCTCCTGCGTCCTCCTATACCACCCCGCCGCCTTCTGCTCCGCTTGTCTCCTCCTCTCCCCAGACGCTTTCGTCGCTGCCTCCCAAGAACCCCACCTCGACTCCAATCTCTTCCCGTGCGGCCCCACCGTCGCCTGCTACCACTGCAGCGTCTGCGTCACCCACCTTTCCTGCATCCGAGACCCCTCCTTCTTAAATCCTCGCCTTCGTGCGCCGCTTGTAATCATGAGCCCTTCTCATCTGATCTCATGGGAGGGAGGGCTCATGCTTGAGCGCAGCAGCTGTGTCCTCCTCCAAGGCCTTCTTTGTCGCATGATTCCGTCTTCTTGTGCCGCCATGAGGCCCATGAGAAGGCGGGCCTTGTGGCCGGAAAGGCTGCCCGCCGCAGAGCGCTTCATGTGACATGCTAAACGTGGCCTCCGCGCCACAGGCGAAGGCCACAGGCGGAGGCCGGGGGCGAAGAAGCCGGCCGCACCCCGAAAGCAGCCCAAGAAGAAGACCCAAGAGAAGCGAGGCGTAACGAGGACAAGGACAAATTGCTCAAGTTGAAGGCCATCGCGGCCGTGGCGGCATTTACGCTTGGCCATGCGGCCGCCCCCTTGACTCAATGCCATTGTCGATGCCATCATCCAGGAAGACCACGAAGGCAGCGAAACAGGGAGCGAGAGGTGAAAAAACATAGGAATATTGCAGATGGGCAGCCATTTTTTCTGTTCTTTACAATAATTGTTGTATAATTCTTGCAGGCTCAGCGGGCAAAGCAGCGAAAAATAATCGAAAGGCGCTGTTTGGGACCTTGCAATCTTGATATTGGGGGCACTGCAATCTACTTCTTCTTCCATGTCATTGTTCTTTAGTATAGCTAAGCTATCATAGAATTGGAACCGCGAGTTCCAGGATAGTAGTAGTCTTGCAATGTAAAAGATTCCCCATTTTGGAGTCTCCTCGCCGTAAATTTCTAGTCTTACACATGTTGGAATAGTTAGATGATCCCATTCAGATGATCCTCTCATCCTATAAAGCTGGTTTGCGTCATGTATTCTTTTTGGTTATTAGCAGCAAAAATATGTTGCTGATGGATGCTATCAAGTCATGTTGGAATAGTTAGATGATCTCAGTGCTGGGCGCGTGACTCGGCGCTACTAGTGTCGACGGCTCGTTAATCCCATGCGCCGTGGGGTTGCCACGCGTAACACCTGCTATAGGATATACGGTATACACGACAGTAAACGTCTTACCGGAGTTGGCCGTTGCTGTATTGCCCTGTGCACCCCAGTCCCACTGTGCCGCCTCGTTGAAAACGACATCGCGCGTCACGTGCACGCGCTTGCCAGCAGAGTCGTAGGCGCAATATGCCTTGACGCAAGGCTCGTAGCCGATGAACACCATCGGCATGCTCCTGTCATTGAGTTTCTTCATGTACGGCTTCACCACTTTGACATACGCGACACGGCCAAAGGTGCGAGAAAATGCACTGGAGGCTGTGCGCAGGGGCGAATCCACCGGGTAGGCTTCATCAGGCTGAAGCTTGAAGCCTACCCTCTATCTGCGCCCCCCCCCCAACCCCCAATCCAGTTACCCAAGTCCAACCTCTGGAGCAGGCGCGGAGCTGCGCTGCCATGGTTGCGTCTGTGTGACCTTCACACAAGAAGAAGAGCAGCCGAGAGGGACGGGACTACGCGTGTGGGCCTTGTGGCTTGCGCCCATGCTGAAGCAGCGAAGCCCAGGCCCAACTCATGTCCACCAATGTCCCCACCAGTCCCACACGGTAGTGAGGCAGTCCCACCTCATGTTCCCCAAAATTCCCCAAATCGGCAAATCCCCAATCGATTCCCCAGATCCCCAATAAATTTGAGCAGAGAAGCTCACCGACACGAGAGGCAGAGAGAGGTCCTAGCCGCCTGGCTTGTAGCCGGGCAAGGAGTCTGAGGTAGGGAGGCGGATGGGAGAGGGCCGGAGGGGGAGCCGGAGGCGGCGACGAGAGGAGTGACTCTGTGACTGAACGAGACAGCGAGTAGATCTGGCCATCTGGGCATGGGAGCCACCGAGCCGGTCCAGCCAGAGGAGGAGGAGGACAGGAGCGGGACTGCGTGTCGGCGTGCATGAGGGAGGGGGAGCCGTCTCTTTGGTAGCTATTTCTGAACAATGGCTAGCAACTTGGAATTCTGAAACACCCTACATAATTATTTTTCTTGTAGTTAATTGCCGAAGCCCGAATGTGCACTGGCTAAGGGCTAAAGTGCTGAGGAGTGAGCCAGTGACTAGTGAGGGGAGGGCGTTGGCCGCTGAGCATCTGTATTCTATGGTCTTGTGGATAGTGGAATTGGGAATTTGGGATGCGTCTAGCTCCTGTGCTGGCCACTGGATATTATCATATTAATATGGTCATCTGCGCTGAAGCATAAAGATTGAAGTATGAAGCCTCTGTCCTTTGACGAAACCGGTATACCGTATACTCATAACTCATTCCTCAATTAGTAGATTAGCAATTTGTTAGAATATTGTGTGGTATTGTGGTATATACTCAAGTAGCAATTAATTCATAGGTTTGCAATAATTGAGAAACGAGGATTCACTTTCCATTAGCGAGGTACCTTCATTGTATTTCTATTTTTTTGCTTTGCTTTTATTCATATATGAATTTGATTGCACAAAAATGCAAGACTATGTTTGTTGCAAATTAGTTTAGTCATTTGAAACTTTGAGCCCACCCCCCTTTTTCATCCTGGATTCACCATTGGCTGTGCGCCATGCCACACGTCGTACGGCATCATGTCATCGACGCTGCGGGTCGGGGCTCGGTTCAAGTTGAACACGACCGTCGTCACTGCCTCACCCCAAAACATCCCCATCATGCTCTTGGCCTTCATCATGCTGCGTGTCGACGATCGAGTCGCCGATCTTACGAAATAAAAAGAGGAAAATGACGTGGGGTATCCTGGAAGAGAATGAAATTTGCTCTTTATTAATATGAGCAGCGGATTACAAGACCTGACTAGGGACTATCTCTAATTACACCAAATATATTGAATGCTACTGCTTTGGCTTCTGAGTTGCCTTGCTTTGTGTGTCTTCTGTTGTTCGTTGTCTGTCTCCTCGTCTTCTGCGTTCCACCATTAAATAACACCCGAAGAAGCGGCAGTTACTCCTAGAAAGGCGTCCCTGATGAAACGTTACGACTGGTCAGAGGTTTAAGGTAATTAACAATGTGTTAACTACCTTGCGGTTAAGTGCTTCTAAGAAGCTTAACCGTAAGGTGGTTTATTGTCAGTGTCTTGTACATCATCACATGGTATGGAGCGTTTTGCCGTGTTCCATTCATCATACTGATTAAGGGTGCTGTTCATAGCTTTTAGAAGCGATTACGGTGAAGCCTAGTCAAACCGGTACCAATCGTGTAACCTCTGGAATCCTTACGACTAGTGAGGTCGTTAGCCTTAGGGGTTACGACCATGAAGACGTATGGTCTTTTATGTATTAAATTAATACATAGAGGATTTAATCCTCGTCACTGCGAGACATGACTACCACCGTCTAGTTCCGGTGCTCGACGACGTCGTTCTGCTGCGGGGAGTATGGCACCGTGAGGTGCCGCTGGACGCCACGATTAGCGCAGTACTCACCGAACTCAACCGACGTGAACTCGTTGCCACGGTCAATGCAGAGGGCGTGCAGCTTGCATCCGATTTCCACCTCAACGCCGGTCTAGAAATGCTTGATCGCCACCGGCGCCTCGTCCTTCGTTGTGAGCAAGACCAGCCACATGTAGCGGTTGAGCTCGTCAATGAGGAGCATAAAATATTGATTCTCGCCTGGTGTGGGCAGCGCGATGGGGCCACAGAGATCGCCGTGCACCAGGTCGAGGACGTGTTCCACGCAATACTTCGCCTGCTCCGGGAACAAGGTGCGTCGCTGCTTGCCGACGAGGCAGCTGTCGCGAATCTGGTCAACATGATCGATCTGCGGTAGCCCGCGCACCATGTCGTGTTGCACCAGCTTCTGCAATGCCTGGAAGTTCAGGTGCTCGTACGGTTGTCACCACCGCTGCCGCTACCCTTGTCACCGCCAGAGGAGCCGACGCCATGCTCCCTCTTCTTGGTGCGTGCGAGCCACTCCTCTTCGATGAGAGTAGATGCCTGAGGAACCGCTGAGTCGTTCGCGTCGTCGTATGTTGCTCCTTGTCGAAACGGCGGTGAGCTCTTCGATTGTCAACGTGTTCAAGTCAAGCAGTGATGTGATTGAGATTACCACCTGTGTATACCTGGGTGACACAACATGAAGGAATTTCTTGACTACCTTTTCATCTTCCAACGTGTTGCTTAGGATGCGGAGATTGTTGACGAGTCATGTGATCCTCGTGGAGAAGTCGTCCACTGACTCACTATCCTTGAATTCGATATCCTCAAACTCCTTGCGAAGCTTCTGTGCATTCATCTCGCGAACGCGCTCGACGCCCATCCATATCGTCTTCACGGCGTCCCACGCCCGCTTGGTTGTGTCCTTCAAAGCCAACGTGGACAGCATGTCCGGCGACACCGCACGAAGGATGGCGAGCGAGGTGTCGGTGCGTAAATCGCGATGTCGGCGATGCGAGTTCGATCACCTCCCACATGCCTTGTGCCTACAGGTGAACCCTCATCTCGAGGGCCCAGTCGGTGTAGTTCGTCTACGTCAACGTGGGGTAGACCACCGATCCCCCGTCTCCTATACCACCCACTGCACCACGAGCTCTTGGCCGCCGTTGCTGCCGGATCTAATCTTGCGCATTGTCATTGCTCTTGGCGAGGATTAAAACCTCTATGTATTATTTTAATACATAATAAAAGACCATCGTCTTCATGGTCGTAACCCTAAGACTAACGACCTCCACAGTCGTTAGTATTCTAAAGGTTACTTAATGGGTACCACAGTGGGATGAGGCTTTGTGCCTAATCCCGACGAGATAACGCTTCGTAAAATTACGGCTGGTATTTCTTATCGTATGATGAATGGAACACATGTTATCGTTCCATTCCATGCGATGGTACAACCACGAGACAGCGACTATTAACCACCCTACGGTTAAGCTCTTCACGAACAACCGCAAGAAAGTTATACGTTGCTAAGCGCTCCACCGTTCAAACCGGTCGTAACGTTTCACGAGGCGTCTTCTCCGAGAATGCGCCACCTCTTGGAAGTTATTTAAAGGTGAAGCGCGAGAGCGGAGCGAGCGAAGACCAAGACCAACAAAGACAAGAACAACGGCAGTTCAACAAGAATACCACGAAGCCTAAGCGGTGGAATTAGAAGCTAGATAATCGGACTTAGACTCATATTCTAAGTCGATTACCGATGAACATTCCCCATTCGGTGTAATTGAGGGTAGTACTTAGCCACATCTTGTAAAACCAGTTCATATCAATAAAAAGCGACCCCATTCCATTCGGGATATTCCACGTCATTTTCCTCGTTCATTTTAAGTAAGATCGGCGACTTGATAAATCGGCGGTGGCGCCGTCCGTGGGGAAGAAGGCGTAAGTTTCTGAAGAAAATTCTTCGCTCAAGAAAATCCTCGCCCAAAATCTCTGCAATCGCTCATGCGACTATGCGGAGTTTGGGATGAGAAAGCGGATTCGATTTGGCGGACTATGCCGACCTCGACATGGAAGGATGTATCGCGCCATGGAAGAAAATGGCAGTCATCCTCCTCTTCCTCCTCCCGGCTCGCCGCGTCGCCGGCGTTAGCGAGTCGGCCGGATGGATGAAGATCGCCGCCACTCTTGGTGGCGCAACCCGGAAAACCGGCCGTTCAGACCCGATTCGGAATGCGGAGGATCTCTTCAAGCCGGTCTTCTCGGCCGTGAAAGCAGTGAAGAAATTTCAGCCCCATCACCGGAAAACTCTATACCATTGATGAAATCATGGTGAAAGATACTCTCCTTGACCACGGCAATTCGAGTCAGCGTCACTGATAGCGGTGTCGATGAAACCTCCAGTCGTAGGCCATGTGGGGATGATCACACTCGACATCGATCGGCGGTTCGTCGGATCGGTGAAGACCTCGAGAAGTGCTCATCTCCGGCCGATCTCCATCGTGGAAGATTACAGCGAAGCAGCGACAAGCTCTCCATTAGTTATGATGGAAGCTCATCGGAAGATCAATCTTTGGAAGCCACGAAGTCAAGCGATCGGAGATGAAGATCAAGATGCCTGCGGTCCTACACTCTCTACCACGCCATCACGTGTTGTTAGAGATGATCCGGGCCGTCAAGCACCAACCGGAACAGCGGAACTAATCGGCGTCAATCGGTTAACTACTTTGGCCTTGCTCCACCGAGTGGTGATGGGACCGAACAAATCCGAAGGTCGGGGAAGGTTCAAGCAGGCATACACCTCGACCGATATGAACCCCTGAGACCTTGATGGCTATACAAAACTTGCGGCGTATTCAAAACATGTTAAATAATTCGATCTGCTCTAGCGAGAACGCCTAATTTTGTACAACTCGTAGGTCGGTATCAAAATTCTCCAGCAGACCATGCGTGAGCAGGCGTATCGGGAATAGAGGGTTTTGAAGTCGGACTATGACTTCATCCCAGCGCTCCTCCCTCGGCGAGGGACAACACGGTCATACCGAGAGAAGCGATCGATCTGAGACCTCCTCGGCGATTCCGACCAAGGAGTCACGAGGGAAAGGTTATTCAAGCTACTCCCCAGCTGTGTCGAGAGGAACCACCACTAGGACCTAACGATCTCGACATCGTTTGAACCAAGTGGGCGGTCGGGAGCATCATATCGGTGTCCACGACGGATCGGTACCGGAGTTCAGCGTCCCAATCCTAGGGATCGGTCTCGGCCGATTACAATCCGGCACCTTCGAGAGAAGCGCCATGAATCAATCACAGGTTGTCGAGCCTTCTCTGCGGGGCTCCAAAGGCGTGCGTTAGCCTAACGGTTCGGCCAAGCCAACAGACAAATTCAATGGAACTCAAAACCCATTGGAATTTCTCCAAATATATACCACCGCCATCGAGGCTCTTTGGTGGCGATGAGAATGTAATGGCCAACTATTTACCCACCGTGCTCGAAGAAGTGCGCGGTCGTGGTTGTTAAACTTCAGTCGGATCAATATATACTTAGGAACAACTCTGTGATCTTCGATTGCCAACTTCGAGTACGTCGACCGCATACAGGAAGGAGGGCGATCTCCACGAGAATCCGGCGAGGGATCTAATGAGACTTTCGTCAATATATCAAGAGGTTGACCGGGTTAAGTAACTCTATACCGAAGTCGCGAGAATCCTCTGTTATTGGGCTTTTAAAAGCAGTGCGAGGAATCGGCGGTTTCACGGAGGACATAGCAATGAACCCTCCAAGAACAACCGTTGAGCTTTTTGATATGGCGGACAAGTATGCCACCGCTAAGCGAAGCAATCGAGTGGTGTGAAGCCATTGATCGGAAAGACAAGATTCCCTGACCCGGCTGGACAAGCAGGAGAAAAAGAACAAGAAGTCTCTCAAGAAGAAAAAAGAACATGAGACAGAGCGACAAAGAAGTCCTCGCCGTTCGAGAAAAAATTCGGGAAGGGCAAGAAGGACTATCTTGGTCGAAGCAAGGCAAAAGCTCGGCAGAAGGATTCGAGACGAACAAGAAGTGGTGTCCACTTCACGGTGACGAGGGCATGATCTGCGCTTTGTCGTGTCGGCAAAAAGCTGGAGGATTATTATGCGGGTAAGGACCATTTCCCAATCTGAGGAACATGGAGAAAGCGAGCTCCAAAAGGACAAGGATGGCGGCGAAGAGATGGAGTACGGGATCCCCAACACACGATCAACATGATTTTTGGAGGATCTTCTTCATACGAGTCGAGCGTCATCTGAAGGCCATGGGCGAGAGGTCAACCTAGTCGAATCTCCGATGTAATCAAGCACTTTCGAAGTGGTCGGACACATAATTTCCTTGACAAAAGGCGGCGCCCCATCCATCGACTCGACCGGGTAGGTTCCCTATCGTTGTTGAACCAACCATTAATAATTGTCGGGTTAATCGGGTCTTAGTAGATGGGGTAGTTCTTTGAATATATTATTTGTGGGAGCTTTAGAAGAAATCAGGTCCCCATGTCAAAGGTGAAACACATGAAATATGCTTTTCATGGCATAGTTAGGGTTCTACCGCTAAACCGATAGGACAAGTTTCCTTACGATTCGTTAGGAAAGCGACAACTTCGAGCAGAGAGGATTCCGTTTGATGTAGTAAACTTGAATCCGCGCCTGGCGGAATTCTCGATCGACCGGCATTAGCAAAATTCTTGATAGCCACGCATTACGGTTATCAAAGTTTGAAAATCTCGGGGCGAAGGAGTCATCACTATTCGAGGAGATCGAAAATGGCTTATGTATGCGATCGGAAATCCTTTGCCTTTGGTTGATGAACTTCCGACCAGAGAGGTTAACCGACTCCCATGCGAGTCAAGCACTCGAGGCCAAAGATGACACCCAAACCATCCGACCGGACAAAGGAGGTACCACTCGACAAAAGCGCTTCTCGGACAGCGTCAAGTCTTCACATGGGTCGGGACATCGGACCCAACCGCCTATAAGATTACGGTGGGGCAAGACTCGACCCTAAATAGGAAGAGTCGCTCGTCTCCTTCCTCCGGCGAATCGGGGCGTGTTTGCACAGCAAGCGTCCGATATGCTGGAGTCCCGGGAGGTGATCGAGCACAGGCTTGCTCTCGGCGACAAAAAACCGATCAGCGAAACTTCTGACGTTTACTTTTGATCGGAAGGAAGCAATCGATCGGAGATTGACAAGCTTCTCAAATCTGGATTTATTCGTGAAGTCGACCACCCACGGTGGCTTGCCAATCTGTAATGGTTAGAAAAACAATGGGAAATGGCGAATGTGTATCGACTTTCTGAGATCTTAATAAGGCTTGTCAGAAGGATGACTTTCCTTCCTCGCATTGATCAAGTGGTAGACTCTACTTACGGGTGCGAGTTACTAAGTTTTTAGATCGTATTGAGGTACCACCAGTTAGTATGTGTAAAGAAGATGAGGAAAACTTCCTTCATCACCCCATATGGCACTTCTTGTTATATTAAGATGCCATTTGGTCTCAAAATTTGGTGCAACTTTTCAAAGGTTGATGCAAAAACCTTTAGTCCACAAATCGGTCGGAATCTAGAAGCTTACGTTGGCGATCTGGTCGTAAAGACCTGTATTTGGCGACCACATTCACGACTTACAAGAAACTTTTAATAACTTGAGAAGACATAACCTCAAGTTAAATCCAGGAAAAGTGTGTGTTGGAGTTTCTGTTTGGAAAAGCGCTCGGTTTCCTAGTTTGGCTAGAGGTATTGAAGCAAATCCGGCAAAAATTGCGGCCATCGACGGATCGCCCTCAGACCACGAAGAAGGAAGTCCAAAACTAACGGTGTATGGCGGCGTTAAGTCGTTTCATAGCAAGGTTAGGGGAAAAGGATTACCTTTCTTTAAACTTCTTGAAACATGGGAGTTTTGAGTGGACTAAAGAGGCAAGCGATGCCTTTGAGGAACTTAAAAGTACCTTACAAGTACCGGGTTTTAGTTTCTCGAGATCGGGAGAAACATTGCTAATTCGTGGCGACAACACCACAGAGCGATTAGCGGTGTCTTGGTTGTAGAAAGGATAATATCCAACGACCGGTCTATTACGTGGCGAAGTCTTACATGGACCAAGGAAAGATACCCACGGTACAAAAGTTGCTCTATGGCCTCCTTATGTCTTCAAGAAAGCTAAGGCACTACTTTCGGGCCCACAAAGTGGTCGTACCTCGGATATCCTCTTGGTCAAGTCCTTGAAGCGAGGAATCATCGGGGCGAATAGCCAAATGGGCGGTCGAGCTAGAGGCGTTCGATCTCCATTTTATTTCACGACAACAATAAAGTCGAGCAATAGCGAAATTCATTGCGAATGGACAAACCTGAACCCACCCAAGGACCGAGTACGAACACCACGACAGTGGACATTGTATTCGGCGGTTCCTTGATGTTACAAGGATCGGAAGTGGAGTGGTCTTGATATCCCTCTTGGCGAACACATCAAATCGCCATCGGTTAAATTTTCGCCACCAATAATGTGGCGAGAATATGAAGGTTTCTTGGCGGGACTCGGCGGCTCGTTAAGCTCGGGATTATGATTACTAGTGAAAGCGATTCTCAACTAGTAGCGAATCAAGTGGGGAAAAAGTATCAATGCTTGAGTACCAAGATGTCATCTTATCTGGCGGAATCGAAAACTTCGAAAAGCACTTCTTCGGTTTCGGATCAACATATTCCTAGAAAGGAAAACTTTCTGGCGGAACCGGTTAGCACGGATGGCCTCCACGAGGTCGGCCAGTCACTTGGAGTTTTTCTCGAGCAACTCAATTCACCCTCGGTAGTTGAGCCTTGAGAACATACATGATTCTTTGCAAGTTGAACAAACTAATCAAGGAACATGGATGCTCCACAGTCGTTGACGGTTGGTATTTATCACGATCAAGGTAGAGGCGGATGACATCGATCTACAATTATCTTGACATGACACAATTCGAGAAGATGATGTAGAGGCGATCGTATATACGAAAAGCCAAATCATACACTCTAATCGAGCGTATCTTGTATAAGCGAGGATCTCATGGAGTGTTGATGAGATGCATATCTCAAGCGGATGGCATTAGATTGCTAAGCGAAATCCATGAAGGCGTCGTGGAGCACACCATTCCTCTGAGAACCACAGTCGGTAAAGCCTTCCGGCAAGGCTATTACTGGCCAACTGCCCTTCATGATGCAAAAGAGCTTGTGATGAAGTGTGTACAATGTCAGTTTCATAGCCGACAAGTACACCAGCCGGCACAAGCCTTACAAACAATTCCTCTTTCTTGGCCTTTTGCAACTTTGGGAATTTGGACATTACAGGACCTTTCCCAAGAGCACCGGGGCTTGAATTCCTTTTCGTCATGATTGACACGTTTACAAAATGGATTGAAGCCGAGCGATCGTTAAAATAACAAGCGAGGCCGCTAAGAGATTTCTCTGAAAAATGTGATCCGCGATTTGGTGTACCCGATCGTATCATCACAGACAATGGTTCCCGTTCTCCGGCGATCAATTCCGAGAATTCTGCGATGAACTTAGTGTCAAAGTTCATTTTGCTACATTGCTCATCCACGAACAGCGGAGGCGATTAATGAGCTAATGGTATCCTTATGCGAGGATCAAGCGCCGAGTATTGACGATTAATCAAGCGGTCGGGAGCTTGGGTTAAGAACTTCCCTACGTGTTATGGGCGTTAGAACCACGACCGATCGTGCGGACGGTGAAACTCCATTCTTTTTGGTTTATGGTCTTTGAAGCCATGCTTCCTCGAACTCAAAATTGGCTCTGCTTTCGGCGATCGTTTTGCGAAAATGATCAGATTGAGCAACGACTTCGGCAGCGTCGATTTCCTTGAAAACAGCGAAACCAAGCCCTTATACGATCGGCGGTCTACCAACAAGCCATGCGAAGGTACCATAGTCGTAAGAGTGCGACCTCGCGATCTTCTTTGTAGGTGATCTGGTTCTCGAGAAAAATTGAGCCAAACAAATGCAATAAACTTTCTCCTAAATGGGAAGGTCCTTACCTCGTGGTCGAAGTCACCCGACCAGGTTCCGTACGACTAGCTATGTCTGATGGGCAAATTTTGTCAAATTCTTGGAACATCGATCAATTGCGTAAGTTCTATGTTTAATTTTCATTCTTTCATTTCTTTCAATTTCAATTTCACTAAATTTATTGATTAATTAAGAAGTGCAACCTTGCTTATATATATACACCTACATTACAGTGCGTTTATTATTGTTAGTGCAGTGGGAGAAGACATTTTTCTCTCGATATCCTTTTAAGGATCTCGATACTCTATGGTCCTCGTCGTGAGCATTTTTCTCAAATGATTCCCCTGCGACTATACTCTTTTCTTAAAGAAAAATGAGTAATCGAGCGCCACACAACTAACTATCTCATGAATGATATGCTTACGATTACGAAGATTATGCTTCATTATTTCAAGATTACGGTCTATTCTTGTCAGCTCTTGGTGGGACACGGAAAGCCTCCTAGTCGAAGTCTCTCCTTTTTAGCGTGGTCACCTTGCTGGAAGGAGCTTCCTAGCGGCGGTTCTTTTCTTCGATCCTCGCTACGATCGGATATAGAATTTGAACACGTTTCAAAAATATATGTCGTATGCCTTGAGTCTTAGCATTAGTTCGACCGGACTATGGGACAATAGATATAAACAAAGTTCACTTATAATCTGTTGCATACATATTTGCATTTCTTCTTATGTCAAGTTTGACAAAGTCTTTTTCCGACCATATATAGTGTTTTTGATTGGTATTTCCATTATGACAAACAAAGATCTATAACTAGTCGAAATCGTCTGTTGAGTCGACCACATTTGATTTCCTAATCTTTGCAGCGATCGAGTTTTGTCTTACATGTCCAAACATACCTTCAAAAACTCACATACATGGTTATGACCTCTTTTTATTTTCTTTCTTGGCTCCTTTGCTTATGCGATGCGTTCTTCTACTATAAAGCGATCGGGGCTAGGAAATATCTGAGAATTTTAAAAGTCAAGCAGGATAAACAAAAGCTTTGTCAATGACATAAAAAGTAAGTTTTCATAGATATTCAAATATTTTTACACTTGCAGGAACCTACTCTAAGAAATATTCGGCCTAACTCTTGTTTGTCGGAGATTAGACCTCCATCTCCTCTACAACTATATCTCAAGTGGCTGAGTTCTTCCATGAACTTGGTAGCCTCCTCAGTGGGCGATTGAAGTCTTCTTTTTTGACTTGGAGATCTATGGAGGGTCGGAAGCTTCGGTTTGCCAAAGCAAAACTAACTCCACTGCAGCGCTTTGTTTTTAGGGCACAGGCATAATTCGTCAGAGTAGTTTTGAAGCGAACTTTAAGGTCCTCTAGAAGTTGACCCAAATAGTTCATTTTCTCTATTGGATCTCCTAAGGAAGGCGGGCTTGATCTGATCCCATATCAAAGATCATCTTGTTCAAAGCACGAATCTTTTCATCAATATTTTGAGCAAGAGCGCCTCCTTATCTGCTCAAATTTGAGTTTTCTTTACTCGTTCGGCATTTGCGTTTGCTCTGCAAAAAGCAAATCGGTTAATGAACACAAGCATAATTGAAGGAACAATCAAGTTTGCGACATATTACCTTCATTTGTTTTGCTAAGTGTTTCATATTTGGTCGTTGCTTGACGATCAACAGGTCTTTAATTTGAACTTGCTTTAGCAAATGGTAGTCTTTAGCTTTATTTCTTCTTCAAGAAGAGTGTCTTGGCTTTCTCGTACAACCTCCTCTTTTATTTTCTCGGATCTATCGAATACGATAAGGAGAATAATTGTAGAGGAGCAAAGTATTGAAGAAGAAACAAAAGTTTAAAAGGAAAAGTTCTTACTTTCCAACTCGGTGCTTTTGCTCCAAGTCCTTAACTTCATTTGAGTCGATCCTCCGATCCTGACAAAGTTCTCGACCAAATGCTACACAAATAGCATTCTCTTTCTTAAGTTTCTTATAAACTTTTTAAAGAAGAACTGGTAAGTAGAATACTTACAATTGCTTGGTCATTATAACCGGCAAAAATCGAATCGAGGTGCATCTTGAGTTGAGTATCAGATACTTTACCACGCCTCATCAAGCTCCTTATCCTCGATAAATCGGGGCGAAAAGGGAACTTGTTAGGTTGGGAAGGGTTATCAACGATGATCGGAACTGTTGAGACCTCTCGAGGCATCTACCTCCTGAAGGGGTTTCAATCACCAAAGGATCCAACTCAACCGTTGCCCTTGTCACTGCTCGGGGCTTCTTGACCACTACTTCCTCGGGAACTTTGTCTGAGAAGTGCTCTGGTGGGAACTTCCACAGTGCGAGTCCTCGGGAAGAACACAGTGGAAGCAGCCGGAACACCGAAGACCTATGCAAACCGAAGATGGGAAGTTCAAAGTATCAAATCATCAAGGAATTATTAAAGGTACATACTTATCGACCACTTTCATTTGTACATACCTTGTTAATCTCAGGATTTGACTCTGAAAGCAGCATAGAGAGAAATGTGCCGCTAGCCTTCCTTTTCTTCTCCTCCAATTTTCTTTGGTTACGGACGGCGGGGTTTATTGGAACCCTCACATCCTCCAACAAGATGTCGGAAGCTATGTCCTCGACCGGTTCATCAAGGTCCACATTCGACTATCGGTGGGAGGAGTGGTTTCATCAATCTCGGATCGATTGTTTGATAACAACCGTAAGGTCGTGCACGACCACTCTGGAGTCTATACCTCTGATTATATTCTGCGGGCCTTGAGCTTATCCACCTAAATCAAAGAACAAATTTGATTGGGTGAAGAAATCCTTTATCTAAAAAATTCGTACATATATGATTCGAAATGTTCTATTACCTCGAGGATTCATCTCCTTCAAGTGCCTCGAGGGCACGACTCGGTCGGAACCAAGGTGGGATGTTGATCCTCACAGATTGTATGATTCATAAACCGGCCATTGCAAATGTAGAAACACGATTGGAAATCTGGTGGGATATATGTATATCGTGGTAAAGGAATTTTTGATTAAGTTACCTTAAGCCTTGCCGGTCTCCTTCAATAGGAGTTGCGGCTAAGATCTTGGGGCATTGACCTTTTCTCCGAGCTCCCCTTGCAGATTAGCTGACTCGTTCTCTAATTTCCCCATAGGAAAGAACTTTATGAAGGAAGAATAGACAAATTTTAAGGTAACACATTAATCAAATCAAAATACCGATCGGAATGTATCTCAAAGACTTACCACCTTACGAGCAACTTCATCACGATCAAGGCACGGAGGCGGGGAATGAGTCAGGAGCTTCAATGGACTAATCTGGCGAGAGGTAAAATCCTCACCACATGCCACGAAGTCGGGCCCTGACTCGCAAGTCATAGATGGCATCCGCCCATCTTTTGACTATCCTGTCTTCTTCTGGTCTCCTTCCACTTGGGGTTTTCACTTGCTCTAGTTCGCGAAGTAGAGGCCATCGTCTTCGTAGTCATGTAAAACCGGTACTTTTTCCATAGCGACCACGAAGATTTCGCGTACATGAGGATGTACTCATCGGCCTTCCGTCATGAAGGCGCAATGTGCATTCCCGGAGTCGCTTGATTTTTTGCATGATTTTCCCATCACCATGCGGTAGAAATAACTAAAGAGCTTCAAGTTCGGTTGTATTCCCGGATATGCCTCGCATAAATATCGAAAATCTTGATATTTGCGATCGAATTTGGGGCCAAATTCACTAATTCCACCCCGTAATGTTCAAGAACGCGGAGAAGGAATTTGTGTACCGGTAATCTCAGCCCACATTCGATGTAGGCAAGAAAAACAGGGATTTCCTCATCTTCACGGCTCGGAAAATGCTCTCCAGTCGCCGGTCTCCAATTAATCAGATTCCTATCTGGGAGCATTCCCATCTTCGCCAAAGCCTCAAGCTTTTTCTTGCCCAATTCCGAAGGCAACCATTTTGTAATCTGCTCTGACATGACGAAAATCCTCAAGGATGAGTAGTGAAAGTTGGAGACTTCGTGGTCGGAAGAACAGGAAAAAAACTCTGGAGGATTTCTTGGCGAGAAGCTAAAGGGAATCGAAAGGGGATTTTGGAAGCATAAAAATTCTAAGATCCCAGCGAGAGGAGATTTTATAAACTTCAGATACTTTGAAGGATTCCACAAGAGTCCAAAGCCGACAAAAAGCCTCTTTTTGCTCAAGCGAACAGAGGAACTCTTCGTTTCCCAAGGCAAGTTCTCAACTTTAAAGTGAACACAGACCGCCGTATACCACGACATTAAATGGGGTGCGCCCAATACATTTCATCGGAAAAAGGTATATACGACCAGTTCATTTAAAGTTAGGGGCTGGTGGCGAGATTAAAACCTCTATGTATTATTTTAATACATAATAAAAGACCATCGTCTTCATGGTCGTAACCCTAAGACTAACGACCTCCACGGTCGTTAGTATTCTAAAGGTTACTTAATGGGTACCACAGTGGGATGAGGCTTTGTGCCTAATCCCGACCGAGATAACCGCTCGTAAAATTACGGCTGGTATTTCTTATCGTATGATGAATGGAACACATGTTATCGTTCCATTCCATGCGATGGTACAACCACGAGACACGACTATTAACCACCCTACGGTTAAGCTCTTCACGAGCAACCGCAAGGAAATTATACGTTGCTAAGCGCTCCACCGTTCAAACCCGATCGTAACGTTTCACGAGGGCGTCTTCTCCGAGAATGCGCCACCTCTTGGAAGTTATTTAAAGGTGAAGCGCCTGAAGCGAAGCGAACGAAGACCAAGACCAACAAAGACAAGAACAACGGCAGTTCAACAAGAATACCACGAAGCCTAAGCGGTGGAATTAGAAGCTAGATAATCGGACTTAGACTCATATTCTAAGTCGATTACTGATGAACATTCCCCATTCAGTGTAATTGAGGGTAGTACTTAGCCACATCTTGTAAAACCAGTTCATATCAATAAAGCGACCCCATTCCATTCCGGGATATTCCACGTCATTTTCTTCGTTCATTTTCGTAAGATCGGCGACTTGATCGTTGTCAGCTGGCGCCGTCCGTGGGGAAGAAGGCGTAAGTTTCCTGAAGAAAATTCTTCGCTCAAGAAAATCCTCGCCCAAAATCTCTGCAATCGCTCATGCGACTATGCGGAGTTTGGGATGAGGAAGCGGATTCGATTTGGCGGACTACGCCGACCTCGACATGGAAGGATGTATCCGCGCCATGGAAGAAAATGGCAGGTCATCCTCCTCTTCCTCCTCCACCGGCTACAACATGCAACATTTTTTTGGGCACATGCAACTCACCGGCATCACCCTCAATGACGGCGCTGATGCGCTCGTCTTTGAGCTCTCGACAGCACGGCAATCGCAAAGGCGGCATGGTTAGTCTCGCTTTTACACCGACGGTGGTTGCAGCTTGCAGCAATCACTGGACGTTGTTAACTTGTAGTGACAATTTTTCACGGCTCAGGAGCTGAAAACTTCGCGTGGATCAGTTGTTTCTTTTTACAGCATTCGTTTGATGATAAATTTAAGCCAAGCTCCGACATGGAAGGAGATGGTGTTGTAACAGGCAATGTATATCTGTAGCTTTGATTCATTCGTTTGACCTCTCAACTTCGATAGTGAAATAAAACAAGCTTGTATCACAGCACGAGACATCAGTGGAAGACTTGTTTTTCTTTGCCGTGTGCTGTTTTCCCCCCCGAGTGAATAGCAAAAGCTCTGCTATTTAAGCAGTCTTAGAAACCAGAATAGAGACGACGATAACAAAGTGTGTCGTGTGTTGTTGTGTAGGCGGTATTATCTGATGTGATGTGATTAACATAGACAATCCTCCATCTTGACGATTTGGGGTCTTGTCAGGGTTATGATTAGGCCGGGAGAAAGCAAAGTTGGTCGGTGCGACTCGGGGACGCGGGTCAGCTACGGCAGAGGTGCATGAGCATTAGGGTTATTCAGGCCGCCCGATCAACAACGAACAGTGTAGATTGATAGTGTACAGTATCGTGATACAGTATGTTGTTGAACAACAGTAACATCGCTGCGGTACTCTTGTGTGCACGACTCAGAAACTGTATCTACACTGCTTCTCTGCCCGGATCCACGACTCGGCTGCCACGCCATTAATGTGCAGAGCTGAGCACGTAAGCCGCAGCCACAGATGTACTAGCAGCAGTACTATCACAACCAGTAGTAAGTACTAAAGGCTGGTTGCTTGGCATCATGACACGAAGATCCTAGACAGTTTTACTCGCAACTTATTTGTTGATGGTGTAAAAACCAAATACGAGTGAGAGAGGCGGACGTCGGCTGTGCTACGGACCGTCGTCCACGGGAGTGAGAGTGACACAGGGGTTTATACAGATTCGGGGGTCCGAGAGAATCGTCCTACTCCTGTCGGTGGCCTACGGGGGCTCGAGGGTTCCTCCCAGAGGCTCACCTGGGGCCTTGCGTTCATATATTACTTAAGAGAGCTCTCCTTGAAAGAAGGGATACATGGGGTATTTATAGGCTCTCAAGCCTGTACAAATGACGGAAATACCCCTTGGGGGATAGCTACACTTATGAGTACAAGTGAGGGTACAAGATCTTTGGGGGCGTTCTTGCACTTCTTGGACTGTCTGTGAGTCTTACGCGAGACGGGCCCCATTAGTGTGATTGATGAATTATTCTTACAACACTAGCCCGGCCTTGGCGTTTTAGAAGCGTCGAGGGCGACCTTGAATGCGCCTTTTATGCAGAGGTGGGTATTCCAAAAATCCTAGTGGTTACGAGCAGTAGTTGCATTCCGTGGTGAGGCTCCTCCGGTCTTGTGGGCGTCGCGGGCGTCTGGTGTCATGGCGCTTGGGAGCGGGGCACGCGGTGAACGCTCCGGAGGCACGGGGAGCTCCAGAGACGCGAGGTGGCCGGTGAGGGGCCGCGCGAAGCGGTGGAGACGCCGAAGGGCGCCGCGCAAGGTGGTGGATGCTCACGAGAGCGCAATACCGTAATAGCGCAAGGCCACGACGAGGCCGTAAGGACGCGACGCCATGAGACCACGATGCCGTGTAGGGCGTCGAGGCCACGACGCCACGAGGGACGTCTAGCTGTAAGACGCGACTGGATGAGACTTAATCTCTATGTTCTCTTTCTTTGTTCCTTTTTTACGGGAGCAGCCAGCAGCTTTGCTTGTTTTATGTGAGCCTGCGGTTGTTGGGTGTCTTCATATGAGACAAACTTTATTATTTAATGCAATGGGGCAAGCTATCGTGCTAAGTCGTGGGAATCCAATAAATGTAAGAGGCTTTCTTCTTTTCCCTATCTTTTCAGCCGCACATGCAGCCCATTCTATTTCTTCCTTATCTTCATTCTTTTGCTTTGACCGAATAGCCCATTCTATCTCTTCCTCCCCAAGGCTGCTTCTCTCCCCTATAGCCGCCACCACTGAAACTTCCTCGCTTGGCGCCGCCGTTCCCGCGGTCAAGCCCGGCTTGCCGGCTTCTTCACCGCCGCATCCGGCTCCTCACGTGTGGGACCGGCGCCCGAGATGCCGCGGACACCTCTGCCCATGAGCTCGGTGTCGCTTCGCCCCGGATCGCTGCTGGAGGTACAAGGTGATGGCCTTCGTCGGGATCTTCACGGGTTCGGCTCCGTCGCGGCGCCACGCGCGCAGCGGACTGGCTCCATTGATCGGCGATTCTCCCAGGCGTCTTGGAGCGCGGAGGCTCTGGTCTCCTCCTCGGTGAGCTCCATCTCCGCGACGCCAAAACGCGGCGTGGCCTCGAGGTGAGGCGGGGAGGCCGAGAAGACCTCGTGGTCGTCGGAGATCTGCGTGGAAGCCTGGCGAGCACATACAGAGGTGGATCTGTTGGTCGCATGAAGGAGGGAGGAGGCGAGGTTGGCGGCGGAGTAGCCGATGGCCGAGAGGTGTAGCCCTTGAGGTGATGACCTCGTGGCGTTGTCGACGACGGCGCACCGAATGCCCTCGGGGTCTCCTCATCGAAGCATCGGTGGCTCTCTGCGGCGTCTTGAGCACCGCATCCCGCCCACGCCGATGCTCGGCGGATCGCCATCGGTGTCGCCGTACTCGCCAACCATGTCGCCTCTCGGCACGCGACTGTCCGTCGTCGAGACGCCGCGCCGCTCTGCAGCGGCGTTCGCGTCCATCTCCGGTCTCGGGGCTGCGGTGGATGGGCGCTAAAGCGCTGTGGCAAACCTTACCTCACTGGTCGGCTTCGCGGCGCTCACGGCCCCTACTCACCCGGCCCCATGGCGCGCCACCTCTCGCCTCCACCGGTGTTGCTACTTGGCTCACCTCGGCCGCCACTCTCCTCGGCGTAGGTGCGGGCGTCGGGTGCAGGCGTCGTAGTGCGGCGCGGAGTGCCGGCGGTCGGGGTGCCGGCACGCCAGTGCTAGGCGTTGGGTGCCAAGTGCGGCGCCAGTGCTAGAGGCGGTGGTGCCGAGGCGCCGGAGTGCTAGGCGTTGGGTGCCAAGGTGCCGGGCGCAGTGCGGTATTGGTCGGTGCGGGGCTGGTCCCTTGTGTGTATGTAATTACTTGTCTTTGGTATACTTGCTCCTTTGGTGTGCGATACACTTCTTTCTTTGTTTCTTCCGTGTCGAAGTTGGATTCTTGCAAGAACGCGATGCTTGGCGAGGACTTAGCGTGGGTGTAGGGTGCTACTGCGCTGGTGCGAGACAGCGCATATCTTGCCGGTATTGCATATCTTGCCAGGCGCTCAAAGTGCTATTGCCGGGCGTTGTGGCCTTGAGCGCCCGAGGTGGTTGGGGTGCCAGGCGCTATGGGCTTCTTGCCGAGGCGTTGTGGGCGCAGGTGCAGTCTCCTCCTTTTCCTTTTGTCGAGGGTAGTGAGTGGGGTTGCAGGCGCCTTGAGCTGCCCCATGATGAGTTGGGTGACCCTTTTGCTTTGGCACTTTGCAGCAACCAACACTTTTGCTTCAAAAGCCACTGCCTTTTGTTTCTTTTCCTTTTTGCAGTTGTAGTGTATGAATGCTCTTGGCAGTTGTCTTCAAGGTCTCTCGGGCAAAGGGAAAAAACAGCCTTGCTTTTATGAAAAGAAAAGGTGCATGTTGAATAAATGTCATGTTGGACAACAAGTGTTGTCTTATATTTTGTAACCATGCTTGCGATGTGTTAACTAATTCTATGTTGATGTGATTTCTCATCACTGTAGTTTGTAGAAAATTGAAGCACTAATTTGCATTTGCCTCGGGTAGTCATCGGAGAACCATACATGACAAACTCGGTTTTCGTAAGACTTGACTTATCCGAGTTCAAAATTAATGTACTTGACACCTTCATCTTGCCGCCAAGTCTTGATACATTGCTTGAGTTGCCTATCCAATCTTTTCATTTTCTTGCTCCCCTGAATGGATCAAATAGACGTAGTCGAAGGCTTTGTCATTGTTTTGTACCTTGATAGGGTTTGCATGTGATACGCCATAGGATCGTCGGCTGACGATTCGAGTGAGAGCCCATCCTTCCATATGCATTGTAGAAGACCACCTTCTTATTCATCTTTGAACTTCGACCATGCATTTCAATGCGGTGAAATAAGACCTTGATCACCTGGTTGTCTCTGATGACAAGTCCAGCCCTTTCTGAATATCGGTGTGAGATCATAAAGTACTGAAAAGAGGAGCAATGACTTTCCCTGATTAGATGGAAGTAGTACTAGTTGTATTAGCTGAGGCCATTAATCAAATAGAGTTCACATGGAGCGACCATGTGCCCCGCTTCAATGGATACCCTCACATGAGCAAACCGGCCCAATTAATTGCACCATTGACCATCACTGATTCCAAAGGCATATATGGCTAACGTAGGCTCGGGAGGCCGTCCTGCTGATAGTTTCGGTGCTGACTGTTGAGAACAACGTTTGCTCTTGAGGAAAGCAATGCTGATGAGGATTCGCCTCAGAGAAAGCGGCGTGGTCAACGACTTGGCCGAGGCTTCGGTCTTGCGCCGTCGAGCGCTTCGGATGTATTGTAGAGGCGCCGGGCGAGGATGTCGAGTAACGCGTCGTGTAGTATCACGAGTACTCGGCGGACCTCGAACCACTTCGATTAAATTTGGTGGGCAAACACGGGGCAAGGGGCTCATGTCGCCCTTGTGTATTCTTGTCAAGTATAGGGCATTTTCGGCGGGAGGTGGTCGGATTCATATGATGTAGCCCTCGTCCCTTGGGCACTTGTAGGGCGCTCAAGAACAAATAAGAATCTTGTCGGTCTTGAGCGCGACGCTCGGAGGTCTTGAGCTGCGAGAATCTTGCCGTGAGCCTTGATTGCAGTGCTGCGGCCGTAGAAGGGGTTGGAGCCATGTGCCTTGCTTCGAAGGGTGTCGCTCATCCCAAGCTGTGTGGGATGGCCTTCAAGGTGGGCGGCGCGTTGGGGTGAAGCCTATATAAGCGACGTCGTGGATGCGAGGCCACCCTGCCGAGGCATAGCCTTCAAGACGGGTGGCGTGCCGGAACGAAGCCCATGTAGGCGAAGTCGTCATCCTCTTGCTTAGCGGCTTGATGAGAGTCGTCGAAATAGAACTCCTCAGAATTGTCGTAGTTCGAGCTGCCTATCAGATTGAGTCATGGATATATCGGAGGGGTGCCTACAAGGTTAAGCCGTGGGGCACCAGAGGGGCGCCCACGAGACTAAGTCATGAGGCACCAAATGGCTACTAGGGGTTATAGCCCCCCAGTGGGCTTGGAGGTGCCCATGATTTATAGCCCCCCAGTGGGCTTGGAGGTGCCCATGAGGCTAAGTCATGGGCACCTTGGACGTGTGCCCCTGACATATGGATGTTCCCGAGGGGATGCAAATGTGTTAGGCATGGTTGGCCTTTGCATGTATTAGAACAGGGCAATGAGTGACCCGGAGGTCGTTCGGCGTATAGCCTGGAAGCTAAAGGGGGACTAATCCTTAGCACATCCATAGGCTCGGGCACTAGGCCCGGCAGTCACTCATACTGGGTCCAAGAGACACAAGCCGCCATGGCGAGTCGACAGACGACCAAGCCGCTTTGGTCTTTTATTAGGGAGACCACGGGGTCGTGCGCCCTAGGCACCACGGAGGTGACATCCTGCGGGAAGGGTTAGCGAGCTTGTGTGAGACAAGCGAGACTTGTAGGGCAGTGCGCTTCCTAACGGCGTGTTAGGAGCGACCTTCTAATCGCGGCGTGTCGGAAGGAGACCTCTCAATCGTCAACTCGGCACAAAATTGAGAAGACATTCACAAAGCAGGTCAATCCCTTAACGGCGTGTTAAGGGACTACCTCGATCCGGGCCATAATTGCATAAATGTTGCGATCATGTAGGAACTTCACGTCTCCATTGCATTAAGTAAAATAGTGTTTACATCTCGATAGGTGCCACGAGGGGCATCTGATGGAGAGTCTTTAAGCATAAAACTTGTGGATTTCCTTCACAAAGTCCACCTCAATCAAAGCGATTGTCCTCGTTTTGGCGAAGTGGGCGAGTAGTGGTCTTGAGCGTTTCCAATTGGAGAGAGTGGTGAGCGGATCTCGGTAGGGAGGGCAACTTGACCACATACATGAGTGAGAATGGGGTCGTTTTGGTGGAGCGGTGGGGGTTGTCGTAGGCCCCAAAGGATGCGAGAGCTCCTCTGCCGGGTTCCCCGCTTGAGTGCACTCGTTTCAAGCGGCGACATATTCATGCAGGACTAGCCCATTGGTTCTTCCCACGGCCCGTTGGTTTTGGATGAGCCACCGTATCAAAGCGAAGGTGGTCAGGATGGATTCTGAGGAATCTCTGAAGAAGGTGGGCGTCGAATTGGGTATCGTTATCCTTTGTGAGTTCCTTAGGAACACTGAAGCAACATAAGATATTCTTCAAAGGAACTCCATCATGGAGGCCGCTTCGCACCCCGGGGGGGACACTAGGAGCTCCGTCTCTACCCATTCGGTGATGTAATTCACTGATGCTACCACACGCTTGTAGCCCCTTGCACGGTGGGAATGGCGAAAGAGTCCATTCCCCATCGGGCAAAAGGCAGTGATTGGTATGGTGCGCGAGGATTAGCAAGATCGTTGTGATTGGTTACCATCTTTTGGCATCCTCGCGCTTCTGGCGTGTCAAGGGCATCTGCGCCATTGTGGTGACGAAGCCTTGGCGAAGTGTTTATGCTGCGGTTGCCCTTGGCGCGATATGAGAGATCAGAGGCCCTCATGAGCGTCCAAAAGAAGTGTCATGTTTGGCGGTGTCCAGCGAATATGCGGTGTTGGACTTTAAGAACTGCATTAGCTCCTTCTCTATCTTTCCTGGGATAACTACCCCGATTCTAAGAGACCGCGGGCCACCCTGGTCGAAGAGTCGTACTTCTTGCAGGCCCTCCTCCGAACGATTCTTAAGGGAGCACCTCGCTGGAGGGGGTACATCCTTGGTGCGCCTTGGTGGGAGAGGCAAAGGCATTTCCTCCATTGACTCCTTGGGTTCGAGAAAGTTGATGTCGCCGGAGTTAGCTGTTGCTTTGTGGTACAGATGGCGAGCTAAGTCTTGATCACCCCTCACGGAGATGACCCGAGAGAACTGGTATCTTTAAGCACGGTAGTTTTGATGTCTGCATTGCCGAAGCGGTTGAGAGTTGCCCTTCCCATGATATCATTGAATGGGGACTCGATGTCAACAACATCGAACTGACGGCTTCCGTCGGTGATTCTCCTGTGATCCGACGTCATGAGGAGTTCGATCCTCCCAAGGGTTGAATGGATTTTCTGATGCAAGCGGCGAGGGCAATCGGATGGCGAGGATGCGGGATGATAGCCCCTGTGACTCCATAGTTCCTTGGCGCTACAGGTGAGATATATCTGCGAGCTTCCTCTGTTGACAAGGATCTGCGGAGACCTCGCAATTGGATATTGTGGCGATTACTAAGAGGTGTCATCATGAGGAACCTTAAGCCATGTGCATCATCATTTGTGAAGCTAAGAGAAATGCTTGCCCATTTGGGAGGCGCTTTGAGAACCACCCCACGACGTTGATTTCTCGGGCGTACTCCTTTTGTTGGCGTTTTGATGCATGCCCGGAGGCCGAGCCCCTATTATGACATTTACTTGTCTTTGCGGCGCTTGGAAAGGAGTTCATGCTCAACATCTTGCAAGTCTTTGAGGGGTAGATCACTAGGGACTGTGCAGGGGTGGTGGAATTGCAGAAGGGCATCGCCTCTGTGGCCAGTGGGATCTTGATGGCGGCGCTCAACGTGGCCGGGCCGTGTTTGAGGAGCTTTGCTATTTCGTTGGCTTCTTGGCGGCACTCATTTGTATCATGCCCGTTCATCTTGTGGTAGGCACACTAGCGCCCGTCTCCTTGATTTGGGTTGCTCCTCCTTTCATTGCCGCCTTCGTCAGGACGTCCTTTCCAGTGAGCTTTTGGTCTCGATTCCTTCTTGGGTCCTCTGGTGGAGTTGCTCAGCGCTCTGTGAAGGAGTGTCGGATTCACGACAAAATCTTGGAGTCACGTTCCTGCCAGAGTGATCCCTCCGGTCATTGCCCTTTCTCTCGGGGGAGCTTTTTACTTCTTCCCGGAGGAGATGCTTTCGTCCTGCGGGAGAAATCCCTTCTTAGCCAGGTCGTCTTCTTCTCCCCGGGCGTATTTTTCCACGACCTTGAAGAGCTCATGGGTCGTCCTTGGGGATCTCTCCCAAGCGCGCGATTGAGTTCTCCCGGGAGCAACCCTTCTTTGCACGCATTGATGTTGTGGAGTCGGGGCATCTCACACAGCCGCACTTTAGAAAAGCGCTTAAGAAATTCTCTTGTGGATTCCCTTTACGTTTTATGATAAAAAGTGGTTGGGGAGCATGGGCGCTTATAGCTTCCTTGGAAATTTCTTGTTGAACTCTTCCTCGGCTAGTCCCAAGAATAGATGGAGCCTTTCTTTTGTTTGAAGAACCAGAGCCTATTTGGAGAGGAACAGTGGGGAGGCGATTGCACATCTCTACTTCCCCACCTCCCCGCCCGAATCACCGTGGAGTATACTTCAGAATTGTATGGGGTCGAGTCCCCATCGTAAGGCCCGAGATTAAATTTGGCGGAACTTTGGTTGAAGCAGACTTTGAAGACGTCTCGAGTGAGAGGTTCCCGATCTTAGGATGCCCTGTCCTTTCAGCGAGTGATGGTGATCATGGCGGTGCGGCGACGGCGGTGGCGGGGCTCTCCTGAGCTGGAAGAGCTAGATGCCCGCCGGTGGCGGCGATGGTGCGAGCGCATTGGCGAGTTGGAGCGCCCGCGCCGACTTGCAACTTGATCCGGCCGGGAGATTAGTGATTCAGCATCCATTTCTTCGTGGCGGTGGTGACCGCGCTCCCCAGCGGATCCGATTGGTGGCACGGGGACACGCCTAGTGCCCGCAGAGTACATGCTCTTCTGACCGCCTTGGCCACAGCCTCCTTGATGTGAATCCTTACGGCTTGACGAGTGCACTTGGGCCATGACGGGTGGAATGGTCCGTCCGCCTGAAGGTGCTGGAGGGGGCATAGGAGGAGTATCTTTTGGTCCTACGGGCCCCCTAGTCGCCCCTGGCCACGTAACACCTTGGGGGGTGGAGACTTGCGTGCTTGGAGGAGGCGATTTACCATCTCCGGGTGCAGGCGCATTTGCCCATGTGGAGGAACTTGAAGAGGCGTGGGCGCCCATTCCGAAGGTATGGACTCAGCCTCGGAGGTGAGGCGACAGAGCAAGCTGTAATGGAGCGGGCCGAGCGCCCCATCCGTGGTTGGCGGGTATATTGGCGATGAGGAGCCCGTTCATCACCGCCGCGTGGGCGAGTGGAGGAGGTTGTAAGGATGTCCCCTTGCACCCTCAGGAAAACTCCTGTGCAGGCGGTCGAGGCCACTTGAATTGAAGGTGGTCTTTGGTAGTGGAGAGGCGTGTTGAGGGCCTTGGGAGTACGATATGCGGCCATCATGTAGTTCACCACCTGCCTTGCGGTTGCCTCCACCATTGCCTGGCAATTAGTGGCGTTGAGCTCCCCAGGAGCCGCGGACGGCCCTAGAGTGTCGATGAGACTTGGGCCTCTTCAGATTGGCGGAACTTAACGCTCGGTTGGTGCGATGGATGTGGGAATGCTTGGCAGCCCGGGGATGCGTAGGACGTTGTCCCCCCCGGGGTGGACAGCCTCGATCTCTGAGGATAACCCGCGCCTTGGGTTTCTCCGGAGAACGGACTGGTCATCCGCGAGCTCCTGATGCTCTGGAGCAGGGGGAGGCCTCGTGGACTTGGAGTACTTCTTGGTAGGAGCCATAACCTTCTGTCGATTAGCTACGTCCCCACGGTCGGCGTCAATGTTGATGGTGTAAAAACCAAACACGAGTGAGGGAGGCGGACGTCGGCCGTGCTACGGGCCGTCGTCCATGAGAGTGAGAGTGACATGGGGGTTTATACAGGTTCGGGGGTCCGAGAGGATCGTCCTACTCCTGTCGGTGGCCTACGGGGGCTCGAGGGTTCCTCCCGGAGGCTCACCTGGGGTCTTGCGTTCGTATATTACTTAAGAGAGCTCTCCTTGAAAGGAGGGATACATAGGGTATTTATAGGCTCCCAAGCCTGTACAAATGACAGAAATACCCCTTGGGGGATAGCTACACTTATGAGTACAAGTGAGGGGTATAACAGTCTTTTTGAACCTGTACGCGAGTCTTCTGCCAGACGGACCCTATTAGTGTGATGGATGAATTAACATTACTGCTAGCAGACAACAAATCACGAAAGTGAGAGGCCTCGAAACTTATCACATTGGCTTCGGCTGCTGCTGTGTGAGTGTGACAAACACGGTAAGAGAGAGAGGAAGAGAAGAGAGGCGTTTCACTCACTGACAACTGACAAGTGACAACACTGGCACATCAATTAACATAGATCACTCTAAATCACAATGAACAAGCTAGACAAATTACCCCTTGGCCTCCTGCTCTAACAATATTCTTAGCTAGCTAGCTAGCTAGGCTCGTAATAATCTCCTAGAGATCCGAACCAACCGGCCGGCGACGAGTAAACTAGCTACTACTCTAGTGTAGACAGCGGAGTAGTGGAGAAGTTGTAGCTGGCTAGGCTAGAGCTAGAAGCAGAGGATGGCGGCGGCGGCTGCGACGGAGAAGGCGAAGGTGGTGATGAGGAATGCGAAGTGGATGGCCCAGCCTCGCTTGAACTTGGCGAGGTAGCTCTGGGGCGGCTCCTGGTACGGTACCTCCACGTCGGCGGCGGCCACCACGTCGCCGCCGGACTTGAGCATGCGCAGCCTGTCGGCGGCCAGCGCCAGAGTCAGCTTGTGGCACCGCCGCTGGTACCTGCAAGAGCAGTTGCATTATTATTATTCAATCAATTGCACATTAATTAGATGCATGGTTAATTGCGTGCGCGATGACTGATGGCTGACGGTTATAATTACTTAATTAGGTAGGTACCTGAACCCGTTGAGGCAGCGGAGGTGGTGTGCGACGGCGGCGTAGAAGGCGAGCTGCGCGAGGGAGAGGAGGCCCGCGGGTGCCCAGAGGTGGCGGCACTGGAGGCGCGCGGGCGGCGACTGGGCGACTGCGGAGAGGGCGACGGCGAGGAAGAGGAAGAAGGCGAGGAAGAGGCGCCAGAGCTCCTGCTTCTGCGCGTCGGCCGCGCGCTTCTTCTCCACCGTCTTCTCGAAGTGGAGCTGCACCACGGTGCCCAGGGCCTGCGCCGCCGCCTCCCGCGTGACCACGTCCCCGCCTCCCGGCCCAATGTAGGCCTCCCCGACCGCCACCGCGTCCCCCATCCCCATCCGGTTCTGCGGATCCATCTCGGAGTTGGACCTGGAGTAGATATGATTCTTGGTCGGTGCCACTCCACTCCAGTTAGCTGTTTTACTCCTTGGGCGTGCCCGCTACGGCCGGAGTTAGCGAGTCGCAAGCAGGGTTCCAAATTTCGGCGAATTTTCGCGGAATTTCGTACATTTCGCTGAAGCTTGAAATTTTGCCTTTTCAGTCAAAAAAAAAAATCGGTTGCATATGAACTTAGGCCAAATTCAAACAGAATTCCAAATTGTGGTCGAAACTCGTCAATTTCGGCCATTTGCCCGAGTTGAAATTCGAATTTCGGCAATTTCCCTCACCCCCGAAATTTTTCCTCAAACAAAATAAAAAACCCTGTCGCAAGCATGGCTCATTACTAGTGAAGTGAAGTATTACTTAGTAACTATCCGCGTGCGCGTATGTTGCTATTTATATACTTAGAAAACCAATATGCAATATGCAGCGCTCAGTTTCAGTTAATTAACGCGCCTACAGTACAGCAGCAATAACTTCGTGATCGATATCCAAGCTAGGCTAGTTTATACTGGCGTTAATATATAATAGATGCTTGGCAAAACCAACCGTTTGCTTAGGGAGCTTCTGTTCTTGCAATGGCAGATCAGCAAGTACATCTTGTTCAGTAATCATGCTACGCAATGCTAATGCATGTGCGATACTGTGATGCCCGTAGTTGCTATCGCTTGGGCACGCAATGGTTCTAGCTAGCATTGGATGCTGCCCTGGCCCCTGGAGCGCCAAGGACCAGTAACCATTCATTTCCTTTCAGTTGCGAAGAAAAATGTGAGAACCCGCGTAATTAATCTAATCTAAGTAACAGTAATTAGCGTCTAATAAAAATCAGTCAATCATTAATCAACTTATAATCTCAATTTACTTAAGCATATAATTATCACAATTGTTTATATGAATCAAGGTAAAACCAGTGCATCAATATCATAATCATTACATTATCATCATCATTAGCATCATCTCAATGCATCCATTATTATATAAGTTATAAATTACAAATATGATTCTTGTTACAAAATTATTTTACAACAACTTACAATATTCTTGGTAGCAATTAATTAATTTACAATCCATTCGTGTCATTCATGTAGCAAGTATCCATTTGCCATCCTGTCTCCTTGTCCTTTTAGCCAATCCATAGAACCATTTAGCGATCCAATTTCCTCGCTCATTAGAAAAATCAGAAACACGGTTAGCAAGCTTAGTCGAAAGCAGTGGTTGTGAGTATTAGAATATAGGAAGTGGCCGTCAGAATTTCCCGAAGTACGATAGGAGCCCCAGATCAACCTAGGTCAACCAGTCCCTCGATCACCAAGGCACCCTGACCAACCTGAGCTAGTCGGCTCCTTTAGTAATCAAGGTATCCAGATCAACCAGAGTAAATAGGCACCATTCACTTCTAGGAGTCTCCTCATCCGGCATCAGTAAAATTCAACACCCACCTTTTTGCGTTACCGCAATCGCAGTATAATCCCACAAGACACATCCCATTAAATCTTACCCTCAGCCGGAGCATCATAGGGTCCTACAAGCCCACATTTCACATTCCATTAAACCCAACCCTCAGCCAAGCATCATCGGGTATACCGAAGCCAGCATGCCACAAGAGAGCCAACATAAACCCATATTTAGCATTATTATCATTCCTTCCCAGCCAAAGGCTAACTCAAGCCCATTCACAATACATCTTCATCAAATAACCAATGGACCAATATACAAAGCCACTGCTAGGTAAATACTTTAGCACAAACAGTTGCACATGAGCTTGCATAGCCAGAATAGGCAGCACAACCCACAGTTCCCAGCCCATGCCGAAGCATTTCTTTCCCCAAAGCCAAGCCATTCAATTAACATCACATATATTATATCACAGCCTATGCCTCCCCACAAGGAGAGCAAAGACCAAACCCTAGAATGCATAGCAAAGAAGCACAGGATTACCAAATAGAGCACAGTAGATTGTAGTGAGGAGATAAGAGCATAGTAATAGGAATTAGGGTAAATAGGATAAGGTAAATAGGAATAGGGTTACAGTAAAAACAAAATTACCACAGCCAAGGATAAGATCAACCAGCCAAGGATAAAGCCAAGGATAAGATCACCCACACAGCCCAAGCCCTTCCCCCATTCCCATTTTTCACAGCCACAGAGAGGGAGAAAGCAAGGAGCTCCATCACCAGTCCACAAAGAAAAAATAGTAGGAGGGGAGAAGCAAGCCAGGAGAGCTCCCTCAGCCCTGCCACCATAACCTTCACCAAACCATAGAAAGGAAGGAGGAAGGGAGCATAGAGGAAGAGAGCAAGAGGAGGAAGTCTAGGAACCCAGGAGAAGCCGGAGAGCAAGACGGCAGCAGCGACAGCGTGGAACCATCGACGGCCCCCAGAACCATGCCAGATCGACGAGGAGAGCACCAGCACATCACTGGCGCTACCATCCTCTTCCTCTATCCCAGAATCCCCAACTAGGAGGTAACCCATAGTAGCCCTCAGTATGCACCACATACACAGCATTCATCCATCGAGCATCCCGCAATAGTATCCATCTAGCTCTCAGTTACATTTCATCACAGAGCATTAGGAGGATAGAAGATAAGCATGCTTTGTACCTTAAGGGCTCGGGTGCAGCTAACCATGTCATCATTTAGGCTTCACTAACCTCATTAGCAAGCCCTTTAATCGCATCCAGCTTGCATTGCTCATGCATTAGCACAATAAACTCGCATCAGTATAAGTAACACAACAAAGTAAATTGAATCAATCAAAACAGTAATTTGAAGAGAGGTTAGAGAGAGGTTAGGCGGCCGTGAAATAAGCCGCAGGGGAGCAGAGGCAATGAGCAATGCGCTGCCTGGCCGCCGAGGAAATCAAGCCGGGGAGCTAGGTGGCCGAGTGGATCTCGGTGGAAGCGACAGCGGTGATAGGAGTCGGCGCAAGGAGGAGCGGGCGTGGTCGTGGCGGGCATGGCTGGGTGGATCGGCGGAACCGAGGCCGGGTTCAGGTGGAAGCGATGAGGGCGGCTGGCCTCTGGCCGGAGGAGGAGGAGACCTTCTTGGCGGCGGCTGGGTGCAGGGACGGCCGAGCGAGCAGGCGAAGGGTGGGGCGGCGATGGCGCGGGAAAGGAGCAGAGCGGCAACAGGCTTGCAACGCATGATGCCAGCGACGGGACGGCGGCGTGAAACCAGCGGCAATGGACTGGCTGGCCAGCCATGTGAGGCGCCACGAGCCGGGCGGTGGAGCAAGAGGGAGGCGTGGGAGGCCGGAGGCAGGGCCGGCGGCGGCAGGCGCCAGGATGGGAGGAAGAGAGGAGTGAGTGATTTAGGGATTTGAGGGGAATAAGGGGAGGAAAGGGAGGCCGATTGGGGGTAGTGTCGGCCGAATAGGATAGATTAGAAAAGAAATAGGAAAAAAGTGGGAAAAAAAAAGGAAAATAGGGTTTAGGAATCTAAATATACGAAAAATTTTAGGAAAATTTATTTAATTTCTGATAAATGGTGGTAGTTAATGTTGTAACATTAGATTTAGTAAATAAAATTAGTAGTTGTTAAAGCTGTGATTTTATTCGATCAAACGATTTCTCGTGGGTTGCATCTGGCTAACCAACATTTAATCTGTCGGTTAAGTAATTATTAGATTAAGATCAAATATCATAAATTCTGTTAATTAAAAAGTGAATGTGCGTGTGTAGAAAAAAAAACCTGTTCACTTTTGGCAATTAGTCGGGTGAGTTGAAATGTCTTAATCATGCTAGTTTAATTATTTTGAAGAGATCACCAGTAATTGTAGAAAATTAAATAATCGCATGCTCATTTCAGTAAAATAATTATTTAGAAGTTTTGCATGAGTAGAATTAATAGACTTAATAAATTGTGCGTGTGAGTAGTATTTCATTTCTCGTTAGTTTAAACGTAAACTTAGGCATTTTCGACCCTAGAGCGAGTAATTAGTAGAACGATCGTAGTAGGGGAGTGCTAACCTCGCAGGGGTTTCGAAAATGTTATTAAATGAAAATCCACTAACGAAAAGGATCATCTAATTAGTATGCATTGCACCTAGTCGCATATATTACTGCTAAGTAGTTAATTATGTATTTACTATTTCGCACCATCGTATAAATTGCAGCAGGTGAACCAACGAGAGTAGATAGTATCAATTTCGTCGACGACGATCTTTTCTACAGATCTGCAGGCAAGCTACTCCCTTGTCCATTAACATAGCTATTTTAAATGTAAACTGTATATTGCTCTATTTTATATGTATTGCATCAAAACTATTTTCTCATAAATCAATTCGAATGATTGAGATGAAAATGAAAAGATAAGAAATGTGAAAAAGATGAAAAGAATTAAGGAATGAGAAAGAAAAAGATGAAAACTAATGGGTTGGTAAAGGGGACCAAAGGGAAATCTGACGATGACGATGATGTTGAGGTAAGAGGTGGGTCCTTTTTCTTGGTTGTTATAATATAAGGACAAACAAAGCTCTTACTCGATTGAAGCCGTAATTCAAGACCAACCATTTTCCGTTTAGTGGCGCGAAAATGTTACCTCTTTACGTAATTATGATCTCCACAACGGTCGCATTGGAGGCGTTTGGGCACGGAAGTGGGCGCCCAAGGTGGATGGTTGAGCACGGACGGTGGCGCCTCAACCAACATTATGGAACTCGGTGTATGACGAAGTCGAGAACGTGATTAAATCAAGACCGAGCGAAAGGTAGTGGGTGGAGACTTAATCACGTAATTGAAAACGTTCGTATTCGAACTTGAAATCGCATCAAAGGAAATGTGGTGAACCTAGCTCGAGAGAGTTTGAGTAGCTGTGGGTAAAGTGGTACAAGCTCAAAGATGCTATACAAATCATGAATTCATGCCGGTCTCCGGATTGGAGTCTACTGAACCGCTAGGGTCTTTCTTCTCTCCGAGTAATCAAGTAGTCTCTTGAAGTAAAATTGCAACCTAAGTTTTGAAAACTATTTTCAGAATAAGAGAAGGGGTAGGAATTTGATAAGGACGGGATTTAGAGTCATCAATTGCATTTTAGCTATTAATGCTTGCTGAGTACACTATAGTACTCACTCTTGCTATCTCTCCCCTTGCTTAGCTCCTAATCCGACCGGGAGTTATCCCGAGTGGGATAAAGAATTTTGCAGGTACCGAAAAGGCCGCAGGTGACGAGGGCATTGGGTACGAGAAGTAGGGCAAGGTGATTGCCTCATTCGACTCGTGGGACAAACAGATCGTCGGAAGAACCTAGCAGTAAATAGCGGTAAGTATTTTCCCCTTTGTAATTAGATAATTATATTCAGAACCATAGTTTTGTGTGGCATTTCTTGTTGTAATAAAAAGTAGTTTATTTTATTGTTACTGCTGCGTTATCTACGATAAATGAAACTACTATTCGTTGGGGCGAATGTTTCTCTGAAGCGAAACGAATAGAATCCATATCTTTAAGTGTGATTACCCTTGAGATAATGACACGGGGCGTCGCAAAAAATAAAGACGAACAAGCTCGACCACCCTGTTGTGATCGCAGATAGGGTTGGAGGGAACGGAGCGGCGGTGGCCGATGGTGAGGTGGTCAGCATCACAGAGCGGTTGGTGGCAGGGGCTCTAACGAGACCTGTTCAAAGCCCGCCTGGAATGTGTAGGTGGCCCAGCCCGAAACCTCTATTTTCCATAAAATATTATTATTTTAATTCTTTTTTTTTATAAAATATTAATATTTAATTTGTTTCGAAAATAAAAATTGTTTTTTATTGTTTTTGTTGGTATTGTCGGGATTTTTGGACCTATTTTTTGTCAGGCCTTCAGGCCGGCCTAAGCTCGAAAAAATGGGTCCGGGTCATCGGGCAGGCCGTCCATGCAGAGGTCTAGCTCCAACTACGGGCGGTGGTCAGCACACCGGAGAAGATGGAGGCAACAACAGTCGTGGCCGGGTAGTCAGCGGGGAGTGAGTGGGGGGCGCAAATCTTTGTGCAATCATGCAGTTTAGAATGTACCTTTTCTAGATTATAGACTACTTCCACATTTCTGGGGCTGAAGCAGAATGCTCCGAGGGGTTTGTCTATTTTTAGGGGAAGTCGTAGGAATGCAGTCTCTGGCGATTTAGATTTTTTATGTATAAATGGTGTGTCCTTGATGGTGGATGCATACAAGAGTACGGGTCCTGAGCGTTAGGCTGACTTGTTCTTTCCACCTCCGCCTCCGCCTCCGCCTCCGCCTCCACTGCCGCTGTAGCTCGCGGTCTCTAAACGCAGGTGATTATTCCTTCTCCGTTCGGGTTTTCTTTGCTTGATCCAAATCTTAGCTTCCTTTCATCGATCTTAACCTACTGTGATCGATTATCTGCGCAAGATGGTAGCACGTATCGTGATTTGTCCTCTCATTTCATTGCTATTACCGTTTCGATCTCTTCGTCTGCTTGATGATGATTGAGATGATGTGATTGATCTGTATGCCTTGCGGAGACTTGATCCGAGTGCAACTCATCCGCCCTCCCTCCCCCATCTGCCACCGCCGGTCCGCCCCGCCGTTCCCCCGCCCTCCCCGCCGGCGGCCGACGTCGTCCTTCCGCCGTTCCCCATCCACACCCCCCAGTTCCTCTCCTGTCTCAAGAGGCTGATTTCTTCCCCTTTCTTGCCTACATCAACCCATCAAAATTCTGAAATTTATCCTTCCATGCATACTTTTCGGAATTCACATCTCGTGACTTTGCCATCCATCTAGGTTTTATCGGCATGCATTGCCATTTGGGGTTTTTGAGGTGGAGTATGTATAGATGTGATTTGTTGGCTTCTTTGTGTAGGAGGATGAGTGCAGAGGATACGAGTGCTGCTGAGCAGCCGAAGCGCGCCCCTAAGCTCAATGAAAGGATCCTGTCTTCTTTGTCAAGGAGATCAGTGGCTGCGCATCCATGGCATGATCTTGAGATCGGTGTGGGACTGTTTTTTCTCATTTTCCTTTCTAGCTTACAAAACACCCTGATCAAATAAGCATGCTAATTAAATTTGGTTGCACAGGTCCTGAAGCTCCTGCTGTGTTCAATGTTGTAAGTACCAACTTTACCTTGACCATCTTGGCAAGTAAGATATTTCATGCTGTGGTGAAGCAAACTGAAATTTTGGACATTAGGGGGCGAATGCGGGTGGGGCACTAGGGGAGTGGGTTCATGTAGCTATAGATGTGAACTTGATAGTGCTTACTCACCACTTGATGTCATTGTTCGTTCTTGGTATGGGATCTCAATCAGATGTAGTTGAGTCTGGAACCCCAATCTGGATGCAGCAGTGTACAACTCTTGTATTCAAACTGAGTTTAGCGATGCACATACCAAACAAACTTTTTCTTAACTTGCAGAAGATTGCACACAATTATGCCAATAGTGTTGGACTGTTAATATAATTAATTCTACCTCGTATAAGATGGTTTTATATTTAAATTAGAAACAATAGTCGTTCAATTAATATTGCCATTGTAGGAGGCCGCAGCAGCCTTTGATGATTTCCTGATTTCTTTCAGTTCAATAGTTCATCTACCCTCCAGTTACAAAGAAGCAATCAATATTGTGAAGGGCAAAAAAAAAATATACCCACCAGACAAATAGCATGATAGATAGTTAGAATACACCACTAACGAGTGGATCAATATAAGGAGGTTAGAGAATGAGATGACTGAATCTTAAGATTGCTCAAAATTAAAGACAGGCATCCTTGACACTCCCGCCAAGCAAGGAACCGTTTAAACCCAAACCTGGAAACCTTCTGTAGTTTAATGAAGCCATGGCAAGACAGATGGAAATTTTAATTAACTTAGTTGGCAACAGCACTTAAGTTGTAAGTCCGTAATGGTTCACCTTTTTGCTGACCTCAATCAGTTGTTATCAATCTTGAAGCTTGAGATGGTGGAATCAAGTGTGCACAGTCTGTTGATATCACTGGCTCCATCATGTGTCTTCTGCCTTTTAAATTGTGATGGTGGCACCAAGTGTGTTGCAATGTAGCCATATGCTAACATAGGCATTATAATATTAGATGCTTCTGGAAATGTTTAAATTTCCTTGGATGGATTGGAACAGAATTGTGATTCCAATTAAAATGTACCGTTAGTTAGACAGACTCACGGTTACTCCAGGAATCCCCCCCCCCCCCCGAAGAGGTGCCTTAATCTCACCATTTTTCTATATAAATATTTTTTTTTAACATGTTAGCTTTGTTGACCATTTGATTCTTACATTAGCCTACTGGTAACTGTTTGCTTGTCAGTAAACAAGTGCATTGAGTGGGTTCTGTTTAATGATGCTAGAAGCTTTATGCGTAGTTGGTCCCTGACAGTGCCTGCAACTTTTGAACTTAATGGTTTCTGTATGTATCACACCACAGGTTGTTGAGATCACAAAGGGAAGCAAAGTAAAATATGAGCTTGACAAGAAAACCGGACTGATTAAGGTATGTGTTCTGTTTGTAAGATTGCTTGCATATCGATCATCACTTTTTTCTTCAAGAGCAACATGGCATGTTTAATATTTGTTTAGCGTACTGCCGACTGCGTACTTATTAAGCATAAATTAATGTACTTTTGTTATTGTGCTATATAATTTGACAGGTTGATCGAGTCCTATACTCATCAGTTGTATATCCTCATAACTATGGTTTCATTCCGAGGACTCTATGTGAAGACAACGATCCAATGGATGTTTTGGTCCTGATGCAGGTTAGTCTTCCTTGTCCGCTTTTTTGGGAACATGTAGGAATCACAGTCCTTGCATTATTAAGTCATGGCGTCTAAGAATAATTAACTTGCTGGTCCTTTGGCATTGACACTGTCAGACTGGTACCAGTAGCTCTTTCATTGCATAAACACCAGCTCTTTGTAGTCGCAGTATTGAATATTATGTAAACTGTGTTGGTATCTAGTGGTAATTGCATTTTTTTTTAAATCTCCCACAGGAACCTGTTATTCCTGGTTCTTTCCTCCGAGCTAGAGCAATCGGCCTTATGCCCATGATTGACCAGGTATTTCTTGTTCCATTCTCTTTGCGGTAAAGAGAAGAGAAACAATGTTTCACCCTTTTTTTTACTGAAAATAACGTTTGGCTGTGACCTGTGATCAGGGTGAAAAGGATGACAAGATAATAGCTGTCTGTGCTGACGATCCTGAATACCGTCACTACAATGACATCAGTGAGCTGTCTCCTCACCGCCTCCAAGAGATCAAAGTCTTCTTTGAAGACTGTATCCTGCATAGTTCATTTTATTGTTTTCCTGTTACATGCTATAGAATAGTATTTTGGATGATCACAGGTACATTTGTCAGCATCCTTAACGGTGTCTTTTAGACAAGAAGAATGAGAACAAGGAGGTTGCTGTTGATGCTTTCTTGCCTGCGAACACTGCTCGTGAGGCCATTCAGTACTCCATGTAAGTTCAGTTTTGGATTGCAATGTTTAGTCTGTAACAAGATGCAGCTGTGTTCTGTTCGTTAAGGAGTAAGTGTGAAGATACCTTTTTGACTTAATATGACACATTTATCTTGAATTAATCGCAGGGACCTCTATGGGCAATATATTTTGCAAAGCTTGAGGCAGTAGAATGCGAACCACTGTCTAATCGTGAAATAGCTACTATTTATTTCAACTGCGAAGTTGGAGTCGAGACTTATGTGATATTGATAAACGGAGAACGATGGTACTAGCTTTGATTTGCTTTTACTTTCCAGTGTACCGACTTGTGTGTCGTTTCCTATTTAAATTATGAATAAGTGATTTTTTATCATGTGGTACTTTTTTTGTTATGCTTTTGCCCCTCAAGATCGTTCGCACTTCGCAGACATGAATTAATTATGTTTACATATATCTGTCTAATTATTGATTTTGTTTGACATGGTTTGAATATCGATTCTTAAATTATTTCCTCTAAAAGAGATATATGTAGTTTGTGCATTCCCATGTGTAGTTTGTGCGTATTAGTACTTTCGACATGGGTGTGCTTAACTGCTTATCCTACTGGTACCAGTTAAGGGTGTATTTGATTCGGTGAATCAGACAATACATATACGAGATGGTCTTAATTATGCCCCTATTTATGTATTTGGTTGAGTAAACTGAACCAACTCGTTTTGTATGGAGTCATACAAAATCTCTCTAAATATGTTGTACTGAACGGTTCTATAAAAACGGGCAAACCACGCGGCATAGGGACGAGCGTGTCCCCTTTGTTACCCCCTCTCTATCTATGTATACGCCACTGACAGTGGGTCATACCAATTAGTGAATAGTTAAAATAATTAACATAGTTAAATACTCTTTAGTAATTAAGGTAAATTTAATAATCGTGCTAATACTTCTTTGTGTATGCAACTCATTCAACTTCATCCCTTGAACTAAACACCATTCGATACCATCTCATCCATGCAACCAAACTAAAATCTTGAATTACCTTATCCTACTAACTAAATACACAAGTTGTATCATATTATCTAGGATCATCTCATTCATCATGTACCATATCATCCTGTTCACACCGGTTCACCTAACAAAACACACTCTAGATGGACCATTAATTGTTCCCATTTTTGCCCCCCTTAAACAGGCCATTCTCGGTAGTTTTCCTAAGAATTACTAATATATTACTATTCAATTCACTACTCTTTAATTAAATTAGCTGATTTCCCGGTCAATCATGTAATTAGTAAAGAAGTGTTTTTTTAATTAAACTAGCTAATTTCTCGTTAAATGCCACAGTTAGTTCCAAATATTTTTTTATACAATCTTATTTTATATATATATATATATATAGAGAGAGAGAGAGAGGAACGTCTGTTGGAGCTGAGAATTATATATATATATATATATATATATATATATATATATAGAGAGAGAGAGAGAGAGAGGAACGTCTGTTGGAGCTGAGAATTTTATGTGATACTCACAAACTGAGAACGGTGTCACTAGCTGCGATTACTGTTGTCTTTGCGGGGCATATACCGACTGGTATGTAAGTGAAGTTATGTTAGATGCGGTGGGAATGTTTTTGTCATATGTATCTGTTTGTTGATTTTGCTTGTTCCCTTTTTTCGAAAACGAGTTGATTTTTGTTATATATGATGTGAGTTCTGGTTCTTGTAATTGTTTACATGGGAAAATGTGACAAGTGCATAAATTAAGGCAAAATTTTGCTTTCATATGTGGTGCGTACTGTACATTCTCAGTACCATTCGATTTGTCCAGGAAGTAAGCCATTTGATCTTCAACAAGTGGGAAATACATTCGTAGTTCCACTGATATGGAAAGCTCGCATAGAATCAACAAAAACGATAGGATAATGCCTCCAAGTGTATATGTCTAGCTAGTTTTTAAAAATAAGTACATTTTGGCTAAATGATTGTTTAAACTTTTGAATGGGGAAAGGGTTTGCTAGCAATTGCTTAAAAATAAGTATTTGGATGATAAGTTTGTCTCTCAAGTTAAGAGTAAACCTGGGGATTCTTATTTTTGGAAGGGATTGATGAAGGTAAAGCAATATTTTATTCAACATTGTTCTTTTAATCTTGGGAATGGGAAAGAAATCAGATTTTGGAAGGATATTTGGGTTGGACATCGGCCCCTTTCTGAACTTTATCCAACTTTGTTTGAGGTACTCCGGAATAAACATGCTTTGGTTGCAGATGTTTTTGGGACCGCGTCTTTAAATTTGAATTTTATGAGAGCGATTATTGGTCCAAATTTGCTTGCTTTCAATAATCTTGTGGTGAAAATAGCCGCCGCTCATCTTACCTTGGATAAAGATACGATTCGATGAAATTTATATAGGAATAGACAATTTTCAGTCAAATCTATGTATGTTGTTTTGGGTGACACCAATTGTAGTTTTCAAAGTCAAAATTTATGGAAAGTTAAAGTACCCCTTAAGATAAATTTTTTCTTGTGGTACCTTTGTAGAGGAGTTGCTTTGACTAAGGATAATTTATTAAAAAGGAACCAGAGAGGTGACACTAATTGTTGTTTTTGTGATCACAAGGAGACTACAACATTTGGCTTTTTATTGTCGCTTTGCCCGTTTTGCTTAGCGCATAGTTCAAATCGCTTTCAATTTTAATAGACCTAATACTGTTCGGAATATCTTTGGGAACTGGTTAGTAGGTCTTACTTCGGATTTAAAAGCAAATATTTTGGTGGGGGTGGCCACACTTTGCTGGTCTATCTGGTTATGTCGTAATGATGTCGTTTTCGACAAAAAAGTTATTGACCATCCTCTGCAGGTTATATTCAGATGTATCCATTGGATCCACTCTTGGTTAGCTTTGCAATACCAATGAAGGAGGGAGACCTTGTGATGAGGATTAAAATCTCTATGTATTATTTTAATACATAACAAAAGACCATATGTCTTTGTGGTCGTAACTCCTAAGACTAACGACCTCACTGGTCGTAAGAATTCCAGATGTTACATAATGGGTACCTTGGTCGGACAAGGTCCTGAACCTAGTCTCCGACCAGGTAACTGCTCGTAAGAACTATGAACTGGCATCTGGATCTATTTCAGGTATATTCTTTACCGTGTGATGAATATAACACGTGTTGTATACCCCACACCACGCAACGTTATATAATCTTAAGATACTGACAAACAACCACCAAACGGTTGAGTGTCTCACAGACGCTCAACTGCAAAGCGGTTGATACTTTATCAACCATCGCCTCGCTCCGACCAGCCACAACGCTTCACAACGAACGCTTTCTCCAGAAGCAGCTGTCACCTCTTCGGAAGTTATATAAGGATGGAGCGCGGACGAGAAAAATGATCATCTGGCATCAGAATATAGCAGTGTGATCATCGTTAGATTCATGCTTTAAGTCTGATAAGATAGCATAGCAAGCATCATACTCAGTGTAATCAGGATTAGTCGTCCACCTAGTCATAAGCACCCCCGGTAATAGCCAATTCATATCAATAAAGAGCAGTCACATTCTCTCCGAAGATATCTGTGCTATTTTTCTCTATTTTATTTCGTAAGATCGGCAACTCGATCGTCGACAGCTGACGTCGTCCGTGCGAGAGAAGGCGTAGATTTCCTGAAGAAATTCTTCGCTCATCAAATCATCGCTCACTCCTCATACAGCATTACGACAAGTGGCGCTTTCAGAGGAACAAGCCGTTCCGACCAATTCGGATTGTCCGAGGACCTCTCCAAGCCCAGTCCTTCCGATCGGCGAAAAAGGTGACGAAAATTCAGCATCACAACTCGAGGATCAATGTACTCTCGATGAAATCATGGCTAAAAGGTACTCACCAACGGCTTCTGGCGATACCAGGGGCCAACCGACATCTGGTAACAGTGTCAATGAAGCTCCCATTGGTCGTGGGCCAAGTGGAAATGATAAGGCTCAGCATACGATCAGTAACCCATTGGATCAAGCTGAGCCCACCACAAAAACCTCAGTAAGTGCTAATCTCCGACCGCTCTTCATCATAGAAACTCCTCACAGAAGCATTAGAAGGCTCTCCATTAGTTACGACAAAAGCTCTCGCTGATAGAGGTGGCCCACTGCTGCGGGGCCCACATAACTCGTCGACGTGGCTGGGGATAACTGCAGATTTTCATCTGGCAATTAAGTCGTCGTTGAGACCCCCCCCCCCCCCGGGTCGAGAGGATCGATGCAGACCGATCTATCGGACGTCGCTGCCAGTGCCTGGTGGTGGCGAGTGCCCACCCGCACCGCACCGCACGCCGCTGGCAATGGTCGACGTGCCTCGTGAGATCTTCTGAGTCAGAGAGAGGGCGTGCGCTCACACCACCGCCCACCGCCTCGCCCGCAACATCTTCCTCACGTACTCGTCGTTGCTGTTGCTGGCGCATATGTAAGTAAGCAAGCACGCCACGGCACGTCTATAAAGAAAGCATGGCACGGCCACCGCGTCTGCTGAACAAACCAACAGAATTCCATCCTTCATTTCGTGGGCGATTGCGCATTCGTCAGCTGCTAGCTTGTGGCTGACGAGCAACGCCAACAGGGAGCTCGAGGATTGTTATTTTGAACAGCCAGCAGCAGCAGCTTTGGCGAATAACTGCGCTCTGCGCACTAGATCGCCACTGACCACCGGTTCACCAAATTAATGGACGTGCATCCGGTGCTGCACGTACTGTGGTGTGCCTTTTGACGTAGCTATAGCAGCCACGGCTTCTCAGGCCGAACGCAAATGTTTGGTGATTTTTTAAAAGATTTTTATGAGTTCTAATACTGTTAAAATTTTCGGACCTCGAGCTATAGATGCATGAATAACGGTAACTCGCAGATTGGTAGAGCCCTTACCGTCTATCTGCGATGAATGGGAGGCATGGCACTACATGTCAGCGTCTCGACATGCTTGTGCTGCTTGTCTCGGATACATGTGCTGCTTAATCGACGTTGCTTTCCATACTAGCCGTATATACTGGGTACAGGCGTATAGTACAAGCAATATATTTAGCAGTCCTTCAGTTCCTGCTGTATATGACGACGTTGACGCTAGCTAGGCAAGTGATGCTGTACCAAAATGGGCTGTCCTTGTAGCTAGCTAGCCTAGTAGTGGGCATCCGAAATAAAGGAGACAAGAGGATTCCAATAGCAACAACATCGACCATATGGAGGGTACTAGTAGTTAGAGCATCTACAACCGTCCATGTCACTTGTTACTAAAGGGTTACCGCATCAGTATTTAGGTGATGTGGATGAGAGAAGGTGTGGAGAAAATGTGATATTGTTTCTAGATGAAGAAACCAGCAAATTGTTAATAACAAGACACAAGAAACAATCAAATACTCTATTGGAGACTTACTTGTTACTTAAAAACGAGTTTTGTGGGTCCTACTGTCTTCAAGTAAAATATCCACCGGATCACATGTGTAGCTCAACTTCATTATTGATATGATAAATGAGCCAAAACACATGTAGGTCACAAAGTTGTACTTCATTATTGATCATCAAGAATCATACACACTTGTAGCAATTAAAGTCTTAGACACAAGCTCAAGAAACAATCTATTGGAAGACTTGTTTCTTTTCATTAGATTGAGTACTCTCTCTATCTTCTTAGTAACGAGTTAAGAAACAAGCTACCGTAGATGCTCTTAGATCTAGTGGGGTGTGGAGTCATCCGATCTCATCTTTGTCTGCGCAGTGGCGCATTGATTCTGAAGAGGCAATTACGCTTCTTATTTATGCTAATTCTGCAGGAGAAGTGAGATTACTTAACATGCATACACTACACGGATCGATCGGTGGGGCATACGATACGTATCGTATGAACGCAGATGGAGATGGAGCGTACGATTAGGATAGGAAGGAGGCCACAGGAAAAGCATGGACGCCAGAAAACTCATATGCCGCTGGCTCTGAACAGCCTCATAAGCCCGAAGGTGACGCCCATGGCCGCCAGACCTCCCACAACCACCCGCGCGCACGACCGTGCCACGGGCGCGCGCCCCAGCACCGCGCCGACGCACCCGAACACGCCAAGCATCGCGCTCGCCACCGCGATCACCACGGCGATCCGCAGCCTGTAGCTCAAGATGAACCCGGCCGCCAGCAGCGGCACGATCGCGCCCACCGAGAAGGCCAGCGCCGACGCCGCCGCGGCCTGCACCGGGCTCGGCAGGTTCTTCTCCTCCTCCCCGCCGCGCTTGCCGTCGCGCTCCAGCTGCGCGATCTCCACGTCGCGCTGCGAGCACACCGACACGAACTCGCCGATGGCCATGCTGCACGCGCCGGCCAGGAGCCCCGCGAACCCGGAGATGACCATGGCGCGGGCGTCGGACTTCACGGCGCCCACGCCCAGCATGAGCGACGCCGTCGACACGAGGCCGTCGTTGGCGCCGAGAACCGCCGCGCGCAGCCAGTTGGCGCGTTGGGCGAAGTCGAACGACTCGGCGTCCAAGGTGGCCGGGTTCTCCGCGTCGACCAAGTGGTCGACCTTGGCGTCGTTCATGGCCATGGCACTGTCCCAAGAGTCAGCTAGGCACAAGTGCAGTAGGAGATGTGTGTGGAGGAGTGCCAGTAGTAGCAGTAGCGTGGCGGACACACGCTTCTTGGCGTCTTTTATAGTGGTTTTCAGGGGGTTTTGGTGTGTTGCGTGTGTCCAACTAGCTTACCTAGTGGGTGCATGGTGCCACTGCATATTTCTCTAGTGCAAAAGTGTCCTTTTTTCCTCCGGTGTTGCTCGTGGCCACCATGCCCGCCCCCATCCATCCACGACAAAGCTAAGCTACCTAGATCAATCGTGTGCTTGACAATTAGCTAGTAGAATATACATCAGTACTCGATTCAATTCATCCACTCGACGATTCACAACGGACAAGGAAACACAAGGCTAGCTACCATTTGGTAAATGTCTTGTTCTTTTCTGAAACTCAATGTGGACGCCGAGAAATCGCGTCTTTGGTGTTCCATGCATATAGAACATTTTTGGGATCGAATTTGATCGATGTATATCGACGTCGTACATGCATGCATGGCAGACTCTGCACTTTCAGAGTTTCTTCTATGGGGAGCAGTTTTCCGTTTGCCTTGCCAAATTTGTCCTCTTTACTCTTTAGTGGGCAGCTAGCTAGGCAGCTGGCAGTGCAAGTTCATGTCACCTGTACTAACTCTACCCGTGTGTTCACTGAAAATGGTCATGATGCTTGCTAGCTTGTCAGTAGCCGGTGTGAATGCTAAAGCATAGCAAGCTATATCTAGCACTTGGTGCTTTCAACTTGAAGAAACATATGAAGAAAACTATGGACTCGATCGTTGGAAGAGAGAAGAAGCTAGAACATCAATTTATATTTGGTACGTTGCAAATTAAATGATCACTTGCAGGTGACATTTCAGTATGCCTTGAAAAGTAGTGTAAATGCCGTAACAGATCTTGTCGCTAGGCAAGTGTAAGAAGAGTGCAACAGGAAGCTACACCCAAGAATGGCATATATATGTAGCAAAAGTGTATTATTTTTCCTGTAAAGTTAACTTGACAGGCCGTGGCCTTCTTATCAAGACGATACCATATTATCTCAGACTCTGGGCTACTCGATCTCTTAAATCACTTTACAAATGGAATTGCACCTTTGAGAAGACAAAAGAAAACAAAAAGGCCTCGCTGCTAATTGGAACGGCATCTATTCTAGCCATCTACTACCTCGTCGTGGCATGTCAAGAACCCAATAAATCTTGCATCTCCTGACTGTAAGAAAACCAATCATGTCTCATTTCAGAAAACCAAGTGGAGGCAATGCAAATTGGAGATTGATTGCACCCGTCATATCGCTCTCGTCGAGACTGTTTGCTTTTTTTTATCCAAGTAAAAGAAAGGAGCATAGAGATATTGCTTTGAGCAGACAGAAACTTTGAAGGGAAGATGACGAGAGGAACAGCACCCCAGCTTTGCAAACAGAGAGAGAGAGATAAGAAGAAGAAGCAGAAGAGGGCCGAGTACTTGCTGGTGCTGCGACAGTGAGAAGACAAAATTAGGTCAACATAGTAGTCACACTCGATGATACGATCGCGCGCGAGACACGATGAGTGCATCTGCTATTCAGCATCCCATTGTCCAACTAGCTAGCTAGTGAGGTCATGAGGTGATGGGGAATTTTTTGCGTGAGTGTGTCGGCTCGGGGGCGTCGACGAGTGATTGCTGAATCGGCGGGCACTGGCTTGGCCCCAGCTTGTGGATTGGAGAGCAGTCAGCTGCCATGCAACGCAGGAAAAGGAGAACGGGAGCTAGCTAGCGTTTGCGGCGAGAAGAGAGGAGGTTAATTTGGGAGTAAAATACTGGAGGGGAGTGCGGGATAAGCATGCGCTCCACACGAAAGCTGCCACTCTAATCCATCATTATGCTATCTTGTCTTTATTTTTTTCCCCAGCTTTACGCAGTGGGCTGCTTTCTTCTTTTCTTGTTGATAATTCCTTGGTAATTGGTCTCCCAGTTGTTAAGCTAATGTCCTCATTGGTCAGTGCTAACTGAACATACGGTCTCGCCCCTTGGGTTCTTCAAGCAGCCAGTCAAACTGAGTGGACGATCGAGTAGGATCAAAACTAAATAAATACGATCTTTGCCAAGACTGACGTACGATTGGAGCCTATTCGGAAGAAATCTTTGCAAGAAACGGTACAGTTGCTCTCTTTCAAACAGGATGTACAGGCTCGGGCTGAGTGAGTTGCCGGCCGGGCAGGCTGAAGACCCCCTGCCGAACAACCGGAAAGACGAGTTTCTTACGGCAGCCAAGCAAGCGGCCTTTGAAATACCAAACGCGTATGCTTACACGATCCAGCATTCCAGCTGGTTTTCGCCATGGATGATCCATGTGGGCAGTGGCGGGCGGAGCTAGGGGATTTCTGAGAGGAGCTTAGCTTGTGCTCTGGTCGTGGAAGGAGCAGGACCTGCCCGAGCAATGGCCTGGTGGCATTACTGGGCCGTGGCTCTTTAGGCCCACATAGACATAGTGGCCCGAACGGCCATCAGAGAAAGAGAGAGAGAAAGATAAAAGACGAACGGCCATTTGGCGCGTATACGACGTAGAGAGAGATAATACAGCAGCAATAACAGTCAGGGAGAGGGAGACAGACAGGGGAACAACCATTTCTTTTGTTTTGCTTATTCAAACAACGAATTCCAATGCATTTCCGCACGAAAACCCAACCAACGTCCAGAAGAGGCATTGGCTGGATCGATTCGTCCATTGAAGTATTTATTGCTCACGCAGTGGGTCTGTACTGTACGGTAAGGTAAGAATATGCATTGCAGAGGATCCGTGTCCCTCAAAGACAAAGAGCCGCCAAGCTGTTTCATTAAAAGCCAACGATCGGGCACTTGCCTGCCTGCCGCGTGGCGATCTGATCACCGGACACCTGTCCCGGCGGAGCAAACGCGCCGCCTACATCACGCTTCTAGAGGATTTTTGTTAGTACACCGCACTGCACTGCACTGCACTGCACCGGCAGTGAGCAGTCCCCGCCACCACCGTGGCGCGCAGTTGGCCCCACCCCGTATTCTTGCCCCACTTGCTAGGTAAAGTGAACCGCACGCCACCTTTCGCCCCGTAGCCTTCCGCCGCTACCACTCCAATCAGACACGAATAAGGCCCACACAAACGGGCCCGCATGTCAGAAAAACAGGAGTAGCAAAACAGGTACCTCCAATTCCCACCGCCAAAGTGCCAAGTTGTCTGGCTCCGATAGGAGATTTTTTTTAATTTAATCCTTTTTATTAATATTTTAAAGTTAATACGTCGCAAACTTTATTTCCGATTCTGACCCCTTTGGTCACGCCACATCTCGTGGCGTGACAAAACAACACTGTCACGCCACGAGAGGTAGCGTGACCAAAGGTGCCACGTAAGTCCTCGGCCGCGCGTCGTGCTAGCGTGGAGCTTGCGTGGCATCTGTCACGCTGGGACTCATGGCGTGACTAGGTGTATTGTCACGCTATGAGAGTTGGCGTGACAAGGGCGACTTAAACTCGGGCAGCCCAGCCCGTTCTTCATTTTTCTTATCTCCCTCTACTCTCGCCAACCCTAGCCTTGTTGTCCTCGCGCCGGCCGAGGCCGCCTCTCTTCCTCCCGCCACTGCGCTCCTCGATGGCTCCTCCGTCGCCTCTCTTCTCCCCGCCGCCTCGTCGCTCCTACAGTGTGGCTCCTCCACCTGCCCTGGCTCCTCTCATTGCCATTGCCTCTCCCTTGCCGTGCCCTCCCGTGGCGTCCTTGGCCCCGACGCAGGACTCTCCCTCGCCCCATGGCTTGGCAGCCTGACGCCTCAGCCTCGCCTTGGCCCGACGCCTTGCCTCGCCTCACCCCTCATGGCCAGGCCCGACGGCAGTGGCCTCGCCTCCCACGACCCGACATCCTTCGGCGTCCGGCCTGCCTGTAAGCATCTAGGCCCTTAATTCGTGTTTTGGTGATTAATGACGACTTAATCATCGGGACTAACTTTTTGTTGGTGTTGCATAAGTTCAAGTTAGGTCACGATGATGGTTTGGTTATGTGGGCTATTTGTTGACCCTAAATAGACATTGAAGGCAAAGTTTGAATTATTGTTGAAGATTAAGGATTTTGTTCTTTAGAAATGATCCAAGGAGTCGAGGATGGATCATTGTAGTGATAGGTCCTTTGTTTTTGTTTTAGCCGTACTATTAAAGGGGGTCTAGGCTAGTAGCTTGAGCTTAGTTTGGTTGAGTAGCTAGTTGTGATGCACACTAGGTTTATTTAGCTCATCTCTAGTCAAATGAAGCTCTTGGAAGAGTTGGAGTTGAAATAAAATCAATTTGGATCTTTATTTGAGAAGGTTGAAAAGTAGACAGTATATTAAGGACGATTCGGAAGCTAACGGATCATTGGAACAGAAGGCTGTTTTTCTAGGTTGAAAAATGACTGAAACCTTGCGGATGATTCGGAAGCTTACGGATCATTGGACCAGTACCGATTTAATTTTTGGCAATGTCTTCCGGATGATCCGCAAGCTAACGGAGCATCAAGCGGATCATTGGACCAGTACCGATTTGAAATTTGACAATGCCTTCCGGATGATCCGGAAGCTAAGGGAGCATGAAGCGGATCATTGGACCAGAACCGAATATTTTCAGTCCTGTTGGAAACTAAGTCCTTCCGGATGATCCGGATGCTATCGGACTATCAAGCGGATCATTGATCTAGAGAGATATGTTCGGATGGGCTGAAATCTGTAGTACATTACGAATGATCCGGATGGAAAGGATCATCCGGATGTAAGGATGATTCGGAAGCTATCGGATGATACTTTAAGCCTACAACGGCTCGTTTTGTGACCGTTGGATTTCGAGCTTTAGGATGATCCGGAATGTGCTGTTTTTTCAGGATAGTAGGTGTAACGGCTAGTTTCTTCAAGGATGCTATAAATACTGTTCATAGATGTGATTGTAACCTCTCTTGGCCACTCTACAATATCATCTAATACCAAGGGAATATCAAGGGCACCCAAGATAATTTAAGAGCATATTTTGAGAGATTTGATAGGTAGCATAGGCTTAGTGTGCATCACTCTAGTTGCTTGATCTTTCTAAGTTCAAGTGATGGTCTAGGCTTGTTACCTTTGGAGATCGGCGTCTCCTAGACGGCTTGGAGGCGTGGTTCTCGGTGACCTTCTAAGGAGGAGCTTGTGGAAAGCACCGAGAAGGTTGTGAAGGTTTGGAGTCCACCAATCCGGAGAGGAGAAGGACTACCACAAGTGAATGGCTTGATACCATTCTAGGTTTCAAGTCGGAGCAATACTCTTGCGAGAGTGCTTCAACGAGGAGTAGGGGAGATCGCTGAATCTCCGAGACCTCGGTAAAAAAATTGGTTGTGTCTCTTGTCTCTTTTACATCTACGCATTTACTTTCTTGCACTTTCTAGACCGCTAGAGCTCTTACATATGGATTTGTTTGGCCCAACGTCTTATAAGAGCATCGGGGGCAATTCTTATTGTTTAGTCATTGTGGACGATTTCTCAAGGTTTACTTGGGTGTTCTTTCTACAAGATAAGCCCAAAGCCTCCGGTATTTTCAAGAGGTTTGCAAAAAGGGCCCAAAATGAATTTGAAACTCCAATTAAGAAAATTCGTAGTGATAATGGAACCGAGTTTAAAAATACTAACATTGAAGATTATTATGATGAGATAGGCATTAAGCATGAGCTTTCCGCTACTTACACACCTCAACAAAATGGAATTGTTGAGCGGAAGAATAGGACTTTGATCGAAATGTCAAGGACTATGCTTGATGAGTATGGTACTTGGGATCGGTTTTGGGTGGAGGCCATCAACACATCTTGTCATGCTATCAACCGGCTCTATCTCCACCGGCTCTTAAAGACGACATCATATGAGCTCTTAGTAGGGAAAAGACCCAATATCTCCTACTTTAGAGTGTTTGGATGCAAATGCTACATTTACAAAAGCGCACCCATCTTGGAAAGTTCCAAAGGCGATGCGATATCGGATTTCTTTTGGGTTACTCCTCAAATTCAAAAGCTTACCGTGTCTTCAACAATGCCACTGGGCTTGTTGAGGAGACTTATGATGTGGAGTTTGATGAATCTAATGGCGCTCAAGGAGAACATGAAAATCTTGATGATGTAGGTGATGAAGGCCTAAGAAGTGCAATGAAGAATATGTCTCTTGGTGATATCAAGCCAAAGGAGAATGATCAAGAGGTACAAGTCGAAGCTCAACCCTCATCATCAATAGCACCTCAAGTTGATGAAGAAGAAGCAAATAAAGATGATGAGGATATTGTACCTTCTCCTTCACATCAAGTTAGGAGTCATCACACCATTGCCAAAGACCATCCCATTGATCAAATCTTGGGGGATGTTACTAAGGGAGTTCAAACTCGTTCTCGTCTAGCATCTTTTTGTGAACATTACTCTTTTGTGTCTTGTTTGGAACCCACAAATGTAGATCAAGCACTTAGTGATGCAGATTGGGTGAATGCAATGCATGAAGAATTAAACAACTTCACCCGCAATAAGGTATGGACATTGGTGGAACGTCCCCGCAATCACAACGTCATTGGCACAAACTAGATTTTCCGTAACAAACAAGATGAACATGGAGTGGTGGTCCGTAACAAAGCAAGACTAGTTGCTCAAGGGTTCTCCCAAGTTGAAGGACTTGACTTTGGAGAGACTTTCGCTCCGGTAGCAAGACTCGAAGCCATTCGTATCCTTTTGGCTTTTGCATCATGTTTTAATATCAAGCTATATCAAATGGATGTCAAATCCGCGTTCTTAAATGGTGTTATTTCAGAACTAGTGTTTGTAGAACAACCTCCCGAGTTTGAAGACCCTAAACACCCAAACCTTGTCTATAAGTTATCTAAGGCGCTATATGGGCTTAAGCAAGCGCCAAGAGCTTGGTATGAGCGTCTTAGAGACTTTCTACTTGCTAAGGGCTTCAAAATCGGGAGAATTGATTCTACCTTGTTTATTAAGCATTTTGATGATCATTTCTTCATATGTCAAGTATATGTTGATGATATTATTTTTGGATCGACTAATCAATAATTTTGCAAGGAATTTGGTGAGATGATGTCTAGGGAGTTTGAAATGTCTATGATAGGAGAGTTGAGCTTCTTCCTTGTATTTCAAGTCAAGCAATTGAAAGAAGGCACATTCATCTCTCAAGAAAAGTATATTATGGACCTCCTCAAGCGCTTTGGAATGGAAGATGCAAAGCCCATCAAGACTCCTATGGCTACAAACACACATCTTAACTTAGATGTGGGAGGTACCTCGATTGATCAAAAACTATATAGATCAATGATTGGTAGCTTGCTTTACCTTACCGCATCTAGGCCCGATATCATGTTTAGTGTTTGTATGTGTGCTAGATTTCAAGCTTCCCCTAAAGAATTGCATCTAGTTGCTGTTAAGAGAATTCTTAGATATTTAAAACACACCCCTAGCATTGGTTTGTGGTATCCCAAAGGTGCAAAATTCGAGTTGCTTGGCTATTCAATTCGATTATCTTGGGTGTAAAATTGACCGTAAAAGCACTTGGGGATGTCATATGCTAGGTAGATCCCTTGTCTCATGGGCTTCAAAGAAGCAAAACTTCGGTTGACTTTCAACCGCCAAGCGAGTACATTGTGCGGGTAGTTGTTGTGCACAAATATTATACATGAAGCAAACCCTTCTAGACTATGGGATCTCCTTCAAAAGTGTGCCTCTATTGTGTGACAATGAGAGTGCGGTAAAAATAGCAAATAACCCGGTTCAACACTCGCGTACAAAGCACATTGATATCCGGCATCATTTCCTTAGGGATCATGTTGCAAAAGGTGACATTGTGCTAAGTCATGTCCGAACCGAGGATCAACTTGCGGATATTTTTACCAAACCCTTAGATGAGGCCCGCTTTTGTAAGTTGAGGAGTGAGTTAAATATCATAGATTCCTCTAACAATGCATGATCATATTCACTTCTCTTGTAATATATTGTCATATTATTATGTGATTTATATGCCTTGCTTGCGTAGTTGTTTGTAGTTTTTGCGTATTAGTTGCTTCGGTTTTTGTGAGCTCAAATGGGATTATCACATTAAGGGGGAGCATTATACCTCTCATGTATTCTTGCAACCCTAAATGTGATCAAATCAATACTTTGCTAGATGCATTTTTTTTAAAAAAAATGCTTTTCTCATGCAAATGTACTATATTGTATCAAATGCTTTCTAAATGTTTTTCTTTTCAAAAAAATTTCATCATAAAAAGAAAAATTGATTTGCTTTTAAAAAAACATATGTCCTAAAACTATGATTTAAAAAAAATATCTTGAAACGAAAAAGGTTGGTCAAATGCTTTCTCAAATACTTTATATTGGCCAACATCTTAAAAACAAGTTTGTCAAAGTTACCAAAATTCTATTATGTGCTAAACCGTGAGCTTTCTAGCATAACATGGGTCTAAGTCACTTGAGCTGGAAGTTTCCTTATCTTGGTTCATGGTGGCGCAAAATTAGGCCCATACATTACCAAAGATCTCAAACCCAAACTCATTTGGTTCAATTTTTTTTAAAAGGGGTGTTTTGGAAAACTATATGCATATAGCAATATCTCTGTCAAAAATGTCTCAAGTTGGTGTTCTAGATCTTGTTCATCGTTTAACCATGTCCAATTAAGTGTTTGTGTTGATTGCTACAATTTTGGACCATGGGAGAACACAAATTCTCAGCTTAAAATACCCTCTCTTCTTACCTGAATGTTTCGGATCATCCTAAAGAACCGGATCATCTGGATATATGGACAATCTGCTCCTATCGGATCATCCGTTACATAGGGTCTTCAAGTTAACTCCTTACCCTTGTGTTTTCTATCCGAACCAATGGATCCCCTTTAAGTCAATTTGGATGGTTCAGATGCTCTCGTACCCCTTCGTCTTTAAGGTTTGTTTCTCATCCATTAGATCCTTCTTGATCAGTCTGAACCGTTGGATGCCACTTACTCTTATCCCTTCCTTTGCTCACATCCTGACCACTGATTCTAATGTTATTCAATCCTAGCCTTTGATGCCCTCTCTACTCAATACCAACTCAGCCAACTTGGTCAAAATCCCTAGTCTTCAGTCCATCTTCTTTTCCCCATTGGATTGCTCCCGAGCTCACAGCGCCATGGGGTAGTGCCGCCGCCTCCACCGCATTCCTCGTTGTCGGCCTCTTGCGATCATGGCGACCACTAAACGGACTCCCCTGGCTTGACTTCTTTCGTGCTCGTGTCCGTGAGGGACTCTTGGTGTCGGCCGCATTTTGTACCGCCACCGCCGCCCCAGGTGTCTTCTTCGGCTCCGGCCGTGTTGCCTCTTCTCCCTCCCGTAAGTTCATTCATGATCTTGAGTCGAGGCCATAGTGTGTTCTTGAAGTGTGGCTAGTTGCTTATTGTTGTGGTTCGGTCTGTGGTTCAGGGATAAGTGCCAGTCGATTTGAGACAGCTCGTGTGCAAGTTGTTTGCTTGTTTCAATGATAGTTCGAAGGGTCTTTGTCTTGTTCTGCAGATTGGTTCCAATTTGTTCGATTTAGTTCTTGATGATGGTCGCTATAATTTGTGCTTGAAAGGGCTTGTATCTCATAGGTTCTCGTCTGTTATCCAGTTGGTTTGAGTTTCAGCATTGCCTGTATATTTGATCTGTGAGTTCAATTATGAAAGACCAAAAGGACAAAGGCAAGAGCAAAAGAAAGGCAAGTCCAGATCCTCCACAGCGCAATCTTCGACCTCGACAGCAGGGCATTGCCATCACTCAGTCACCTTCAGTTCATACCCCAGTCAGTGAGACAGCTACACCTTCATCTCGTGGTCGCTCAACCTTGAGTCGACACGCTGGAAGGCGAACAGGACCCAGAGTAGGTCCTAGAGGATCTCTCACTGGTGTGGCTCTTCCTTCACTTGAGCCAAATCGCAATGCAAGATATGCCACTATTGATTACTCGGCAGATAAAAGGTGAAAAAGATGAGAAAAGTGAGGAAGGTTGAAGAATCAAAATGGTTCCCTCAAAAGCGAGACAAGATCACAGAAGTTGGGACTGACTTGTATTGGACAGTTGTACAGAAAGATATTGCAGTCATTCTTGAGAAGCATAACAAAATCCGAAATCACAAGTGGATTGACTGGGAAGCTATCAATGAGTATGCAAATGGCACAGACATTCGTCCTCATTTTGCAGCTACTCGTGGTCTCATAGACCTTCTTGAGACTAAACCAATGAGGTGGTTGGACAATATTATCTTCCAATTCTATGCCACTCTATGGATCCCTGACAACCGAGAGTACATTTCATTCATGTTTGGAAGCGAGCGCCGCCGGCTTGATCGCAAAGATATGTCAGACCTTCTTAGCATTACTCTTGGTGGCGACTCACTGCACAGTCTTGCTTTTCCTTCTGGTCGTAGAGGTCATGCAGATGGTGTACCACCTTCACTTGAGTTGATTCAACACATGTATATTGATCCTGATGCAAATGATTTTAATTGGAAGGTTCAGGCACAGCTTTCTCGTGAGGCTTTTGTTACCCTATGTGTGACTAGATATACCATTCTACCAATGAAGGGATCTAGAGAGGAAATTAGTGCTCTTATGGGTTGGTTGCTGTATTACTTGATGGATGATAAGGAAATAGATTTCATTGATCTTATGGTTGGGGAAATGCAGGATACCATCAAAACCACCAACCGCATGCTTCCTTTTGCTCCATACATTGTCAAGATGTTTCTTAATGCCCGTTGGATACCTTAGTTAACTCATGATCGATATCCCAGATTCATTGCTCCATACAAAGCTTTGTCTCCTCAGGATAAACGCCTTAGACAACATGCTGCTCCTCCTCCACTAGATCCAGAAGCCGATGATGTTATATACCAAGATCCTCTACCTTTTGATCATCGTGAGCCACATGGATTATTTGACTTTCGGGATCCACTTTCAGATGTTGAATTGGATGATGATGATGGTGTGGATATCATGGAGATAAGCTCACGATCTTAATGTGATGGTACAATTGGCAATAGCTTCTTTGGTTTGTCGAAACGATCGTTTTCGGTTTGTTGAAATCCTGTTTTCAGCAAGTGTCAGGATAATCGGTAGTCTGGCGTGTGTGCGCGGTACTACTGCTGATCTTGATAATACCGGCTTGTGTTTGACTGGTAGTACCATTGGTCGGTATACCGCAAGCAAAGCGGTATGGTTTTCGAGCAGTGTATTTTGTGTTTTGGATTTCTCGAGGAGGTAAGTACCGTGCTTTGGTTCTTGGTAGTACCGCATGACTGAACGCTGCGTGTGAGCGGTATGGTTTTTCCGAACAAGTGTTTTTGGAAGTTTTGGATTTCCTTGAGGAATGATGACGACCCTTGAGTTATGAGTCTTGATACTCTGCATGATCTTGATAATCTTAAGCCATAACATGGCGGTAGTACCGATTTGGTTTCGAGTTCGTTTAACTTGGAGATTTGTTTTTGGGTTATGTCATTTCCATGTTTGTTAATGCATATATGTTGCATATTGCATGTTTTGAGCTAACGTGGGTCAAGTTGTGAAGAACTTGTTCCGGAGGCGATTTCTTGGTCTATTCTTTGTCGCGGTGGCTTGCGTGTCAATGACGGTCAACGGCGAGGAGGATCGGGATTAAGCTAGGAGAGCTGAGGTCCAGAACGATCATGGATGCCGGGTGAGGTCAGGTGACTCAAGCATGGCACAGAATGGACGAGGTGGATCGAACCGGCAGTTCGATGCAGCTGGTTGGATCAAGCGGTGCGGGGGTTGGTGCAAGTGCCTTGGAGGTTCCGATGGGATTCGGACGGGAGAGACTTGCCGACATGATGAGAGCCGTTGATCAACCTACACGTGGCGGAGCAGGCGATTGCTTCGACAGGATTGGACTCGGTTCATGGAGAAGGATCGAGAAGGGGTATTTTCGTAATTTCACCAAATACCACCTTGGTGACCTAATGCCAACCCGCGGCGCAAGACGGTGTGTCAAGAAGTGGTTTAGGTCAAGAAAAGTGAAGACGACGCTTTAAAATGCGTGCGTGTGAGTCCCGTTTGTTATTGGGCCTAACAGGAGCCCATTAGGGTTAAGTCTTCTAGAAGCTCTAGGCCTCCATATAAATAGGGGTGGCTGCTGTAACATAGCCCCCAAGCACTTCATTTGCAAACCCTAGTTTGGTTTTTAGGGTTTAGGGAAGAAAAGAGAGGCATAGGCTCTAGAGAGATGGATTGATGTGTATGCTCTTGGATGGAGCTCTTGTCCTCCTTGAGGAGTGGTCAGAATCAAAGAACATCATGAATCAATCTATGGATGTTCTTCCAAAGATGAGCTCCCTCTTGTGTTCTTCCTTCTCTTTTGATGATTTTGGGTGCTTCCTTGATCCATTGGTTTTGGTTGTTCTTGTGCACTCTTACTCCTTCTTTGTGACATGTGGGAACGTATCTAAGGTCACCTAGATCATCAATCTCTCATGAGCAAGAGTTGGATCAAGTTTTTCGTTTTGCTCGGTTCTTTGCCCTTCTTAGGTAAAACTGAAAAAGATCGAAACTTTGACGAGATCTGGACGATCGCCACTTGGAATAGGTTCCTAATACCCTTAGGAAGGTGTGTTCCAAATTTGGTGGAGTTTGGCCTTACGGTTTAAAAGTTACGTCGATTTTCGATTTTGTTTTCAAAAGTTACATTCATCGTCGGGATAATCGGTAGTACCGCACTTTTGCTCGAGGTAGTACTGCGATCTTGATAGTATCTGCACATTTGCTCATGATAGTATCGCGATTGGTAGTACCACACTTACAATGATGGTAGTACCTTTGTCCCTGATTTTTCAGATTCCTTGAGGAGTTCTTTGCTATGCTTTGAGGGTTTAGGAGTGGATTCATTCAAGTCTTCCACTTGTGCTTAAGCATTCATCTTCATAGCTCTCATAGCTATTGGAGTGATTTGCGATTTGAGTTGAATCCATTATCTTTGCAAAAATGAATTGGTGCTCCTATTCACCCCCTCTAGTCGCCTTTCAGGTCCTCTGAGATGGTGTGATGATCCAAGTTTTGATCCGGTGATGATCTACCTTGATGAGTCCCTCTCGAGAAGAAGTTCAAAATCGACACTCATGATTCGAGGCAAGTAGTTCGGTTCGAAGTCGCCATTAATCGCATTGAAAAACAGTTGGAAAGGCAACACAATGAAAATGTTTCTCTCCGAAATTTCCTCATCACTTTTTGTGGAGACATTCGCCGTCAGCAACAAAACTTGACTAGAGTAGTTTGGGCACTAAATGATCAACTAAATTGTTGTTGGGAGGATGTTCGGTCACTTCTTAAGAAACAGGGCAAGAATGTCACTAATCTTGGTCGCCCTAGTGGAAAAGATGAGTATCTCCAGAAGCTAATTCCTTATCCTTATGTTTCTCCTCCTTCACCGAATCAGTCGCCTGCTCATTCACACTCTTCTTTTCAGTGACAACCGGTCTCGGCAGCAGCAGATCCTATTGTTACTCAGTCTCCTAGTGCACAACCTCCAGCAGATATTCACCGACCTGTTGACACTTTGGTTTCTTCAGCTCCTTTTTGTTCTACAAGTGCTTTGGTTGGCCGTGTTCTTGACTATTCCTCTTCTCAGACAGAGCACTTTGTTGATCAAGAGGAGGAGAAAGATCTCGGCCGATTAGTCATCCTAGAAACTCTTGTTCCTTTACACATTCTTAAACTGACTCAAGGTCTCAGCAACTCAAAGATCCATCTATCAGAGCTCCTACTTCTCCTAATTCCTCAGAGCACACTCTTGTTGTTCAGGGCTCTCCTACCGATGATCCTCGGCCATGAGTCCGTTATGCGATTCACTCCATAATGACGACTACGCATCCGACGCCAAGATCATCGACTTTTTGGCGCCCTTTTCTCCTTTTTGTGTGCTTGATGTCAAAGGGGGAGAGATTGGTGCTTGTGTTTTTTGTTTGAGCCTATGCTTGTATGAGTACAATTTGCATCATGTAAGCTCTCTTATCATGCATAGACTTAGGGGGAGACTTTTTATATTATGTGGAGCTATCTTATGAGCATGTAAAGTCACGTTGTCTTAACTTGTATCCTGCTCACATATGCTTTATCCAATGCTTACTTGAGATATTTGCTTGATCATGTTCTGTTATTTCCATATATATTGGATCAAAGCTTTCATGTGCTTTTCTTGTCAAGTATATGCTTTGCTTTTTGCTTATGACATATACTCAAAATCCTTTATATCTCTTTGTGTTGGTTTGGTTGTCATCAATCACCAAAAAGGGGGAGATTGTAAGCATCTAGGCCCCTAATTCGTGTTTTGGTGATTAATAACGACTTAATCATTGGGACTAACTTTTTGTTGGTGTTGCATAAGTTCAAGTTAGGTCACGATGATGGTTTGGTTATGTGGGCTATTTGTTGACCCTAAATGGACATTGAAGGCAAAGTTTGAATTATTGTTGAAGATTAAGGATTTTGTTCTTTAGAAATGATCCAAGGAGTCGAGGATGGATCATTGTAGTGATAGGTCCTTTGTTTTTGTTTTAGCCGTACTATTAAAGGGGGTCTAGACTAGTAGCTTGAGCTTAGTTTGGTTGAGTAGCTAGTTATGATGCACACTAGGTTTATTTAGCTCATCTTTAGTCAAATGAAGCTCTTGGAAGAGTTGGAGTTGAAATGAAATCAATTTGGATCTTTATTTGAGAAGGTTGAAAAGTAGACAGTACATTAAGGATGATTCGGAAGCTAACGAATCATTGGAACAGAAGGCTGTTTTTCTTGGTTGAAAAATGACTGAAACCTTGCGGATTATTCGAAAGCTTACGGATCATTGGACTAGTACCGATTTAATTTTTGGCAATGTCTTCCAGATGATCCGCAAGCTAACGGAGCATCAAGCGAATCATTGGACTAGTACCGATTTAAAATTTGACAATGCCTTCCGGATGATCCGGAAGCTAAGGGAGCATAAAGCGGATCATTGGACCAGAATCGAATATTTTCAGTCCTGTTGGAAACTAAGTCCTTCCGGATGATCCGGATGCTATCGGACTATCAAGCGGATCATTGATCCAGAGAGATATGTTCGGATGGGCTGAAATCTGTAGTACATTACGAATGATCCGGATGGAAAGGATCATCCGGATGTAAGGATGATCCGAAAGCTATCGGATGATACTTTAAGCCTACAACGGCTCGTTTTCTGACCATTGGATTTTGAGCTTTAGGATGATCCGGAAGGGTTCCGGATGATCCGGAATGTGCTGTTTTTTCAGGATAGTAGGTGTAACGGCTAGTTTCTTCAAGGATGCTATAAATACTGTTCATGGACGTGATTGTAACCTCTCTTGGCCACTCTACAGTATCATCTAATACCAAGGGAATATCAAGGGCACCCAAGATAATTTAAGAGCATATTTTGAGAGATTTGATAGGTAGCATAGGCTTAGTGTGCATCACTCTAGTTGCTTGATCTTTCTAAGTTCAAGTGATGGTCTAGGCTTGTTACCTTTGGAGATCGGCGTCTCCTAAACGGCTTGGAGGCGTGGTTCTCGGTGACCTTCTAAGGAGAAGCTTGTGGAAGGCATCGGGAAGGTTGTGAAGGTTTGGAGTCCACCAATCCGGAGAGGAGAAGGACTACCACAAGTGAATGCCTTGATACCATTCTAGGTTTCAAGTCGGAGCAATACTCTTGCGAGAGTGCTCTAACGAGGAGTAGGGGAGATCGCTGAATCTCTGAGACCTCGGTAAAAAAATTGGTTGTGTCTCTTGTCTCTTTTACATCTACGCATTTACTTTCTTGCACTTTCTAAACTTTTCTAGAATTGTGTAGGAGTTGTTTGTCCTCACTAGATCCATAAACACATAGTTTTTGTTAAATCTGTTTGGTCTTTTAAATTGTTCAAAAAAAAAGATTCCCAATTCACCCCCTCCTCTTGGGCATTCGATCCACTTCACTGCCCCGAAGCCGGCTTCCTCCTGCGTGCCTCATCACTAGTCATGGCCGCCCCTAAGGTCTTGAATACTTGTGTGGTGAATGCTTATAACTGTGATTGTTGTTACATAATTTAACTGTGTAGTGTGATTGGTTAATTCAATTTGTCTCGCACTGTTTGGGTTAGAGTGGGTTATGGACTTATGGGTTATCTATGTAGATTCTAGGTTGCGCAATTTCTATTTCTGGTGAGAAGTAGCACGAGTGCGTGACAACTGCAATCCACAATGATGTGAACTTTTGATGTCTGAGGTGTGAAGGGTGGAATGGTCGCGCGGAATTGTCAACAGTTTATACCTCACCATACTATTTAACGTACCTCTTGTTGCTATGTTGCATGTTGCAATCTAGCTGAGTTTATGCTATATTGGTAAGATTTGAAGGATGTAGCAGTGATTGTGAACTGTTCATATGACATATCTAAGGGTTTTTTTGCGCGCCTGAATGTCGTAGTGATATATTGTTAGTGAATATATGCATGGTCATAACTGTATATGAACGTTTTGATTTTTATTGTGCGATGTTTTAATTTTCACGCGTCTTCCTATTTTGAAAGCTAGTTGCCAATTTTTAAAAATTAGGCAGGATTACCTACCTCATTGATGTTTCTTATGTTGCAAGGAATCGAGTTGTTCTGGATTTTTTTGGATATTTGCAAAAAGTAGTTAACTTAATGCTTATTCAGATGGAGGTAGTTAAATGACTAATTATATATTGAACACCACTGAGCTGTCGTTTCTAGGGATGGAAACTAATAGTAGTTGAATATCGACAAAAACCATATTTGTACGATTGTATCCATAGTTTAGAAGAGGATACATATACTAATATGGGTTCCTTCACCCATTACAATAGCATTTTTGGGCCAATAGAGGTCATCCTTGTTTATAAGCATGGATGCTCTAGAATATGTATGTCTATCAACTGTCCTAGTCTTATTCTCTAAAATATCTAGATAGTGTAAGTTGTTACTCCATGCAATGGATTTTCAAATAGAAAATAAATCCAATACAATAAACATTCTAGAACTTGATTCTGCATGCATCAACCAAAACGGTGAAGTCCCAGTTAAACATTCTACAATAAAGGTTGACTTACCTCCTTTCTGCATATAAGATTTCCCGAATGAGTGGTTCGTGGCACTCCGAGCGTGTAGCTCTAGCGTACCTAGGAGCAAAGTCCTGGACGTACTCAGGAATGAGCCATGAGCGATCCCAAACATGTGGTTTGGGTAGTCTCGAGAACGAGATCTCATGCGTACCTGGGCACGTGGATCCAGGGTAGTGTAGGTCGCACTTAGAGGCAAGCTTTGAGCGGTCCCAAACACGTGGTTTAGGCGGTCTCGAGAACGGGATCTCGAGCGTGACTGGGCACGAGAGAGTCAGGTAGTGTAGGTTTTTTATCTTTTTGCATCTCCTTGTTTCTTAGTGTTATTCGTCCACTATGCATGGCCTAACACACCTCAATTCATTGTGAAACGACCCGTTAATTACGCATATGTTTGTACCGTCAAACTACTAGTATGTCTCGGGAAACTGAGCTTTTGTTATGTCCAAGGTTGATTGTGATATTTCGTACTTGCGGTATTTCGTTCATATGGCATACAGTACTGACTTTGCAATATTTTGTTGGATGTAGATGGACAAAGTTGTACGTGTATTTACTGGTGGGGCCATTAGCCAAACTGAAAGTTCTGTCGACTTCGGCGGCATGGAAGCGACCGTCCTTTTCTTTCGCAAATCACCGGACTTTAAAACTCTTGTGACTAGGATTAAGTCGACATTTGGATGGGATGAGCCCGGGGTCGTTGTAAAAATGCAAGGACGATATGACGCAGGGGTGGGTTCTAAGGTGCACGTCTTTTTGGTGCCAATCCTGTCCGCCGATGATTGGGGCATGTACAAGGAAATTGTGCTCGCATCTCAGGTCCGGGTGTTGGAGGTGGCGGTGGAAAGGACAATCGTCGTTGAGGATTTGCTAGATAATTTGGATGTGGTGAATGGCAACACGGAAGAACAAGACTCCGCTGCCCATCATTCACGAGCCCCCCTAATGGAAGAGCGACCTTCTGAAGAGTTCGTTAGCGTGAGTTGTACCAGCCATAGCCCCTTGTCGGTGGATCTGCGTGTATCTTCCCCACAACGTGTTATTGACCCTGTGACTGATTTCAACGGCGCTGTAATGAACAACGAGCTTGAGAAGGAGTTGTTTCGCGATGGAACAACCCGTGAAGTGGAGTCTGACGAATAGGGCTGGAAACGAGCTGAGACGAGCCAGGCTTGGCTCAGCTCGCTCAGGCTCGTTTGCACACTAGGCTCGGCTTGGCTCGGCTCGATTTAGAAACGAGCCAGGAAGAGGGCTTGGCTCGGCTCGAGATGAGGCTCGAGCTGGCTCGGGTGGGCTCGCGAGCCATGAATGAACATCACGGCACAGAAATGAAATCTCAAAATTATCAGTTCATCAATCATCAGTACAAACGAAATCAGAAAATCTATCATCAGTTCATCAATCATCATTCATCAGTACAAACGAAATCGCAAAATCTATCATCAATTCATCATTCATCAGTACAAACGAAATCCCAAAATCGCAAGAACAGCATAGAAACAGCGAAGAACACCCATCTTGTTCCTAGCCCCGGCGCTGGCGCCCATCGTCCATCGTCGACGACGACCAAAGGCCAAAGCGCAATGCCACGGAGGTCGAGTCGGCCAAGACACACGGGAGGCAGAGGGCCGAGGTGCAAGATCAGGAGACAAGGCTGCCGACCGGTTGTGATGGGCCAAGCTGAGGGGGCGAGCCAGCCAGTCGCCTGGGGAGACCGCCAGACCGAGGTGGCGGCAGAGAGTTGCACACCAAGGGAGGGGAGGGGGAGGCGGCGACGGGCGAGGCGAGGGGAAGCAAGGGCGGGAGGGCGAGGGGAGGCGCGAGCGGGCGAGGCGAGGGCCGGGAGGCGGGCGGGCGACCGGGCGAGGAAGACTGGAAGAGGGGCGGGGAGACGGCGGGAGTTTGTGCCTTTGTGGGGAGGAGGAGGAGGCCACGGGAGGGGGAGAAAAGGATAAGGCAGAGGCGCCGGCGGGCAGGACCGTAGGAGGCCATAGGGGAGATCGCCAGATCGGGAGGGGAGGAAAATGAATGGCCAGCGGGTGGAGACAGGGGATAACGGGATCTGAGATAAGGGTGTCGCCTGTCAGGCTCGAGCGGCTCGAGCTCGGCTCGAAATGTTTGCGAGCCAAAAGTTGGGCTCGGCTCAGCTCGAAAATTCACGAGCCCGAGCCGAGCCGAGCCAAGTCGTAACGAGCCCGAGCAGGCTCACGAGCTTCGAGCTATTTTTCCAGCCCTACTGACGAAGGATGGAACTCGATCGAAAATGAAGCTCCCGCACCTCTTTTCTCCTTAAAGGAAGGCAGGGTTCTTCGTAGTGTAATGGGTGAGGTCCCGTCGGTGCATTCTTTCGATGATGTCAGCATGGTTGATAAGGCGGTTTGTACTAATGGGTTGGGGAGCAGGGATGGCATTGCGGACCCGGAGAATGACATAATACGAAAGAACTTGTTGTTTCCAACCATTGGGGACATGACGGTTTGGCTGCAAGAATACTCAGTGTGACACTATCGTCTGTTCATAGTGCAACACTCTGATGTGAACAAAAGGTACACTGTGAGGTGCGAAAGGGGGTGCGGATGGAAGGTATGGGGCCGCAAAACAAGGGACAACTAATGGAAAATAGCGAATGTGAAGCAGCCTCACACTTGTGGGACCGCACAAGTGTCTGGGGAGCACCTCCAGGCGACTGCAAATTTCATTGCTAGGTGTATTATGACGGTTGTGTCTGTCGATCTTGATGTGTCCGTTGCCACCCTCATCGAGGTTATCTACGGGTTCATTAAGTACCGTGTGAAGTACAGGAAGGCATGGAGGGCAAAGTAGAGAACGATGCAGTTGTTGTGGGGTGATTGGAAGGAGGCTTACGGTTTGCTTCCTCGAATCTTAACCGCTATGCAGGCCAAGAATCCGGGCATGGTGTTTTACCCTTGGCACGGCAACCGTATGGAACTCGATGGAGGGGTTATGAAACATGTCCTTGGGAGGGTGTATTGGTCCTTTGGGCAAAGCATAAAGGCCTTCAAACATTGCAGGCCTATCTTATCTGTTGACGCTACATTCTTGACGGGGAAGTACTATAGTGCCTTGATGCTCGCCGTGGGTATCGGCGCGAGGACCGGTGATTCCATTAGCATTCGTGATTGACAGAGGGTGAGAATAATGCAAGCTAGGAATGGTTCTCGGATATAGTTCGCTTCACGCCTCGTTGGGCTCGGACGACGAGTTTGCATCATCTCGGACAGCACCGCAAGATTCAACGCTGTGTGAAGAGCAGACTTGACGGACACCCGGACAAAGCCGCATAGGTGGTGCATGCGTCATTTAGTGGCTAATTTCTTTAAGCAATGCAGCAGGGAAGATCTCACCAAAAAGTTCAAACTGTTGTGCAAATGCGTGGAGAAGAGGGAATTCAAGGTCAAGCTGATGGAGCTGAGAGGACCGACCAACGAATGGGGTAAGTCGTGGTTGGACGAGGTCTTACAACAGAAGTAGAAGTGGGCACAAGCATACGATAAAGATGGCTGTTGGTATGGAATTATGCCAACGAACATCTCGGAGGTGTTCAACAACGTTATTAAGGGCATCCGTGCGATGACAGTATCTGCTATCTTGGAGTACTTGTTTCGAAAGACCAACTCATACTTTGTGGATCGGTGGACCCGAGCAAGGGATGCATTCAACGCCGGCGAGCGTTGGGGTGCGGCTGCTGCCAAGCACCTTGCAACCACGGAGGCCGAGTCATGCAATCATGAGGCGGAGGAATACGATCCCATTAAGCATATATACGTCGTCAGAGCAGCCGAGGGCACATCAATAGGGGCGAACGTTACGGTGGCTAGAACCATAGAGTGAACCTGACTGAGGGAGACTGTACTTGCATGGTCCCGATGTTGCTGTATGTCCCATGCTCTCATGTCATCACCACCTGTCGCGTGCACGGTGTAAGTCACCTTACCTTCGTTGCGTCAGAATTCTCAAAGCAAGCCACGATACGGACTTGGGAGAAGCGATTCGAGCCTTACCTAGATCCCTCGCATTGGCCACCGTACGTGGGGGAGGAATACATTCCCGACGTAATAATGATGAACAAGCGACGCGGTCGAAGGAAGAGGAAGATGCTTCGTAATGACATGGACCTCTCACAGCAAGGCGGTAAGGACATGTACTCTCTAGGGGACTTCAACGATGCCGGCAGCACCAACAGGTGCTCGGAGTGCCAGGAGTACGGACACATAAGGGCAAAGCACGTCAATTGGGATTCCCAGCCGCGCAGGGTCAGGCGGCGGCACTCACGTGTCGCCCCACCTGCTTGAGGTATCCAATGCTGTTGTTCCGCAAAAATGGTTGTTCTTTACGTGTATAGTATTTGCATTTGCATTTCACATATTGTTTTGAACGTCATATGTACGTACTGATATAGTTCACTCATTTGCATTCTCTACATTGTTTTGTACCTCACGTGATCTTAGAAAAATTGTATCTATGTAATGCAGATGCCGCAAAGACGCCGCATAATACACGCTGTTCTCTCGAGTACGACGACGACCACGCGCCGCCGCCTTGTCTTGTCACCGCGCAAGGTTGTCTCCTTTGGCCTTGTCACCACGCAAAGTCGCACCGTGTGGTCTTGTCATCGCGCAAAAGCCGCCTCGTCGGTCTTGTCATCGCTAAGGTCGTCTCTTTTGGTGTTGTCATCGCAAGCAAAGTCGCTCCGCTTGGTCTTATCTCTCAAGCCAGCACGGCCCGTCAGTCTTGTCGTCTACAACCTAACACATTACCCCGTCAGGTCTTGGCCTCCCCCCGCGGGCTATAAAATGTGTGCCCCACGCTCCGGAAGGACCACTTGATCCTTCAAACCGTAGGAAGAAGAACCTTCTCCGTCATACACTAACATACTATGGCAGACGCCCATGGACCAATCCAACCAGGGTCGCCGAAGTAAGACCTTCACCTGGAAAGGAGGGATGACTTCGGCTCTAACTACCGGTTGATGCCGAACAAGCGTGCTCAACCTAAGTGGCCAAAATGCGGACACGGGGAGGACGCTATCGTGCAGGTCATAGACGGCTCTTTCGATGGCGGACGACGTTTCTTCCGATACCCATACTCTAGGATAAATAGTTTTGTTCATGTTACTGCTAATACATCCTCTATACTAACCGTCCCTTACAACATATGGCGAAATGCAACTTTACCTGCTGGATCGATCCTCTCTATGAACGACATGTTGCGATGCACGTGGATATATTGTGGAACCGAATATGTGATTTGGAAGCACAAATTGACGATCTCAAGGAGCAAAATGATGACATCCGCCAACAGATGCAGCGCTAGAGGGGCGACGAGGAGGTTGTGAACATAGAAAGTTCCTATGATCCTACATGCTGTTGCGTCAACCCTAGCTGCATATGTGTGTGCCACTACAACGACGACCAGCCACGTTCGAGACGCCCAGCTGGAGAACACTCTATGTGGGTAGTGCGAGGCACCTTTCCGTATTAGTTCCCGGAAGGTCTAATTTATTTCCATTCAAAAAAGGCGCATATGTATCGTAGGAGAACTTCGGTTTATTGCATCATGCATGATGTTGTTCCTTATGCATGTAACCAAACCCTGTGCGCCATGTTATTCCAACCTTTGTTATGAAGTCTATTTTAATTCACAACTTTAAATCTCGTCGTCTTTTCGCATTCAATTCTTCGCGTAGTAAGGTATCCAACAACATGACAAAAACGAGTTCCGGAAGTTTACGGTTTGGTCTACGACTACAAACATATGATTCCAGTAGGATGTCTACGCACCACCTATCATTCCACTAGGATGTTTACGCATCTTTCATCAGCGGTACTGTCTAGCATATGTGCATAATTGTGCCTCATGTTGTACCGCACAATCCACATATTACTCATTTTTTTCAGGATGCATTATGTATCACTTTTGGGACACGCCCTGGAAATATTGTAAGGTGTCAAAAGTTTTCAAAGCACAAAATGATTACATGTCCATATATCTATTTACTCTCGGTTAAAAAGGATGGTGTTATATTTGGTTACGTAGAGATGTCTCTATTTTTAAGTTGTGAATTGTTAAATGTTAAATGTACATGACGTTATGCATCACCGTATCTTCAATTGTTTTTGATATTTCAAAACGAAGTCCCTTTGTTGGCTCCAAATCTATAAATCCAAATGGAATACAAATAAACTGAAATTAGCCCCTGTCACGCCGTCATAAATGGCGTGAAAATCGGGCTCTGTCACGCTAAACAAAAAGACGTGACAAGTGCTACGCAAGCCCTCCACACTAGCGCAGCGCGTGGCCGAAGGCTTACGTGACACCTTTGGCCACGCCGTCACTGGTGGCGTAACAGTTTTATTTGGTCATACCACGGGAGATTGTACGACCAAAATGGTCGGATTTGAAAATAAAGTTGACGAGAGGTTAACTTTAATGATTAAAAAAAATTCCCGATAGGACGGAAGCGCCGCTTCCCGGTACCCCACCCCGTCCCAACCCCGGACTGATGAAACTCACTGCCAGTGGGTCCAATCCCTCACAAGCTTCTTGGACCCACTTTCATGGACTGTAAATAGCGAGCGGGTCGATCTACACAAGAGCAGGCAGGCGGACCTACGGTAATGTCTTCCTCTACTCTTTGGGAACACCCCCCCGCCTCCTGGTTTCCTTCCAAACCATTCTCCCCGTCGTCCGACTCGCCTCATCAGATCCCCACCAAACCCCACCCCACCCTCTCCCTCTCCCCTCCACCATGGCCAACACCGCCGCCTCCGACTCCGACTCCGACGCCGACTCCTCGCCGGCCGCGCCGATCCATCTCCTGCCGCCCGACGCGCTCCACAACGTCCTGCTCCGCCTCCCGCTGCGAGACGCCGTGGTCTGCCGCCCCGTCTCGCGCCTTTTCCACGAGACCCTCTCCTCCCACTTCCTCGCCCTCCTCCCCACCCTCCGCCTACTCCTCCTCCGCCACCCGCGCCCCGACGGCGGCGGATGCCTCCACGCCTTCGACCCCTCGCGCCGCCACTGGCTCCGCCTCCCCTTCGCCTCCTTCCTCCCCCACCAATCCTTCTCTCCCGTCGCATCCTCCCCGTCCCTCCTCTACCTCTGGGTCGAGGCCGCCCCTTCGCCTTCGCCTCCATCCCTCCCCTCCTCGTCCTCGTCCTCCACCGCCCACCCGCCAAAATCGCTCGCTGCCTGCAACCCCTTCGCCGGCACATACCGCCTCCTGCCCCCGCTCGGATCCGCCTGGGCACGCCACGGCACGGTCCTCGCCGGACCGGGCGGTGCGGTGCTGGTCCTCACGGAGCTCGCCGCCCTGTCCTACACCCCGTCCGGATCCGGCAAGTGGATGAAGCATCCCCTGTCGCTCCCATCCAAGCCGCGGAGCCCCATACTGGCCTCCGGTGCTGGCGCCGTCTTCGCACTCTGCGACGTGGGCACTCCGTGGCGTAGCCAGTGGAAGCTGTTCTCCTGCCCGCTCGCCATGCTCACCGGCGGCTGGGCCCCCGTGGAGCGTGCCGCGTGGGGCGATGTCTTCGAGATCCTGAAGCGCCCCCGTCTCCTTGCTGGGGCCGGCGGCCGCCGCGTCCTTATGATCGGCGGTCTCAGGTCCTCATTCGCCATAGATGCGCCGTGCTCCACGGTGCTCATCCTCCGTCTAGATCTGGCCACCATGGAGTGGGATGAAGCTGGGCGCATGCCGCCCAATATGTATCGTTGCTTCACTGGCCTGTGTGAGGCTGCTGCACAGGGTAATGCCATGCCCACCCCCGCCGCGGGTGGCAACAATAAGGTGAAGGTGTTTGGGGGTGATGGGAAGGTGTGGTTCGCTGGAAAGCGTGTGCGTGGGAAGCTGGCAATGTGGGAGGAGGACGAGATAGGGAACAGCGGTGGAAAATGGGACTGGGTGGATGGTGTTCCTGGGTACGCCGACGGTGTATACCGTGGCTTTGTGTTCGATGGTGGTTTCACGGCAATGCCTTGAGGCTGACGGAAAACATATCCCTGTGACCCTGTCCGGTGCGTGACATCAAACCGCGCTCAAGTTAAGATTTTTAATTGATCCGGAACATCTTTCTATTGCATGCAGGGGAACATTTTATTTACAGCGTACTTGGTTCTTAGCTTCATGAGATACTTTCAATTGCTGTACTTGATTAAAGTGAAATGTTTTAAAGATATTTTGGTTGATCTTTGTTTCAGACAATAAAACACTGTAGACCTTTCTTTGTTTAGATGACAAGTTGTTGCTTCTGTAGGAACAAAATTTTAGTGTGGTAAACTGGTAATTAGTCTTCTTGTTTTGTATGCGAGGTGGCCACATTGTCATGATAACTTGATATATCAATGCTGTCCGTCAGATGTTTGCTTGGAACTGTAATAGGGTTAACTTTGATATTAGTTGCCTTTATGCAAAGGAACTCACTGCCATTCCTAGAGCTGTGGGTCACTGGATTACTGGGTGCTAGTGATAGCATGTTTATTTTGAGGGTCGAGAATGGTTTCAACTAATGATTCTGTTGCACAACTTGGAGTTCTGCAATCCGCATTTTCGTTGCCCCTGTCCTGTCTAGGTCTTGTGGATTGTGTGCTCATCAAGTCTACCTTCAACTATGATCTGACTTTCATCTAATTCACAAGGCCTTTTATTAGAAACTTGTATAATCTAAACCCAACGTTAGGTATTAGTTCTCAGTAGATTGGAAAAAAATAAGATAGTATTCTTACTGTCGTAGGGGCGGCCTCACCGGCCCCAGCGACCCAGCGAAGACTATAGGGCCCACCCCCGAAGGCCCTGGTGCCAGAGGCGTGGCCCGAGGCCCCCCTCCCGAGGGGCGCCAAGAGCACCTTCGAAGGAGACCCGAGGCCTGCCCGAAGGCCTACAAGGGGCCTGCATGGGCCGACAGACCAGGGGTGCGTTTAGGGACTCCTAGAGGCTTCGGCTTATCCTCGGGGAGGCCTCGAGGTTGGTGCGGAGGCTCCCGAAGGGGGGCCGGAGCGCCAAGAACCTGGAAGCCAGGAGTCCCCCAAGGCCATCTCGGGGGCGCTGAAGGGTGTCTGGGGCCCCTCGGCCCGGGGGCAACCCGCACGTGGCGAAGGGCGGAAAGAAGAATTGGTACTCTAGGAGTACCAGCCGAGTGGACCAGGACCAGGGAGGTCCACCATGAGTCGGAGGCTACACATAGGGGAAGGAAAAGCCCTTGCAGCCCCTATAGGCGTAGGACCTTTTTAGGGGTAGATCTTTAATCACGTGTATCCTGTCGGAAGACTATAAATAGGCACCACCTCCATGTAATAGCCAGTCCCGATTTTTTGGGACAATTAATACACATTTACTCCTGACAATCGACCCTCTCTTCGAGGATCCCTTGGTCCCTTGTGTAGACACCGGGGGTCCTCTTTTTTTTACTGTCGAGTCTTTTTGCTACGATAGTTGGCTCTGTCCATGTGGATCGACAGGAAAGTCACGAAGCACAGCTCAAGGCATCAGCATGGCCCCTCGGAAGGTCACACCCAAGGTCTCAGTGGCCGAAGCAGCCGCGGCGGTCGTGGCTCCAAGCACCCTGAGGATCAAGTGAAGCAAGACCTCCGCGATAGCGGTGGCCACCGCCGAAGCTGCGGAGGAGGAAGCCAATAACTCCACACACGGAGACATCGTCGGAAGCAACACCGGGCCCACCAAGGCATCTCTCACTAGGAACCACTCGGCGGGCCCACCTCCGCCCGGGGCGGCGGGTGTGACCTGGGAAGCCTACGAAGCCCTCCAACGGGAACTGACGGACCTCCGCCAAGAGATGCTGGGTCTTCGGCAGCTGGCGGAGGTGGCCCTCGCAACCCCGCCACGGCTCACGGCCCTCGCGCAAGGGCAAACCATCGGAGCGGAGGAGGCCGACCCTTTGGCACCCGCAACTCCGGGGGGACCCTAACTCCCCGTTGAGTCCATATACGCGTGGGAGCAGTTTCGGGATCTCATGCGCAACAACTTCCAGGGAAATTACGCCGAGCCAAAGGATGCGGGGCACCTGTTCGCAGTAAAGCAAGTCTCGGGCAAGTCCCTCCACAGCTTCTTCAAAACATTCGAAAAGGTAAAGTGCCAAGTGAAGGGGGTCAGTGAAACCACCGTCATAAACGCAGCCACATGCGGACTTCAGAGGGCCCTTGTCAGAGAGGTTGCCTCGCAAGCCTATACGCACGGTGGCAGAGCTTTTCGATAAAATAGAAGAGTCTACCAGTGGAAGAAGACAAGACTGGCGGACGGAGGTCGGCCCCACCGCTTTCAAGACCCAACCCCGAAGCGGTCGCCTAGGTAGAGGGACCGCGCCACCACTTGCAGGGTAGCCGCCAAGTCGTGGGCCAACGACTACGGGCCCCGGCATAAAACACGTCTGTCGCGAGATTAACGCGACAAAACACCACGGGCCTCGGCATAAACACGTCCGTCGCGAATACCACTCACCCAAATTTCATCTGACTACCTGGTAGCCACGAATTCTGGTACTACTCTCCGTGCTCAATCAGATATCGCCGGATGATCCCTCGCAGGAGCCCTTTGCGGACAGAGACGCAGATACGGCAAACAAGGGCGAAGGGCCCTGAGCCGGGGTCGCACAACCTCGACGCTCCCAGAAACGGGCCATCTCGTCATGTACCCTCGCTGCCTTGCACTCACGGAGGAGCCAAAACTCCTCCATGGCGCCATCCGTAGGGCGGGGCGGCAAAGTGGGCGACCTCCTCGCGGACCCCCGCAGCATCGACACTGACCTTGAAGTTAGCGGGGCAAAGCGGGCCCAAATTGCAGATCTACAAAGAAATGAGTAACGGCCACGAGATTGCGCTCGGAACTCGCCGATACGGAGCCGCCTTGTTGGCTATGTCCTCCCGTCGCCGCCAGAATCGCATAACAGGCATCCAGATTAGATCTACGCGCTAACTTGAGAGAAAATAAGGCCAAGTACCTACCAACGGCACCCCACGGGGTAGGAGGGGCAGCACCGGTGTCTTCAAAGCCCACGTTGTAAACACGCGACGGGGTGTTGTCGTCCAAGGACTCTTTGAGGGGCAGGCTCGCTATGCCAAACAAGCCCGCCACCTTGTCTGCCTCGCCCGCCCTTGGGAGCCGCGCCCTCCATGGGGGATGCACCGCGATCTCCCGAGGAGGGGCAGCTTGACCAGGCATGCTCCACCCGCTCTGGGGTCCCCTGCATCACTCTCTTGGCTTGGCCGCCCCGCCACATCCTCCCTAGCATGGGAGGGGCCGCCCGCGCCGCAGGAGCCAACAGCGCGCAGAGGCGTTGCCGTGATCACCCTGGCACCATAGCACTCGGGCGCGCTTCTTCCTCCCCTCGTCCGGATCCGGACAGCAGCCAATGACGACGCATGTTACCCGAAGGGGTGCCATCAATACCAACTGGCAGCGTTACGGCGCGCGGCGCCCAATGCACCATCATACCCGCGAGGGCGACCCATGCATCGAGGGAGAACCCAAAGATACGCACGCTTCGCCAGGCCAAAGTGGATGGTGTGCCTGGACCCTCTGGGAAAAAGGCACGGTTTCAGCCACGACGAAGCAGGACCTCGACCGCGAGGGGCTTGTCGTAGGGGGCGGCCCCAGCGAAGACTACAGGGCCCACCCCCGAAGGCCCTGCGGCTAGAGGTCTGACCCGAGGCCCCCCTCTCGAGGGGTGTCAAGAGAGGCCCGAGGCCTGCCGAAGGCCCACGAGGGGCCTACATGGGCCAACAGACCAGGGGCGTGTTTAGGGACCTCCTAGGTGCTCCGGCTTATCCTCGGGGAGGCCCCGTGGTTGGTGCGGAGGCTCCCGAAGGGTGGTTGGAGCGCCACAAACCCAGAAACCAGGAGTCCCCTAGGGCCATCTCGGCGGCGCCGAAGGATGTTCGGGGCCCCTCGGCCCAGGGACACCCCGCATGTGGCGAAGGGCAGAAAGAACCGGTACTCCAGGAGTACCAGCCGAGTGGACCAGGACCAGGGAGGTCCACCATGAGCCGAGGGTTACGCATAGGGAAAGGATAAGCCCCTGCAGCCCCTATGGGCGTATGACCTTTTTAGGGGTAGATTTGTAATTTTGTCTACCCTATCGAAAGGCTATAAATAGCAATCTCCCTCATGTAATAACCAGGCCCGGTTTTTGGAACAATTCATACACATTTACTCCTGACAATCGAAGAAGACCCCTTCTTCGAGGATCCATCGGTGCCTCGTGTAGACACCGGGTGTCATTTTTTTCTACTGTCTAGTCTTTCTTGCTACGACACTTACCGTATGCGATGAATTGGGGAACCACTACTTATAAAGTAACTGGACGTAGCTGTGCCCTAATTCTATTCAGTACATTGATGGAGTCCCAGCAGGGGCAGACGAGTGAGCTTTTTTCAAAAGTTACCAGTAGAGTGCCCCCAATGGACATAATTTCTGCGTCCACATCTCAGGACTAGCTCTTGTTTGGGAGTTTGAATTGCTGCTATTCCCCCAATGGACATAATTTCTGCGTCCACGTCTCAGGACTAGCTCTTGTTTGGGAGTTTGAATTGCTGCTATTCCAACTTTAGTTTGTTATTTTTGTATGCAATTATGCATAGCTGATCTCTTGATTTTCTGGTGCATAGTAGGTATCCTGTTATTATCAGCCTTATTCCCCAAATGAACATGAGAAACAAGCTTGTTGGGTCTTATGTGCCATTTATTCGGACCATGTGCTCTTGGTGTACAGTTGTGAACTAACTACCATTCAACATAGTCTAGGATGTTAAAGCAAAATATAACTCGAGCAGATATTTTCTTTTGGGATGCATTACTGCCAATTTAAGCTTTTATTAGGTATTCTAAGCCCACCAGTGTGTCTACTGATTATTAATCGACCATAACTATATAGTTGCACAGTGTGTTATGGACTTATGGTAATCTTTCAATACAAAATTATTTTTTTCACCAACTTTTATGCAGTTCATCATTTGGCACGCTAGAAGCCTATCACTGACTATGAGATTGGAAAAAAAAAAAGCAAATTAAACTCCTGAAATATGACGGATTTATAGGGCTATTGCATTTTTTGGGTACCTGCTGTTTGATATTCAGATTGTGCAGCTTAACTGCAATTCCATGATAATGGCATTGAGACAAATTTCACCATGTTTGATGGAGTTGTGTGAGGGCCTATGAGCTGTGAGTTTTGCACTATTTCTCTTGGTTGCTTTCTAAGTATTTAATTTCCGGTATCTAATGAGTATAGTTATCTGAAATATCAAAGTACTATGAACTATTTTCATTCCTATTTTGCTGTTTGCCTGTTTCTGGACAAAGCTCCTCCGGCTCTGAAAGCTGTAAATTAGTATATTTTTAGTTTGCTCTGAACAATAACATGCTCCTACTCCCAATTCATTAGCAAAATTCTTAATATTTGTTAGCCCTGAGAAAGCCCTGTCAGTTTCTATAAGATGAATGGGCACCTGTGTGTTCATTGTGTACAATCTATACATCAGTTAGCCTGCTGCTTTCATTTTAGCAGAGAATACCTTAACAATAAACTTGCATGCTGTTGTTTTTTTAAATAACTAAATAAATTGACACCCGCTTATTAGAAACGTGTGCCCTTCCCTAGGACATGTTAGTCGTCTCTTGCCTATTTGTTGGTCATCTAGGAACTGGCCACATGTCTAGTGACGTTTCTTTCCACTTTGGGGCCTCTCATTTTCTCTTTCTTTTTTTTGCTGGCGCGCATGGGTATTCTCTTATTGTTTTAGTAGTATGCTGCTTGCTTGGTCAATCTTCCATTTCAGATAGTACGTTGCTTGCAAACTTGTTGTGAACCTTGTGGTTGGGGGTGACATGGAAATGTTTTGTGAAACTTCGTCCATCTATATATACATGACAAAAATTATACTGAACTGTGTAACACTTCGATTTTTGTATAATTAATGGCAACATGCAAACATATGCTAGCAAATAACATTTCAAAGTCATTGCTGTGTTGCAATCATTTGAATATTATTTGTTTTGTCGTGCTTGACTTGATTGAACCAAAGCCACACAGTAGTAAAGTCAGAAACTGAATCTCTCTCTCTCTCTCTCCAGAAACTGAATCGTCGTGTTACAATGACTTATTAATGGATCAGAATGGGATCTGATGTAGAAAGGTAAAAAGGAAGCAACTGTAATAAAAAACATCGTGCAATGGTGTTCACTTTGTTTCATTGAAGTAGTTTAGTTTTATATTTCGAGTTCTCTCTCTCTCTTTCTCTCTCTCGACAAACTGAATCTTCGTGTTACAATGACTTATTAATGGATCGGAATGGGATACGATGTAGAAAGGTAAAAAGGAAACAACAGTACTAAAAAACAATGTGCAATGGTGTTCACTTTGTTTAGTTGAAGTTTTTTAGTTTTATATTTCGAGATTGGTTGGCTGGATGCCAGAGGTTCTTGCAGCTTAGGTAGTAGTTAGTATCAGCGACTTTTGTTCGGGTGCGCTTGCGTCATTGTGCGCAAAATGGATTTTTGTAGTCGTTGTATGTTGAGTACATGTACAGTTTCACACGACTGATTATTATTTTAAACTTTCTGGCCTGCTGGCCACTTGGTTTGTTTGGAATCTCGTGTTTGTTCGGTTGCATGGTGAATCCATCACACTGCCTATCTGGTGACAATTAGATAGCGCTATCACACTTCAGTTGTTATATCTCCATGCTTATTAATCGGATTGGGATCATTTGCATTGAGAGGTGCAGAGGGGTATTCAATGTAGAGGATCTACAGCGCATGTGTATTAGGAGTAATCTCTATTGTCCAATCGAAAAGGAAAGCTCCATATCATTTGCTACAGTGTCTACCTTCTCGCAAAACAAAACACTATTCTATCAGCAGTAATGTAGAGGAACTGGATGCTTATTAATCTCGGTGTCGACTTGTAGTATTACCGCTGGATGTTCATAGACTCCCCTTTTTGTGCGACCTTGTGGCAACTCATTGGTGAGCTCTGGAGTCTGGATGGATATCATTGGTGCAGTTGGTGTGCAGATGCAGGCGAGTGTATACAGTACTCCCTCGTTTTCAATAAATGACGTTCAACCAGAGTGAATTGTACTATACGGCGTCATGTTTTAAAAACGGAGGGAGTATATACTAATCGAAATGACTCGGCAGTGGATTCTTTTCGCTGTCCGATTTGGCCACTTGATTCCGTGCTCCTCTTACCTAATCTTGGATCGGTCTAATCTGCTGGTACGTTGGGAGTATTATTTGCCTTGCCCATTAAGAGTACTTTTCAGACTCGCGAATCAAGTGCTTCGTGTCGCGGAATGGGATCCTCTGCATGCAAGGAGAAAGTACAGAGAAGCTATAGTGTCATGCATAGTGGGTGATCTCTACCGTTCGGTCCAATCAAAACGCCGAGGTCTATCTCAATCGGGATAAAATCTATACAGTAAACACTTCGCCATACAGCAGAGGATCCGGATTCTTAACGGCTGCTTACGTGGGTCACATTAGTCCCTGCGATGATTCAAGCCACCAAAGTCTGAAACTCTCTTTAGTTATTACTGCTACTTACCTTTCACAGGCCACTTGGTTAATTTGGACATCAATACTGCTCTGTCGTGTAGTTTGTCAGTGACATTGATCTTTTTCTTTTTTGCATTATATGCTTTCTCGGTGGTGGTAACAAAGAGGGCGGGTGCTTTGTGAGGATGCAATAATTCTGCACAGTTACTGTGGTATACTAAAAGTACTAAAAGCATATACAATGATGTGACATCATCTGTATGTAAGTCTTGACAGGATGTAGAGGAGAGATAGGGTGCATAGATAATTGGGTCATCTCTTATATAGTAGTCGACTGTAATACGAGAAACAAAACACGTTGTACATAGATGAGCTGTCTATAGAGACATGCAAAAGGACAATCTATTGTTGAAACTGTCTTTAGTGCTGTCTATAGATGATATGAAAAGATATTATAGATAATAGTTGTCTATACCATTATACATGCCCTAATACCCCTATAGTGTCAAGACACAATTATACTCCACCAAGTAGGAGTAACTGACTTTCAGCAATGCGTTCTGCCCAAGGAAGTTTCACTGAGTTTATTTATTCCAACTTGATGCGTTCTGCTCGAGTGCTTGCGGCACACTGCCGACTTTACTTTGTTTTATCACTTGAAGAACAATTAAGTCCGTGTCATTGCAGCTTTAGAATAGAAGCTGTCGGTGGCAAATCATTCACGCTCATCGGTAATATGCCAGTGGGAGTATATACTCGCAAATTACGGCCCTCTTTGTTTGTTCGGAACACAAGAATTTTCCCGGGCCCTAGAGCGGCTCTACATGCCCGCCTCGCCTCTGGTGCTGCAGGCTAGCTCGTAACTTTTTTTCCCCAGACGGCAAAATCCGGATTCCATTACCAAAGATAACGGAGATGTCATATAACCAGCATACGAGAGTATCACCTAGGAACTGAGCTTAGCTCAGTTGGTGGGAAAGGAATGCAGACATCCTCACCACTCGCGTTCTAGCTTTTTTCTATTTAATTTGAGTGCATATTTGGTTGTGTGCATCCTTAGTTGGTGTAGAGATCGAGAGTTGTTACTTCCTTTCTAAAAAAAATAAGAGTATCGCCTTATTACACCCCATTGTTTACATAATTGAAAGAGTCTCTCATTGTAACTTGTTTTCTGTGTTTTCCTCGTAATGAACGCCGGGTCATCTAAAGAAGAACACCAAACTCAAATGCGAGAACCCAGCAAAAGAATTAGACCGTAACAGGCCATAAGATGGTAGCAACCAATCAAGGCAAGCGTGCAGCCTGACGCACTGCATTTCATTCCACATATACGCTGCTTTCTTCGCCTGTCTTCCTCCATCGACCAGCTGGTGACGCTACCTACCTGTACGTCCTGTTCGAGTTCCTCTAAAAAAGTTCTTGATTGCGGCAAAAGAATTTTACAAGGGGTAATTTACAGGTTACTCAAACTTGGGTTAAGTCAAAACCGCAAGCTCTTGTGTGGGTTGATTGGAAGATCCATGGATGGAGTTGCTACGCGCCAGATCGAATTGAGAAGAAAACAAACTCAGTGAAACTTGCACAGTCAGATCGACATGACGTATCGAAACTGGATGAGGCCAGGCGTGGTGGTATCTTGGATCCAGTTGCTCAGAATCTCGAGTATACTTGTGAAGGAAGATTTGGACTTTGCTGTTTGCGTTACCTTGATGTCAACGATGCTACTTAATACTAGTTAGAAGATTTGGGACCTTGCTGTTGTAAATGAAGATTTGCATTGATGTGAAGGTTAATTTACCTACAACCTTTGACCTGCACTGCATGCGCGGTGAATTCCTTGGACGGGCGATCAGTGGACATTCGGTGTGTTGGGGTGGGGCCGTTGCGCGGTGAATTCCGTTGCTACAGCTTCTTCTTGGCCTGCAGTGCACAATACTAGGATTGCTGACCCACGACTTACAGCTTGCATGTTTTACTGTGCTGAATAGGTAGGCGTAAGGCCAAGCCAGGGTTGCTGATGCGATAAATGCAGCTGCAGTACAACCCCGACGGTACGGTACGTAGCTGAGACTATGATCCTGAGGTAGTCCGCCAATCTCTCTTTTATTTAATTGCTTCCGAGGATTTATCGTTAGGATTTGGGAAGTCTAATGCTTTCTAAACTTATGTTAGAACCGCACATAATCCTAGATTCTCAACAATTAGGGATCTAATAGAATACTACAATGAACGCCGTGATAAATAAAACATAAATTTGCTACATGCACATTTTCAGTGACCCTGGCATCGGACATATGTAGTGGCCGTGTTAGGGAGGATTATCTTAGTGTAGTTGCTCATTATGTTAATGATGACTGGGTAATGGAGAAAAGAATTATATGTTTCAAATTAATTGATATAGCACACACAACTGAGAATATTGCAGACTGTATTATCAAAGTTGTGGAAGACTTTGGCCTTACAAACAAAATATTCTCAATTACTCTAGACAATACTGTTGCATACTCTAATTAAGGCCATGGGTATTCTTACTCCAGTCTTCAGTATATACACCGATTCCTTTTTGCTACATCAGTGATGTACTTGTTATATTATTAACCTTATAGTTAAATCCGGTTTGAAGAGGTTGGATGCGTATCTTAAACCTTTTCGCGACGAGATATCTTTCTTGAATAATTCTAACGTAAGAATAGCAGCATATAAGAACTTCTACAGGGCAATGGGTGTACGTCCATGAAAGTTTAGTTTGGACATGCCGGTAAGATGGAACTCTACTTGTCTCATGCTTAAGAGTCTTTTACCGTATAAGAGAACTTTTTCTGTTTTTATTCAAACACACTATTAGAGCACTGACGGTAGTATACTATTGACTAAGCAACACTAATTCATCGTTGAGAAGATACTACAATTTTTAGAAATTTTGTTATGAGGCCACCCTTGCTTTGTCCGCTATCTACTATCCAACATCTCCTATTATTGTGTATAATATTTTTACAGATTGCTACTCAATTGAAAAATGTATGAAAATAACTCAGTTTTACACGAGGCTATTGTTGCTATAAAAACTAAATACCTTAAATATTGGAGAGAAATCTCTTTCCTATATGCATTTTCATTTATTTTAGATCCTAGAGGTAAAATTGAAGCATTTGCTAATATTCTTGATCTTCTTAGTGATGCTACAGGGCTGGGCCATTCTAACTATTTTGTAGAAGTTGGTTCTCGATTACAAGAGGTTTACCAAAGATATGAAAATAAGTTCGAGAGAGTCGGCTTGCAACGACCTCCAGTAGCCCCCACATCAAGTAGCAAGACAAATATGTGAGCCAAAATCTTCAGTTCCTCTTCCTCTAAGTCCAAGTCTTCTTCTTCTACAGCATAGACTGCTCAACCAGAAACAACCCCAAGGAGTGGAGAACTATCTACCTATCTAGACAACGATACAATGGATTTCAACTCAGAAGGCATCGAAATTTTGCAATGGTGTCATGCCTATAAGTTAACATATCCCGTGCTATTCATACTTGCACATAATGTGTTAACTGTTCCTGTCTCGGCGGTTTCCTCCGAGTCTGCTTTCAGTCTTTTTGGAAGAATATTGGGGGAGAGAAGAACACATCTCACGAGTGAGGTGGTGGAGCTACTTCTAACCGTGAAGAACTGGGAACAAGCTGATTCGCGAACACAACACTCTGTGGAAAATACAGAGTTGTCGGACGTGTTCGAAATCTGTACCTCGACAATGACGCTTGTCTTATTTTTTACAACTTTCATATATGAATCTACATTTTTCTATTTTTTTGAATTTTTCTGATTTTTTATTTTGTTTTTCAATTTCTCCTTTGTTTTTTCTTATTTTTTATAAAATTTTTGGGCTAAGTGGATCGTAAATAGCCAAATAGCCTTGTGTAGACACGACACGACATGACCGACCTTCTGATCTTGCTTGGACCGTCAATCAGGCACTTGGGCTGGTACGATTCGATCCAATTCTTTCACGGGCCAAAAATAGACTGTGCTAGGTCGTGCCTGTGCCGCCCATTTATTCCCGTCTGGTTTATTGCAAGGTGATGGTATGTGGTCCACGATATCTCCAACCAAGTCACAGGCGGTGGGGGACAGCAGACAACGCGAGGGGAAAGTACGGAGGGCCCACCGGACGGTCCTACTGAAGATTCCATCTTCTCTTGTGCTGTCCAGTCTCCGCTACTCGCGGAAAGGTTTCTCCTTCCAGCCCCCACCTGTTCATTCGCCTACTCCAACCCAAGCAACAGATTCCAGCCGTCCGATTCGCCAAGGTCGCATCCCCTCCTCCGTCCAGGCGAGCCGGAGAGTTACTGTCGAATCGGATAAGGACCCGCATCCAACGCCACGCGTCCAAGCCCTACTGGACGCGAACAAACACGCACGGAGCACCTCTGTGGCACGCCGGCGCAGAGTATCCTCCTCCCGCACCACGAACAACAAATAGCAGGCGAGGCGCCAAAAAAAGAAGAAGAAAAAAAATACCAACTCGGTCGTCTCGTCTCCGCCATTTGGATCGGAGCTCGTCTCTCTCCTCTCGCCGGTGGCTTGGCTTCACCGGGAAAAGTACCAGGCTGTCCCTCTCGGCTCTCGCCCGTTCGGCCTGTAAGCTATAAATACCCGACCGGCGCCTTCCTCTAGAAGATTCTTGCGCAACTGCCAAAAGATCCCCTCGGATTCCCCCGCCCGCCCGCCCATTCGCCCGCCTTCAGTACATCACCATCCGACTCTCCCTCCCGCTCTCTCGCCGCTCCGCCCCTAAACCCTAGTGGACGTCGCTATCGTAGGCGGCACCTCGCCGCCGCGGAGATGGCCGATGACATGGAGGAAGGCGTGGGCGAGAGCTCGTGGCCGCCCAGTGGCTCCCCTCCCGGGGCCGCCGCCGGTGGCGGCGGCGGCGCGCACTGGTTAACTGACGTCGGGAAGATCCACGACCGCCTCGTGGAGCTTGGCAACGAGGACGCCATCTCCGATCCCTCCTCCTTCCGCAAGCTGCTCGAACAGCACTTCGAACGGTTGCCGGCGAGGTCAGCATCTATCTACGTTTCTTTCTCGCCTGCTTGCGGTGGAATTTTCGAGTTGGATCTTTTTTTTTTTAATTCCGTTCTGTGTTTGTGGATCATGCCATGCGGGTGCAGCTATTCCACAGATTTGTCGGATGTCGACAAGGCGGAGGACGTGCTGCTGCACCGGAGAATTCTCGCCGAGTGCGCTGACCCTGACAAGCGACCAATCTTCCATGCCCGCTTCTTAAGGGTAAGCGCACCTCTTCTCTCTCAAGCCTGCTGCTGTGCGGTTCCTCTCAGGAAAAAATCACTCGCTGGCACGCGTGCGCGCAGAGTGAGAGAGTTATACTTTCGAATGCTTGCAGTTTGCTTACTGTGCTCTGTCTCGATGAGCAGTGCATTCAGGACGACAAGCCGCAAGGCGCTGGATCTTCTCCGATAGAAAACGGTAATGGTGGGGGCTCTCTCCCTTCGAATTTGAGGTATAGGTTTATAACCCACCCACTTTGCAATACATAGTTTGCCCATTGATGATCTCATCTCACCTATGGTTCGAGTGGAGTCAATCTGTCTTGATTTTGACATGGTATTTTTTAAAAAACAAAACAAAAATTAATTGGACCTCTTTTAAATATATCAAGGTGCTATATCTAGCTTGTTTAGAGTAGGTTTGTGTATGTTGGACAGAGATGGCGAATTCAGAGAATTTGAGCCATACGAAAGGATGATGGAAGACCTGAGTTTAGAGAGAAGAAAAGGCGTCGATGACTTTGAGGCCATTTCTTCAAGGTAACTCTAGCTCAAAGTTATTACACATACCTGCAATATCATAATAATGCAGTTGAAATGTTGCATTCCATTGTGATCTTGTTAGTTTCAGTCATATGTCTTAATCCGAAATCTTCAAGGCTACAACTCTATCATGTTTTCAGTATGATTTATAAATATGGATTATATGCCAGAATGGTGCTGCCGTGCTGGTAACTTGACAGAAAGGCTGTATCGTGCCTCCATTTTTTATTTATAAATTTTGGATTATGTGCCTGAATGGTGCTGGTTACTTGATAGAAAGGTACTATCATGTTTTTATTTGTGAATAGAGCTATCTGTGACCATAGGTTGGAGCATAAGAGCAATTGTCGTGGTCTTCTTTTTGATGTGGAAGGGTACCCTTTGTAGTCAGCAACTCAGCATTAGTGCAGTGATATGTAATCACGCTAGTGATGCCATGTTTCTAATGATTTTGTGGATACGGGCCTTTTGCTCTCTACGTTAGACCCTGGCAATTTAACATATTTCTTTGAAATGATTGGTCGTGTCTTACACACTGTTATATTTACTTCTTGACTCTTGTGTGCTATTTCAGACTAGTTTGGCAAGTGCAGTGTTTTGTGCTTTATTTTGGCCAATCATTTCTTAAATTGCTTCAGCAATTATCTTTAATTGTCTGGCTCGTGAAAACTATGTTGAAATTGACATTCAAATCTCCCACAGGAGAGATGTGGAAATTCTCCGTCTTCATGAAATTATCTTTTCTTCTATTGACAAGCCAAAGCTACTTAGTCAGGTAAGACTTAAAAAGGGTACCAGTCCATGTGCTGTGTGATATCTATTTAAGACTCGCGTATGAATACCATGCCTTTTCATATTACTTGTGTAAAATTTTTTTATTGCAAACTATTGTTTTACAGCTATCTGCATTGCTGTCTGAAGTTGGATTGAACATTCGTGAAGCTCATGTGTTCTCAACAACAGATGGCTTTTGTTTGGATGTATTTGTTGTTGATGGCTGGGATGCAGAGGTAAACTTAGAGCATGTTTAGCTAGTTTGTTTGTCCAAACATTTCTGAAACTGTACAACATACATTTACAAACGTGAGTTGGCAAAAAAATACCAATTATTTTCGTTTCCCCTAACTGTTGTCGACGCGATGCATCCTTCATACTAAATATCAGGATAAGACATCTTATTTCTAAGTGCTATATATTATATAAAAAAGGCATGGATCCTGTCTTAGCTGATAGTTATCCAAATCTGCAGAGTAGGTATTTAATTTATGACAAATTTATAAAACCTAGAGCTTTATGTTGAAATTTATCCATGGATTTGGAGTGCCTGCTTTGTAAGATGAAGTAACCGAAGTCATTTTGACATTAAACCTGTCGATTGGCATCTTAACTGCTGTACACAGGGGAAAAAAAACCTGGCCGGTAACCGCCCGGTTTTTCCTGGTTTTGTAAATTCAAATTTCAATTTTCGAAATTCGGCCGGTTTTCAAGCGGAATTCAACCGGTTTTTTTTCCAAGAAATCCGGTTACCGGCCGGGGTTTTTTTCCTAGCCACCCGGCGGGATTTGGTCCAGTACCAGCTTTTGGATCCTTGGCTGTACACATGTACCTAGCAATTTGGTTATCAGTGTACTCTGTAGATTCTTATGAATAGTGAAGCATCAGTGGGCTATGTTACATACTCTTGCTTTCGAGGATTTTCTTGAGTCAAAAACATTGCCCAACGCTATATGCAGGAAGCAGATGGTTTGCTGCTGAGGCTTAAGGAGACAGCGGCATGCAGTCATGTATGCTGCTTTCTTTTCCTCCATTCAACTTACACGAATACTTAACATTTGCAGCTGTCTTCCTGGTTAGGATGTCTAGATGCTTGTTGTTTACCTTTTGACAGTAAATACAGTGTTGTACATACTTTCAGTCAGCATTACAAGTTTAACTCCTTACTGCCGTAAATTCCTTGTGGTATGTAGCCCTCATTGTCTAATCCAACAAATTCGTCAGCTTCGGAGAGAATACAAGAGATGCAAGAAAAGATTGGAGATTCTGAATTCGACAGGAGTTTGCTGCAAATTGGGGAAAAGATTGCTTCTGGGTCTTCTGGAGACTTGTAAGAACTGTATAACACTTAGTTAGGAATACTAGGAAAGCATGAAGTTAATTATTTAGAACGGCAGCTACCACCCAACTGCTAGTGTGGATTGCATTCCTTTTTCTTGCATCTCTGAACAAGGAAATGGCTTCACGAGGGTACACTGTCAACAAACATAGTCAAGAAACCAGCGGTATTGTGACTTGTGGAGACATCTTGCTGTGTGCATTGACCTATCTGGAGAGTTCAGTAACCAAGAGGTCTCGTTTGTTTTGTCTTCTGCAGATATCGAGGAACTTATCTTGATTTGGATGTTGCAATAAAGTTCCTTAGAACTGAGCATGTTAACGATTCTTCAAAAGTAGAGTTTTTGCAAGAAATAATGATTCTAAGGTAAGCTTTCTTATCGAATCACTCGGACGCAAAAGATACACTGAATCATTTAACTCCGGGTAATTCTAACACAGTTAGATCGTGTCCAGGAGTGTTGATCATGAAAATGTTGTTCGATTTTACGGGGCATGCACAAAGCATCGAAAGTATCTCATTGTAACAGGTGACCAATATTGCTGATAATCTTGCTTGCTGCTATTTGGATATGAATCAGTATCCTTGTTGCTCCAGACAGATAACAGTGCTCTTGTTCTTGGGTATATTTGTACTGTGAGTAACATCGGTGTTTGAAAGTTGGAGCTGATGCTTAACCAACATGTGCTTGGTCATTCCTTGTCAGTCCCCTTAACATCTAATGTAAATAACTGTTGATTACGCATGTTTAGATTTTGCATTTTAACGAGCCTCATTTAGAGGAATTGAAAAAATAGAGCTTGAAAGACAGGGGGATAACTCCTGTCTCTTATTCATTTTGGTAGGAACTTCAATAGCAGCTAAGTCTAGAGGGAAATTGTGATCATTCTTGCTGCTCTGTTTCTATCGGATTGACAGGTCTCTACCCATCCTTAAATTATCCTCTGATTTGCTAGTTACTATTTCATGCATGTGAAATAAGTTTTTTGTTTGTTTCCCATACTTATGTAAAATTGCACTGTGTTAAATAAAAGCGAAAGTTCTATGTAGTTTAATGAGCTTAACTTTTCTGCTTGTGCTGCAACTTGAATACATTTTGCTATGGTTATATTGCGGTGTGATGAAAGACGGGTCCCCTAGCTGGAATTCTTTTGTTCATGATGGACTCATCCTGTATTGTTTTGAATGAAATGGTGCTACTGTATTAATATTGGACTTTATAAGATATATACCACTGCCATGTTTTAACTTGATGTTAGTTTCTTGAGTTTGCTGCTAACTGCATGATCGATTAGCAATAGAAGAAAATGGGTTCTCCTATCTTGCTTTTAAATTAGATATTTAGATGTTTCCAAGAGCCTTTTTTGGGGCATTAGTTATCATTTTATTGTAAATCAATTGGCGTAAACTCTTCTGTAGTTGTCCAAAAACAATATTTGCGCCTATTTTCATTTATGAATCATCATGTGAGACTTTTCTAGTTAAAATATTTCATGTAGCCTGGTCTTTACTTGGAAGATGACTAGAACTAAGTGGAAAGCAATATAGTCATATGTGTTAGAATAGGACTCTTGTATTTCCTTCTATGTATATAGAAACCCCTTTTGTACATCCCTATATATATTGCTCATTAGGCCCTCATGAATATACATACAATATTCATAACATGGTATCAGAGCTAGGGTTCTAACTCTAGTTTTTCCTTTGACTGGTGCCGCTGCTTGCTTGATCCGGCCGAGAGCGCGAGCCGCCTCTTGGGTCACCGCCGCGCTGCTTGGCCGAAGCCTGTGCCTCCCGCCTCGCTTGACGTTAAATCATGCACGGCCGAGCCGCCGTCGCCTCTTGGTCGCCGTCACCGCCGCTTACCACGAGGCCCGACGCAAGCCTCGCTCGACGTCGCCTCGTCACCGCCGCCGAGGGCCGCTTCTCTCCAACGGTCTCGCTTCGCTGCCGCCGCCGACGCCGCGCCTTGTCACCGTCGCTGAGGGCGTTTCTTCTCGAACGATCTCGACATCGGATGGGCGAGGAGCTCTGCGCGCAGCTCTCTGAGCTCGTCAACGTCCTCCGCCGCTTGCCTGCCACTGGCCGCCGCCATCGCTACCTCGCCGCTGTTGCCTCGCAGGGAACCCTAGTTCCTGCGTGCTTTTGCGAAGCGAGCCGTCCAGCCAGTGTGGTGAGGCTATTTTAGCGGCGACGTAAATAAATAATAATAATAATAATAATGTTGATCTAACCGCCGCGCCGTCCAGCGCCGCCTGTTAGACTTTGTTGCCTTGGTCGCCGCGCCGCCTACCGATGGCTTCCGTTCCATTAGTTACGATCCCATTCTCGGGAACCAAGCTTCATGGGACGAACTACAGGTTGTGATCTTCACTCATGGAGATCACGCTCGATGGTCTCGCCCGGGGACATATTCTTCGTGTCCGACCTTGTTCGCATCGCGGTTGACCTCCTCCCAGACAAACCTACTTGGCACCTCTGCGAAGACGAGGCCGCCAAGAAGGAGGCGAGGCGCTATTATTATTGTTGCCGGCTGGCGATGAGGCTTTTCAAGATGCCATAGACGCTTTTGAGCGCTGGTGTGTTGATGAGGCCCGTGTTCGAGCCATCCTGGTGGTCAGCGTCGATGACTCCATCGAGCCAGACATTGTTGGTCTACGTGCCACTCGTCAGATCTGGGAGTACTTGCACGAGTGATGTCAGCAGAGCAACGATACTCAGTTCTTTTCGCTTCAGCATGAGTTGGAGACACTTCGCGAGGAGGACTCCTCCGTCGACGACTTCTTCCGAGCCCTGGCCAGTCTCTGGCGCCAGCTGGACGAGTTGGCTTCTCCGCTCTGCTAGGAGTGTCATAGAGTGCAGAAGGCGGATTGTGATCGCTTTCGCCTTTATGACTTCGTCTGCGTCTTCGCCCGTCGAGTTTGAGCTGTCGAGGCTCAGCTGGCCGAGCCGCCACCACGACCGCGATCACCGAGGCTTTTTCGACACCTTGTCTTTGAGGAGCTTCGCGCGGGTTAGCAAAGATGATTTGTTCGGTGTGCTTGCTATCCTTCTTCGTCGACTACACCGACGGTTTACGCCGACTCTGATCCATCCTCGGTGTCTGTTACGCTCTGTTTTGCACTACTGGAGTTGATGCAATCATTGCAAGAACCGGGCATGACTACTGGCGTTGTGCGGTAAAAAGCGAGAATAAAGCATGTGAGTTGACACTCCAAGAGAGGCAGTGAGGCCCTTCCTCGGCAGGAGGACAGAACCAAAGACATCAGATCTTCTCGGCGAGGTGACTCTGTTCGCCAGTTACTGTCGAGCTCTACTTCAGCAGCTCTCTCTCGGCAAAGAAGTTACGCTAGACTAGCTCGAGACGTCTCCTCCGGTACTTCTTGGTTACGGATTACGGTGCCTCTTTCCACATAACACCGTGACTTCACATCTCTCGATTCAAGAGGACCTCTGTTTTTCCTATCTCGATTCGAGATAGCCGAGCGGTACTCCTCTGTCTCATCGCCGATCGAGGCACTCTTTTGTCCATCGACTTTTCGGTGCCCAACTATTTCTCATGTTCCTCAGCTTACCATGCAGCTTCTCTCAGTGGGTCAGCTCACTGATCTCGGCTGTAGGATTGGTTTTGACTCTCACACCTGTTTTGTCTAGGACCGACAGACGGGGACGGTACTTGGGACTGGCCGGTGCCGTAGGGATCGTCAGGGTCTCTACATTCTTGACCGCCTCCACATTCCGTCCACTTCAGTTGCTCCTATCACCTCTACATCCACTGCCACTGCTGCCACCACCTCTGGAGTTTTTGCGCAGTGGCATCATCGTTTAGGTCACTTGTGTGGGTCTTGTCTTTCTTCATTAGTTCGTCAGGGTGTTCTTGGACGTGTCAACAACGTGTTCCTGTTGACACGTCCATGTTTTGTCAGGGTTGTAAGCTGGGCAAGCAGCTCCAACTTCCTTATCATTCTAGTGAATCCTTGTCTTCTCGCCCTTTTGATTTAGTTCATTCAGATGTATGGGGACCTGCGCCTATTATCTCTAAAGGCGGGCATAAATCTTATATGATCTTCATTGATGATTATTCCTGTTTTACATAGATTTTCCCTATATATAATCATGGTCAGTTTTTTGCGATCTATCGTAGCTTTGCAACGATGGTTCGTACTTAGTTTGATTCTCCCATCCGTACTTTTCGCTATGATTCTACTGGTGAGTACTGTTCTCGTGCTTTTAGACAGTTTTTTTCTGAGCAGGGCACTCTTTACCAGTCTTCTTGTCCTGGTGCCCATGCTTAGAATGAGGTTCTTGGCATAAACATTATCATCGATTGAGATCGCGCGCATCCTTGCCTCTCACGTTCCACCACGCCTGGCCGAGGTTGTTTCTCTGTTGCATATCTCATCAATATGCAGCCCTCCACTGCTCTTAAGGGTGTCAGTCCTATAGAGTGTCTCTACTCTCGAGCCCCCCAGTACACTCACCTTCGTGTTTTTGGCTGTACTTGTTTTGTTCTGCTGCAGCCTCGTGAACGCACTAAACTATCGGCCCAGTCAGTTGAGTGCGTGTTTCTTGGTTATAGTTCTGAGCATAAGGGTTATCGTTGTTGGGATCCTTCTGCTCAACGGATCAGGATTTCACGAGATGTTGTCTTTGACGAATCTCGACCTTTCTTCTATCGAGATTCGGCTCCTCATGTTTCCACTGTTGAGTCGATTTCATGGTTGTCTCTTTCGGACTCTTCACCTCTTTCTCCACTATCACGCCTTCTTCTCTGATGCATCTCCGGTGGTTCTTTTCGTACCTCGCCCGGTCTTGCCTCCCGCAAAGATCGCCTCTTGTTCTGCAAAGACCACCATCTCTCGCATTCGTGTTCACTACTCCAGGCGTCGTGATCCTTCACCAGCCTCCTCTCCTGGTATCTTGCCGATACCTACATCTGATCCTCTTGCTGATGCTCCTTGTTACGTCCTTCGTGACCGGACATCCCTTCGACCTCCTGATCGTCTTGGTTTTGCTCCGATAGCTCATGCTCTCTCTGTCACTGAGCCTAGTTCTTATCGTGAGGCTGCTCCTCATTCTGAGTGGCAGTTCGCTATGGCAGAGGAGCTTGATGCTCTTCGACGTACGAAGACTTGGGATATTGTACCGACACCTATGCATGCTTGTCCGATCACGTGCAAGTGGGTGTACAAGATTAAGACTCGGTCTGATGGTACTATCGAGCGCTACAAGGCTCGTCTTGTGGCTCGTGGCTTTCAGCAGGAGTACGGTCGTAACTACGATGAGACTTTTGCCCCTGTTGCCCATATGGCCACTGTTCGCACTCTTGTTGTGGTTGCTTCTGTTCGCCGGTGGTCTATCTCTCAGGTGGATGTTAAGAATGCCTTTTTTAATGGTGTTTTGCATGAGGAGGTCTACATGCAGCCACCACCTGGGTATTCTGTTCCTGATGGGCACGTCTGTCGTCTTCGTCGTGCTCTTTATGGCCTCAAACAGGCTCCTTGTGCCTGGTTTGCGCGTTTTACCTCAGTGATTACTGCTGCAGTTTCACTGTCAGTTCCTATGATTCTGCTCTTTTTGTCCATATCTCATCTCGGAGTAGGACACTGCTTCTTCTGTATGTTGATGATATGCTCATCACTGGTGATGATTCCTCATTCATCACGTATGTGAAGAAGCATCTCAGTGAGCAGTTTTTGATGACTGATTTTGGTTCTCTTACGTACTTCCTTGGGATTGAGGTCTCTTCCATGTCTGAGGGCTACTACCTTTCCCAGCAGAAGTATGTCCAGGATCTTCTTGATCGGTCTGGTCTGACTGACACTCGCACCGCTGAGACTTCCATGGAGCTATCCCTACAGTTTCGTGCCACTGATGGTGATCTTCTTGAGGATACTACTCGATATCGCCATCTTGTTGGGAGTTTGGTGTACCTTGTGAGCACTCATCCTGATATTGCTTATGCTGTTCATATCTTGAGTCAGTTCATGGCACGTCCTACCTATCTTCACTACAATCACGTTCTTCGCTACTTGCGTGGAACTATCTCTCGTCGTTTGTTTTTCCCTAGCTCTACCTCACTACAACTTCAGGCGTACTCCGATGCGACCTGGGCTAGTGATCCTTCCGATCATCTTTCTCTTTCTGCTTACTGTGTTTTTCTTGGCTCCTCTCTGATTGCCTGGAAAACTAAGAAGCAGACTGCAGTTTCCCGTTCGAGTACAGAGGCTGAGTTGAGAGCTATGACAACAGTGACAGCAGAGGTTACTTGATTGAGGTGGCTACTTGCAAATTTTGGAGTGTCTGTGATGGGATCTACGACTCTTTTGTCTGATAGTACATGTGCTATCAGTATTGCCCGCGACCCAGTGAAGCATGAGCCCACCAAGTACATTGGTGTGGATGCTTCATACACTCGCTCACAGGTGCAGGAGGGAGTACTTGTTTTACAGTTTGTGCCATCAGAGTTACAGGTTGCTGACTTCTTCACGAAGCCACAGACTAGGGCGCAACATTTGTATTTTCTCTCCAAACTCAATGTGTGTGATCCACCATGAGTTTGAAGGGGGGTGTTAGAATATGACTCTTGTATTTCCTTCTCTGTATATGGAAACCCTCTTTGTACATCCTTATATATATTGCCCATTAGACACTCTTGAATATACATACAATATTCATAACAATATGCACTACCAGTATTCTGTTCCTCCGTTGTGCCATGTTAGTGTAGGCTGTAGGCAACAACAGTCCTTTCACACAGTGGCTGCTCATACTGGAAGTGACATGGTTGAATCCATCAAGAGTGGTGCTAGGCATTAGCAATTGGAACTTGCATGAAACCGAGAGCCAATTACCTGAGTTTAAGTTCTCATTTTAGTCGTGTGGTTATTTCTGTGCGCTGGTTCCAAGCACTTTTTCTACTGTTATGTTCTTGTTTTAAACCCCGAAAGGGCATCTGTGCCATGTATTGTCTGCTTATGTGCTCTCATTTTGATTAAGACCATTCACAGTGGTTTCTCTGTCTGAGTTTTTATTGTCTGGCAATTCATTATTTCCTGTCGACTGGTATTCATGAGATCATATTTTGCTCTTGTTGTTGTGTGTTTCTTTCAGAGTACATACCTGCAGGTAATCTATATGACTTCCTTCACAAGCAAAAGAATACTTTGGAGCTTCCTGTAATTCTTAGGATTGCTATTGGTATCTCAAAAGGGATGGATTATTTGCACCAGAATAACATCATCCATAGGGACCTGAAGACTGCCAATTTGCTAATTGGCTCTGGTCAAGTATGCATATTGTTTTAAAGTTGTGTAGTTATCAATTGATGGTTGTTAAAGTGTTGATTGGTTTCTGAAACTAGGTTGTCAAGATTGCAGACTTTGGTGTCTCTCGGCACCGATCTCAAGAGGGAGAGATGACTGCTGAAACTGGTACCTATAGGTGGATGGCACCTGAGGTGTGTTGATGCCTTTGTTGTTTGTCCGTGTTGAGTTTAATCATGTAACCAGTTTTTCACGCAGCCTACGTCAAAACGTGTTTGATTCACGTTGAAGATATGGTGTGAAGTTTCCGTTTTGGCAGTTTCCTTATCTCTGAATTAGTTTCCATATTCTTTTATTCGTGATTAGCACGATTGAGGATAGGATTTGTTGATTTCTATAATCTTCGTGATTTGACTTGTTGCTATTTTTAGCACAAAACTTCCATGTATTTCTATGACCATAAAAGAAGAAAACGCCCGGGGAGAGAAGTGAGTCTTCCAGGGGCACCAAAAATCTCATTGCATCTTCGTGTTCGTGTGTGTTTGTTTCGAGCCTGTGCCAACAGTCCTCTGGTGTCAGATATCCTATAATTGCTTGACCAGACTTTTGTACTGCAACACCAAACCTCTCGGGCATTCTTTTCGTTTGCTCATGATAAGTTGAGTCTCACAAGCCCATCTCACTAGGCGTAGAAACATGCACATATGCACAGACAATGCTGTTCTTGCTTTTTTGCTTTGCATGTAAAAATAAGGATTAAGTCCATATTATTTACACCCCTCAACAATATCGGAAGTCCAATTTCACGATAGGTCCATAAGAGTTTAGACGGTTTTGTAGTTCAGGGTGAAGTTGCTGTATCATGGAGCAACAAAGTGTAAAATGACCTGAAGGGTATACACATTAGAAGACAGTTCTTTCTATGCAAGCTGAGACACTGTATGTGCAATGTGCTTATTAGAGTTGCTTGTCTTACCAGGTGATAAACCATAAGCCTTATGATCATAAGGCAGATGTCTTCAGCTTTGCTATTGTTCTATGGGAGTTGGCCACTTCAAAGGTAAACCTTGGTGTTGTCTCCAGCTTTTACTCTTCTTGAGTGATTTGAACATCAGTAAACTTTGGTTAAAGGTAACACCCTAGCTTCTGCTGTATAGATCCCGTATGAAAACCTGACACCCTTGCAAGCTGCATTATCAGTAAGGCAGGTATGTATTTGATGCCAATAAGCTCCTAGTTAAATCACATTTTGGATATTGTCTATTGAGCAGTCAGCTGTCAATAATGGATGCTGGAGGATGAAGGGACCGCAGTAAGCATTGCTCCTTGTTTATTAGGGATATCGCTTGGAGATCCCCTCAAGCGTGCATCCAAGATTGTCTAAATTGATTCAACGGTGTTGGGATGAAAATCCTCATGCACGGCCCATTTTCTCGGAGATTACTACAGAACTGGAAGATATCTTACGGCATGTTCAGGTAAATTTGCTGATCTTTGTATAAAGTGAGGTATTTTGCTTTGTGTTTGAGATGGTGCTGTGATGAAAACTGCATATTTTTTTGTAGGCCTCCAACTCCAATGGAGCCCACCGACAGTCTAAAGCAAAGATACAAAAGAAATCACAGTGATAGAATACCGGGGTTCCTTATGACCATGCATACGAAACAGCTTAGAGGTTTTCTTCCAAATAATCAGGCCACGGTTGGTTGCTAGCTCGATGGTGCAGAATGTTTTGTATATACGTCGGGTGCTTGCCTGTATATTATTCTTCAACCTAATGCCCGATTGGTATGATTTTCTGTTCTCTTGAAATACGTACCAAGAGGAAATGTAAGTTACAATGCTGAACAAGGCAGTAAAGACATTATTAGGACATGCGTGCTGTATTGCTGTATAATGTAAGTGCTATAATATAGTTTTGTGTGTTTCCACCCTTTGCATTCTGGTTCCTGTACGGTGAGTACGCCTTGTAAGAGCTTCAGATGAAAATGACACTACCTGTTCCATTTTGTTTGCTGTACACTTGTACTATAAGTCTGTTTGGTAAGAGCTTTATTAGTCGCTGAATGCACTGCACTCCATCAGGCGAATATCTGAAACTTGAGAACCGTTGAAAGCCAACTTATGTTCATGGTTTCATAAGGAGGGTTCTTCAGAATTCAGACATTTTTTTTTGACACGATTCAGAATTCAGACTTGTGAATTGTGATGCGAGAAATACTGCGAGATACTTCCTCTGTCCAAGTTTATAGGGTGTATTTCCTCCTGGCACATAGACCAATGAGATATTGAAAATGTCTAGACTACCCCTAATTATTATCTCTATGCACTCTATTCATGCATGTAGAGAATACAAAGTAAAGCGGGATATTTATTACGGGTACAGATGGAATACCGAATACACACTAATTTTGCATTAGAATATGAAACAAACCCTATATTTGTGAACAAGACCATTAAAAAATAATGGCAAAATTGGATATATATATATATACCACTCGAGAAGTTACCCTTTGAAAAATGCCACCTTAAAACACAAAATTGGAAATTTACCACTCCAAAACTTGGCTCTTTGGATTTTTTTCACTCTTGGACAGTTTTGCCCTTGCTCCTCCCTTCTTTCTCTCGGCCGGTCGCCATCTTTGATTCTCCAACGAGCAAATCAATTTCTGGAACCGTTGTAGCTGTTGTGTCCCCGAGGTCGAGGAGATGGCGCTACAAAGCGAAGTAGAAGTCACCGGCAGGGGGGATGATGCCGCAACACAAGATAGAGGAGAACGCCCGAGTTCTCCGCTGTGGCGACAGCTGGCTCACACACGAAGGACGGTCGCGGCTCGTGCGGCAGCTAGAGGAGGCGCTCGTGGCTCGCGGCAGCCGGAGGAGGCGACGTGGCTCGGCTCGGCTGGAGGAGACGGATGATGGGAGGGAGGAGGCCTGAGCTCATCGGAGAAGCGGAGGTGATGACTGGTTAGAAGAAAGAAGGGGAGGTGATGGCCAGTTGGGAGGAAGAAGAGAAGAGCAAGGGCAAAAGTGTCCAAGAGTAGTAAAAATTCAATGAGTTTTGGAGTAACAAATTTCTAGTTTCGTGTTTTAGAGTGATATTTTTTAAAGTGAGAGGGTGGCATATATACGATTTTGCCACACACAAAAATACGCCATATAAACTTGGAGTACTCCTAAATAATTTGGGAATAATTTGGGTTGGACCACTGGCTTATGGAGTTGGGCCTGGACCAATTGGCATTGCTTGGGCTGTTCATTTTCGGGTAATGGAGATTAATTCCAACAATGGGTAAAAAATCGTCTGGATTTGGTACGCTTTTCGTTCCGGTCCTTTCGCGATGGCGAGCACGGAGAGGGAGGCGCCGACGACGGTGGGCGGCTACGAGCTGGGTGAGCGCCTGGGGGGCCGCCCGCCGTCCACGGTGGTGTGGCGCGCGGTCCAGCGGTCGACGGGCGCCCCCGTGGCGGTGAAGCAGGTGCTGCTTGCCGGCCTCCCCGGCCGCCTCCGCGACAGCCTCGACTGCGAGGTCCGCTTCCTCGCCGACGTCACCCACCCCAACATCATCCGCCTCCTAGATGTCATCCAGGTCCAGCCCCAACCCTGACTTTATCTTCTCTCGTTGCCTTAGTTACCAATCTAATTGTTCCATTTCTGATTTCTCTCTCGCTCTCTCAGACCCAGAGTTGCCTGTACCTCGTCCTGGAACTCTGCGAGGGAGGGGACCTAGCGGCCTACATCGAGCGGAACGGGAGGGTAGAGGAGCGCGTGGCCAGAAATTTCATGAAACAAATCGGTAATTGATCGATTAGCCTTTCAATTGTTCGTCAAATTTAGTTGTAGTAGCATATTGCTGCCACTATCTATCGCGTGTTACGACAAAATGTGATGTGTAAGAAATGGCGCTTGCCCCTTGTGGCAGGAATTGGTTTACAAGTGCTCCGCAGGCACCATGTCGTCCACCGGGACTTGAAACCTGAGGTCCAGGGACTGAATCCTTCCATCTGTTATTTGTGGAGTGTTTCTAACCACGTTGAGTTATCAATGTTAACTGACAGAACTGTCCAACGTTGCAGAATATCCTACTCTCTTCTCCTGACAGCGATGCAATCCTCAAGATATCTGATTTTGGCCTGTCAAGGTACATTTCAAACTCTTTTTGTAATAGACTATTGGTAGGCATGCCGCGAATCAATTTGAAGAATGCTACATCACTAACTCAGACCATGATACCCACACAGTTTTTTGCTTTTCATTCCAGCAACTAACGCATCTTAGAAGTCTTGTGACCTTAGCAACGCAACAGTAGCAAATATTCACCACGACGCCCTACTTGCTGGTGTTCGATACAAAGTCATTGGCTCATAGGGCAACTAGGCTTTTGAACAAGGAGAGGTTCAGATGTGTTGTTACTTGCCGTTTTTCCAGGGTTCTTCGTCCTGGGGAGTACACAGACACAGCTTGTGGCACTTGTTTGTACATGGCCCCAGAAGTCATGCTGTTTCAGAAGTACGATGACAAGGTGTGCCCTATGTGCTCACATGGCTTACGGCTGATTCTTTTTCTCTGCTGTATTTCTCTAAATAGCAGTAACCTGAACATCTATTGTGTGCAGGTAGATTTATGGAGCATCGGTGCAATTCTCTTTGAGCTCTTGAATGGCTATCCGCCATTCCGTGGTAGAAGCAACGTACAGGTGGCTACTCTTTCGCTCGTCAACTTCTTGTCTGAATTCACAACAGTCCTCATTCACGGATTGCTTTCTCCAGCTGCTTCAATGCATAAAGAGTAGCACATCTCTTCCATTCTCAAAACTTGTGGTGTCCAGCTTGCATCCTGATTCCATTGACATATGCACCAGACTACTGCATACCAATCCAGGTATGTCGCTGGTTATGTTACCTCTCGCTCCCCTGAAATGCTGAATATCTGATGTTATAGCTAACAGTTTCGCACGTGTTTTCAGCGAAAAGGCTGTCCTTCCAAGAATTCTTCAACCACAGCTTCCTCAGAGTATAAATGGCATACTGAAGACCGAAGAGGATATGGGAGCTCGGCAATATCATCTGAAGCTTAGGATTGGTTGATTTGTTTGTTGTACTTTGAATTGCTTCAAATAATGTATAGCAAAATGTGAGCATTTAGGGAATTATATCAGGCGCAGATGCCAGGTACATTTTGATGCGCACTATTCGCTGTGTTGAATTGCCCCAATGCTCCTTTTTCTTTCCCTCTCCCATTTAGCACCATCCTACTCCCAAGACCCCGTCTCGTACGCAGGAATCAGCCTCACCCACTAGTTGACTTTTGCAAGCCTCATCCAGCCCTATCTGCATGAGCAGTGGCATTTCCTGCGCTTCCAATGGCGCGGCGGAAGATGGTCGCGGATCTCCTCAGGGCAAGTGCAAAAGGTTCGGACATCTGCGGCGGCGTCCAGCTCCACGCCGCTCTGATAAAGCTCGGGTTCGGATCGGATACCATGCTGAACAACAACCTAATAGACATGTACGCTAAGTGCGGGAAGCTCGACATGGCCGGCGAGGTGTTCGACGGAATGCCTGAGAGGAACGTGGTGTCCTGGACGGCCCTCATGGTGGGCTTCCTGCAGCACGGGCAGGCCAAGGAGTGCCTCAGGCTGTTCGGCGACATGCGCTTCTCGGAGGTCGTGCCGAATGAGTTCACGCTTTCGGCGAACTTGAAGGCGTGCGGCGTCGTCGGCGACTCGAGCACCGGCGTTCGGATCCATGGAGTCTGCGTCAGGACGGGGTTCGAGGGGCACCACGTCGTCGCCAACTCACTGGTTCTCATGTACGCCAAGGCGGGAAGGATCGGCGACGCACGGCGGGTCTTCGACGGCACTGCCCTCGGGAACCTCGTCACTTGGAACGCCATGATCTCCGGGTACGCGCACGCCGGGCACGGCAGGGACTCGCTGCTCGTCTTCCGGGAGATGCAGCGACGGCGCGAGGAGCAGCCCGACGAGTTCACCTTTGCCAGCTTACTGAAAGCCTGCAGCGGCCTCGCCGCGGCTCGCGAGGGCGCGCAGGTTCATGCGGCCATGACAACTAGAGGGGTATCCACGGAGTCCAATGCTATCCTCGCCGGTGCGCTCCTCGACGTGTACGTCAAATGCCGGTGCCTGCCGGTGGCAATGCAGGTGTTCGATCGGTTGGAGCGGAAGAATGCGATCCAGTGGACGACGGTGATCGTCGGCCACGCGCAGGAGGGGCAGGTGAAGGAAGCAATGGAGCTGTTCCGACGGTTCTGGAGCTCCGGCGTCCGAGCCGACGGGCATGTTCTGTCCAGTGTGGTCGGCGTGTTTGCGGATTTTGCTCTGATCGAGCAGGGGAGGCAAGTGCACTGCTACACGGCCAAGAACCCAGCCGGATTCGACGTTTCAGTGGCCAACTCTTTGGTCGACATGTACCTCAAGTGCGGGTTGACCAGTGAGGCAGAACGACGGTTCCGGGAGACGCCGGCGAGGAATGTCGTCTCATGGACAGCAATGATCAATGGCCTCGGAAAGCATGGCCATGGTCGTGAAGCCATTGGCATGTTTGAGGAAATGCGAGCGGAAGGCGTCGAGCCCGACGAGGTGGCCTACCTGGCGTTGCTGTCGGCGTGCAGCCACTCCGGCCTTGTCGAAGAATGCCGCCGGTACTTTTCAGGAATCCGTCAAGATCGGAGGATGAGACCGAGAGCAGAGCACTACGCTTGCATGGTTGATCTCCTCGGCCGTGCCGGAGAGCTCAGCGAGGCCAAGGACCTCATAATGACAATGCCAATGGAGCCAACCGTCGGCATATGGCAGACGCTCCTGAGCGCCTGCAGGGTGCACAAGGACGTCGCCGTGGGCAGGGAGGTAGGAGACAAACTTCTGGCCGTCGACGGCGACAACCCGGTGAACTACGTCATGCTGTCGAACATCTTCGCCGAGGCGGGCGAGTGGCGCGAGTGCCAGAGTATAAGGGACGCCATGAGGCGCAAGGGGCTGAAGAAACAAGGCGGCTGCAGCTGGGTGGAGGTCGGAAAGGAGGTGCACTTCTTCTACGGCGGCGACGACACGCACCCGCAGGCCGGCCACATCCGCCGCGTCCTGCGGGACGTGGAGATGAGGATGAGGGAGCAGCTGGGGTACATCGCCGACGCGCAGTTCGCGCTGCACGACGTCGACGAGGAGTCGCGCGCGGAGAACCTGAGGGTGCACAGCGAGAGGCTCGCCGTCGGGCTGTGGCTCTTGCACAAGGGCGGCGATGGGGAGGTGATCAGGGTGTACAAGAACCTGCGGGTGTGCGGCGACTGCCATGAGTTCTTCAAAGGATTGTCTCGTGTGGTGAGGAGGGTGTTGGTGGTGAGAGACGCGAATAGGTTCCACAGGTTTGAAGATGGCGCGTGCTCTTGCAAGGACTACTGGTGATCGGTGCAAACATAGTGTATAATTCCTGACCGATCGATCGAATGCTTGCGGAGCGAATACAGAAGAGAAAATTGGTTATTTGACACTCCTCATGCCTGACTCTGACTCAAAGAAAAAAAATACGGAATTTGATACAGGATGAGCAATATCCGTTCGTATGTATCCGTATATAAGATGGTATGAGAGAAAGCATGTTGTGACTTCACTTATGAACAAAATAACAGATAGGTAGGTTAGCCGTTCGCGTTCTAAGGTTCCATTGTGTTTGCGTGTGTTCGTCTTCGGTTTGGGCCAATAGGTGGGTTGTTGTATCTGAGCAGGCAGGGGGTACTGAGTGTTTTTTTTCGACATCTCAGCAATTAGTCTTTCCGTGTTCACTCTGATTACACTCCTACCGTTTAATATCCTGTGTAAGGGAAAAGAAGCGGATGATATCTGTCTGACCGAAGGATCGCGTAGCCAATACATGATGATGAAATGGATATACGCACTATCCGTGTTCGACTCTGACTGCGACAAAAAAATACAAAATAGTATACAAAATGAGCGATATCCGACCGTATTTGCTCCGATTGCACCTCTAACAGTGACTAACAATTTTGGTTGAATAGCTTCCACTTACCGACCTACGTACTACCGTCTCGAATCCTTATACATCGAGTGCGATGGTGAATTTTCGTGCTGCCAAACATAATTTGTATAATATGAACTAAAAGATGACCCACGCTCCTGGCGCAGGCATGTACTCGTCGCCTCGCCGAAGTTAGGGCCCACTGGACGAGCATCGCGCGACGCCCCGCCGAAGCCGTGCAGAGACACTAGTGCTCTGGGGCCCACCTGACGCACGGATGTGCCAGGGACACCCGTTTGCACCAAGCGCAGGCGCGATCCTAGCCTTCCGGAGGCGATCGGACGGCCGCAATTTTTGGGAGCAACGTGGCTAAGCCGGCTGGGGGACAATCCCACGAGCTTTAATATATGGTAATACATGTTGGAACTTTTCTTAGTGAGAAACTGACCTTAGTTTAGTTGATTTTTTTTTTGAAATAGTATTATTTTAAAAGAAAATTTAAAAAATAAATAGTCATTTTTTTAAAACAAAACTAGGCTAGTGTCGTCATTCCAAATGGAGATAGCAGCCTAGGGAACGACGACGATAGCATAGAACAGGGCTAAGAGGTCCGTGCCGCCAGTTGAAATGACAACATGGCTCTATCGCCACTTCAACTGGCGACAGGACCCCGTCATAATTTCAATTGACGACAGGAATCCCCTGGTTAATTTTTTTAATATTAGAATTTAGGACAATCATCATTTCAAATGGCGATAGGGATCCCGTAAGTCCTTAATATTTTTAATATTAAAATTTAGGAAAATCGCTAATTCAAATGGCGACAGGGATCTCGCAAGTCCCTAAATTTTTTATATTAAAATTTAGGAAAGTCGTCATTTCAAATGGCGGCACAATCTATCCTATAAAAAAACCTTAAAATTCTAGCATAACTCACTTTTATTCAGAAAAATGAGAAAGATAGGAGGGAAGGAGGAGCCTGAGAGGAGTAGGGGATGAGAGAAGCTAGCGGTAGGCGCCGTCCGTCCTAAATCACGTCACGCTTTGTAAATTTTTAAACGAATGGATTACTTAGTTTTAGATGTACGGTTACATAGTGTAGTATGTTATACATAATCCTTTTCAGTGGGTAGTTTAGTTTTACATACGTGGTTAATCGTGGAAATCTTGTTTACAGTGCAGTATGTCAAATGCGTCCGACGCCTCCAATTTCAAAATTTACTACGGTCAGAGGACTATTTTTTAGGGTCTCGAGGGGATAGATTTGCATTATTTTCAATCGGAGACCGTGACCCTAACAAGACCAGAGCAACGTACATGGGAGCACTGTGATGCGGTGGTTGTTCCACACATTCGATTTGGACCATACTGTGTATGATATGAGATTGAGTTGCCTTTACAACCAAACACCATAGGCACATATTGGGAGTTAGTGCAGCTCAAGGGAACAAGGCCATAGCAGTTATATGTACGCAGGGCGAGGGAGGAATGGTGGGATTTGGTTGTTCTGGCCTAGGCATATGCCAAGCCCACTCCTGCATCGGCGGCTAAACAAGAAGGGGTGGTGATGTCGAAGAAGTCGGGGACTCTAGCCACAGTGTAGGGCACACAATGGTTGAAGGTCCGAGAGTTATTGATGTTGTCGATGAAGACCATGTGGAAGAAGCTCCTTAAGTCAAGCAAGCTAGTGGGCTTGCTGATGAGGGTTAGGAACTGAAAGCCCTAGTCCAAATGATGGATCTCGAAGACCAGAACTACATGTCCATGTTAGAAGATGAAGGATCCAACGATGAGGATGTTGTGGAACAGCAGACGGTTCTATCCGAGTGGAACACACAACAGTTCGACAACCTCGTCATTAACAAAGGCTCCTATGTGTCGTGGGAGTACGACCGGAGTGAGGTCAAGCAAGGAGCTATGTACAAATGCAAGGAGGTCGTGCAAGAGGCAGTCAAATTATGAGCCTTATCGGTGCGTTGTACATTCACAGTCGTCAAGTCTAACCCAAGATGCTACAGCGTGAAATACGACATAGAGGGATGCCCTTAGCGAGTGCACATATTTCAGCTTAAGTGGGACACCTACTGAAAATGCTCTATAGTGGTCCCTCACACATGTATCATCGCTGAGTCAATGTAGTCCCACAAGAACCTGTCATCAGGCTTCATCGCGAACATCATGTACGGTGATATCGTGGATAATCTAGATTTTGAGTCACGATCCATCATTCGGACGATTGAGGTAAGGTTGTAGTACACAATTAGCTATGCCAAGGCGTGGAGGGCAAAACAGAAGGCATTGAAATCAAGGTTCGGTACGTTCGAGGACTCCTACCACAACCTGTCTGGCCAACTCCGGGTCATATAGGATAGGAATCCCGGTATTCATGTCGCTATTGAAGATTTCACGCGTCCGAAGTGGGGCAATAAGAGGGTACTGAAGCGAGCATTCTTCGCCTTTGGTCCATGCATCAATGCATTATGGCACTGCCATCCAATCTTGTGCGTAGATAACACATTCCTGACTAAAAAGTATAAGTGTCAGATACTGACTGCAATAACGACGGACGGGAACAATCAAGTTCTTCCTATGACATTCGTATTCATTGAAAGCGAGAACACGGAGATTCTTGAGAAATTTGAGTATTTATGTTGTACAGGGCCGTCCTAACATATGCGTCATACATGATCGGCATATGAGGTTGCTAAGTGCAATAATTCAGCTACAATAAGGAGAGAACAAACCACTTTCATGGGTGGATCTGTAGAGCAGGTGGTGCATGATGCACTTGGGTGCAAACTTTTATAAGTAGTTCCATAACAAGAACTTGATGAACCTATTCAAACAGTTATGTAACCAGAACCGACAGCGAAAGTTTGATGCACTCTGTAAGATTGTGGATGAGCAAACCCGAATGCACAGAAGGGAGACATCGAAAAAGGCCACTACAAGTGCAGACCAGGCCCCTGAAGCATTACCACAGTTGCCTATAGATGGTCCTAGTGTGGCGAGGAAGACGGAGGCACAGGTGAAATTCTTCTCGAACTGGATTGAGCGCGAGTTTAAGGAGAAGTGGTTGCTGCTACATGACAGGAGTGATGCTCGATATGGTGTCATGACAACCAATCTAGTCAAGGTGTACAATTGAGTCATGTGGGGCGCTAGGTGCCCCCCTTTAGTTGGTATTGTGGAGGGAATTCTACGCGTACCACAAATTACTTTGTTGATAGAAGCAACAACACGTCGCTCGTCATGGCAAATGACAGAGCACTGTACTCCGCCATGATCACCAAGTATATGGAGGAGAAGAGCAAGAAGGGTGAGATGCACTCGGCATTCAAGATGAGCACAAGGGAGCTTCGCTTCGCGATACTGTGAAGGGATAAATGACGCCGCGAGACGAATCGCGAGAGGATCACCCACGAGTGCACGCTACGCCGTGCTAGTTGCATATGCACTTGCAACAAATCTCTTCTTTTGCATAGGTCTCGTTCACATGTCATGGTCGCATGTTCAGCAGTGGTGCAACATTACGGCCAATACCTCTCTGATTATTTCAACAAGGATGAGATGATGCAAACCTGGAGTGTAGAATTATATGGTTACGGCGTGGTTGGTCATTTCACTGGCCATCCAACCTGGGAGCAACTTATCTGGTCTGTAGACATTGATAGGCTGAAGGGAAATGTTGACCCGCGACAGGTACAGCGTAGCAGAAACATCATGGACGAAGCAGAAGCCAGACGTCGTACAAAGAAGTGCTCCACGGGAAATGTTCGTCTTGCTGAAATATGTGGTGCTCAATGTTTTGTAATATCATTCTGATTTATCAAAAACTAGGTGATGACGTTGTGCTGAATGTTTTGTAATATCGGTGTGATTTGTCAACAAAATATATGAGGACGTTGCGCTGAATGTTCTGTAATAGTATTGTGATTTGTCAACAAAAAAAGTGATGACGTTGTGCTGAATCTGAATGTTTTGTAATATCATTGTGACTTATCGACAAAAAAAAGTAATGACGTTATGCTGAATGTTTTGCAATATCATTGTAATTTATCCACAAAATATGTATTCGAAAATATACAGTAAAAAAACAGGCAGATGTTTCTATCACCAGTTGAAATGGCGACAGGATCATGTCGCCAGTTGGAGTGACGATAGGACCATGTCGTCATCTCAACTAGCGACAGAAATCTCTAAACATTGTTCTAGATACTATCGCCATTTGGAGTGCTATAGGATTTGTCATTTCAAATGGCAACAGTAGCCTAGTTTCGTTAAAAAAAATCAACTATTTATTTTCGTAAATTTTTAAAAAAAATATTATTATTTCAACAAAAAAATAATCTACCTCAGTTGGTAGAGCTTAGGACTGTAATGTACGCAGGATGAATCCTTAGGTCGCTGGTTCGAATCCGGCAGGTCGGATTGTATGTTTTCTTTCAATTTTTTATCTAGCCTTTTGGGTTCAGTGTTTTTTTTTCTCTCTCTAATAAAAACTAGGAGTAGCTACGTAGAGATTCATCATTTTGTTTGGTCCCATTGTTTACTTTATTTAAATTACAGCAAATTGAATCGTGGTGTTCATTCTTCGCTGTTGATTTCTCTGGCAACACAGAACCCCATCTCCGAGACATTGCGGGTGATGTGCTCTGCGCCTCTGCTGAATTGTTCCCAGGAGATAGCCTGCTCGTCAAGGTAGCGCTGCACATTTACATAGCTATACTGTCAGTCAGTGCCACAAATCCAAGTTATTTTTCAGCTTTTTGAAGGGAACCATCCCCATTTTTATTGGATGAGCCATACATCATCACGGACAAAATTCAAGGCGCAGGAAATCTGTCCAATAAGCAACCAAAGGGAAAAGAGGTAACTCATCCACTAAGTTCCTGTACGAAACAAGGGCAACCAAATAAAACGACACACTCCAGGGGCAATGTTGATTTTCGGCTGCTTCAAATCCTGGATCGCTTTCGACCATTCCAAATCGCAGGGCTATACCTTAAGTACCAAGGGCTATCAGTTCACAGCAGCAGCTGCCTTCTGCGACTCTAAAGTCTTCAAGACTTCCTCTCCCATTTGCTTGCATCCAACCAACGTCTGCTAAGAATATAGGTTTCAGAAAAGAGAAAACAGGAGAGGGCAAATAGTACTTGCTAATGACAAGTGGCTCAAAGCGATCTTGGTTCCAGCACAATTAATCTAAACATGGCATACCTCACGCCTTATATTGTACCAAAGTCACTCTGGGTGAGCACCAAGTACTTGGCTTTCAAGTAGAAACAATACGAAGCTAATAAGCATTTAACTTTTTGTTTGGTGGAAACATACAAAGTAGCTAGTAGGAGTTGAACTTTTCCTTCAACATAAATTTAGCAAATATTAAATGTAAACATGGAATTTGTTGATAATGGTTCCATAACAAATTAATCTTACCGTTCCAGGAGAATATATGTCCCCAGTTCGGAACCCATTGTTCAGCGTTTCTGTAACTGCAGCTTCAATTCTCTTTGCAGCATTTTCTTCTCCAAGGCCATAACGTAATAGCATCGCAGCACTAAGAATTGTAGCTAACGGGTTTGCCTTGTCCTGCACTCAATAAATTGAAGAGGAAGCAGAATTTCAAACAAAACTACATATTAAAAGCCAATGTAGTGTCTAAGTGGATTGTTTTGAAATTAGAAGTCATCTCAACCTGCCCAGCAATGTCAGGGGCAGAGCCATGAATAGGCTCAAAAAGACCTGGTCCCTGCACAGAAAAAGATCCTTCAGCGCTTGTACTTCCATCATTTTCAGCGTCTATAAACAATTCAGAGGACTTGAGAGAACATCGAAGGGCATCTATTACCGATTCACCAACACTGGCAGATGGGAGCATTCCAATGCTTCCCGTGAGCATTGATGCTTCATCAGATAATATGTCACCAAAAATGTTGTTTGTGACAATGGTGTCAAACTGCCATGATGTAGGGAATTTAGTAGGTCAACACATTCTCGTATTGCTTAGACCAGGGTGCGTTAAATTACATACAAAGAAACATACCTGCTTAGGATTCCTAATAAGCTGCATTGCAGCGTTATCAACATACATGTGTGAGAGCTCAATGTCAGGGAATTCGGAAGCTAGTGCAGTTACCCGTTTTCTCCAAAGCATAGATGCCTACAATGATATTCGAGCAAAAGGGTTGTATTAATTATGTGCAAAATAAAATGTTCAAAACTATATGTGTTATCATTTCAAGTGGTTTTCTAGCGTCAGCAAAATGATAGATAGCATTCGCTGTATCCAAGATAGAAACATCAAATATTTGGGTGTCGCAGATATAACTTCATGGCTCAGTTCAAGCTTCAATTCAAATGGAAGGGATCAAGTAACATATCCATACAACATATGCTTCAAAACAAGTTTTGAAAGACGTTTCGGGTTAATATAATAAATTACCTCAAGCACATTCGCTTTGTCAACCGAGCAGAGTCTCCCTCTTCTCTTACGAGCAACCTCAAATGCAGTGCGTGCAATACGATCAATCTGGGGATGAAACACATAATTCCATTAACACCAAAGATCAAAGTTGTTACAGATGAATGCACTGTTCAATAAAAATGGTATCAAACCCAGAAAACACATCCTGACATCTGTGAGCAAAGAAATGGCAAAACAAAATGATCAAGAGATTTAGCCATGCTTATGTCTTGGGGGCCAGCAGGGACTATCACTCATTCAATAAATATTTTTCCAAGGAGAGGTGCTAGAATGTCTAAAGAAGGGTGGAGTCACCTCAGAAACTGAATAGATTTCAGTGTTGAAGCCAGTGTCCTCCCCCTTGTCATTGGTTCCAAAACCCCTAGGTTTGCCGAAGTAGATTCCTGCAATGTAGAATTACAAATTACTATCAGAAGTTTCAAGTTTCACCAGAATGCACACAGAAATATTTAAATTAGCAATGAAAGAGAAATCATCATCCATGTTTAATCGTAATTTAGTCAACATTACCTCCAGTAAGCTCTCTAACAACCATAATGTCAACTCCTTCAGCTACATCTTTCTTCAAAGTAGATGCATCTACTAACTACAAAAGTGTTAGGCCAAAGAGAAAAGTAACTACAAAAAGAACATTTGAGTACCATTGGCAGACCGGAACAGCATTGTTATTCAGTATATAACCACACAAGAATCGGAACAAGTAAGCTCATTCATCCCAAATCTTGTAGTTATGCTTGCATTTGCTAATATTCTTGTTGTTTATTAAACAATTGAGACTATTAGTACAGATAGGAGACATGTTAGGATGCCTTTGATACATGGACTCGGATGCAATTAAGCGATACAACCAAGTGAGTAGCTAGCTAAACTACGAATGGCAGTGTTGTTAAACAAAGCTTAGTGCTTACGTGAATTGCACTGAAGTCTGAAAATGATGAGACATGGATATACCTGCGGTAACACTGTAGCTGGCCGAAGATTGGCAAACACACCAAGCCCAGCTCGGATCTGGAGCAGCCCGGTCTCCGGCTTGAGGTGCTTCTCATTGTTATCCCACTTATACCTACAACCCCAGGGAAAACCACAGACATTACATCCAATTACTGAAACACAAATGCGCATCACGAATTCCGACCCAACCAAATGCACTTTGCTATTGTTGCTACTTCTTAATCGCTCGCTCACCCTCCTATTGCGCCAAGGAGGATGGCGTCTGAGGCCCGCGCCGCCGTGAGCGTCTCGTCAGGGAGCGGCGCGCCGACCGCATCCAGCGCCGCACCGCCCATGAGCATCTCCTGGAAGCGGAGCTCGACGCCTGTGGCAGGAGGAAACAAGGGATCATTGTCATTCTGCTAGTAGTTGGGGTTAAGGCGCTGGATGCTGAGGGGTCGCCTAGCTTGCCTTCTAGAGAGCCGGCGAGGGAGAGGACGTCCTTGGCGACGGCGACCACCTCCGGGCCTATGCCGTCGCCCGGGAGGAGCGTGATGCTGTAGCTCCTCGCCGAGGCGGAGCACCCGAAGGTCGCCATCGGACGTCGCCGCGCCGCCGCGCTGGCGCTCCAGCGGGAGAGGCTTAGGGTTTTGAGTGTAGCTTGGAGTTGAGTCGTCATGCTTAGTTGTCTTTTGGGCCTCACCTAGATTAGAGTAGAGTTATCAGTAATATGTTGGGGGACGTATCCTGTGCATATGTCCCATTTGGTGGACATGTGCACATTCCCCATCACGAGACGAGCTAGGTTCCCTGTGCCTTCCCCTGTGCCGCCCGCCGAAGCCCCTCCGACGGCGCCCCCGCAACGCCCACCGAAGCCGATAAGACCCTGCGTCGGCTCCCCCATCTGCACCCCTTCGCTCCCGACTCGACGCCTACTCCAGGAGCGACTTGACTCGACGCCTCGCCTCCTCTCCCCAGGAGCGACGTGGCGGCACCGTCCCCTGTGCCGCCCGTCGGAGCCCCTCCGACGGTGGCCCCGCAACGCCCGCCGAAGCCGATCCAACCCTGCACCGGCACCCCCATCTGTACCCCTTCGCTCCCGACTCGATGCCTACTCCAGGAGCGACTTGACTTGACGTCTCGCCTCCTCTCCCCAGAAGCGACGCGGCAGCACCGTCCCTCCCACCGTTCGAAGCTTTCTCCCCGCTACCTCCCTTTTGGTTTGAAATTGTGTGGGGTGTGAAGTTGGACGTCTAGTTTTTCTGAATTGTAGATCAACTCTCAGAATCTCGCATGTTCAGTCGGTTTGCTTGAAGAAATTGTTTCTGTTGCCATGATTGCTTGGTTAGTGTGAAGAATGAATTTTCTTCTTGTAGCAATCAATTTTTTTGGGTGGGGGAGGGGGTGTTTGTGCTCCTGCAAAAAACAGTTAATTCACAAAATAATACAAGCATAGCCATGGTGTCTTTGTGTAACATGGCAGCATGTTTCGTAGTTCAAACTTACCTAGGAAGAGAGACCATCGCAGTAAGAAGTTATTAGAATCCAATGAGATGGGTTGGCATTATATTCCTTTTAGATATTAATTATGTTGGGATCTGACAGCTAATAATTTCATAAGCTATAAACTAATTCCGAAGATTAATGATTTCTTGTTGATTTGTCTACCATAAGTCTTCTTTTGTAGTCAAATCATAATTCGTAGAGGATAGAAACATTAGATTGAACTGTATTTTAGGGTAACTTTATGTTAACAACTTCTTTTGTGATACAATAAAGTTTGTCAAGGACCTTAGGGTAGTATGTTGTAGCGGAGTTGTGCTAATATTGTGTTTTCATATGTTGTTTTGAGTGGTTGTAAAAGATAATTAGAGCCTAAATTTGCATAACAGTTGACATTAAACTAAGAATATTTGTTTTCGGGTTTTTGCCAACTGTCATATGAAACTAAGTTTTGGTGCTTGTTTGGTTTTTTTAGTGGAGGTCCTTGGATGCAGATGGTGTTGTCCAGCTATATGAAAACTGAAAAGGGTTAACTAGTAAGATGATTCTGGAAATTTTTTAAGAGATGCCCATTGCCTAAGGAGAACCGGAAACACCTATAGTTGATGGACCTCTTGAGCCTGCTGTGTTTGATATATATATCCGTTGACAAGTGTGCTTTTATTGAGGCAGAAGAAGCAAATGAACTTCTGTGTCCACTTACCAAGCCAGGAAACTTGTGCAGAAGGATTTGCTTCCGCAGCTGAAAACTAGTGACATAAATATTGCAATAATCATCCAGTTCTTTCATTCTAACACTGAATTTGTATAGGAGCCAAATGTATTGTGTGAGAATGAAAATTGTGAAATTGTGAGCCAGGTTTCAGATTTGGTTGATTTATACACGTGGACTCTTGTTATACATCAATTCACTCTAAAATATTAATTGAAACGTGTACATACATATCTACATGTGATTTTGGATGGTTCAAAATGTTGCTCAATTGTTTGAAACTTAGTACAATAAGTTGTTACAATTTGGTTAATCACACCTGAATGGAACTGATGTCTCGTTTCAGTTGTTGAGGTTATATTATCAAGTGAAATTGTGACATGAACTTGTGAGAAATTGTCATGTCTACCAAAGTTAGCAACTACAATTCCTGTGTAGGTTGTTTGTTTCCAGAACAGATCGCATATCTTAACACTTGGAACCTAGTTGTGCACCGTGTACCTTTCTTTATACCTGAATATCGAATAAAGCTAAAACACAAAAACTCATCTGAACCAAAACATAGAAATTCACTCAAGTCTCACATAGATCACTGGCACAAGATGCTAGAAATAGAAGACAGCTCAGAGAACTGAGCGAATTGGAGCGTCTCTTATTTGCCTACAACACACATGCATGATACAAACACAATGGAATAATACAACTACATTGTTGTCCCTTAGTTAAGGGACATGGTTCCAGACAATCAACCAGTTCTTCTCAAATGAATGAGATTAGCACAACAACATGCTTACATCCAAAGGGCTAAACTGTTGTACAACATTGAAAGTACACACATGAACAACGATAACAAGGTGACACAATTGGGGTTTATCAAGCATGAGTAGCAGAACGTGCACGACACCTTCAACATATATATCCCCCCTTTTGAGTCTCTGACTATCTTTGTCATCTGTAACACAAGAAACCAATTCGAGTGCAACTGATAGGAAACATGGCTTCCTTGAGTGTATTCACACCATCACATAGCATATACTATCTCCCCACTGCTTTCCACATCAAGATCAGGGTCTGAATCAAGATCCTCCATGTCATCGTCAAGATCAAGACCATCATTCAAGAATTGGTTGATTCCATGCGAAAGCTGTTGGTATGGTCGCCTTTGCCAGGATCTGCATGATCTCATCCATGCTCTGCACAGGGGAGGGATTCAACGTAGGGGAGGGACTCAATGATAATGCTGAAATGTGAATGATAAATATTCATGAGGTTGCACCGATTTGGTTGTCTTTCCATTTGCAACAAAATGTTGGTTCCTGATATGCGGCGCAGGGGAGAGACTCAACGTAGGGGCGGGGCGTCGGCTCGGTGCGGGGGCGGAGGCGCAGGAGGCGGTGTCGTCGGCTTGGCGCAGAGGGGCGACGCCTCGGCTCGGTGGGGAGGCGCAGGAGGCGTCGGCTCTGCGCAGAGGGGCGGAGGCGGCGAGCGACGTAGGGGGCGGCGCAGAACCCTAGCGGCGCAGGAGGGTGCTGGAGGATGAGGACGATTCGGCGCGGCGTCGAAGCTATGCGGCGTGGCGGCGTTGAACTAGGAGGAGGTGTCGAGGTGTGACGACCCAACTCTAGGGCACCCGAGAGGTCCTCCAAGACCTCTGGAAAGTCCATCAGGACCTCCTAGGAGGTCCACAAAGGACCTCTCGGACAGTCCACCAAGACCTCCCAGGAGGTCCAGGAGAATATGACCCGAGAGGGTCTTGGAGCCAGGGAGCACCCACGGACCTGCCACGGCCACAGTCAAAGAAAAACGAGGAGGTCTGAGGGCACCCCCAAGACCACCCACAACCCTCCAGAGGAGGTCGTGGAGGTCCGAGACCACCTCAGAACCTCACACGTTCATCCCGTTGTGAGGACATAGAGGTCCGAGCTTGCTCCAGGGTTCCCTGTGAATCCCGAGCTAGTCCCAAGGATCATGGCTAGCTCTTCACAGAAATAATACAATGGTGGTGACATCCAGAACGCATCTTTATTTAAGCAAAATATCTACAGAGTTGTTTACAAGGTGGCCTTCGGCCAAACATGTACACAAAAAGGGCAAACGAAGAAAAGTTCCATCAGCACACCACAGGCAACTGACTGGAAGGCACAACCTATTCGCTTTGATCCTCTTCACTGCCAAGGTCCTCTCCCGGCAAAAATTGAAATGAGCAAGAGTGAGCACAACAACCGTGCTCGCAAGTTACACCCGTGGATTAGCAAAATGACATGCATATATGGATAATCAAAGGATGGCATATTATGGTTAATTTGCACAAAGCCAATTTTCTTTCAACTACCATTACTAAGTTCCAAAGCAGGTCTTTAATAACTAAAATCCATTTTAACAAAGCAATTTTTCAGTTGGATAACATTCATCAACAGATTGGTGAAGGATACCCTCATGACATTAGGCTCCCTGCCCAAACCCATGGGATAGAATCCCAAAACAGATTTGAAAACATTTCTGGAAAACCCAAAATCAACATCTAACTCTGAGTGGCCTTTGCCAGCACGTCCATGACCGTGGACACGGCTATTCGAATAGATTTAACTCTGCAGAGGTTGTACACTTTACCCACATGACATGATTTCTCTAGTTTATCCGGCATCCGTCAATGCCACCTCTCACTACCAAAGGTAAGAGGTCTAGAGCTCATGACAAGGCCTTTACAATGCATTGCCCCACCACAGCCTTTCCTTGCTAAGGTTTCACTTTCCTATGGATCGCAATCCGGCGGAAAGCCCCCTCTTGCACCAGTGGGAACAGTAGGTCATAAAAGACCATCAGTCCTACAAGACCTCCCACACCTCCAATGGAGCAGCATATGGTGAAGTTTTGCAAATTACTCAGCCAGGTCCCACGCCCCATTCTGGAGACATGTGGTTGCACGATTGTGGCATAGCCCATTATAGGCATGGCATTGGTCGCTCAAAGACCGGTCCTCACATGACTAGGGCAACTCTCACAAACCCTTGGACCTCCACCTTAGCCAGATAGAGTCAGGTGCACAAACATTGCACCACCAAGCCAACCAATTCGCCTGATCTAAATCCAATTTCATTTTCTTTGCTTCCCCAAAGAACACTTTCACATTCCCATGACACCCCAATGTCATGGTCAAAACATTTTAAGCAATATTTGGTCATGTTGGTAAAGATTTCCCCAAATCAATATTTTTGGTCTAAGCCTGACTAAGCACAAGTTTTTCAAATGGTTTTGGCTCACACTATTGCATGACCCAAGTTTGATCTAAAGGTGACAATGAGTTTAGTCAAAAGTCAACAAATGGCCATACAAGGAAGTAGGCATAACTATGAATTTAAAACAGATATTGAAATAACTTGGTAGAGATAGGCATGCATTAAACTTTGAAACTGAACATAAATAGATTGAATTATTGGGTGCAATATGATCAAGAGTGCAACTTACCTTGCTCACTATCCTGAGAGTCTTCCTCTTCAGAACTCTCAGATTCCCTGGAGTCTTTGCAATCTACACGGGTAAGAGAGCAAGTTCAAAGAAAACTCAAGTAAAGAATCAACTGAGAACCACAAGAAAACCGAGGGGACCCGGAGGAGTCCAAAACTTAATCAACAGGAAAGGTCTATATTTTTAGAATGGTTCTTTTAGAAAAGGTTCAAGCTTACCAGGAGGAGGTGGTCTTTGGCAAAAGACCCCAAAGGAGTGATTTTAGCAATAAAATAGAGAGGTCCCAAGCAATGGTTCTTGCGTAAAGTCCAGAGGAGATCCTCACACAGAAGCCCTAGAAACCCAAAAAGAAGTCCACCAGAGGAGGTCCTGAAATGGACACGACCAGCTCAGTGCAGTGGCAAAAACCAAAGCGGAGGAGATCGCCAAGAGACTTACCAGGGATAAAAAGAAACAATGGATGGAGGGGAGGTCGTGAGCAGCAAGGTTTTCCCTGGGAGCCACTGAACGAGAGCCATGATAACAGAGGGTGGAGAAAGGAAGGAAGGTGATGTGGTAGAATTTCTTGGTCTAATTGTAATCAAGGTGGTGAAGAAAACTAGAAATATACGTGTCAAGGATAAGTATAGAAATGGGTCAAAGGTAGGTAGTGGCAGAGCAGGTGTCACTACCATTCTGGGCAAAAGGTACGAGGAAGGATAATGTATGTTGCTATGGGAAGGAACAAAGAAAAATGTCAGGGTACGGTTAAGTGACCAAATTCAAAGTAAACTTCCACGTATATGGATACATTTAATGTGACAAGACATGCATTAAATATCCAAGATATTAACGTGGCGGAGGAAATGAGAATGCCAAGTCTGGCAAGTGGGGCCAGTCAACTTATAAACAGTCGGGTCAAGAGAGGAGGTCTTGCCCCCGCAGGAGAGGTCTTTGAGGAGGTCCGAGAGGCTTAGGAGGTCCTAAGCCCAAAAGACAGGGAGATCTAAAGGTTGGGGAGGTCCAGACTTACAGAGGAGGTCGGATATGGGGAGGTCCCTGACGGTCGGGATTAACAATGGAGGTCTGGCGGTTAGGATCTTTTCAAGGGAGGTCTGGCAAAGAGGTCCAGAGCCAGGTTTAAAAGGCCACGAAGAGGTCTTGGACAGGAGGTCCAGGGAACTTCAAAGAGGTCCCGTGGTTGAGATTAAAAGCAAGTTGAGGTCCGGGCGGTTGGATCTCCAAGAAGGAGGTCCAACAGCCAAGATAAAACGTGCAGGGGAGGTCTGGGGCTTTGGATTCAAAGTGAGGGGAGGTCCAAACCGTTAGATTCAAAACAAGGGGAGGTCCAGGCAGAGAAGTTCCGAGAAAGAGAGAGATCCCACGGGGAGGTTCACACAAGATGGTCCAACCGAAATTCGTGAGTCAAGGCAACTCAAAGGAGGCTTCCACCCGCTAAGGTGAGATCACAAGCCGTAGTGGTTAGAATGACCCTAAGGAGGTCCTTTCGGCCAAGAAGAAATGTCAAGGAGGTTCAAATGAGCTCAAGAGGTTTGAAGGCATATAAGAAGTCCACTGGAATACCAAGAGGTCCGAATGAACAGAGGTCTGGCATGGAAAGGTGCCCAGACAACAAGAGGTTTAGACTTAAGAGAAGTCTGAACAGAAAAGAGGTCTGATCCAAAGAGATTCAAACCAACAAAGAGATTCAAAGTAATCAAACTCAAAGAGAAAGGTCTGAACCCGAGAATGCGTCCATGTGAGAAAAGGTCTGAGCCCCATGGGAGGTCTAACCTTAAGAACCACTGAGGAGGTCTAGGCCACAGAGAAGGTCTAAACCTACATAACGAAAAGAGATAGATTAAAGGAGGATTTCCGAGCTTACCAGCAAGGAAGTATAAACAACTCAAACCCTTCCAACAGAACCAAACTTTGAATTCTCATTAAAATAAAATAGTTTCAATTTATTTTACACATTTAAAAAGGATTTAGAAAATCAGGATGTTACACGAGGTCCTCCATGGACCCGAGCGAGAGTCGGCAGATCGAGAAGAAGAGGCCCGTGGGGTCAAGCAGCACGGCGCAGTGGACCATGAGGTGGCGGAGTTCCTCCTCGAGGTGCGCCATGGTGAGCTGGACACAGGTGGCGGCGGAAGTGGAGGTGCGCCGTCGGAGGTGAAGGCGCGGCGAGACCTCTGCCGATTTGGGGATTGGGAAGGGGAGGGCAGCTACGCCGGGGAAGGGGAGGTGACGGGTTGGGAGGGCTGGGAGTGTGCGGGGGGTAAAATGCAAAAAGCTGTAAGTGGGATGGGGAGCTCCCACTTGCGATCATGATCGTCCGGATTGGATCGAACGGTCATCGCTGAGTTTGTGCATATGTCTACCAATATGTTGTTGGACTTGGGCCCAAGTGAGGCTGTCTTTTATAGTAAAGAAACGACGAATCGGCCCTAGATGGCTCCAGCCCTAGTTATAAAGAAACAACTACATCCACAAGTGTGTCGACATCCTTTGATAGGTCCTAGTTATAAATAAACTTAACAGATTCTAAACATGTCTTCTCCATAGGGATGGCAATCGGGCGTGGCGGGCACAGGTAGTGCTCGTCCATACCCATGCCCGCGACCCTGATTTCCTTCCACAGGCATGCCCGCGAGGGCGACGGGCAAAGAACCTCGCCCATGCTCGTCGCCCGCAGGCATGCCCATGTACCCGTGAACAATGCATCACATATTCACATTGCTTCGGTGAAAACAAATAGCCCAAGCCAGGAAAACAGAGCACCACTCTCATCATCACTACCAAAGAAGAACATTCTACAGTTCTGTAAAGCTAGGCCAACAGTAGGTTCAAATTTGAGCTTGGCAGTCTAAAGAGCATACAAACAACTTCAACACCAATGTTGAAATTTTATCAGATTTGAGTCCAAGGGCGAGGCCTTTTAATAGAAGATAGCAAGTAAATGTTCAAATGCATTTGTGCATGGTACTTGTAGCAGTAATTACCACATCTCCACTGTATAATACACGAGTCATGTAAAAATAAAAATGCATGACATTATGCAAGAGAGAATTGAAGGTAAACAATAATTGGCATCATATTGAAATGGATAGATTTTTTGGGCACAAATTAATGGCCATTTCAATGTTCTCACAATCTCCTGCTTGATCAACAGAATAATGCAGGTGCTCCTCAACCTCAAGTAAAGACCAGAACTATTGTTTTAGGTGGAAACATGAAAAAGGGACTGTTGCAGAATCAGGACACTGAGATGTTTCAAATACATGACATGCTTATTACAGTTAAACAAACTCCACTCCCATTTTGCCTTTAACCTTTTCTCCATAAAAGACAGTTCAATGCATGACAGTGTTTAGTTTTAGTAAAAGTGCAAAGTTCCAAACAATGGAACATGACTTTGATGTAAACATCATCAGTAAGTGCGAACAATGAAACATGAATTTGGTGTAAACATCAGCTAGACAGCTAAATATACCAACTTTCACAGGAGGCCGCAAGGCTGAGGAGGCGGCCGGGCGTGAGGAGGCGGCGACTGGCGTTGAGGAGGCTGGGCGTTGAGGAGGGGCGGCCGGAGGTGTCTGGGCGATGGTCAAGGAGGTGGAGTTCTGGGGGGCCGGGGAGGGGGTGCGCGGAGCCGGGGAGTGAGGCGGCGGGGGAAGAGGGAAGCGTACAGGGAGACGACGGAGGAGGAGAGGAATGCGAGGGAGAGGGGCGGGGAGGTGGCGGTGGAGGAGGAGGAGCGGCGGTGGAGGGCGGCAAGCTCGGGGAGGAAGACGAGTGCTTGAGGGGAGAGGACGATCATGGGACGGTGGCGGTGATGGATGCATGAATGTCGATGGGCTTGGATAGGGTAGGGCAGAGAGAGTAGGGAGAGGTGAGGAGGTGACCGTATATGCCCAAATGGATGCATGAATGTCTGATGGGCGGTGGAGGAGGAGGAGCGGCGGTGGAGGGTGGCAAGCTCGGGGAGGAAGACGAGTGCTTGAGGGGAGAGGACGACTGCGGGACGGTGGCGGCTGATGGATGCATGAATGTCTGATGGGCTTGGATAGGGTAGGGCAGAGAGAGTAGGGAGAGGTGAGGAGGTGACCGTATACGCCCAAATGGATGCGTGAATGCCTGATGGGCCCAGTTGGCAGCGTGATGGTCGAATGTCGATGGACAGCATGATGGCCAGTGGGTTGTTGTTGGGCTGGTATTTCGGATATTCGGTTTCCGTATTATCTGGATTCCCCAGCTGTCTCCATCCACCGTCATCTCCATCCACACCAAGCTTGGCTCCAAGGTCGCCACCACCATCGGTCGGTTCTCGCCCTGGCCGCTCCCTTCTTATAACATCCCAAAGTTCATTATAAAAATAAAATTAATAAAATTATTATTTTATTAGATTTTCGAGTTTTAAAAGAGCTTCCTTGCTTTTCCTGAATTTCCTAGTTTGTAAAAGTCAAAAATAAAATTTATTGAGTTTTCTGGAATTTAAAAAGGTTTTCCTATTTTCCATAATAAAAATAATTTATATGAAAAAATTAAAAGCCAACTTTAAGTTGGAAATAATTTTATTAGGTTCAAAAATAACATCCTAATTTTTGGGGCCTTTTTGAAGTTTTAAAAATAAAAGTAACTAGTTGAATTTTTCTTGATTTGTTAAAACTTAATTTAAAATTTAAGAAAATAAATCAATTTAATATTAATAAATCAAACTTCAATTAAATTCAAAAATGGTTTATTTCATTTTCTCAAATTTTCGTGCTTTCCAAGTCCCTTCATTATTCCCTGGATTTCTATTAATTTTATGGCTTTCCCCAAAATTTAATTTATTTGTTGTAAAATTTAAATTGAATTAATTAATTCAAATATTTGGATTTTAATTGGAGTTTTTGCGTTTATTTGAAATCTGAGTCAGAAATTCAAATTTAAATTCATTTTCTCAAATTCAAAACTCGTCGCCATTTTCCAAATTCAAATTGTGAAATTTTATTTTTCCTCGGCATAATTCTTTTCCTTTTTCCCTTCTTTTTCTTTTTCTCCTTTCTCCTTTCTCCTTTTGTCCTTTTTCTTTCTTCCTCCTTCTTTCTTCTCTCACGCGCCTGCTCGCCGAGCCAACAGGCGTCTGTGTTTTCAAGACCCATGAGTCCTCGATCCGCCGCCCGGCCAAGATCTCAGACTGGATTCCTCGCACACAAGACGCTGCGTGTGCTCTAGTGCTTGCCTGTCGCCCGGCCCGCTCTACCACCGTGCATCTCCATGCCGCGTTGTTCCCCCCTTCTCGCCTATAAAAGCGGTGCACCTTCCCTTCCTCTCCCTCCTCCCCCTCCTCTCCTCCCCTCTCTACCGCGCCCGGAGCCTCTACCGTTTCCCTCTTTTTTTCATCCACGCCGCCCACGCCACCTCCTCGCACAATCTCCTCTTCGGCCAACTTTTTGCGCCGCCGCCCGTGTCACGAGGTGCGCCTCGGTCTCCTCTCTCAAAGCCCTAAGCCCCCGTCCCAAGAGCCTCGCCGATTTCGCTGGATTTTGAAGCTTTTCGCCCGCCGGGCAAAGCTCCTTCCTCCGCGTGTTCCGTCGCCGTCGTTGATCTTCCAACGACATCATCTCCACCACTGGATTCTCCGCTCCGCGTTCTACGCCGTGCTCGCTCTCTCCTCACTGGAACACCGCTGGAGCGTCGCGGGCCTCTAGCACCGCCACCGTCGTGCGCCATTTGCGCCGCCACCGCCACACTCCACCTCCAGCGTAGCCACCACCAGCCATAGGATCCCCACCCTCGGGGGAACCCCTTCTTGCCCTCACCGCCGGCCGCCACCCTCCACCCTCACCGGCGTCGCCGCCGCCAGCAACTGCCCCTGGAAGCTCCCTGCTCTGCCTTCTTCTTCATTATTTCTTCCTTTCGCTTGTCTCACTTCCAAGTGGGGCCCACCTTGCCATTCACTCCTTCGTCTCTCCTTCCATTTCTCTCTCACCTCTGTGTGGGGCCCCAAAGTCAGCCACCCCTTTAGTCTTTAATTCCTGGAGAGAAAAAAAAATCAGATTCTAGGAATATTCTAATTTTTGATTTTCTATCATTTCATGTTATTGCAATCTTCCGGATGTTTGTTCTACTTCATACGAACTCTGATTCTGTCGATTCTTGTTCCTAATTTCATCTAAAGTCGGTATCTTTCTTTTGGTACTAATTTTATAATTTTTGGATTTTATTTGAATTATTTGAATCCAACTTGTTTTTATGTATAGATTTCGACGACTTCGGAGAGTCAATTTCGACACCGTTTGAGAACAATAACTATTTAAGCAAGTCAAGTTACATCCTTTGATCATGTTTGATCCTAATTTTTGAAACTATTTAAATTTTATTTTAAAATTATTATCGCAGGCTTACTTTTATTCAAAGTGATTTAAATTCCTATCTTTAAATTGTAGCTAAATCCCAAACACTTGCATAGCCGATTATTGTCAAGATTGGTGGTATGGAGAATCATTCCGTGTGTGATATATTTTGGAGTTAAAAATTGGAAAGATTGGATTATAGGAATACATGATAATTGGATATTGAATTACAGAAATACATGATCGTTGGATATTGGATTATAGAAATACATGATCATTGGATATGGGATTATAGAAATACATGGTCGTTGGATATGAGATTATAGAAATACGTTATTGTTGGAAATTGGATTATGAAAATAATCTTGATTGGATTGTAGAAATAAATTTTGGATGGATTATAGAAATAAATCTTGGTTGGATTATAGAAATAAATCTTGGGTGGATTATAGAAATAAATCTTGGTTGGATTATAGAAATATATCTTGGGTGGATTATAGAAATAAATCTTGGTTGGATTATAGAAATATATCTTTGATCGATTATAGAAATAAATCTTGGTTGGATTATAGAAGTATATCTTTGTTGGATTATAGAAGTATATCTTTGCTGGATTATTGGAATATATCATTGTTAGATTGTTGGAAATTTAGTGTTGATAAGATGATCAGGTATAGGTGATGAATAAAGAATGAAGTTGGATTATTATAGCAAGTTATGAATGACATTCAGGTGCATTGGTTGAATTATAGAGAATTGATGAAATTGGTGGGGTTAATTGAATAGTAGTGTTTGGTTGATCTGTAGTTGTTGGTGGACTAATGCAAATGATGTGGTGAATCAACAGGCTTAATAGATTGATTTGGAGAGTATGATTCTAATATTGATGGTTGACTTACTGATATTAGAGATGACAATTCTTGGACATCGAATCCATCATGCCTTGTCGCCCTAGATAAAACTTTAGTTAATATAATAGTATTAACAAGATGCTCTTGTTGAAAAACTTTATGCTTAGACAAAGCTTAGACCAAAAATATTGAATTTAGGTAATTTAGCCAAATATTCAACTCAATTTGAAATTAACTCTATGGCATTGGTTTGCCATGAAAAATTTGTGCAAATGATTTTGAAAAACAAAATAGAATGAAATTTGGCTTAGACTTGGGCGAAATGGATGTTTGGATGGTGCAAGTTGATGCATGGGATCGATTCATTTTTATGATTGAGACATGGTTTTATTGGAAGTCGTCCAAATTAGTTAAGGTCCAGTCTTCGAGCCACATCTTGCTAAGCTCCACCGTACAACCACATGTCCAGTATGGGGAGGACTTGCCCAACTAATTTACCGTATTATAGCATTACGCCCGCAAGCTGTAGTTGTTAGGTGTTCCTTTTTGGGTTTATGTAGACGATGGTAATTAACATCCAAGTCTGTTGGGGCTTCTGGACGATGGTAACAAATATCTATGTCCGGGCAGGTTATCCCCCACAACGGTGAGCTCCGGATCAATGGTAAATGACGTCCATGACTTAGGGTTAAGCTCATCGGGTAGGTTGGTGTTAGAGCGTTGTATTGTAAAGGCATTGTGATAATCGCTTTATTGCACGTCCAAGGAAGCGTGTCATGGCCGATATTATAAGACGATTATCTCTTAATGGGTAAAGTTGTACAACCACGACAGAGTGGAAAACTATTCGAATAGTTGTGTCCACGGTCATGGACATGCTAAGCAAAGCCACTCAAAGTTAGACTTTGGTTTTGATTTCAAAAGATTTTATCAAATGTTTTTGGATAGTTTATCCACTTGGAAAATTGGGCGGATTGCCATGTGATAGGAGGGTTTCCTTCACCACTCTTGTATGAAGGTTATCTTACTATAAAACTTGACAATTTAAAGTCAAAAACTGATTTTTGATATAGAATAACTGCTTTGGAACTTAGTATATATATTTAAAGAAAACATTGCTTTTCGCAAATTCAATCACATAAGTCTCCTTTTGATATATCTTTGCGTGCATTATAATTCTGTTATTGGGTGTAACTTACGGAGTATATTTTTGTACTCACCCTTGCTTAATAAAATGTTATTCAGTGAAAAAAGACTTTGCAACTGCTGAAGATCTCAATGACTAGGCCACTACCACAGTCGATTTCATGTGGCAGATTAGCTGGGCTCTACCACTTTTTCTTCATCTTTTGTTGTGTTCTTTATTGTTGGCTCGTAAGCCTTTCTTGTAATAAACTATGATATTTATTAATAAAGCTATGCGAGTTATGGATGTTACCATATTTGTTTACTGTGTGAACTAGGTACTGATCATAGGACTAGTTCAGAGTACACAGAAAATTTGGGGATGTTACTCCCAGGTCTGACAAACATGATATCAGAGCTATATCGACTGTAGGTCGTGACCTAGTTAGAATGGCCGATAGTTGAAAAACTTCAAAGATTATTTTATATAACAAGAAAAATAATATATTCTCTCCTCATCCTGGTCATCTATCTATCCTTAGCTTCTTCATAGCAATTCTTTCTTACCTAATTCTCTCCTCACCATTTTATAATGTTAAATGGATCCTCCTCCATTGAAAATTTATGTAGATGGTCATATGTTTCTTACCATTACGTTCAAGACCACAAGACATGAAGCTGTCAAGAGAGCATCGTCATGCAAGATTCATCGAAGACTATGAGCAGAAGATGCAATGTTAGCCCAACCATATAGTCTAAATTTGCCAAGACTCATTCTGTGTATTGAGTTGCTTCACTAGATTAAGAGTCTCGATCGAGTAGAGCGTTGTATAAAGTTATTAAGTTTTTCTGAATAGCTTTTGAGTTGGTTGATTCGTTTGAGGGTTGTTTTGCTCTATCCCCTTTGATCTTCTTTGTCTCTCCCTTAATCTTTGTCTCCTTCTCTAGCCCTCTCGAGTAACCGACGTTGAAGACAATGTCTTCCCAACTTTCTTTCTAGCCTCTCCGAATCTCGGGGACAAGATTCCTTTTAAAGGGGGGTAGTTTGTAACATCCTAAAGTTCTATTACAAAAAATAAAATCAATAAATTATTATTTTATTAGATTTTTGAGTTTTAAAAGTTTCCTTGCTTTTTCTGAATTTCCTAGTTTTTAAAAGTAAAAAAAAGATATTGAGTTTTACGGAATTTTAAAAGGTTTTCCTATTTTCGAGAATTTTAAAAAAATTATGTGAACAAAATTAAAAGCCAACTTTAAGTTGAAAATAATTTTATTAAATTTAAAAATAGCATCCCAATTTTGGGGGCCTTTTTGAAGTTTAAAAAAATAAAAGGAACTAGGTGAAATTTTCTTGATTTGTTAAAGTTTAATTTAAAATTTTAGAAAATAAATCAATTTAATATGAACAAATCAAACTTCAATTAAATTCAAAAATTGGTTTATTTGATTTTATGAATTTTTCGGGCTTTCCAAGTCTCTTCGTTATTCCCTGGATTTCTATTTATTTTATGGATTTTCCCAAAATTTATTTTATTTGTTGTTAAATTTAATTTAAATTAATTAATTCAAATATTTGGATTTTAATTGGAGTTGTTGTGTTTATTTAAAATCCGAGTCCAAAATTCAAATTCAAATTCCTTTTCTCAAATTCAAAGCTCGTCACCATTTTCAAATTTCAAATTGTGAAATTTGATTTTTTTCCCCGACCCACTTCTTTTCCTTTTTCTACTTTCTCCTTTTTCTCTCTCTTTCTCCCTCCTTCTTTCTTCTCTACACACTCTCGCTCTAGTCGAGCCAGCGCGTCCCACACCTTTGCACCCGATCGCCCTAGACCTCAGCCACCACGTCGCACGCGTGCGTGCTCTCGTCGAACCACCCAGCCTCGCTCGCCGCTCTGCACAATAGTCTTGCGCCACGCCTTTCCATGCCGCTGTCCCCTTCTCACTTATAAAAGCAAAGACTTCCCTTCCTCCCCCTCCTCCTCTCCTCCTCTCTACCTCGCTCGAAGCCTCCATCGTTTCCCCCTTTCTTCCTCCACGTCGGTCGCGCCACCTCCTCCCACAATCTCCTCTCCAGCCAACCTTTTGCATCGCCACCCACGTCGCGAGGTGCGCCTCGTTCTCCTCGCTCAAAGCCCCAGCACCCGTCCTGAGAGCCTCGTCGATTTCGCCGGATTTTGAAGCTTTTCGCTGTTGGTCGAAGCTCCTTCCTCTGCGTGTTCCATCACCGTCGTTGATCTTCTGGCGACATCATCTCCATCGTTGGATTCGCCACTCCGCGTTCTACACCGTGCTCGTACTCTCCTCGTCGTAACATCACTGAAGCGCCGTCGTCGCCTCGCTACACCTCTAGCACAGCCACCACCAGCCATAGGATCCCCACCCTCGGGGGATCCCATTTTAACCCTCATCATTGCCACCGCTTCCCCTCATTGGCGCCGCCGCCAAAGAATCGCCTCGAAGCTCCTTGCTCTGCCCTCTTCTTTATTCTTTCTTTCTTTCCCTTGTCTCACTTCCAAGTGGGGTCCGCAACATCCTCGTTCGCAATTCGCGCCAACTTCGATAAATATGGTATTTACCGATACTGTACCAAAAAAATTGGAATTTACCGAAACCGAACCATATTTTTAAAAACACCGTATTTACCGAATTAACAATATTGTAGGTACCGTATTTACCGAACCAAAAAAGCGAACGAACACCCCTAGATTCAACGTAGAGGATTGTGAGACCCCGGGGTATGTAACTTGTAATACTTAGCCATCCACTTGACTCTAGTATCACAAACCAAATATCCTGTGCCTCGGGAAAATGTATACATCCCAGAAGTGCTGTATACACACCCTTTTACAAAATCATCCATCAATTCCATACAAACATAGAAACGAAGCACAAACTATACAAAAGACATAAATAATAGAGATTGTATTACAACAAGGCCAACCGGCCACACAAGCTAAAACTTACATAACAGCGGAAGCAAATATGCCATAAGATGGCGATAAACAAAAGCCAGTCGGTTTGCCATTACCCCACAAGGCAAACTGACCAGGCCGCCAGCTAGTCGTCAAAGCGAAGTACACTCACAAAAGTTAATCCCTTGGGGATCAACCTCTTCCTCTGCAACAATTAAATTTAAGCAAAGCAAATGAGTACAAAATGTACTGCAAGGCGATGTGTAAGGCGGCGGATCGAGTCGAGGTAGACGGATCTGGCGAGATCGGGCGAGCGTGCGCGAAGTGGCGGTGGCGCACGGCCATAGGGGCGGGAAAACGTGGTTGGCGCCGATCCGTGGCGCCATGGCGGGAGACGAGGATGAGCCGAAGCGGCACTGCCGGGCGACGGAAGGCGGCGGAGCAACGGACCGGCAGATCTGGGCGGCGGCGGATCCGGCGGCGGCAAGCGGAGGAGGGCGGGTGCCGAGGCCGGCGACGGAAGAGGCGGGCTCGGTAGGGAGGCGAGGGCGGCGGCGCGCCACGGACGGCGGCAGTGAGCCGAGGACGGGATAGGGAAGCCGAGGCGGCCGCGGATGGGTGAGGATGGCGGTCTTGGCCGGGCCGTGGAGGAGGAAGCCGGCAGATCCGGGCCGGCGGCAAGCCTGGGAGGCGGCGGCGGCGGCGGGCTGGCTGGGGAGATGGGAGGTGGCGGCAGTCGACGCCGAGGCGGAGGAGGCGAGGGAGGAGCAGGGGGGCAGGCCATGGACCTGGGGCGGCTGGGCCATGGCGGGCTGGGGAGGCGGCTCGGTGGAGGTGGGAGGTGAGCTCGGTGGGTGGGAGGCCATGGAGAGCAGAGGACAAAGACAGGCGCAAGACAAAGTGAGGCTCTAGGTGCCAAGCCGGCCGGAGGGGGGCGACGGCATGGAGGAGGAGGCCGGCGGGAGCAAGCTCCATGGTGGAGCTTTGGGGAGGGAGGAGGAGGAAGAGTTGGGAAAAAAATGGAATGGAGTTGGCCTGGGGGAGTGTCGGCCGATTGAGGGGGCTGTCTTATATAGAGAATGAAATGGAGGGCTCAAAATGGTGAGGTGGTTGGGATAGTGGCGAGGAAACCAGGGGCGTGCGGTGAATACCGTGGGCGGAGGAACAGTGGATGAGTTAGAATGATTTTTGTAAATTGGCAAAGGTGTTTAGGTACTGATTAGATAGAGCAAAATAGCTCCGAAAAATATGAAATTTTTAGGGAAGGCTGCAAATATAAAGAATACTATTCTGTAAATTTTCTATGGTTTTACTTAAAGTAAATTTTCCCCAACATTATTTTAAGTGCATGTTCTTGATGTTTGACTTTCGATTTTCTTAGATTGACTGGTTACTTAAAATAGTAATTAAAATCTAGAAATTGTGAATTTTTAAAGGTGAGTTGATAAAGTGTTCCAGAACCTAGGAAAATTATTTCCAGGCACTGCTCAAGGTTTGTTTGTATTTTAAATTCCAACACAAATTCGAACATGCAAATCACATGAGAACCAAATATCCTTCAAGAACTCTAGAAAAATTTAAACAAGTATAACAGAGCACATAAAATCCAAATACATTATTCCCAGCTATGGGTATCCCATATTTCCAAAAATAAAAGACAGTTTGAAATTCTGAGATAAATAAGTATAATTTCGGGTTTGAAAACAAGAATGCTTTTTAAAATTACCTCAGGCATTATAGGGGCCTTAGAGGTTTTACTGTGCTTAAGTTGAATCCCAAAATAGCATTCCCACGCATGGAACCTTTGTAGTCTTGCTTCAAATTCAAATTATACTTTTGAATGGGAGAAGGAGTATTGGATTACTAGGTTTCAGATCTAGTCTTCAAAATCAAAGGACTTTCAACATAGGGTTTTATACCCTACTCTGAACTAAGTTTTCAAACTCTTGACAATTTTTTATTTTGTTTGAAAATTTTTTATTTCTAGGTTTTGAAAAACCAGGTTGTAACCTATTTACTTTGCAGCAAAAAGTTTTAAAAAGGCCCAAAATTTCATGAATACACATTAGATGCTTAGCTAATCCAACTTAAGGATTTTGGGCTGTTACAAAACCTACCCCCCTTAAACAGAATCTCGTCCCAAGATTCCGGTAGTTCGGAAGTCGGAACGAAAGACTAAGGTAGACCTAGGTGGGTTTGGTCACGAAGTCACAATTCGGATTTCGTCGCTAACCAAACGCAAACCCGAACCAGGTGAGGCTCTTCATATGTTTTAGGTTCTAAAGAGGGAAGCTTTGTTGAAGGATTTCTAAGATCCTTCTGATACGTGTTTTCTAGGGAGTTCTTTCAACTCTAAACGAAATGCACCATCTGTTGTCTTGATTTCCTTCAAAGATAGTGCTGGAAGATCTTGACGAAGTATCCTGACGTTGCTGACATATTTTCCTTTCCATTGCTTTGTTTTACCCTGCTCTGTCTTGATTCGAAGGCACTTCTAACAGGTCAAGCTTCACGTCGTCTTCCGGTAGGACGAAAAACACGGCTCTATTCACTTGACCGAAAAAGGTATCGATCATTAGAACAGAAGGACTGGTTAAATGGTAATCTAACATCAATACCGGGATATTGTGCAGAGAAGAGAAGATAAAGCAAAGTTTATGGTAGTCTTGCTTAACCTTTGCTTCACTAGTTCTATTTGCCCGGCTCGGAAAGGAATGCATTGGATGAATGCATGAAAGGATGCAATCCAATTTTATGACCAATTAGGTTGGATTAGTGAGGGTGCAGGCTTTCACATGCATGCTTACATGATCCTATCAAAATGCAACAAAATAATTTCATTTGGTTAGGTGAGTATAAGATTCGACCATCGACAAGAATTCGTACTGGCATGACTTGATCCTTAATATAGAAATCAAACACTCAATTTGATAACTAGAATAAATGCTCACTAAGGTATACTCATGCTAGTGAAATCATAACAAATTCTACACAAGCATCACGAAAGTTTACACTCAAACTAATCTACTCCTACTAGTATTATCATTTTAAAGTTCACTCATACATTAAGCTTTGCATCTAGTTTCACAGATTTTTGTTTAAAGACTACTAGTGAGAAACTAGAACTCGGGAAAAATACTAAATTGGCTAGAAAAATTCCAGAACAATTCTGGGATGTTTCTGGGATACTAAAGATGCTATAAAAATTTACCCTACACAGAAAGCTCAGGTTCTAGTTGGTGCAATATTTCAGACAATAAATTAAGGCCTATGGTTCAAACAGTAGTGAAATTGCGTTCAAAAATTCCAAAAAAAATTCTGGCATGTTACTGAGGTGATACTTAACACTAGAAAATTGGGTACTAGCAGTTTACACCTACCTATTAGTACCAGATTCAAAATTGGCCAGGACAGCCCTACGAAGCGTTTGAATTAATATCTAGGCAAAACAAGTTCAATAAATTCTGGAAAAAGTATATTCATTAACTACACACCATCAGGTTCTCATGTTAATAATTTAAAGATTTTAGGAGGTACCAACTGTTACAGGTGCACCAATCTTTCAAGCTTAACGAAAAATACATAACAAAACGAAAGGTATTGCATTTTCCGTACAAAGAGCACATGTCTACCCAAAGAACCCTACATAAGCTATCATTTCCAGTTAAGCAAGGTGGAATACAAGCTACACCAAATTTTATTCACAACAAGTTCATACTTCTCACTATCAAAGACAAGCATTCTTTCTTTAGCCATATAAAAATCTAGCACATCAAGCCATAACATCCAAGACATCCTAAATTTCAGGTTTATGCAAGAAATCTATATGAGCATGGTAAGTTCTTAATTTCCAAGTTGGTTAATACTGTTAAGATAAAGCAAGTTAAGGGCAATTTCAATTTATACCTCTACATGTTAGTCATTCTCATGCTTTAATCACCAAGATGGACTACTAACCATGCTTTTTGATTATACAAGTTGAGTAACAAGACATGCTTGAGTTAATTTAAAGACTATATGCATGATCAAGGTATAAGAGTTAAGATGTTAAACACCTAGTTTGATGTATCTTCTACCCATTGTATGCGCTAAAAAGCTCCTCTACCCCCCTTAAACATTTTGGTGCATAAAGGATGGGGTAAGGAAAGAATGAGCATAAGGTGAGTAAGTGAACCGGGGGTATGCATCTTAACCCTAACATGTATGCACACTTCAAACATCAAAAATCAAGATCCAATTGAGGGTGCTAAGGCACAAAGGCGTAGTAACCAGCACAAAACCAAATTTTATCGCATCTAAAGAGCATGGTAAAAACCATATAGGGGTGCTTTAGGCACTAGCCATCTAATATCACATCTTACCCTTTTATGCCCACAAGTTTTAGTTGAATTATCCTCTCATTATCTATCTTATTTAGAGGCCTTTGAGATTGCTGTCTGGAAATTTGATGCTTGTTGTCCAGATTTCGCATCCAAGCTCCTCGTCGAATCACCGACTCCAGAACTTCAAAACCTTGAAACGGGCAGCTCACACTTCAATTCGCCAATCTCATTGGTTCCCCAAACCCGAATTAAATGATAACACTATCTTTTGAGAGGAAGAGAGGAAACAACTTTTAAAACTCAATTGAGAGCAAGATGAGATGAGCAAGCTAAGATAGGTAAGGAGTAAAATCTAAGAACTTACTTAAGCTTTTATAAACCATTTGATATTTTGAAATTAAGTTTTTCAAAACATCCTAAAGACAACCAAGCTAGGGTTTCTACGGCCAGTACGGCTCTGATACCAAACTTTGTGAGACCCCGGGGTATTTAACTTGTAATACTTAGCCATCCACTTGACTCTAGTATCACAAACCAAATATCCCGTGCCTCGGGAAAATGTATACATCCCAGAAGTGCTGTATACACACTCTTTTACAAAATCATGTATCAATTCCATACAAACATAGAAACGAAGCACAAACTATACAAAAGACATAAATAATAGAGATTGTATTACAACAAGGCCAACCGGCCACACAAGCTAAAACTTACATAACAGCGGAAGCAAATATGCCATAAGATGGCATAAACAAAAGCCAATCGGTTTGCCATTACCCCACAAGGCAAACTGACCGGGCTGCTAGCTAGTCGTCAAAGCGAAGTCCACTCACAAAAGTTAATCCCTTGGGGATCAACCTCTTCCTCTGCAACAATTAAATTTAAGCAAAGCAAATGAGTACAAAAATGTACTCGCAAGACTGACGTGTAAGGGTAACAGACCTATACATATGCTACATGCAAGCTTATTTAAGTGGAGGAGGCTCTAGACTCATTTTCAGTATAAAGTAAGTTTTCATTTGCAATATTTAAATAGGTTCAAAGTAGTTTTACAATTCATTTTTAATTTGCAAATAACAGCGAGACAACAACATAATAACAATAGATAGATGATAATAACAAACCTGGAAGTGACTAACACAATAGTCACCACAACAATAGTATGAACATCCATTCATACCAACCCATCATGTTTTAATTAAATATTGTAGCCTAGTTCTTGAGTGACCTTGCCAAGCATGTCCATAACCTAGGACGAGGCTATTCGAATAGTTTTATCCCTGTAGGGGTGTACCAATGTACCCACACGCCAGACCGCCTTTTCGCCACTAGATTAAGCACACTTCCTTTGGTATGCCGGCACGGCTAAGTCCTACGAGACATTTCCAATGGATGATGCTAATTAAGAGTCGCGACAACCCAAAGGGTAGGATACACAAGCCCGACCTAAGCAATCATGGTGCTCCCAATCCCTATAAAAATATTTTAACCACCATCGACTCATAATTAACACCCCCAAAGTACTTAGTCAAGAGAGGTCCCATATCCTCTCGCGTGGTTAGCACGCTTAATATTGCTTTCGCTTTAGTGGCCCAAGTAACTCGGTCCTTAGGGACTTAGGCACCATTCCATCACACCATGAGATCACACCAACATCCATTGTGCCCAAGTCAATAACATTTTGTTTTCATTTTTATTTCTTTACAAAGTAACAAAGCACAAGTGCTAGGCATAATGGAATAATAGTTTTTGCGTAATCAAGATCATCGACATAAGTCGATGACCGCCCAATACTACCGGTAGCTAAGCATTTCTAAGCATGACGCCGAAAAGACAAATAAAAGAGTATAATACAATCACCGGGCTCTAATTCACCAGCGATATTAGTAACTTATGGTTTGTGGCAGGGGATAAAAATTTAAGGGCAACAATGCAATAGGAATAGCTACCTCTAATCGATAAAATTAATTTGACACAAAAGCATGCATACATATAAGTGTAAACAAAGTATTAGACTTGAAAATAATATGGGATAGAATATGATCAAACTGCTTGCCTTTGCCTTGCTAGAGATGCTCAATATGCTGCAGAGGATCACTCTTGCAATCAACGTCATCTAACGATAAAAGCGCCAAAGTTTAAAAAAAATGAATAAACACCAGAATGCCAAAAAGTCTCAAAATTAAGAAATTAAAACAGAAGGTAGATAATGATTTTTGATATATTTAGGTGAAAATTTTAGTTTAAAAAGTCTGTTAGATTAAGGTCTAAAGGCCAACTGGATCCAAACCTTTCTAAGTAATTGTATTAGAAATGTCGTTAGTTCATTGTACAGTCTTTTCTTTTAATCACTTGGTTGCTCACTGTTTTATTTTGAATAGTCCCTTTTTAGCTTCTTGTTCTCTCTTTTGGTTGCCCAGATAGAGAGATGTCCAAAAGGCTAAATGAAACAATGGTTTCTTTAATTGCTTGATTTAGCTATTACCAGGTGGTTTGCAAATATGAGGCCCCCATAACTTGTAAATTTTATCCACTGATCTTTTTGATTGAGCCTCTAATTACCTCTGTTATTCATTTGAGTGATCTATAAGTTAATCGCAGCCCTTAACCAAAGTACCAATTGAACAATAACCTTTCTAAGTACTAGCATGAGAAAGTCCTTAGCCTATTGACAAAACTGGTAATTTTCAGATTACCTTAATAGTTCATCCAACAGACAATACAAAGTATTGCTGAAAAGAAGTGCTACTACCTAAACTCTCCAAAACTTCAGATTTGTTAATCCATTTGAGAGGTCTGATTGGCACTCACAAAAAAAATTGTTATCATTAAATAGATGATTTTTGGCATGAGGGTTACATTGACAAACCAAAATTTCTTTCTAATCATCTTTTCTTCTATGACTAATACTTCAACAAACATAGAAGATTGCTCTCTAATGAACTCAGAAATTTGCATTCTTATGGATTTACAGATTTGGTAGCTACTGAAAGATACATGATCAAAAGACTGATTGAATTAAGGAAAACTTCTAACCACTAACAGTTAACAAGGTTGTTCTCTAATGGCTCAAATTATTCATTCCCTTACTTAATTTTCAGACCTGACTATTTACTAGGAGATCAATGCTCAACTGACTCAGATTCAAGAACACTACTAACTACTGTATTATCCAGGTTATAACCAAATCTGACAAAATTTAGGTTACTGCGCAAGCACTTTTAACAGCAGGTTTATCTGAACTAAAAGCTATTAACTCCAACTTCCATTTTACAAACTCAAAGGAGTGACTCATTTGACACTCACCAAATTAGCTAGCAAAATAAGTTGATTGGTCTAGTATGTAAGTTTAGTGACAAATAACTTTTTCACAAAACAGCCATTCACACACGCTTTCAGAATAGCTTACTACTACTAAATAGTTGTCTGACACTAATTGAAACAAGGGAACTGCTATCTACTAAAACTTGCCATGCTACTAACCTTTTGACAAATCTGATTCTTGTCAGGTTACTGTCAACTATCACCTTCCCAAATAAGTTTTCAAAATGCCAATTCAGATTTTTATTTGTACACTTCCCTTCTTTGTTCAATATCAAACAACCGACAACACAATTCATTTGTTCCATTAAATTGCTACTCTCAATTTCAATCTCCAATTTTGTTAACCAGTTTTGAGTGATTCAAAAGACATTCACAACATTTGTTACCAATGAATAGCTTGCCTTATAGTGGATCCCATGGCTCAGTGACAGGAAGAAAGGGACTCACAGGGAGCTAAAGAAGGGGAAACAGGGAAGGCTCGGGCATGTGGCGCCGATGGAGGTGTCGTGCGGCTTCCGGGCACGGGGAAGGCCGAGTTGTCGCAGATCCGGTGTGGACTGGAGCCGAGGTAGACGGATCCGGCGTAGATTGGGGCGGAGTCGGCGCGAGCTGGTGGCGCACGGGCCATAGGGGTCGAGGAAGACAGGGTTGGCGCCGATCTGGTGGCGCCATGGCCGAGGGAGACGAGGATGAGCCGAAGCGGCACTGCGGGCGCGGCCGGAAGGCAAGCGAGCAGCCGGACCGGGCGATCTCGGGCGGACGAAGGCGGATCCGGTGGCGGCAAGTGGAGGAGGGCGGCGGTCACGAGGCCGGCGACTAAGAGGCGGGCTCGAAGAGGGGAGGCGAGGCGGCAAGCGCCATGGACAGGCGGTGGTGGAGCCGAGGACGGGATGGGGAAGCTAGGAGGCGCCAACGGATGGGTGAGGATGGCGGTAGCTGGGGCCGTGGAGGAGGAAGAAGGCAGATCCGGCAAGCGTGGCAGCCGAGGCGGGCAGGGCAAGGAGATGGGAGATGGGAGGTGGTGGTCGGGCTGAGGGGAGGGAGGAGCGGGGGGGGGCACATAGACCGGGCGGTGGCGCCACACTGCTGGGGAGGCGGCTCGGTGGAGGTGGGAGGTGAGCTCGGTGGGTGGGAGGCTAGTGGAGAGCCAGAGGGGCGGCACCGGGCGCGCACAGGCGGAGGCTCTAGGTGCCAAGCCGGCCGGAGGGAGGCGACGCCATGGAGGAGGAGGCAGGCGGGAGCAAGCTCCATGGTGGAGCTTTGGGGAGGGAGGAGGAGGAAGAGTTGGGAAAAAATGGAATAGAGTTGGCCTGGGGGAGTGTCGGCCGATTGAGGGGGCTGTGTTGTATAGAGAATGAAATGGAGGGCTCAAAATGGTGAGGTGGTTGGGACAGTGGCGAGGAAACTAGGGGCGTGCGGTGAATACCGTGGGCGAAGGAACAGTGGATGAGTTAGAATGATTTTTGTAAATTGGCAAAGGTGTTTAGGTACTGATTAGATAGAGCAAAATAGCTTGAAAAATATGAAATTTTTAGGAAGGCTGCAAATATAAAGAATACTATTCTAAATTTTCTATGGTTTTACTTAAAGTAAATTTTCCCCAACATTATTTTAAGTGCATGTTCTTGATGTTTGACTTTCGATTTTCTTAGATTGACTGGTTACTTAAAATAGTAATTAAAATCTAGAAATTGTGAATTTTTAAAGGTGAGTTGATAAAGTGTTCCAGAACCTAGGAAAATTATTTCCAAGCACTTCTCAAGGTTTGTTTGTATTTTAAATTCCAACTTAAATTCGAACATGCAAATCACATGAGAACCAAATATCCTTCAAGAACTCCAGAAAAATTTAAACAAGTATAACAGAGCACATAAAATCCAAATACATTATTCCCAGCTATGGGTATCCCATATTTCCAAAAATAAAAGACAGTTTGAAATTCTGAGATAAATAAGTATAGGTTCGGGTTTGAAAACAAGAATGCTTTTTAAAATTACCTTAGGCATTATAGGGGCCTTAGAGGTTTTACTGTGCTTAAGTTGAATCCCAAAATAGCATTCCCACGCATGGAACCTTTGTAGTCTTGCTTCAAATTCAAATTATACTTTTGAATGGGAGAAGGAGTATTGGATTACTAGGTTTCAGATCTAGTCTTCAAAATCAAAGGACTTTCAACATATGGTTTTATACCCTACTCTGAACTAAGTTTTCAAACTCTTGACAAATTTTTATTTTGTTTGAAATTTTTTTATTTCTAGGTTTTGAAAAACCAGGTTGTAACCTATTTGCTTTGCAGCAAAAAGTTTTAAAAAGACCCATAATTTCATGAATACACATTAGATGTTTAGCTAATCCAACTTAAGGATTTTGGGCTGTTACAAGGATCTACAGTGCATGGTAGATTCAACGAACACCTCACCACTCACCAGCCCACCTCCATCTTCATTCCTCCTAATCCCCAACCCAGCAAGCAACCCTAATCCCTAATCCTATCCTCTCCATCTCCAGCTCTCCACGACGACTAGTAGGTGTGGGAGCAACGACGCGGTGCGGGAGGCGGGAGCAGCGACGCAGGGAGCAGCAGGTGGCGTGGCGCTCACCGGCGCACATCGGCACATGCATAGTAAGTCAAGGCTCAATTTCTTTATTTCGATTTGAGAACTCGGGATTTGTGGAATGTTGTGAATGGAAATTTAAAAAATTCTTGTGATTTGTCGATGTAGAGACATGAAGAGGAATAGAGTCATCCTTTCTTTTTTACTTTTGGGGTCGAGAAGTGGAGGCAAAAAAGATTTCATCTTCTTTATCACTGACTGGAGGGTCCAATGGGAGGAGACTCGAGAAGGAAAAATGAGGAATTGAAGCAAGTGGGAATCAATTACCATTGATGTCGTGATTGATGATGTGGTTGTTGTCAATTCCCAACATCAACCCAGAAGCCTACGAGCTTCAAATTCACTCCCTAGCAGTGAGGAATGCATTTATGATGTTGAGCTTCTTCCACATGATCCAAGTAAATAAGAAATATGTGCCTTCTGGAAGATCAAAGCGTCCCCCCTCCCCCCAACAAAACAAATGATGATCATTTTAGAAGGGAAGTATATCTCGGCATCATTGATAGTGATTTTCAAGTTAATATAGAGTTGCTTATTTGTATGTCTATCTTGAATCCTACCAACTCATTTGAAGTCTTTGATAAGGAGAAAGTACTTAGCCTTGCAAATTTTTTTTTATCCCAACAAGTTTTCAAGTACATATTTTATGATATTTCTTTTCCAACTTGATAACTTAATTGATGGCATGCGGAGTGATGATAGGTTTAAGAACCTCAACAATCTTGGTGAGTTTTATATCAAGATTGTTGAAATAAAAAAAAAATGAAATCTACAAGTTGGTCTACTTGCTTCTGAAATTGGTATTGCCCCTACCGGTGGTGACTTCGAGTGTTAAAAGAGTATTTTCCGTGATGAGTCCTGTGAAGAACAAGTTGAGAAATAGTATGGGCGATCAATAATTGAATGATTGTTTAGTCACATTTATGGAGTGAGATATTTCCTTGAAGCTTAGTGAAGACGATGTAAGCAAGCATCTCTAAGGCATGAAAATGTCTAAAGTACTATTATGATGTTTCATTACATATTTTGTAATATTCTATTCACACAAGACCTTATTTGAACTATTTGCATTGTAATTTTCGCAAATTTCGAGCTTATGTGTTGGATTTACGATGTTATGAAACTATTGTACAAGACTAGCTCCAGCCCCTGCAAAATGTGATTGATTGACCGGCCGATGGAATGCATGATAGTGCTAGCTAGCTACGTGTACAGAGACGTATCACTGGCGCATGCATGCCATGGCGGAGGTAGGCAGTGTGCCTGGTATGCCTAGGCACACCCAACAAATTAGCAAACAAGTATACAATATATATGTATTTATTAGTCAAATTGATATATACGTGTCCATCTCAGGGTCTCTTGCGACTAAGCTCATAGCCCATCTTAGCACGTGATATGATGGCAACCCATCTTGGGCCTTGGCAACCAACAACCTATTTTTGTGAGGAGAGTAACACAACAGTCCAACACACATCGACCATCATCGCATGACTTTGGCTCACAACGTATCACCGAGTGACCAACGCCATCCAACCCTATCTTTATCCAGGTGGTGCACTAGCGTAGGGCAACGACATGTAACCCTCTCGTTTTCGTTTGATTTGGAATTGGGGATTCAGGAATTGTGATTAGTAAAATGTGAAAGATGACTGGGAAATTAAGGCCATGTTTGATACAGCTCCAGATTCTCATTATTCAGCTTCTGCTCCTGATTCTCTGAGAATCTACTTCTCTGAGAATCTGGAGCTATCTCAATAAAGTGTTTGACTGATAGATTGGCTTCAAAAACCATAAGAGAGAGGATTATAGGCAAATAGACCATGCTACCTCTGGTTCTAATACTTCAGTTGTATTTGTGTCTCTCCTATGTATTTGTACACAAATTATAGAATTTTTCCCCAAATTTGTGTAGATCATATGAATGTATATACGCTGTATTTGGATACAATGCTAGGTTACATTGCTTTTACACTTCATGATGGATTATAGATGTTGGCAAATAACGAATTGCCGCACAACAATTGATTGTGTACAAATAATGCAATGTTTAAGCGAATACTTTCATAGATGAAGCTGGAGATATTGCATTCATATCGTATAAGTGTTCAAATGATAATTAAATGCTATTAAGTACAAGTATTGAAATGATAAATGAGTCATAACAAAAGATCGCAAAATATCACAAGTAGTGTGTCCATCACCCTGATTGAGCAATCGCATTTACAAGGTCATCACAGAAACTATCCATAGATGTAGCACTCGTTTGCGACGTTGACGCATCCGATGCATAATGAGAAATGACACATTTGGCATATCTTAATGGTATTGTGGATTCCCATGGTTGCTGCAACAATCATCTTTTGCTTAGACCTGTGAAAGCTCGGCATCTTAAGAAGAATTCTCCATTTCATCTTCCATACACCAAAGAACATCTCAATTATGTTGCGACCACTCGAGTGCAATTGGTTGAATTTCTCTTTCTCACCACTAGGAGCAACACCTCTACAAAATTCTGGAATATGGTACCTTTTCCCCTTGTATGGCGCTAAGTACCCAAGCCTGTTCAAATAATCGACATCCACAAGATAATATTTACATGCAACATAAGACAGTGTCCATCATGTCTATCAATATCCAATGCATGAACACATTGGCTCTTACTAACTAGGTCATGATATGATTATCAAGCCAAGTTTAGACCTATTTGGAGCAACCAGTACAATACCATCTAAAATTTGAACACCCTGCTTGGGAATTTCAAGCAAAGTGAATAGTGCATAATTTTTAACTTACACAAATAATTTCGTCTTGCATGTTAAAAGAAGACCTCATATAGTCATGTTAAATTGAGCAATATAAGACATAGCCAAATCCAATTTATACCATAAATCAGTGCATACGTTGAAAATTTATGTATGTGATCAACCGAAACTAACCCATTAGTTTGGCTATGCATATGCTGCATCGGCACACCCTACGGGATAACTCTAGATGGCGTGTTTGCTGCCGATGTGCTGACAGGCAAGGATTTATGCTGAACGTTGTTATCGTCGTTGACATTGTAAGCATGAGGCAAAACGGGTCGTTTTAGATCTCTCTCATTTTGTGCTTCAAGACCCATAGCCTTAAGACGACTAGATAACAACCTATCCACAGTAGCACCTATTTGCTGATCAATCATCAAAGCAATGTGTTCTTTAGAAAGAGATGCATTACTTACAGTGGGGGCTGCCTCAGGCTTAATGCAAATAGATGGCAATTCACCCTCCTTTTTGACAATACCCTGCCTTGTCTTCTGGAAGCACGACAACATTAGCTTGTCAAATTCCTGTTTGCGTTGCTCGTACTCTTGACGATACTCTTCAGGCAGATCTTCAAGCGCGGGAGTGATGATGTTTTTGGCATCAGCAGCAGTGGATCCATCCTTGGCCATGCTTGCAGAGATTACCCCTGGCTTGGTTCAAACAGTGCAGCCTCTTTTTCAATTCTGCCTAGGGAACAGGTTCAGCTGTAAACTTATAGCCGAATTGATCATCCCCAGTGGAGTCGCCAATTTGTGTTGCGCACAGAATTGTGCTGCGCACAACACGACGATCGCGGCATCAATGAGGTACTCCGGATCACGTCACCAACACGCAGCGCCTAGACGGAGCTAGTCGTGGCGCAACGCAGCGGTATTTGCATGGGTTGATCTTGCGATCTTGCCGTACGGGAAGCAAAAGGGATTGGAAAGGCACGGGACTATGAGGAACTATGAATAAAAGTAGATGCGATTGGTATTTGATCGATTGGATGATCCTCTTTTACAATCGGCCTCAACCCTTTTAAAGGGCGGCAGGTCTCAGCCGTAAGAGCCTAGAACTCTTAATCCGATCAAGATATGATTCGGTTACAACTTCCAAACCTTCTAGCCTTGACATACTTTCCCTAATTTAAATACGCACGTTTTCTATATAACAATTCTTTACAGAAGGTCTTGAAGAAATCCTCGCTGGAGATCCGCGCAGGAGGTCCCGAGAACAACTCAAACGAAATGCAGTAGTTCCGCCAAGTAACGGCCGGAACGACTGTAATGCGGTAATACCGCACTAAACAAGTCGGTCGTACTGCTCCAATAGCAGCTGGTTATCTTGAAGTCTTCGTGAAATTCTTGAATGAATCACGGTATTACCGCCGCAAAACTTCCGGTACTTCCTTTGTGCGGTAATACCGCTTCACATCGCGGAACTACCGCTCCACGGAAAAGTTTCCATAGCTTCAGAGATACATGCCTTGCCACGTGGATGGCCCAGATTGAAATGGCCAATCGAACGCTTCACAAGCCCCTTTGCTTTAGAATGGTCCGAACGTTCACCTTTGCATATGCGCGGTAGTACCGCTCAGCAGTAGATCCAAGAAAATGGTATTACCGCCATTAAACATGCGGTATTACCTTTGAGCGGTAGTACCGCTTCATATTGTGGAACTACCGTGTCACAGGAACGCTTCAAAAGACCTTAAAAACTCGTGTTTTGCCATGTGGATGGTCCAGATTGAAATGGCCAATCGAACGCTTCACAAGTCTCTTTACGTTTGGACGGTCCGAACGTTCGCCTGCCTTTGAGCTGTTGGATTTTAATCGGATGCTTCATAAGTCCCTTTATGCTCGGACGGTCCGAACGTTCACGATGATCTGGACCGTCCTTTTTTAATCGGACGTCATCAAGAATCTACTCAGATCAAGTGACCTACGGTAGTACCGTTGCATACTTGCGGAACTACCGCTGATATCCTGAACAGCTCTGATTAAACCAAGTGGCCACCCCTGAGAAAACCAATACACGGTATTACCGCCATTAAACATGTGGTATTACCTTTGTGCGGTAGTAGCGCTTCATATTGCGGAACTACTGCGTCACAGGAATGCTTCAAAGACCTCAAAAACCCACGCTTTGCCACGTGGAACGGCCTAGATTGATTTGGCCGTTCGGATCGCGTGTTATAGCCATCGGATGCGGACACTGTTTGGCGGTCCGAAAGTTCACTTGCTTTTGAACCGTCCGATTTCAATACGATGTCTCACAAGTCCCTTTACGTTCGGACGGTCCGAACGTTCACAGTAATCTAGACCGTTCGATTTCAATCGGACATCTCCAAGAATCCTACAGCCAAAATGACTTGCGGTCGTACCGTTATGTACTTGCGGTAGTACCGCTAAGCGGTAATTCCGCACTTATCATGCTGGTACTACCGATTTGGCTATCACCTACCAAAAACCACAACTCCAACAAACTCAAATATGATTTGAACAGCATACGGTACTACCGCCTAGTAATGCACGGTCATACCGCTTAGATAGTAATTTTGCTGATCAACTACAGCTCTGAAACCAGAACTCTCGAGAGGTCTTTAAAACTTTCTACATATGCCAAATCTTGTCATCAACAACGGGTAATAACTATAAATTTTAAGGGGGTAATTTCGTTTATGCAAGGTTGGATTCGCACGAGAATTTGCGGGAATGCTGCTTCTCCTTGCTAGTTCATTTTCAAGATAGCTCCTCGCGAGAAGCAGAATCTGGTGGTTTTGAGAAGCTGTGTGTTTGGTACCGCTCCACGAGATCCAAATGAGAAGCCAAGAGTAGGAGTAATACCAAATAGAGCCTATGTTATTCTTCTTGTGATTTGTGGATGTAGAGCAATTTTATTCCTTGACATATGAAGATGAATAAGGACATTCTTTCTTTCTCTCTTTCAGGATTGAGATGAGAAGACTCAAAAGGATTCATTTTCTTCATCACCAACAGCATGTTCTGTGTTGTGTATTTCTGACCAGGAAATTCAAGAAGGAAGAGGGACTCAAGGAAGTAGGAATGAGTTGCCCCCTTCTTTAGCGTTAACTCTTTTAATTTTATAAGTGCAATTGGATTGAATATAGTTTGGAAAAGAATGATGTGCTTTGCTTTGTCTGTTTTGTGTTCAAGGATAAAATTGTATAGGGTGGTAGCTTTGTTATAGGATATTTCAAAAAAATTAACATACACGATACACTTTGAATTGCATGAGAATCACCACTGGCCGGTGCACAGGATGGATCAGAGAGGCATGCACAGTTACACATGTCAAGAACGTTTTTGTCTTTGTATGCGATTTGTTTGGTAGCCATCCAAGAACCTGGAATTTTTGGCACATACATCATGTTTTCCACCCGTATTTGCAGAAATGACCACCGCGAACGTGTATTTACAAATATGGCACCGTTGCCGCACGATTACCGTGCGGCAATGGCTCCCGTGCCGCCCTCACCCGTTGCCGCATGGTCACCGTGCGGCAACGGCTGAGGTGTTGCCACGTGGCACAATCACCATAGTGTAGCAATTTTTTTCTTTTCTTTTTATAAAAATCATTTATGCATAATTTTTGTAGAACTTTTTGAATACATCAAATGGGCTTCAAAAATTATGATTTTTTTTTGTGGAGCCTCTTGGTATAGTGTACTTGCTTGTGTAATTTTTTCAAAATTTTATTCATTTTGATTTTTTCTCAAAAATTCATTTAAGTATAATGTTGGTAGGAATTTTGTAATATAGAAAATGAGGTCCAAACATTATGAATTTTTTTAAAATGCTTCTTACATAGTGGACTTGATTGTGTAATGTTTTTCAGAATTTCATATATTCTGAAAAGGTCTCGAAAATTAAGGGTTCAGGTCTCGAAAATTAAGGGTTTATGTCTCGAAAATTAGGGTTTTAGGTTTCAAAAATTAGGGTTTCATGATTTCATGCAACTTAGAATGTATGAATTTTAGAGGTAATCGATCGTAATTAGTTAGTTTAGAGGTAATTAATTAGTCGTAATTAATTAATTCACTAGTAATGAATTAGTTTAGTGGTAATTAATTAGTTGTAATTAGCTTAGTAGTCATCATTACTGACATATTAAATAAGTGGAAATGAAGTACTAGTAATTTTTAGTTGTAATTAATCAATCGTAATGAGTTAGTTTAGAGGTAATTAATAGTCATAATTAGTTAGTTCGCTAGTAATGAATTAGTTTAATGGTAATTGATTAGTTGTAAACAGTTTAGTGGTCATCATTATGGTATATTAAATAAGTGGAAATGAAGTACTGATAATTTTTTTAGTGGTAATTAATCAGTCGTAATTAGTTAGTTCCGAGGTAATTAATCAGTCGTAATGAGTAAGTTTAGTGGTAATTACATACTTTACTGGTTTATATTAGTTTTGTGCTAATGAAAGTTTAAATTCTATCATACCATACTAATCATACTGCCAATAATAGTAGTATGACTACTACTACTCGGAGCGAAAGAAAATAGTATGATATCGAAAATCTAAATAATAGTAGTACGATTAGTACTACTATGGGAGTTCAAATTCTGTCACTACTGCTATAGCAATCCTACTGCACCTAGAGTGGTCCATGTTGTACTAAACTTCACACATTCCAAGTCACATGAAATCACGAAACCCTAATTTCTGAAATCTAAAACCATAATTTTCGAGACCTAAACCCTTAATTTTCGAGACCTTTTCAGAACACATGAAATTTTGGAAAGTATTATACAATCAAGTCCACTGTGTAATGAACTTTTAAAAAAAATCATAATGTTTGGACCTCATTTTCTATATTACAAAATTCCTACTAATAATATACTTAAATGAATTTTTGAGAAAAATTCAGAACAGATAATTTTTCTTTAAACAAAATTACACACGCAAGTACACTGAGTCAGGAGGCTCCACAAAAAATTTCATAATTTTTGGAGCCCATTTGCTATATTGAAAAATTGTTACAAAAATTATGCATAAATAATTTTAAAAAAAAGGAAAAGAAGAAAAAAAAATTCTACACTGTGGTGACCGTGCCACGTAGCAACACCTCACCTGTTGCGTGGTGGCACGGGAGCCGTCGTGACTGTCCAGCAACATGTCATATTTTTAAATGGGGGAATTGATATTTTGCCCTCCTCTTAGTTGAGTTTTCAGAAAATACCCTCCTTCCCGATGTAATACATTTTTTGCCCCCCTCTTAGTTGTTTTCTTCATTATTTGCCCTCTTTGCATTATTTTAATATTATCCAACCGTTTTCCCCGTTTTAACCATATGAAAATACAACTTTGCCCTTGCCTCATTCTTTTCCCCATCCTCTTCCTGGTTCTTCTCCTCTTCCCATTTTTCTTCCTCCCGAAATCTTGCCTGCAACTGCCTTAGCTTAACTTGACCGTGCGCCGCCTCGCCAAGCCCTGCCCAGCTCCTATGCTCTCTCCTCCCCTCGGCCCTCCATGGCCATGGAGGTCATGGAGACGCTGTCGCCCATGCCTTGGCCGCCGGGACCAGCGGCCATCCTGCACCTCCAACGGCCACCCTCCTCCGGGCTATAAAGCTTCTGCCACCTCCTCTTGCCTCCTCTCCCACCATTCTTCTTCACCAAGCAAGCCGAGCTGGGGTCAAGCGCTCCCGATCCTCTGGCGCGCCCGCCATTGCCATTCGGTCGCTCTGGTGAGCCATTGCCTGGCCACCCCTCACACGAGGCGCCTAAGGGTCACAGATGCCATCCCCACCTCTCCTTGTCCTCCTCTGCCAGAAGCGCCCGCCAGGGTGCCTTCCTCGCCCGCCCCGGCCGCCCGCCCGACCGCTTGCCCAAAACCACCGGCTCCGGCCCGGCTTCGCTTCCTACCGCGCGCCCATCTGTACATGATCTCCTTCTAGCGTCGCCGGCTTGCCACAGGCCCACTGTGGCACTGCCGCCGCCGAGCCTTGCTTGCCATGCCGCCGCCATGGGAACCCCAACCTGGGATCCCTTTTTCCACTCACCGGCCCCCACGCCACCACTCGTCTTGCATTACCACTTCCGAAGCCGCCAGACTTCTCTCGCTCCTCTCTGTGAGCAGAAGGAAGCAAATAGGGATTTAGTGATTGACCTCAAGGGCGCTGCGCGCCTCCCTAATCCTCCATGGCGCCATCGTCTCCAGTAGCCCCATCAAGGCCCGACCTACTCCGCCCGGCCGCTACTGTGTGGCCGAGATAAGAAAGAAGGGGTACGAGCCTGTTCCGACCCGAGGGTAACAAGGTCATTTCACGTCCGTAACGGGAAAATGGCTGAATAATATTAAAATAATGCAAAGAGGGCAAATAACGAAGAAAACTACTAAGAGGGGGGCAAAAAATATATTACATCGAGAAGGAGGGTATTTTCTGAAAACTCAACTAAGAGGAAGGCAAAATATCAATTCCCCATTTTTAAATACACATTCATGTTGATCATTTATGTAAACACCGGTTAAAAACGTGTTGTACGTAAAAAAAAATTCAAGAACCCGCGCATGGGTATGGACTACGGAGATGCGCGAATATCATCAAGCGCGTGTGGACGAAATCACGCGTACATACTAGTCACATCACATGTAGGAAAAGGAAATCATATCACCACCATGTGTACAACTCGACGACAAAATATAAGTACGCATCCCTCTCGGCGATCAATCCGTCTAAACGTATCCTTCTTTGGTGTGTACGACGTGATGTGACACTAACATCATCGTTACAGGCTCTGCAGCACGTAGTACTAGTGCCTATCTGCCTAAGTGATGATCAGCTGTGGGCCCTTGCGTGCATGTCAGAGTACGTAGCAGCCGGGCTCACCGCTGCTGCTATGCTGCGTGCTGTAGCCGATGGGAACGCGACGAGTAGCGGCCGGGTTGATGGACGGCATGGATCGACGGGAGATCGAGCACCGCTAGGCGACATGCATACGAGTTACCTACTTTGTCAGGACGCAGCGGCAGGGTAAATTCTGTCAAATGCCGAGCCCGAGGCTGCTGTTGATTGATCTTTCTGGAGAACATGATGCTGCGTCGAAAGGGTTAATATTAACATCAAAGCGATCTCTACCGTCCGATTGGATTTCGCTTTAGCTCAACTCGTTATATTGATTCTAAAGATATTTTTAGACTATAAATAAAATAATATTAAATCAAACTACGTCAATTTAAAAAAAAATCTTGGTAAAACGAGTATCAGGGTAGGGCATTGCTAGCTCTCACAAAATACTGTTTATATGGTGTAGTACATATTGCAGAGGTCAGGTCCGGATGGAGAGAGAGAAGCAAGAAGCGCTAGCGTGGGTGGGGGTCCAAAGCGAAAGGGAGCACAAAAAATTCCCCCACGGTGTGGTTCGATACCCAAGGTGAAGCGGGGCCCGCCTGTAACTCCGCCGTATTTGTTTAAGAGGAGTTTGGTTCCCTCCCTGACTCCCTCCCTCCTCCACCCCCGCACGACCCCACCACTCCGTCTCCACCACCTCCCCCTCGCCGCCGGCCACCACCTCCATCGCTTGCATACCTTACCTACCTCCATTGCCACCGACCACGCCACCCTCCAGCGATTTCCAATCCTCTCTGCTTTCCAACATTTTCTTCTCTCTTTTGGTGGGGCGCTGCGCTCCTGTGGAGTGGAGGATTTCATGACACCCCGGCGAGGCGGTCCATGACGACCGGAGGCCGCCGATGGAATGGCAGATCCCGTCGACATCGACAAGGTAGGCCTGGGCCCCTCCTCCTCTTCTATACCGCCGCAGCCGCCATCTCTTCGCCTTTATTTCCCCCTCTCGTCTTTTTGTTCAAATAGGTTCTTTTAGCTTACGAGCATAATGCCAAATTGCCAACGCGGGAGGTGGGAGCTAGCCGTGTGATTTATCCGGCCGAGCCGAGGTCAAACCTTTCATATGGGTTGTAGGGGTAGAGGTTTTGGAGGCTTATGGGGATGTTGTGATGGAAATGCCAACCCGCAACAATAGTTTGTTTGATACCGACAGTCACGATGTGGGCGTCCGGAGTATGGGTAATGCTACTGCTGCTGCCTTCTGTAATGCCGATGGTTTAATTGAACCTGGGATATCCCGGGAGCCTTGTGGTTATCGCAATGGACAATTTCTGCTGGGATAATTTGGGACTAAGCTGTTCCAGTCCGCATGTTTGGATGCACAATTGCAGCACGGCAAGCGAGGAGTGCTGCAATGAAATGCTAGGACGCAAGATCGTTTCTTGATTGGAGAATATTGTGACGAGACAAGGATGGTGTGATTTGACTTTTGGGAATTTCATTCGGGCTTGTGGCATTGGAATTTCAGGCGTCGTGGTGCCCTGTTCAAATTATTTCGTGAACATGTTTTGGAAGGAGGAGGTAAGCACCAGATTAGTTTTTTTTTGTGAGTTCAAATATATGAGCTTGAATTTCAAGGTTTTGCTAAACTACTTGGTTTCAGGGCTTAAGATGATGTTCACCATTTGTATGATAAACACCAAACTAGTAGTAAGTCAGTTCTGCCCTTTTGTTAGGAGTTAAGGCTAGCTCCTGTGTCATCATTCTAAGCATTATGTAGCCAGGTTGTGTTCTTGAGCTCTATTGCTCACAAAAAGATTGTGAATAATCTTCATTATCTGTATCTGAAGTTCTGAACCCTACCCATGGTTTTCCTATTGCGGTATGACTGAGATATCTCTTCTTACTGAAAATGAATCCTACTCTTTTAGATTTTCTGGATAACTGGATTCTTTAAGGTGGCCAAACACACTACACTGTAGCTGCACCTTCCCATGTGAGCGCAAAGAATATAAAAAATACAATGCTACAGGCAAACACTCCCATTAGTTACTTTGTTTTGAGGGAAATGGCTAGGAAGACACTTGGAACTTTCACATTAGCTGACTAGCATTGGTTCTATCAAAGTTTGGGTTGTGAAGTACATTTCTAGGAATTGTTCTAGATTCCAATGGAAGATTTTTTTATAATGTTTTACCAATGATCTGCACCTATTACTCCACTTCATAATTCTGTTCATCCTCATGAATTTGGCAGGCGCTTATTGCTTTAAAGAAAGGCACCCAACTACTTAAATATGGTCGCAAAGGGAAGCCAAAATTTACTCCCTTCAGACTGTCAAATGTAAGTTCACTGCTGCAAAATCTCTCTCTCTCTCTCTCTCTCTCTGTGTGCGTGTGTGCGCACGTGCGCGCGTGTTTCATAAAATTTGATCTTGAAGAATTATTTTGAACTCTGTAAAGTTTGGTCTGAACTAGACCCATCGTGGTTTCAGATGGCCTTTTCTTCATTGATAATGATACATATGTATCTGTCTTATTTTTCATGTAACTACTCATCCAAGCTTACAACCATTGGAGCAGAAATGACTGCAAAATGGCAATCATTGAAAAATCTTTTACATACTAACAAGAGAATTGAGACCAATACAGCTTCCTTTTGCAGTTATTATATATACCCACATGAATTTCTCTTTTACGCTCCACAGGATGAATCGACTCTTATTTGGGTCTCAAATAACAAAGAGAAAAGTTTGAAAGTAGCTTCTGTATCCAGAGTTCTCTCAGGACAAAGAACGGTGAGGACATTTTAAACAATTTGGTTATATTTTATTTCAAGTCTTTGATCTTTCAACAATTATTCTTTTCAGCTGGTTTTTCAACGTTTTCTGCTCCCTGAGAAGGACTATTTATCCTTCTCGCTCATATATAACGATGGGAAGCGGTCTCTTGATCTGGTATTACAATGAGAATTAATTTAACATCCTTGCTTCTCTTTCCTTTCGGATTGAGTGTCATCTAATTATTTCTGATCCTGTTTTAAAGATCTGCAAGGACAAAGTTGAGGCAGATGTGTGGTTCACAGGCCTTAACGCGTTGATATCTCCAGGACAGCACGGATCCCAACCCCAACACATGGATGGAATTCGCAACGGTGGCCTTTCTTTTGATGTAAATTCCCTGCTTCAACAGAGCTCACTTTCTGCGCCGTTTTTTCATTTGTACTTACATAATCTTGATCACAGATCATTATTTGAGTTGTCATCTTTTTGGGTAAAGCTATCACTATCTTTCTAGCAATCTCAGTTCTCACTTAAGTTACCATTTTTTTTGTTGCTGTGGTCGACTATCAGGCCGCTATTTAACTTTTATGCATTAGTATCTTTATATTGACTCTTGTTGCACAAAACATGCTATTCTCGTACTAAAATGCTTGTGCGAACCAGTATGATGTCTAAAAATATCTCATAATCATAACAGCAGAACCACGATTTTAATGATTCTGTCCAATGGAGCTTCTTTGTTTGATTGTCACTTTTTGTTTGATGTTCTTTTGACCTAAGCTCTAGAATATATATATATATATATATATATATATATATATATATATATATATAGTTTAATTCTATATCATAGTGTTAGAGTTAACATTACCAGTTATTCCAAGTTTTTAAATACAACCTTCATTTGTAGGTTTCAGTTTTAGAAAGTCTTTTACTTCTGCTAGTACATTACCTGTAATGCACTGATGTGGTTTACAGAACTGTGAAGCACTTGTTCTGTTTATCTGTTTTTGAGTTCATCTTTCAGTTTTTAGTCCTGTACAGAATTGATGAACCACACATTTACATCATGATATGCTAGACTTCTGACCAGTTTTCTATGAATTGGTTTCAGTGTGGCAGAGAAAGTAGCCTAAGCAGTAGCTCTACATTTACCACGGATTCCCTTGACAACAAGTTGAGCTCAGCAAATTCTACCAAGGACCGTTCTTCTGGAGAATTTACATATTCAGAAAGGACAGATGTGTCAGATATGCAAGTGAAAAGTGCTTCTTCTTTAGACATTCGAATCAGTGTTTCTAGTGCTCTCAGCACATCCAGCCATGGTTCTGGAGGTGAAGATTCTGAATCGTTTGGGGATGTTTATGTCTGGGGGGAAGTCATGTGTGATACCACTTCAAGATCAGGGTCTGATAGAAACGTTTACTCTCCTGGTGCAACTACTGATATACTTGTACCAAAGCCCTTGGAGTCAAATGTAATGCTTGATGTCAGTTATGTGGCTTGTGGTGTGAAGCATGCTGCGCTTGTTACAAGACAGGCGGAGGTATTTACATGGGGAGAAGAATGCAGTGGGCGGCTTGGTCATGGGGTTGGTACAAGCATTTTTCAGCCACGTCTTGTTGAGTCATTATCAATCTGCAATGTTGAAATAATTGCTTGTGGTGAATTCCATACTTGTGCTATTACTGCAACCGGTGATATTTACACCTGGGGAGATGGTACCCACAATGCAGGACTCCTTGGTCATGGTAGTAACGTGAGTCACTGGATCCCAAGAAGAGTTTCAGGTCCTCTGGAAGGCCTTCAGGTGTCAACTGTTTCTTGTGGTACATGGCACACAGCTTTGATAACTAGTTCTGGACAGTTGTACACATTTGGTGATGGCACATTTGGAGTCTTAGGTCATGGAAATCGAGAAACTATCTCGTGTCCAAAGGAAGTGGAGTCTTTGAAGGGTTTGAGGACGATTTCTGTTTCATGTGGGGTGTGGCATACTGCTGCTGCTGTTGAGGTTATCATGACACAGTCAAATGCTTCATCTGGAAAGCTATTTACCTGGGGAGATGGGGACAAATATCGCCTTGGGCACGGTGACAGGTCTTCAAAACTCAAACCAACTTGCGTGCCTTCACTGATAGATTACAACTTCCATAAGGCTGCATGTGGCCATACTCTTACAATTGGGTTGACTACTTCAGGGCACTTATTTACTGTAGGGAGCTCTGTGTATGGACAGCTTGGCAATCCCAATAATGATGGAAGGTATCCACGCCTAGTTGAAGAAAAGCTTGGGGGTGGTGGTGTTGTGGATGTTGCTTGTGGATCTTATCATGTTGCAGTCTTGACAAATACCGGTGAAGTTTATACATGGGGTAAGGGTGCAAATGGAAGATTGGGTCACGGTGATATTGCAGATCGTAAGGTACCTACACTTGTTGAAGCTTTGAGGGATAGATCTGTAAAACGCATTGCTTGTGGATCAGGCTTTACAGCTGCAATTTGTCAACATAAATGGGTGTCCGGGATGGAGCAGTCCCAGTGCTCGGCATGCAGACAGCCATTTGGATTCACTCGAAAGAGGCACAACTGTTACAATTGTGGCTTAGTACATTGTCATTCGTGCAGTTCAAAAAAAGCTCTAAGAGCAGCATTGTCTCCTAATCCTGGAAAGCCATACCGTGTATGTGATTCATGTTTCCTGAAACTAAGTAAAGTTTTGGATGCTGGTGTCAGTTATTACAGGAGCACTATACCCCGCTTACCAGGGGATACCAAGGCTGAGAGAATGGACACAAAGGCAAACAGAGTTGCATCAGCTACTAGTTCAGATATGATCAAGAATTTAGATGTGAAGGCAGCAAAGCAAACAAAGAAGTCTGACTATTCACCACAGTTCCCTGCAATTTTGCACCTGAAAGACATTCCTTTAATTGGTGCAGCTGACCTGAACTCAGGTTCTACAGTAACAAACCGATATGCTAATGACCCCATATCTACTTCACCATTTTTGAGAATGCCATATCTGAATTCTTCCAGCTCCCTGTCCTCAGAAAGCTTTGAGAGCCTCAGGGATGCAAATGAACTTCTAAAGCAAGAGGTTCAAAAACTACAGGCAGAGGTATGCTTGGTTCTATTTTTTTGGTACTAACTAAAAATACCAGGGAAAAGGTGTCCTTATGCTTGTCTATGGATCAGGTTAACAGCTTGAGACAGCAACGTGAACAGCAAGATGCTGAGTTGCAGAAGTCACAGGCAAAAGCTCATGAGGCCATGACCCTTGCCGCTGAAGAGGCATCCAAATCGAAGGCCGCAAAAGAAGTTATAAAATCACTAACAGCTCAGGTGATATTTTGAACTTAATCTTGCATGATCTTACTCTCTTGCCAGTTTTTCCTTTTCTCTTCTTTGCACCTTTTGGCATTAACCATGCATCAAAATCATAGCATGAATAACCTTAATTAGTGACATCAACATGTAAATTTGGGGAGTTAATTTCAGTTGACATCAAGAGCAACTTTTCTCCTCAATAGTCGATACTACTTTAGGTTCCTTTTTACTTGCTTCCATCCTCAGAATTGCAATGCAAATCCTAATTTTCTGAAGTTCCTTGGTATTCATGTTGACAACGGCGTCTTTACCCTCAAAACATTCAAATGGACGTCTTAGGACTTAGGTGGAATCTGGCTCGGCTTTACTCTATGAAGTTGCTAGGACCTCTATCTCCTGTTAAAGCGGAAGTTTATGATGAACCTCATTAAACTGCGAAGCAGGCTATACCAGCATTTGTTGTCTGTGCCTTTTCTTTGTGTGGATATGTGCATCCATACATGGGCTTGGAGGGTTGCATTCAGTTGTTATGGATGTTTGCCTATTCAGTTTTTATGGACGTTTTAACTCGTCATCATTCTTGATGCTAATTGCTCTTTTTGGAATAGCCACAGCTGCTTTGAACAGACAACTGCGTTCATGTGGACCCATTTTAATTCTGCAAATCACACATAATGTGCATTGAGCAGATAATTGGGTTGTCTGGACTTGTTTTCCCCCTCTTGTACAGTACTAGAAAACAGTGCTCCTTTTTTTGCAGTTAAAAGAAAGGGTTGAAAGGCATCCTCCAGGAGCGTGTGACATGAAGCAAGCACGACTGATGTGTCTACCTGGAGGTGCAGTTTCTCCTGAAACCGGGAGAGAAAACCAGAAGCCATATGAATCAGGCGACATTCAGTATCCCCAAACACTCACTTCTGTTACATCTGCTCGGTTTAATGGGTTGCCTGCCCAAGTCCATCAAATAAGTGACACGAATGATACTGCGATGGTTCCACAAGAGAGCAGGGTTGAAACCTTCAACAATACCAAAGAGTTTCCAGCAGTGCAGCAGAGGACCAATGGTGGGATGACGGGGCATTGTTCAAGTTCAGAAGATCATGATCGGAGGGAAACAGAAAGGTTCCAAATAAACCTGCACGGTCTGAACATGAGAGGTTCCAGTTCACCCAATAATCAAGTTGAAGCGGAGTGGATAGAACAGTATGAACCTGGTGTATACCTAACCCTAGTTTCTCTTCGTGATGGAACCAAAGAGCTGAAAAGAGTGCGGTTCAGGTAACCAAGATTTGCAATCCATAAGAGCTGCTATTTTTTTCTCTCTCCCTTGAATAACCACATATTCTGATATGTAAGTACTGCTTGCAGCCGGAGAAGGTTTGGAGAACATCAAGCGGAATCATGGTGGAATGACAACCGTGAAAAAGTGTACGACAAGTTCAACATGCGAGGAACTGATCGGATCTCTTCAGTAATGACAGTTTAGTGTTGCACCTGCATGAAGCTAGATGTCCAAACGGCGCACCTAGTGCATGTAGCATATCTCATCATTCGGAAGGCGGAATTGGAATTTAAAGCCATCGATGCGTATCACTAAGCTTGCTGGCCAATGTGCTGTACCGTCTTACGTACCTATTTCTGTGTTCTCTCCCTGTATTCTTGTTGTATAGGAGAATCATGATTCATGTGACACATGATGGGAGCAGCGTTGTGTTATTGCTCTGTTGGTCAAGATACAAGGCTATATGTATGTATATTCCTGGGATTAATGGATGAGCAAAAGCTCTTTCATCTTGCGTGCGATTACCTAAATGAGATGGATCCCTCTCTTAAGTTTCACATCATGTTTTGTTTTGAGTCTCTCTCTTTGAAGTAGATAGATCGATGGTAGAGAGCATACGAAATGGGCCAGGGTCTCCAGCTGAGAAGCTGGTGGCTCTGTGACGCTGGTAGGATTCCTTGTCGTCTGCTGGTAATCTGAACTGAATGTTAGGACGTGGACAATAGGCGTAAGCCCGGTGTCCGTTGTCATGGGATCGCGTACGACAGAGGACGAGGGAATCACGTGAAGACAACGCCGCACAAGTGTAAGCGGCGAAGCAATAGGCTACTGAAGGGCCAAGACTAGAACGTAATCTGATAAGCTTCGAATTTGCTTTTTCCATGAGGTACGTGGTGTCTATCACATCAGATCAAAGTGGGTCGGCGAAGGCTGACGCGAGTCCTTCTCTGAGCACCACCAGTAGCAGTAACTCACGATCCAATTTGAAAGGGAGTCTCATCCGAGGCGCTTAGTGCTAGCTAGCTAGTAAAGTTTTATCTATCGGGTAAGGATGACGTACGATTCCTTCCTTAATTGATCCTGCTAATTGCTACTGTATTCCTCCTCCTCTTATCTGCACTGCTGGACTTCACCGCCGCGCCGATGCTGGCCGGTCGAGGGAACTTTGTTCGCGTAGACGAGTTTGACGACCTCTTCTCCGCGTCAGCGTAATCGCAGGGGCTTTTGGGTTCTAGCATTTTACTGGGTCTTTCTATACAGAATTCCTACGTCTTCTCTGTAAAAAACTATCATATTCTAAAAATTTATTTACAACTCTATTATACATAAATTACAGTAAATTATTTATGTAATTTTGGTTCTTAGTCACTGTAATTATTCTTAAAAGTCTTAATAACTCATATTGCCATGACATGATTCAAAATCTCACATATACTTGAGAGATTGAGAAAAAACAAAGACAAAAAAAAAATACAACTCCATTATATATAAATTACAGTAAATTATTTATGTAATTTTGGTTCCTGGCCACTGTAATTATTCTTGAAAGTCTTAATAACTCATATTTCCGTCACATGATTCAAAATCTCACATGTATTTTGAGATGTTGAGCAAAAACAAAAAAAAAAGCAACAAAATACGACAATGTGGTGAATCCGTTATGTTCTTCATATGTACTTTGAGAGGTTGAGCAAAAACAAAGACAAAAAATAAAATTATATACTAACAAAATACGGTAATGTGGTGAACCCATTATGTTCTTCACATGTACTTTGAGAGGTTGAGCAAAAACAAAGACATAAAATAAAATTACATATAAACAAAATAAGGCAATGTGGTGAACCCGTTATGTTCTGTGGTGAGGTAGCTCGGCGCCGACCATCCGGACCTGGACACGGCCAAGGTCTCCCTCGGCGTCCTCGACGTCATCTCTCAGGTACGTCCGGGCGTACAAGCTACAAAAATGCCTTTGCACTTCGTACTCGTTGGTCGAGGTGGTTGTACCTGTACAGTTCGTTACTTTGGGATGCATCCATCCATCCATCGATCTATGCGTGCATATATGTACTGTAAAATATTAAGATGAATGAACAACACATCAACAACACAAATCTTATAGCACATCTAACGAACAAAAAAGTAACAGCTTTTTCATCAAAAAACTGTCAGAAGTTAAGTAGCAATTCCCCAATTTATTTTACCATAATCTTGGTTCTACTAGCAAGGATCCTCGTCTTCTTGGCTAAAAACGCAAGGAAATGCCGTCCTCGCGATGGAGCTAACGGTGCCGTGCGGGCCACCGATGTAGCTCTAGAGGACAAAATCGACAACGCTCGTGGCCACGGTGCCTGTCGGACCCGGATTTTGCAATCCAGAATCCTCTGTGAACAATACTGCGCTATTCCCTGGATCAGTAGATAGCGCTCACAGAATACATCACAGAATCATTTCATACATATCGTAGACCAAATCATACATTAATTAAACAATATCAGAGTTTACATAGACCGCATCGGGTCAAGTTTTACAGTAGGGCCGAACAAGACCAAATGATTACATTACATAAAAGCGAAAGCGGTAGCGAAAGCAAAAGAGGTAGAACACATCTTTCCACAGGCAAGCGACTGGGGAAACTAATGTATGACCGATATTGTCCAAAGACTTGGGTAATATTGGTAGTACACGAGTACCGACGGAGTCAGCTAGACTGGGGCAAGGCTAGAACAACTACAGACTAAACTACTCTTTATCAGCTCCTTGGCCTTCAATGTCTGGATCCTCGTAGTATGCATAATGACCTTGATACACGAGCTCTGAAGGGTTTTGAGGGGAGCAAGAGTGAGCACAACTTCCGTGCTCGTGAGCCAATACACAATGCAATATTTATATATGTAAGGCTTTATCAAGGATGGCTTGGGTTCTTTTATTTGCTAAAGCAACATTTTCAATTATCATAGGTAGCAATTCCTATCACTTAGTATTTTAACCAAAAATGCATTTTATTAAATAGAATAATTGCGCAATATTAATAACAGCAGAGGTTACCTCCACCTTATGCTTAGTTTTAATTGAGGTTACATCCACCTTATTAACATCACCGTGATACATCCATCTAGAGAAATCCAAATTCAAGGCTAGGTGAGCTCGACAAGTTTTTCATCCCGTCCATGAAGTTTTATGAATAGAACTAACTCTTGTAAGTTCCCATGCCTGCCCTTGACTATGGGTACAATTGTTCGAACAGTTTATACTCTGTAGAGGTTGTACAACTTTACCCACAAGAGACAATCATCTTGATATGTACACACGTTTCCTTAGACATGTGAATCAAGGGGAGATCGCCACAAGGCCTTTACAATGCATCCCCCAACATTATTTACACCCGCTAAGGTTTCATCTGAGAAGGGTTACGCTCCCACACCTGTGTCAACCCTTGCCCAGACCCCCTCTTGCGCCTTCACGACTTATGCCCACACAGGTGCATAAGCGGTGCACCCTAACCCGTAGCCACAAAGGCTTATGGCGTCGCGGGTCATCTAGCTAGTGCGACCCGTACTGATGGATACAAATTATTTAGCTAGGTCAACACCACTATAGACTTGTGGTTGTACTGTTTTACATTGGGAGGTCATCATAGGATTAAGTCCTTAGGGTTATCTGGGCTAATCATACCACGTTCCCATCATTCCACATACTAACATTTCTTTGGGCTACATCAGCACCCACCACCATCATACCATCTGCCCAGATGTGGCAATAGTAAGTTATTAGGGTTTTGAGAAGGGAAAACCATATTATCTTAAATACGTTAGTCATTTGGCCATAATGACTGCCCAAAACAAGTTCATGAGTTTAAAGATGATGATTGGGGTAAAAAAAATAACCCGGTACTTAAGTAAGACTAGCATGACGCTTAAGTACGACTATAGCTAGTAAGTTACCACATAATTATCTTGGGTGACAAGGATTAAGTGATTCAAGTGTCAAGGATGGTATAATAATTTATTATTTGTCAAGTTGGTATTTAACTACCTTAAGGGTTTGACACACATTTGCATAATGAATTTAGCATGCAATTTTATTTTATTTAAAAGAATATAAATTTGCATAAAATGTAGGTTCAATATAATCAAAGTATTGACTCGCCTAGGTCTAAGGCAAGAGTGTCTTGGTATTCTTGATCTTGACCAATCTAGGGTTCTCCCGCATTCTCGAACTCTACTCGGACGGTCGTGCTGGAAAAAGAAACAACAGACTGAAAAAACACATAAGTACAAGGGAAATAACAAAAGAACTCCAAAATAAACAAAACCTCTACCATAAGCAATATCTTGAATTTAGACAAATTTAGAAATAAATTTAATAATTTTTGGAGTTAAAACGGAGAAGATCGGGATGTTCGAAGTTTGTGTTGGAAATAAAAACCAGAAAATAAAAAGGGGAGAGCGAAAATCTTTCGCTGACATGAGGGGTCCACTGAATAGTGGCCTCCTCCATGTGTACAGTGCATGGACAGGAGGTCAACATGCATTGTGCATGTGGTCCACGGGTCTACTGAGGCTTTGACCGCCATTTAAAAAGGCTCGGGCCCACCTATCAATGTGTGGATATCATAGGGATATTCTCATGATCTTAGGATGATGGTACAATTGGCAATGGCGTTGAAAGTTTGTCGAATCATGCATTTTCGTGAAGTTCAAGCTATTTGTCGAGCAAGTGGCGGTCTGACCGACCTGTGGTGGTCGACGACCCATAAAAGGCGAGACCGACTTTGGGAAATCGGTCAAACCGGCCATAATGAGATGTTGGTTTTTGGAGCTGGACCAAAAATAGAGGGTGTAGGCAAGAGAGTAGATTCTACTACACTTGGTCTCAAAATTTTTGGAGCTTCCAGATAAAAGTTCTATTGGTTTGAAAATTCCAAGAGGTTTGGATTTCGGGAAGGAAATTTTGGCTAAGTCAGTTAGGCGGTCGGGCCAAACAGCAGCGTGTCGAGCCGACCGAGGCGGTCGAGCCGCCAAAGTGGCGGTCTGACCGGTTTTGGTTTGTTCATCGGCCAACTCGGTGGCGATGATTGCTTGGTTAGGTCATATTCATGGATTTCATGGCATATGTGTTGCATGATGCATGTTTTGAATAACGTGGGTTAAGTTGTGAAGAACTTGTTCCCGGAATCGATTTCTTTGTCTATTATTGTGCAGGCTGCTTGGAGGTCAATGACGGTCAACGGCGAAGATGATCGGGACTAAGCTTGGAGAGCTGAGGTTCAGAATGATCGGGGATGCCGGGTGAGGTCAATGGAGTCAGGCATGGCACAAGAGGGACAAAGGTGACCGAACGGGCAGTTCGGTGCGACGGGTTGGATCAAGCAACGTGGGGGTCGGTGTAAGTGCCATGATGGTTTCGGTGGGAACCAGATGGGAGAGACTTGCCGACATGATGAGAGCCGCTGGATCAACCTACACGTGGCGAAGCATGGGAGGTGTTTCACGAAGATGGGACTCGATCTTCGAAAAAGATCGAGAAGGGGTATTTCGGTAATTTTACCAAATACCGCCTTGGTGACCTTTTGCCAACCCTCGGCGCAAGACGGTGCGTGGAGAAGTGGATTAGGTCAAGAGGAGATGAAGACGACGCTTTGAAATACGTGTGTGTGTGACCCGTTTGTGTTGGGCCTTAACGGGAGCCCATTAGGGTTAATGCTTCTAGAAGGTCTAAGCCTCCACTATAAATAGAGGAGGGAAGTGGCTGCACCTCCTTCAACCCTTTCATTACATTGTAAACCCTAGTTTTGCTTTTGTGCTTAGGGAAGGATAGTTGGAGGTTAGGGTTCTAGAGAATTGGATTTGATTTCGTGCTCATGTATTGAGTCTTTGTTCTTCATTGATGGAGTGGCTGTAAACAAATACCATATCAAATCAATCCAAAGAAAGTTCTCTCAAAGATGAGTTCATTTGCTTTCTTTCTTTCTATTTGGTGATTTTGAGTCTTTCTTTGATCCGCGGGTTTTTGCTTGGTTTCTTTCCTTGATTTAACTTGCTGTGACATGTGGGAACCCATTTAGGATCATCTTGATCATCAATCACCCACGAGCAAGTCTTTAGATCATATTTCGATTTTGACTCGGTTTTTGAGCACTTTTCGTTCAAACTGAAAAAGATAGGAATTTTGGCATGGATCTATGCGATCTTTGATTGGAATAGGTTCCCAATATCTTAGAGAAGGTGTGTCTCAAATTTGGTAAGGTTTGGCCTTACGAATCAAAAGTTAGATCGATTTGAGTTTTGGTTTTCAGGCTGATTTCACTGTTCATTGGCATGGAGGTCTGACCGCCATGTATTGAGACGTCAAACCGATTTCCAAAGGTCAGACCGATTTCTAGTTGGAGGTCAGACCACCCAACTCATTTAGGTTTTGAGTTTTTATGTTTTTGGTCTATTTGCTTCGAGGTTTTGATTGCATTCAATACAAGTCTTCCACTGTGCTTGTATATTGATCTTCATAGCTTTTATAGCTATTGGAGTGAAAATCGTATTGAATTCGATCAAGGTGAAAAAGAGATCGTGCTCCTATTCGCCCCCCCTCTAGTCGCCTTTTCGGTCCAACACAATGAAAGTAGACTGTTGTAATTAACTGACAAACATTTACATCTAAGCCATAAGGACAGTGATTCTGATGATTAAATGTGCTTACAGGAGTTAAGCATGACATTAAATTACTAGGTCTATATGTCAAAGATTAGCTGCAGTTAAAGCATTGATTTGGCCCTTAAGACCAAGATTTGGTGCTTTAGCTTATGGGTCCATGCGACACTCTCACAAAGAAACATTTAACCATACATTAACTCATAGCTTAAGCATTGAATAATCCCTAAGGACCAAGATCTGGTTAAATAAGTGATGATGCACAATGGCTTGGTCTGAAGTTCATACAACAGAGGAAGGCCATGGGATGTGCGGCTCCGGCTCGGGCACGGGCTCGAGCTTGCCGGCGGCGGGGTGAGGCGCGACGGCGCCGGGCAAGGCCGACACGGGGCACCAAGAGGACAGCGGCCATGGGGACACCGACGATGGGGCGAGCGACACAGTGGAGCAGCGGCACGGGGCAGAAAGGTGGCGATGGGCGCTCAGGCCTTGTGCGGTGCCGGCAGTGGGGAGGCACAGGGAGGAGGAGGGCGCACGCACGGGCTGCGCCCGGGGGTAGGGTGGTTGGCGGTGGGGTTAGGAAAGCCTGGGGGTGGCCGTAGTAGCGGGGCAGCGGCGACCGGGGGCGGAGGAGGAAGAGTGGTGGCGATGGCCCTTCTCGGCGGTGGGGAGGAAAAGGAGAGGTGGGGGAGGACTTCCTCGGTGCTTTGGGTGCGTGGTGACGGGGGTGGTGCGGCCGAAGATGGACCGAGGCGGTGGGTCGGTGGAGAGGGCACGACGGCGGGCGCTGGTTGCTGGCGCGAAGCAGCGCGAGTGGCGGCGGTGGCGGCGCTCCTCGGAGGCGAGGAAGAAGAGGGGAAGTGGGGGAATGAGGGGAGGGGGTTGAGGGCACACGGTGACAGGGTCACCAAGGGGAGAGGCTCACCGGAGTGCTGGCTTGACGTCGGTGGCGCACGGGCGAGAGGGAGCTTGGCTCCGGCTTTTCTCGGTGGCGGTGAAGAGAAATGTTGGGGGAAGGGGGAGAAGGGAGAAGCACCAGGCTCTTATAGCCATGAGGGAGGTGAGGCCCGGGGGAGGAGCGGGCTGGGGGAGACATGGCTTGAGCGGCAGCGTAGGACACGGGAGCGCGTGCACCATGAGGAGCACGTGCGGCAGAGCAGCAAGGGAGCGGCCAGGGTCTGCTGGGCTGGACCGAAGGAAAGACAAGGGGAAAGAGAGAGTGGTCTGAGGAAAAATGGGCTAGGCCCGGGAGAGGATTTGAAGAAATTTTGATTTGCATTTTGAAATCAAACCGAATTTTCAAATCTTTGACAAAAACTGAGAACAAGTTGTTACAAAGCCTCCGTTTCGTCTTCCGTGTGAGAGGAGAGGTGTGCTTAGGAAGCCGTGCGTGCGGGGGTTTGTATGACGCGCACGTCTAGAAAGTTAAGCCACAGCCGAGCCTCACGCGTGGTTCCCAATGCCGCGACGTACCGGTGCCGCCTGCGTGGTTCGTTCATTTTGAGAGTTGCACTCGCATGTGAGGGGATTTGATGCTTGCCACGATGGGATGCGATGCGAGCCGGCCGGTGCGCGTCACACTCAGGGGCGAATCCACCGAGGGTTTCATCAGGCTGAAGCCCATCCTCCATCGACGGCCGGAACACCCCCTCCCCTCGCGGCCTCAGCTCGCCCGCGCGTCGCACTCGAGCTCCACCGCCTCCGCCTCACGCCACCCGACACACACACACCTACCCGCCGCTCCTCCAGGCCTGCGCACGCCTCCTCGCGCTCTGCGATGACGAGCGCGCCCACGTCGAGGCTGCCAAGAATGGCCTCGCCACCCTCGTCTTCGTCCAGAACTCACTCATCCACCTCTACGGCGTGTGCGGCCTGTTCGAGAGCGCACACAGGATGTTCGACGAAATACCGACGCTGCCAACGAGGATGTAAGGAAGGTATTTGAGGAGATGGGGGTGGGAAGGACCGTTGTCTCGTGGACGTCACTGATCATGGGGTTGGTAGAATGGCATTGAATGGGTTTGGGAAGGATGCATTTGAGCTGTTCGGTGTGATGGAGAGGGAGAAGCTTGTTCCAACTGAAATCACTATGGTAGGGATGTTGTATGCTTGTAGCCACTACGGGTTGGTTGACGATGGGTTTAGATATTTTGATCGGATAAAGGTGGAGTACGGCATTGCACCGAGGATTGAGCATCTTGGATGTATGGTGGATCTGTTGGGGGAGAGCTGGGAGAGTTGAGAAAGCTTACGATTATATCATCGTCATGCCAATGGATGTAACATCCCAAATTTCCTAAGATTTTGAAAATTTTGAAAACTTTAAAAATTAACTATTTGGTTTTATTAATTCGCTAAAGCTTAATTTGTAATTTAGAATTTTAAAACAATTTAATTTGAATTAATTAAAACTTCAACTAATTCAAGTTGGTTTAATTGAGTTTTGTTGGATTTTAAAATTGGTTTTTTCCTTTTGCCCTAAGTTAAAAATAATTATTTGCAAAAATTAAAAAGCAAAAGTTAAGCTGACAATATTTTTACTAAGTTCTAAATAATTCAAGAGATTTTTGTGCATTTTTCTTGAATTTTTGGACGGCTTTAGCTACTTTCTAAAAAGGTTTTTGCTTTTTCGGTATTTTCTAAATTTGAAAATCCTTTAAAATCCCTCCTATTCACTTTGGGCCGAATTTCTTCGGCCCGTTTCCTGTTTTCGCTCGCTCGGACCAGCGCGCCGGCCTGCTTCCGCAGCCACGCCTCCCCTTCCTCGTAGGTCGTCCGATCTAAATCGGACGACTGTCGAAGTGCCGCGCCACCCGATCCTTGTGACTGTCTGATCTAAATCGAACGGCTCGCATCCTCCACACTTTTCCCGTTCGCTTCGTCTCGTTGGCCGTGGGTCCCTTTGTCGACCACGCGCCTCATACGTCGTCTTCCTCGCCACGCCATCGCCACGCCGCTTCGCGTCGAGCTATCTTGTAGCTGCTTGCGCGTTCTGCCTCGCTTCGCCTCCCTCCCGTTGACACAGTCCCCTCTGGTGCGCACATTCAATGCGGTGTGCTCCACCGCACCCGCTGCCACCACGCTCCCCCCTCTTGTCGTCCCCTCCGCGCGGAATCCGCGGAGCAAGCAACTCCGGTAGAGCCCTCGTGCGCTCCTGCCCGTTGAGTCGCCCCTTTGCTCATCCCCGCCGCCTATAAAAGCGCGCCTCGTGTGCCTCTCCCTCTCCTCTCTCTTTCCCCTCACCTCACTTCCCCTCTCTCCCTCAGAGCTCGTCGTATTTTGAGCTCCAACCGCCACCGCCGAGCTTTGCTCCGCCGCACCCGCCGCCGTCGTCGAGCCTCCTCCAGCGCCGTCGACCTAGCCGCCGGCATCGCCTCATCGCGGCGCACTTGGTGCGCACTCTCACTCCGCCCGGAGACCACCGGAACCTCGTCGCCGCCTTCGAGCCGCCGCCTCCGCCGCTCTTTGTCTTCACCGCCGGCCTCCCCTTGCCGTCGCATCCTCGAAACCATGAGCACCCGCCGCTGCTCTCCGCCCTCTCGCGTTGGGCTCGCGTCGCAAGACGGCGCGCAGCGGCGGCTACCACAGCATGTGACCCGAAGCGTCGCCGCCGTCGTCTTGGCGTGGCGGTGCACTGGCGCCCGTCGACCCTCTGGCTGATGTGGTTACCCGTCGGCAAGCCCACGTGGCTTTTCTCAATTTTCCTTTAGAAAAATAAATTGGAAAATCAGGAAAATTCCATATTTCATCATTTTATGCTATTTCAAACTTCTGAAGGCCATAACTTTCTCATTCGGACTCCGGTTTGAGTGATTCAAATTTCTAAATTCATATAAATTCATTATCTTCCTATTAATATTTATTTGGTATTTATTTGAATTTTATTTGGAGTTGTTTTATTTATTTAGCCTTGTTGGCACGTATAGATTCCGGTGTTTCGGACAAATTCGTGGACCCGACGACCGAAGCACATCAACTCTTCAACGAAGGCAAGTCATAGACTTTTGATCATATTGAACCCTTTTTATAAAAAGTATATTGTTTGATATAAACATACATTGCTAATTTTATAATAAATTGTTTCGACATTAGTTAATTACCTAATTGCCATTATACCTCCTTGATAAATTATGAATGACATGTATCCTTGAATGACATAAATCCTTGGACACCATAGGATGGTTAATTACTAGTTGGACATCATTGTACTACCAACCTGGGTATCGTATTATGCTTAGCCAATGCTCTAGTTATACGATAGATTCATGATCACATACTCAAAGAATGATTGAATTTGACTAAAGAAAATATGAAACTGTGGCGGAGCCACTATTAATAAAAGATGTTGTGCCATAACTAGGGTGGTCATTTGGCCGGGTTGAACTGAAAATGATTCATGCTCGGACGAGTGGGTGGTGGAAAAGGTGGTTGCGTAAGCACATTTGGAATGCGGAAAGTCTCGTCTGAGTAGCCAACTAAGGACTTAACCTTGAACCATTGATCTGGGCCATATCGTACAACCACATGTCTAGACTGGGATAGACCTGGCCGACTAATTAGCAATGTTTTGGTTCGGCTCTGTTTTGGTTGGGAACGGCTCAAGAGGGGGCCCGTAACGGTAACCCCTTAGCGAGCAGAACCGAGTTAAAACAGAACTTTGTAAAAGCCTTGTCACGTGCTCTAGACTACTTACCTAAGGTAGTGAGCAGTTGTATTGACGGATGCCAAACAAACTAGAGAAGTCGTGTTTTGTGGGTAAAATTGTACAACCTCTGCAGAGTGTAAAACTATTCGAATAGCCGTGTCCCCGGTTATGGACATGCCTGGTGATTTCACGTAAGGGGTAGATTTTCTTGAAAAGTTGGAATGGGTTGGATGGATCTGTGTAGTTGATATGGGTTGATGATTGGGAAGTGAACATGGTGTTCACTATTTGTTTCTAAGAAACTGGATTACTTATGTATTAATCTTTTAAATTATGCTTTTCAAGCTAATTACTGTATTTACTGTCAATACTGCTTTCTGCAAAATAACCATAAAGCTATCCTTGTCAAGCCTTGCATGAATACTATTTGCATATATTTCTCTATGACTCGCTGAGTACATTCAAAGTACTCACGATTTTTTGCCTTCTGGTGGATCAGTCGCTGAAGAAGAACCAAGGAATATAGGAAATCTAAGATGAGGAATACTTTGAAGACCATGTGAACTAGGACACGTTCTCCACTCGATTGCCTGTGGGCATGTCGGATAGCTTCCACAAGTTTGTTTATTTTTCGCTGCAGGTTTACTCTGTTATCTTCGGGAAGATATCGTGTGCACATGAGGCAAACGGTGGACATATGCACATAAAGAATCCTGGCCTTCCGTGATTTAAATCCACGGCGGATCGATCGATCGCTGTCACATGAGCTCATGGCGAAGGCCCCAATGATCGATTTGCAAAAACACTCGCTTCACGGGTTCTTTCGCACCCCCAACTCCATTCCCCTTCCTTCTCCATTCCCCTTCCTCCTCGAAGAGCTAGGGTTGGGAGCTCCCAGTCTGGCCGCCCGCCGCCCAAAGACCTAGCCCGCCGGAGCCCCACACGCCCGAATCCCCATTCTCCACCACGCTCTTCCCTGCGTTCCACCCAGTCCCCTCCCTGCGCCTCATTCCTCCTTGCTGCCGCCCAGATCCACGTCGCCCTGGCCCGCTGCCTCAGAGGAGGTGCCTTCGTCATGCGTCGCCGCCCGTCAGGAGGTGCCTTCGTCGCGCCTCCCCTGCGCGCCGCCGAGCTCCATTCCCATTCTTCCTCCACGAGCTAGGGTTGGGATCTCCTGCACCGCGCGCCCCCTCCATTGGTAATTTGTCGCACCATGGAGAAGACGAACTCCGAGTCATCATCGACGGCGACAGCGCCCAGCGGTGGCCTCCCTCTCGTGCCGTGCCCAAAGTGCCACGCGCAGATGATCTGGGCCGTCTCCGGGAGCTCCAAGAATCAAGGAAAAGAGTACTTCAAATGCCCTAGAAACGACGGGGTAAGAAACTCCCTTTGATGTTGAAATTGCTGTTTAGGGTTAGGGTTTAGGGGTTGGTATTGCCGTGCGGTTTAATCATTTTGGTTTGTCCAGATGTATACGCGGACCTGCGACACATTCATGTGGAAAGATCAGTACATGAGTTATTTGAGTCGGTTGCATCTGGTGGAACAGCACAGAGGGGATCATTCGCCCACCAAGCAGAGAAGGGATCATTCGGCTGTGATAGTGGACCACCGTGTATTGGATCATTTAGATGCGATGAAGACCTCTCTGGACCAGATGAAGACCTCTCTGGACCAGATCAACAACTCAGTGAGGAAATCCAGTGATGGAGATGAAAAGCTAAAAATGGTTCTAGTTGCAATTTTATTCTTGTTGTTAGGAATTTGCATTGAAAAGATTGTCAACTGACATTTTGATTTTGGTAACAAGTATTTTGTAATGTAATATGAAATCTGTCTGGATGAATGGATTCAATTATGATTTTGTTAACAAGTATTTTGTAATGTAATCTGATTGAATGAGGAGGGGTGATCAACAGCTTTGAATCACCTTGTGGGTAACCAACAGATCAATGCATCCTTGTGATATGTGCTCTGTGTTGTCTGATTGAATGAGAAGATGGCATGCTGATATTACATATTGCTTCATATTGCTTCCTTGTGCTCTGTGCTGTGTAACAATGCATCCTGGAAGCTGGCATGTGCTCTGTGCTCTGTGCTGTGTAACAATGCATCCTGGAAGCTGGCATGTGCTCTGTGCTTGGAAGCTAAGTTTCAGAATCCTGGAACTAATGCTGATTTGTAGATTAGCTGAATTCAGTGCACTTGAATGCTCCCCTTGAATGCTCCAGGATGTTGAATTCAGAATCCTGGAACCAACTGCCAATTCCTGGAGCATGCAGTGCCTGGAAGCATTCAGTACTTGAAGAAGCACCATCACAGCGACCAGCACTTGAAGAAGCACCATCGCATCAGGCCCAAACGTCCCAGCTCCATTACCTTGGCATCCAGTTATCCAACCTAGGAGCTGCAAAATCACACTTCTCCTTTTCCTAGCTCCATTACCTTGGCAGAGAACCAAAAGCACGTCCAATATAACACATTGGAAGCAAACTCTACAAATTACCACACCAATGGGCAAATTCCTATCTCCCCCTTCACGTTGGATTGTCAACTGCAGTTCTGTATTCCAAAGTCCAAACACAGCCAAAAAAAAACATAAAAGCTATCAAACTGATAATTAAAAGACTCACTGCAATACTTTACATAATGTATCCTTTCTTTCCCCTTTTCGAAATTAAAAGTTACAAATCGAAGGCCATGGTGAACCGTAGACCTGGTACCATGATCCGTTACAACTTACAACAAGCATTATTATGGATTGTGTACAGGCATCACCATTGCCTGTTGGCACGGCAATACAGATATTCCCCATTCACCCTTCCGCTCGCTAAATTAGTGTAGTCCCCCATCGGCTGTGAAAAACCATTTGAGCTAACTGGCCATTTGCCGACCAAAAGGCTGTCAACAAAAGTAGTATAGCTTCCAAAGTTGAGAATCTGCAATCTGAGAATTTCAGGAACATCTCCATATGAATTTTCTCCTGGAATCTGCATGCATCTTCGAAACCAGAATTTCAGGAGCACAAATTACTTTCAGGAGTTGAGAATCTGCAATCTGAGAATTTCAGGAGCACAAATAACATCTCCATATGAATTTTCTCCTGGAATCTGCATGCATCTTCCAAACCAGAATTTCATTACATCAAAGTTAAAAACAAATACATACAATAACTCCATTCTGTCCAGAATTTCATTACATGGAAGTTAAAAACAAATACACAGGACATATCCATTCTGTCCAGAATTGACATATCACTTGATACATTTGCATGACATACATCGAACTAAAACAGAACATGATACATTTCCTTTGCAGCCACCAACAAAGCCACCTCCTACAAATATGAATACTGACAGTGAGTACTTAAACAAAAAAAATGGAATGCTAGACAGTGAGTACAAGTCATACCAGAAATTATTTTGCTTGCTTCCTTAAAGGGCAGTTGCGGCTGTCGTGGGTGCCGATTTCATTGCATGTCCTACACATGCGAACGGCCTTTCCCTTAGACTTCTTCTGCTTGCTCTCCCCAGGTCGAATTCTCTTGCATTTCCCTCTAGTGAGATTGTCTGTTGGTGGCAATATATTGATCTGATCAGGGATGCCACACCCAAGATACGCTTCAACCTCCTCCACTCTACTTTGCTGCTGGGAAGGAATTTCCTGATTTATCTCATGCATAAACTTTTTAAGTTTCCCTCTAACATTGTGCATGTAAGGAAGTGAAGGACTAGCTCGATGTATCAAATCTTCCAAGTCCTTTCGCATCTCAGAAGCCAACTTTTTTAATTTCTTCCTCTACGGGATCTTTCGGCTTCTCCTCGAGGACATTGCCATTCTCATCAAATACAACCTCCCTCTTGCAGTTAGCAGTCCACCTTTTCAAAACATAATGACTAGGAAGCTCATTCAGCAATGCACCTCGTAAAACAAGGATAATGTGGCGGCACGGAATTCCATGAGTGACAAACAACATGCACGAGCACTGCGCAATCATGGTGTCAGTGTCACATGTGACTTTTCTAACCTTCTTGCCATCCTCATTCACCGCTGTTACTTTAAGATCGCATACTTGTGCTGTGCTCTCAACAACACAGTTGTCCCTAGCAGCAATAACCTCCTTCTGAAACTTTGCGAACACCTTATGTGTGAAAACTTCGCTCCCATGCAACTCTATTGGCCATGGTGTCTTCAACTGAGGCTTCGTGTGAAAGGTGGCATTGTCTTCTCTTAGCTCCTTTTCTCTTTGTTCGTCGACCGCAGTGTCGAAGCGGATCCAGAACTCAATCAAAGCATGTTTGTAACCTATAAATCGATTGAAAAAAGAATTGGCACTCTCAGACCTTGAAGTTGTTCTAAGGATTCCTACCAGGGGTATGTCCATAAAATAAGCCGGTACCCAAGATGCCCTAATACTATAACGACCAGCCAACCACTCATTATCTTCCAAATGGAACTCTGAAATCATATTAGCCCACTGCGACTCGAATTCTTCTCGAGTTTCGAGGATACACACATGAATTGACACGATTGTAAAAGATTCTTGCTATCCTCAACCGCCTAATCTTTGTTGGGAGTTTGTTCAATATGTGCCACATGCATAATCATGCGTTGTATTAGGAATACATCTTGAATTGCCTTCTTCATGGCTGCATCTTCATCGCTTATTATAAGCCTAGGTGCAACATCTCCCATACATCTTAAGAACGCATTTTAACAACCATTTGAACGTTTCAATCGTCTCGATCGAGCAAAGAATGCACCCGAATAGAACACATCCCCATGGTTATTCACTCCCATGAATGGTCCAAATATCATGTCATATTGGTTTGTATTATATGTTGTATCAAATGAGAGCAACTCCCCAAAATGAACATAATTCTTTCTGCTGGTTGCATCCGCCCAAAACACATGGACCAACCTACCCTTGCCGTCAATGACATAGTCAAAATAAAATGCAGCATTGTTTTCGTTCCTTCTAGCTAGATTATCAAGGAACATCTGAGCATCTGATGACTTTATACTCTCTCTCAAAGTGCGGTGATAATTTTGCAAATCCCTCCTTGTGCATCCAACATTCTGAAACCCACCCTCACTAACATGAAGATATCTAAATGCCCCAGATGTCCCAATGCTACCTTGATGGCATGCAAACAATGTCGTCTTAGCCTTCTCATTTACTTGTCTATTAGAACGTATCAAGTGTTGCTTACTAGGTGAGACAAAACCATGATTATGCACTTCCACAAATGTCTCTAACCTGAAATTATTGTCTTTAGTCCGTTTGATACCAAACATGGCCTCACACCCACACCTAGTCAATTTAGACTCATACGACCTCTTCATTTTGACCTCCAACTTGTCATTACCTTTTTCTTCCTTCCAACCACGTCTAGCACAATAATACCACCTCCATTGCACAGCACCGTTTGCGATCGTCCGTTGTCCAATACGAACGGAGAAGCCGGCAACATGCGCATATGCTTTGTAAAACTCGAGGGCTGCATCCTCATCTTCAAAAATCATGCCCACGGCAGCGCCAGTTGTCATTAACTACGGTGTGGACGATTTAACCTCGCAGCGGTTTCGATGAGTTAGCATGACATCGACATTACTCATTGAAATTTAAAAATTTCAAATCACCATACACTCACACAGAACGGAATGCTCGCCGCCTTCTGTGGTGTTTTACACAAACTACTCGCAACGAGAGAGTGAGCATCGACCATTTCGGGACATGGCAACGCTAGTGGGCGTACGGAGCTACTCACATCTTCCGTGGAATCCATACGGCACTTGGACTGCTGCAACCGAAAGAAGAATGGATCAATTACCACAACAGCCCTCCACTATTTCATCCCATCTCAACTGATTCCAACAAATAACCAAAATGCAATTAAAGCTCACCTCGGCGCAGGAGCTCTGGAGGGTGGCGCGGCGAGGCAGGAGGGCGCCGCGGCGAGGCAGGAGGCTCCCCCAACAGATCCAGTGGAGGAGAATGGGGGGCGGGGGACTCGGGGGCTCGGGACTGCGGAGAATGGAGGAGAATGAGGAGAATGGCGAGCACTGGTGGCGCGCAGTGAGGAGGACAGTACTGCAGGCAACCAAAGGAGGAGAATGGGGGGCGGGGGACTCGGGGGGTCGGGACTGCGGAGAAGATGCAGGAGCTCCCCAAACCCACAGACGGCGTGGAGGAGAATGGGAGGGCGGCGCGGGCGAGACCACGACGCGCCTGGGCGAGCACAGGCCTTGATGAGGACCAGGCGAGGACTGTGGCAACCCTACCTAGCTGGTGCGGGCGGGAGAGAAGATTATTTACATGCAGCGGGTGTTTTTGCAAATCGGTCATTGAGCGCTTCATGAGTCACAGGACGACGCGATCGATCCGCCGTGGATTTCTGGCCATCCTGAAGGCAGATTCTTTATGTGCATATGTCCACCGTTTGCCTCATGTGCACACGATATCTTCCCGTTATCTTCAGCCCTGCGTGGCAACATTTGTAAAACTTGGCCATAAGGTCCTTTTTGCTATTAAATATTAATTTGTCTGCTTCATGTATAGTTTGGTGTACGGTTTTTGATACACCAATGTTGTAACTGTGTGCACTAGCTACTGATCCAGAGAATAGTGCAGATATACACAGAGGGTCCTGGATTCGGAGATCTAGGGTCCCAACAATGGAGCCCAACGCCGTTGTGTGGTGGACCTTGCTGGGTGCTTGTGCTATGCACAAGAAGTTGGAACTTAGGGAGGCTGCTTGGGAACGACTGGTTGAGCTTGACCCTGGGCACAGTGGCCACTATGTGCTCCTCTCCAGCCTTTATGATCATTTAAGTACAATTTGCTATTGTATCATTAATTTTTCTAATTTTGATGCACAGATTGTTACCTACTGGAACCATATTTACATGTTTTGAGGATGCACTTTCCATTAGCGAGACACCTTCATTGTATTTCTCTTTTTTGCTTTGCTTTTATTCATATATGAATTTGATTGTATAAGAATACATGACTACATTTGTTACAAATTAATTTAGTGATTCGAAGCTTTGAACCCACTCTCCTTTTTCGTTCTGGATTTACCACCGGTCGCACTGGCCTGGCCCTGGCCCTGGCCGCCGCTGCGTTGTTTGTTTGACATTCCTCGCGCGGTGGACGCGGGGAACGGTTCATTGGGCGCACGCACGAGCCGGCGTACGTGCTGGCCTGCCCGTGCTCGTCGCTCGCTTTGTTGCTGCGTTGCGATGCCCGGCCGCCCATATGACAGGCGTGCCCTTCCGTGTGCTGTGTAGAATACAGGAATGTGCTTTGCCGCCCCGACCGACTGTACCACCGGAATGGATGAAAAGGCAAACTGCTAGTATTTGGTCCATGCTTAAAACTGCAATTCAGTTACCACAGTTTCCAAACTAGTAGAAAAGTGAGTGACTTCAATTTCCAAACCTTGTCCCGGTTAACTTGCTATAAAAACAGACTGGTGTTCCTTCAAACTCCTATCGCATGACTAACTGTTCTCACTTAGTTTGGAAGTGCCTTTTTGTGAGCTGGTAGCGTGTACTTTGTCATCCTATGTTTTCAATTGAGGCAGCACAACACAAACACTGAAAATTGTAGGATACACCTGTCCTCGCTGAACCGTAGAAAAAGAATCCAAAGTTGACCTGCGATAGTACTAACGTGCTGTCAAAACTCAAAAGTTGTTTCAGAAATGAAGGTTTAACTTAGATGAAGGCCGGACAGGCTCCTCTTTGTAAAAGGTGTGCACACTCAAGCAACAACACGTACTACATATCTAGCATTTCACATCACCGGTTAAGTAGACTTATCCTCTTCGGAATGAGATTATCTAGCATTTGCTTGTCTGTTATCCTGTATTACCTCATGTTCCACCTTTCAAGGCAAAAGATCTCACTCAATTAGCGCCAACCCAAATCCCACATCTCTCGCTCTCGTCCCATCAAGCCGTAGTACTGTAGTACTGGCTACTGTATAGGACCCCTAGAGAGTAGAGACTTCACCTTACCCTGCCTTGTGTGTGTGTTATAATACTGTTTATATATATATATGATAGCACATGGTTCTCTTCCATTGTCACCTAGCTCATACTTTCTCCCTTCCATCCCAAACCAAACCACTCTATATTCCACCTCTCATCACTATGCTGCCTAAAATGGGTCACTTCCGCAGATGCATAGCCATCGTGCTCCTCATCTTCCTCCTCGCCGCCACCTTTGCCGCACGCTGCGACGGCTCAAGAACCATGCACACGAGTTACGTCAAGCCACGTTCAACGTCGACGGCGGCGATGAGCTCCGGGAGGCTCTTCGACTACTTGCCACGAGCGAAGCTGATCCCGCCTTCTGGCCCGTCTGAGGGGCACAACTCCATTGGACCGGAGAGGGAGGACGAGCTGATCAACAAGCCTTAGTTGCCCTCAATTTGCAGGTCTTGAAGGTTACCTACGTACATGAAGGTCATCAAAGTATGTGATATACTAGCAAGTACCATGTAGTGGCCTGTCAGACATGGTTTTTGCATGTCGCTGTCCTTCACTTTTTCTTTTCTTTTCAGTCTATACATTCCTCGATCTATTACTCTTAGAATATAAGACAGTCCATACTACGATCTGTTATGTTTCTCTGGTTAAATGATAGGAAAATAGCTATTGTGTTGTCCTTAACATTAGCTGAATTCTCACTCAGAGAAAGGGCAAGGGGATGATGAACTGTAAGCTCTGAGGGTGTGTGCAGCAAAAGGTTGGCAGAATGAGTGTTCAAACATTGCGATTTACACCCTCATTGCAACGTACTGTTTTGACATGTGCCTTTTCCTCCCTTTATCTACACCGCACTGCAAATTGCCTGCAACATTTGTTTGTTATCAGTTTCAATAAATGAAGCTGGGGGTATCCCCCCTTGTTCAAAAAAAAAAAAATGCCTGCAACAAGATTCCCGAACCCCAAGTGTAGTCATTTTCTTTTAAGTTCACCTGAAGATACCTTTTATTTAATTCTTTTCTTTTTGAGGAACACCTTCTAAAAAAATCCTTTGACATTTCATTTTTCGCCAGATAAAAAAATTGTGAAAAGAACTCGACATATATGCATGTATTAATAGTTGGTGAGGACAAGGAGGCGCCCGGTGTGTGAATGTTGGCGATGATGACACATCGACATACGTATGAGCTTGAGTTTGTTTCCCTTTGTAGGACCGGAAGGGCGACTAGAGGAGGGTGAATACGAGCACAAATCCTTTTTCTGCTAGTTTGAATTTAACATGATTTTCACTTCAATAGCTATGAGAGCTATGAAAATCAAAGAACAAGTACAGCGGAAGACTTGTGTTGAATCCAACCTAAAACCTCAAAGCAAAAGACACAAAAACTCAAACCCTAAAAGAGTCTGGCGGTCTGATCGGCGTGCACCGAGCGGTCCCACCGGCGTGCACCGAGCAGTCTGACCGCACCTGACGATGAACAGGGAAAATAGCCCGACACCCAAAGCACAAAATGATCTAACTTTTGATCTACGACCCCAAACTTGACCAAACTTGAGACACACCTTCCCAAGGATATCAGAAACCTATTCCAAGCAACGATCGTCAAGATCTTTGCTAAAGTTCTGATATTTTTCCATTTGAGTGAAGGGCATTCAAAAACCGAGTCAAAACGAAAAAACGCGATCTAAACCTTGCTCGTGAGTAAAGGATGTTCAAGATGATCCTAGAAGGGTTTCTACACATCACAGCAAGCTAGAACACCACAAAAATTGAAGAGAAAAGCGATGGATCATCAAAAACTCCAAATCATCAAAAATAGAAGGCAAGAACAAAAGAGACTCATCTTTGAGAACTTGCTTGGATTGATTTGAGGTTGAGGATTGACGTTTACAGCCAGTCCATCCTGGAGGACAAAACTCAATACATGAGCACACGATCGATCAATCCCTAGAACCCTAACCTCTCTTTCCTTCTCTCCAAAGCCCTAAAACAAACTAGGGTTTTTCTTAATGAGTGCTTGAGGGCTGCTGGACAGCATCCTCTCCTATTTATAGTGGAGGCTAGCTTCTAGAAGACTATACTCATTGGGCACCCGTTAAGCCTACTAACAAACGGGTTTAACTCACGCACACATTTTAAAGTGTCGTCTTCATCTTCACTTGACCTAAACCGCTTCTCCTTGCGTCGTCTTGCGCCGCGGTTTAGCCCAAGGTCACCAAAGCGGTATTTGGTGAAATTACCAAAATATCCCTTCTTGATCTTTCTCCGAAGACCAAGCCCAATCTTGGTGAAGCAATCGCCTGCATCGCCACGTGTAGGTTGATCAACGGCTCTCATCATGTCGGCAAGTCTCTCCCGTCCGGCTTCCACCGAAACCACCAAGGCACTTGCACCGACCCCCGTGCCGCTTGATTCAACCTGTCGCACCGAACTGCCCGTTCGGTCATCCTTGTCCAAACTGCGCTATGCTTGAGTTCATTGACCTCACCCGGCATCCTCGATCGTTCTGAACCTCAGCTCTCCAAGCTTAGTCCCGATCATCCTCGCCGTTGACCGTCGTTGACCTCCAAGCATCCTGCACATCAGTAGACCAAAAACTCATTTCCGGGAACAAGTTCTTCACAACTTGACCCACGTTAGCCAAAAACATGCAATATGCAACACATAATCATTGAACACCACGAACTTGGCCTAACAAGCAAACATCGCCGCCACGAAGGACGACGAACCAAAACATAACCGGTCAGACCGCCATTCCAAAACCGGTCTGACCGCCCATGGCCGGTCTGACCGCCGCCTGAAGGCCGATCTGATCGCCACTTTGGGACTTAGGCAAAATTCCACCCCTGAAAATCCAAACCTTTCTGGAATTTTCAATCGAATAGAACTTTTGTCTGGAGGCTCCAAAAATTATGGGACCATGTGCAGTAGAACCTCCTCACTTGCCTACACCCTCTATTTTTGGCCCAGCTTAAAAATCCAAAAACATTTATGGTCAGTCTGACCGATTTCACAAAGCCGGTCTGATCGCCACTCAAAGGCCGGTCAGACCGCCGATTTGGCCGGTCGGACAGCCAACACTTTCTCAGCAAAATCAATTTAGGCATGGCGGTCGACCGCTAAAATGGCTTGGTCGACCGCCAAATGATGACTGACAGATCGAGTCTTTTCAAAACGTCAATTTCGACAAGACTCCAAAGCTATTGCCAATTATCTTATCATCCTACGATCATGAGCATATCCCTATGATATCCACACCCTTGAAGAAAAAAATGCATAGTACTACATATGGCGGCAGGGAGAGTACTGTACCACACATCAGGGTCGGCCTTTCCTTGCTTGACTAGAGAACAGGTAGTACTAGACAAATATTATAAGAGAAAGAAAGAGAGATGTGATGTATGCTTTTAAAAAAAGCAAAGAACTGACTTTTATAGAAAGCTAATTAACCAGTTTTACAAAAGTTTAGATTGGTAAGTCAAAACCAACAGAGAACAAGCTGGGATTACATGCTAACTAGAGCAAACTACAAGTCTTCATAAATCCCAGCTAACTAGAGAAAACCACAAGTCTTCATAAGACTAGCACATTCCAAACAGAATCAGCAAGGCCCAAGCCGTCTCCAACAAAACCAGACTAAAACTCAAAGACAACCTAAAGAAACCAACAGTTAGGTCTACCCTGCGGCAAAAAGGACTTCAGCCAAACCCAGCAGCTTTTCCAGCTTCAAATGATCAACTTCTTTGGTTAGGATACGCCATCGTTGCAAAAAGATACAAATTTGAACACGACTTCAATCGGTTGTTTAGAGAAAATCTTCTCAATCGCCCCTTTATTCCTGAATTTTCAGAGAGTCCAAGCCAAAGCTGCAAAACTGAACAAACTAATGTGGTATTCATTAGCACCCCTCTTATCAAGCCACTAGAGATAAAGATCATCTAAAGATTCTGGAGCTCTATCCCAAAGAAGAATCTCTTTGATACACCACCAAGTAAACTTGGCCAAAACACAACGAAAAAGCACATGGTTAGCATCCTCAGAAACCCCACATAAGATACAATTAGCCTCCCCCTTCCAACCTCTTATCCTAAGTTGACCCGCTGTCTGAATTCTATTCTGGTAAGTGTGCCACAGAAAAATCTTAACTTTGAGAGGAATTCTGCTGGCCCACAACTTTTGAAGCTTCCTACTAGTGACCCCCCATAAGCCAAATGTCTATACAAGGACTTGATCGAAAACTGACCACAATTTTCTAGACACCACCTCAACCTATCCCTTTCCCTTTTAAGAACAACTCCATCTAAGCTATGTTTCAAATCCTCCCACTGATTTTTCTCCTCTGTCCCAAAATTTCTAACAAAGTTAATGTTTCAAACCCCATTCTCCTAGCACTTATCTACACAAATATCAGGATTTACACAAATTTTAAAAAGCCTTGTAAACCTAACTTTCAAGGGGCAATTATCGATCCAAATCTCTTTCCAGAAGGGAATGGATTTCCTATCTCCTAACTTGTGATTCACCCCTAAAAGAACAAGTGCTTCACTTTATTAAGACTTCTCCAGAACTGAGACCCTTTGAGGGGATTAGAGTCCTTAAAATCCACTCTAGGGAAGTATTTTGCCTTCAAAATCCTAAACCAAAGCTCCTCTTTAGCCTGATCAATCTTCCAGAACCATTTGCATAAAAGGCAGTCATTAAAAAGTCTGGTATTAATCACCCCTAGTCCTCCAAAATCTTTAGGTCTAGAAACCGCCCTCCAATTAACCATGTGATATTTAAACTTATCATTTGTCCATCCCCATAAAAATCTAGACCTAATAGTGTCCATTCTCTTATGAACCTCCGTATTCAACCTGTAAAACCTCATAGTATAAGTAGGAATACTACTCAGATAGCTGTTCACTAAAATCAACCTTTCCCCTGAGGACAAAAGACTACTTTTCCAGTTGTCCAATCTGCCTTCTATCTTGCTGGTGATTTTACCTACTGCCTTTTTCTTCACTTCTCTACCCCCCAATAGAAACACCCAAGTAAGTAAGAGGAAACTGACCCAGATTGCAATTGAACATATTTGCAACTCTTTGAGCTTCTAATCTGTCCACCCCAACAACAAAAACTTCACTCTTGTGATAGTTGATTTTCAAACCTAGCATCCATTCAAAGCAATAAAGTAAGAATTTAAGGTTGAGAATGTACTCATCTTTACACTCAATCATAAGGACTGTGTCATCAGCATATTGTAACAGAGGAACACCCCCAGACATGAGATTAGGCACATCCCCTTTAATCAAACCCTTCTGCTGAGCCTTATCAATCACAGTTGCCAAAACATCAGCGGCTAGATTAAACAAAAGGGGAGACAAAGGGTCACCTTGTCTCAAACCTCCATGAGTAGTAAAATAGGGACCAACAGTCCTATTAATATTAATACTCATTTTACCCCCTGTTATTGAACTCATCACCCAATTGATCTATTTTCCAGAGAAACTTTTACCTATCATAACATCTTCTAGGAACCTGAAGAATCTAGGCCCTATTTAGTATTTTGGTAATTAAAGACAACCATGTAGTGTGATCTAACTTGTTTTGTCAAGTGTATGAAAAGGTAAATGTTGGATAAATATAAACAGCACTAAAGGAACTCAAGCATTGGATATCAACATCATCTATCTCAAGGCAAAGGTATCTAGTCGAATATGATCTTTTCATAGTTTTACCGGTTTAGGAGTATGAAGGATAAAAGACTAGGATTGCTAGTTTAGGTAGTCGTACTATGAAGAGGGATCAATGGCTAGTAGCTTGATAGCAAAAGGGTGCCACAATGCTCAAACTAACTTGGTTTAATCTTGGTTTTTCTTTGAGATAGTTTGGCCACAATTTATCTATGTTTTTATTTATTGGCTGGACTGACTGCAGTTGAAAGACCAGATTGACCGAAACCCCAGATCAACTCTGTGGTCAGCTTTTTCCAGAGAGCTCCCTATTTGTATTTATAATGGCCGAACTGATCGGACCCCCGATCTGGGTTGCCCAGTCAGCTTTTTTCAGAGAAGGGTGTTTTCGTGTTTTACTACTAAAATCTTCATGCTGGATTGACCGCAAGTGATTACCCGGACTAACTGGACCCCCGGTCATTCAGAGCAGTCAGCTTTTTCTAGTAGCATGTTTTTCTCTATTTTGGAATTCTTTGACCCTGGTCTGACCGGACCTTGAGTGGGCGGACCGACAGGACCTGTGTAAGATCGAGGAGGCCGACTAGAGGGGGGGTGAATAGGCCGTTTTAAAATCTTTTGACTAAAACCAAGTTTTAATGCGGAATTGTGAATCAAATCGGTTTTGCACAATTAAAGCCTAAATCAACTAGTCTTTACTAAGTGCACCAACAATATAAGTCTATTGATAATGATAGCAATCATACAAAGACATGTAAGCAATTTAATTATAGGAATGTAAATTTCACAAACTAAATCACTAGAGAGCAAACCACAATGACACAATAACGTTTTACTGTGGTGTTCGGAGACTTGCCGGTCTCTCCTAATCCACGTTGAGGTAAGCCTAAACTAATTGGACTGGCTCCACGAATTAAGCCAAACACCTCGATTCCACTAGTGGTAGCTCTTTCCCGCTCCGGGTAGGTGAGCTCCAACCTTCACAACACGCCGGGACTTCTCACAAGCTTCTTGAGAAGATCACCGGTCCACGACGCCTCCAAGCCGTCTAGGTGTCGGCAAACACCAAGAGTAATAGGCCAAGCCCCTTGCTTGACTCTCACCACGTGCAATGAATGCACAAGCTCAAGTGGATACGAAATCCACCTCTAGATGCAACACATGCAACTAGAGACCTCTCTCCTTACTCACAAGGTGCAACACATGCACAATAGAGAGGAGAAGCTCACACTAGCTCAAGTGAGTGAAATAGGATGCCAAAGATTGCCCTCCAACCGGCCAAGGTGAGTATTTATAGCCCACACACAAAAACTAGCCGTTGGAGGAGAATCTGTTGAAAATCGGGGAAACCCGGTCAGACCGTAGGCATAGGGCCGGTCAGTCCGAGCTACAGTGCAACGGCTATAAAAATAGTCGTTACATGCAATTCCGGTCGGTCGCCCTCACAGGTCCGGCCTCGACCGGACCTGGTCATCCGGCCTTCCGGTGCAAGAAAACCAAAAATATGCCCTCTGGAAAATGTTGACCGGCCTTATAAGGGCGGTCATCCTGAGCATGTGGGCGGTCATCCGACCTGGATTTCAGCACAAAGCGACACTCGGAAAAACGGTCATAACTTTTGACTCCGATGTCGGAATTGAGTGATCTTGGACTCTATGGAAAGCTTATTCAGATGGCTACACAACCCACCTATTTGATTTGATCTCAAACACATTTTATCAAATCAAAAAGCACAACTCCAAAGAGCCACTACCATAGTCTAAGTCCAAAGTATTAGCAACAAGCAATCTTAGACCATGCCAAGGGAAAATACATGAATCCCAACAATTTGCAAAACACATTTGCAAACTTAGATCATGCCACAAGGAGTAGGTACATGGACTTCAACCATTTGCAAAACACATTTGCAAAGTATAGTCACATGCTACAAGGATTAAATGTATGAGCCTCGACTATTTGCAAAACACATTTGCAAATAATAGCATCATGCCTCGGAGAGCTAGAGCAAGTGAGATTGAGCTATCAACACATGATGAGACTCAAGCTACTAGACAGGACCCCTCTTAATAGTACGGCAACCTATACTAGTAACCCGATCTCCCAACCAAACACCGAGACCGGTAAAAGACTAGGAACACATCCTTAGCCCTAACTAGTCATACCTTTGCCTTGCGCAACCACTTGAAACTTGATGACGCACATCTTCTCTTCAAGTCCAGGTCATTGACTTGATATGCATCAACTCATGATGCATCCTTCACTTGACTTCCATCAACACATGATGGGTCTTCTTTTGACTTGATGATCAACTCATGATCATCTCCTCTTCTTGAACTTGATACACATCAACACATGATGCATCCTTTACTCCAAGCTCTCCAATATCATCAACACATGATGTTTTTCTTCACTTCGGTATCCTGACTTGAACATCATCAACACATGATAATTTCTTTCATCCCGAGTCTTGACTTGATGACAATCAACTCACGATGTCATCCAAAGTCTCCATCCTCATGGAACACAACCTATTCGTCCAACTCATGGAAAATGTTAGTCCTTGAAAATACACACACTTTTAATTTTGAAAGGCTCAACCAAATGTTAACCATTTTTAAGATAATAATCACAAAGTTTCAGAAAATTGAAAATTTCAGGTTTTTCATATTTTGGCATTTCATTTAAGCTTCAAAAGATAGATGAAAGACTGGTTATGAAAGTTCCAATAATTCTGAAAAAATTTGGCATAGAAGATCAACTATAGAGGATAAAAAGTCATCATTATATCTTCCTCAAATTATGAACCAATTTGGAAATACAAAAATCACAAATCAGCTCAAAACATGCAAAAGTTTGAAATTTCAACATTTGATCAAAGAGAGAAAAGGTCAAAACTTTTTCAAATCCAGTCAAAATACTTTCAAATTTTTCAGAAATGAACTTTGGAATCCTAAGAAACTTTTTCAAGAAGAATTTTTGAAAAAGGAGTCTCCGTTCAAAAGATATGCCAAAATGCGCTTTCTTTGCAAGATTTTTGCTTAAAGAGAAGAAAAACGCAAAACCTTTTCAAATGAAGTCCAAATACTTTGAAAATTTCTAGATTTTAACTTTGGACTATTTAGAATGTTTATCAAAAATAATTTTGATAAAAGGATTTTTCTTTCAAAAGATAAGGCAAAATGCGCTTTGTAGGCACATAAAGAGAATGATTTTGCATTAAGCGTTCAAAATGCAAACTAATTTGAACTTCATGGAGTTTTTAACTTTCTTGGATTTATATGAGTTAGAAATACTATTTCAAGCTAAGATACACAAAGAAATCTGGCTCAAATAGCGAAACTCACTATATGCAAGAATATGTCATTTTGGGTAAAAGCTTGTTTTTCGGTGAACTTCAAAATGATATAACTTTTCAACGGTTGGTCTTTTGTAAAAAAAATTCAACTAGAGAAATGTTTAAAATGACCAACCCTTCAAGTTTGGTATTGACAACTTTTTCAAAAACTCAATAGATTTTGATTTATGGAAATATGTCATTTAAATAAAAACAAGATCACACAAGATCATTTTGAGGCCAATTTTGATATTATATTTCTAAAATAGGAATTTTTACTTCAAAAGCATTGGAAAACATTTAAAATATATATATAAGTACTGTTATCTAGTTTTTCACAAATTTGAACCTTTTAAGCAAAATTTTTGACTTTTGACCAAAGAGGCTCTTTAAAAAGCTTAACTTGCATATCATTAACAATGTCACTCCAAGAATACCAAATGAAGCAAATGAGAATGAAAAACATGCATTCACAAGATCCGTAACCATTTTGGATAAAATGCAAATTAGTTTTCCCATATAAGACTTTACCCATTTTAAACAAAGACTAAAACGTTTTTCATTTTTGCTAAGAAAAATTCCTTTTAGGAAAAGCTCCCCCTTACACAAAGGTTGCTCTTGAAGATACTCCTTTGACACACAAAGGTTTTCTTCGTCCAATCTTTTCTTTGCTTTTGATACACAAAAGTTTTCTTCATCCAATCCATATCTCCCACTTTGTCATCTCTTTGAAATATATGCATTCAAAATTCATAATGACTTCATCCTCTTCCATTTGATCCTTAATTTGCATCCAAAATCTCTCTCTTTGATACGAAGCACAAAAACATTCTCCCCCAATGTCTTTATATCTCTATGAAGATTATACTTGAAAGATAGTCCTTGAACTTCAGTTGTTGATACCATGAGTCAACGATACTTGTTGGTAATACATGTAGATACCACTTGTAAATAATACTCGTAGATACCACTTGTAAATCCACATGTTGATACCACTTGTAAAGAACATGCGTCGACAAGACTTGAACTCTCAAGGTGCTTGAACTTCTCTTGCAAAGATCTTTAAAGAAGGCATCCAAAGAAAAGAGAGAAAGAGAGAATCCACTTGAGAGCAAAGATGATACCAATAATAATTAATTCCATTTGTAGACACTTGGTACCACTAGGAGAGATATCACTTGAAGAGAGATACCACTTGAAAAAATATATCATGAATTGGAGGTACAGAGAGAGCTTGGTTTGAAAGGAATTGATCGGCAAGGAATGAAATAGATATCACTTGTAGGTGGGTACAAGAAAGATACCACTTTGAAGGATATCACAAGAGGATAAGATGATATCAATTGAGAGAATACCACTTGTAACGACAAGATGATATCACTTGAAGAATACCACTTGTAAAAACAAGTAATATGAATTCCATGCCGAGATCAAGATGATCAATAGTGAGCTACCACTTGAGGAATACCACTTGAATGATAAACGTATCACAATGCGATCAAAATGACATATGGAGTCAACAAAGTATATGAGGGTAGCTTGCAAGGATAACAAGGATCAACTTGACTTGAGGGAGGCATCCAAAAAGGATTTAGAATTGAATTGAATTGAAACGGCTGCATTGACTCGAAATCGGTAGTACTGCAGTCAAAGGCAGTAGAGTATCTTATAGCGCGTCGCATCGCAACATATGCGTCGGTAGTACCAAAATTTCTGGATCTTTAAGGACAGATCAAGGAATTTGAGAATTTGCAAATGATCCTTTGATTTATACTCAAATAAGTGTTTCTAGGATCAATTTGAGTGAAGGGAGCAAAAGAGAATGCACGAGAAGATTTGAAATCAACAAATTTGACAAAACAGCAAAACTCTCGAGTTCGGTCGACCGGTGGCAAAAGCGGTCGGGCCAGGATACAAGATCGAGCCAGGATGATGATGAGCTGCGGTCGGTGGTGAACTGAAGAAGTTAGATTCAGTTCTGAAATTTTTGGAGAAAAGAGAGAATAGTTGTATTTTGCTCCAAATTTTCACACAATCATCCAAATAAATATATTTGGAGCATTTCCAACTTATATATCCAATAAAAATCCAATTTTAAAATATATTTTTTTGAATTAAGCTTTAGTTTTCGCAATTGAAACTATATTTTCATGACTTTTCACAAAAAGAGCCAAATTGAGCAAATGATGAAATCTAGAGCGTCCAATTGCATGTATGAGCCGTAAATACTATTATGGACCTATTCATGTGAATAGTTTTGGCTCATATGGCGAAACTCACTTAAGTGCTAGAAAATGACCACTTAGGTCAAACTAGTATTTTGGACGAGTTTCAAAATCAAATAACTTTTGTTGAGTTGGTCTTTTGGAAATCTTTTGAATACAAAAAATATTTAGAATTGCCAACTCTAGGATTTTCATTTTGGGATTATTGTCAAATTCTTGTTAGAATAGATTTTACACAAAATCTAGTTTTGGTCAAAAACAAGATACTATGATCTACAATTTTGACAAGAAACTCATTTTTACTTTAAATACGTTTTTCTTGAACCAAAATCTTTGAGAAACCTTTGAAAAGTATTTTTATACATTTTGCAACTAGTTTTTCAAAGTATATACTAATAATTTCAAAATTTTGACTTTTGGCTAAATGGCTCATTTTTGAAAAACATAACTAGCACTTAATTAATTTGGGCACACATAGGGATGTGATATACATGTATATGACTTAGCACTCCCCGTTAATGTGCCACTACTTTCTTGCTCAAGAAATTAATAAACAAGTTTTAGCACAATAGTAAGAACAACATTTTTAAGATTTTCATGAATACAACCTACACAAGGCATAAGGGCTAGATACTTCAATGTAAATACTTATTACCAAGATAGCATTGGTTTATGATATGAATTGATCTTCCTCAAGCTTGGCTCCATATTTTGCATATGATGGAATCCACCTCTTTATGAGTGAGCCAAACCTCAAATGCTTCTCCAAGTACCTATTTAACATTTAGGCACCTTTTGGTACCCACACTCGGTTGGGTCCTTGAATGTTAGTCACAATAGATTTGAGCACCCAATAGCCTTAGCAATAGTTTTATGAGAACTAACATTCCTAGCAAACACATTGCCATATTTATCCTTCCTAAGCAAATAATGATTATAATAAATAATTGGCTTAGGAGTGATACCTTTGGGACATTCCTTACTAAAATGTCCTTTTTCCCGGCAATTGTAGCAAGTAGGGCTTTTGCTTCCCTTTGATGTCTTCTTATCTTGCTCAATTCCGGTTTGCCTCTTCTTTGATGACATTGACTTGTCATCCATTTGATTTGGGCACACCGAGGCAATGTGACCATTCTTCTTACATCCAAAGCACTTGACAATTTTGAATTGTCTTCTATTTTGCTTTGGGATGCTCTTCATCTTCTTCTTGGTGGTGAAACTAAGTCCTCTCTTTTCATTTATCTTGTTTGGGCATACGGAGGCAAGATGTCCCTTTTGATGACAATCAAGACATTTGATATTCTTCGTGTGTCTTGCATTGTGCCTCATCTTGCTATTCTCCTTCTTCTTTTTGGGAGTAAAGCCAATACCACTCTTATCTTGCAAGCATCTTTGCTTGCTCAATATTTCATCGAGAGTGGCCTTCCCTTTGTAGCTTCTTTCCAAGTCAATTGCCAATTTCTTGACTTGGGTCTTGAGCTCATTATTTTCCTCTACAAGGTTAGTATCACAAGACATAGAAGAAATAGAAGCATCTATATTTGAGCAACAAGGCATATCAATTAAATCATCACACGATGTGGATATATTAACTTTCGATGAATTGCATGAGATAGGAGCAATACAAGGCAAATCATCTAATAGATCACATGTAATCCCTATATCCACTTTAGAGCTAGTATAACTTTTAAGAAGGAGGGTTTTATGTTCATTCTTTAGAACATTATAATTATTTTGAAGCAAGCTAAATTCTTTCTTCAAAACTTTGAATTTTGAAACCTCCTTTCCCATAAAAATATTTTGCTCTTCTAGCATATAAATCAACTCATCATATGAAGGCTCATCATTATCATCATCATTATATACCTTCTTTTTACCTTTTGCCATAAAGCAATGAGGCGATGTTGATGGAGTTGAGGATTCATCATCGTCGGAGCTAGAGGTTGAGCATTCTTCTCCCAACGTCCATTCTTCTATGCAATCATCACTAGTGGAAGTGGACCTTTCATAATATTCTTGAAGATGGGTCCACATCTCATGAACGTTCTTGAGATCGCATATGACATCAAATATCTCTATACTCAAAGCACTAAATAAAACGTTAGTTGCTTGAACGTCGAGATGTGAGCATTTCTCTTCCTCATTTGTTGGAGCAAGATGATCCAATGGAGAAGAAAAGCCTACATCTACAATCCGCCATATATTTTGGCTCATGGCCTTAAAATAACATGACATACGGATTTTCCAATGAGAATAATTTGTGCCATCAAATAGAGGTGCTTCACCTAGGTGCATTATATCACTAGTCGTCATCCTTTACTCTCTAGACAGTTAAGCCTAATAAATGAGAGACCAAGCTCTGATACCACTTGTAATATCGAGGAGGCCGACTAGAGGGGGGGTGAATAGGCGGTTTTGAAATCTTTTGGCTAAAACCGAGTTTTAATGCGGAATTGTAAATCAAATCGGTTTTGCACAATTAAAGCCTAAATCAACTAGTCTTTACTAAGTGCACCAACAATATAAGTCTATTGATAATGATAGCAATCATACAAAGACATGTAAGCAATTTAATTATAGGAATGTAAATTGTACAAACTAAATCACTAGAGAGCAAACCACAATGACACAATGACGTTTTACCGTGGTGTTCGGAGACTTGCCGGTCTCCCCTAATCCACGTTGAGGTAAGCCCAAACTAATTGGACCGGCTCCACGAATTAAGCCAAACACCTCGATTCCACTAGTGGTAGCTCTTTCCCGCTCCGGGTAGGTGAGCTCCAACCTTCACAACACGCCGGGCCTTCTCACAAGTTTCTTGAGAAGATCACCGGTCCATGACGCCTCCACGCCGTCTAGGTGTTGGCAAACACCAAGAGTAATAAGCCAAGCCCCTTGCTTGACTCTCACCATGTGCAATGAATGCACAAGCTCAAGAGGATACAAAATACACCCCTAGATGCAACACATGCAACTAGAGACCTCTCTCCTTGCTCACAAGGTGCAACACATGCACAATAGAGAGGAGAAGCTCACACTAGCTCAAGTGAGTGAAATAGGATGCCAAAGATTGCCCTCCAACCGGTCAAGGTGAGTATTTATAGCCCACACACAAAAACTAGCCGTTGGAGGAGAATCTGCTGAAAATCGGGAAACCGGTCGGGCCAGTAGGCATAGGGCGGTCGGTCCAGACTCTGATCAACGGCTATAAAAATAGTCGTTACATGCAATTCCCGGTCAGTCCGCCCTCACAGGGTCCGGTCTGACCGGACCCCCGGTCAGTCCGGGCCTTCCGGGTGCAAGAAAACCGAAAAATATGCCCTCTGGAAAATGTTGACCGGCCTTATAAGGGCGGTCAGTCCGCAGGCATGTGGGCGGTCAGTCCGCCTGGATTTCAGCCACAAAGCGACACTCGGAAAACGGTCATAACTTTTGACTCGATGTCGGAATTGAGTGATCTTGGACTCTATGGAAAGCTTATTCAGATGGCTACACAACCCACCTATTTGATTTGATCTCAAACACATTTTATCAAATCAAAAGCACAACTCAAGAGCCACTACCATAGTCTAAGTCCAAAGTATTAGCAACAAGCAATCTTAGACCATGCCAAGGAAAATACATGAATCCCAACAATTTGCAAAACACATTTGCAAACTTAGATCATGCCACAAGGAGTAGGTACATGGACTTCAACCATTTGCAAAACACATTTGTAAAGTATAGTCACATGCTACAAGGATTAAATGCATGAGCCTCGACTATTTGCAAAACACATTTGCAAATAATAGCATCATGCCTCGGAGAGCTAGAGCAAGTGAGATTGAGCTATCAACACATGATGAGACTCAAGCTACTAGACAAGACCCCTCTTAATAGTACGACAACCTATACTAGTAACCCGGTCTCCCAACCAAACACCGAGACCGGTAAAAGACTAGGAACACATCCTTAGCCCTAGCTAGTCATACCTTTGCCTTGCGCAATCACTTGAAGCTTGATGACGCACATCTTCGCTTCAAGTCCAGGTCATTGACTTGATATGCATCAACTCATGATGCATCCTTCACTTGACTTCCATCAACACATGATGGGTCTTCTTTTGACTTGATGATCAACTCATGATCATCTCCTCTTCTTGAACTTGATACACATCAACACATGATGCATCCTTTACTCCAAGCTCTCCAATATCATCAACACATGATGTTTTTCTTCACTTCGGTATCCTGACTTGAACATCATCAACACATGATAATTTCCTTCATCCCGAGTCTTGACTTGATGACAATCAACTCATGATGTCATCCAAAGTCTTCATCCTCATGGAACACAACCTATTCATCCAACTCATGGAAAATGTTAGTTCCACAATGTGATTGTCATTAATTACCACAACATACCATTAACTCATAATGGTGGGACAAGATACCACAATCTTTTCCTCTTTAGTAATTGATGACAACCACTTCAATTACAAATAATTGAATGTAGATTGGTATGAGTATATATCAACTATACAAGTTGTATATACTCAAAGGATATATGAGCATGTATGAGCTACACAATTCTCATATATTCATATGAATATATTAACTACACAAGTTATATATACTCAAGGATATGTTTCAAAGTAAAGATCCTTAATATATGTGGAAACGAGAATATGCATCAATACTAATGAAACCACAAAACATAGTGTAAACTCCCCCTAAATGTGTGCATACACAAATGTGTAATAAGAACATATGCACATATTCAAGTTAGACTTTTGGTGGAATTCATCATATATTTTGGATCCGAAGAATGCAACAATATATAGAAATATAATGTAGAATGCATACCTCTTTGATTTTCACCTTTATATCCAATTTGAGACTAAGCAATAGGTATATCAATAAACATGTTAGTCTCACAATTAGATTTATCAAAATGAAGGCATACCTGTTTGGATTTTTCCTTTTATATCCAAGCTGAGACTAAACAATAGATATATCAATAAGAGTGTTAGTCTCAAAAATAGATTTGTCATTAATAACCAAAACTCCATTAACACATAATGGCAGGTCTAGATTCTTCAACCTGGCATAACGGATAGTTTCTATAGCATTAAATGCAACTCGATCATTGTTATATTTACTGATCGGGACCGACCGCCTTGTGTCTGTGATCGACCGGTTCTTTGAAATTGCATGATTTCATGCTCCAACGGCTAGCAAAGTAGGTGGAGGCTATAAATACCTCACCCACTGCAGCAAGAGAGACTTTAAGAACCTCATTGAATACTCTTGAGCCCTTTGCTTGTTCTTCCACTCTTTGAGAGCACAAATTTCATCTTACAAAGGATGTAGAGGTTTTTCAAGTGCATTTGTGTTGAGTTTTGATTATTGTGGCACTTGAGCATCTTCAAGTGAAGGACCATTGGTTTATTACTCTTGGAGATTGTCGTATCCTAGACGGCTTGGAGAATGTGATTCAGTAATCTTCTCAAAAAGTTTGTGAGAAGACTCGGGTATTTGTGAAGGTTGGAGCTCGTCTTTCCGGAGCGGAGAAGAGCTACCTCTAGTGATCGAGGGACGTGCTTATGTGGAGCCGACTTGATTTGTACAAGCTTCCTCCACATGGATTAGTGGAGACTGGCAAGTCTCCGAGACCACGGGAAAACATCGGTTGTCTCCATAGTTTGGTTTATCTTCTTGCTCTTCTCGTTGCGCATTTACTTTTACAAGCAATTGTCTATCTTGTTTAGATTGTTTAGCTTTGCCTTGAGTAAGTAGTGCACTTAGAAAGCCTTAGATTATTTAGGTCTTAATTTGTGAAATTGTATTTCATAGCTTTAATATGGTAAAATCTATTTTTAGCCAAAAGATTTTAAAAACCGTCTGTTCACCCCCTCTAGTCAGTTATCCTTGATCCTACAGAACCTCCATTGAATTTTATCATAAGCTTTCTCAAAATCCAATTTGAGAATCACTCCTTTATCCTTGGAAACTCTCAGCTCATGTAAAATCTCATGAAAGGACACTATCCCATCTAAAATATTTCTTCTTTTAATAAAAACAGTCTGACTCTCACTAATGACCTTATTATCCACTTTTCCCAATCTAACAGCCAACAGTTTAGTAATAATTTTAAAGCTAACATTAAGCAAACAAATTGGTCTATACTATCTAATAGTATTAGCCTCCTTAATCTTTGGTACCAGAGTCATCACCCTATAATTCAACCTTTTCAAATAAAGCTTTCCCTCAATGAAATCCCTAGCCAACTCCATGAAGTAGTACTTAATGACCCCCCAAAAGGACATATAAAAACAAGTGGGAAAACCATCTGATCCAGGTGCTGACTCGCCACTTAAACCTTTAATAATATTCCAAACCTCTTCCTTTGTAAACTTTTGTACCAAACTATCATTATCCACATCAGAAATCCTACCTCTATCCTGCCAAAGATCTTTAGCAACATTCACACTAAGGATACTATCCTTACCAAACATATTTTTTTAGAATTTGTAAATATGGCCTCTAATGGCAATTTCTTCTATTAAACACCCCCATCATGCTCCAGACTGAAAATAAAAAATTTCCACCTCCTATTGGCATAACTATGGAAATAGCTTGTATTGGCATCCCATTGAGTAATCCACTTCACATCACCCCTTTGTTGCCAAAATTTCTCCTCCATATCATACAGTTTTTCCAGGTCTCTCTCAGCTTTGTATCTGTCTAACCACTCTTCAACACAAAAACCATCCTCTTCTGCCTTCAAATCCACCCTGCCAAGATGGTCTAAAATAGCCTTCTTTTCTTTTCTAAACTTACCATTCACACTGGCCTCTTAATAATTGTCTTAAAGAAGCCAAACTTCTATTCCATCTGTCGAGAGAGTACAATTGATCATGCATGTTTTGACCAATCTCCTTCCACTTCTCCAGAACCATCTCTTGGAAATTCTCCTGACAAAACCACTTTTTTTTCAAAAAAGAATCTCCCTGACTTCCTTGCAACATTCTCGCTAGTATCCAACATAATTGGACAGTGATCAGAACCCACTCTAGTTAGACTAATAGAATTACAAAGAGAAAATCTGGCCTCCCAACTAGTGGATACCTGACGAGGATCTAATAATTCTCAATTATTTATTTATCTGTAATTCTTATTATAGATAACAGTATCATTATACTGTTCTTATGTATACCCCTTAATATCAATAAGGAAGAAACTAAACTGAGTGGTCGTAAACCTTTTTATGACCACCCCATAGTCGTAAGTCATTCTACGACCATCTTGTGGTCGTAAGCCTTGCTACGACCACATTGTGGTCGTAAACCCTTCTATGACCAGGTTAACTACGACTAGGGCTAGAAACGAGCCGAGCCGAGCCAGGCTCGCTCAAGCTCGTTCCAACAACTGGCTCAGCTCGGCTCATTTTGAGCACGAGCCAGGAGAGCGTCTCTACTCGGCTCGAATGGTGGCTCGATCCCCCTTGTGAGCCCTCGCGAGCCAGAACAAGCGGCAGCTCAAAACGAGACAAGTAAGCGCAACACCAAGCTCTAAACATTGGCATGTATGAACATTTTACAATCTGCATTCATTCAATCACAAGACAATCCAATCCTCGCAATCAAAGAGCATTCACCAATCACCAACCAAATCCATCCTTGACTAGTGGACCAAATCCGTGTGAGCCATGGCGGCAGAGGCAGCGACCAGCGAGAGCGGCCTCCTCCTCAGGGTCGAGACTGCTGGCCTTGCGGGAGCGGTGGGAGAGGAAGTGGCCGGAGTTGGGGAGGGTGCTCGACTTCCTCCGCACGCTTGCCTCTCCGCCGCCGCTGCCCGTCGCCACGGGGGCGCCCATCGTCGAGCTCGAGTTTGTGCGCAAGTAGATCCAACCCAAGATCTCCGAGCTACGGCGCCGCGCCAATACGCATCGCAGGAGCAGGAGCAGGTCTTCGGCCAAAGGGTGCTTGAAGCCTTGAGCGCTGGGCACCGCCCAGGGGAGCCACTAGCGCCCGCGCCAGACCAATGAGATTTTTGGGGGATTCCGTGGCCCCGGCAACGGCGTGAGCGGAGGCGGCGGGTGGAGATGAGGGAGGCGGAGACGGCGGGTGGAGCTGGGGGAGGCAGAGGCGGTGGGTAGAGATGGGGGAGGCGCCGCTGGTGGGTGGAGATGGGGGAGGCGCCTCTAGCGGGTGGATACTAGAGATGGGGGAGGGGGAGGCGGTAGGTGGAGGAGGTGGATGGAGGCAGCGGGTGGAGATGGGGGAGGCGAAGGCGGTGGGTGGAGCTGGGGGAAGCGGAGGCGGCGGGTGGAGATGGGGGAGGCGCCATCGGCGGGTAGAGATGGGGAAGGGGGAGGGGGAGGGGGAGGGGGAGGCGGCGGGTGGAGATGGGGGAGGCGGAGGCAGCGGGCAGAGGCCATGAAGGATTTTGGGAGGAGGAAGAAGGACAATGAATGGAAGTCAAGCAGAGTGAAGGGATAACGGGATAACGGGTAGTTGGGAACGAGCGGCTCACGAGCTCGTCTCGAATGTTTTGCAAGCCAAAAGTTGGGCTTGGCTCGATTAGAAAATTCACGAGCCTGAGCCGAGCAGAGCCGTGACGAGCCCGAGCAAGCTCACGAGCCTCAAGCTATTTTTCCAGCCCTAACTACGACCACCCTGTAATTGATAAAGTATATAGACATGTGGGCCTAATCAATCAGAGAATCTTACACGCTATGACATATGACAGTTAATATACGCTGTTATTCTCTAGAATAACTGCATTACGCCTCTGTCTCTGACGATAACTGCCAGGTGACGTGGTGGTATCATAACCCTGACAATAACTTCCATCAACGTGCGTGTTACACCAAATGACGAGGCACCTTGTGTCCTGGAGAAACTATCGCCACTACATGCACTATATAAGGTCTAAAGTCAGCAAACAGGGGGGAGGATCAGGAGGAGACATTAGGTATAATTCTTCTTGATTGTAATCCGCATAGTCAATACAAAAATACAGGAGTAGGATTGTTATTCTCCTTGGAGAAGGCCTGAACTTGTATAAATCCCTGTGTTATTCTCTGTGTGGTTCTAATTCTAGGAGACCCCCCGAATATTCATTCATAAGATCGATACTAGATCATCGACAGTTGGCGCCGTCCGTGGGGAGTTTCTAGTGAATCCTTTTCGGCAAGTTCTCTTGATTTTCTTTCAACTCTGATGCTTCCATGGCAGGAGAATGGAATGTGGAGAACTGGTTCGATTTGGCTGACTATGCAGAACTAGACATAGATGCCTGCTAAAAGCAGAGCATTGTTTCGTCCGATGGCTATGCCGCCTCAAGGATCTTTCACCAGATCCAAAAGACCATGCTGCAGACAGAGTTGATGAGGGATCTCTACCCCCCACAACATTATGTCCAGATGAGGGACCTGATTCCTTAGAGGGCAAGAGTCCAACCGACCATAATCAGGACTACACCAAAACAAGTGCAGAGCATAACAAGGGTTCCCCCTCCAAATATTTGAGTTCGTCTAAGGCAGTCCGACCTGGCACAACAAATCCTGGAATCTATCATTCCGAGACTCAACCAGCATCTGGTGATCATCACCCTTCAGTTACCCCCACGAGGTGTGTGGTCAAGGCCTCTTTTCCTGTGGATTCGACCGTACCATCGTAGGGTTCACCTTCGGTTGGAGACAGTTATAATCTAGAATTCTCCTTCCTGAAGGGGATTGCTTCAAGCCGTCAGGCGTTATCGTTTGACTACTGCACAAGCTAGGAGGACTCAGGCACAAGTGGAAATCATATCCAGGAGGCCTTTGTCCTCCCCTCAGATCCTAATCTCTCTCCAAGAGTGAGGACTAGGGATGCTTCCCATCGCTCATTCACTCCGGGCTCTCGTGGTGCTGGCGAGGATGCCTCCGGCGATGAACAGGATTACTACGTTCATGAGCGTGGGGGAAATCCTAGAAATAATCACTCTCCACGGAGGCAGACTCAAGTAAATTTAGATGTGGATGATTCTAAGACCATTCGGGGAAGGAGGATTGCAACCTAGAGAACTTTACCTGGACGCATTCAATATCGGTCAAAGGAAACTCAAGAACTTCAATGAATAAATGACCTACTCGAGAATCCAACTCAAGAGCTTGGACGAGCACTAGGCTACAACCTCTTCGCTGAAGAGATTGCACGAAGGTTTCGGGATACAATGGTCAGACTTGAGCAAACTCGCCGATATCATTCTGGTAGTTGTACCGCAACAACACCGTCAAACACCAGTTGTTCGAATTATCCCCCTCATGGAGAGCAACACGACAACAGGTCTGGCCGCTCCCCTAATCATAACTCTCGTCGGAGAAGAGCTCTTCGAACACCTAGTGATTGGCAAGTTCCTAGAGAAGGTAATCTTTCACCGCTTATACCTAGGAATCTGCAATAGCAAATGGAATACGAGGAGTATTACCCTCGTAGGACCGAAACCTATCATAGGTCAGGTCCACCTACCACTGGGTATCATCGTTTGCGATCACCTGGTGACGTAAACGCTTCTTTCCGGCAAAGAAGGCATCATGATATTATTACCGGATGTCGAGCATTCTCACCTGACCTTCAAGCAGTTCGCTAGCCACCGCGATTTCGACCTGTGAACATGGAAAAGTTTGATGGGCACAAATCCCATCGAATTTCTTCAGATCTATACGATCACTGTTCAAGTAGCAGGAGGAGGAGAGCACGTCATGGCGAACTACCTTCCTACTGTGCTCAAAGGATCTGCTCAGTTGTGGTTATTAAATCAACCACTAGAGTCTATCTACTCATTGCAACATCTCTGCGATCTATTACTAGCTAATTTCTAGGGCACTTATAATCGTCCCAAAAAAGAGGATGACCTGCATAGGATGAGACAAAACTCACATGAAACTTTGCGCTAGTTCATCAAGCACTTCATCTAGGTTCGTAATTCCATACATGAGGTTTCAGACTCTTCTGTTCTCAGAGCCTTTAAGCAGGGAGTCTGCAGTAGAAGAATCACAAAATATATCGCTTTAAATCCCCGACTCTTTGTTGAGAGCTCTTTAAGATGGTCAATAGATATATGATCATTGCGAAGCGGTCAAGTGGAACATAACCATCGATCGAGATGATAAAGATCCTCAAGAAGCAGGTGAAAGTGGCAAGAAGAAGGATAAGAAAGCTAAGAAATCCAAGAGCAAGACCAAAGGCAAAAAAACATCAAGTCAATAACTCTAAGGAAGTCTTGGCTGTAAGCGATAAAGAGCCTCGAGGCTCCACGTGTTATCCTCGTTATAACTATAGTCATTCAAAATTTCAATATTTTTTATTAGAGTTTGTATACAAATCAAAATGCTAAATTTATTTAATTTATTCTAAATTCTGTGGAAATCAAATTGCAAATTTTCTTTTATTTTTCATTCGAATTTTAATTATTTTTGTTGGAATTTGTATAAAAATCAACTTGTTAATTTTTATTTAACTTTTATTTCAATTCTTTGTTAATTAGAGATTTTACTTTGAATTGTATGAAAATCAAATTGCTAGTTTCATTTCATTTTTATCACGAATTTTAGTTATTTTTGTTGAAACTCGTATACAAATCAAATTGCTATTTTTTTATTTGTTATTACGAACTTCTATTCTTTTTCTTGGAATTAGTATCCTAATCAAATTCCTAATTTTTCTTTAATTTTTATTTTGAATTACAGTTATTTTGGGATTTTACTTTGAAATTCATATTGGAATCAAATTGCTAATTCTATTCTATTTTTATTCTAAATTTTAGTTATTTTTTGTTGGATTTTGTATACAAATCTAATTGCCAATTATTGTTTAATTTTTATTCCTTATTATAATAATTGTTATTTGTATCCAAATAAAATTTCTTATTTTATTTTTTTAATTCCAAATTTCAACTTTTGGTTGGATTTTTATGCAAATCTAATTGATGGTTTTATTTGTTTTTTATTCCAAATTATAATTATTTAGGGATTTTAATAAGAAATTCATATGGAAATCAAATTGCTAATTTCATTATATTTTTATTCGAATTTCAATTTTTTTAAATTTAGTATTCAAATTTAATTGACAATTTTGTTTATTTTGTATTTCTAATTATAGTTATTTAGGGATTTTACTTATGAATTGTAAGGAAATCAATTTTCTAATTTTATATTATTTTTATTCTGAATTTCAATCATGTGCTCTTTTACTTAGGAACTCATGTGGAAATCAAATTGCTGATTTTATTTTATTTTTATATCGAATTTTAGTTTTGTTGTACTTGATATGAGCTCTTTCTTTTAATCTAGACCGTTATAATCTGGACCCACCAGGATCGATGGTGTAGATCTTCGTTTTTACCGTTTAACGTGGGAATTTCTAACTCCTGAGAGTGAACGTGATGGCTTGTTTTGACTCTTCTTTAATAATATAATAATAGATAGATTAATCCTAAAATTAACAAGCTCACACGAATGCTTCCGAAAGCCCATTTTCCACCAGGCGATATGATCATGCATGTAAATACGAACCTTCTCATAGATTAAATCTATCTATCTATCTATAAAATAGTGACGATGTGACGGTACTCTTCTCTGTCAAGACACCGTTTGGCCATCATCCGGCCTTTGCTGCTCTCTCGTAGCGCCCGCGCGGGACAATGTGGGAGATCAATCACATTGTTCTGCAGGCGGCTGCTCCTGCTGCTGGCCTTGCCTACCGAATACAAGTGTGGAATACACGGGAATTTCTGCTTCAGTCTTACCATTGGATCTATAACCATACGACCAAGCGCAGTAGCATTCCGGAGGATGTAGAGCGCCAGGTCGGCGATCCCCTGTCGATCCCAAAATCCAGTCATGTAGACACTCTTCAGGTGACGATGCGGATGCCCCGGCAAGGCTGCCGCTCCCCTCGAACCAGGATAGGCAAAACAATCCATCTGCATGCATAGATATCAAACCCTTGATTAATTTTAATTTAATTTGCACCATACATCTTCGATCGATCGGTGAGATCAAAGAGCGTGAAGTAGACGTGGACGGAGCTTTCGATCGATTCTTTACTAGGCAATGGTGGGTGCAGCATGACTCTACATAGACATTTCCTGGCCGGTTCAGATTAAGCACTACCGAGAGAACAATTGAGATCCAGAGATGGCCAAGCTGTTGGTTGTCGGCACGATCGATGCTGAACTAGCAGATCAAGGAAATTGGTGTTCAGCGTTTGATGTTGGAGATAGCCCGTGTGGGACTACAGTGGCATCGGAACCTCAGCAACAGGCCATGGACAGACGCATCTATCGCACAGGTATTCTAGAGCTCAGGGAATGAAGGAAATGCTTCTGCACTTTCAAGCCCCATCAATAATGAGGATGTCAAGTGATCGGCAAATGAGGCGGCTCATCGTCCAGTGAGAACTGAGAACTGAGAACTGGCTGTAAAGAAAAGCTTTTATATGACATGGCTTAATACCCATCCGGTATGATATTCCTTGTGTCTTCTCTATAAACAAGGATTGTAATCGCTCTGTTTCTCTTAATTAACGAAGCCGGTATCCCACTAAAAAAAGGTAAATAAATTGTTGGTTGACCCATTATGCACCATAGCACCCCTAGTTTATGTTCTGGACTATAAATTAAAAAAATATACATGCAAATAATGTACCGTGGATATGCTATTTATATTCAATGTATGGCATATATATCGTAACATTTAATCACTTACATGCAGTTCCAATTCTTCCAAGAGAGGGGCTAACTCCAAGAAGTAAACCAACCGAAGAATCCAACTGCTGTCCCGTGGATAGCCCGTGACATCAATGTTCAAGTTCAGATGCCTCAGATTGATGAACCTGGCAGGGGTTTTGGTAAATCCTAGCACCTGAAACACGAACCATGGCCACGAGAAGATCGACATATCAAATCAACACCTTGACATGCATAAATTAAAGTACGGACTATGAACATGCATCAAGACGGCAGTTAAAGAATGAAGGAAGCACTTCTTTCTGGGGCAAAATAACCTGAGTTATAAGACGGAAACGCAGTGAGAGTTTCTGCACATGAGGAAGAGCAGCAGGAAGCCCAGTCAATGTGTAGTCCAAAGTATCACCTTTGGGCAATCCCATCAACACAACTGTCGCCTCTGACATCTTCAAAGATTCACTGAGCACAATTTGCGTCAGATGGTCGTCAAACTCAAATGTAATAAGATTTGGAGCTTGCAACTCTATCGTCTCCAGCTCACAGCAGCGCACGTGCAGGTACTGCAACCGGCACAGCTGACGGTGGTGTATACTTAAACTCGACAAGCCGGAGCATGCCTCGATGCTTAGCCACTCAAGAAGAGCGCAGCCCAGCAGCAGGCGCTGGACATCGCCACCTCCATTGCTGATGGACACCTCATGTAGTCTGACCTTCTTAAGGCTTGCAAATGCAAAGCCCCCGCTGTTGAAACTGGGGCCGGGCAGATTTAAGCTGACATAACCTAGATCAAGAGACTTGACAGAAGAGCCCTTTTGACCGCAGAAAAGTCGCAGCGGGACGACGTACTTGCTGTCTTCAGAGCCGTACCCCCATTCGGTGAAATCAAGGGCAATGTGCTTGGCTCCCGACACGGTGGCGAAGCGAATCCATCTATCGACGTGGTACGTGTGGTTCATGCGCAGGCCAAACTTGACGACGAACTTGTCCAGAGTGGCACTGGTGCTAGTAGAAGAAGACCATAGCGGGTGCAATATGCTGTCCACTTTGGTGACGAAGTCGGCGGTCGTGCGTGCCGGGTGAATAGTGTTTCCGGCGGCGGCGGCGGCATCGCTGCCGAAGAAGGTAGCTCTGGTGAAGACCATGTCTGGGTGGCACAGACCGAGGCGCCTCCACTCGCGAGATAGCATGCTCATCCGTGCGGCCTCTTTGAATGATATCTGAGACAGTATGCTGCGAAGAACGTCCTGTATACATGAAGAGATAGTCAAATTATTAGTCCTAGCTACTCCTCGTTCAAGCCATGCATGGGGATTTAACAAAGTACTACTATAGCTAGGTAATTAATATCCACACGAGCGACCATGCATATTCATTGATCCGCCTTACAGGGGGTAGAAGGTGAAGCTGCATTGCCGACTTTGATCTCGCCATTCTCTTGAAAGCACTGTTGTTTTTGTTTTTGACATTCTTTGTTGATCGTCTCTTCTTCATCTTCTCCTTGCTGTCTACGTTGTCGCCTGTTTTGGCCATCGGAAAATAGACTATGATCGATGAGTCTGCATCTCAAAAGCTAGAGAAGAGGTACAATCTAGTAACAGACCGAGATCTTTGGAATCAGTTGAGAGGTGTCAAGACTAGAGATCAATACATAGCAGCAACAGACAGACACAATCTGAAAAACCAAACAACCAGAAGAACTGGGAAGAACTGGGATGCGAAAAAGAGAATAGGGGATGAGGCGGCTAGGGTTTTGCTTTAGCAACAAGATTCGCATGTGTCTTACAAGCCTCCAGCTAGCCTTTATATACGGCGTAGCTGATCAGATGCATTAGCTTAAATGTTCGTAAACTGCAAAGGTCTAAACAATAAACAGTACATTAGCTGGTGCCTTTGCAATAGAGTTCACTACGACACTTTAAGGCCGTTGGATCATCATAACACACCATCCAGGGGTCCTCGCCTTCCTTCACTGCGAAAACGATTCATCAATTGAAGTCGGCTTTCTTCTTTTTGCTCTGCAGGTTACACTCTGAAGCTCTGCTACCTTCGGTTCCTGACAATTTCCTTCCCCTTCAAAACATTCTTGTCTCAAGAATGGAAATCCGGAAAGATCCGTGATATGAAATCTGCATCCTCCCAAGTAGCAGCTTCCACAGGTAAGTTAATCCACTGAATCAACCACTGTATTACAGGTTCATTGTTCCTTGGCACCATTCTCCTCTCTAGAATTGCTGCTGGATAAACCTTGATGTTCCCTTCACTATCAACCAAAGGAAGTTCTGGGCTGGGAATTACTCTTGGTCCAATGTGCTTCTTAAGTTGGCTAACATGGAATACAGGATGCAATTGACAACCATCTGGCAGAAGTAATTTGTAAGCAACCTTGCCAATCCTCTCTATCACCCGGAAGGGACCATAAAATTTAGGATGTAGCTTCAGTGATCTGTGCATACTGAGTGAGGTATGTCGGTAGGGTTGAATCTTTAGATAAACCATATCTCCAACTGTGAACTCCCTCTCCTTTCTCTTCAGATTAGCATATTTGCTCATCCTCTCTTGGGCCTTGTGCAAGTTCTCTTTGATAACCTGTGTAGCTAATTGTCTCCTCTGCACCAATCCCCTCACCTCCTCATTTACAGCATCAGGTAGGATTACCTCAACAAACATAGGAGGGGTAAAACCATAAAGGGCTTGGAATGGTGTCATATCCAAACTAGTATGGTAGCTAGTATTATACCACCATTCGCTAAAGTCAACCAATTTCTCCACTTCTTTGGGCTAGCAAAGGTCATACATCTTAGATAGCACTCTAGGCATTGATTTACCCTCTCTGTTTGTCCATCACTTTGGGGGTGGTATGCGATGCTAAACCTCAATTTAACATTCAATGATTTGAATAACTCTTGCCAAAGATGGTGGTGAATATCTGTCACGATCTGAAACAATCTTCTTTGGTAGCCCATGTAACTTGTACACATTATCTAGGAACTTATGGGCTACTTATTTGAGCTATAAAAGGATGACTCATTGGTATGAAATGAGAGTATTTAGTAAATCTATCCACAACTACCAAAATTACCTCCTTCCCTTCTGACCTTGGCAAGCCCTCAATGAAATCCATGGATATATTGGTCCAAGCTCTGTCAGGTACAGGTAGAGGTTGTAATAGACCTGGATAAGGGGTATGTTCAGATTTGTTCCTTTGACATGTAGGACATTCCTTGACAAAATGAGTTATATCTTGTTTCATTCCCTTCCAATGAAATAGGAGTTTTATCCTCTGGTATGTAGCCCTCTCCCCAGAATGACCACCTAAGGATGAATCATGACAAGACCTCATTAATTGCTTAGTAGTTCGGAGTTTGTCCCCACTACTACCTTGTTCTTGTACCTCAGAATACCACCCTTTAGGGTATAGTTGGGCTCAGCATATGAATCTATACTTAACTTGGTGATCAGCTCCTTACAAAAGTCATCCTGTTCATAACTGGTTATGACTTGAGTGACCCATCTTGAATACTGTAGCAGTGATAACTCCCAATGTCTCGACTTAATACACCTAGATAATGCATCAATGACCCTATTTTCTCTCCTCTTTGTACTCCACTCTATAATTGTATCCCAATAATTTGACCAAGAGTTTGTCTTGAATTCCTCATTCAATTTCGCTCTTCAATATATCTCAAACTTTGCTGATCTGTCCTTATTATCAATTGAGATCCAGCAAAATAATGCTTCCACCTTTTGAGTGCTTCAATAATAGCTAATGCTTCCTTCTCATAGGTAGATAATGCAAGCTGCTCTAGGTCCTATTGATTTGCTCATAAACGCAATAGGCTTGTGATTCTGCATCAAAACTGCACCAAGACCATATCCACTAGCATCTGCTTCTAAAACAAAAGGTTGGCTATGATTAGGCAAAGCCAATACAGGAGCCTTGGTCATGACCTCCTTTAACTTTAGGAATGCTGCCCTCTGTTCTTCTTGCCATATAAATCCCTCTTTCTTGAGAGCCTCAAACAATGGTTTGCAAATCACACCATAATTTTGGATGAATCTCCTATAATAACCTGTTAAACCCAAGAAGCTTCTCAACTGAGTAACATTCATAGGAGTTGGCCAATTGGACACTGCCTTAATCTTTTAGGATCGGTGGATACACCTTCTCCACTAATGATATGCCCCAAATATTCAATCTGTGGTTGCCCAAAAGCACACTTGCTGACCTTAGCAAATAGATTATGTTTCAAGAGAGCTTCTAACACTAAGGTCAAGTGTGGTCCATGATCTTGCAATGATTTACTGTATATCAAAATGTCATCGAAAAATACCAATGCAAACTTTCTCAAAAAAGGTGCTAACACGTCATTCATCAATGCTTGAAAAGTAGCAGGAGCATTAGTTAAGCCAAATGGCATTACCATGAACTCATAGTGCCCTAAATGAGTGCTAAAAGCAGTTTTCCTCACATCTTCCTTTATCATTCTCACCTGGTGATATCCAGACTTCAAGTCAATCTTTGAAAATATACAAGCCCCATGCAACTCATCCAACAAATCCTCAATAACTGGAATAGGGTATTTGTTTTTGATGGTATTAGCATTTAGCTGCCTATAATCCACACACATCCTCCAAGTTCCATCCTTCTTCTTGACAAGTATGGCAGGGGATGAATAGGGACTAACACTGGGTCTGATTATTTCTGATTTCAGCAATTGCTCAATGATACCTTCCATAGCATTTTTTTGATGATAGGGTATTCTGTATGGTCTTTGGTTCACCGGCTTGTCATCATTTTTCAATGGAATGGCATGATTACAATGTCTATTAGGGGGCAAACCCTTGGGTTCCTCAAAAACTTTGTTGAACTTCTGCAATATGACTGCAATGCTATTTGGAACAGCAGTAGCACTGTGATTTTCGTTCTTGGATTCACATGCATAGACCACTGCTCCCACCACCCCTTTCTCCATAAGTTTCTGTAACTTTTCAACCGGCACAATGCAATGTTTGGCTGGTAAGGTTTCATCCCTAAAGGTTACTTTGGCCTTGCCATAAAAAGATATGCTTAGCTCTCTTGTCCTCAGATTAAGACTAATAGGACTGTGTAAGTAAATCCAATCAGCCCCTAATATGAAATCATAGCCTTTTAAGTCCAAGATTCTAAATGTATCTGAAAATTCCTTTCCTTGAATAATATAACTGCACTCTTTGCACTGAGCCTTGCTCCATAGAGTATCTCCATTAGCAACTACTACCTTAATAGCAGTATTGTTATCAATTCTACAACCAGCTCTAATGGCCATATTAGCATCCATAAATGTGGCACTACTACCACTGTCAACCAAAGCAGTTCCTCTAATTCTGCCCAACTGAATGGTCAAAGTAAATGTCTGGTTCCCGAGCTAGTGCCATGTCTTTGCATGTCTGAGATAATTGAAAAGGAGACTCTTCTTCTTGATTGTTACCTCTATGATTGGTTCGATTTGGTGGATTCTCTCCCAAGTTCTCATCTCCTTCCTCCTCCTCTTCTTCTTGAGTTACCATTGCTCTCACTTGTTGATTCATCTTACATTCTTGTTTATGGCCGGGATACCATTTCTCATTGCACCGAAAACACTTACCATCATTCTTTATGTTGCCCATGGCAATAGGATTCTTCCCAGCCTGCAGCCTCTGCTCATTTCCTCCACTCTTCTGAGCATTCACATTTCTATTGCTAACCCAGTGCTGATTTCCCTTGTAATTCTCTTTGGTCACATTTGGATGTGCTTTCCTGAATGGATTGGATTGCTCTAATCTTTTGGCTACCCAATATGCATCAATCGGTGTCCTTTGGATTTTGCAATTGAGAGTGGCTTTGTATATAATCCTTCAACCTTGACAATGAAGCTTACGATATAGTACTCTTACGGTAAGTGAGGATTGTCCTTCTTACAAGTGCCATTGCTTCTTCAAACTTGTCAATGTAAGCACTTCTTGATGAATCTTGTTTAAGCGAATGAAATGAGGCCACCACATCATAAATGACCGATCCGAGAACCTTTTTCCATCACCATGCAAACCGATGCCAAGACAGTTATCCATATTAATACGAACTTGACCACGGGTTTGACTTTCTCTACCAAGTATAATATTGCAATCTCCACTCTCTGATTCCAAGGCACCTTAGCTATTTCAAAGTATTTGTTAGCCTTCTTGATCCATGCATCAACATGGTCCCCATTGAATTCAGGAAAATTGAGCTTTGGGCCTCTAGCAAAAGATCTGAGGTTGTAATTATCTTGGGTGCCTCTATTTCCCATAAATCCTACTGGTTCCTCCATATCAGAGTGAGCAAATTCATGAAAGGTGGGGGAACTAGTTACTCTGGTAGCCCAAAAAGGAGCACCTGCTGCTGACTGTACTGGGCAATGTATGTTACCAAATGGTATGTTATACCCTTGACTACTTGGAATCACTGGATGAGGTAGTAATGGTGGAGTTTGGGTACTCATTAACACAGGGATTGATCCAAAATTCATCATCTCTGTGACTCGAACTGCATGGACAGGTGTGACATTCTGACTTGGGTTGATTTGGATCCCACTGGTGTGCATAACTAACCCAGACGTTCTAGCAATACTAGCAGGAGATGAATTTGCTACAGGAGTAGAAAAATGTTGCTCATAGTTACCTCTGAAACTTGAGAATCTGTCAGATGGTTCCCCCATATCCATACTCTTCTGTGTAGCTTGAATCACTAGAGCATTAACAGCTAATGTCAACTGCTCTATCTGCTTGTTGTATTGTTCAATCTGTTGATTTTGTTCCACTTGCCCTTTTTGTATCAGGTCCATACTCTTCTTGACCTCTTCCAATTCTCCTTTGGTAACATAAGGTTGGTTTGCCCCTTCTGCTGCATCTTCTTTACCATGCTTCGCCATGATCCACTCAATAATCTGATTGGGGATTTTACTTGGAGGAACAATGAGTTCTCCCAACCCAATGCAGATCTGAACTTTTCACCCACAAACCCTCAGATCTTCTCAAGAACAACCTTAACTCCGGTGTTTCACAGGAAAACTAGTTTCCAAACCCTTGTTAAGGCGCTTTCGCTAATAGATCGAGGCCAAGAACTCTTCTCGATACCACTTTGTCAAGACTAGAGATCAATACATAGCGACCATGAGCATGACACAATCGAAAAACCAAACAACGGAAGAACGGGAAGAAGCGGGATGCGAAAAAGAGAATAGGGGATGAGGCGGCTAGGGTTTTGCTTTAGCAACAAGATTCGCATGTGTCTTACAAGCCTCCAACTAGCCTTTATATCTGGCGTAGTGATCGGATGCATTAGCTTAAATGTTAAATGGCGCAAAGGTCTAAACAATAAGCGATTACATTAGTGGTGCCTTTGCAATAGAGTTCACTCGACACTTTAAGGCCGTTGGATCATCATAACACACCATCCGGGGTCCTCGCCTTCCTTCCGCGAAAGCGATTCATCAATTGAAGTCGGCTTTCTTCTTTTTGCTCTGCAGGTTACACTCTGAAGCTCTGCTACCTTCGGTTCCTGACAGACAGAAGCCTAGAGCCCCTCGGATAGCCGGCCGGCCGGTTGCCCGCGGCGACTACCTCGATCGACTGCCCGCAGCGTTGACCGTACGTCTGGCCGTCGCGGACAGGAGATTGGACGGGAGGCACACATAAGCGTAGTCAGTGGTGCAGCGAGCGAAGCGGCACCGGCGGCGCGTGTGCAGAGATCGTCAGAGCTTGTCCGGGGTCGCAGAATTTTGACGCGACGCGACCCACCTTTGAGTCCGTGAGCGCCGTTCGATCAATCCTAGGCGCTCCAGATCGCGAGGGACCGGCCGGACACGTCAGATAGAGAGCCCAACCGGGCCGGGCCGAGGGATCGAACCTTCCCAGGTCGGAGAAGTAATCCCAGGCCAACAGTAGTCATAGGACAATACGAGCTTGTGCGACATGCAATGCCAACGAAAAGAACAGATTGGCCTGCGATCTGCGGCGCCTAGGATTAATGCGATCAAACAAGATTTACACTGCCATGCCGTGGATCAAATTTTCAGAGCCAACGCATTACAGAAAATCTTGCCTAGGACCATCGTACGTACCGCTCCCTCCGGTTCACCACAAAAAATCGTGTGCAGTCAAACTTTAAAAACTTTGATTATTGATATATTTTTAAATATTTAAATTAGATACATGAAAATCATACATGTAGATTCATCTAGAAAAATACTTTCATAGTCTTTTGATTTTATTTGGTTTTACAAATATATTATAATAGTAATTAGTTGTCAAAGTTGCATTGTAAAGATCATATTGATGTCAAAAACGACTTGTTTTTGTGAACCGAATGAAGTACTATGCTATACCAACAGTAATACATGGCATTGATTTACTGTAATGTCTCATTTTCGAAAGTGGTGAATAGTAAATTACCATTTGGTTTTCGGTTTTCATTCGTATTTCAAATTAGCATATTTTTCTCAAAATCTCCTAGCTTCTATCTAAGCTCAGGTTTGTGTTTCAAACCTTTTTATAAATTCCCGAATTCAAATTTGAATTTGAATTCCTCTTTTCGGATTTTGGGCATTTTCTCAAAATTGGCTCTTCCTCTTTTCTTGGGCTCAGCCCAATCTCTCTTTGGGCTCAGCCACATTCTTTTCTTGGGCCGACCCATTTTTCTTTCTCCCCCGGCCTACCCCTTGGCTCGGCTCCCTCTTTTCGGCCCAGCTTTCCCCGGCCCGTCTCCTCCTCCCGGCCTGCTTGGCCCGAGCCCCCCTGTCCCTTTCTTCTTCCCTGGTGGTACCCACACCAGCCACGAGCGCCGCTGGTCAACACCTGCCGCCGTCTGCGCCATTCCCGATCGCCCACCTACTCCCCTGCCATGCCCACGCTAGCCTGAGCGCTCCCGTGCGCCCGGTCGTCACGCCCACGAGGCCGCCTGCACTCCCATGTGCCTGCCACTGCCATGCCGAGCACCCACGCCGCCCCTCATGCCCGCCTGTTGCACCCACGCCGCCTCCTGCCACCGCTCGGTCAGCACGCCTACCCCGCATGGTCTTCGCCATGACGTCGAAGCCGACCCGCCCTCGCCCATGCGTGCGCAGAGCCGCCCGTGGCCGCACCAGTGCCGCTCTGCCCCGTCTTGTCGTCCTGTTGGCAGCGCCACCCTCTCGGCCCGCGCAAGTCTCCACCTACTCCTTTGTTGCGCCCACGCCGCTCTCCCGCCTGCTCCGTACCAGCCTTGGTCACCGAAGTCGTCGCGCCAGAGCACCAACCTCACGTCGTTAACTTTGTGTAATGCTAATTTGTAAATGTTGTACGTTCACATTTAGATACATATATATTACTGTTTTATCAATAGTTGTTGTTGAACTCATGTTGGGAAGGCCAACTATGCACCACCTAAAGATGCAATAGGTAAATCACTTAAATACGAAATGAAAGACACGTTAATAACAAATTTGCCTTATCCTTTTGCAAATCCGCACATGTTTTTGGTACACAACTTATTTGACTTTAGTTATTGATTGCATGTCTTCTGTATCATTAAAGTACATGTGCCCCGATTTAGTTTGTACCCAATGTACATGACTATTTTTTTTCTCTAAACAATATACGTAGATTTCGTACTATTAGGGTGTCACGTATGCTTTAGTAAGCCACACCATTATTTCGTAAAAGAAATGCAAGCATATTATAATCCTGCAACCACCATTCGTACTATGTCCCTGAATAAATAAATAAATAGAGTCAGAGAGTTATTTAAGTTGTCACAGATATTCTTGTTGGACTGTTTGTTTCCTTAGCAAATATTCTCGACCCACGTCGTTCTAGATAATCTCTTTCTTTGCTGAACTAGATGATCTGTCTATACAAAAATACAAATATCTTGCTCCATATATAATGGAAACATTATAGCTTGCAGATTATTTTTTTATTGGGTTGGATGGACGATGGATGTTGTGTTCGTTTGTTGTGACTCAAAGTGAGGTTTTGTTGGGTTCATATTTCGAAATAGTTAAATGTAAGCATCTCTAATCCTCATCCTCGAGTTGTAAGATGGATTTTTTCCCCTCTATCTGGTTTCCTTACTGTAGAATGGGTTTATTTGGAATTTGGTCTGTTGTAATTTACCTTCGCTCAAGAATACAAGATTGCCACGGCGATGGATATTCCGGCTTAGGTACCTATTTTTCGAATTTACTTGCCGTTCATTTTATTTCATATTTATATTCATTATGCTTGTGTAATGCTGCTTTAGACGTGTTGTACATTCAAATTTATATACTTATATACTACTAGGTTATCTATTGCTAGTATTAAACTCATGTAGAGAGGGACAAGTAGCTAAATATTAGCTTATCTATGGCATTGCGCCCGACGAAGATCCACATTAGTGTCTGACAAAAAAGACCCACAGAAAACACTGGCATCCAAGCCCCCGTGGCATTTGGCGCGGTTAGTTTCAAGTCTAATAAAGGAATTTTTTTATTTCGCCCTGTAGCGCCACGTAAATGCAAAAATAGCCCCTCTTCCACCGTATTTACAAAAGTAGCCCCCAGACGGCGGAATAAGCGGGGGGTGGTATTGCCTAAATCATCCCGTGACATTAAGATTATGACGAAAGTGGCGGGGCAGCGACTTTCTCTGTTCTTTGGACCATGGTATGTGCGTGGCCTTTCATGGTCACCGATTACTGTATTTGTGTGCCTTGTGCGTAGCACATGCGACCGCCACCTTCCTTGACCCCCATCTTGCAAGGCTACTAGGTGCCACGCGCCCGACCGATTCCCTGATTTGCAGCCCTCGGATGGCTTTAAAACAGACCGAGTGAAAAACTTCACTCGTTAGCATTTCCATTTCTTCAGCCTGAGCGAGAGAGCAAGAGAGAGGCAAAGAAGGCAAGAAGGATTGGTGGTTATCGGTTGGATTTTTGCTGGTTTTGAGATGCATTTTGGGTGGTTTTCAAGTGCATAAGTTGTTGGTCGGCTTGTGAACATCAAGAAAAGGTAATTTTTATCTACATGCGACTATTGTTTTAGCTAGGTGATTAGCATGTAATTAGCTTAGTGGTCTCGTAATAATTACGTAAATACACATGCAATAAGCGTAGTGAATTTGTTATTACCGTACTAGTTTCTTGAGAGTGTAGAATGTGTTAGGTAGTCATGCTTAGTTAACGTAAATGTTTAGTTAATGTAGATATCATTGTTTAATTAGTCGTGTTAATGTCGTCTTAGTCACGAAAATAATGTGCATGATGTTATTTGATCGTTATTTTAGCGCGGTTAAGTAGTACATTTGTTGAGGTAATTAACTGTGGTACTCGGGTAGTACGTTATACTTTCATTGTATGCATGCATCTCTGTCTATATTACGATTTGATGAATTTAGCACGTAGGGATTAATATGGTAATTCTTCATGCAGTAAAAATCTCTATTTTGAAACCATGTAAATATACGAATTGTTTGAATTGTTTTTTTTTTATAAAATAACATTGTGTAGTTATGCAAACCATTCGACCTAGTGGGATATTATTTAGTATTGAAATAGAAGTATGAAATACATTTAGGAAAGATTAATCAAGAGCAGAAGAAGTCACATAGCCAAACTACAGAATATATTAATAATTTTTGTTACTTGATTACCCATTTAAGTCCTGTGTTTTTATTTACAACTCCATATATAGAATTGAATCCTGTAATACTCAACTAAATGTGAATTAGTAGGAGCAAAATTAATCCAATCTATTAATATTCAAGTTTGATACTAACATCACATGGGTTCTTGATACAATAGAGTCCTTTCTGCTATTTTTGTCTATTGTTTAATACTCACGTAGTCAAGTGTAATTATTTATTTATATTTGTCGTTTTGCGCGTAGAACCCAACGCCGACTTCCCTAAACATATCGATTCAAGACTTGTTCATGTTCTATGAAGATGGTCTCGTACGCAACGGGCCGTATAGAGCGGACCTATCAAATTGTGACCGGACCCAGATCCGGGCACCAGGCCTGAAGGACATGAGTCTATGCGAGGTAAGGAGGTGTGTGTGTTCTGCGTTCGATCGGGACACCGGAAAGAAAAAGTTACACATCGAGGCATTGTATGCCTCGGTGGTGGGTGGTGAAGGTTAGACCTTTTGGCAACTTATGAAGGTGAGCAGTGACGCTTCGTGGGCCAACTATATGGAGGTTGTGTGCAACCCCGCCGCTGCAATATACGCTAGGTCGATGGTGTATGTCCAGTTTGTGGAGAGGACGGAATCATCCGCCAAGGGTGGTTCTCTGAACGAATAAAATAATAAAAAAATTACAAAAGCAACAACACTGTGACGGGAGGCTCCACAAAAAAGTTTCATAATTTTCTAAACTCATTTGCTATATTTTGAACTACAAATAACGCTAAAACCATGACGAAATCCTGATTTCGGAGAAAAGGAAGCCCTAATTTACAAACCTCGTGCCCATATTTCTTAATGAATGTTTTTTTTTACAAATATCAGTGCCCGTTGAAATCCTAATTGAAATGACTGAAAAAATTTCGTATTCACAAAAGCACTAACCCGAACGAAACCCTAACCGCGCACCGCTAACCCGAACGAAACCCTAGACCGCTGAAACCCTAACCATCCTGCTGGAAACCCTAACCACGGCTGGAAATGCTGAGCACCAGCTTTCCGCGGTCAGCCACCATGAAATGTGGCCGCCCCTTCCGCGCTCCTCCACCGCGGAAGGTGGCCTTTTCCTTCGGTCCTGCGCCCGCGTCCCTTGCCACGCTCCGCAACCGCGGAATGGACACGCGTCGGCTCCCCGATGATTTCGCGCTTATCGGAGGGCTAATTTTATAAATACGCTGCAAAGAAGGCTATTTTTACATTTTCGTGACGCTACAAGGCCGAATAAAAAAATCCTAATAAAGTTACATTGAAATGGAAATGTGCATGTGCTCTTTTGACCGTAGTACGTCGCCTCCCTCTGGCCTTCTGCCCCTAGTAGACTAGCTACTCTTCTTCTGTCTTTTCTGCAAGAAATGCATGCACGCGTCCCCTGTCCCTGCAGTATCTACAAATTTCTTCATCGAACTTTCTCAGCACTTTCTTTTGTCGGGGAAAACACAAGCTAAGTCACCGTTTTCTGGGCGCATTCTCGGATTCACCCGTTTTTCTTTTTTTTTTCTTGTGTAAGGCTTTATTTGAAAAGCCTAAATTTTCGGTCTAATCTTGAACTAAAATTCCGACGGGGATGGATGACCGAAAATTTAGGCCTCCAGTGAGGCCTAAAAGAAACAAAGTAATCATGCATGCATGCATGCAGGTGCAGCCGATCAACAGGAGAGCAACCAAAGTGGCCGGCTTTCGTTTTGTCCAGGAACATTGCAGCTAGCCGCTCTGAACTCTGAAGAACAGAATCATTGAACCACATGGCCCGGCATGACCACTCCTTGCCTTGCCTTGGTGCTAAAAGCTAATCGCTGATCGACACAAGGACGCAAAATGGAAAAGAAAGGAGCAGTAAACTGTGGGGGAGGAATCCTATTCCTGTTCCTTGTTTTTTTTTAGATGTGAGAAAAGGAACATGGCCATAATTACCAAAGTAGGACTAGCTAGGAGTACTTCTATTATTACCACTAAAGTCTCAACCCCCAACAAAAAATGATGAAGGCAGGGGAAAAGAAGTAAGGATGAAACTTCACTGCACTGTGAGTATTTTAGGCATGTCTGGATGGAAGCTAAAGGTTGTCACACTTTGTCGCAAGTGTCTTAGGCAAGTTTGATCAAGTTAGACTAGTGTTTGGCTTTTAACCATAAGTTACATATGACAAACTTTTTGTCAGCTAAGTCTCACACGTCATAGACACAATAGGTTGTGAAATTGTGCAAAGATTTCTTTAGCCGTGCTATGTTGTGACACCAATTTTCTTGGCCACAACTCTGGCAGGTTATGCAAAAATATCTGGCAAACTTTAGGCTATGAAGCAAACGTACCCTAACTCTTTTAAGTTCCATGTGCTTGCTATTGCTAGTACTGCTACTGATTTAATCCTTCCTTCCTTGATAGCTCAGCTCAGCTCAGGAATTAAAACCGTTTGCTAGTTATCCCTTGCTTACTAGGTCAATTTTGTACTAAGATTCTCCGGAGGAAATACTGTACCAAGATGGTTTGGGCGCATAGTTTCTCTGAAGAAAACCATCCTTAGCCGGCAGACAGAATCATACATCGCCATAACAAGAGCAATATATATTTATGTTCATTGCGGATTAGTGCACTTTTTCCTTAATTTTCATGCTTGGATGTATCAAAAACGATAAAAAGCAAGCACATGGATCCGGACCATCGGCTGTAATGTAGAGAATTGCTGTATGAACAGTGGTATATGAGCAAGGGAACAGTACTCGGCTATGATACTGTAGCGATAGATCTGGACCTTTTCTTTTCGATCGAACGGTGGAGATCGACTTCTAATGTGTGACACTGTAAATCCCCTGTATTGAACCCTTTAATGGAGAGGATCCATTTCTCAGCCAAATACAATGCTACAAGAAATGCCGATCGAGTTGTAATCGGCCGACAAAGTGGTGGGTTGGGTCACGACAAGGACATCGATCATGTTAAGCTAGGCAGCAAGCAAGAAGGACACAAACCATGCTTGCAGAGTTAGTTGTTGTCATCCCGTACAGTGTATGAACTGGAGTATATATATACTGTATATGGATTATGGAGGACAAGGTAAGAAGAAAGAAGTAAATAAAGGATTTGCTGTCATGAATGGATTTATTTGATTCGATGTATGCATACATACCGGTCGAAGGCAGTAATTAACTATGTATAGATATGTTGCTCGATTCGATCATGCGCACAATTAAAGCATGCACGAAAAAAATAAGTAGTAAATCTTTCGCTGCCGCGTAGAATTATCGTTAGGCAAATCGAAGCGTTCAGCACGAAGCATTCCGTGGAGTACCTTCCGGTTTAGATGGGATTACTGATGTATGATCGTCCGTGGCAATTAGTGTAACCGTTGGATCCATCGAGTAGATGTGGGAACCGGATCCTCCGCGTGCACAGTAAAACTAGTATGATACAGTGAATACTGTACGCACTGTGGCAAAACATGCTCGACTTTACTGTAGAGCTGATTTTTCGGTAGATATTGTATCATTGGATCTGAACCGTTAGATTCTAATATGATGATCCTGATTGAGAGGACGGTTATCCTTTGCATTTAGTCCTCAAATTAGAGAATTTCATTCCGTACATGTGTACTAATCGTACGTGGCAATTACTGTAACCGTTGGATCGATCGAGTATGTGTGTAGTAGGTCCACGATGGGATAGCCATCCCGGACCAATTTGGGAGCCAATCCCGGCGCGTTTTCCTGCGTCCTCTACTCTGCCAGCAATGCATCCAACGAGAACACTTCCTTTTTTTTTTTTTCTGATCTCAGCACGTTATGATTCAGTAGTAGGGAGAAGATTGACCGGATATCCGTACATACTCGAAACAAGAAAACAATCACGTGGATAGGAAGAACAAAATGCAAAGAAACAAAATCGAAAAGGCAAAAGTAGTAAATTGTGAAAAGAAAAGGAATCTAGGGAAAACAAAAATAAGATGTGTCAGGCACATTTCAGGAATGCCCCCACAATCTAGTAACCGGAAATACGAAGTGGGCACGGGCCCACATAGCCAGGCGTGCACTCAGCCTATCAGAGTTAAGTTCTAGATCTGGCGTTGCTGTTCACGGATTTTAGGATTATACACGTTCAGTAAGTAAATGTCTAGCGTGTGTAGAAGACATGTACGTACAAGTGTGGTATGTACGTGCGTGCGTGCGTGTGTTCTTAAAAAACAATCTATCTAGTCACCAGCGCTACTGGTAGTACTAGTCTCTTCGTTCTCCCTTGTATTGTATCCGAGAAGAGGCAGAGAAGCGAACAAAAAGGGGGAGGCACGGAGAAGGGTGGCGATGGGCGAAGCCGGCGAGGAGGCCAAACAAGAAACCACCCAACTACCCAAGTACCCGACCCGACCCAACCAAGCTTGGTAAGGGAGCGCTCCTCTCCTCCCATGCTTCCTTCCCCCTCCAATGCCCTCCTCCCCATCCCCCCACGCGTCTAGATGGACACCCTCGCCCTCCTCGCCGCCCTCGCGCTCGTCCTCGCCGCCGTCGCGCCGCGGGCGGCCGCCGACATCCAACCGGGCGACCTCGCCGTGCTCGAGGACTTCCGCCGCTCCCTGACCAACGCCGATGTCCTCCAGTGGCCCAACGACACCGACCCCTGCGGCAACCCGGGCTGGCCGCACATCTCCTGCGACCGCGCCGGCCGCGTCAACAACATCGACCTCAAGGGCGCCGGCCTCGCCGGCCGCCTGCCCCCCACCTTCGCCGCCCTCACCGCGCTTCAGGACCTCAGCCTCCAGAACAATCGCCTCTCCGGCCCGCTCCCCTCCTTCCGGGGCATGTCCAGCCTCCGCCACGGCTTCCTCAACGGCAACGCCTTCGACTCTATCCCCGCCGACTTCTTCCAAGGCCTCGCCGACCTCGTCCAGATCTCCCTGGACGACAACCACCTGCTCAACGCCTCCTCCGGGGGCTGGACGCTGCCCGCCGACCTCGCCTCCTCGTCGCAGCAGCTGCAGAGCCTCATGCTCGTCAACTGCAGCCTCGTCGGCGCCATACCGGACTTCCTGGGCTCCATGAACAGCCTCCAGGAGCTCAGGCTCTCCTACAACAACCTCTCCGGCCCGATCCCGGCCACCTTCAACAGCTCGGGCATACAGACGCTCTGGCTCAACAACCAGGGAGCGGACAGGAAGCTCTCCGGCACGCTCGATGTCATCGCCACCATGCCCAACCTCCAGCAAGCCTGGCTGCACGGCAACGAGTTCTCCGGCCCCATCCCGGACGGCATTGGCGCCTGCAAGCAGCTGCAAGACCTCCAGCTCAACAACAACCTGCTCGTCGGGCTCGTGCCGCCGAGCCTCGGGACCCTGGTCCAGCTCAAGTCCCTCAAGCTCGACAACAACAATCTCTTGGGCCCGGTCCCGGTCGTCAAGGCGTCCAACTACACCTTCTCCCGGAACGGGTTCTGCGCGGACAAGCCCGGGGATGCGTGCTCGCCGGAGGTGACGGCATTGCTCCAATTCCTCGCCGAGGTAGATTACCCTCAGAGGCTGGTCGAGTCTTGGTCAGGGAGCAACCCCTGCGCGGAGTGGCTGGGCGTTACCTGCGTTGGAGGGAAGGTGACGGTGCTCAACTTGCCGGGGTATGGACTCAATGGCACAATCAGCCAGAGTCTCGGTAATCTGACTACGCTCTCGGACATCAGGCTCAACGGGAACCACCTTACTGGCCATGTGCCGGATAGCCTGATGAACCTCAAGTCGCTGCAGAAGCTGGACTTGTCCATGAACGACTTGGCTGGGCCGCTGCCCACCTTCAGCCCGAGCGTGAAGGTGAATGTCACCGGCAATCTCAACTTCAATGGGACGGCGCCAGGCGAATCACCCAACGATGACCCTCGGTCGCCAACGCCTAGGGCACCAGGCTCACCAGGCCGTCCTGCCAGCCAGGGGAATGGGAAGAAGAGCTCAGTTGTGGTGTTGGCCACAACCATTCCGGTTGCAATCAGTGTGGTGTCTCTGGTGTCGGTGGGTGTGGTCTTCTTTTGCAAGAAAAGGGGATCAATTCCACCACAGGCAGCCTCCGTTGTCGTCCACCCCCGTGACAATTCTGACCCAAATAACATGGTCAAGATGGTCATGGCGAACAGTGACAGCAATGGCGGTGCGTCCCAAGGCAACACACATAGCGGGAGCAGCAGTCAGGCTAGTGATGTTCACATGATTGGGGCAGGCAATTTCGTGATTGCCGTGCAGGTCCTTCGTGGTGCCACCAAGTACTTTGCCCAGGAGAACGTGCTTGGCCGTGGGGGCTTTGGTGTTGTTTACAAAGGGGAGCTGCACGACGGCACGATGATTGCTGTGAAGAGGATGGAGTCTGCAGTGATCAGCAACAAGGCCTTGGACGAGTTCCAAGCCGAGATTGCCATTCTAACGAAGGTCCGGCACCGCAACTTGGTGTCAATACTGGGCTACTCAATTGAAGGGAATGAGAGGCTGCTGGTCTACGAGTACATGTCTAATGGGGCTCTCAGCAAGCATCTGTTCCAGTGGAAGCAGCTTGAGCTGGAGCCGCTCTCGTGGAAGAAGAGGCTCAATATTGCCCTGGATGTTGCTCGTGGAATGGAATATCTGCACAACCTGGCGCATCAGTGCTACATTCACAGGGATCTCAAGTCGGCAAACATTCTCCTTGGCGATGATTTCCGAGCAAAGGTGGCAGACTTTGGGCTCGTTAAACCTGCACCGGATGGGAACTTCTCTGTGGCAACCAGACTCGCCGGAACTTTTGGATACTTGGCTCCTGAATATGCTGGTAAGAATTACTTTGCCTGATTTTACCTGGAAGTATGGTTACCATGTTAAATTTGGTTGCTTTTGTTGTAGTTCTGATCATCATGTGTTAATTACCATTTACCCTTCTCAGATAGCACAGAATTTATATTCGAATTGCCTAATGTTGTAGCCTGTGAATTGCCTTTGAGGATTCAAGGCTGTGCTAGATATAGGAGTAATCCTTGCCGTGCAAATAACCTCTTGTCATAGAACTGAATTGATTTTGACAATCATCTTGGAATTTCTGATGAACTAGTCGTTCTAAAAACCCTTGCCGCTACTAGATTGCAGTTTACTGCCGTCATCTTATTTTTAGGTTTTTACACGAGTTCTTGATCTATTTGATGAGATCATTGCCTTATTTCTATCTATGAAATCAACACAACCTGTAGCTCAGTCCAATATTGTGAAATTTCAACCTCTATTTGATGCAGCAAATGAGAGCGATCATTTGATGAAAAATTGTCTAGTATTTTTCCTTTTCCCTGTTGGTTATGCCACCTCCTTGTTATGACTCCTGATTGTGTGGTTGATAAGTTGCTGTCATGATCACTGCAGTGACTGGGAAAATCACAACAAAAGCAGATGTCTTCAGCTTTGGGGTAGTGCTGATGGAGCTGATAACTGGAATGACCGCCATTGATGAGAGCCGTCTGGATGAGGAAACCCGTTATCTGGCCTCCTGGTTCTGTCAGATAAGGAAGGATGGGGAGAAGCTCAGGACAGCCATTGACCCTACTCTGGATCTCACCGACGAGACATTCGAGAGCATCTCGGTGATCGCAGAGCTTGCTGGGCACTGCACATCCCGGGAACCCTCCCAGCGGCCAGACATGGGCCACGCCGTGAGCGTGCTCGTCCCGATGGTGGAGAAGTGGAAGCCTGTGAACGACGAGACTGAGGACTACATGGGCATCGACCTGCACCAGCCGCTGCTCCAGATGGTGAAGGGCTGGCAGGACGCAGAGGCCAGCATGACAGATGGAAGCACCCTGAGCCTTGAAGACAGCAAGGGTAGCATCCCAGCTCGGCCGGCCGGGTTTGCGGAATCGTTCACCTCTGCCGACGGCCGGTGAAGCATCATGTCTGCAAATAAGTACATGTCTCTCTTCTGGACCTCACCTCTTTTCGCACAGTGTTCTTGTTGGTACAAGAGTGCGTCGTCCATGTGCTTCTGCTTCTGCTTCTGCTTCTGCTTCTGCTTCTGTAGATAGATAGATATCCTTTCTCTCTGTTTTTTTTTTTGGGTAGGATTGCTTTTCTATTATCCCAATCTTGAGATTGAAGCTTCTGGGTTGTCCTAGTCATTAAGCCATATAATGTTTCTTTAATTCCTGTACTTGGAAACTGCAATGGCATCTGGTGTCTCATGCCGCGAGGGGACAGCATCAGTGATCCATATCATGAGCCTTGTACTGTTAGGGAGCAATTAGTACACAGTCCAGGCTTGCATTTGGCACTTTTTCTAAAGCTCCACACTGGATGCATTCATGCCTATATAATTTTCGATGCTCTATCCTCCTATATGCAGGAAACAAATCCTAGCATACAAACAAGGGAACTCACTCTTTGAACACTCCGTGGAGGTGTTAATAGTGAGCTTGCAGAGCCAGATCATGAGATCAAGTACTCAGGCCCTTGGGTTCTCTGCCATGCCAAGTGGTATTTGCAGATACAGCGTTACTGCTACTATCTTAGCATTACGCCAATTGAGCCTGTACAATTGAATCGATGGGAAACTAGTGATGTCTGGCTGTGACTCACTCACTTGTGTTATACTGTCGGTATTGCTCATTTTCTTGGCCTGAAAGCGACTGCAGATGACTCGAATAATGAGCGTCATTCTCGGGGACTCGTCAGCGCTATCACTCGTTTTGTTGTTTAATGACGCGTCGCTATGACCAGCTAGCATGCATTAACTTTGTGGCCGATGGAGTAGATGAAAAGCGACCTTGGTTTTTTTTTTTGTGAGGTCACTGCATCTGCCCTGCTTGATTACCTGCTGCTGCTAAACTGGTACCGAGGGGCCGAGCAGGGGCTTGGGCGGCAAGGTTCAGGGCATATGACCAAAAATCCATTAAAAAAATTTTGACAAAAAATCATCAAAATATAAGTTCGGCTCAAGAACAACCGGTCCAAGTCGAAGCTTGGAGCACGGTTGGCTCCGCCCCCGCTGGTACTGGTGCTAGTGTATCGAGCTCGAGATCTTGTACCGGGTAGCACATTTACATTACATTATGGAGACGCCAGTCTATGTACTAGAAAGTGGAGTATATGCGTGGGATCAAAATAAGGGAGGTTGTGCGTGCGTGTACCCTCCTCCATCTCCATGTGTGATACTGTCTCTGGATAAGTTGATCCATATGGATGGACGCCATTCTTGGAGAGCATTTAAGTGCACCCGCAGGGACTGGAGCGAGCTACTACTACCTGTCGAGAGAACTTCCGGTATGGCTGCAGAGGAATGAACCTCCTCTTCGAGAGAGGGAGGCGGTGTACAGACCACGAACGATGATTACTGCTTACTCCTCCATCCGCTCGCATGCTATCAATTCATTGTACCTTGGTATCACTAACTAGGTACACGTGATGTGAGGCTGACGGAGTACCTGCTCGGCTGACACTTCTCTAAAGCTAAAGTATGCACACGTACTCTGGTCCATGGCAGTAGTATTATATCACTACCAGCACATACAGACATATACTAATTCGTAGATACACGACACTGCAGGGGAATTATTTCCCATGCTGTGTTGATCAGAGAAGGGGAAGCGATCAGGACAACAAGGCAGGTAGAATAACAGGAGAAGACAGGAGGAGAGTCGGGGCAGCACGAGGCCTTGCATGTGAAGAGAAACATTAGCGCCGTGTGGTGGGCACAGGAAGCTCTCACCTCTTTGGATAGTAGCACAGCACGGCAGTTATTGCTGGAGTTATTTTTTCCTCCTCGTTTGGCATGTTTTCACCACGAGCGAAGGGATAGACTCCCAGAGCACTTCAGGTGGCAGCGCAGAGACCTGCTGCGGTTCTAGTTCGCGGCAGATCACCTTTCACAGTGGTTTTACATGGTAAGAGTATTATTTTTGCTAATTCATTCGAACTCGTAAGACAGTTTTGCTATTTCGTTTCAAAAAAAGACCAGATAAACAAAAAAAAAACTCTTATTGCCTGCTGATTGGCTGCTTCCTGTAACACGCTTTCGGTTCAGCAATACTTCTACTACTACTACTACTTTTGTTCAGGCGCATTGCAGGAATCTGTACAGCATCACAGCTGTTGCAGTCAGAAAAGTGATAGATTAAAGGGGGGCATGGGCATCAAGCCTGCCCACTTCATGAGGAAAAGAAGCGAACACACAAGATAAAATTGAAGCTAGCACCCCTGTTGCTTTCCACCGCCGATGCTAGAGGGAGAGACCAACCTTTATCAGCATTTAAGAATGCCCATGCTTCATGTTGCTACAAATCTCGTGTAGTAATCAGTACCACATCGATCTGGAGGTGGAGCAAGCAATGCATCTCCCTAACCACATTGCCTTCCTTTTTCCCCCAAGGGGGCAATATCATGACGCAGTACAAAGTGTAAAGGACAGTTTGTCCTCCCACAACAAAAGCCAACACCACCCCCTTCAAGCCTTGATATTTGTTGGCAGGACACCGATCATTCTCCAGGAATCCCATGATACAGTACTTCATATGGGAACAATATCAAATTCGTGATGTTGAAACAGAAGTAGTATCAGATACTATCAGGGAGTAGAAGGCTGTCCCTGTGCATTGAGTTATGGCGATGACAACTGCTTGAAAAACATTGATGATAGGGGCAATATGTTGTCTTGGCAAAAATATGTTCTAGCCTGTTATTACACCTGTATGACACCAAAATTAGCCAAAACTAGAAACCAAATAAATTGTGGGAGGAAGCTGTAGGGATAAAGTAGCAGATCATTATTGTAACAGTTTACACATCTCATTGCAGGCTTGGAGTATGATCAAACGATGAGGATCCAATGCCAAGATTAATAATTGGCAGGAAAATGCCAGGCATTCTACAATACTCGCACAGCTCCAGTACTTGATGAGAAATTATTGAGGATCCAGGGTACCATAGGTTATCTCTATATAAAAAACCTATGGAAACTAATCAAATTTATGACGAAGCTGTTGGATCTGACTGTAGATATGGGGCAAAGTGTTTCAGTGCTTCCTCATAGACAGGTTTTTTTAAATCAACTGCCTGTTCAATATGAAATTATATTAGATACTCCAGAAGCTGGGGGGGGGGGGGGTCAGATAATATCGAGCTGGAAAATGGCCCACCTTTTCAATAGCTTGCTGAGGTGTCATCCATGTCCATTCAGAAAACTCTGGCTTCTCAGATCCATCACCCTTAAGGTTAATCTCATCATCCTTCCCAGTAAATCTAAATAGAAACCTGCTTATTTGCACCAAAGGTCCACAAATCACACATACCAAATGGCTTCTATAAAGCAGCTGAGCTTGCTTACATAAAATTACCTTGAATTGAATATTCTGTTTAGGGAATTATGGATCATGAAGACAAGCAAGTAAATATGATTAATTCATAAATGCTTTATAGATACACATTGGAACTTCAATCAAGAACAACAACAAGATAACCAATGCCACTGATGGGAGTTAACACAATTGAATAATATCTGACCAAGTTGCAGCTTAGTCAAGTCAAGCCTAGGCCTAAATTAAAAGTCTGGGCCCAAGCCTAGGCCTAAATAAAAGAGTATGAGAGATGTGAGGAGATAGTATAAGTGGGCTGCACCATATATCCATGGGCAAGCAGAACCCGTGAGACATCTCTATCCAAATCTAACTAAAGCTTTTTTTTGGTCCACCCCACATAAGACCCAATGAGGCCCAAATCTAAAAATTTGGATAGCCATACCAAGCACCAGCCATAAAATTTATACCAGTGACATGATCTTTTTGGAAAGATAACAGACGTGTATCATTGTATCTACTACAAAGCTATCAAAATCATCCGATGGTACCAGGAAATAACACAAAAATAGCTTAGACAGAGTTACAATCACAAATAGAAACATTGTATTTCTATGTCAGTCCAACACAAAGACAGAACTGGAGCTTATTATAGTTAGCTTTGACTTCCAACGGCTCAACAATCGACCACTAGGAGTTCCACACTTCCACTTAACACCAAATTGTCTAGCCGTTTCAGAGTGTATGGGAAACTGCAAATCTTGGATAAAAATTCAATAGAAAGCTTCCTACCAAGGGATACAATACAAAAACCTCGGATCAGCACAAGCATGATCCTTGGGACGCATGTGAGTGGGTTGGATAGATAAGATCTGTCCATCACTCACAGTATAATGGCTCCTCAGACTCCTACCCATCCCCTCCATAAGAAACTTCCTATTGAATTTTTGTCCGTGTATTCCATATGAAAAGTTTTCAATGCATCACAGCCGGACACACATGTATATGCATGTGCACACCGTGCAAGACAAGTACGCGCAATGTACCGCACACACATATACGAGTGCATCCAGGGAGATGATTCATTAACAGTTGCAAGTTGAAATGTATCTAAGCATGAAATGTAAACTTCTGACAGTATGCAAAATGGTTCCTCAGAAATGGAGTTGTAACACGTATGCTGGATACAAGTACAGTATATATGATCTTTCATGGTAATTATAATGCATACAGTCTAATGAGTAATAAAGCATGTTTTGATATCAGTAAGGATAAATATAGTAAGGTAATAAGGCATGTTATGATATCAGCATGGTGCATGGACACTTATAGTGTGACATATTTCCAGTGGATTGTGCTAACAAATTAACAGGTATCAGATTTAGCTTGTATAATAGTGTGTTACCTAGCCTTACTTGGAGTACTCTGCCTACTAAGTGCTATGCTATCTGAAAACGGGTTGACTTTCTTGATGATTCATTCAGAGAAACATATTAATATTAGGTTTCATTGAAACTTGTTCGGCAGTGAGTAGCTATTCGTGTTTGTACTCTACAAGACAATTCTTGCAGGTTGAAGCAGACAAAGAGCCACAACAAACTGTGGTTACTGGACATCATTCTTAGCTCAAGAAATTTAGCAGGCTGACCATTTCTGAGCCTGGCCTTTCCAATTCGTTCCCCACCTAGCATTCAGCTTCTCTCTCACATCCGATGGGAAATCATATGTTAACCAATTGGGAGCCTACACGAACACATGCAACCCACTCAGCAAAACATATTATGAGAATGATTATGAACAGCAATCATCATAACCACCTATTAGGCGGAGACATGGAAGGTTTACTCTTTAGGATAGTTGAAATAAGCCATTCCTGCAACGTTTGAAAATTAATCATGATCACAGGAACATGGGAGGCAAGTGAAAGGCTCTCGACTGACCTCAGCCACGATTTCTGCAGATGTAACACCGGTTTCTTCCCTCAATTCTCTAACAGCAGCTGCTCTTGGCTCTTCTCCTCCATCTATACCACCCTGTGGCGAAACAAAGCACTTGGACAAATTAATTCAATTCGGGTTGGGTTTATGTGTCGTGTCAGGATGCAACACCAACGTTAGTAGCAGTAATCAATAATCAGGCTACTAAACACCCACTGCCACTACTACTAAATCGCACAACAAAACCATAAATCACCTGAGGCATCTGCCATGCGCTGGGGACGTCAATCCTGGACGCGGACAAAATCTGGGGAGAAGAGAGACAATCAGCCAGGCCATCGGATCAAAACCCTAAAGAGATGCACATCCAAGAGTTGGAGGAGACCGCGAAGGTAGGCAGGAGGCGCGTAGCGTGCCTTGGTGAGGGACGGGTTGGCGAGGCAGATGCCGACGTTGGCGCGGTACCCCTGCGGCGGCGCGTCCATGGAAGCCACCACAGCGAGCGGCGAGGCCGAGCAGGAGGAGGAGGAGGAGAGCGGCGGGCGGGTGATTCCGGGGAGCCGGAGAGCGGAGGAGGGGCTGCTGCTGCCGCAGATGGGGCTCGGAATCAGGCAAAACGAATCCAATCGATTCGACATTTGGGTATTTGGGAGCCGAGGCGAGTAGCGGCGGATTTGCCCAGCGACTGGGTGACAGGTGGGCCCGCCTCGTCATTATGGGCTCCGTTCAAACCGATATGCCATGCGTTTCGGCCCGTGGGCCGATCAGAGATCCCCAATGTGATTTCCACCAAGTTTCCACGACAAAAGCTAATTGCTTGCGGAAAGTGTGACCGACCGGCCAACGAAATTCCGTTCAAACAATTCCAACATTTGATTGTAAACGAGTTCCTCGAACCATCCGAGGAAATTTCAAGTGTTCAGCAGGTTTGATTTCTTATAAAGTTTCGTGCAATGCAACCGCAGGTGCAACAAAAGGTAGGCAGAGGAACTTAAGATATCTTATGTGCCGGTCTAGTCTGGCCTACTTGGCTGGGGCAGCCCATTAGTAGTTAGCTTCAAGAAAATGCTGTACACCCTGGAAAGCTAGCCCAGCCCGAAATCAAATGTCCTACCCCCACCAAAAAAAACTCTGTCAGGTGGTGCATTTGTTTACCATGATCAACCCAGTAGTAGTAGTAGTAGTCATTTCCTATTAAAAAAAAGACTTATTAGTAATTTTTCGTGGTATTTTCATGCCACTAATGCTGTACAGTTTTCATGTAATTAATGATGTACGACACGTCCTCTTTTATCCGGATGAACTCCTGGAGAGAGTATTTAATCCGCCTGCTGTACACATCTTGTCAACTGCGATTAATGGCAAAAGTTATAGTAGAGTTTAACCATGCGGAGTCAATTCAAGGTCGCACAAATGGTGGGTTTAAATTTTAAACTTTAAAATGAGGAGCAATTGATTCCAAAAAAAAGGGCAAAGCGATTAAACGACACCCACATTCCATTGTTGGTAACGAAGACACAGTGTGTGTGTGTGTGTGTGTGTGTGTGTGTGTGTGTTTGGGCACGAATTAAAGTGATCCAGTTCAGCCGGACAAAATGTTATGGAACGCGGAACCGATGCGTACGTAGGTAGCCAACGCGTTTATCACGCCAAATCCATGTTGCCGCACACGTGTCGCCATCATCAGCCACATTCCCCCTCCTCTCCTCTCGTGTATCCCTCGTTGCCGCACACGTGTCGCCAGCCAGGACCACCATGCCGCGCCACGGGAGCTCCACTCCGCGCCCCACGTCTCCCCTGCCCCTGCGGCCTACGCGATTGCACCCGCGAGCGAGTAAGCGCTGACGTGCCACGCCGCAGTCCCAATCCCTCGTCCGGCCCCACGGGCATCGAGGGGCACTTTGGAGAATTGATACCCTCCACTTAGATGGCATTCCAGCGTGTACGCTTATTCTCGAGATAATTGATAATTTATCTTTCTTTGGAAAGAAACAATAATTACAAAACCTGTTTGTAATAATGTTTTTTTGTTTTTTCTCGTTTTGACCATGCGAAATCACCATGTTGTCCTTGCTCGAGTCCGAACCAAGGCACCAAATAGAGCTAGCTCACCCCCAAAGCTGCAGTTGCCATCGACGCTACCGGCGACCGCGCTCACGGACCTCTTGTCTAGGGCCTCGCCTTCATCCTCCAGCCCCAGGCCATGTGCGAGCATCGACCGCGCGTGTCGCGCCAGCTAAGCCCCTCCTCAAGGCCTTTCGCTAGGTGTCTCGGCGAGGAGGTCGCGCGCCACCGTGAACCCGTCTGACCAGAATGGCCGTCGGCTTCGTCATTAACTGGACCGGTGCGATGCTAACGAGGAGGTGATGGCTGGGAGGAAGCCGTCCGGAGGTGGAGGAGGCGGTGGGGTTCTTGGGCCAGACCAAGGCAGATGGCAATGAGCAACACTAGTAGCCTTGCGATGATGGCGACCCTGCTGGCGACCTCGCGGCTTCCTCTCCTCTCCTCGGCGATCGCCATGCGTAGAAGACCTCTTGTTCTCGAATAACAACGCGATGGCCTCCTCTCTCCACATTGCCGACATGACGGTGACCGACATCAAGAGCTACCTCTCCATGTCGAGGCGCCCAACGATGTTGGCCTTCAGACAATCGCCATCGACGCCCGCGCCATCGTCGTCACCTCCGACTCTGACCTTGCCGCACGTGGGGCCTCTCCTCTCTCTCACCTCCCGCCTCGCTGATGCCCTCCTCCGCATTGGCAAAGAACCTCGGAGTCGATTTCGAAGGAAGAGGGTGATGTCTCGACGAAGGGCGAGGAGGGGATCATGCCGGCATTCGTGTCCATCCCCTTACCTTCCGACGAGAATGCGAGGAGGCAACGAGTGACAGACTAATAGTGTGATCGTGAGGTACTTGGAAGATAAAGGGGAATCGACGGAGACAACAGAGGCAGAGAGAGCAACATGGTTATTTCACGTGGCCAAAACGAGAAAAAAATATAGGATAATAATACAATATTATAAATAGAGTATTTAATCAAGGCTCTCGTCTAAAAGGATATATTATAAATTACCTTAAGAATAAAGATATTTACTATATTATCACCTAAGTGGAGAATATATTATCATCGACCCTACCTCTTAGCCCACAGCCTAGTACCTTTCTCTGCCTTGGTTGACAAGGAAAGAGACCAGACCACTTCCCCAAAGCCCACCGCCTCGTCGAAATTACCATTGCCCCCAACCGCCTTAATTCCCTCTATAAAACCCCCTCCCTAGCCTCCCCCTTCTCTTCCCCACTCTAAAGGCCGCGATTTTCAGACTCCTATTAAAAACTCTCCGCGGATTCGATGCTTGTGCTGCCCGTACCGCAAACGACTCGCCGGAATCCCAGAGGAATCGGTTCGTGAAGACATGGGGGAGCTCGCCACCTCGCCGCCGCCCACCGCGGTGCTACAGGTCGTCTTCGTCGACGGCGACCAGAGCGTCAACCTGGGCACGGTCACCGTGCAGCCCTCGCTTGGCGTCCGCAAGCTGCAGGCCGTCGTCGCCGACCGCGTGGGAGTCGCGCCGCAGCAGATCTCGGCGTTCCTCTCGCGGCCGCGCCGCGCGCGCCGCGTGCCGCTCGACGAGGGGACCGACCTCTCCGCCGCCGTCGCGCGCGAGGGCTCCGGCTGCTACGTCCTCGCCGTCCTCCGCCGATCCCGCCGCGAGCGCCGGGGCGGCCGCTCGCGCCGCGAAAAGAAGGCGTCTGCGGAGGCGGCCGCAAGCGGCGCCGCGCCCTCCGCGCCGCCGCCGGAGAGGACCATCCTGAAGCGCCTTCCGCCGACGGATCTGGCCTCCCTGGCCGCGTCCCCCGCGCCGGTGATGTTCGGGGCCTGAGACTACGAGGCGCAGCTGCGCGAGCTGCAGCGCCAGCGCGAGTGGTACCTCATGCACACGGCGGCAGCGGATCCGTACGCCCCGCTCACGCCGGAGCGCGAGGACCCGCCTCTCTGGTCCCCGCGGCCCCGCTCGCGGCAGGGGACGCCCTCCTCCTGCCCCGAGTGCGAGGCGGCGGCCGCCGGCATGCGCGAGCCGGCCTTCCACTGGTGCGTGCGCGACCCGGTCACCGTCGCCTTCCGCTCGCCGGTGGGCCCAATCGAGCGCCCAGCCAAGAAATCCCCCTCGCCGCCGCCGGCAAGCCCCGGCCGCATGCCGACGTTCGTTGGGATGATGCCCGTTTATTAGCTGTTAATTAGAAAAAAATTGTAAAGATGAGAGGGGGGAAAAGGAGAGGAGGAATTGGAATTGGGGATGGTTGCGTGTGGGGTTTGTGCAGTGCAGAGCAGAAACAGGGGAGGTTTTTAGGAGCAGTGTGTAGAAGGAAGGAAGAAGCGGCTTGCTAGTGCCTGCTGGCCGCTGCAAAGCAGTTCGGCTTCCAAACAACGGCACGAATATGCTACTAGAAAATTTCTTTTCTTTTTTTTCCTGGGGTGGTTACTTGCTAGTGCGCTGTGACAGATGGTATGAGGTGGTTGGTGCCTGCCTGAGCAATGTGGCCCGGACGACTCCAGAAATTGGGCAACATTTCCGGCGCTCTCTTGTTTTGTTTTTTTTTGAGAGAGAGAGAGAGAGCGCTGCCTAGTGGATGGCGATTTGTTTCTGATATATCAAAGCGGTATATGCAGAGGAAGATTTTACTGGTACGTGATGAAATTGTCTCCGGTTTTTCCATCTGATTTGCCCTCTGCTTTATCCGCTGTGTTTGTGAAGAGCAACGAGCCATGTCATCCCCTGCCTCCAGGCTTCTAGTTACCGCGAAGCAGACAGGTGGACGTAAAAACGATGGATCAGTCTTGCGATGGGACGATGTGGACGGGTCGTAGAAAACGATCGGTCCGTTACTGGTCTGGTGTGTTGTGCGTTACGGTGAGTAAATCTTCCAATCTTGAGTGCTCGATGGGCCTGTACTAGATTGCACGGCCTGGGTACGTACATACTCGCGTAGACAAATGCTCAGTTCGATGGCGGAAATACGCCCATAAAATAAAATGGCCGTTCCAGTTTTTTGTTTTCCGACGATGGTATTCAAGCCGCCTTACACAGTTATACGGGCCACTGTGGTCTACAGTGCAAACAGTTTTTTTTTTTTGAGAGGATGAGCAGTGCTCTCTCTCTGTTCCTTATGGGGATACGGTCGACAGAGATCACTCATAATATCCATATACTATAGATCCGTGTTGAGAATCCCAGTCCCCGTAGGCATATATGCTCTCGTCGTTCACCGAACCCAACGGCACTGTCCAAAACTTGTTTTTTCCTTTTTTTCAATAAAAAAAGAAGTTAATTTTTTTTAATAAAAAGAACTTAATGTACACATGACTGCATCTCCAGTGCGGGGGCATTAGCAACCTGATGACACAATTATGAACAGAATCTCCGCCATCTGTCACCTGCTACTCCAACTCTTTCAAAATTAGTTAATACATTTGTTGAGGCACGGGATGGTGATATGCCATATCTTCCTGGTGACAAATCAAACTCCCTGGCTTTTCAGAAAAAAGAAAGGAAAAGAACAAATCAAACTCCATGCAAGTTCTTTTCTCCGTTGTTGTGCTACCTAGCACGATGGATAGGAAAAGTCTCGACACTGTCCCTCGTCTTTTCCTGCTCTTGCTCATATGTTTGAGCTGGTATTTTTACACACTGATAATAGAACTAACTTGCAAGCCACGTGTAAGTTGAATCGTCACTAATATCTCCGTGACAGTTGATATAGTGGACGATGAATTGTTTACTCGCAGAAGGAAAAGGACGCTGAACTATTTAGACTTTTTCAAATAAACATAATATAAATTATTAACTTAGAAACACATATAATTTAATTATCCACAGAAAATCCTTCAAGTAACTTATGCATGTGTACACATAACTATCCACAAAAGATCATACCAACTCAAAAGGTGGGATAAGAGATGGTAGATAGCAGACTTATCACCACCTTCAAGTCATTCTTTTGTCTCTACTACTTAAAAGTTAGAGTTGGTGGTCGTCCATCCTCCCCATCCTCTTGTCTCTTTCTACTGACATGTGGGCTACGTTATATATTGGAATAGCACCTCATATGGAAGTTATCTTGTAGCTAGTAACTGAAAAGCAAATGTGACTGTGAGAGGAGTAAATCTCTACTACTTAAAAATTCGAGTTAGTGGTCGTCCATCCTCCCCATCCTCTCACCCCTGTCTCTTTCCACTTACATGTGGGCCGTGTTATCAGCAAACTATCTCCTCTTTCTATTGATATGTGGGCTATGTTATCAGCAAACTATCTTCTCGCATCGTACGCTCCCTCCTCCTCATCTCCCAACATCACTGCTTGCCGTCGCTGCTTCCTCCTCCTTCTTGCGCCTCGCCACCCCGCTTCTTCTTCTGCTCTCGCGTCGCCTCCGCCCCCTCCCCTGTTGCCGTTTCGATCTGGATGGGCCTCACTTCCTCCTCTCCGCCCCTGCTCTTCTGCTCCGCGTGCCTTGACGAATCGAGATATATTATATATACTTTAATTGATAAACTATTGAATTCATGAGATATTTCGTAGCAACACACATGCACTCAACTAGTAATAGTAAATATATTAGCAGAGAGGTTTTGCACTCGATGCAGGGGTTTTTTATGTTTGTTTTGGTGGCAATCAATTGAAGTTAATTATTTCTAGTATTCAAACCAAAGCTATCCAAAAACAACCAACCTGCCGTAGCAAGCTCCGGATCTAACCACATCGTTTTTCCTTGGCTTTTGCATTCCTTATTTTAGCCAAACTTTTATGAGACTGGCAAAATTACATACCACATGGGGCTACAATCAGCGCCTACCGAAAATGCATTCCACCCATGGTTTTTTCATTTGCGAATAACTACAGACAGTTATTTCAAGCAAGATATATAGAGATTCTCGCTATATTTGCTGTTACGAACCGGATCCGGCTTAATTTGGCTGCGCATTTGTGTGCCAAACAAGCCTTGCCAATACGACTCTGAGTACTTGGGATACTCAGTGTAACATTCCAATTTTCTAAGCTTTTTTGAAATTTTCAAAATAAAAAGAACCATTCGGTTTTGTTGAAGTTCTAAAAGTTTAACTTGAGATTTTGGAATTAAAAGTGTTTAAAATGACTAAATCAAACTTCAACTAATCCAAAAGTTGGTTCCTTTTGAGTTTGTTGGAGTTCTCTAGTGTTGTTTTCCCTTTATCTGTTCGCTCCGTGTTCCCCTCGGCCCAGCTCTTTCTTCCTTAGTCTTCCGTTTTGTTTGGATCTCCCCCCTGTCCAGACCTCCCCTCTTTTGTCGTCCCCATTGGTTTAGACCACTCTTCAATCTAGACCTCCCCGTTGGTTTAGACCTCCCTTCAGTCTAGATCTCCTTGTTGGTTTAAACCTCCCCCTCTGTCTAGACCTCCCTTTTGGGGTTTAGACTTCCCTTTCGTTTGGACCTCCCTCTCAGTCCAGACCTCCCTTTCGTTGGACCTTCCTCTTGGGTCACGACCTCCCCCTTTTTTTGTCCTTTAGTCGCGATCTCCTCTTGGGTCACGACATCCCCTTTTTGTCCTTTAGCCACGACCCCCCTCCTGGTCTTCTTGCAAAGACCACCCTCCTGATCTTCTTGCAAAGACCACCCTCTTGGTCCGCGACCACCCCTTGGGCCGCAACCTCCCCTTGATAACGTGACCGCTCTTGGGTCACTGTAACATCCTGATTTTCCAAATCCCTTTTAAATTTGTAAAATAAAATAAAACTATTTTGTTTTGATGAGAATTCATAGTTGGTTCGTTGGAGCGGGTTAAGTTTCATGTTGTCACCCCTTCTGTAAGTTGGCCAGTTCTCCCCTCAGTCTCTCTTTTCTGTTATGTTCGGGTTAGACCTTCTCTGTGGCCTGGACCTCCCCAGTGGTCCTCGAAGTTGGACCTCCGCTGGGGGCTCAGACCTTTTCTCAATTGGACGTGTCTTCATGTACAGACCTTTCTCCTTGAGCTAGATCTCTTTGGATCTCTTTGTTGGCTTGAATCTCTTTTGTTCAGACCTCCTCCTTAGGTCTAGACCTCCTCTTGGTTAAGACATGCCTATATGTTTAGGCCTCCCTTCGACTTCAAGTCCTTTGGACCTCCCCATCCATTGGACCTCCTTACTCGCTTAACTTAGGAACTTCTGACCTCCAAAGATCTCCTCCCGAACCTCTAAGACCTCCTATATTGAGATCATCACCGCCGGGACCTCCCATTGTGGAGATCCTAGCGATTAGGACCACCACAGTCGACTTAGTTCTTTAGACCTCCTCTCAAGACCTCCTTGAGCAGTGGAACCACCCTTCGTGAGGGCCTAGCGATAGGACCTCCCGTCGGTGAGATCCTGTCGGGACCTCCTTTTGCAAGGATGCCCTCGGCCGGGACCTCACTGATGGGATCTTAGTTGTTAGAACCTCTTGTCGCGAGACCTCCTCCATGTGTGTCTGGACCTCCCCATGTCCGAGACCTCCTCTCAGAATCTGGACCGTTAAGACCTCCCCTTGAGATCTTAATGGCCTGGACCTCCTCTTTGAACATCTGGACCATTAAGACCTCCCCCTGGAGATCTTAACCGTCCAGACCTCCCTTCGTTGGCAGACCTGATCATTAGGACCTCCCCTCGGAGATCCTAACCGTTCAGACCTCCCGTCTGGATTTGATCCTACAGCTCTAGACCTCCCTAGCGGGTGAGGCTCCCCTCTTACCACACGGACCTCCCCGTTAGCACTCAATCTTGGCCGTTGGACCTCCTCTTTGGAGATCCAACTGTCAGAACCTTCCCCTTTGACCCAACTATTTCTAGATTTGACTGGTCCCATCTGCCAGGCTTACCTATTCTTATGTTTTCCCGCCACACTAGTACCATGAGCATTTAATGCATGTATTGTCGCATTAAATGCAGCCAAGCAAGTGGCTGTTTCTATTGTATGGGGTCATTCAGGGCACTATTGGTGTCCTTTCTAGTCTCCTCCGTAATGATTACACTATGTCCTTTATTATTTTTCTTTGACACTCCCGTACCTTTTGCCCATCTCACATGCTCACCAAATCGTGTACGCATTGAGTGGTCTTTTCACTTTCTTTGACTATAACTAGCCCCGGGAGCCCTCCATTGCCACCTTTTTCACACACTCGACACTTTGGCTCACACTCAGTGGCTTCTTGGTGAGTCCTTGCTGCCAAGAACATCGCCAGGAGCACCTTCCCTCATCACTTTTCACCATTGGGGGCTCGATAGGAGCTTGGGCTTGACCTCAACCGCCCAGATTGCCTTCGACCTCTCCTTCAACTTGTCACCTCTTCCCTGTTGCTGGTAAACCTCCTTGTGCACTGATCTGTTCTTGTTCTTATCACCACCATAAGAGGTTATGTCCCTTCCAGGACCTCTTCCTTTGGATTCTCATTGGAACTCTATGGGCTTTGTGTGAAGATCACCTCTCGGATCCTCTTGACTCATCATCATCGTGGTCTTTTGCGTAAAGCCGCCCCTCTGGTCTTTTGCGAAGACCTTCCTCATTGGACCTTTCTCCCGTAGGTTAGGACCTCTCTGACAGAACCTCGTTTGTGTGTGAGGTGTCCTTGTTGAATTAAGTTTTGGAGTTTCTTTTGAAGTTCTTTTAGCTCTTTATTTGGAATTTGGTTTGAGTTGTCTCCTTTTCTCTCGTATAGAACGTGAAGGCTTGAGGAGCTTGAGGGCCAAGAAGAAGACTCTCAAGGCAAATGAGCAAGGCAAGTCATGCTCTTGAACATATTGCACCCATTATTTCAATCTATTTATGTTACATTTCAAAGGATAATGCATGCCTATTTCTATCAAGATATTTTAACACGTCTTTAAACACATAGCTATGCCTAATTCCTTCATATGGCCAACTTGACATTGAACCCAATCTGTTGTCACCTTAGACAAAACACGGATTGTACATTAGTGTGAACCGAGAGCAATTGTGAAACCACATGCTTAGTCTTGCTTAGACCAAAAGTACTTGATTTGGGGAAATCTCTACCTTCATGACCAACTATTGTTTAAAATGTTTTGACCATGGCATGGGGATGTCATGGGGGTATGAAAATATTGCTGGGGAAGCAAAGAAAATGGAAATTGATTTAGACTTGGGCGAATTGGTTTGCTTGGTTGGTGCAAGGTTTATGCACGGACTCTATCTGGCTAAGGTGGAGGTCCATGGGTTTGTGTTTGTCGCCCAAGTCGATTGAGGACCGGTCTTTGAGCCGCCAATGCTAGGCCTATGATGGGCTATGCCAAAACAGTGCAACCACGTGTCTCGGTATGGGGTGTGGGACCTAGCTAAGTAATTTGAGAACTTCCACCGATTGATCCAATTGGAGGAGTGGGAGGTCTTCTATGGCCAAAATGGTCTTTTATGACCTATGTTCCCCTTGGTGCAAGAGGGGCCAGATCTGTGAGTGAATCCAAAGGAGGCGAAACCTTAGCAAGGAGAGGTTGTGGTGGGACAATGCATTTCAAAGGCTTTGTCATGAACTCTAGACCTCTTACCTTTGGTAGTGAGGGTGGCATCGACGGATCTTGGGATAAACTAGAGAAATCATGTCATGTGGGTAAAGTGCACATCCTCGATCAGTGTAAATCTATTGAATAGTCGTGTCGCGGTCATGGACATCTTGGCGTGCCACTCGAGTTAGATGTTGAATTTGGGTTTCTAAAATGTTTAATAAACTGTTTTGGGATTTCTATCCCATGGGCTTTGGGCGAGGAGCCTTGTGACGGAGGGTATCCTTCACCAACTTGTTGATGAATGTTATCTAGCGAAAATCAAGTTTGAAAAATAAATTTTAGCTATTAAAAATCGCCTTGGAACTTAATATTTGTAATTGAAAGAAACTTGGCTTTATGCAAATCAACCCTATTATGCCTTCTTTTGTATATCCATATATGCATGTCATTTTGTTATTCCACGGGTGTGACTTGCGAAAGCACAGTGGTAGTGCTCACTCTTGCTCAATGCAAACTTTATCGAGGAGAAGACAATAGCGGTGAAGAAGAGGACCGGGGCGAGTAGGTTGTGCCCTCCACCATTTTGCACTGTGGTATAGTGGATGGGCGTTTGTTTCAGCTCTTTTGTAAGCTTGCTTTTGGCCCAAGGCCACCTTTTGTAAATAACTCCTTTGTTATGTTGTAAATAAAGTTTATGTCGTGGATGTTACCATTCTTGTATGTTGTGAAGAACTAGCTTGAGATCCTTGGGACTAGCTCGGTTCTGCTTGGGGATCATGGGGTGATCTCTCGGGCCCCACGACCTCCTCGGTCAGTCCCTTGACCTCTCTGGCGGGCGTGGCGAGGGACCCCGGCGATTCCCGCTTCCCTCGGTGGTACCCTCGAGTGGTCCTGCGGGAGACTTGATTGGTACCCTGGGGGCAGATCCTACCCGAGCCTCGGGAGGTACTACCGGACCTCCTGGGAGGTCCTAAGGGACGTCCTAGGAGATCCTGGGAGGACCTCTCGGGTGCCCTAGGGTTGGGTCGCCACAAGAGTGGTATCAGAGCCATTTGACTGCAGGTCGCAACCTAATAGACTTGCCATAGAACTTCAAAGCTTATTTTGTATAAACAAGAAGAATAAAATGTTCTTTCTTATCTGGGTCATCTCCCTACTCTTACCTCCTTTGTGGTACTCATCCGTACCTTAAACCAAATCTTACCTGGTCTCTTTCTATACATTGATTTGCAATATTAAATGGACCTCCTTACCTTGCAAAATTCTATTAGAGGTCTTTCGAGTTAGGTTTGGTGCTTAAGACCTCCCTCAAAGTGGTAAGACACGAGTAGAACGATGGTTATTTATAACAGTTTCTGAAAAAGTCCTTTCTGCTGTTTTCCTTGCATTGGGTCTCTTTGTTGAGTGGGTTGTTTTGGTTAGTCTTACTTAGCCTTTGCTTTTCTTTCCCCAGACTCTGGAGTCTAGCCAAATGGTGACCACCAGATATGGTAGTGGAAGTTCAAGCAACCAGAATAGGCAAGCTGAAGGAGAATCCGAGAACCCAACTCGGTGGAGTAACCAAAATAGAGGTGTCGAGGGCGTGCAGCAAGACCCAACCTCACAGCCGCCACCTCCTCCAGTCGATGGTCTTAGTTGAGCCCAAATAATGGCCAATCAAGCTCATCTTATAAGCTTGCTGTCTCAGTCTATTGCCAATACCCAATCGCTACAAGCTGCAGCAGCAGCCCAACCTCAAGCTCCAGTTCCACCACCTCCAAGGTCTAGTATTGCAGAATTTATGAGGCTGCGCCCCCAACATTTTCCAGCAGCACCGAGCCAATAGAGGCTGATGATTGGCTCAGGACAGTGGGCAGAAAATTGGACATGGTGCAGTGCACAGATCATGAGAGAGTTCGTTTTGCTTCTCACCAGCTTAGTGGACCAGCTTCTGAGTGGTGGGATAACTTTAGTCAATCTCATGCTGATGCCCAGGCCATCACATGGGATGAGTTTATGCGAGCTTTTCGTCGTGCCCATATTCCATCGGGTGTGATGTCTTTAAAAAGGATCTCCTCTTTTATCGTTTTGTCGTGACCACCCATTGGGTCCAAACCTCTCCTTGGTCACGTGCACCCCTTGGCCACGTGCGCCCTCTTGGTCACGACCTCCTCTTGGTCACGACATCTCCTTTGTTTTGACCACCCTTTTTGAGTGTTGACTAGCCCTACCTGCCAGCCTTGCTCACCTTCTTCTCCTGCTCATCGCGGCGCTACTCTCGCCGGAGACCTCGTCGCTCTCGCCGAAGGCCTAGCGCATTAAATGCCACTGTAACGCATTAAATGCTGCCGCCTCCGCAGTTCCTGTTGTCCCTGGGCAGCTGTTTGCGCACGTTCGTGCCATGCCCTGTCCTGTCACCACCTACCCTTGATCTCGTGTGCTTCATAGTTTCTCGGCAGCTCTTCCCATTCTCCTCAGCTATAAAAATCTGAGCAGCCCTCTTTCATCTCCTTTAGCCTTCCCCAACTTTCTTGCTTGTAACGCTCTTATTTTCATAGCCTTTTTGAAAATTTTTAAAATAAAAAGAACCATTTGGTTTTGATGCGAATTCCAAGCTTAACCTGAAGTTTTCAGAATTTGAAGAGTTTAAATTGACTTAATTAAACTTCAACTAATCCCGAAACTTAGTTCTTTTGGTGTTGCTCTAGCTCCCTGGAGCTCTCTCTCCTTCTCTTGATAAGGGTTTCCTATCCTCTATACTACGTTTGGACATTCTTATATGTCGAGCAGGTCCTAAATGTGTGACCTCTGTTGTTGTTATCTCCCCTTGCCTTTTCGGGTCTTTCCTCTCCTTTGGAAATCTCTCTCTGTTGAGACCTTCGTTAAGTTTACCCTCCTGGTCCAGCCCATCCTTTGGGTCAGGACCTCCCTTAATCGCAATTACAGTTCAAACCTCCTCTCAGGTTTAGATTCTTCCTTGTATCTAGACCTCCTTTGAAGACTGGACAATCCTTGCGGTTTTGACATTTTTCCCTTTTGCTTGGGCACCCCCTAGGTATAGACTTTCCTTGGGTTTATACCCTTTTGTATGCCCAAACTTCCTTACCACTTGGACCCCTCCTGTGGTTCGGACCTCTTCTTTGTCTTGACCTCTTTGATGTCTGTATCCCTTTTTTATCACAGACCTCATTCCTTGTTTAGGTATACTCTTGTGCTAAACCTTCCCTCAAGTCTTTTGCTTGAGTTTTTCCCATGCTTACTGGAACGCCCAGTAATTCACTTGAACCCACTCGTGTCCAATTAGATCTTCTTTGCATTTGATCGAACCACCCTTGTGCTCAAATTGGACCTCCTTTGGTCCGGATTTCCTTCTCTGGCTTAGACCTCCTCAGGGTCTAGGTCTTCTCTCATACTACTTGAGTTCCTTCTATGCTCTTGTGAACCCCTCGGTGATCACTTGGACTCCTTTTCACCTTGACCTTAGTAAACCTTCTCTTTGGAAAAGTCCTCCTAGTGCAATCTGGTATTACCGCCCCAACTTCAGCGGTATTACCGTTTCTAGGACCTCCTCCCTTGCCGTCGTGACCGTTAGGATCTCCTTGTGAGGTCCTAGCCATCGATCTCCACCCTTCGATTTGAGCTTGACCTTGGACCTCCGTGAGTAGGTCGTTGGACTTCTGTCGGGGGACCTCCTCTGGTTGTGTCTGTTGGACCTCCTGTCGTTGGACCACATCCTAACCACCCAGACCTCCTCCGAGCAGGTCTAGACTGTTAAGATGTTCCTTAATCATCTCTGAGCCGCTCAGATCTCCTTTGCTTATTTTTTTTTTGATCGTCAGGACCTCTCCTGACTTTTGATCTTGATCGTCAGACCTCCCCCTTGTGAGATCCTAACCGACAGGACCTCCTCTTGTTGATCCTGATCGTCGGGACTTCCCCATGTCCAGACCTCCTCTGTATGACTGGACCTCCTCAACCTTTAGACCTCCTTGTCCTTTGGGCCTAGGACCTCCTAAGCCTCTTGGACCTCCCCAAAGACCTCCTCTGCGGGGCAAGATCTCCCCTCTTGACCTAACTGTTTCTAAGTTGACTGGCCCCACCTGCCAGTCTTAGTCATTCTCATTTCCTCCGCCACGTTAGTGTCTTGGACATTTAATGTATGTCTTGTCACATTAAATGCATCCATATACGTGGTGTTTACTTTGAATTTGGTCACTTAGCCGTACTCTGACATCCTTCTTTGTTCCTTCCCATAGCAACATACGTTGTCCTTCCTCGTACCTTTTACCCAGGGTGGTGGTGGCACTTGTCCTGCCACTCACCTACCTTTGACCCATTTCTATACTTATCCTTGACACGTATATTTCTAGTCTTCTTCCCCACCTTGACTACAATTAGACCAAGAAATTCTACCACATCACCTTTCTCCACACTCTGTTATCTTAGCTCTGCTCGGTGGCCTTCGAGGAAGACCTTCTTTGCTCACGACCTCCCTCCATCCATTGTTCCTTCTTGTCCTGGTGAGTCCTGGCGATCTCCTCCACTCTTGTTTTTGCCCTTTGATCGAAATGGTCGTGTCCTTCTCGGGACCTCCCAGTGGACACTTTCGGATTTCTATGGCCTTTATTTGAGGACCTCCTCTCTGGACCTTGCTTGAGGATCATCTCTCAGGGTCTCTCTGTTGTAATACTTAAGTCGCTCCTTTGGGGTCTTTTGCTAAAGACCACCTAATCCTGGTAAGCTTAGACCTCCTCCAAAAGAACCTACTCTAAGTACAATACTCTTCTGTTAATTGGGTTTTGAGGTTCCTTTGGAGTTCTTTTGGTTCTTTGCTTGAGTCTCTGTTGGTTCTTATTTGAGTGTTGTTTAAATCTGTTCTTTGACCGTATAGATCTTGGCGTTCCCAGAGAGCAGAGCTGTGAGAGAGTAGATCCTTAAGCTGTCAAGCAAGAGGCAAGTTACACTCTTGATCATATTGCACCCAATAATTCAACCTAATTATGTTCAGTTTCAAAGTGTAATGCATGCTTATGTTTACCAAGTATTTCAATACCTGGTTTAAATTCATAGATATACCTACTTCCTTTGTATGGCCACTGTTGACTTTGGACTAAACTCATTGTCACCTTTAGATCAAACTTGGGTCATGCAATAGTGTGAGCCAAGACCATTTGAAAAACATATGCTCAGTCATACTTAGACCAAAAGTATTGATTTGGGGAAATCTTTACCATCATGACCAAACACTGTTTTAAATGTTTTCACCATGACATTGGGATGTCATGGAAGGATAAAATTATTGCTGGGGAAGCAAAGAAAATGAAAATGGACTTGGACTGGGGCGAATTGGTTGGCTTGGTTGGTGCAAGTTTATGCACGGGATCGTGCCTTTATGGTAGATCGATGCCCTTGGGTTTGTGGAAGTCGCCCTAGTCATTTGAGGACCGGTCTTTGAGCGACCGATGCCAAGCCTATAATGGGCTATGCCACAATCGTGCAACCACATGTCTCCAGAATGGGGCGTGGGACCTGGCTGAATAATTTGCAAAGTTCTACCATAGGCTGCTCCATTGGAGGTGTGGGAGGCCTTATATGGCCAATGGTCTATTATAACCATTGTTCCCCTTTGGTGCAAGAGGGGCTTTCATGGATTGCGATCCATAGGAAGGTGAAACCTTAGCCAGGAAAGGCTGTGGTAGAACAATGCATTGTAAAGGCCTTGTCATGAACTCTAGACCTCTTACCTTCGGCAGTGAGAGGTGGCACTCGCGCATGCCAAACAAACTAGAGGATTCATGTCGTGTGAGTAAAGTGCACAACCTCTGCAGAGTTAAATCTATTGAATAGCCGTGTCGCGGTCATGGGCGTCTTGGCAAAGGCTACTCAGAGTTAGATGTTGGTTTTGGGTTTTTCTGAAATGTTTACTAAAACTGTTTTGGGATTGCTATCCCATGGTTTGGGCGGGGAGCCTTGTGATAGGAGGGTATCCTTCACCACTTGTGATGAATGAATATCCAAGCGAAAGCAGATTTACTAAATGAATTTTATTTCTTGTATGATGCTTTGGAACTTATCTTGGTAATTGGAAATAAACATGGCTTTATGCAAATCAATCATATTAAGCCTTCCTTTGTGATATCCATTTATGCATGTCATTTCTGTTATCTAACGGGTGTAACTTGCGAGCACGGTTGTTGTGCTCACTCTTGCTTGATGCTGTCTTTAGCAGGAATGAGAGCTTCTGGGTGATCTGCACGGTAGACCTAGTGGTCCTGTTCGACTAGGATTGCTCCCTCCAGCCGGTTGCCTGTGGTGTATCGGGTGGCCCATGTGTTTATCTTTACTATGTTTTGCCTACTGGCTTGTAAGCTCTCTTGTAAATAACTCCTTTGGTTATTAATAAAGCTTGTGTTGTTGCTATGTTACCACTGTTGTTGCTGTGAAGAGCTAGCCATGATCCTTGGGACTAGCTCAGTTCACATAGAGGACCTTGGAGAGCTCCCAATCCTCCCCGACCACCCTCAGGTTTGTGTGTGTGTGGTTGCAGGGGTGGTCTCGATCCTCTCGACCTCCTCTCAGTGGGTCGCAGGAGGTCCTAAGATGACCTCAAACCTCCACGCCTTCCCCGTGCAGCCGTGGGAGATCTTTGGGGGTGCTCCCTGGCTCTACGACCACCTCGGGCTTATTCTCTTGGACTTCCAGGAGGTCCTGCTGGACCTCCTGGGAGGTCTTGGTGGATTAACCGAGAGATCCTTTTAGGACCTCCCGGAAGGTCCTGGTGGACCTTCTTGGAGCTCTTAGAGGACCTCTCGGGTGCCCTAGGGTTAGGTCGTTACATTAATGAAGAGAATTGCTCTTGATCTCAAAAAGAGAGAGATGAAGTGAAGAAAGGGGGACAATATCTTGTTTGAAACTACAAAAACAAATCTCTTGTGTGCTTGTGTGTTTTGCATTTTCTGAAAGAGGTACACAATCTAATGTGAAATTATAATAAACATAAATGCATCTGGCAAATCGTATGATGATATTAATAGCTTGTGAGATCAATATAGACGCGAAGACATGCCACATAAGTGGCTACAAAAACTTAGCATTTTTTCTCCAATGATAAGAATCGGTTTCTCTCTCCTAAGTAGGGCCCATCTCTTCATATAAAAACAGAACAAAAATCGCCCCCTCTCACTTTCTTAGCCCAATCCCCACTGTTAGACCTAACCATCACTGTTTCTTATCCCTTCATCCCCCTTCCCTCTCTCAAACTTGAGCCCCTCCCTGTCCACCACTGTCGTACCTTGTCCCCCTATCCCCCTTATCTCTCTCAAACATGACCCCCTTCCCCTCCACTATGTCACCACCAATGGCGTCTCCTCTCTCTCAAACCTAGTGGCGATGAGGTGTGTCTGTGGGTGTTGGGGGGGAGTCATATGTCCTGTGATTAGTCCACCACCCATGAGTGTTGAAAATTTGCTTAGCCACAAACTCCAACTTGATGCTTCTAGCCACTATGAACTCCTTCTGGGTCGAATTCTGCAGATTTGCCTAAGCCCTCAGCCAATGCTCACTTAATAAGATAACCTGTAAGGGATTAGTAATACTCTTTTTGTCAAAAACGACATCATTCCGACATAACAAAACAAATAGAGATTCTTGCTATATTTGCTATAACGAACAAATATTTTTATGGGTAGTGAGTTGTGGGACAGAAGACGATGCTTTTACTGTAGGTAGATTGAACAAAAAGGGATGAAGGTACACAGTCTGTTTGGATTATCATTTGTTGGTTCGACAAGCTATACAAGATCGGGAAGCTAAGTCTGGAGGTGCTTCGTCTTCTTACTGCTACTGTAAATGTTTTGGATCCCTGATATACCAGTGCGAAGTGACATTTCTCTTCCATACCACTGCAAACTCCAAACTATAGCCTTTTATGCCATTGTAAGAGAGAGGCCAATGGCATAAAAGTGAAATGTTTTGACTTTGTAGTAACATGTAAAGAAGATGTCACTTTGAAATGACACATGAGGGATCCGGAACATTTACAATTCATATATATATATATTTTCCCGCTACTCTAATCCAATATGGAACACAGTGCGGAGTTTGCCTATACCACCTAAAGTCAGAGTTTTCTGGTGGTGAGTTCTAAACGAGTTCATTCCTTCAAAGACGAATCTACATAGGAGGTATATAGAGCCACCTTTTGGGCTACAATGAAGGACTTGGTTCAGGTAGAAATCACTGTTCTTAATCGGGCAACATGGGTGGCTGGTCTTTTGGTTTTGGACAAGCATTTCTGTTGACCCGATGATGCGTGTATTCTTCTGTGTGGTATGTGGTCTCTGTGGTGTGCGCGGAATGGGAGAAAACACGGTGAATCACCAGTCAAGCTACCAATAGCTGTCGCGTGGGCAAGGGACTTGATTCATGCCTCTAAGCCGAGTGATACAACTCAGAAATGCAATGTGGTGTAAGAAAATTTGATGCGCGAGGTTCTACCCATCAGCTGTCAATTTTGTTGATAGAAGAGGAATCAACAGCTAATACGAAGAGTCATCCCCAAGCGAATTTTCTGCCCAATGTGTTGGCCTGGGAACGTTCTCCTGTCAGAGTGATCAAGGTGAATGTAGATGGAGCCTTTTCATCTATTAATTTCCAAGGAGTGCCTGGTGTTGTCGCCCGAAATAACACTGGTACGTTCATTGTGGATGAGGCACGGTGGTATCCTTCTTTGGCCAATGCCCTTCATGCTAAAGCTTTGGCGTGTCCTCGTAGAAACATATTCTTTGGATTTGGTTAATTTGTGGCATTCAAGAGGCGAACACCGATATGAGATAACCTCCATCTTGCGAGAAATCCAAGAGTCTAGTCTTTTATTTTCTTCTTTTGACATAGTTCATGCAGGGCGGCGACGAATTTGGCTGCGCATTTGTGTGCCAAACAAGCCTTGCCAATTACGATTGTGAGTACTTGGGATACTCAGGTACCAGTTTTCTTGCTGTTGTGTTCACAACATGGTTGTAGTCCGTATTGTTAATGAAGAGAATTGCTCTTGGTCTCAAAAAGAGAGAGATGAAGTGAAGAAAGGGGGACTATCATGTTTGAAACTGCAAAAACAAATCTCTTGTGTGCTTGTGTGTTTGGCATTTTGTGAAGGAGGTATACAATCTAATGTGAAATTATAAACATAAATACATCTTGCAAATCGTACGATGGTACTAATAGCTTGTGAAATCAATATAGACGCTAAGATATGCCACATAGGCGGCCACAAAAACTTAGCATTTTTTCTCCAATGATAAGAATCAGTGTCTCTCTCCTAAGTAGGGCCCATCTCTTCATATAAAAACAGAACAAAAATCGCCCCCTCTCACTTTCTTAGCCCAATCCCCTCTGTTAGACCTAACCACCATTGATCCTTATCCCTCCACCCCCCCTCCCTCCACCTTTGCCTTATCTTATCCCCTATCCCCTTATCTCTATCAAACATGACCCCCTCCTCTCCACCATCGCCAGTATCTTATCCCCCCTATCCCCCTTATCTCTCTCAAACATGACCCCCTCCCCCTCCACTATGTCATCACCGATGGCGTCTCCTCTCTCTCAAACCTAGCGGCGATGAGGTGCGTGTGTGTGAAGTCATATGTCTGTTGAATAAGGCCTCTTTGTTTAGGCTTTTTAAAAAAAAAAAAAAAGTCTAGCCTAAACAAAGAGGTCTTTTTGTCACTTAAAATAAGTCAGCCGATTTAAGTTCAAAAGTGTATGCGCAGGATGAGTCTCTTTTTTTGGCTTTTTGCGGAATAGATTATCTATGTGCCATTGAAGTTCAATAAAATTACCCACAAAATGCCATCGTATATAATAGAAAATCGTTTCGTTTTTTCTAACTTCCTTCCTCCACTCACCCCTTTCCATTCGGTTCGCCTCGGTTCGCCTGCCCTCCCCTCCGCTGCTCACTTCCCCCGACGCCGCCGCCTCCCCTCTCCTCCCCCGACGCCGCCGCCGCTCCCCTCCCCAGATGCTGCCGCCGCTCCCCTCCACCGACGCCGCCGTCTCCCCTCCCCTCCCCCGACGCCGCTGCCGCCGCCTCCCCTCCCCCAACGCCGCCGCCGCTCCCCTCCCCTTCAAATCCGCCTCGAGGTGTACAACGAGGTGCTCGCCCGCCTCCGCGATCTCGGTGGAGCCGGCGGCGGAGCCGCGCCCGCGGAGATCTCTCCAGCCTTCGAGGACGCGCTCTTGGCGCACTTCCACCGCCTCCCCGCCCGGTGAGTCAACCCGATCGACTTGGGGTTCCTCCCGTTCTTGCATGTTGTATTGCGGCGCTCATAGGCTCATAACGTCTCTCGTGCGTTTGTGCAGGTATGCATTGGATGTGAACGCGGAGAGGGCGGAGGACGTGGTGACGCACCAGCGGCTGCTGGAGGAGGCGCGCGACCCGGAGCGGCGGCTCGCCGTGTCGGTGCGCGTCGTTCAGGTGAGAGATCGATCATATCTAGTGCCAATATGTCATCACATGCTTTGCATGTATCGTCCTTCAGTTTCTATTAGATTTTTGTTCTCGGCTTACTAAGTTGCAATTTTTTATTTCTTATGCGTTAACCTGAAGACTAGATATATCACACCGAAGAGTAGAGCGTGTAAAGCTGCAATTTTTATGCGTTAGAATATACCTTTTCTTGGCTCACTAAGATAGCATATATTTATGCCTGTTGTTTGTATGTGATTGTTCATGATTTCTGAGGCAAGTTCTTTGTTTTGTGCTTGATCTTTAGGTATCCAGGATCCTTGATGGTGATATCGATGATTCTTTCCATCCTGGGATGGAGCCCGTTGCTTCCAATCACTTGGCCAGCCAAATGTACGTATGATCTATATATATGTAGATAAAGTTCGTTTCTTTCATGTGCTTATGGCTGTTCCTGTCTTTATGTATGCTATGGCGTGATTACATTGTGGAAGAATTTACCTTTTTGAAGACTGCCTCGACGACCTATGCTTTAACAAATGAAAGCAGTCGTGGTAATGCATGAGACATTTGGATAAGATACTTGGATTAATGCATGACTTCTGTATTTTCGCTGTAGTTGATTAGTTCTCTCTATGTTCTGAATCTTGCAGGCCAATGCATGAGATAACTTTTGCAACAATTGATAAGCCAAAACTCCTCAGTCAGGTAAGCAAATCGCGGAGGCGGGCGAGCACCTCGTTGTACACCTCGTTGTGAGCAGATGAACCTGCATATTGTGTTACTCCATGCTTTTTTCCCTGGCATAACAACTAGCAAAATTTGATTACTTGTTCATACTAGTAGTTCTTGACTGTGAGAGATCAACTAATTGGTACTTGTTGATGCGGATGAATACTACTGAATTGCCTCGTATGGTCGTAGGTTATTGGTTTATGAATACCATCTTTATGTTGGAGTCTGGCTGTGAAATAAATTGATGCACTTGTTCCTGGCAAATATGCTAATAAGTCTGGTTAGCTGGGGTTCCTATTTGCTGACATAAACCACATGATTTTCTTCACGGACAGGCACTGAAGGAGCTGAAGACCAAGGAAGGATAGAAGGGTGCATTGGGAGGCTCTGGTCTCAAGAAAAGTGGAAAGAAATGAGTCTGGTTACCCATCTGTAATACCAAACCATCTACCTATCCGTGTTGCACTCCACTATGTGTGGTTGTAACAAGCTACCTTTAATGTGTGTCGAGCGTTTAGCAATGTTGCAGTTGGTTCCTTGATCCGAAGATGTTTCAGCCTCTATTCTGCTAGCTATGATACAGATGGTTCCCTACGATAATAATATGGCATAAATTATGATGGAAATCCCAAATGTTTGCATTCGAGACTTGCCGTTTCTTTGTGGTAGTTATTCGATTGCTAGCTCCGATTTTGCTCTATTTTCTTCTGTTTATCAACAAGCAAGGTAGCTATGTTGTCTGCTTCACACTGGCTTATCTAATGCTTCCATTTTGTTGTGGGTTGCTGTGACATTCCTTCACATGTTCCAAATATCCAATTTAGCACGATGTGTCATACACAAATTGCATCCTCCAAAATGTTTGTGCACATGTATGAGTGACTTGGGGCTCCCCGGCCTTGCAATTTAATGACTTTCGGTGTTCAAGTGCTGGCAAGAATTATCCTAAAAGGATGTTAGAAGTACCTCGATTACTCGTATCTATCTCTGTGGAAGTATTACTGTTTCCTTGCGTATTCAGTACCATTGTTTTAATGGCCGCAAGAGGGTAAAAAATCAGTTAAATACATGATTAACAAGATCCTTTAAACCTTTAAGGGCATTTCAGACCTTTCATCATTCACACACAACTCAATAAGCCAACATTCTACAAAAAGCCTGATTACCAAACAACAAAGTTTGGCTTAAAAGCTTAGAGGCTTATAAGCTGATTAAGCCAAAAAGCTGGCTTTAAGCTATAAGCCAAAAAGCCTAAGCCTAAACAAAGAGGGCCTAAGGATACCTCGAGGCAAAGTGACAACGATGATGTAAGGCCAGTTGCGGCGACAATGAGGTTGGCAACGATGGCATCAAAGTTGAGCAGCGCTAGCGCCGTATGACTAAGGAGGACGGTGATGAGGCGGACAATGACGGCAAGCCGGCGGCGGCGACATCGTTTCGCTGTCTTTCTCGATCCAAGACTAACAGGTGGCTCACACAAAATTTTTTTTGTTGTTTTAGAAATTGATCCAATTTAAGAGTTTTTAAACCGACCGCTCTAACACGAGGAGTCAATTCTAATTATTTGTATCTCCTCGTTCGAACTGGTTTGATTGGAGACGCCCTGGAAGAATCCCTGTTTGAAAAAAATATATATGAGATTTTACTATAGTGTGCGATGCCATGGACAATTTTCCGTGTAACATGCGCTAGGCACGCTGCGGTTGATTGGTTGAGTTGTAGGCAACCGGTCCAAGCCGGGCAGGCGGGGGGCAGTCAAGTCACAGGCTCACACACAGCACCCTGCAGGGGGCGGCGGCCCACGCGAAAGTTCCACTTGTGCTCCGCTGCCGTTTCCGTTCTCGTCACTTTCCCTCGCTGTTTAGCGATCATCCGCGTTGCTCCTCTCGCCTTGGCTTCCTCCGCGAGCCACCGTGGGGTCCCCTTCCATCCACCCTGTCTGCTCTTCTCTGCTCAACCAAACCACCCTCCCTCCCTCCCTCCCCAACCCCAGATCCACTCCTTCCTTCCGGAACCTTCTGGAAGCATCCGGACTAGGAGGAGCGCGAGCAGCAACAGGTGCTGGCGGCGGCGACGGCCGCGGCGGTGTTTGGTGAGAGATGGAGAGCCTGGCGCAGCGCGCGACGCTGCTGCGGGAGTCGCTGCAGAAGAGCCAGTCGGCGACGGACGCCGTCGTCTCCATCCTCGGCTCCTTCGACAGCCGCCTCTCCGCGCTCGACGCCGCCATGCGCCCCATCCAGGTGCGCAGCCCCCCGAGCTGCGCTTCTCTTAGGGTTCGTGCGTGCCTAGCTTTCTACTGGTGTCCTGACGGCGTCTCTGTGGGCGTGCAGGTGAGGACGCACGTGGTGCGGACGGCCCACGAAAACATCGACCGGACGCTGCGCTCGGCGGATGTGATCCTAATCCAGTTCGATCGAACCCGAGAGGTGCTCGCTCCAAACCCAAATTCCTTATTTGTTACGTGCTCTAATTGTACCCGGATCCTCTTGTGGTTGGAATTGTAGCTTCATCCGTAGCTCATGAGTGTAGGGGAGCGTGTAGTTTGGTGTGATCAGTCCGTTTGCTGTTCTACATCTGAAGGTGTTGAGTGTATGCTTAGTTCCAGGCTGCTACTGTCGATTAGCCCTTCCATTTCTGATGGTTTTTTTTTATGCATATTTGGTTGGAAATTTGATCTGGTTTGGTTGAGGAGTGCTGGACCATGCATAGCCCGGTTCAATTGCTCACTGGAGCTTTCAAACCTTTGTTGTCTTCTTCTGGGTAGTCTTTGATGTTTGCCGAGGACGCAGGTGGCGCTATTGTAGTCGACACTGTAGTTTGTATTGGCGAGGAGTGAGGAAGTGTTGTTGGTGCAGTACCGTTTTGTCCGCACCAAGGGGTCGAAATGTATCTTTCAGATGCATTTCAGAGGCTTCCGTTGCGTTTGGTTAGCACATGAGATGGTTTTAGTTGAAGCGGGAGCTTATTCTGCGGGGAAGGAGAATGAGCACTTGCTTGATGTGATATCCCAACGTATAGTCTGTCCTTCCCCATGGCCGATATCTCATTTTTTGTTGTATGTTTGAACTTTGTTGATGCTTGTGATTGACGTAGGAATGTTCTTGGCAGGAATCAGATCTTAACATGTTGGTGGGAAGATTGTGATTGTGTGTTTGGGCTTTACTTTAGTGTACATATGCATGGTTAGAACTTTGAACTAGGCTTAGTTTGGGACTTTCTTGTTATGCTGTGCTATGTGGTAAATCAGTCAAGTAGCCAACTTTGTAAAAGCAGTCAATTAATTGATTTGGTTTCAAAAGCCATAGAAGATTTTGGTTCGGCAACCTTTTTTAAAATCAAAATCAGTTTGTTAAATGTGCTTATTCGAAGTGCACCTCAACGCCGACTAAACCACTGTCATATTATGGAAGTGATAAAATGTGTAAATCAATTTTTGTGGATGATGCCATTTGAATATGTGTATTCAGGATTGCTTGTGTTAGATTCGGTAACTATAATGATCGGATGTGGGTTTATTTTCGATTGAACATGAGGCCCTTGAGCAAGTCTCAATAAAAACTAGTTATTTCTTTGTGATGGATTGCTTTTCGGGAGCAAGACATGCCTCAATTGTTGTCATATGTACAGGCAGAACGTGAAATACAGAAGGGGCCACATGAGAATCTTCAGGGTTTTCTAGATGCAGTTGATCGGCTGAGAAGTATTGAGCGTTTCTTTAGCTCAAATAGGAGTTACCGCAGCAGTGATGGGGTGCTCAGCCATGTGAATGCCCTCCTTTCTAAGGCCCTCATGAAGATGGAGGGTGAATTCCAGAACCAATTGTCTCAGCGCAGGTTTGTGTCTCATTATCAATTTAAATTTGTTTTTACCTTGACATCATCTAACTTTTGCATTGTGCACCTTCCTAATTGTTTCCAGCAAACCTATGGAGCCTGATCGCCTTTTCGATTGCCTTCCAAGTACGCTTCGACCACCATCTGAATCTCAGCCTGAAGGTGGAAAAAACCCATCAGCTGGCGCACATCCCGAACATCACCAAAACTCAGAGGCTGCTGTATACAGTCCTCCTGCTCTTATTGAGCCAAAGTTTGTTCCTTTGCTCGCTAAATTAGCACAACAGTTGGTTCAAGCTGGATGCCAACAGCAATGCTCAGAAATATACAGGTACAAGGAGCTATAGTGTATTTTTCTCTCTTCAGAATACGCTTTTCTCTCTCGTCACTCACATGGTCTCATCACTTACATGGATAAATTGAAACTGAATTTATCGAGATTTCTGATTATGATTTTTCTTTCATGTTCACGTGAATAATGAGATGAACACACGCAGATGTCTCTCTGGATTGCACATAGAAGCAAATAATACTAGATCTAGTGATACGGACCAACTACGTGTATAGTTGATGCGTGTTTTGTCCCTGTCTTTCACGGTACTAAATCCTACTAGTGTTGGGTTTGAATAGCAGTAGTAGTTTGCAACCTAATCACTCGATTAATCCAAAAGAAACAGCAGCAATAACTAGGGTATTAGGCAGTACACGAACCCCAACTCTGAATTATCAGTAGGTAGGTGGTAGTACTTGGCTGAGTAACAATCACCAATGCAGCTGAAAAGAACAGCAGTGCAAAGCTCTTCTTCTCAATCTCGGTAATTCAGTAAAACAGAAGCAACTAGATGGATTCCTTGGTTTACAAGAAGAGCAACTAGATCATTGAACAGATGCAATCCAAGGATAGATATACTCACGAACCAATCTGAAAAGAGAGACCCACAAGTAGATATCACCAGGATCAGCCTCGATCAAAGAACAACAGTCGTGTTCTTCAATCCGCGCCAAGAACAAAACCCTAGATTGGTTTGCTCAAGAACTCAACAGGAAGAACATGTCGCCAACCCGACGTTTGTGGAGATAAACTCAACAAAATAAAACCCGGCGCACCCCTAGGCTTTATAGCCAGCAAAACTCACGCATACATGGCCTAAGGCCGACTCCAACTCCTATTCAATCAAAATAAAGAAACATACACTATCTCTACTTCCCTAACGCAATCCAGACTCTCCTAATTAAGATACAACCGACTCGATTCGAGTTCGATGTCATTCGTGCAATAACACTCCGGTTGGTGTGCAGTAACACTCCTGCAACGGGTGATTCTTTTCTCATGGGTCAGCAGGCATGACACACAAGCCTTCACTGTCATCTTTTTTCTATTGTCTCCATGGCCTCCCATGCCATCCTCCCTCGCCTCCTTCTCGGCATTAACAAGTATTTCACCCACTAGGAATGAATTATCAGTTAACGTGTTTGGGGTTTGTAGGGCCGCATCATCTAGTGCCTACAACTTCTATAATTAGCATTGTTATGTTTGTCAATCTGAGTATATCTATCAACTATTTTGGCCTTAGTCAAAACCATGAATAAGGGTCCAAAATCTGGTTTGGAACCTAAAAATGTTTTTACCGGGCATACTTCCAGGCAAATTCCTGTAAACTACTTGGCTCCTGCAGTAAGAACACTGTTTTTTTTTACCTTTTCTTTTTCTTGTTTGCATGTGCCTGTGTGCTAACTTCCTCCTATGCATATATGAGATATAGTTCTACTCTACAGATTATCCTCTTTTGTGCAGCGAAGGTCGTGCTTCAGCTTTAGAATCAAGTTTGAAGAACTTGGGTGTTGAAAAACTGAGCAAAGATGAAGTGCAGAAAATGCCTTGGGAAATATTGGAGTCTAAAATAGGGAATTGGATTCATTTCATGCGAATTGCTGTAGGTACTGTTTTCCTTGGATTTACTGTATGCTATAACATGCCTCTGGTGACATTTACCTATGCAGCTCTGCTTGAAACAGGTCAAACTTCTATTTGCTGGGGAACGTCAGCTTTGTGACCAAGTTTTTGAATGCAGCCAATCTTTGAGGGATAAGTGCTTTGCTGCAATAACTAAGAACAGTTTGGCTACTCTACTCAGCTTTGGGGAGGCAATTGCTATGAGTAAAAGATCACCAGAGAAGCTGTTTGTTCTGCTAGACATGTATGAGATAATGTGTGAACTTCAAACAGAGGTAAGTTTCTGATTCAGACCATAGTTACCTGCAACTTATTTTACTGGTCAACCAGCATAATGATAACGACACCATATGCATGCTGAACTTAGTAACTTACAGTTAATTTCAGTTTGTGTCTGACCCAAATTTTAGACCCCTTGTACCATCTCACAACTTGTGCTTGTCAATAATCCTGCGTTACCTTTCTTAACAGCTTGATCTGCTAGGGTTTGATCACATTTCAGCTGATTAACTGTTAAAACTAAAAAGTGATGTTGTGTATGGCACTATGGCTATATGCTAAGCAAAAACACCAATTTCTCACTGTGATTATACAAGTATGAGGGGCAGTCATATGCCACAGTTCGATACCATATTTTCCATCAGTCAAGTGTTGGGCCATCTGTATTTGTGCTCACCTTTGATCAAAAACCAATCTTCACTATGGCCTTTGGCGTTCGGACTTTCTTGTTCCTGTTTTTTTTTTAAAAAACAAAAACAATGAGCTTTCACTAGACAAATCTCATAGGAAATGCGGAGAGTTGTAGACTTTCAACTGAACGTAAATTTATTTTAAATATTGCGATCATTTTTGTACGGAAAGAACTAAAAGGTTCATCTTGTTGAATTGATTGTCTAGATTGACACCATCTTTGTTGGAGAATCATGCTCTCAAATGCGCGAATCTGCACTGAGCTTGACGAAATGCTTAGCACAAACTGCGCAGAAGACTTTCAGTGATTTTGAGGAAGCTGTTGAAAAGGATGCAACAAAGAATATTCATACTGATGGAACGGTGCATCCTTTGACGAGCTACGTGATTAACTATGTTAAGTTTTTATTCGAGTAAGTCTCTAATCACCTGCACTTTTTTAGTTTTTGTAATTGAATAGGCATATGGCCTTGTTTTCATTTTCTTTTTGAATTTATCCATCAGGTTATATGTTGATGTGTGTTTTGTGATCGCTGCTGTTATATTTTTATGCTTTTGGATAGCCTTATCATTCACCAGGAACCAGATTGTTAATTTTTATCCAACTGTTTTGCTGACCAGAACAAAGAAATCATACTTGTTTATAGGTGAACGGAACCGGAATATTTATTTTGTACCATTCTTGTAAAGGTCTTCTTGACATAATTTCAAAGGTTTTACCTATTAGATGCCCCTTCAGAACGTGTTGTTCTGACCTGTAATTTCCCATCTATGTTACGCTTCAACAAATTTGCAACTGGCAGTAGCTTTGCAAAAAGGACAAAATGACAACCGTTTTGCAAATCTTTGCGCAGCTACCAGTCAACTCTAAAGCAGCTCTTCCAGGAGTTCAAAAGGGAAGATGGAACAGGTTCTGAGCTGGCAGCTGTAACCATGAGTATTATGCAAGCTGTACAGAATAATTTGGATGCAAAAGCAAAGCAATACAAGGATCCTGCTTTGATGCACATATTTTTGATGAATAACATTCATTATGTTGTCAAATCTGTCCGCAGGTATGTTTTTGTGAAGTAGGGTAGCAAACAAAGTTACAATGAGTGGGTACAGTGTAATGCTCTATTTTCTGTGGGTACAGTGTAATGCTCTATTTTCTTTCTTCCAGATCAGAAGCCAAGGATTTATTGGGCGATGACTGGATTCAAAGGCATCGAAGGATTGTACAGCAAAATGCGAATCAGTATAAAAGGATTGCTTGGTCAAAGGTTCACTTGCTAGAAATCTTTGATTAAAAACTGTGTTTATTTCTGTAAAGACTGTTATTTGCTTTATATAAAAAGCAGGGTTTCCCCCTCTTCAAAAAAAAAAAATGTGTTTATTTCTCTTGCATTTGTTGCCTTGTTGAGGCTTATTCAACCTCACAAATAAATTCTCACTATGAATACAGGAGGCTTCTAGAGACATCGATGACCTTAAACTTACTAGTCTTGATGCAATTTGTATCATGGGATTGACCTAATTCCTTAAACTTACTAGTCTTGATGCAATTTGTATCTTGGGATTGACCTAATTGTTGCAACAAGTCGTTCTGCTGTTCCCTAATTTTTGTTGCTGATAGGATTTTTAAGTGATTTAGGATTATTCAGGAAGAAGGCTTTGGGCATATAACTGATTTCTCAACATTTTGCTTGGGTCACCAGTTGATCTTTTTGGCAATATGATATAATATTATTTAGAAAAATTAAAGTAGTAGATATCTATGTGCATCACCTTATTTTAATTTGCTCCAATGTTGCAGGTGTTGCAATGCCTCTCTGGTCAAGGTCTGACTTCATCAGGAGGTAGTGGTCAAGTAGGAAGTGACGGAGGCAATAGCAGTGGAGCTTCAAGAACAGCTGTCAAAGAGAGGTCAGTCAGATACACTGACTATTTCATCTCGCTTTTTATGATGATGTTCTATTATGTAATTTCTGAATCATTGTTTGTTTCCCTCTGATGCTATCAGATTTAGGTCTTTCAATATGTTATTTGAAGAGATTTATCAAAAGCAGTGTGGCTGGTCTGTTCCAGATACTGAGTTGCGCGAGTCACTAAGACTTGCGGTTGCTGAAATTCTGTTGCCTGCGTACAGATCTTTCCTAAAGCGTTTTGGGTATGTCTCCTTGACACCTTATTACTTGAAAACATTGAAATTTAATGTATCAACATTAACCTTAACAACCATTTTTCAAAGTTTCCTGTTGAGTTTGAGTATGGTACGTATTGTGTTTGAGTGTGATACGAATTTCGTTTTCTACTATAACTCGTAGGTCTACTCCTACACGGAGTCTCTCATGTATCACTATAAATTCAGACATGTAGTCCATAGGGCAAGAGTAAGAGCTTCATTGTAAAATCTCCTCAATATAGTGATATCGCCTTCGTGCGTTTGTGGTTTTTCCCGTAAGGGTTTTCCATGTAAAATCCGTCTCCCGTTCCTATTTTTCGGTGCATTATTTGTAACAAGTGGTATCAGAGCTTCGGGTTCAAGATCTAAGCCGTCACCCCAGGGAGGAGGGGACTCTCGGGGGCACCCATCGCATGGTGCCAACACCGACTGGAGTTCTTGTTGTCCATCACGACTCACTGCTGCCTCAACAATTTTTTCCGTTGTCGTTTCATCCAGTTAACGCCGAGCACAATATCGAACCCATCTAATGGAATTGCACGACAGTCGATGTTGAAGTCCTCGTCATCGATGCGAAGGCGTAGCGCCGGACATCGACCGCTACTCGCGAGGTGATCCCCATTCGCCACCATAACATTCATGCTTGTGCGCGACTGGAGGGTCACGCCCGCCTTGGCTATTGCTTCTTTAGCAATGAAATTATGGGTCGAACCACTATCCAGAAGCACCTTGAGTTCGGCATCTCCTATCTTCACCATCAATTGCATTGTATCACTTGTACGCGGACGTACTCCGCCAATGCATACAATGATATCTCCGGATCAGCTATCTCCGTGTCTTGTGCCGTATTATCCTCAGCGTCACTCGATGGTGTTAAGAGTATTGTATATTCTACATTCTTTCTCTCTCTCTTGGCCCATGTGGCCTTTGTAGCCCATGAGACTCATGTATCTATGTCTTTATATACCCCCTTCATTAATGAATAAGATGTAGAGTTGTGAATAGCAAACCCTAGCTTTCATCTTCAAACATGGTATCAGAGCCTAACCCTAGACTCAGTTCTCATGGCCTTTGGTTCTACTAGCGAGCTTTTCGCTTGGGCGGCGAACTGGCGACTCTTTGCTTCTCTCGCATGGCGCCGAAGATCTCTTCAATCCTCGTACGTCCTCTATGCCGGGTCTTTCACCTCTCCGGATCTGCTTCGTCCACCAACCGCTCGGAAGTCGCATCTTCGCCGCCTCATCTTCACGGCCCGATGCTGCCTCTTCGCTGCCTCATCCGAATCCATCGCCTGGAGGTTGTCCTTTGCTCCAGAGAACGACGGCGTCGCCGCCTCGTCTTCACCGCCGGAGGCCTTTGATCCCGATCTCTTCGCTTTGCCATCGCTCGTCCTCGGCTTGCCGGTGGTTCTCCTCTGGATCCACGCCGCTCGTGAGTCCTTTGCCTGGTGGTCCTCCTCTGACGACGACGTCGCTTGGAGAGGTCGAGCGTTGCTGCCTCGTCTTCACCGCCCAGAGGCCACCGCCTGATCCTCTGCTTGGTCTCGGTCACCGTCTGGTCCTCATATCACTGGTCCTCAGCTCCTGCCCGGTGGTCCTCCTCTGGTATCTCCTCTGTGCACAAGCCATGTCTTGCCTCTTGTTGCTCTGTTATACGTGATTAGTCTGCCGATTTGCTCTTGTTACTCTTGTGATTAATCTTTTTGTGTGATATGGCTAGATCCGACTCAATGTTTGGGGGTAGTTCATCTCTTGTGTTCACGGACATCAAGCTCGATGGGTTGAACTACCGGGCATGGGCATTTTCAGTCAAGACTACTCTCAGGGGTTATGGTTTAGCCTCTCATTTGATTGATGATCCTCCTGATCCGAAGACCGTTGATGTTGAGGTATTAAAGGCTTGGCAGAAAGAGGATGATCGTGTCATGATCGGCGTTGTGCTGAGTGTTGATGTTTCTCTGCGGATGAGTCTTGAGTATCGTACTTCAGCCAAGCAGACGTGGACATACTTTGAGAAGAGATATGTTCAGTCCAGTGGTGCTCTTCGCTTCACATTGCTCAAGAACATTCATAGTCTTCAGTAGCAGCCGGATCAATTAGTGGAGGAGTATTACAGTGCTTTCACTCATATCATCGGTCCTCTAGAGTCTATAACACTGAAGGCTGTTGTTGCCTGTCAGTTTTGTGCTGCCAAAGATGAGCATGCTCAGCAGACGCTCATGTATCAGTTTGTGATGGGGCTTTGATCGGAGTTTGAGCCTGTTCGTACTCAGTTGCTCAACTATCCCACTCCACCGACTTTGACTGAGGTGCTCTCTAGTTTGATTGCAGAGGAGACTCGTCTTCATTCCCTTATGCTGTCTCGAGATCCTCACCACATCTTTGTCTTGAGTCTCTCACGTGATGCCGAGTGTTGGTTTGTTCCTATTGCAAGAGGATCGGTCATCATGTTGACAAATGTTTCAAGTTACATCGAGATCAACTTATTACCTATCGTGCTAGACAACCATTTGGCCGTAAGTGCGTGGAGCACCTCTTGGGCCTTCAGAGCACTTCATTGGAGCCGTCATCGCCGACACATCCACATCTCTGTGACTTCGGATCAATGTGCGCTATGACATCGTTGCACCTTCGCTTCTAGCATTTGCTCATCCTTGGGTTCTGGACTCAGGTGCCTCTTTTCATGTCACATCTGACAGCTCTCAGCTTGTTGCTCATAGGCCCTTGACTGATGCTACATATGTTCACACTGCTGATGGTATACTTTGCTCTATTACCCATCAGGGCATTCTCTCTACATCTCGCTTCTCTGTTCCTGATGTGTCTTTTGTTTCTCAGCTATCTATGAATCTTCTTTCTGTTGGTCAACTAACTGATATGAACTGTTTCATTGGATTTGATGATTCTTCTTGTTTCATTCAGGATCGTCAGAGCAGAAAAGTAATTGGTTCTGGCCATCGCCGTAGAGGCTTTCCTAGTCTCTATGTCTTGGACACCTTACATCTTCCTTCCACGAAGACGTCGAAGGCCTTAGTGTCTTCCTTTCGTCATCATCTCGATCTCTGTTGGGTCTTCCTTGACAAGTGGCATCATCGACTTGGTCATCTTTGTGGAGCTCGCCTCACCACTCTAGTTCACCGGGGTTCCTTAGGTCATGTCCTTTGTTGAGTCTAGTTTTCATTGTCTTGGTTGTAAGTCGGGAAAGCGGCTACAACTTCCATATTCAATAGTACTTCTCGGTCTTGATCCTTTTGATTTGGTGCATTAGGATGTATGGGGTCCATCTCCTTTTGTTTGAAGGGTGGTCATAGTTATTATGTCATATTTGTTGATGATCACTCTCGATATACTTGGATCTATTTTATGAAACATCGCTCTCGGTTGATTTCCATTTATCGATCTTTTGCTAAGATGATTCATACACGATTTTCTTCTTCCATTCGTGTTTTCCGTTCGACTCGGAGGAGAGTATCTTTCCTCGGCTTTTTGTCGATTCCTTTCTTCGAGGTACTCTTCCTCGGCTCTCGTGTCTGGTGCTCATGCTCGAATGGTGTTCTTGGCGCAACCTTTGTCACATCATCGAGGCCTTTCGTACTCTTCTCATTTCCTCCTTTGCCCTCGCTTTTTTGAAGCGGTCTCTAGCAATCTATCTTATTAACTGTCAGTCCTCTTCTAAGCTTCAGGGCAAGTGTCCTGGTGAGGTCCTGTACAGAGCACCTGCTCACTATGCTCATCTTCGCGTTTTTGGTTGTCTGCTATGTCCTTCTAGCACCTCGTGAGCGCACAAAGCTGAGCCATCAGTCAGTTGAGTGTGTTTTTCTGGGTTATAGTCCTGAGCATAAGGGCTATCATTGCTATGATCCCTCAGCACGTCGCATTCGCACCTCTCGTGATGTGACTTTTGATGAGGGACAACCTTTCTTTCATCATCCTTCTACACATCCCACTTCTCTTTCCACAGATTCCACTTCCTTTTTGTGTCTACCTCCCATTCATTCATCAGACTTGCCTTCTCCAGATATACCTTCTTCACCAGTTTCACCTTCTCGTGTACCTTCTCCACCAGCTCCACCAGTTTCTGACACTTTCACTCTTCCCTTCCACTATAGTCACCGACAGAGAGTTCCTTCTGATCCTCAGTCCTCCTCTCTTCCACTTGATCCTCCGGCCAGTACCATCGACTCTGACGATCGTTCTACTACATCACGATATGCCCTACGTGATCGTTCTTCTATTCAGGCACCAGAGAGATGGGGTTTTTCTCGTGCAGGTGCAATAGCTGAGCCGAGTACCTATCAGGAGGCTGTTAGTGTACCTGAGTGGCAGTTGGCTATGATAGAGGAGCTCACAGCATTAGAGTGCACAGGCACTTGGGATCTTGTTCCGCTACCATCTGGAGCTGTTCCTATCACTTGCAAGTGGGTGTACAAAATAAAGAACAAGTCAGATGGGTCAGTAGAGTGATACAAGGCTCGTCTTGTTGCAAGAGGTTTTCAGCAGGCTTATGGTTGAGATTATGATGAGATTTTTGCTCCAGTTGCTCATATGACCACAGTCCGTACTCTTATTGCAGTTGCAGCAATACGCACATGGACTATATCTCAGTTGGATGGCAATACGCACATGGACTATATCTCAGTTGGATGTCAAGAATGCTTTTCTTCATGGTGATCTACATGAGGTCTATATGCAGCCACCCCCAGGTGTTGAGGCTCCTACAGGCTATGTTGGTCGCCTTAGGCGTGCTCTATATGGTCTCAAGCAGGCACCTCGTGCTTGGTTCGAGCGTTTCAGTTCTGTGATTTGAGCTGCTAGTTTCACTCCGAGTGAGCATGACCCTGCCTTGTTTATTCACACTTCTCAGTGAGGTCGTCCTTTACTTCTTCTGTATGTAGATGATATGCTGATCACAGGAGATGACATGGACCACGTGGCTTTTGTCAAGAAGAAATTGAGTGAACAATTTATGATGTCCGATTTGGGACCATTGAGCTATTTTCTAGGAATTGAGGTTCATTCTGACGGTGATGGCTACTATCTCTCTCAGCATCGCTATGTTCAGGATCTGCTTGCTCGCTCTGGGATAACTGATACTTGTACTGCTGCCACACCTATGGAGCTTCACTTGCAGCTTCAACCCACAGGCGGTGTACCTCAGACAGATCCTTCCCGCTATCATCAGCTTGTTGGGAGCCTTGCCTATCTCATCATCATCGGGCGGAACCTTGCTCATCTTTGTTCATGTGCTCGGCCAGTTTGTCGGTGCTCCCCTTTCGATTCACTATGGTCATGTTCTTCGTGTGCTGAGATACTTGAGAGGAATTACGTCCAGACATCTGTTCTATTCCAGTTCAAGTCAGCTTCAGCTCTACGCTTAGTCTGACTCCACTTGGGCGAATGATCCTGCTGATCGCCGATCTATCACTGGCTATTGTATTTCTATTGGTGCTTTGCTTATTGCCTGGAAGTCCAAGAAGCAGACTGCGGTGTCACGCTCTAGTGTAGAGGCAGAGCTTCGAGCACTCGCCGCTACAACATCAGAGTTCATTTGGCTTCGATGGCCCTTGATTGATCTTGGTGACCCTTGTGGCAATCCTACCCTCTCTTTTGTGACAATACAAGTGCCATTCAAATTGCCAGTGATCCAGTCAAGCATGAGCTGGTGTTGATGCATCCTTCACATGATCTCATTGTCAGCAGTTGATCATCACCCTCAAGTATATTCTCTCAGAGTTTCAAGTTGCAGATTTCTTCACTAAAACTCAGACTAGAGAACATCATCGACTTCATCTACCCAAACTCAGTGCATCAGATCCTCCTGATCCACCTTGAGTTTGAAGGGGGGTGTTAAGAGTATTGTATATTCTACATTCTCTCTCTCTCTTGGCCCATGTGGCCCTTGTAGCCCATGTATCTATCTTTATATATTCCCTTCATTAATGAATAAGATGTAGAGTTGTGAATAGCAAACCCTAGCTTTCATCTTCTAACAGATGGAGCCCAAAGATAAAATAACTGTTTGCATCGGTGTTGTGGCGAAATTTTTTCGTCACAATTATAGCACAACCCTGCTTCCCGACGAACTCACATCTCTTATGGAGTCAGTACGCAGCGTGGAAGACGTGTTAGCCATGTGCCGATAGTAATTGGAGCAGCAGGCGCCGACGGTGTTGATGCCGCTTGCTGTGAAGCTCCTATAGTCGAAGCCGCCGTAGTGCTGACCGTGTGGCCGCACCATGGTCGAAATCCTCCCGAGGTTGGCTGCGCTGCCATCTTTGCGCGGAGTTCATAGACCCGTGCCAAACTCATGGCAACCTCCAAATTTGTCGGCGCTTGTAGCTCGACGTCGATCCGAAGTGTCCCTTGTAAGCCTGCAGTGAATAGATGCACTTGTTGCTCCTCGGATAACGATCCGGTGCGGTTGAGGAGAGCCATAAATTGATCCTGATACTCCTGTACCGTACCCGTCAGCTTGAGGTTCACCAATTCCCCTAAGGGGTTATGGTGTAGTGGCGGCCCGAAGCGAAGGTGCACCATCTCACTGAAACACCTCCATGGAACGGTCCCCATCTCACGCTCGATCCTGCTATACCACAATTGTGCCGTACCGGTCATGTGGTATGCCACCAACCAGACCTTTTCTTCCTCCATAGTTCGTTGTCCACAGAAGAATTGTTCACAACGATTGATCCAAGGTAATGGATCTTCTTTGCCAACAAAAACTAGAAATTCCAGTTTACGATAGAGTGGAGCGCCCTTGCTGTCGCCACCACCACCACTTGCCGTCGTCTCGCCCAACTGCCAAGGTTGTTTTATGGGTTTTAGCAAGATGCCATCGCCTGAGAGTTCACCTGGCATGGCGCCCTTGCCTGTCTCCAACCGGCCAATGGCCAGACGATCAACCTTTTGTTGGATGTCGAGGTCATTGAGCTTGACCTTAACCTCATCCAACATCTCTAGCTTCTTCATGATCGCCGCCAATTGCATAGCCACGGACTCAACTTCATTGCTGTTTTCGGCCATGGCTTCGTGCATAACGGTTGGCTCTGATACTAAGTTGTCACGACCTAACGATCGAATCGGGCAGTCGTGTGTAATAGGAGGCTTCGACCCCGGCTTCTTCCTAGGTTCTATGGCATGGGTAAACCGAGAGGAGGGGTTCTCGGGATCAGCAAGGGGCGCAGGGGATAGGGTGCACCAGGGAGGCCAGTGGGAAGAGAGAATTGGGGAGGGAACTTAGAGATAACTTCTTGATTGATTTAGCAATAACCTGGCCTGCTCCTTATAAAGAGGGAGAGGCCCCTAAGTCCTAACATATGGTATCTAATCCAAACTCTTATCTCTTAAACTTACTATATTTATCAGTGGCTTAAGGCCCAAGCAAATCAAACGAATTACAACTCTATCTCTTAATAAAGAAACTTATCTCTTCACTAATTTGAAAGAGCCGCAACCTCTGATGTTGCTGCCGCAGCCCTGGACCGCCGGCTATAGGTCTTTCCCCACATGACAGCAGCTGTTTAGGAGATACAGCTTTCTCCTTTTGAATAAAGTATTTTAGACACTTAGACCTGAATCCCGAGCGTGGTCTGGGTAGGCTGGCCCTTGCTTCAGCTTGAGTTTGTGGTTGGTTGAACTAACAGCAGCCCATGGCAAGGCCTAGCCGCTGGAATCTTTTAGCTGTTTTTGTACCCTATCATTCACCAGGCCCAGGTCTGCTGCATATCCTATGATCGTGGACTGGTTTTGGCTGCTAGTGGTCTGGACCCTTTGATCTTAATGCTGTTTCTGCCTGCATATCCTATGTTGAGGAAGGGAAGCATGGTCATGGTCTGGGAGGAAATCGTGGTAACGTCTCTGCTTTTGCATTCAATAGCAGCAGCATGTGAGATGTTTAGGGTTTTCAGATGATGGAAAGGTGGTGAAATACCTAGGGTAGTAGGGTGATAATGGGTGTGTGGAAACAGAAGAATGAAGTGAAAGAGAGGAAAGAATCTGTTAAATTGGGTCTACACTTACCTTTTTTCTGTCGGTGATGCTACTAATCAACCTGAATTACTCATGGTGCTTATAAAATTACCTTGTTAATCTGCAGGCCTCTCATCGAGAACAGCAAAGCACCAGGAAAATACGTCAAGCACACGCCTGAGCAGCTTGAGCTGCTTCTTGGTAATTTGTTTGAAGGGAAACAAGAGCGTGCTTGATAGGGACGCGTCTCTCGCTGCGTGACATACCTCCAACAGGATGTGATGGTGTTTTCTTTAAATTGGATCCCTGGTTAGCATTGGGTTGTTCATGCTACTCAAAACTGCTGCTGTGTGCATCGATCCTTGTTTCGGTGCAGGGTTTGTATAGAATGTATGGTGGTAGTATCCATTATGTTTTTGTTGATCTGGCAGGCACTAGGCTTGTTTCGATATGTTGACGTTGCTGTTAGCTTTTTCAGTGCCAGCGGTGTGCAACAATCCAGTGTCCATGTATATTTATCGATGCCTCCCCTTCGCAGTTCTGAATAGAAGAATTTAGGCTATGTTTGTTTAATTTGTGCTTTTCTAAGCGGTTTCGGTATCTTCCGAGGTTTTTTTTGGTTGTGGGGAATTTGACGGTTAGGTTTTTCTGATTTGGTGTTTGGTTGTCTGGCTTTTAGACATGCTGGATGTAGCTTCTGAGATGTGAAATGTTTTAAATGCCCTGAGGACAATAATGGCTTGTTGGATACCGTTTAACGCAATTAACGATATTTAATGACATTTGACGATATTTGACGACGTTTAACGACATTTGACGATATTTGACGATGTTTAACGACATTTGACGATATTTAACGACATTTGACGATATTTAACGACATTTGACGATATTTAATGATATTTAACGACATTTAACAATATTTAACAACATTTAATGACATTTGATGCTATTTAACGCAATTAACAATATTTAACGACTATTAACGACGCTAAACACAATCAACGGTATTTAAAGACAATGAACAGCTGTCACAATTGACGACAACTACTGCAATTGACCACAGCTAGCGGTAGTTCACGACAAGCGATGATAATTAACGACAATTGACTGTAGTTAACGACAAATTGACCACAATTAATATAATTAATGATAATTTTTACATAGACACAAACATTGAACATTACAATAACAATCAATGAAGGCAATTATAGACAATTTGTATCAATTTAGCTATATATGTAACAGGAAAATGTATTAATGGATATAATTACAATAAAAGTAACAGAACAAATTTCTATAGATGTTGAGGCATCCAGAGTTACTTCATAGTCATTGTAAACTACTTTTGAGCAAGTTTCATTGATCCTCTAGATATCAAATACACCTTACAAACCTCAATTAGGTCATAAAACTGATTAAGCACCGAATGGAAGCATGTTACACGAATTCCTCCGCCATGTTAATCAAGGAGATCAATAAGTTCCATTTAACGACAATTGACGATATTTAACAACATTTAACGACTATTAGCGCAATTGACGATGACTACCACAATTATACCGCGATTAACGACAATATACCGTAAACAACGCAATAAACCACAATTAGTGTATTTAACGACAATTATTACAATAAACATTTATTACAACGAATAATTATTACAAACAATTATTACATAAATAATTATTACGACAAATAATCATTACAAACAATTCATGCCCCCTCCACTTTTTTCCGGGCTTGGGACCAGCATTGGCAGTGTTAGGCACCCCCACCCTCATATGTACCCCAAAAATAAAGAAGTAACCAGTTCATCAGAATGAAACAACATTTTCAACAATGGTAAGGCCAAGTGATAAACAAACATCAAACATAGAATTATCATCAGCACTAATGTTATTCATGAATTGGATGCTCAATGTGCAATTGTTCCAATGTACAATCATATGCATGAATTGTAGATTGAATGGATGAACATATATGCAAATCATTGAACAATGCATCTAACTTCAATTTGGCAGCCGAAATGTCCAACAGCATATATTGCCAGAAGTTCACAGAATCATGTGAACTCAACTCAAGGGAAATACAAATGCCAGATTCCCTGAAAAACTCATACAACAGCAGTGCACAGAATCATGTTCAGTTTAACTCCTAATGTTCTATTGCAAACATCTCAAACTTATACAAAAAAATTGATGCATATATTCATCACAAATTCAATCAGATAATTGATGCATAACCACTTTCACCACATAGATTGCAAAAATTGCAATCCAGGAACATGTGCAGGGGGTTTAGTATTCACCAGATAACACCTCATGAGCATTCACTAGGGGGAATCAATCAAACAAAAAAAAAAGATGAAAGCATCATTAGATAGCCATTTCCAAGTTCCGACCCATCTGTCATGGTAGCAAACAATCTGCCATTAGATAGCATCATTACATAGCCATTTCGAGAATCAATCAAACACAAGAAAATATGTTCAATTCAGTTAACAGAGAAAATTGTTAAGACTAAATCCTAAAAATGAAAATCAAAGCAAGAACACCTAGAGGAGGTAGCTGGGGAGGAAGGCGCTGGGGAAGAGGAGGTAGGCACTGGGGGAGGAGGGAGTCGGGGAGGAGGTGGCCGCCGGGGAGGAGGGCGCCAGGGGAGGAGAAGGAGGCATCTCGGTGGCGGCGAGTTGTTGGGGATTCGGGGGATTTGGGAGGAGGAGTTGGGCGGCGACCGTGTTGGGAGGAGGGAGAGAGCAGCGGCGGCTCGAGGGGAGGGAGGCGGCGCCAGGACTAGGGTTTGGGCCACCGCCGCCAGCGGGAGATGGGTGGCTTGAGGGAGGAGAGAGCCAGGGAGGATGGAGGAGGCCGGTGGCTCGGGGGAGAACGCCAGCGGCTCGGAGTGAGCCCGAGGAGGCGGCGGCGCGGAGGAGGGGGCCTGTGGAGGCACCGCGGGAGAGAGCCCAAGGAAGACGCGGCATGGAGGAGGGATGTGGAGCCGGCGCCAGGGGAGGGAGCCCGAGGAGGAGGCGGCGCGGGGGAGGTCCAGATCCAGATCTGGATCTGGATCTGGGTGAGACCAGCGGGGAGGAGGGCACCGGGGGGAGGAGAAAGAGGGCGTCGGGGGGAGGAGGTGGTGGTCGCCGGGGAGGAGGGCGCCTGTAACATCCCGAATCTGGGTATGTGTTTTAAATGTAAGAAAATGAGAAGAAATTAAAACTTTTCTTGCATCTTGTTGTTTTTTGAACTTTTCTGTAATTCTTGTAAAGGAATTGTGGAATTCAAAAACTCCAATCTCCAATTGACGAAAGTCATGATCCCTTTTTCAACTTTGTTGAGAATCTTGTGTTCAACCCCTGGAAATATTTTTCCTTGGTTCTAGGGCAGCTGTGTGACTCCTCTGAAAAATTTCATAATTTTTAGAAATTATTTGATAATTTTAAGAGGCCAGTCAAACCAGTTTCACTCTTGGTCAAACCCTAGAACGAACCTTGAGGAATTTCTGGAGAAAAATGCTGTGCATAAAAACCTCTAGAAATTTTATCCAAGGGTGATCCTGGAGCTAGGAACCTCTAGTCAAAATTTCAGAATTTTTGGAGTTAGTTTGCTACCTCTAAAAAAATTCTTCCAAGTTTCAGCTTATTTCTAACCCCCGGTCAACTTTGCCGTTGGGCTCTGGTCAGACCTGCGCCCAACCTCTTGTCTTGGTGCAACCCAACCGCGTAGCGTTCGGACCCAGCCGTTCAACACGCGCGTGGCTTTTGGGCAGTTGGATTTCCATCGGACCGTCCACGTTCGGACCTCCCAAACGCGCAAATCGTTTTGGATCGTTGGATCCCTTTTCAACTGCCCAGATTGAAGTGAACGTTCGGACCGTCCGAACGTTACTTTAAATCTGAGCCATCCATTTCTAATCTAACCGCCAGAGTGTTTGGTCCGTGCCTCTTTGGTTTGGCTCAACCCACTCGCTTTGTTTCAGCCCGAGCCACTTTGGCTTGTGTCGCTGACTGGTGGGCCCGTTGGGTTTGTTCTTCCCCCCCTCCGGACGCGCCTGTGCACACGAGCGCCATGGCAGGGCATGGGAGAGGGCAGCAACGCCTTGTCCACTCCATGGCGTCCTTCAACGGCTCTTTGCCTCTGATCATTAAATGCGGGTCAGAGTTTCGCTCCCAAAGTCGCGTTCTTCACCTGCTCCCATCTGCTCAGTTTGCCCATGGCAGAGCCATGAGCCAAGCTCACCGTGGAGCTTGGTCCTCGCAAATCCTTAGCTCTCCGACTATAAATAGCCCTTGAGCTCCTCATCTACCTTTTTTCAGCACCACCTTGGTTTGCCCTAGCTTCCTCTCTGTTTGTTTGAGCTCAAACCACATAAATCCCCAAATCGCCATTGACGGCCAGAGCAAGTTCTTCTTCGTCGACTGTGCTCCAATGGTTCTTTTGCAAATCCTTTCGCGTCACTTCGCGCCTCTCATCACCTTATTCAATTCCCCTAACTCAATTTTGGGTTGCATTCACATGAATCGCTTGAATTTGGGTTTTGTTCTTCTTCGGCCGAAGTTCGCCTCTTTCATCCTCAACTCCGGTAAGGACCTCCTCTCTTCAATTCTTTGCTCATGGACCATCTATGAGCTATATTGAAGCTAACCCGACCACCTGGTCCTTTTCTTTTTGCTCAGACCTTTGTCCCTGCGTTGTCTTCCTTAGCGCCGGTGCGGTTCATCGTCGCCAGAGCTCCTCCGGCCACCTCCTTGTCTCTCCAGCACTCAGGTAGCCTCTTGGTAGTCCCTAGTTGCTCGGGCACTCGCTTCCTTGAACTGCTGTGGAGCTCTTTGCTGTTTTCATCTTGGCCGTGCTTTGCACCTGCAGCTCTCTCCGGCCGCTTCATTGCCGTTCTAAACCAGCAGATTGTTGAGAGTGCCTCAAGTGGGTGCACAATGCTATTGCAGATCCATTTGTGCCCTTGGTTCACGCCGCGTGGCCGAGTCGCCGTGGTGAGCCTTCTGTCGCTTCGATTCGTTGTCGGGACGCGGGGCATCTTTAGCGTTGTCTTTAGGACACAGATGCACACATTAATCAACTAATCATTGCAAATCATTGTTTAGTAATTAATGGCTATCCTAATATAGCGTTAAGTGTCACTGACATGTGGGCCCTGCGCACTTAAACCCCGGTGCGTGCGTGTGCAGCGCTGAGATCAATTTTGGACCGTCCGATCTCGATCCAGCGATCTAGATCGCTTTGAAGGTTCGGACCACCGAACCTCAGCCGTCCATTTTGAGATCAGCAACCCAGATCGATTTGAACGTTCGGACCATCCGAACGCAACTATCGCTCTGAGCCATTCGTTTTTTGATCAACGCTCTAGATTGGGTGGGACGTTCGGACCGTCCGAACGTCCCCTTCATTTTGGACCGTCCGATCTGATCCAACCGCCAGGAGCACGGGCCGTTCGCACAGCCGTTCACCCGTTTGCTTGGGCCGTGCGATTCAAAATCAACGGCCCAAGTTTTTCCACTTTGAGTTAGTAAAAAGAAAACCCGAAATCTTTTATTTGTGAACTGTTAATTGTGTTAACTTCAAATTTGCTTAACTAATTCGTTTTAGCTCCGTTTCGGTTGTTTCAAAATTTGTTAGCTCTGGTTTTAACTAAGCTTTAATCTAAAAATAGTTGGAGGCTTGGTTCTGCTCCAGAAAAAGTGGTTAGTGGATTTATTTTAGGTGTAGCTTTATTTGTGCTTTAAAAATTCATTAAACTTGAAAAATACATAAGTTTTTCTCTGTAGCTCCTTTTTGAGTGAAACCAAGTTTGTTGATTTCCTCTGTTAGTATGATTATTTGTAGAATAGATTTTAGGCATGCTACTATCTCTAAAGTTTCTATGGTTGCATTTTCTTGTGCACCTTTTTCATGTCTTTGAAAAATCATAGAAAATGCATCCTAGCTCCAAATGAGGTGAATCAAGTTGTGTTGTTCATCTCATGTGGTGCTTTGTTTACCATAAAAATTTCAGGTGCACCACCTCTTTGGAAATTTGTGCCAAAAATTTAATTTCAGATAAACAATACCCGAGATGAATTTTTCAGCCTTGTTCTAACCGGCTGAATTTGTTTTGGCCATAACTTTAGCATTGAGCATCCAAATCAATTGGTTCTTATTGCTAAATTCCTTAAAAATCATGCTCTACCTTCTTTAAAAATTTCAAGGCTTTTCGTTGAATTTGGTTTTTGAGTCTTTTTCGGTGTTCTTCGTTCTTATCGGTTCTTTTCGTTTCTTTCGTTACGTTCTGACGAGTTTGTTGATTAGAAAAGCGATCCTCTACAGCAAGAAAGCTACCAGCAAGGTAAGCAGTTGTTTCCATTTGATCATATTGATCCCATTACTTTCAAAGTCTAATATCTTGTTTGCAAAGTATATGTTTGCATGCTCTATTTTGTTGTTGAAATTATCGATCGAATAGTTGATCCTCTAGATGCATAATCTGTAGGTAAATATTTATCCTCTACTACTGGACCTAGGATTATCTTCTTTGTGATGTAGAGCTAAGCTAGATGAGCTCTTGTCACTTAGTAGTTCTGAGTTGTTGTTGCTTAGTCATGCTTAGCTACCTAGGTAGAATTAGGCGATCATCGACTTAGTCGATGACCTTGATCACATAAATCTTATTAGTACATTATGTCCAACACTTTGTGCTTTGTTAATTTGTAAAGTCAAAACTGAAAATAAAATGTTTAGACTTGGGCACAATGGCTGATGGTGTGATCTTTTGGTATGACTGGAATGGTGCCTAAGTCAGCAAGGACCGAACATCTTGTTACACTAAACCAAGCATTTTTTGCGTGCTAACCACATGAGGGTATTGGGAACCCCTCTTGACTTAGTACATTGGGAAGTGTTAATTAATGAGTCGCTGGTGGTAGTTGTAGGAGAAAAATGTTCGTTATGGGATGAGAGGGATGGGTTCCTTTCTAGGTTCTCCATACCCAGGAGCATCGGCAGTTGCTTCGGATGGGCCGGTGTGTCCGACTCAACGTGTGGGTTCTTAGTGGGAGCCCGTAACGGCGGTTCACTAAGGGTTAACCCCCATACGTGTGACTCTTAATTAATACATTCCATTGGAAAGCGTCTCGTAGGACTTAGCCGTGCCGGCATACCTAAGGAAGTGTGCTAAATAGCTTGGCAAAAAGGCGGTCTAACGTGTGGGTACATTGGTACACCCCTGCATGGTTAAAACTATTCGAATAGCCATGTCTTTGGTTATGGACACGCTTGGGGAGGTCTTTCGAGAGTTAGACTATAACCTTTTCATTAAAACTTGAAATTGGTTGGTACGAATGGAAAATTCGTGCTATATTGTGGTGGCTATCGGGTTAGTCACCTCCAGGTTGTCTTATTATTATTATTATCTATTGTCTCGCTGTTATTTGAACAAATAAAAACAGATTGCTAAATTGCTTTCAAGTTATTACATTATTGCAAATGAAAACTTGCTTTATGCTGAAAATGAACCATATAGCCTTCTCCTTTGATTGAGCTTGCATGTAGCTATGTATAGGCTTGTTACTTGTAAGTCTTGCGAGTACATTTTTGTACTCATTGGCATTGCTTAATTATTGCATAGGAGGTTGATCCCCAAGGGGTCAACTATTGTGAGGCAGACTTCGCTTTGGATGACTAGCTTGGCGGCCCGGTCGGTTGCCTTGTGAGTAATGGCAAACCGTGGCTTTTGTTTATTGCCATCTTATGGCTTTTGTTTCCGCTGTTTATTTAGTTCTTTAGCTTGTCATTTGGCCAGTCGACCCCTTTTGTAATAACTCTATTATGTATGTCTTTTGCTTTGTAAAGTTCTTGCTTCGGTTCTGTGCTTGTATGGAATTGATGCATGATTTTGTAAAAGGGTGCGTGTACAGCAATTCTGGGAGGTACACATTGTCCCGAGGCGTGGGATATCTTGTTTGTGATGCTAGGGTCAATTGGAAAACTAAGCATTACAAGCTAAATAACCCGGGGTCTCCAGGTGCGAGGAGGAGGAGGCATCTTGGCGGGTGGGGAGAGAGGAGGCGTCTTGGGAGGAGGAGGAGGCGAGGCGAGCATGGGGAGGAGGGAGACACGCGAGGGGGCTATCTTGAGCGGTGGGGTGTTGGTTTTGTGGAATGGCAAAAACGGGTAAATAACCCGATGAAGTCGAGGGCAAATGCGGAAGGGGGTGGTGGGAAGCCGCGAAGTGGTCGTCGGTAGCTTTGGCTTTGAGCTTCATAGCGTGTCGTGAAAGCGGCTTCGAGAAAGCCGCTTCAAAATCAACCCGTTTGTTTGACTTCCGGCTTTTCATTGAAAAGCCGGGTTTAAACAATAGGGCCTTAATCTGACATGTTTCGCCCCATAGGTGCTTCTGTTAGGTTTGTGATGAATTCCTTGCTTGCTGGTAGACTGGTAGTGCCCTTGTGTGTTTTTGGCCACAGATATAACGTACACGCGTTTTCTTGTTTTCCCTTTTCGTGAGCTTACCGAGTCAAGACGTTTTTCTTCAACTGATTCAGAGATATTTCTAGCTGGATGCCTCCTCCGTATGTCTATCTTTAATTTGAATAGTCAGCCTTCATGCAAGGGAGATTTATTTTTGATGGAGTTATTATTGTTCATGAAACTATCCATAAGTTACATAAACAAAATTTGGATGGATTAATTTTCAAGATTGATTTTTAGAAAGCTTATGATAAAGTAAAATAGTCATTTTTACTCCACACTTTGAGGATGGAAGGCTTTTCATCTAAGTGGTGTAGATGGGTGTAAAGTTTAGTTAAGGGAGGGAGTGTGGGAATAAAAGTCAATGATGATATTAGATCTTTTTTTCAAATTCAGAAGGGTCTTAGGCAAGGGGATCATATGTCTCCTATTATTTTTAATCTTGTTGCGGACATGCTTGCTATTTTTATTTCAAGAGCTAAAGAGGCAGGTCTTTTATCAGGAGTAGTCCCTCACTTGATTGATAATGGGTTGTCAATTTTACATTATGCTGATGATACGATCTTATTCTTGAATAATGATTTAGAACAAGTAAAGAACCTCAAACTTATTCTATGTGTCTTTGAACAATTATCGGGTTTAAAGATTAATTTCCGTAAGAGTGATATTTTTTTGTTTTGGTTCTGATAAAGACATAGTATCTCAGTATACGCAGTTATTTGGTTGTGAAGTGAGTACTTTTCCTTTCAGGTACTTAGGAATTCCCATTCACTTTAGAAAATTAAGGAATCATGATTGGAAAGATGTTGAGGATAGAGTTGAGAAAAAAATTAGCAGTTGGAAAGGAAAAAATATGTCGGTTGGTGGACAATTAGTATTTATTAACTCGGCGTTAAGCAGTCTGTCAATGTTTATGTTTTGTTTTTTTAAGGTTCCTAGAGAGGCTCTCAAAAGACTAGACTTTTATCAATCTAGATTTTACTAGCAAAGTGATAGTCATAAACAAAAATATAGACTGACTAAATGGAGTTTAGTGTGTTCGCCCAAAGAGCATGGAGGTCTTGGCGTTCAAAACTTAGGCATAAAAAACAAAAGCTTACTAGAGAAATGGTTGTTTAAGTTGCTTAATGAAAAAGACGTTTGGCAGTCTTTGCTAACAAGGAAATATTTTGGTTAGAAGAGTCTTTCGCAAGTGGTTAATAAGCCTGAGACTTCCTATTTTTAGTCGGGTCTTATAAAAATTAAAGATCAATTTTTACGCTTTGGTTCATTCCAGGTTAAAAATGGAATGCAAAATAGATTTTGTGAAGATATTTGGTTAGGAAATTCTACACTGAAAGGAATATATCCACTCCTTTATAATGTTGTGAGAAGAAAAAATGATACAATGGCGAATATTTTGAGATTGACTCCTTTAAACATTTATTTTCGAAGACCTATTATTAAGACTAAATTGCAGGCTTGGAATGCGTTAATTTTGAGAATTTCTAACTTACAATTAAGCGCTCAAAAAGATCTTTTCAGGTGGAATTTGAATAAGTTTGGAATATTTTCGGTACAGTCTTTATATGCGGCACTAATTAGCAATCATCAAGCCCCCATTAAGAGTTTTTTCTGGCAAATTAAAATTCCATTAAAAGTGAAAATATTCCCTTGGTATCTCAAAAGAGGAGTTGTATTAACTAAAGATAACATGCTTAAAAGAAATTGGAGAGGAAGCAAAAAATGTTGTTTCTGTATTAAAGAGGAAACAATTCAACACCTGTTTATTGACTGCCCCCTTGCTCGTCTTGCATGGTGGGTTATTCAATGTACGTTTAATTTATTTTCTCCTATGAACATAGCAAACATGTTCCGAAATTGGTTGGCCGGCATTCAAAAAAAAGTTAAAGTCACAACTCCTGGTGGGAGTTAGTGCCTTATGTTGGTCTATCTGGTTATGTTGGAATGATGTTGTTTTTGACAAAAAGATTGTTACTAGCCCCTTGCAGGTTGTCTTATTGAGTGCATACTGGTTGAATGCTTGAGCAAATCTGCAGAAAGCGGACCAGAAAGAGTTTATGTTGGCCGGAAGCAAATGTTGGAGTTTGTGGCAAAACAAATTTTCAATCTTCATGGGTGACCGCTTAGTCGTAGGGTTTGCAATGTTTGAATTTTCTTTTTAGTCATCTTTTGGTTGTACGGCTTCAAGCCACTTTAACAACTTTGACTTTTTTGATACTTTAAACTCTTTAATAAATTGGGTTATGTGTATCTTCGATGCAGAAGCCGAGAGAGATGTTTTGTCTCTTTTATTATCTAAAAAAATCTCACCAGCAACAAGTCAATTGGAATGGCACGAGAGAGATCCCAATATGTTTTACTATTGTTACTACGATGCAAAGTAGAGGTATATGTCTTGATCTGTATGTCATTGGTTGACAAATATATACTGAAGACAGCCACGAGCCTTGCAGCGGAAGGAACATAAACGATTTTTTTCTCAAGATTTTCTGTACTTACTATATAATAGGGGATGGAATAACGGGTGTTTGCCGCCTTTCAGGACTCGACTGGCGAAGTCGACGATCGAGCGCTGTGGATTCATTCACCAAGGATACGAAAGCGAACCAATTTTGTTATTTTCAACCTAGTCTAAGAAAAGAAGGCATACACGAACGCAAGAGCAGAGAAACAGCAAAAAATATAACCTAGTCCTTCATTTGAAAACTCTGCTATATATCTTCTCTGGTTGCAGCCTATAACCAGCCGAAAATGAAATAATTGATAATTTGCCACTGCAAAATGGTGAATTTTACGATTTATCACTGCATGTGAGTACGACATATGAGACCCGGGATCACATGTCATACTCACATCAGTGGCAAATAATCAATTACGTATGTTTGGCAGTGGCAAATAATCAAATCTCCCGCCGAAAATTGGCCAAACTGGTCCCCCCCCCGGGAATCCAAACTAGGTTAAAAAAATCTGTTTGCTCGAATTTGATCTGTTTAAATTTGAAATCCGAAAACTTCAGCCGATTTTTTTTTATTTTCGATCAAACCAGTGTCCCCTGGTAATTTTTCCCCCGGAAAAAGTCCGGTTTACTCCCTCGAACTATCAGAAAAGTTTGGTTTATCCCCTGAACTACAAAACCGGTTATTCAACCCCCTAAATTTGTGAAAACCGGTCAATTAACACCCCGTAGCGGTTTGGAGCGGTGGTTTTGCACAGTGGCTGTCCATGTCAGCATACAACACGTGGGGTGACACACGTGGCTGTCCATGTCAGCATACAACACGCCATGTCATTCTTTGCTTTCTTCTTCCTCATTTTCCCCCCAACTCCTCTCTCCTTTGCTTGCTACTCCGGCCAAGAAAAGTGCGCATGGCGCCATGGCGTAGCCTCGCCGTCGTCGACTCCTGCCGCCGCCTCCGCGCTGCGCCTCCAAAGACCTCTCTCTGTCCGGCTGTGCCATGCCCTCACGTGTGCGTGCCTCGGCGTCGCCCAGGCGATCCTCGGCTGCGCCATCGACTGCTCCCTACGACCTCCTTCCGCGTCCGTGCCATGCCCATTGTGAGGCTCCTCTGCCGCCGCTCATCGGCGGCGGCCTGCGTCTCTGGCGTGCAAGCACCTCGACCTGTTGACAAGATCGCCGGCAGCAGCGCAGCCTAACGGCGGCCTCGGCGCAGAACCCCTCGGTGGCGTTCGAGACACCCTCGCAAGAAGAAGGCGCATGTTGGAGACCATCGTCACCATGATCCCCGTGACGCGGGTCGGTCACCGGTCGTTCAGCTCAATTGTCTGCGCATGGCGAACTCGTCGGCGTCGTCGTCGACGCTACGCGCCAGATTGATCCGGCAGTCGGGTCAGCTCAACGAGGTGAAGGCGGCGATCTGCTTATCCATTGCCGTCGGACCCGAGCGTCTGACGTTAGCGCTGGCGGAGGCCGTCTTTCGAGCACTTCTTAGCGCGATTCAATGACCAGCAGCGCCCGACGAGCGCCGCCGGATAAGCGCCGCCATGGAGAAGGTGGAGAAATAGGAGCCCGGAGGAGAGGGCGGAGCTGGAGGTGGAGGTGGAGGTGGCGACGGGCGCGGCGTAGGAGTCCGGAGGAGAGGGCGGCACCGTAGGGAGACCTTGGGGAGGAAGCGACGTCGGGGTGGAGGAGCTGGAGGCGGCACAGGTGGCGGCAGGTGCGGCGTAGGAACCCGGAGGAGAGGACGGTGCCGTGGGGCCGACGCCGGGGGAGTAAACCGGACTTATTCTTTTTTTTTCCCTGGTAACGAAAACCCTGCCTATAACTATATACAGAGAGAGAGAGAGAGAGAGAGAGAGGGGAGAAGAGAGGCAATGGAGCGAGCAGCAGTGGAAGTCCTACGCGAGAAGGCGAAGAAGCTCCTGCGCGAGTCGATGCAGAGGAGCGCGGCTCTACACAAGGACGCGGCCGTGATAGTGGGTTCCTTAGCAACCACATGGCCGCCATCGACGGGGCCATGCGCCCTGCTCAGGTTCCTCCTAAATCCTCTCATTGCTGGCCTTGATTTGGTGCGCTGCTGTGCTAACGCGGTGCGATGCATCGTGGATTGGGTTGCAGGCGAGCGCGTACGGCGCGTGCAGGCTCCATGACAACGTCGAGAGGAGCCGCAGTGCAGTCGGAACCACCGTGCGCTGCCTCGACCGTGTGCACGAGCCACGAGGTTGGTCTGCCACTACTTGTTCTTGATTCCTTCTGCATATACATCAATGGAACCAACCGACATAAATCCACAACACGCCACACATCTCAAATAACATCAGTAAATAAGACCTAGCTATATAGTCTACCAATTATTCATCATGTAGGCCTCTTGTTGAGAAAGCCACAGTGCTTCGAAATATATGAAGTACTCTCCAGAAGCACTTGAGCAAGTAGTTGGTAATCTATTTGCGAAGAAGTTTCCAGGTGAACAGGTCAAATTAGGTGTTGCAAACAAAAAATAAACCTGCTGATTTGCGCAATAGGTCAAATTAGGTGTTGCAAACTGTAATTTACTGTTTCTTTTCCCTTTGTCACTTCAGCTCAAACAAACGAACAGCGAACAGGTCAAATTAGGTGTTGCAAACAAAAAATAAACCTGCTGATTTGCGCAACAGGTCAAATTGCAAACTGTAATTTACTGTTTCTTTTCCCCTTGTCACTTCAGCTCAAACAAACGAACAGCGAACAGGTCAAATTAGGTGTTGCAAACAAAAAATAAACCTGCTGATTTGCGCAACAGGTCAAATTAGGTGTTGCAAACTGTAATTTACTGTTTCTTTTCTCCCTTGTCACTTCAGCTCAAACAAACGAACAATGTTTAACTTGTTTGGCCCCCGGTAGCTTTATCACAAGTCAGAGCTAATTAAAAATGACGGGAACAAAAAAAGAGAGCAACAAAAGAACATGACAACAAGGCTATGGATCAACAGAGGAATTGAGATCTGCAGGAAAGAGCAGCATGTCTGCCCCTGTAGCCCTATCATCTACTGTACAGTGGTCTAAAAGCAACTGGAGATGGAAATTCCACAACTTTTCCTCAGATATAAGAACCTAACATTTGGTACAGGTATCAAGAAGGCAGTGTGGAAAATTTGTACTGCTTCTCTGAAAAACAAAGGGGACTTATCTTGCATGGCTTCAGTTTTTTTGTTTACACCAAGTGAATGGATCTGTCATCCTCTGGTACCTGCGTTGTTTTCTTGTCATGTATAGAGTCTGTGGACTCACTCTCGGTTTGGACCATCGCCTTCTTGGCGAGCTCATCACCTGCAAAGTTGATGAAGCTTTTGTACCCTTGAAGAAGAAGCAATCCAGAAGAAGCGGGGGATTGCACCCTTGTTTCCAAGGATGGAGAAGACTATAAACTGCATGGAGACTGGTCGTGCCTGGAGGGGCAGTCATCATCCGAGTCTTCATCACGTCAAAGGGAGTGGTGTGGTGGCAACTGCTGCAAGCCCTCCAGGCAATGCTCCAACTGTGACAGTTTCTTGAAGATGATTGAAATGTGAGTGCATTCTTGAAGATGATATGAGAGTGTTCAGGTTATCTCTACTATTTAAAATTTAGAGTTGGTGGTCGTCTGTCCTCCCTACCCTTTACAGCGTCTGTTGGATTGGCGAGCGGGACACTGACAACCCAGATCGCGTCGCTGAGTACAGTTGACGACCCAACATGATGGGACTACGATTTTTTTAACTCGTAGTAAAGCATAGACATTGAACTAGTTGGTTCATAAACTGGAAAATAGTTCCAGGGGATGATTATAATACCAGCACGAACCATCAGTTTTCAAACTTTGTCTTCCACTTTTGTTGCTTAATTTTTTTCTGCTTTGATTTCCAGTGTGCGTGCTTTCATTTTGCTTTTAATGAAATGTTTACCAGACTATTTAGTGTAAAATAGTTTTTTTTAAGCTTTAGTACACACTAGGTGAAATAGGTTGTCTGGGACCAATGCAGAAGAATCATAATTTGCTATCTTTATTGTAGTATATAGTATATACCATGACCCTGCCCGCTCTCTTTATTCTTGTTCTTTCGTATCCGTCCGTTTGGTTAGGATCATTCTGTCAGGTTCTCTCTCAATACATTGATATGTACGGTCCCCACTTTATGAAGCGATAGTTTCTTCTTTGTTCCGGGATAAATGATCCTGCTTTTCATAAACTATTCGTGAAGGTCTTGGAGCTTAATGTACAAAAAAATAATCCCAAAATTCTACTTTATTGCCTTTATGTTGGCATTGTGGATGAGAATCCATAAAAAAGATAACACCTTTGTGGCTGCAGCACTTTCTGTTGTTCTTCCTTTTCTTCTAGAATATAGATGGATTTGGTGTATACTTGGCTAAAGTTTCCTTCAACTTTTTTGCACTTTTCTGCTTTAAAGATGATCTTTACAATTTATTGGGGGTACCAGTTTTGTTTTTTGTCATTGGATTCTGTTTCAGTTTCTTAATTTGTTCTTCATATGCTGCATTGGTTGATGTTTTGCCATACTTCCTCCAGTTTAAGATGCAAAGTTATTTAGGAAGCTTCGTATTCTTTGGACCATAGGAACTAGGGAGATATTCTAGCAGCTGTCTGATGAAGCCTAGGGTGGCTTAGGTTGAACTATGACTCACTCTCTACGTTGTCGAGTTGATCAGCAACCTATCTAAGCCATTCAAAACTCAATCTAAAGGTCGACAAGACTTCCTATCCTTCAGTATATTTCTGGATATAATTTGCATTCACCTGTTCGCTTCTGAATCTAGATATTGACAGCAGAGCTATCAGCAGTTAGTCTTCTGTTGTTTGATGTTTTTTTATGTTCAAAAAGTAGATATGAGACTGAGATTGGTAGAAAAGGATGGCTTTTTGTTAGTCGTTCCAAGGCATTATAGCAGTTTAATGGAGTGGGTCAGAGAGCTACCATGACCCATACCTTTCATATGCAGAACATTATACATTTAGCAGAGGAAATAGGTTGATCCATTTCATGTGGCTCTTATCTTTCCGGTGATGTATAGGACTGCCCTATAAATACAAGCCTGCAGAGCCTGATATGTCTTTTCTGTTTTCTTCCCGTGGTTGAACCTTTTTTTTCAAATTAACTGTTGTGGACGTTTTTGTTGGTAGAACGTATCATAGGAGACGAAAGGCTGCTACAGTAGTTTCGGATGAAGGAACAGTGACTGGGTCGGACTTGGGAATAGTAGCCGACTCGGTTACTGTTGCCGACATGGCAGCAGTGCTTTTGGAAGGGGAGATTTCAGCGAAGGGAGAAGACCCCGTTAATTAAGAGATAGACTAGTCTCCTTATGAGATGAGATAGAATTAGATTCTCCTTAAGAGATTGAATTAGAGAATATATTAGTTTTCGTATTCGATTCGGCTAGTACTTTCCGTATTGTTGTATAAGTTGTTGATTGTATTCACCGACAATAACAATTTATTTCAAAGCTTTCTACATAAAGAAAGACAGTGAGAAGCGAGAGACAAACTACATATGTAAATGTTTGGCATCAGATGCCTACATTTATGCTCGTTCGAGCAAACATGGAGAATACCCTTGTGTGATCCTTTAATTCATCGATCTCCTCGGTTCGGTTTCACCACACCTTTTCGAGACGCTCGTCATCGAAAATATTTCCCATGTTAGGAATGCCCTTAGGATGAGGATCTTGATTAGACCTGAATGTGAAAGATCCCACAATTGAAGCAGGTCCAAAGAACTCAGAGAAGAAGTTAAGGTACTCTTCTTCTTCGGTGATGATAGCGTTTTTAGTTTTTCCTTTGGAGCCTGAGAGAACGTCTGCAATGACTTTCTTTCCAGTACGATGATCGGAAGTTCTGCCACCATGCCAAGATGCTTTCGCCGCGTCATTCGCCGTCTACGCCTCTGCCTCCATAACCATTTCAGTGGTCATGGTTGCGTCGGTAGAAACGGCCATCTCCACCGGAGGAACGACGGTTGATCCCGCAACCGCCTTTGTGGCCGTAGTCGCTTGAGCAGTACGCGGTAGGTCACCTGCTGTACTTCTAGTCTACGGCAGAAACGTGTCTGCCCGTGGTGCCCACGTGCGCACGTCATCCTGCCGTGGATTGTGAGCGCAGCACGTAGCTTTCCGTAGCAATCTAGCGTGATAGAGATGTCATCTCGTTTGTTCGTGGGAAGAGATGGCTAGTTTTGTTATTTTATGTTAAAAAAAACGTGTTCCTTTGGACTCCATGTGCTAACAACCGTGCTGCTGCTACTGCTAGCGCAGGCCTAATTAAAATTGGTTGGCGTTGTCCTTTGGACTCCATCTGCCAACAACCGTGCTGCTACTAGTGCTAGTGATAGTGCTAGTGATAGTGCTAGTGCTAGAGCTACTGCATGACCAATTAAAATTGGTTGGCTCTTCCTGCCCTTCGTTTTGGCGTGGCACAACCCAGTCCCAAGCCGAACAGACAATCAGACACCAAGCCAACCTGGTGGACTGGACGTCCGGAGGAGAAGCCGAAGCTTCCATGCCGTGCCCGGTGTCCCCACCGTCTTGCACTGCGTCCCTGATCCATCCATACGTCTATCTACTTGTCGTTCACTTCGGTCTACTCTAGCATCATTGCATGATTGCTTCACACTTGCCTACATTTTTTTAAGCTGGTTTTCTTGGCACATGGATGGTAGAATCGCAAACATGGCTCGCTCTGGTTTCCATCTCACCTAATATTCCCGGGCTCATAATATATGCTGAAATTTTCGTCACTCTTGGTAAGGCACGGTGAATCTTGCTGCCCATAGCCAACCAGCTGCAGCCCAGTGTAACTCGGCCATGTTCTAGCTAGGTACGCACCGTGTGGTCTGACGCGAGAAGTACAGAATAGACGGGACTGCGGCCGTTGACGCGAGAAGTACACGTACGATTTGGGCGTTTTCGGAGGGGCGAACCGAACTGAGTGGGGGATCATAGTTAGGTGACTTCGCCGGACAAGGAATGGGATTTATCTACGGGACGGCTGGCTTCTTCCGCTTTGGGATGGCTTCGATCGCCTGATGTGGACACCCTACCGCCCGCGCTCCACTTGGAATCCCTCTTATTAGTGCCAACAATCTACGTCAGGCTTTCAAGCCTGCATAGGGAGTGCGCAGACTAAACACGTCGTACTTGCGGACTTCGCACTAGCTCAGTTTGACGTCGGTTGATCACTGTCACTGCACTAGATTTCGTGCACTACCTAACCTATGAAGAACTAGCTACCACCGAATCTTTTTTTTTTTTAATTTGGCCCCGTGGCGTCATGCGAATATAAAAACAGCCTCTTTGCTACCGTTTTTACGAAAATAGCCCTCAAACCAGCGCGAAATCACTGTAGAGCCGGCACGTAGCTCCTTCCGCGTTCGCCGAGCGCGACAAGTGGGTGCGAGCGGGACCGAAGCCACTGGCGCGTGGCGGAGCGCGAAAGGGCCACCTCCCGTGGTGGAGGAGCACGGAAGGCTCCTTCCGCGGTCACCGGGCGCGGAAAGCGGCCGGTTGCGCCTGGAGGAATGCCCGCGCTAGCTGAATACCTTCCGCGGTCACCGAGCGCGGAAGGAGCCACGTGTCGGCTCCACGGTGATTCTGCACTCGTTTACGGACTAGTTTTACAAAAACGGTGATAAGAGAACTATTTTTACATTTACATAGTGTCACGGAGCCAAATATAAAAAAAAAATCGCTACCACCTACCAGTATGATGAGATGCGCACGCTCCCCCAGATAATGCAACGGCGCAACGTTTCCTTGGATCTCCTCCTTCCTTTTGCACTTTCTGTTGGGAAAAACGGTGTTTTTTTTGTCTCCCTGATCTCAAGTCTCAACCTTTCCCACAATCATTGCTGCTTTCGGAACGTTGTACTCGCCCCACCAGCTCCGCGATCATTAACAGTGCACTCCCTATTCTTTCGCCTAATTACAAAGCTAAATCATCCCATCCTATCATTACTGGTAACAATGGAGTACTAAGTAGCAGTATCCACTAACACCAACAAGACTCGGCAAAGTATGGGGCTGTCTATTCATAAGGTAACTGAATTTTTTTTAAGTATAAGTCATATTTTTTATCCATCGGATCAATATCCAATCATATAACACATCAATCTTTATATAAATCTAATGGTCACAATAAATGACTTAAACTTAAGAGAATTCTAGATGACTTAAAAATAGCAAAACTAGCAAAGTATTACTGGACTGACTGACCAGGCCACAAGTAGAAGTAATAGCGGCAGCAGTAGTTCTGACTCGTCAGTCCTCACACTGGCCGATGCTGATCCCCTCCTCCAGATCCCAAATCGCCAATCAATGACCTGCAGGACGCAGGCCTACCGCTCCTACCAATCTCCTCTCTCTTTGCCGTTGCTGTACATGTGCGCTAGCCTATATATATACACCACCTCGGCCACCCTTTTCTCCTCACCCTCTCACACACGCATTAATCTCACAGCCAACTCGATCACTCGAAACCACGGCCAGTACACTAGCTACTTGACAGTTCCATATACACATCGCATCACAAATTCACACACCGATCGACCCAAGCAGCCGAAGCACTAGGAGGAGGAGATGACGGTGAAGGACTGCGGCGGGCACAAGGGGTGGGGGTGGGGGTGGGGGTGCCGGTGGGGGTGCGAGTGCGGGTGCGGGTCCAAGCGGAAGAAGCTCTACCTTAAGTTGCTCGCCGCGCTGGTGCTGCTCGTCGTCTTCGTCGTGATCGTCTGGCTCGCGCTCCGGCCGCACAAGCCCACGTTCTACCTGCAGGACCTGTCCGTGCTCGGCCTCAACGTCACGCCGCCGGCATCCACCTACCTCTTCACCAACATGAAGCTCACCATCGCCGCGCGCAACAACAACGACCGCATCGGCATCCACTACGACAAGTTGGACGTGTACGCGCAGTACAAGGACGTCCAAATCACCGAGGCCACGCTGCTCCCCGTCGAGTACCAGGACAACAACGACCAGCCCGTCTGGTCGCCCAACCTGCTGTCCTGTGACAACTTCCAGCTGCCGCCCTACCTCGCCGTCGCGCTCGCGCAGGACGAGACCGCCGGGTACGTCCAAATCGACATCCGCGTCGATGGATGGATACGCTGGAAGGTCAGCATCTGGACCTCCGGCCAGTACCACCTCCGCGTCAACTGCCCCGTGCTCCTCACCGTCAACGACGGCAAGGGAAGCTACGGCGCCAACACCGGCGGCGCATACGGATGCTTCCAGTGCCAGCAGGCAGTAGCTGCAGTAGCATGCTCCGTCGACGTTTAGTTTTTACCATTTGCTTCTTCTTCTCCTCGCTTGCTTGTTGTTCTTTGGAGAAGAATTAATGAATGAATAATGAAAAGATAGCTAGGGAGTAAACGTACGTGAAGGTCGGTACTTATTGGATCATGCAACCTAGCTAGCACCAGAAGCTCATGCATATGGCTTAATTACTACGTACTCCACTAGATCGAGTAACCACTACTTCATAATGGTGTTTCTTTCGCTTCCTTGTTGTTCTTTCGAGAATAATTATGTACGTTGATTTGATTTGCATTTCGCAAGAAGAAGGCCGGCCATCGTGTTTCTTTCCTTGGTTCCTCTTACTCCTAGCTCTTTCTTCTTTTGCTTTTGCCGGAGGAGACGTTCGTACGTCTTAGTTTGTACTTGAGATATATGACTTTTCTCTTGGATCTCAGCTTTTAGCTTAAAGTGATCCTTTGAAAACGATCAAAGACTGAACGAAAACCTTCTATTCTACTCAGTGAGTTGTTGGTTGCGAGTGGATCAATGTCACTGCACATGGCGATGGTGACGTAGCCGCGCGCGCTAGTCATCTTTTCGCCCTCGTGCGAGGAATTAATTTTGTGCGGAAATGTGATGCATTTTGTTAGACCGAATGCCGCAGCTCGAAGGGCACGTCAGCCAGCATGTGATGAGCTAGCTAGTAGCCTAGTAGTAAGTATATCATCGACTATATAGCTTATGGTTCTTTCACAGTTCTATGTATGTATTCCTCATCACGCGAGTCCACGTAGAAAGCCAAATTAAGTCGCCACACGACTTAAAACTTGAATGACGCATTAGGGTTCTAACTAATTAACTCTATATATGAGTGGTGGCTTAATTCAGTGCTCAGCTTTAATTCCAGGGTTTGTTAGAGCCCATCTAGCTTTTCTAACAGGTAGGAGTGTATAGCTAGTAGTAGTACTACCAGTAGCTACTAGTACTCTGTAGTGATCGCTCGCGCGTGCTATGATTAACACGCATGGTTGGTGGATGCTCCCTACGTCACACGTATATAGAAAGACTATCTTTCTGGCTAGACGGGTACTAGAAGAGGGAAGAAATTAAATGGCATAGGAGGGCCTAAGGCCCCATCTCAAACCGAATCAACGACTATGGGGAGGGCGTCAAGGTGAGGCCCTCCCCAGGAAATTTCCTTCCCTGGAAGAGAATGGATAGTGGGTAGATAGCTTTCTGTTGCTAGTCCCTTTCGCTCGATCGCGTCAACTGCTCTGCATCTGTTTACCCCTGGGCCCTGCACCTGCAGCGTCATTGCAAAATAGTACATACAGAGTGCTTTCTTTCAGGTCCGGTTAGTACACACCATGGTACTATCAATTGCGCGCCGTTCTGTGCAGTTGTGATATAATGTGAGACAGAGTTTGCTCCATCCATGATAATATATCGTTCCCATGAGGATGGGACTTAATTGGACTCATCTGTCTGCTCTGCTCTCTTCTTCAGATTATCGCATCATGTATTAATGATCATTTTCATCGAGCATAAGAAATAATTGCGGGATATGATATAAGTCCGGTGATAAAAACAAATGAATTCTGAAGAACAAAAGAGTGGTAAAATGTAGCGTGAGGCGCGACGTTGGAAGGGAGACGAAGAAAAGTCCTACTCGGTATTCGGTGGGTATGATAATCAACGGTAGAGTGACGTAGTGCATCGTACTCTTCCAAAGTGATTTCAATGGGACTTTAGCCTTTAGCTTGCTTGTTGTTTCTCCAAAGAGAGAGAAAAGGAAGGGGGACTGGCTGCTTTTCTAAGAGAAGGACCTAGCTGGTCAAGAAGGGAACTATGTATTTCAATATTAATACATAGTTAGAAGATTCGACGAGGAGGTGGCTGCTTTTCTAAGAGAAGGACCCCAGGTGGGTTGGGGTTAGAGGAGGAGACAAGTTAGAAGATTCGTTAGATCATGTGAGCCTGCGACTCCGGTTGCATGATTTCCGATCATCAGGAACTTTTGTGACTAGTTTCTTCTGGGCCCTGAATCGTAATTGGGCTGGCATTGCTGCTTATGGATGTCTGGGCTTTCAACACTTGGGGTGCCTGGGTGGACTAGTGGGCTTAATTCGTTGAAGCGATCGCTCCACAATGATGCACGCCCGTACACACATCAAGACAATGTTGCCGGCAGAAGGCGCGCAATGTGCCGGTGCATCGACTTAAGGGAGGCTCCTTCTCTATCTTCATCCATTCCTCCCCCCTCCCTCCCTCCAACGGCCGAGGGAGGGGCCTCCCGGTGAGACTCTCCCCTAAAGAATTCCCTTCCCATCGGCCAACGACCCCGTACAGTACGCCCCACTACCACTGTGTTGCCGAACGACGCGACGCGTGTGGCAGTCAGGTCATGTCGTGTCGTGTCGGCCGCGCTTCCCCGCGTTGGTCTCGATGATCATGCCACCAGCCCGCGCTACCTCACGTTGCATACAAATACAAGCTCCTCTCCCTCTCCCTCCCTCACGGCCGCCGTCGCGCCTCTCTCTCTAACCACCTCCTCCTCCCCATCGCCGCCATTGCATTGCGCCTCGTTCGACCACCTCCTCGTCATTCTCACCCCTTCGCCATGGCGCAGACGCGGCAGAGATGAGCAAAGTTCTTCATCGACGTCCAGGAGGAGGAGGCTATGGCGAGGGGGAGTGGGAGTGGGTGTAGATGGCGAACGAGTGTCTTTATCTTTCTGGGCGGCAGCGGTTGTCATCTTCCCAGACGTCTATAGTTACTTAAGGCTGAGCTTGGGCCGGCACGGCACGACCCCAACACAACGGACTTTGGGCGTGCTCGAGCTGGCCGGGCGAGACGAAGCCGGCAGATGAGCAGTGTGGTGGTGGTGAGCCAAAGACGGCATGACACGACCCGAAGCACGATAGACCCGTACCGTGCCGGCACGACATGGACCAATGCCCACCACTAGCTCGGGTGGGCGCCCCTGCGTGACGCCGTTCCACCAGGAGCCCAAAGGCAAACGCACGCCACGGCCGTCGGTTTGACAACGGGGACGGACACGTTCGGTTCGGGCTGGAGGGCGCCACGGACGGACAAGCAGCCCGCCCATTTGATTCGATCGTGGATGCAAAGTTCTCGGCCTTTCGTTGGATTCCCTCAAGTATTGGGTTATCTGACTTGCCAATTGCCTTAAGATCGACTCATGCTTCTTACCCCATACATGCAGTTAGTATCGGCCGTGGGCCGCAGTTGGTTGTTGCCTCTGCTTCAAGGCCCAGTCCGTCGGAACTAGTAACTGTATGCAGGTGCATCAAGTCAGCAAGTCATTGTCGGTGATGGATTATGAACCTCGCTAGTCGCCAGTCGCCAGTCGCCACGCGTCTTTGCGCAACAAATTGACTCCGATTGCTTGTTGAGCTAAACAGCTCAAGACCAGGCAGAGTTGAGACGAATTTTCCCCTATAAACACAAAGCGTGTGCAACATCTAAGGCATTGAAAATGACATGTGAGCGACGTGGCCTTGAGTGGATTGGAAAAAAATGGCAAGCAGAATTAGAAATGTAGAAGCCAAGTTTCAACTATCTCGAGTCGCTGGACATAAAATATTGCCGCTAACAGAGCCGGGCTAAGTAAGCTGGTTGTGCTCGCTTCATTTTTCATGTTCCTTTTTCTAACTTCCCGTGATGGTAACGTCTAAGGCATTCAAACTTGGCTTGTGCGAAAAAGAAATTTAGCGAATTGAATGGAATCCTGATCGTGTGCAAATATTGCATTGGCCACTGGAAAATCTTAAAATATCCTTGCGGTGGTTGCTGCAGAACAAAAGTATTGACCTGCAACGGCCGGTTGCATGGGAGGCGTGGGCGTGTGTAAAAGTCAAGAAAAAGAAAATGGAAGTGATAATAGTAGTAGGCTAGCACATTCAGATTTCAGAGCAGATGCATTTGGATTGGCGCGGCCCTGCACGTTGAGTTCTCCCTGCTGTCCTTCCGATAAGCATCGTTGTTGCTCTTGATCATGATGTGCTTGCGGAATACCCAACGTGGAAGGTGAATTAATTCCACATGATGCCTCCTATACAGGCATTCAAGTTCAAGCAAGCAGCGTGTACAACGGTAAGAAAAGATCACCCAATCGCGGACAACGGCCACGGCTGCAGATCCGGTTCCCAAACGGGGCAGCGGCTGAAACGGAACGCAATAAATCAATCGCTGGCTCTCCTCCAAACGGCGAGGTCAAACACTCAAAACCAATCGACCGTGCTGCGTGCGTGCGTTCGTTCGGCCTTCCCCCACCAGCAGTAGCACCCAGCCACCCACGTCCCACGCCAAGTCAAGCCACAACGGCTACAACTCCTGCCTTAGGGATAGGGGGGCCAAGTGGCCGGTCGATTCTCATGCGCCGCATCGCATCGCCCACCACCGCCACTTCGCCGCGCCTTCTTCCAACGGAACACGAGACGACCTGGCCAAACCAAACCAAACCCTTCCAAATAATGCTATGCTGCCCGTTTCCATCACAAAACCACCAGGAAACATTACAAGGAAACCCCACGCGCTTACACAACCGCGTCGTCGTCTTCCACCCAAACCAAGACCCAATCGCTCCCCTACTTATAACCACCCGCACGGCACAAATCCCCCAAATCACCACCCCACCCCACCCCACCCACCTGTTCGTCGTCACAAGCAGAAAAAAAAGAGGGGAAGAACTCGACTCGACCCATCGCCGGATTCCAAGTCTCAGGAAATCTCAGCAAGGATGGGGAAGGCGAGCCGCGCGGTGTCTTGCCTGTGCTGCCCGTGCAAGTGCCTGGCGTGCGGGCTCTTCAGCTGCCTCTGCAGCATCCTCATCTCCCTCCTCGTCATCGCCGGCGTCCTCGCCCTCGTCTTCTACCTCATCTTCCGCCCCCGCATGATCACCGCCACCGTGGACTCCGCCTCCCTCGTCCAGTTCTCCCTCGCCCCCAACTCCGCGCTCAGCTACAACCTCACCGTCGCCATGACCGTCCGCAACCCCAACAAGCGCGTCGGCCTCTACTACGACAACGTCGAGTCCCTCGCCTACTTCGAGGACCAGCGATTCGGCTACGCGCAGCTCGACTCCTTCTACCAGGCCACCGAGGCATCCACCCAGGTCACCCCGCAGTTCCACGGCCAGCAGCCGCTCGAGGGAGACGTCACCGCCGCCAACTTCAGGTCGCAGCAGTCCGACGGCAAGTTCAGCGTCGACGTCAAGCTCAACGCCAAGCTCAGGGTCAAGGTCTGGGCCTTCAAGGTCCCCGGCCCCAAGACCAAGATCAGCTGCCCGCTCTCCGTCCCCGCGCCCGGCGGCACCTCCGCCACGTTCCAGCCCACCACCTGCAAAGTCTGGTTCTGATCCGGACTTGCTCCATCGATTCGACATTTGGGATCTATTTGCTTTGTTTGTGCTACTGCTACTGTTAGCCTATCATTACTGCTAGTATGATGGATTCTTTGTTTGGATTTGTTGCTGGTGGGATTAGTCGGTGCCTGCGGATGTTGCTGTACATCGCCGTGGTTTAGATTTTAGATTTCGGTGGGAGTATCTGGCATTCTAGCCAGCGCCATGCACATATTACCGATCCATGTCTTTGTTCTTGCTATTGCTATTGATATACTCGGATTTAGTTGCTACTGCTATGGCCCAATCTATGATGCTGTCGAAATTCTGAGAGTGATGTGTATTCCGCACTCTCGGATACTCCAGTTGGAATGTTGGATTAGCGAGATGTAGTTTGGTCAGATCTTTCTCTGGTGAATGAATGGTAAATGGTAGTGGCGCTGCTTCTTTCTAGTTTGATGAAGCATCATCGTTTGGCACGGGCGCAACGTGACGTGATGAAATTCACACACGAAAAGTCTGCAAACTTTACTCTGGAGGAGCAAACTTACTCTGAAAGTGTCAGCGCTTCTTTTGGGTTTTATTTAGGTTTGCGCCGCTGTCAGAGCAAAGTTCGCAGACTTTTCACGGAGTGGTTGGATAATAGTCCTGTTCTGTTGGCGTTCGACGCAATAATGCTAGGCTACAAGCGGTCCATCTAGGTGACGAAGGGAGACAGCGAAAAATATCCGGTGTGTGACCTGGTGCTCCACTAATTCCAAAATTCCAATGGCTGGAACATCACCGGGATCAGATGGAGACAGGCAAGTAATAAGGGAGCGGATGCAACCAAAACGAACGTAGGGCCTTGGAAGTTCACATGCGTTTTTTTTACGCAGCATTCACTGTTTAGGTACGTTGAGATCGGAAAGATGAACACAAAAAGGCAGGAAATCGCAAAATCTCGATAATATCCTCGGGTAAATAGAAAGAAATTGTGGAGTGTGGATAGGGATGGCAATGGCCCCTATTTCCCGTTCCCCGACGAGGAATTCATCTATTAGGTGCTACAGTTAAAGCTATTTCTTCTCTCATAGGGATGCTAACATGCAAATACAATTCCTCATCGGGTGAAACGGGACCGGAGCCATTCCCCTACCCCCATCCCCACTACCCGTATGGCCCCCAATAACCCTATGACATATGGGTCATTATTCCATTAATGGGTTGTTTAAATCTTTAAGGGTTTGCTTGCTTATTTGCTTAAGAGTTAGGACACCATCTTTAATAATATTGTTCGAATTCTTTATTTGGAACATTGATAAGCACTGCTTAAATCGTTTAGAACACTGATTTTGTCGTCTCTATATATATCTGTGTAGGAAATGGAGATCTAATTTTCGGGTCTAGATCCCCGTAGGGCCCCGATAACCCAACGGGGATGGAGAACGAGGGAGAATAGCACCTCAGGACGGGGAACGAAGATTTTTCCCTCTTTCGGAGATGAAGATGTTCCACCACTCCCTGCTGGAGAATGGTCCTGTTGCCATCCCTAGGTGTGGATAATACCACCCTAACAAAAAAGAGATAGAAATTGCATTTTAGGCTCTAACAAAAAAAGAGATAGAAATTGCATTTTAGGCTAGTGTATCACCGAGCCATTGGATTGCAGTTGCTGGCGCAATCTGTGAAAGTACGGTCGGTGAGGAGTAATGTAGCGTGCGTACGCATTTGTCTGACGAAACGGTTCTGTGGAAAACTAGACGCCTCACTAGCCCATATTCGTTTTAGGCTTTTGGATCCAGAATTTAGATGCTGGAGCGTTATTTCTTTCCTTGTTTTGGGCTTAATACTGAGGTCCATTCGCTGTACAGGCCTTAGGTAAAACAAGACCCATGAGGTAAGCCCAACATGGTAGAAGGCCTAAGTTGCTTTTTTTCGCAAAAATATCTTCATGCAACCCCAACGAAGATCCTTCTGTACGCTAGACCACATTGTCGGAGGTGGTACCTGTTTGGTCCTTAGAATGGTTATAAGATTGAGGGAACCGATTAGAGAGGCACGAATAGACGGTTTTAAAATTTTTTTTTTGGTTAAATTTGAGTTTTATGTGGAATTATAAATCAAACTGATTTAGCTTAATTAAAACATAAATCAACTAGTCACGACTACGTGTACTAACAAGCTAAGACTCTTGACAAAGATAACAAACATACAAGACAAGTAAGCAATTTAATTCTATAAATATAAATTGCAATGAAGTAAAGCTCAAGAAAGCAAACTGCAAGAACACTTGAACTTTTTTCCCGTAATGATCGGAAACTTGCTGGTTTCTTCTAGTCCACGTTGAGGTAAGCCCAAATAAATTGGATCAGTTCCACAAATTAAGCCAACACCTCGAATCTACTCGGGGTTACTCTTCCTCCACTCCGAAGATGGCAAGACCAAGCCACTCACAACACGCCCGGGTCTTTTCACAACCTTCTTTGAGAAGATCACCGACACAACTCCTTCAAGCCGTCTAGGTGCTGGCAAACACCAAGAGTAACAAGTCGAAGACGCTCACTTGAATAAATCAAGTGTCTAAGCTTAATGGATACACAATCCACCACCTAATAAAACACATACACTAGGGTTTTGCTCTCTAAGCTCACTAAGTGCAACACATACATAATAGAGATGAGAGAGCTTACTCTTTGCTCAAGAGAGATGAATATAGCATCATCAACTCTCCCATAACCGGCCACAAGGGGTATTTATACCCACATAAGAAAAACTAGTCATTCTGGAGAATCTTCGAAAAAGCAAGGAAAACCGGTCTGACCGCTAACCAATGGCCGGTCAGACCGCCCTTGCTCCAACGGCTATAAAAACTAGCTGTTGGGCACACACCTAGGCTGACCACCCTCACAAGGGCCGGTCAGACCGGACGAAACCGGTAAGACCGCTAGTGGGGCGGCCAGACCACTCCACAAAGGAGCAAACCAAAACCAGAGAAACACATCCTTTGAAAAAAGCTAACTGGGGAGGCTGACCATGGAGCCGGTTAGACCGACCAACACATGGCGGTCAAACCAGAGTCCCACCGGTCAGACCGATCGCCGTGGCGATCAAACTGCCAGTTCACAAAGACCATCACTTGGACTGGTCAAACTCGGGGTGGGCTGGTCAGACCGCCCAAGGGTTGCGGTCAGACCGCCAGAGCTGAGAAAAAAAGATTTCGCACTTTGCTTCAACTCGATTTGCAAAATACATTTGCCAATTGATACGCAATGCAAATAAGGGATGCCGAGGAAATTCTCAACAAGTTGCAAAACATATTTGCCAGCTTTTAGAATCACTCCACAAGGAATAAGGTACACGGACTTAAAACATTTACAAACACATTCGCAAACTAAAGTCACATACTACAAGAATTATGCATGAGCCTCAACCTTTTGCAAAACACAATCGCAAATATCGGCAACATGCTAATGAGAGCTAGAGCAAGCAAATGAGCTATCAACACATGACACACTCAAGCTACTAGTCAAAGACCCCTCTTAATAGTACAACAACCTATACTAGCAATTCAGTGTTTACTCCATACACCGGGACCGGTAAAATGATTAAGAACACATCATTAACCTATGCTAGTCATACATTTGCCTTGCGCATTCACTTGAAGCTTTAGAATGATGATTCACTCTTCTCCAAGATTGAGTTTCTGACTTGAACATCAACACATGATGCCACTCACTTGATTTGATAATCTTCAACACATTGAGCCATCAATTTTCTTTATCATCATGTGACTTAACATATTTTACCAACTCATGGAAATATTACTCGACATTACGATTTTCATTAATTACCAAAATACTTTATTAACACATAATGACGGGCCTAGATTCTTCAATGGTACGCTTAGGTACCGGTCCATACGTGCATACTGTTTCGAATTTAATATAATAATACGAGTATATATATTTAGAAGTATATATTTGTTTAATCATATGCACATCAAATATCACTTGTAGTATTATTCCAAATACATAGTTGTAACAACCCAATTTTCAATTTCTAGTTAAAATAAATTTTAATTATTTCCTTGGATTTTTCGAAATTTTAAAAGCTTTTTCCTAATTATTTCAAAGGCAAAATAAATTACCAATTATGAGTTGGAACTATTTTATTTAAATCCAAAACAATGCAGGGAATTTCTGTGAATTTTCTCATAATTTTGGATTTTATTTGCTATTTTCTAAAGCCAAAATGAATTAGCTAAATATTTAAAATCACAAAATCTATTCAAATCGGAAAAATCGCGTTCGAACGGTCCGAACGTTTGTTTCGCCTGCTAAATCGGCCCAACGACCTGCTCCACCGCGCCTCCCTCTCCGTGTCTCACCGACAGGCGGGCCCCACCTGTCGGCGTCGCCGCCCTGGTCATCTTCCTCCCGTTGGGAGCCCATGCCGCGCCCGCGTAAGTGCGCCTCACCGTCGCGTCGCGTCGCCCACGCCCTCACCGTGTCGTCCTCGTCAACGTGCATTCAATGCGAATGTCCTGCTACTATCTATCACCGCGCTGCCTCCTCTCTCATCGCGAATCCGTAGCAGCGCCATGCCCTTGTGACCAGAGTTTCGCCAAGACGCACTTGACCGTTGAACCTCTCCCCCACTCCTCCTCGGCGCCTACAAAGGAGAGCACCAGACGCTCCTCCTCCTGCCCTCTCTTTTCCCCCACTCCTCCCCCTCTCTCTCGCCTCCGTTCGCCGAGATTTCAAGCTCCAAGTGCTTCGGCCGAAGTCCTCGCCGCCGGTGATTGCGTCGCCGTTGAAGGTCCTTCACCGCCTTCGTCCCCACCTTCGGCACCGCACGGTTGCAGGCTACCCTATGCTCGCACCCACTCACCCCAAGAGCCACCGGACTGCCTTTGTCCCTCGTCGTCAGCCATTTCTTCCCACCCTCTCGCTACGAAAGGGAGCACCAGGTTCAACATCGCATTATCTCTCTTTTGCGCCCATCCATTCGCCTCGTCATGGCGCAAAGCGCCGGTGAGCCTTCGTGCCCGAGCCACCGGCGCCCTCCGCGTCGACGTGGCCGCCACATCACAGCCACCTCCTCCCTCCGCTGACATGGCTGCCCAGTCATCCCACGTGGATTTTCCTCCCCTTTTCCTTTACAAAAATAAATTGCCCAAAAATCAAATCCGGCCGCAGACGTCATCGTGACGCAATAAATTTATTTTCCTTTAGAAAATTAATTCCAAACATCCAAAAAAAATCCCTTTTTCATCATTTCATGTATTTTCAAACTTCCGAAAAACCGTTATCTTTTGTTCAAACTCCGATTCGAACAATTCAAATTTCTAAATTCATCTAAAATCAAGATCTAGCTTTATATAGAGAAATTATTTAGTTTGGGGTTCATTTGAATTTATTTGAATTTGCTTCGTTTTTGCGTGTAGATTTCAACGACTCTAGGAAACCCGAATACTTCGAAGAAGTAGATCCTCAAGCTTTTGAGCAGGGTGAGTTACACCTTTGATCATATTGACTCCTAGTATTTCAAATTATTTAAATTTTGTTTTAAATTATTATTGCATGCTTATTTAAATTCAAGTAATTTAAATTCCTGATTTAACCTTTATAGTTATTTCCCAATTCCTTTGTATAGCCAAACTTTGCTATTGAATTAGTCATTTCTTGATACCTTAGTTAAAATCTAGTTGATAAATTAGTATGAGCAAGAACATGTTGAAAAACAATATGCTTAGACAAAGCTTAGACCAAAAGTGTTTAATTTGGAGAATTTAGCCAAAAGTTCGACTATGATTTAAAATGATACTATGGTACCGTCTTTACTATAGAAGTTTATAAAATGATTTAACTTGGTAAATAAAATAAAAATTGGTTTGGACTTGGGCGAAATGGATGTTGGGTGGTGTACGTTGATACACGGGATCGAGTCATCTCTATGATCGAGGCCCAAGGGTTATTTCGGTAAGTCGCCCAAGTTAGTTAAGGATCGGTCTTTGAGCCGCATCTTGCTAAGCCCCACCGTACTACCACATGTTGAATGGGTAGGACTTGGCTCAATAATTTGTATCATTTCACCGTGGTTATACCACCCAGTTGCGTGGGTGTCGTTATAACATACTTTTATGTATTCCCACATGGCGCAAGAGGGGGCTTAACTCCAGCAGGTTTCCATCCAAAGGAAGCGAAACCTTAACGAGGCGGGATTACGGTGGGATGATGCATTGTAAAGGCTTTGTGATAACGACTTAGTCGCACACCATCGGTAGTGTGTTAGACGGATATTATAAGTCAGTTATCTCTTATGGATAAAGCTGTACAACATCTACAGAGTGTTAAAAACTATTTGAATAGCCGTGTCCACGGTCAAGGATATGCTAAGCAAAGCCATTCAAAGTTAGAATTTTGTTTTGATTTCAAAAGACTTTATCAATTGTTGTTGGATTGTTTATCCAAATGGTAATTTGGGCGAGTAGCCATGTGATAGAAGGGTATCCTTCACCACTCGTTGATGAATGTTATTTGACTACAAAACTTGAGATTTAGAAAATGAATTCTATTTATAGAGTAAACTGCTTTAGAACTTAGTACGAATATTTAAATGAAAAATGTTGATTTATGCAAATTGAGCCATATAAGCATCTCTTTGTTGAATCCTTGTATGCATTATAATCTGTTGTTGGGAGTAACTTGCGGAGTATATTCATTTGTACTCACATTGCTTAATAAATTGTTGATCAGGAGAATAGTACTGCGAGGAGAATGACAACTTGGACGACTAGGCTACGCTCCCAAACGATTGCCTGTGGCGAATCGTGTGGTCTACCTTACTGCGTTTGCTTCTACTGTATTTTGCTTATTGGCTTTATGTCCCTTTGTAACAAACTTTAATTATTATTAATGAATGACGTTGTATGGTTATGATATCCACATTTGTTTGACTGTGTATACTAGCTGTTCCTAGACTAGTGTATGAAACACAGAGAATCTGGGATTCTTCGCTCCCGGGTTCGATAATAGTTGTATCAAATATAACATATAGTTCAATAGACGATATTATCAATTCTATCGTAAGACCGGTATTTAGTCCGGTATGGTACGTACTGCTACTTTGTACCGGTTTAGATGACGGTATAGTACATACCGCCCGGTATAGTCGATGCCAGTACGGTATTGATAACTATGCGTTAGACACAGCTTAATAATAAGCCCAACGATGGTTCTTCCTCTCGTACAACTTGATAATTCAGTTCGCAAAAAGGGGGGAAAAATTTGGGCATCTCAAATGGGAATTACGGAGCTTCACTTACTAAATTGTGGCTGGCGCAACCGTGAGAATACTTAATACAGAGAGAAAATTAGATTTTTTTAATAATCTTTTTTTTCCCGAAATACAATTATATATATATATATATATATATATATATATATAACGCCTGTTTCGTACTCTTGGGAGTATGTACTCTCACTTCTAATATATCACTTAAACGCACATATTATACTTTTTTTTATCATTTTCAGTATACTTAAATACCAATTATAGATACTCCAATACGATTTGATTGAAAATAATTCATTGGAGCCCTTTGTTTTTTACTATATACCCTTTTTCATATATAAAAAGAAGTATATACACAAAGTTTGCTATAAAAAGTGGAATCTAATGAAATTTTTCATGGAACTCACTTTAGGGTATCTTATAATCATTATTGGAGTGTACACAAATAGATAAAGAGGTATCATCATACGATTTAAGTGGTATATGAGAGGTGGGAGTACGTACTCCCAGGAGTACCATACTATTTTTCTATATATATATATAGTCGCTCAATTTAAAAAAAAATCGAGAAAAACACCAACCCAAATGCTAAGTAAACTGTTTTGTCTAATTTCCCCCCTTTTTTGAAATCGATTTGCCCAACTTTGCTATGTATAGGAGTAACCAATTCCGATCAAATCTTTACACGTCCAGTCAATTGCTTTTAAAGAGGTCTTGATCTCTCGTAAGAATGCACGGTTGGCAGTTGGGACTTATTTCCGGGCCGAGAGTCCAAAATCCCGCTGAAATTAATAAAAATAAATAAATAATACTATTCCTTCTATTCTTAAAACAAATGAAATATTACTTTTATTCTAAAAAGAATTGAAATAATTTTTAAAATTGAAAAATGAATTTTGAGCCGGTTGAGCCGAAGCTCTGGTCTATCCATTCGAGGCCGGGCTTTTTATGCCCGACGTGAAGTCACCCCGGCGTTTAAATAGGCCTAGTCAGAAGGAGCTGTAAATGTGAAAAGGAAAATGTGTACATCAAATCAAACAGGCATGTAAATACATTAGGGGATATTGTTTATCCCTCCGCACAATCTTAATTGTATCTTAATTGCACGTACTGGTAGCAGGCATCCTCTCTCTGCCAGTGCTGACACTGCAAGGGGCAGCACATACTTATGGGAAACGTTATCACACAGACATACGGAGCATTGGATGATGTCACTACCCGAGCCGTTGAGTCCAAGCACTATTAGTTGAACCTGCACTTTCTTCTCCCCACTTCTTATCTAATAGCATTCGTTTCTACCGTGCTTTCCTCTCCTCAAAATCCCTTCCCCAAAATCGCCTGCGTGCCCGACTGTCGGCCTCCTCGTCTTCGCGCACCTGGCCACCTCCGTCATCACGCCTAACCTCACTCTGCACGCCAGCCGCCTCGCCTTTGTGCCCCGGCTTCACCCCGCCCCCGTCCTCCAAGCCTCACGTCCGGCCTCCTTCGTCGGGCCCCGGCAGCCTCCGCCACCCGTGCTTTGCCTCCAATCAAGAATGCCCCATCGCCTGGTCTTTGCGAGGCCCTATCTACATCACCACGGCAGGTTGCAGAGGTACTCCGTCTTGAGGGGGGGCCTGCCACCATCAAGACGCTCCACTCGGACCCGGCCCCCTTCCCCAGGGCATTCTCCTCATTTGTTTGACTGTGTATACTAGCTGTTCCTAGACTAGTGTATGAAACATAGAGAATCTGGGATTCTTCGCTCCGGGTTCGATAATAGTTGTATCAAATATAACATATAGTTCAATAGACGATATTATCAATTCTATCGAAGACCCAGATTTAGTCCCAGATGGTACGCATCGCTACTTTGTACCCGGTTTAGATGATCAGATAGTACATACCGCCTAAGTATAGTCGATCCAGATGCGGTATTGATAACTATCGTTAGACATGACTTAATAATAAGCCCAACGATGGTTCTTCCTCTCGCATAACTTGATAATTCGATTAAAAAGGGAAAAATTTGGGCATCTCAAATGGGAATTATGGGGCTTCACTTACTAAATTGTGGTCATGGCAACCGTGAGAATACTTAATACGAGAGAAAATTAGATTTTTTTAATAATCTTTTTTTCGAAATACAAATATATATATATATATATATATATATATATATATATATATATATATATATATATATATATATATATATATATATATATATATATATATATATTATTGCTTTGTACTCTTGGGAGTATGTACTCACTCTAATATATCACTTAAACGCATATATTATACTTTTTTTATCATTTTCAGATACTTAAATACCAATTATAGATACTCAATACGATTTGATTGAAAATAATTCATTGGAGCCCTTTGTTTTTTACTATATACCCTTTTTCATATATAAAAAGAAGTATATACACAAAGTTTGCTATAAAAGTGGAATCTAATGAAATTTTTCATGGAACTCACTTTAGGGTATCTTATAATCATTATTGGAGTGTACACAAATAGATAAAGAGGTATCATCATACGATTTAAGTGGTATATGAGAAGGGAGTACGTCTGTGAGTACCATACTATTTTTCTATATATATATATATAGTCGCTCAATTTTAAAAAAATCGAGAAAAACACCAACCCAAATGCTAAGTAAACTGTTTTGTCTAATTTCCCCCCTTTTTTGAAATCGATTTGCCCAACTTTGCTATGTATAGGAGTAACCAATTCCGATCAAATCTTTACACGTCCGTCACCTGTTTTTAAAGAGGTGCTGATCCTCCGGCCGGCAATGCACGGTTGGCAGTTGGGACTTATTTCTGGGCCGAGAGTCCAAAATCCCGCTGAAATTAATAAAAATAAATAAATAATACTATTCCTTCTATCCTTAAAACAAATGAAATATTACTTTTTATTCTAAAAAAGAATTGAAATAATTTTTAAAATTCGGAAAATGAATTTTCAGGCCAGGCCGAGCCAGGCTCGGGTCTATCCATTCGAGGCCGGGCTTTTTATGCCCGACGTGAAGTCGCCCCGGCGTTTAAATAGGCCTAGTCAGAAGGAGCTGTAAATGTGAAAAGGAAAATGTGTACATCAAATCAAACAGGCATGTAAATACATTAGGGGATATTGTTTATCCCTCCGCACCATCTTAATTGTATCTTAATTGCACGTACTGGTAGCAGGCATCCTCTCTCTGCCAGTGCTGACACTGCAAGGGGCAGCACATACTTATGGGAAACGTTATCACACAGACATACGGAGCATTGGATGATGTCACTACCCGAGCCGCTGAGTCCAAGCACTATTAGTTGAACTCGCACTTTCTTCTCCCACTTCTTATCTAATAGCATTCGCTTTCACCGTGCTTTCCTCTCCTCAAAATCCTTCCCAAAATCGCTGCGTGCCATTGTCGGCCTCCTCGTCTCGCTCACAAGACTGCCACCTCCATCATCACGCTCGACCACTCAGACGCCACCGCCCGCCTTTGTGCCTTGGCCACCCCCGCCCCGTCCTCCAAGCCTCACGTCCGGCCTCCTTCGTCGGCCCCGCCTCCGCCACCCGCCGCCCGTGCCTTTGCCTCTGCAATGCCCCATCGCCTGACAAGCACGGCGGGTCTTTGTAGGTCCCTATCTACATCGCCCACTGGCGTCGCAGAGGTACTCCGTCTTGGGAGGGGGCCTGCCACCACCAAGACGCTCCACTCGGACCCGGCCCCCTTCCCCGGGGCATTCTCCTCTTCCTCATCCTGCTTCTCCAATATGGGCAGCGGCCGCTGCCGTGCGGCGACGCCTCACGGGTTGGTGGTCTCGGCTTGCAAACTAGTGAATTTATTCTGATGTTGCGACCCGCCGAAAAAATGTTGTGACCATCGAAAAAAATGTTGCATCATTTTCTTTGAGATGTTGTAACCTGTTAAAAAAATATTACGATTATCGAAAAAAATATTGCATTGTGTTCACGATAATGTTACACCAGACTGTACGGTGAAAAACCTTTCACCCTATGTCCAAACCGTAGTTGCTCCCCTACTTATTTACATCGTCACATAGCACTATTAAAGTGCTCGGACAGAAGCAATCAAACGATTCGTTTTTTTTTAAAAAAAGCAATCAAACGACACGACGTTCGTTCCACTGATCAACTATACCACCCAAATCCAACTGCTGATATCACGTGTCACGTGTGCTGGATTTAATTAGAATAAACGCGCAAATTACCAGCGGATTACTAGCACAAGAGCCCTGTTTACAAGAGCCCCACCCCCGGGGCATGCTTTCCCTCTTTCCGAAAGCAATCCAGAGAAAAAGAAAAGCAAATCATTGTCTTTCCGCTCGTCTGTCTTTCTTTCACTCTCCTTAGACTAAAAGTATATACAATAGATTTTTCGAGTAAGTTATTAGATTATGTGAATGAAAGGGAAAAAGAATAGAGAATTGAGTCGTCTCTCGTATAGTAGTCGAATGTAACATTAGAAACGAGACATATTATATATATAAAGAACTTGTCTAGAAATATATTAAAAGACAACTCATATAAGGGATATCTTTAGTGCCGTTTATAGATAACAGCAGTTACCTATACTATTGAATGTACCCTAAAATGATCTGCCTCCGAAGAACCACAAACCAACGGCCAGCAGCAGCGCATCCCAATGAGTGGGCGAAAACAGCGACACACACACACACGACAGTACAGGAGTGATTAATTGTTACAGAATCCTCAACTCTAAGCACTAAAAAGCTGCACGAGCAAACAGTTTTGTCATTAGCTTTACTACGTGGAGTAATTAATTCGTGAGCAGCTCAGCGGAAGCTCCCGGCATTACGATCGAGCTTACGACGACGCGCATGGCTGCCGGCGGAACCCCAGCCTCTCCTTCTCCAGGTCGTACTCGATGTAGTAGTTCTGCTGCTGGAAGCTCCCAAGAATGATGGCCGGACCGTCGCCAACGACCCCAGCGCCACCGCTTGGGACATCGGTGACCACGGCAAGGCAAATGGCCTCGGCCGTAGCTGGAGCGGCGGCGGCGGCTGCGCCCGGAGCCGGTCCGGCGACGACGAAGTAGTTCTCGACCGGGAGATGCATCTCGGCGCCGCCCTTGAAGCGGAGTGATAGCTCGGGCAGCTCCATGGCCTTGGCCCCCAGCGGCAGCGCGAAGCAGGGGCGAAGCCCGAGGCCCTCCTCCACCTCCTTGGATCGGTTGTATCTCCCTCCCACCGCTGCGATCACCGCCGCAGCAACCGGCTGGAACACTGTCGGGTCGAGGTACGTGAACGTCGTGCCGGAGTCGACGATGGCGCCGCCTCCTCCTCCACCGCCGCCGGCACCGGCGACGAACGCTCTCTCCGGCAGCCGCACACTCTTTCCGCCCACTGTGACATCGGTCAAAGCCAGGTAGTAGTACACGGAGTACGGCGGCTTGGCACCCGCGCTCCTACCCAACGGGGCATACTGCATCCCGTCGTTCTTACCACCGCCATCGCCAAGAACCAGCTCGCCGCTGACCGCGGCGTCGTCGTCGAACCGGCGAGACAGGAGACAGTAGGAGAATATCTTGAGCCCCAGCTGCGCAGGCACAGATGGCGCGCCGCGCCCGAAACCAGCGAGGCCGGACGGCGGCTGGTGCACGGACGCCAGGCTGCAGCCGACGACAAAGTTCCTCACCGCATGGCCAGGCGCGCGCAAGGTATCGGCGATGAGCAGCCCGGCGGTGGAGCCCGATCCGTAGACGACGAGGTACGGCGGGCAGACGTTGTTGGTGCAGTTGGAACCGCGGGCGCACGCGCGGCACTTGGAGAGGTGGTCGGCGGAGTGGATCCAGAGGCAGGAGGGGTTGCGGCAGCCGATGAGGCGGGAGGAGGAGGAGTTCTTGGGGTGGAAGACGAGGACGGGGGCGGCGGAGAGGGAGGAGCAGTTGCGGCACTGGTAGGAGGCGGTGCAGGGGACCCAGGTGAGGTGGCTGCCTGTGTCGAGGAGCACGGGGAGGGGCTGCGGCCGCGTGCCGAGTGAGACGGTGAAGGCGTAGCCGCCGTAGGAGTGCGGGTAGAGCGCGGTGCGGATGGATGCGCCCGCTCCTGCTCCTCCGTGGGCTCGGGCTCGGCCTTGGCCTTGGCGAGGGCGCCTCAGGTGTGACGCGCGGGCGAGGGACGCGGCGGCGAGGCGGGAGAGCGGGTGGTGGTGTGCGGTCTTTGGGACGGGCGGGAGGTGGCGGTAGAGCGGTAGCGTGGTGGTGGTCGGCGCTGCCGTGCAGCAGAGGAGAGGGAGGAGGAGGAGAAAGGGGATCAGTGGTGGAGGCATGGTGTGGTGCTTCGCTTGCAAGCTAGCTAGCGAGTGGCGTTTGCTAGCTGAATACTGATGACGAAGGTTTTCTTTGGGTTTATAGCGTGATTTGCTTCGTTTTCCTCTGGGCTTTTGGGAACGGGAGGGTATATGTGCTTCGCTTGGGTTAGAGGAGTCAGCCGCGCGGTGGGGCCTAAGCGCTAGCTTAGCTATGCCGTGAGGGACTGAGGGTCACGGGCGCGCGAGGAGGAGGATGACGCGTACGTGTGCTCGCGCAGCCGCGGACAGAGGCGGGCGCAAGATTTGGACCATGGGTATTCAAAATTACAGATGGCAAGAAAAAAAATTTGACAACCTAAATTATAGTTTTATAACACAGAATTAAGTGGCAGCATCATTGATTAATAAAATTGATCACAACTTGAAATTGTCCCGCTACTAATGATCAACATATCAAAGTGGTAACATACTGAAATAAATAGAGGATAAAACAAAGAAAATGGTAACAAAGCTTACAACTTACAAGTTACGCGACAACTTTCCGATCCTTAATGCTTTGAAAATGAGCGATGATGTCCTTATCCTTAGCTTGCATGAAGAATTCCTTTCAATCAATGTTACCAAACAACCATTCAAATATTTCGCCCCATCTTGCTTCTTCTCTTGTTCTTTATCAAATTCATTATAGAAAAGACCCTCTCAACACCAAAGGTTTGCAACAGGAGAACAAGCACCAATTTGAGAAGTTTATAAACAATTTCATACCGAGCAACCTTTCCTTGTTTAACTAGCATCATAGACAACTCGCTAGACTTCTCAAATTTTTGAAGTTTTCATCATTTCGACATCATTGATATAGTGGTGCAACCGAAAACGAAGTGGTTCATTTCTTCAAATTCAAAGTCATGTGGATAGAACCCAACAAGCTTAACCAAGTTCTCAACATTAAAAGCAACAAATGAATTGATGGATTGAATGATGCCATGCATCTAAGTAGCTCGTGTTTACCTCATCAAACCTATTATTAAGCTCTTGAACTTGCCTATCAATGACACCCAAAAACATATCAAGATGAAACCGGTGATAATTAATGGCACCTCTCAGAGAACTGCTTTGATCTTTGCATAGGAATATACTTTCCATTCATGTCAACCACTTTAACATTGTGCTTCTCACAAAAGAAGTGACCTTGGTAAGAAATTCTTGCCATCCGAATCTTGTCTCAAAACATTCGGTTCTACCTTTGTGAACTCCAAGATCCATTGCATTTACGATATCTTGCTCCCTCTTTTGCAAAGCATTGCACAAGTCATTTGTGTATCCAAATATTTCATTCATCAAGTGTAGCAGAAAACAAACTCAAAGGACTTAAATCTGTGAGCATAGTTTGAGCTCCATTAGCCTCGGCCCTTTACTTTCCTTCCCAATCCTAAAGAGAACTTTCTTGATTGAAGGATACAAGAACATAACATGCATTACAGATTCAGAGTGAGATCCCCATCGTATCACCCGGCCTTGCTAAGCCCATCTCTTGATTCAATCCTTGCCCGGTTTCAATTTCACCCAATTTCAATGCATCAATCATGTATTCGACTTGAGCAACGCGAATCATGTGGATCTTTTACAAGACATCCCTAGAACATTCAACAAATATGAAAGTTGCCCAAAGAACCAATCACAATCAAGATTCTCCTTAGCAACTGCTACAAGTGTTAGTTGAAGTTGATGGGTAAGCAATGAACATAATAAGCGTAGGACTCATCCATAATTAGTTTCTTCAAACCATTAACATGACCCTTCATATTACTAGCTCCATCATACCCTTGACCACGCACCTTGGATAGGGGCAATTGATATTTGATAAGCAAAGACCTAATTGCTTCTTTAAGAGTCAATGATGTAGTATCTTCAACTTGGACAAAGACCTAGAAACCGCTCAACCGGTTCTCCTTTTTATTGACAAACGCAAACAAAGAGCCAATTGTTCTGTGAGGTATGCATCACTTGACTCATCAAGAAGAATTGCAAAATACTCATCACCAAGTTCGCCTATGATAAATTTGGTTGTTTCATGAGCACAAGCATCAATGAGTTGTTTCGATCTTGTGATCTATCATCCGACAGCTTTTGTGGTGCATTCTCTAGTACCACCAGATTAACCTCTTCAAAGTTTTCGCCACCATGCTAAAAGTTCCCGAAAATTACCTTTGTTGAGTGAATCCTTTGTTTCATCATGACCACGAAAAGCCAAGCCTTGACGCAATGTAAATCTTATGCACTTAAGTGACCATGTCAAGTTTAGCTAGATACTTAGCCTTGAACTCGGCAAAGGTTTGATGCAACGGATTCACTTGATTGATACCTTAGGTCTCATGAACAATCTATATTTCTCTTGACTTCACTATGAGCACTATCGATAGCACCAACATGCCTATGAATTCTCCTTTTCATATTCCAATTTCTAAACCCTTCATTAACAAAAGCATCTCCACCAGAAATTTGCGACTATCTTTGAACAAATAGCAAACAAAGCAAAATGCAAGATCTTTATCCACATGCACTCAATCCACTTGAATTCAAAGAAACCACTTATGTTGAAGCGGCAAGATACCTCCACAATCATGTTGTGGAAAAGAATCCTCTTCATCTTTGGTTGACATGGCCCCAATGCAATGTATGCCCTTCTAATCGAATCTTGATCATTCACATCATAGCTTGAGATAGGAACCCTCAATCCAGATCATGCTCAATTTGATACATGTCAAGATTGTCTTCATCACTACAACTGATTCATTTAGGGATATAACTTCATCATCTTCTATTCTCAGAGGCTCGGCCTCAACTCTCACCGCTTCGGTTCGGTGAAATTATGCTTGGACCACCGCCATCACCGCCCTTCAAAACAAACCATTGCATATAACTCGATTAGTAGAGGAATACCTCCTCTACCTCTTGCTCAACCTCATCTTGTGAATGCTTCTTCTTTGTAGCGATTGCTGCAAAAAACTCCTCAGATCGTGGTATTACTCTTTTTCTCTTCATACTTGAGACCTAAAATTAAATCAAGAGGCTAGACTAAGTAATTTGGGGACAAATTGCTATCCCTAAGAGTAGTAATTTGGGAACAAGTAACAAACTAAATTAGACATGCAATATCCATATTGTAGTATGAATCCTTTATTAAGACAAGATAGAAAACTACGATATTAAGACAAAGATGTAAGATGGTTGCAATGATCTTTTCAGGATAAGGGTCTAGCCACCATATTTGTCAACATAGGCGGGATAAAGCTAAGCTTCCAGACGCAACACGTTATCGTGGATCTGACCACCATATTGGCCCCCAAACGACCACCGATGGCGCATACTTACCAAGCGCCCGACCGCATTGAAGCTCCATGGCATGGCCATTGGCCATTCTGCGGCTGCTTGTTGCCTACCTTTGCTTCTTTGTCCATTGGCGCTGGTGTTCATGTGGCAAGGCTTATTGCTTTGCTGGCTTGTACGTCTTCAGGCCCTTCATGGCAATGCCGGCCACTGAACTCCCCTCCTCGCTGCTGAGCTCGGCTCCGCCCGCCCGGCCGGCCATGGCGGGCCGCTTAGGGTTCAAGCAGAGCCGCTGGTCCGCTGGTCGCCGCCAGATGTGGATTGGATGTGTGGGCGTGTGGCCGATCATGGCGATTGGCGCGCGTCGTGCAGCGTCTTTGGCGCTCGCCTCTGCTGAGGCCGTGGCGAGTGGGAGCTGGGAGGCCGAGCGGGCCGAGACGCCGAATGGGCATGCGGTGATCGTGAGCTCAGGCCGAGTGAGCCTGTGAGGTGTGGCGAGAGGATCTTCATTTTTTTTGCCGTAATACACTATACATATGATATACCTAGAATACACTATATATATATGAATTTGTTTTGCAAAAATAATGGGTATTCAACTGAATACCATTGAATACAAGTGGGCCCGCCTCTGGCCGCGGAGTGAATGAAAGTCTTCTGGTCTCCGCACGCATGACGGAGATAGATTCCACTTTCACCGCACATCTAGTGTCCGGAGGTTCCCTGCAGGCTCGGACGCACCTCTGCCGTTCGCTGGAGATCCGGATGGTTATCCGCACGCCACGTAGCCGCCTTGCCGCACCTCCCGTGCTCGGTCAACCTTTGTCGTGTCCCCCTATGCCCTGCGCACGCCACATTGGCATGCTGTGCCCTAGGGGCATGGTCGTGCATGACTCAGTGCCCAAGGGCACGGTTCTGCCCATCTCTTTACCCCCTCTGCCCTAGTTTCGCCTATCTCTTTCCTCCCTCTCCGGTCGTTTTCGCGCCAGATTCCCTCTCCTATCACATCCGTCATTTCTTGGCTCACTCAGCAATAATGCAAACAATGCAGAGAAACGCCAGGCGGGAGGGAGGGTATCGATTCCCTCCTATCGTTTCGCGGTCGGCGTAAATTACGTTCACGTGACAATAAAAACCAGCGTCACTCTCATTCTTGTTCTTGCACTCTCGCTACAAAATTGCGTTCCTGAGGCAAAGAGATTTAAGCGAGCAAGGGAGTTGTGATTTTGTTGTCGGTTAGATATTGTTTAGAGCAGTGGTTAATATGATGTATTTTTTCGTATGCATTAGTCATAGTTAATTATTCTTAATTAATTTAGTCATTACGATTTGTCGTAATAAATTAATTCTTAGTTAAATATTCATAATTAATCAGCCCCAATTAGTTACTCATAATTAATTAATTCTTAGTTAAATATTCATAATTAGTTAGCCCCAATTAATTACTCATAATTAATTTACTCGTTGTTTATTAGTCATACTTAATTAGACGTAAATAAATTAGTTAGGACTATTTAGCCGCAATTAATGAATTCTTAGTTAAATAGTCATAATTAATTAGGCACAATTAGTTAGTCGTAGCTAATTATTTGTAATTAAGTTAGTCATTATTATTTAAATATTCGTAATTAATTAGTCGCAATTAGTTACTCGTAATTAATTTAGTCATTTTTAATTAGTCATAGTTAGTTAGGCATAAATAAATTAGTTATTATTATTTAGTCATAATTAATTAATTCTTAGTTAAATAGTCGTAATTAATTAGGTGCAATTAGTTAGTCATAATTAATTTAAATGCGTAATTAATTATTCATAATTAAGTTAGTCATTACAATTATATCATAATTAATTAATTCTTAGTTAAATATTCGTAATTAATTATCTGCAATTAGATACTTGTAATTAATTTAGTCGTTATTAATTAGTTGGAATTAAATAGACGTAAATAAATTAGCTTAACGCTATTTAGTCGTAATTACTTATTTTTAGTTAAATAGTCATGATTAATTAGGCGCAATTAGTTAGTCCTAATTAATTTAGTCATAGCTATGTAGTCATAATTAAGCGCATATAATTAATGTAGTCATTACTATTTAGTCATCAATAATTTAGTCTTAGTTAATTAGTCATAATTAATTTATTGGTACTTAATTAGGCATAATTAATGTAGTCATTACTAATTAGTCGTAATTAATTTAATTATAATTAATTTAGTGGTGTATAATTACTCATAATTTGTTTAATGGTAATTAATTTAGTCACAATTAATTTGTCGCAATTAATTAAGTCTTAATTAACTAGTCCTATTGAATTAGTCGTATCTAATTCAATTGTACTTAATTATCTGTAAATTATTAATTTGTAGTAATTCAACGCCATTATTAATTTATTCGCTAATAATATGTATCTTTCATCTCTTACAAGCCATAACTCTACTAGAGCTGCTGGAATCCTTCTACGATGAGTATCACTGGTGCAAATTGTGGATCACTGGGAAGCGGATGGGCCTCAACCCTCGTGCTTCGGTCCGAGAAGCATTACTGGCAGCTTGACGCTCGCTACGACCTAATCCTTTAGGACACGGGCTTGTTGCCCTTTTGCGAAGATGCTCTCGGTCGGATACTACTTCACCCTAGACGACAGTCTGATATCGACACTTGTCGATAGATGGAGACCCGAGATGCACACCTTCCACTTTGGGTGAGGAGAGATGACGGTCACTCTCCAGGATGTCTCATTCTAGACCGGTCCCCTGATCAGGGGTTAGCCACTTGTTCCAGGCCGTCCGTTGGCGGATTGGAAGGCCCGGTGGGGGCATTGGTTTAGCATACATGTCCCGGATAACGCCCGTGGTGTCCCTTGGACATGGATGATGAATTTTAGTCAATACCCAACCAATGCACTGGACGAGGTTGTTAGAACGCACCTCGTCGCTTACCTTCTTCGTCTATTCAGTTTGGCCCTGTTTCCCACCACACAGGATGGTTGAGTGCACCCTAGCTTTGTCTACATCGCCGAGCCTTTTGTTGACGCGGAGGCTGGGGTGATGCTCCAGTACAGTTGGAGATCAGCCATCATTTTTGTCACATACAGGGGGTTGTGTAACGCTTCGCGGCACGACACCGATTTGATACATGTCCTTGTCGTCTGCTACGTGCTCTTGCAGCTGTGGAGTTGAAAATACTTCCCTGTTGGCCAGCCCTCCATCGGGACAGCAGTGCACCCGTACCCCGAGTTGCACAACCCGATAGACGGGCCCACTATGGGCAACCGGTTGACTGCTACCCAGTTACGCTGGGCCAATGATAGACTGGCGATGTGCTACCCGGTGTTCCACAACGAGTTCGAGTTGTTGCACGACAAACGACATCATATGGGCTACATGGAGCTCAGATTTTGTGAACACGGTAGCGCCACATGGACTGTCCGTGCAATTCACGTAGGACATCGAATTATAGGCGATGACCTGCCACCTGGTGTTTACCCATATGGTGGAGCTTTACGCGCCGCAACGCGTAATGCGACTGTTCGATCTGTACCAGCTTGTGCCCCCTCCCGACGGTAGGATCCTGCAGCGAGCCGTCCACCTGTGAGTCCAACTCTATCCAATTAATGTTTACAGTTCGTACGTACATCCACTGTTCTGACATTAATCCTTCTCAAATGTAGGCAATCGAGGGCAGGTCGACATGCTGAAGACTGGCAAGCAGTCCAGCATGAGTGGGTTATGGTTTGGACGGAGACGGCGCACAATGATGTCCTACCGAAGCAGCAACTGTACGACGTACGAACATACCGTCAGTATATCGAGTGGTACGTACCACGATCGCGCACTAGGCTAACCCATCCTCCACTACAGCGTCCGGAGCAGGTCACGCACGAGGAGATGCTCTGTCGTTCGTTCGATTGACACAACGCTTCGCGGTTTGACGACACCATAAAACATTGATAATCTTTGCTCACTATATTGATGATATTTGTATTGTTTGTTACTGAACAGGTGTCATCTGTCGCTTTAGTTGGAGTGGCTGCAGCGAATCGCAAGCGCATCCAAGACCGCCATCCGCAGCCCAAAGCACACCGTACCGGGGCTTCTCAGCACTATCAAGTACATATTCGCGGAGTCCAAAAATATAATAAAGAACATGAACTGCGGTCGGTTGAGAGACGATGTTCTACATGTTGCGTATCGAGCGGCCCGACTGTGCTCACCTACTAGGTCATCATAGCCTAGTCGTAGCGCTCCTTGTCGGGCATCCGCACTGCAGATCAGCGGGAAGGTAAGTAATGTAAAATTTACGTCCTGATTTTTATATTACGCCTTAGATTGTGTTAACATCGTGTCGTTTTCCAGCCCGTTTCTGCCGTCCGCGCAAGGGGAAAAGGAATGTCTTTTTCGTCCATTTTTTTCCTGTCTGGGAAGCGATCTGTTTTGTCTTTACATCAGTCTTCTAATACCCACTGCTATTAGGTTTGGAATACGACTCTTTGTAAGCGCCATCTAATCTAAGTGATATTGCTGGAAAGACGACGACGCACTCCTGCGCGGCATGCTGCCATGAGCTGACCAGATCGAAAGATGCTACTTGGCCATACGAGTGAATACACTGACACAGCCATAAAAGAGAAAATGGTACATTCCATTCAATGCAGATCTAGCATGCCCAGCAACGCATCCAATTGCTGGGCTCCATGGACGTAGACGTAGTACATATGAAGGGATCGAACCAACCGAGCAACCTATCCGGACAGAGACCGTAGCCATCCATCTTTCAGAAAATTCGCAAAGGCGGAGGTGACAAGTAGCAAGTAAAGTCCCCTGTTCTCTAGAATTTTTTTATTTAATTTTTTTAATAATGTTTTAAAATTAACTCCACTAACTTTATTTTCGATTCTAACCCTTTGATCACGCTACAACTCACGCCGTAGCCAAACTTGTCACGCTAGCTCTCGTGCGCACGCCGTGTCACTTGTCTCTTTTCTCTTCCAGCCTTTGCCAGTTACCATGTCATTTGTTTGCGTGCTTTTTTTTTTGGTGTGCCGCTGGTATGTGAAGTATTGCACGGAAGAAAGTAAGAACAAACGGGGACCAATTTTGTTTATGGGCCTATGCGGCCCATCAAATGCATGATCGCACCCACTCAACCCGAATAAAACTGGCCCATGATATATAGTTAAATAGGCCCATAGGAGTTCGAGCGTACTGAACCAGTAAGCCCTAACCCCCCGCACGCCTCTCCCCCAAACTCCCGACTCCGCAACGCCGCCATGGTGGAAGAAGCCGCCGCCGCCAACTACGAGGTGGACCTGGGCAACCTCATGGCCTACGACCCCTCGCACAACCTCGCTGCCGCCGCCTCCTCCAGGTTCTCCCCGTCACACGAACGAGAAGTAACACCTGTGCCTTTTTGTGCCGTGTTGTTTCGTGACTGAATTTTGCGCTTCATGCAGGGACGTGCTGAGGGAGGAGTGCCTGCGGAAGGGGACGGAGCTGGCGCAGGCGGTGTCCGACGCCCTCTTCGCGCTTCCGGCAAACGAGGGCCGCGACGGCCCCATCGTCCGCCTCCTGCCGCCCACCACCCGCCTCCCCCGCGAGAAGCATGTGAGAAGACAACCTCTATCTGATATATTCTACTAGCTAGTGATCTCAAGAGCATCGTTTGCTGTTGATCTGTTATAGAATCATACGAACTGTTGATTTAGCTTTATGCGTGCATTCGAAAGTGATATGCGGGTGTTCTGCTTGTATTGCTGTGGGTACGAGAGTAGATTGGAGTGGGATTCGAGGGAACGTTTGGATGCATATGCTCATACTGAAGTTGAATTTCGTGCTCAAGTTTGACTGTTTTTTATGTCAAACATGTAGTTAGAGTTAAAGTTACTCTGGTATCATTTTTTCTTCAATTTCTGAAGTAACGATCTGCGTAAGCCATTAGGACATGACTGTGAGAGTAACATACTACCATGAAACTCTAGGTTCTGGCACATTATTTTTTGTTCGTGTTTGTATAGGTTCTCGCATTGTGCTAACCCATGAAACAAGAAATCAAGCTGAACGAAAGTTCATTATGTTGATGTATGCGTGTATTTGCCATATGTTTAAATTTAATCTTTTCCCCCCTATCACCAGATACCAAAGCCGAAGCCTCCTACTAAGTGGGAGCAGTTTGCAAATATGAAAGGTGAAAATTTATTCTTGTTTAATTTTTGAATGACTTTCATGGAATTGTACTTAGTTTCTTTTGGTTGGATTAATGTAACAATAACATACTTGCAGGGATTAAGAAGCGCAAGAAGAACAAGCGTGAATGGGATGAGCAAACTAATTCCTGGAAGCGGACTTATGGCTATGACCGTGTTAATGATGACAAAGACATTCCGATCATTGAAGCCAAAGCGACAGATGGTTAGTACTTAGTAAATTTTCTTCTTTATCTGTTGCTAGCAAACTTGTTCCGCAGCAAGACTAACAATCTTTTTTGCGTTTCCCTCCTATTGAGTAGCCTATTGCAGCTATCATGTGCTACAATGTAAATGCTTAACAACCTACATGCTTCTGCTTATGTACACTGATTTAGTCCAGCATTCATTTTAAATCTGCAAAGCTCTATCCTTCATTTATCTTTGATCAACTCTTTTTTTTGGTAGTTTAAGACTGACTGAATGCGACAAGTCCTCATTATCAATGTTATTAATTCATAAATGCCTGTGTCTTAAAACCTCATTATCAATGTTATCCATTCAGAATTGTCCGTGTCTTAAAACCTGATTTCTCAATTTGGCACCCTTTTAATTGGCTATTGGTTTGTTACAGAGCCTGGTGTTGATCCTTTTGCCCAAAGAAGGGATGAGAAGAAGAAGAGGGTCGAAAAGCATGAGAAGAACAGATTAGAGAATTTAAAGAGATCTGCAAAAGTTGGTGCTCTGCCAAGGTTGTTATGCTTTCCTAGTATCTAACATCTTCTGTGTATCTTATGCATTAGCTATTCACTACATTAGCAACTCAACTTTGTCATATAACAACTTTCTTATATTTTTGTGCAGTCATATACAGCTTGCTGCCACAGCTTTGCCCATCACGGGAACTAAAGCTGATCTACCTAAAAAATCTAGAAAAGAAGATCTTGAGGATGTTGCTGGCATGTCTTCTTCAGCAACAGCTAGCGGTGGGAAGTTTGATGGAAAGTTGCCTGGCGAGAAACCTCCAAAGAAGCATGGCAAACATAGAAAGGTTTTATTTTCTGAACTAATTTGACTTCTTTGAATCCATGCGCCTTCATAGGTTCATATTGTGCGTTAGCTTAACTGTTTGTTTTCTGCAGTTCCTCCCTGTTGTTGAAGGGAAAGGAATGGGCAACCGCGAGAAACAGCAAAATGACAAAATCTTGAACACTCTACTGGCCAAAAGTTCTGAGGAACGGATGGATGTCAGCAAGGCAAGCTCCAGGATTCAATATCGTAGATTCTTTTGTGTAGTCCACCATCTTGGTAGTGCTCCTTGTTTGATGGGGTGAACTAACAACAGCTTTAAATAATTTTGAAACCAGGCAATTACAATGTACAAGGTGAAGAAGGAAAAACACAGAAGGAAAGAAAAAGAAACATCTTCTGCATCAAATAAGCTGAAGCCCCAGAAGAAACTTCATAAGAAATCTTCAAAGAAAAAAGCTTAGGTCCACGTCATTCTTGAGACTTGCTGTAGGAGGTGAGCATGGCTTTCAAGCCTCAAGGGGATTAGGCAAATTTTGCTATGGTTTTTGTCCAGTTTAAATCCATGGGAGAAATGTTGTTATTCCAATTGCTGGTTATGACACAACCCTGAATGTTATGGCATGTATCGCATTTTTAAAAGTTCTGGGACTATGGACGGAAAGCTTGTTAGCAATCTAAAGTAAGAAACAGCTGTCTAATCCAAGAAAAATCTTGTTGGCTGTGAACAGAACCCTTTATCTAGTTTGGAACTTTTTTATTAATTAATCTTTTTAAAATTTTATTCTAAAGTTAACCCTCGGCGAACTTTATTTTCAATTCTAATTCCTTTGGTCACGTCACCACTCGTGGTGTGACAAAATAACATTGTCACGTCACAGAATAAGTCCGCTAAAATAGCAATTTTTGTCACGCCAATCACTGGTCGTGATATGACTAAACAACACTGTCATGTCACGGGTGGTAGCGTGATAAAAGTTTGCTCAGATACGGGCTAGCGTGACAGTTTTGTTTGGTCATGCCACGGGTAGTGGTACCCGTGGTGTGATCAAAGGGGTCAGAATTAGAAATAAAATTCGCAGGATTAACTTTAAAATAAAATAAAAAAGTTCTCTAGTTTGTGACACTTGCTTTTTTTTGCATAGGTATTAGGTGGATTTTATGTGGTAGTCTGATAGATACCTGGATCAAAGTTGATATGCCTGTAGCCTTGGTATTTTAGTTAGAACTTGCAAAGGTTCTGATGTATATTGTGGTGCGGCTGTTTCATCCCTGTGAATTCGTTCCAGAACCAATAATGTTGCACTTGACCCCATCCAAAAGGAGCACAGTTTCGTGTCAGCGAACATAATAGTGTGGTTGCAACACAGGGAGTAGGCATGATGCTAGTACCAGGTTCTGATTATGGCTCAACAATGGCAATTTGCCGCCGCCTCTGAGCTTACTGTACGATCTGTTTATACAGGAAGCAGTTTGTTGAAAAGAAATCCTGAAGGCAAAGCTGCCAGTGATTGGCTAACCAGGTATTATGGCGCAGTGTCAGCGTGTGCAGTAGTACAATATGATGATCAATTGCTTCTCTTCACGTAAACTTTACGACACCAGTGGTGTTCTTGATGGCTCATGTTGGACTAGTGCGCCGGCAATGCGGTAGATTACATATCATATCGGCGTGATGTACGTATAGATGATTGCTTCTTAAAACACCATTTGATTTGTTTTGAGAGAAGCATGGTTTGATTTAGGCGACTCGTTTTTGCCTCCCCTTAGGCAGCATTGCCTGGTCCATGCTGGTACTGGCGTGCATGGCATCTTTTTTGTTCAGGGTTGGATGTTTGTGAACGCTGTCACCCCCGTGATTTCCTCCGTAGAATCCCAACAAAAGAGGAGCACAGTTTTCTCCCAGTGACCTTGTCCAATTGCAGCCTAGGGAAGAACACGTAGGGCAGGGCACGGTGAAATGCTATTGGTAACTCCTGCTGCTTGGCCAACCGCAGCATTATCACCATTGCTGCTCTAGGAAGGTCTCCACTTGAAATCTCCATGCAACTGTTAAGGAGATCAGCTTGGGGATCACCCGTTTGGAGCTTCAAGGAGAGCTGCGAGGATAAGGTCCACAGCTTCTGATGGATGCTATTGCTGGGTGAAACACTGTTTGGCTAGGCTGTGGATCGAGGCCACCAAACGGTGGCGTCGTCGATTGGTGCATCTCCGCCCGCATGCAACCAAATTTCTTGAGCCCAATTTTTCTGTGTGCCATCCAAATCGTATTGTACCCACGTGTTTTGGCGTCTTCCCGTGCAGAGGCTATCCTTTGTATACTCTTAACAAGTTATGGGTGACGGGGAGCGATCGTCATCGTCCGATAAAAAAGCGAAGGCCGATATCAATCTCACAACCTCTGTGCTACAGTATTGTTTTTCCACCTTTGTTACTGTTTGTATACCACAGAATACTGTGTGATTTACATAGTGAACCTCTGCAGTAATACAGATGATCCGGATCCGTGTAACGAACACTACACTCTTTCTTCTTCTTCTTCTTCTCACGAATCCACTACCAACATGTTGTCGTTGAACACCAACCAACCAAACCTATGTTTCGACATGGCATCATTGATATTGATACTTCAGTGTTGGTTAATTTTTGTTATCTCACAATTACAAGAATGGCCAAAAGTTATGGAGTGTTTAACTTGGGGATTTTGAAATGTTGTGCTGCATGCATCCTTCCCGCGGTTTGTGGTGCAAGTCGGAAGCTTTTCAAATCAAAGATGTAACTTCCGCTGCCTCTGAATTCTGACTTCTGACCACCAGAGTGCATGACTCCTTAGCAGTACCAATTCACAGTGCGTGCATTTTACACTACGTTTCACGAGATCAGTGCATTTTCGGGTTGCCTTTTTTTAAGAACATTATCCGTACGTGAAATTCCGCATGATTCGTACGCAAAATGAACATTACATCATACAGTAGCTAGGCAGTGCTTGTTCAGGCTTTTCAGTACTCCAGCCTTCTGGCTCCCTCCCTCTTGACCTACTACAACCTGACATTGACATATATTGGGGCTGAGATTAGCGTACAAATCACCTGTCTCCAAAGGACTTAAAACCAGTATGTTCCTGTGATTTCCATATTCAGAACAGCTTTATACTGTCAGGAAATGACTCTGGCCAGATATAGTAAAACTGACTAATAACTGGCCGGCGCTTCAAGGACACACATATTGCAAGCCAGTGCAATTTTCCTTTTCCTACACACTCCAAGAAATGAAGCTTGCCATCTCACAGGTCGCAATGCAATGCAATGTAATGCGCACACACAGAGTCAAAGACCATGCATGAGTGACAAAACGATGGCTAACGACTAGCCAAATTAGTATAGTACATGTTGACAATGAGGACGAAAGCTCGATCACTCGGTAGCAATGTACAATAATTAACACAACAGTCAACAGCTACATTAATTAATTATACTAGGCAGATTGATTAAACTTGCTAAATTGCTAGCCAGGCTACTGCATACCTCTTGAATCTTGATCAATCTTTATGCATGTTTTGATGACACAAGTTGTAAGCAATTGCATGCATGCGTTAAGCCAGCTAAATTCTAGCACTCATCACTCTGCTTGCCTTTCTTGATGACCCGAAGACCCATGAAGCTAGAGGAGCAGCAGGTAGGTGAGGGAGGAGAGGTGAGCGCCGCAAGCAAGTCCACGAATGCCCCCACGATGAGGCCATGGGTCTTCTTGCCATTGGCCTTGAGGTACCACGCCAGCATCTGCTCGAGCCAGCCCCAGTCATTGACGCCATGGCTCATCACCATCTCCTCCATCGACCGCCGGAAGTCGCCGTACGGGTCGGCGGAGTCGATGGCCATCACCGTGGCCCCGTCGAACGCCGCGGTGGCCTTCACGATGGAGCTCGTCGACTCGGGCTCGAAGAAGAGGCGGTTCGACCGGAGCCCACGGATGATCACCTCGTTCTCGTTGGCGACAACGTCGCCGGACGCCGGCTCCGACGCCGTGGAGAGGCTCTCGGACATGTTAACGACGGCCGAAGCAGAGGAGTTGGAGAGGCAGGAGTGCTCGGCCGAGTCGAGGAAGTAGGCCGGGTTCATCATGCTGGTCTTGTAGTCCTCCTCGTGCTTGTGGTGGTGGTGGAACTGGCGCATCGATATCTCCGCGTTGTGGCCGTCGTCCCTGCTGAAGGATAGGGTTCTTGCCTGCGTGCAAGACGGCCATTGCCACGAGGTCGCCGTGCTGGAGGAGGCGGACATGGAAGGAGGAGAGCAAGGGGACGAGGTCGTGTCGTTGCTGCTGAAGAAGAGAGAGGTCAGGGCAAGCTTCTTAACCATGGCTGCTTTGCTTGAGGCCTTGTGATGGAGGTTTGGATATGAGAGGAGAAGGCGCGAGTGTGAGCTGGCTTTGGGAGGTAGGGAAGGGGAAGCGACTTGTTTTTAAAGAGGACATGTGCGTGGGCGAGTTGGAGGGAGGGAAGGGAAGATGGGTGCGCGTCGTTCTTTTGTGAGTTGGGAGCTAATGCCGTGCATGGAAAAAAAATTCGGCCAATTTTCGCCGGTTACCGCGGGTAGCCGGCGTTATCGGTGGGGGCCGGTAAATTTCAAACTATCCTCCGAAATTTCGGTTTTGATGAATTTTGTTCAAAAAAAAATCAATTTTGCTTGAATTTTGTTCGAATTTGATTTTTTTAAAAAATTTAAAATCCGAAATTGGCTGAAATTTTTTTCCGAAAAAACCGGTTACCGCCGGTAACCGGGCCTATCGGTCCCCTCCGAAATTTTTTTCCAGCCGGTTGGACTATCCACTGGTTGGCAGCTAGGAATGATATCTGAGTAGAAAAGTTGTGTACTGTTGATGATACCTGATGGTATAACGTACATATATAACCTATAGAGTTCCATTGTTATGGGAAAGCATATGCAAGTATATATAGGGTATGCATTCGGCATGGATTTACAGTTTTGATGTGAGCATGGAGATTTTCAATCGTAGCCGTAGCCGTAGGATCAAGATGGGAACAACAAACCACATCCATTGAATTACTAGCATGAAAGGAGGTCGACAACACTAGTGTCCTATAATCACACGGGTCGTTCATTTCCACACTAATCAAGTGCTCCAGACCAAAGAGTTCATGTTTTCCTATTCTTTTAGTAGTTCTCACTTGATGTATTATTAGCGGCAAGGATCAACTGCCTGCTCCTTTAATCCATCACTCCATTGTTCTCTACCAACAACACATGAAGAAAGAGCAACGTTGTTTCCCTAACACTTCAAATCCTGCACAACACGCTTGCGAGGATCACACACCATTCTCTAATATTTTAATATCCCTTGTGCGTTTCAGAAATTAAGAAATCACACGATTCTCAGCAACTTGGCTGCTCTATGATTGTGCTTGCATCGCAGGGTGGTTGCGGCTGTCAAGAAAGATGCAGGGGGTAGGGGACATGCAAGGTTGTTCCTCAGAAATTATGCTTATTTTTTCCCTAGTGTACCTCTGCCTGTTGCTTGAGAAATTATATGCATGGCAAACTTGCAGAGACGGTGTGAGCGTGAGCTGACCTTAGCCAAGATTCTCAAGCTAGCTGGTCTCAGCCAGTCACGATGCTTTCTTCTCCCTGGGCAAAATGTTTCACAGACAATGCCTGACCAACAGATCAACTCAACTGATATAAATTAACCAAGCCCAATAATTATCTTTACTAGGGTCTGCATTGCTCTTCAGAGGTAAGGACAGATGCACGAACTTATCTGAAATTTACTAGGTCCTGCATTGCTCTTCAGAGGTAAGGACAGATGCACGAACTTATCTGAAATTTACTAGGTCCTGCATTGCTCTTCAGAGGTAAGGACAGATGCATGGACTTATCTGAAATTTGTGTGTCTCCAGTTTGCCCAATCTGATCAGGACAAGAAGAAAGCATAAGTGAGAGCTAGCTGTGGAAGTAGCACTCCAAGTATTACTTCCTCTGACGTTTAACTAACAGAAATGGCAAGACCTAAAGGCAAAGCCATGAGATCAGAAATAAATGTGCTCTTGATTTTTTCGGTTCTGCTTTTGCATCTATGGTAGCAACCGCTTGTCCAAAAATTCTTTCTGTATTGCCAACTTGCCATCTCTTCTTGGATTGTACTGTAGTACTACTCGTATTCTTTTCTGCATTTTTTTAACAAAACAAAGGACCGGCCGCAGAATTTCAGAGCATTTATGCAAGTTCGGCTAACCATGAGACCGAATTTATAGTGCCCACCTCTAATGTTTATCTTTTCCTTTCTTTCTTCAATGGCTGCCTTTCCTTATATACACTATATCTCCTTGATCACTGATGTCTCCATATCAGATATGGCATGCAACTGCAAGCAAGCAAAGGCTCCACTCGATCTGAGCCAAGAAACTTGTGACGCATTAATGCCACTCTCTAGTAGTATCTACTAAGTAGGTGGCTGGTATGAAGTACTCCTTAAGGAATTAGATCTGCAAGGATCACGTTTGATATGAAATATTTCCAAACATTTTACAACCAATGTAACATGGGTTCATGTTATATATATCGGTCTTCATGCCGTAGACAAGCAGCAAAATCTTGTCTAGGATATTATTGTACAAAACAAGGGCTGGAATAATTGACGCGTTCATAAATTTGCATTGCAAAACATGAAGTTAGCGACAAAAGGAAACCACAGCGTTGTCCTGAAGGCGACGGATCGACTAATCTACCAGTACGCCATGCCTGACCGGGAGCTCTTTCAGTTTTAGCCTTATGTATTCTTCAGTAACAAGGCTGTTGCTTCTCAAGTCACAGCACAGCTATTCTTGCAGCAACAATTACTGGCTTGTTACTGTGCCAGCATTGCACTATTATTAGCTGAAGCTAGTTGCTGCTGAGTATCGTGTATTACCGTACTACCTAGTCGGTGGTAAGGCTGATGCCATTGCCTACTTGTACACTGTAGGATGTTGCAGAGAAGATGCCTGTGGCCGAAAGCCTGTATATATGCACTGTTTGCAATAGTATTACTGGCAGTTAGCTCTTGCAAAAACACATCTCAGATGCTATGCGGCAGCTTTCCATCGTGGAATCAACATGTGATGCAAGTGCAAGCAACAGGAGAGGGCATACATCGCCTCATCTCATACATGTGCTTCACGTTCATGTACATTTTACAATGAGTAAGTTTTGGGAGACGTACCTATCTGCATACATTCCTCAGGTTATTATTTTTGAGGAACCAGAGGCCTCAGGTTATTCTGAAATGAACGGTTATTGGCATGTTGTGCGTTGAAGTACGAGTAAATTTGCGCATCTTTACCTAACAGCTTAAGCTTTCAGGGTAACTGATAAATGCATGGAACTCGTTTATGGAATCGAGAAGAAGAGAAGTTTTGCTTTCTCCTTTCGACACTATCCCAGATTTACTTGGTTCAAAACAAGAAAGCTACAAATGCAATTCAAAATATACCAGGCAGAGGCAGGTTTGCAGTAAAATTTGGAGACAACGCAGAAAAAAAGAAGTGCTGTGTCAAGGGCCACAGGCCTCTTTGCTAACAGATCCACTGTTCTGGAACATGCAGAAATTCAGTGTTTTGTTTCTCATAAGTGGCAATAGGCCTACACACTGTAATCACTGGTCTGTTTATATCTCCTGGTTGGTTGTAGACTTGTAGAGGCAAGGACCAGTAAGGATGCCAAACTACTGTGCTTCCTTTCCTGGATCAATGAAGAAGCCTTCCTGCTTGTTAACAAAAGAAATTACAACTTTTCAGCGGTGGCAGGGCAAATGATCAGCTGCAATAATGCAAAACATGTCCCTCCTCCACAGTATACACTATTCCTTGTCTTCTATGCCCTGCAAGGACAGCTACAAGAACAATGATAATCAGAGAAAAGTGGAGAGAAATAGGAGCATCATTCTGAATCTCATATTGGACATGCTGTTGCTGGCCACTATCTCTTTGATTTATAGCCATACGGATGCATCTGGGCTTGTTCCCTTGCTGGGCTCAAACCAAAGTGGATTGGCTATCACAAATTCAAAAGGCTGTGCAAGGATTCAGGAAGGATCTCGGAGCTCTCATTCCAATAACCAATGGGGACGCAAATTTTCCAAATCTGGTCCTTCCGTACAATAAGGGGTTGAAATATGTATATCACGTCGTCGCCGCAAGGCTTCTAGATTGTTTAATTCATCCCTTCTATCCGTCTGTCGGACTAAACACTTAGCAGTCACCTAGCATCTTATAACAAGTCCATAAAAACAAGGGATTTTTTTTTATTATTTGCCCCTCATCTAAATGGGCTTCTACTATTTGTATTTATTTAGGACAACATTGATTTAAAGTTCCGTTTTGAATTTGCAATTTGATTTTTTTTTGCCATTTCTCCGATTTCGATTTACTTTACCCATTTATGTCCGCAGGAAAAGACCGTTGTGCCCTTGCATCTGTGCATTTGCTAACTACAATATCCACTAATTAACACAACTGTTAAAGCAATTTGTAATTGAAACTTTATTAAGAAATTAATCCTGCTAATTACTCTGGATTAGTCACTTATTTAGGTGGGGCCCAACTCAAGGGAGCGGCTTGGGCAGCTCTCGTCCCGGCGAGGGAGATGACGGCAGCGGTCATGGGTGGCGAAAATGGCCTACATGCCTCTTTGCTAACAGATCTACTGTTCTGGAACATGCAGAATGCAGTGTTTTGTTTCTCATAAGTGGCAATAGGCCTACACAGAGGGGCGATAAGTTGGTCCTATAGGTGGTGGTGTCAAGGGCTGGGCGACCGAGGGGCGGCCGAGCGATGGTGCATGGCGATCGACCATGGGGGAGGAAGAGTGGCGGTGGCTCATAGGTGGAAGAGGGGCAAAGGTAGGGGAAGCATGAGCACAAGGAGGCGAGGGGGAGGAGTCATGTCGGGCTGGTGGCGAGAGCTCCCTGGGCGTGGTGGACTCAGCGTGGCGACAACGCTGGGGCGATGGAGGGCTCCAATGGATGGCGGGGGGGGGGGATTGATGTGATGCTCTGGGAGGGATGAATCGGGCCAGGACTCACCGGTGGAGAAGTGGTGGTGGCGATGGCGACCGGAATGGAAGAAGATGACAGCGGCGCAAGCTCCTGTAGAGGAATCCCAAAATTGGTTGATGGGAAAGCTTCCTCGCGGTCTAGAACACGTCGTGACGCGACTAGATGGGGTGGGGCTCATTGGTTCGGCTGGAACGACGAGGAAAGGCGGCGGGAGCGCGATGCAAGGCGGTGGCGGGATGCGGGAGAGAGCGATGGAGGTGGACCACGAGAGGGGTGACACTCAGATAGAGGAGGGAGGGGAGTGGCGCGAGGGGAGGGTGGCCGTGGTGCGGTAGGCGGCGGCCATAGGAGTGCTCGTTGGGAGAGGCCGAACGAACTAGAGGCCATGGGAGCGCTCGTTGGCAAAGAACAGATGCAAGGGCATAAACGCGTTTTCCCGTGGGCATAAATGGGTAAAGTAAATGTAAAATGGAGAAATGGCAAAAGATCAAATTCAAAATTCAAAACGGGACTTTAAATCAATGCCGTCCAAAATAAATGCAAATAGTAAAAGACCATTTAAAGGCGGGGCAAATAATAATAATAAATCCCTAAAAACAATTGCTTAGCTACTTATTAGGTTGTGTAGCTATTAGATGTGCTTGGAGATGCACGTGCTTCTGTTGTTAGATGTCTATCCGATGGACGGATATTTAAGTTAGCCCTAACAAAAATTAGGTGCATGGTGTATAGGCACCCCTTAAACAGATTACCCTTCGCTGTGAGGAGGTTCCACAGGTTGGCCATGACATTCGGGCCTACTTGTCAAGACGTGCCACCAAGTTATAAATCATAGTAGCTAAGATCACTTGTTGTTAAGAGAGTTGAAGATTTGCATATCGCAGTCTTACCAGAAGGTATTCATCTTTGAGTGTCAAGCTGGTGTCGTAAGGATGGCTCACCATCCCCAACAGGCAGACGAAGAGTCAAGGAAATTAGCCCCTTCGATATGCACAAAGGAGGAAAGAAGCAAAGGGGTACAAGAGAGAGGCCACCTCGATGCCTCGTCAATCGGTCCACCACCTCAGCTTTCGTCCGAAGGGAGTCTTTGGAATGGACGAATAGGGAGGTCAAAGATTTGCATGGATCAAGGAAGGTGACGTGGAAGACACCGCCCGCAGAAGTCCACCGTGCACCAAAGATACCAACGAAGGGGGAAAAGACCGTGAGCTCCCTATAGCGGTAGGGTCTTCATAGAGGCATTGTTGTCATCTCCTACCTCCTAGCTTGTAATGCTATAAATAGGCCCCTACGTATCAAGAGGGAGGCATCTTTACGAACACACTGATAAAAAACATGCATTCCTCTGTATCGTTTCCCACACTTCGGGGACCTTAGGCCCCCTACCCCTTTGTAGTAGGTAGGGGCCCTAAGGCCCTCCTCTTTCTATTGTTTGGTCTGTAGCCACAACAGTTGGCGTCGTCTGTATGGATAGATAGAGAAGCAATATCGTGATGGCACCCAAAAGGAAGAAAGCGTCCAAGGTCTTGATCGCCAAAGCGGCTGCCGTGGGCACGACGCCTAGGATACCTCAAGCGAAGTGAAGCAAGACATCTGCAACTGTCACGACAGCCGTAGCGGTGACTCTAGAAGCAAACTCCACCCACGGGGAGATCACCAGAGAAGATGAACGGGGAGTGTGAATGAAAGCATCTAGGCCCCTAAATTTTGTTTTGGTAATTAATGATAATATGTGAATATGGGATTAACGTGTTTATTGAGTATTTACAAAGTTTAATCCCATTGGTGAACTTGGTGACGTAACGATGCATGCTAAAGGACAACATGAAGATCTACATGGCTTAAAGACAAGGTATAAGTAGTCTAGGATCCTTTTATAGTTTACTGGTCTTAGGAGAATTGTTCGGAAGATCGGATTATAGGTTAAATACCGTACTATTAAGAGGGATCATGACTAGTAGCTTGATAGCATGTTCTTGTGCCATATGGATCAATTTAGGATCATGCATACATTTGTATTTGAAATTGAATTTAAATTTGAAAGCTTTAAGTGCATTTGTCAGAAATCGGTCGTACCGAAGTTATACTGGTGGTTGTACCAATTTAAGCGGTATGACCGCACTTTACTTGGCAGATATCGAATTTTGACCGTTCACCTAATCGAGCGCTAACGCGATACGATCGGCTCCTTGAGCGGTACTACCGCGATTACGGCTGTTCGATTTTAGTTGGCGGTTGGATAAAACAAGAACCGATGCATTTTGGCTCAGAGCTCTCCTTAACAATCGGTCATACCGCTTCTGAGAATCGGTCGTACCGATCTGCGGTTGTACCGATTTTTATAAGGCAGTATGAATTTTTCAGAGAGCATGTCATTTCGATGAAATCAAAAACCCTATGATCGGTTGTACCGCTCGTCCATGCGATACGACCGGTTGATGCGGTTGTACCGCACTTTGGTTGGCGGTCGTACCGCTCGGGAATTTCCAATGGCTATGTCAGAGTATTAAATGCGACTGTTCTAGTCGTTACTACGCTCTGACACAAGAACGGTTGTACCGCACTTTACACGGCGGTTGTACCGATTTTCTCTGAAAGTTGGGGATTTGGTCCCCAACGGTCATAATTGTTGGTGAGGGTTATAAATACCTCCTCAACTGCTCAAGGACTGGTTACTAGTGTTCATTTAACATCCATAGAGCCTTGATAGCCTTGAGCATTTACTTAACACCAAAATTTCCTTGTGCATTCATTGTGAGGTAGTTGAGTTCATTCAAGTGCATCCATTCATCCTAGTTGATCCTATTGCACTTGAGCACCGACAAGCGAAGGTTATCGATTTGTTACTCTTGGAGTTTTGCCAAACTCCTAGACGGTCTTGACGGTAGAGCACGGTGATCTCTTCAAGAAGTTTTTTTTTTTTGGGGGGGGGGATGGCAAGAGCATTGCCATCTTTGCATTAAAGAAGGAGTAAAAAACACAGGGCACAAAGCAAGGCTAACCGAAACAGAGAAAAACGTGAAAACAGAAGAGAAAGGAAAGAAGGAAGGAAAGGGAGACAAAAAAGAAAGACAAAGAAACAAAAGGAAAAGGAACACTTAAAAACCGCTCCTCACAAAAAATTAGAATACTCTGCGGGAAGGTAGGCCGCCAGATTTTTTGCCCCACTCAAGAAGATTGTGAAGAGGCCCAGTGCAAGCTTGTGAGTGGTTTGGTGTTCGCCATCTCCGGAGCGAAGGAAGAATAACCATAGTGATCGAGGGAAGACTTAATTCGTGGAGCCGGCTTGAGTTGTTAAGCTTCCTCAACGTGGACTAGTGAAGACCGGTAAGTCTTCGATACTACGAGAAAAACATCATTGTCTTTACTATTTCCGTATTTACATTTCTAGCTTATTTCGTGAGTTGAATTGCTTAGCTAGAAGTATAACTTGTTTAGACTCAGTTATTAATTGGCTTAAATTGTTAATTTGTTAAAAAGTTTAAAAACCTCCTATTCACCCTCCTCTAGTCGGTTATCCTTGATCCTACAAGTGGTATCAGAGCTTGGTCTCTCATTGATTTAGACTTAACCGTCTAAGAGAGAAAATGATGGCTAGTGAGGGAATTGCTATAGGAAGGGCTCCCTTGTTTGATGGCTCTAATTATGCTTATTGAAAAAATTAGAATGTCAATTTATTTAAAGGCCATGAGTCTAAGCATTTCGAAAATCGTAAATGAGGATTACTTCATGCCTCTTAACCCACTATTTCTCACGGATCAACAGACACGTAATGCTCATTTAGATGCCCAAGCTATGAACTCTCTCTTTGGCGCTTTGAACGCGGATGAGTTCAATAGAGTGAGCAACTTGAAAAATGCTCATGATATTTGGACTACCCTCTCGGAAATCCATGAGGGAACATCCACGGTCAAAGAAGCCAAATTGCATAGGCTTCAGATCAAATATGAGACATTCATAATGCTGCCTCATGAAAACATCAATGAGATGTATTCAAGACTCAACAACATTGTGAATGAACTCAAAGACCTTGGGACTAACCTTCTTGATGTTGATACCATGCGCAAGATTCTTAGGGCTTTTCCGAACAAATATGAGACGTTGGTGACATTATTTCTCAACTCTCCTGAGTTGCCAAGAATGACACCGACGGGGCTTTTGGGCAACCTCATCACAAATGAATTGTTCAAGAAGGACAAGGGAGAGCTCTTGGAGACATCTTCCTCAAAGAAGAAGATTGTCGCTTTCAAAACCAAAGTGGAATCAAGTGATGATGAGGACGAAGAAGAAGAATCCGACGATGAGTATGCACTTCTTGTAAGAAGAATGAAGAGAGTCATGAAGAGACGCCCCAATAGAAGCTACAACTTTGCCAAGTACAAAAAGGGGCAATCCTCGAGTGACAAGAAGCGTTATAGCAACATTCGATGCTATAATTGTGAAGAGAAGGGGCACATTGCTTCCCATTGCCCCGAAAAGAAGGATGACAAGGGCAAGTCATTCAAGAAGAAGGAATATAATGGCAAGAAGAAGCTTTTCAAGAAGCTTCACAAAGATGGCAAGAATGAAGCCTACATTGGAGAGTGAGATTCTAACGATGAGTTAAGCGATTCTGACTCCGATGAGGATGAGTCCCCCAAGAAGAAGGGACTAGTTGGCATCGCCATCAAGGAAGCTCCGTCGCTATTCTCCACTCCTACTTGCCTCATGGCAAAAGAAGATAAGGTAAAATCCATTGATAGTAATGAACCTACTTATGATGAATTAATGGATATGCTTGATGATTTAAATGAATATCTTGGAAAAGAAAAGTCAAAATATAAGGTCTTAAGTAGATAGCATATTTCTCTAAAAGATTCTTATGTGGGGGCTAAACGAAGCTTATGACTTGCTTATCCAAGAATATTCTAGCAAGTCTTGTTCTAGTGTAGGAATTACATGCGATATTATTGATGATACGCCTAGTGTAGAAATTGCTAAAACTAGTGCATCTATTTCATGTAATGATCCTATTGCTTTGCCATGTTGCTCTAGTATTATTGCTAATCATGATAATGTTGAGCATAATGATGCAAAGCTTATTGTTGAGAACAATGAGTTAAAGGAATAAGTGACCAAGCTAAGCAAAAGCTTGGAAAGATGCTTCAAGGGCAAGGCTACTCTTGACAAACTTTTGAATGAGCAAAGGTGCTCATTCAATAAGGAAGGTCTTGGGTATGTGCCTAAGAAAGGTAAGAAGCCGGCAAACAAGCCCACAAGGTTTGTGAGGCAAAATGGTAAGTATTTCCATAAGTGCTAGGAAATAGGACATGTGCAACAAAATTGTCCTAAGGGTAAGATTACATCTCTTTGTGTATATGATTCATGCTATATGCTTAGAAAGACTAAGGATGGTAAAATTATTGCTAGATTTGTTGGTACTTCAATTTTAGGTGCTAAAAAGAATGCTATTTGGGTGCCTAAATCCTTGGTTACTAACCTCCAAGGACCCAAACAAATTTAGGTACCTAAAAGAACTTGATTATTGTTTTGTAGGTGAACTATAAAACCGGTAAAAAACATTGGGTGCTTGATAGTGGATGCACTCAACACATGACCGGTGATAGAAAGATGTTCACCACATTGAAGAATGGAAAAGGAGTAGACAAAATCACATTTGGCGATAATAGCAAAGGAAAGGTAATAGGATTGGGTAAAATTGCTATCTCAAATGTCCTTTCCATTTCTAATGTATCTTTAGTAGAATCATTAAATTTTAATTTGCTATCGGTTGCTCAAATATGTGATTTTGGATTAATTTTCTCATTCTCTTGTGAAGGTGTAATAATTTCAAATGCAAAAGATAGCTCCTTAGTTTTCAAAGGCTTTAGGTTTGGAAATATTTATTTGGTTGATTTTAGCTCAAATGAATCTTGTTTAAAAACTTGTTTGATGGCAAAAACCTCTTTGGGTTGGCTTTGGCATAGAAGGTTAGCTCATGTTGGAATGATTCAACTCAAAAAGCTTTTCAAACATGATTTAGTTGTTGGCTTGAAAGATGTGAAGTTTGAGAAAAATAGACTTTGTAGTGCTTGTCAAGTCGGAAAACAAGTCGCTAATTCTCATCCTTCCAAAAGTATCATGTCAACTTCTAGACCATTGGAACTCGTACATATGGATTTGTTTGAGCCAACAACCTATAAGAGTATCGGAGGTAATAGCTATTGTTTAGTCATTGTGGATGATTACTCTAGATATACATGGGTATTCTTCCTAGATGACAAAGGTGAAACCTCCGGTATTTTCAAAAGTTTTGCAAAAAGGGCTCAAAATGAATTTGATTTCAAATTAAAGAAAATATGTAGTGATAATGGTTCCAAGTTCAAGAATACTAAAGTTGAAGACTTTTGTGATGAACTTAGAATAAAACACGAAATTTCCACAACTTACACTCCGGAGCAAAATGGAGTTGTAGAAAGGAAAAATCGTACATTAATTGAAATGGTTAGGACAATGCTTGATGAGTATAATACTTCCGATAGCTTTTGGACGGAAGCAATTAACACCGCTTGTCATGCCATAAATCGGCTTTATTTGCATCGTCTTTTGAAAAAGACTTCCTATGAGCTTCTTGTAAGAAGAAAACCGAACATATCTTATTTTCGAGTTTTTGGTTGCAAGTGTTATATTTTGAAGAAGGGTGTTTGTCTTTCAAAATTTGATAGTCGTTGTGATGTTGGTTTCTTGCTCGGTTATTCTTCAAATAGCAAGGCTTATCGTGTCTTAAACAAAAACTCTAGTTTAGTTGAAGAAAGGCACGATGTGCAATTTGATGAAACTAATGGCTCTCAAGAAGAGCATGAAAATTTAGATGATGTAGGTGATGAAGCTTTAAGAAAAGCAATAGAATATATGCAAATAGGCGACATCAAACTCGAAGATAATCCATCATTTTCCACTCAAGTTGAGCTTCCTATCTCCTCCACAAGTTAAGTACAAATTAATGAATAGGATAACAAGAAAGATGATCAACCATCCAACCTACCACCAAGAATTCACAATGCAATAGCAAAGAATCATCCAATAGATCAAATATTGGGTGACGTAAGTAAGGGTGTCCAAACTCGCTCTCGTGTTGCTTCTTTTTGTGAACATTACTCTTTTGTATCTTCTATTGAGCCAAAGCATGTAGAAGAAGCACTTGAAGATCCGGATTGGGTGAATGCTATGCATGAAGAACTCAATAACTTCACCTGGAATGAAGTTTGGACATTGGTGGATCGACCCAAGGAACATAATGTAATTGGTACAACATGGGTGTTTAGGAACAAGCAAGATGAGAACGGTATGGTTGTAAGAAACAAAGTAAGATTGGTCGCTCATGGTTATTCACAAGTCGAAGGTTTGGATTTTGGTGAAGTCTTTGCTCCCGTAGCTAGGCTTGAGTCAATTCGAATATTACTTGCTTTTGCATCATGCTTTGATATTAATTTATTTCAAATGGATGTTAAAAGTGCTTCTTAAATGGTAAAATATCCGAACTTGTATTTGTTGAACAACCTCCCGGTTTTGAAGATCCTAAAAATGCTAATCATGTCTATAAACTCTCCAAGGCGCTCTATGGTCTTAAACAAGCTCCAAGAGCATGGTATAAACGCCTTAGAGATTTTTTAGTCTCAAAATGATTCAAAGTCGGGAAAATTAATTCAACTTTATTTACTAAAGTCATAAATGATGATATCTTTGTTTGTCAAATTTATGTTGAAGATATTATTGTTTGGTCTACTAATCAAGATTTTTGCGAAGAGTTTGGTGATATGATGTCTAGGGAATTTGAAATATCCATGATTGGAGAATTGAGCTATTTCCTTGGACTTTAAATTAAGCAACTCAAAGATGGAATCTTCGTAAGCCAAACCAAATACGCAAAAGATTTGATCAAGAAGTTTGGCATGGAGGATGCAAAACCCATCAAGACTCCCATGGTAACCAATAGTCATCTTGATTTAAATGAGGGAGGTAAATCGGTAGATTTAAAGCTTTATAGGTCTATGATTGGTAGCTTGCTTTATCTTACTGCATCTAGGCCCGATATCATCTTTAGTGTTTGCATGTGTGCACGTTTTCAAGCAACTCCAAAAAAGTGTCATTTAATGGCTGTTAAAAGAATACTAAGATATTTAAAGTATTCCTCTGGCATTGGCCTATGGTTCCCCAAAGGTGCTATCTCTATGCTCGGAAGCCGCCCCTCAACGACGAGGGTTGCGAGAAACCTGTCCGTCGCCTCTAACCGCCCCAGCTTGGTCAAGACGAGCCCTTGTTTCGCTTTCATTGTGCCCTTGTGACGATGAGGCTGTTGTTTTCTCTGTGTTCTTCTGAGCCAACCTCCTTCGCGGCTTTCGTCGTGCCCTTGTTTCGCTTGGTCAAGATGAGCCAAACGAGGCAACCCAAGCATAGCAAGCTTGCCGCAACTGCACCCTAGGGGCAAAGCAAAAGCACGCACATGCACCAAGCCAGTCAGAAAGTAAGAGGGGAAGCAGCACTACAGACGCGCGAGCAAAAGAAAAAAATACATCAATGACCCCTTGTATAGGGCAATGGCATCAAGCGCAGCACAACAATCGAAGGAAGTCGAGCCAATCCCAACACGACACGTACCTCACTACGGCACGCAAACCAACACAACCCTGCCCACAACCGTCTAAAGCATTTTGGACGAAGGGCACAGTAACAACCCTTAAAAATTCGAAAAGGCGGACGTGAAAACAGTCGCACCCCTTCAAATTTCGAACCACCACACCAATAACTGCGTGGGAACACCCTTCACCTGCCGTATTTATGGTCATAAAACCTAACCGTGCTTCATATATAAAAGATATTGATCCTGTTCAAGACCCCCAAGTACTTCACCAGACCAACAGGGACAGATTGCCTAAACCCTTCAGGATTGAAAAAGATGCGGTTTCGGCCAAGGCAAAGCAAGCCCTTGACCACGAGGGGATCCTGTCATAGGGACGACCCACAATCCCCATCGGCCAGATAAAGAGTCAAGGAAATTAGCACATTCGACATGCACGAAGGAGAAAGGAAGCGAAGGGGGTACAAGAGAGAGGCCACCTCGATGCCTCGGTCAATCGGTCCATCACCTCGACCTTTGCCCAAAGGGGCTCTTCGGACATGACGAAGGGGGAGGTCGAGGCCCCACATGGACAAAGGAACCTGACGTGGTGGACACCGCACACGGAAGTCCACCATGCACTAAAACTACCAACGAAGGAGGGAATAGGGTCTTTATAGAGGCATTATTGTAATTTCTTACCTCTCAGCTTGTAATGCTATAAATAACCCCCCCCCCCCCGCGCGGGTATCAAGAGAAGGGCATCTTTACAGACACATGAATAAAATATCATTTGTTCCTCTGTATTGTTTCCCACACTTCGGGGACCTTATGACTCCTACCCCGTTTGCTGCGGGTAGCAGCCCTGAGGTCCTCCTCTTTCTACTGTTTGGTCTATAGCCACAGTAGCTTTGTTACTCTAATCGAGCTCGAAATATGAAAATATTAATTAGAGTTGAGTATGTATTTCGAGAGAAATTTCAAAGGGAAGGAAATCATGAGGCTAAGAAGAAGAATACACCAATATTCCGTGAGGCCGTCCGTTGGGAGACAGTGCTCGGCAAAGTCATGTTTTTGAAGTTTTCTTATGATTTCCGTGCGTGTGATGGCGAGTGCTGCCCATGTCCAAGTGTGGGTGTCTGATAAACTGCTCCAAATAATACTACCTGTAGTAATAGGAGTCGGCCTAACGCAGAACAACCCACATGCTGCTAGCTTTGAGATGGGTCAGCCTTTGCCTATTTGACAATGAGACATCATCATTAATTTGGTACATCAATTCAGCTTAAAAACCATTAATTTGGTACATCAATTCAGCTTTAAAACCTCGCTGAGTTTTTTTTTTTTTGGTTTTGTTTAGAGAACCTCGCTGAGAATTGAGACGGTGAGTACTATCCTTGTCAATGACCTAACAGGCACCTAACTCTGATGCATGCCAAAGCAACAGCGATACAAACAAATTGGCCTACTGCTCATTTTGAATCACCCTCTTGATTTTTGATTGCTCCCAAGTCATCTTTTTTATTCTTGCGTGTCAAAGATACCTTGAACAGAAACTCCGCATTCGTTTGGTGATACCAGACACTGAACAGAAATTCTGATATACTCCTGTATCTACAATTTGTTAAGGATTTGTTGATAGCAAACCAAGATTAGGCCTAATTTCTTCAAATAAAATTATAAAATGTCGGCACCATCTCTACTCCTGCCCAATTGGCCTACGTGTTGCACTTAACAAATGCAATTCGCTTGCTGCACTGCACAAAATCCCCCAAAAAATGTCAGCAACAGAGCATAATTCGAAAAGGATCTTTGTTTGGTTTTGAAAATGCACCAATTCTTTTGTCAGATTTATCCAGATAGCCTGATTGATGTGAAATGACATGTCCGAAATTTTACGGAAAAAACTGGCTGATCCTCGATCCGCTAGTGAACCTTTTTATGGGTCATGAGAAAAGACAAACTCTTCACAAGACAACCAGATATCATCTCATCTGAGATTGGGATAGGGGTACCACTATCTGTCACGTGGTGACTTCTCTTCTTTTTACAGAACAGTGATGATATCAGAAGTTTTCATGTGCTCCAACTTTGCAACTCCCTATCCAGAGAGGAAACGAGTGCAGAGGCTGCACGTAGATTTCAAGAAAAGGAACAAGTCACAGCTCCAATCTACATTTGCCATGCAATCCTTGTCAGTGTCTACAATCATCTCATAGTTCCCTTGATGTTATCAATTGCTGTCCACTTTGGCGGCAAACATGGCATGCTGCGAGTGGGTTGCTCGTCACCGATAAGGATTAAGTAGCCTGTAAACTTTACTGGAGTAGTACCAGAAAAGAAAAAACAAAGAGGCGGAACTAATCCAGTGCCCAGTGCTTATGATTTGATGGCTTTTGATGACGTGCAATGCTAATATCAAATCGACGTTCAATCAGAGACAGAGTACATGCATGATCCTCCTGTGTCGTTGGCGTCCTTATTGACTTGAGTTCAATCATGCATGTTCCAGAATGATGCCTCGGATAAGCGTCTCCCTCGCTAACAAGAGTGGAAATCACGAACGATTGCTGATATTATTCTGTCCAAAATGAAGGAAAGGTACAACCTAAACCTGTGATTGGGTAATTGCTTCGGCTGTCGACGAAATAAAGCACGAGACTGCTAACTAATACTCAGGTGTCTTTTGGGGTCGAGAGTCCCTGAATTTCTCACCTTTCAATCTTCACCAAGATTCATGTTGCATCTTTATCTCCGACGAGTTAAAGAGTTTTGGTTCACCGATGCTCAAGATATAGAGAGAGGAGGGGGATCTACGGTGACATCATCGAAGCTGGCAGTGGGCATGGAGGTCCATGGGTGGTGGCACGGTGGCAGGGGTAAGGTGGGGTGGCAACTAGGGTTTAGGAGAGGAGAGGGAAAAGATTGGAATTTATATATTTTGAGAGGAGGGAAAGGATTTAGATCATGGCTCAAATTTAGAGTACCCAACAACAAAAAAAAAAGGTACTCGTATTCCAAGACACCTGCAGTAAAGTAAACCAGTGGCGACCGCGTAATCGACGGAATAAAAAAACCGGTACCTATCATTCAGTAATGGTCTGTACTAAATTATTATTAACGCAATGCAGAATTGCTTGACTGCTTCGGCTGATTGCTCGTCGAAGTGACCGATTGGCTACCAAACAATACTCTGCTGAGTGCTGAATTAGTAAAGTTTTATGCTTTAAGCCTTACATTGACTGCTGCTGTCCGAGCCGTACGAGCAAATATGGCAAGAGAAATACCATGCCTCGTTGCCGCAGACGTCAGCTCAAAACTCGATTCAGTATTGTGTCGACCCAGTGGCACGAAAAGCCATGTTCAATCCCTTCCGGTGGAGGAAGGGATCAAGAGGGTTCCCATGGCGGTTTGTCGGTGAGCCCGGATAGTCGCCTGCCTGTCCGGGATTTTTTTTAGTCGTCACTGGCCTCTTTCTTGAGGACATAGCTACGATGACGAACTCCCGAAGCAAATGCCACTACCAGTAAGAAACCGCACACCGTCCAACATTTTTTCGGCTACCTATTTCTCGGTCAACTGAAGAAAAAAAAAGCTTAAATCTCAGCTAATTTTTTCATCTATTGGATCGTGACCCAACCACCCACATCTCTCCCTCAATCTATATATAAATCCACCCCTAACCCTAACTCACTCCTTCCACCCCCACCCCTACCCCCCAGCCGCCGCTGCCTCCTCTCATCGCCTCGTTGGCGCCACCACTGACGCTGGTGAGGCCCGTCAGCCATCACCTCCAACCGCCCTTGCTGCCTCCCACCACGACTACCAGCGTCGTCGTCCTCCTCATCCGTCGCCCCTTTGCCACCCCCTATACCTTCTTCCCTATCTCCGGCGTCTCGTCGCTGCTGGATCTACCACCCCCACCGCCTCCCTCCGTTGAATCCATCGACCACATTAAGGAACCGCTCGCCACCTAGCACCATCCCGTGTGGCCACCGCCGAGCCGCCACCCTCCTCCCTCCAGTGGCGTACGCAGAGCGAAAATAGAGGGGGTGCTGGTGAGACAAAATTATCATAAAGTAAGATAACAAATACACATTTAAATGCTATGTGTAATACAAATTGATACGTAAATTGTACAGAACAAAATTTAAATAAAAAATACATTAAATGTAATATCTTAATTATGGATAGTATGTTTTAAAAGCCTAAAAATATGCACAAGTACTAATCTTAAGGTCAAAATTAACTAACAAAATTAATTAGATTTATAATGCAATGGCAAAGGTTCTCTCGAGACTACCAAGGGTGAAGGGATAATTAGGTGTGCAGGGGAAGATTTGCATGATCTGAGCTTTTGGCCTCTCTGCCCGTGCTGCTAGACATGCATTTGATCTGCTCTCTCTCTGATTTGGGCCTCGAGCACATCATTTATTCGCATTTTAGAGTGCCTCTGCTGGCTTTACTCGGTCAAGTCGAGGCAACCTTGAAAAAGTTTCTGAGGGCAAAGGTGAACCAAAATATGTTTTCTTTCTTCACCTCCTGCAAACGAGTTGTTGGGCAAGAAAGTCATCTTCTCTTTCTTGTTTCTTGTGATCTGAGATCGAGAGTTTGAGGCGACAAAAAGCCATTTCGGGCCTTGTTGTTCCACGGCGCTGGCGGCAGAGCAGCCGCAAGACGCCCTCACAAGCCGGTCTTTGCCTCCGCCTTGCCTCCCTCTAAATCCTGTGGCTCCAGTGAACCCTAACTCGTGCGTGTTCGGTGAAGACGACGCTGCCGCCGTCGGCAGGTGAAGAAGACGACGACCCCTCGAGTATGAATCTTCACGTGCGATTCAAAGGTGGAAAAATTGACTGCGGTTTTTAAAAAATAAATACTACTGTGTCCGAGCAAAAGCCGTTTTTTTTTGTCTACCCACCGAGCGCTGCATGAGCATGGCACCACTCCGGTGGAGCACTTGATTCCCTCGTATGTTGACCCCGACAAGGCTTCCGTGCAGCCCTGGCTGCCGCTGTTGTCCTGCGTTCAGACGACGCGCTGGGTGGAATTTTGCGATTCTTCTTCTTTCGCCGTTTTTTCGCCTCCTCTTCCGCGTTCAAACCCCCTAGTCCCCCTGCCGTTGCCGGTCAAACGGCAGGAGCCTGCAGTGCCGCCCGCACGCGCTACTCCAACACAGCGGTGGTACCAGCGTTATGAGGCTTGCCATCGCACACATTTCAAATTGGACGGCAGCGATACGCCCTGCATCAGCTTGCAGCAGAGGCAGCGAGAAATTCTGAATTTTAGCCTGCTCAGAGTTGAAACGCTCTCTGCTTCTGCTCTGCGCTTCCATTGCCCAACCTCACACCATCAATGAACTGGACAGTTACTATTTCCCAAGCCCAAATTTGATTCGAACCCAACGATACGAAATCACAGAGGAATTAAACAACCAAAGAACTGACTTGTTTCCCCTCTTATTATCCCCAGACAAAAGGATCATTTTTACAGACATATCAAGGAGGAGAGCTATACAGACAAGGAGAACGGAGCAGCAAGCTTAAAATCTCGCCTTGTTCATCTAGGCGCGGCCGCCATCTTTTTGTGGTCGAGCTCGAGGCCGAAGAGAACCCCCGCGTAGGTGTCGATGCCCTCCTTGGCGAAGTAGAGCTCCCTGATCCGCCGGAACGCGTCCCAGGTCAGCAGGCTGTCGGACCCTGCCTGGTGGCACCGCCCCGCCGCGCGCTCCACCTTGAGCGTCGCTGCCACGCGCTCCAACCCGCCGTACAGGTCGTCGCAGTGCCTCATCACGTGCTTCACGTCGTACACGTCCTCCCCGAAGAAGACGCGCACCAGCCCCAGGAACTCCGCCATGGACTTGGGCAGCTTCCGCCCGATGAGGAGCTTGATGAGGTACCCGAAGTCGTAGGCCGAGTGGAAGGTGACCCAGGTGACGGCGCCCGGGGGGCAGCAGACGAGGCCCGAGGACATGAGCAGCGCGGCGAAGACGCGCGCGTCGACTCCCCGGGCGCGGTGGGCTTCCAGGTCGAGGCCGTGGGAGGCGAGGAGGCGGATGGAGTCGGGCGCGTGGCGGTGGACGCGTGGGTCGAACTCGCGGAGGTTGATCTCGAAGGCGAGCGCGGGCGGGGAGTCGGGCGAGGCGGCGAGGGTGAGGCCGACCTGGATGAGGTGGAGCGCGTCGACGTTGGCCTTGAGGAGGGCGTAGCGCTCGGCGGCGGTGAGGATACCGGGGTGCTTGTTGGGGCGGTGGATGACGCCGGGGAACTCCGTGTCCATGGCGACGTAGGGGAAGCGCTCGATCGCGGCGCGGATGAGCGCGAACTCCGACTCCACGTTGTGCGCCCACACCTGCCGGATATCCAGCTTCCTCTTCGCGGCGGCGGCGGCGGGCTCCGACGGCATCATAATTCTTCTTCTTCCTCCTCCTCTTCCGTGCTTAGATTGGATCGGGAATTCGAGCGCTGAGAAACTCGAATTGGAATTCCTTTTTGTTTTAGTTTCTGGGTGAGACTGGTGCTTCTGGGTCGCCAGGACGGCGAGGTTTTATATGGCTTGAGAGGGGGAGGAAGGGGGCAGGAGGGTGCGGCGGGCGCTCTGAGACTGGTGCTTCTGGGTCGCCAGGACGGCGAGGTTTTATAGGGCTCGACCGCTCGAGAGGGGGAGGAAGGGAGCAGGAGGGTGCGGCGGGCGCTTTGAGATTGGTGCGGCGGGGGATGGACGGTGCCCGGGTGGGGTGAGGACCTGGACGCGTTTATGGCGTGCGGGAATAGTTAATGATTGGGGTTCGGTGCAGGCGTGTTAAGATTGACCGGATCAGGAAGGAGGAACCGACCCGACCCGATGCTTGTACCGTGTTGGACGCATGCGCAACTGGTAGTGTTCAATGGAGGTGGACTTGGTCAGCACTTAAAAAAATGGGGCCCTTGGTGCTACTGACTCGAGGAGATGGGCTTCGTGCATTTTGCCTACCTGGGGCTGGGGTGGTCAGCGACTGACCTCAGTTTTCGCACCGAGCAAGAGGGGAGGGGACTCCTGTACCTTTTGTGAGACGTAGAGTGAAAACCACGGTACGGTGGCTCTGTTTGGTACAGCTCCTATTTCTAACATCTCGTTCGGATCCCGTGGAGTTGTGCTAAACACCTCAGATTCTGCTTCTCGCAGAGAGCTATCTAAAAAATGAACTAGCAACGAGAAACAGACTTTCTGTGGATTCTCGTAGGGAGCTAACATTTACCAAGAAAAAAATACCCCTTGAAGTTAGATGAAATTACCCATAAATGCCACTGAGTTACCCCTCTCACATCCCTCCGCGCCCCTCGGCCCTGACCCTACCCCTTCGGTTTCCCCTCGCCTCCTCAATCTTTCTCGCTCCCGTGACAAGCGATCTCGCGTCGGCCCGTGCACGCCTCCGTCCTCTCTCCTCCTCCTTGATCTCCCACCACCCCACGCACCTCGTGATCTCGCCGCCTGTAGCGCCCTCCTCCTCTCGTGTCCCCTCCTTCCCCAGCCACTGCTGCCGTTGCCCCCCTCCCGTAGCACGCGCCCTCACGTCGCCCTCTTGTGTCTCATTCTAGCCCCCTCCCCTAGGTCCTCCTCTTCCTCCCTGTAGAGGTCTAGGCGACAGGGGCCTACGGAAGATTGGGCCACAAAGGCCAGTGTGGTGAGGATGGCCGGGCTAGCGTGATGGGTTCTAGGTCTTGCCGAGACATGCCGGATAGGAAGGTGGCGCTTGTTCATGGATGACGACGGCTCATGGCGGAGGCAGCTAGGCTTCGCCGGTTGGCGTGGCCATGGCGCTGGCCGCCAACGACATCGTGTTCTCTGAGTCTTAGAGATGGGAAGGCGGCGCGGCTCATCGCGGAGGTTTTGCATTTCTATGTTGTGCTTTGAGCACTGTAGTATGTTTGCCTAAGATTGTCATAGATGCACTCGAATTTAGGCATTTGAATTTACATCTTCGGAGCTTCTTCTTTACCTATCTGTGTGAGTGAGGTGTTAAGGGCTAGCTGAGTGTGAGAGCGTGTTACTAAGGACACCTGGATTTGATCGGTATAGTGGCATTACAGAAATAGTATTCTATAGATTAGTAGAGATAGGATGGTGTCAAATTCCTGTTTTTTATTTTCAATCTGCTAATTGAGCATGGCTCAAAGCATCTCTGACCTATGAGAAAGCAGCTCAGGTATGCTCTGTTTTTACTGGTATGACATGAGAAAGTCTCTTTGCAGTAACATTTGTTTGCCCTGGTTTATTTCTAATCTTATGGAGGACACCCATAATTGTGTCATCTGAGCGTCGATCCAACTGCAACCTATAGATTTCGTAGTTGGCTTGATAGAATCATAGTTGACATCGAACTGTTATTTTTGCGCCAACATAAAAACTTTGTTGCGGTGTTCTAACTAAATAGAGTTCTGAATGTAGACTTAGTTAGCAAATAGGATTAATCATTAGTATTCATCCGCTAAAACTATATATGTGTACCAGATTGGTGCCAATATCACACCATGCGGAGATCTGAGCGTTTTCGTCGTGCTCCAAGTGTGTTTTTAAGGATATTATCATTTGGACACTTCCCCAATTAACAGGAGATTGTAACGCATGTTGCTCTATTTTGTAATGCACATTTCCTCAATAAACAGAAAATTGTAACGCATGTTGCTCTATTTTGCACTCACATTTCCTTGTTTTGGGGGCTCCCTGTCTAGTGATCTACGTAGCAAGCATTACAAGACACAATTGAAGTATTTGTACAAGGGGTAGCTTGGTCTATTTGCCTCTAATCCTTTCTCATATGATTTTTGGAGCCAACCTACCAGCCAAACATTTTCAACAGACAGCTTCAGATTCTCAGAGAAGTAGATTATCGAAGAATCAGGAGCAGAATCTGAAAATTAAGAATCTAGAGATGTACCAAAGAGGCCATAAATGTCCATTCATTCCTGAAATTCCAAACAATGGATGGTTTAGTCCCGTATTGCCTAAACAAGTGGTGGGAGAACAGTTTATAATATGAAGTCCTTACCACCCTTTGAAACATGTGACACATGACGTGTGGTGACATGAGAAGGGCTATAGCTAAAGTCACACACACGCACGTACACGCGCGCGTATTTTCGTGTGGCAATCGCGTGACTTGTGACTTGTGACTTGTGACTTGCGAACGTGAACATGTCATGAACCTAATCCACTTTTCTTTTGCTAACAGTGTATTTCCCTTTTCTCCTTTTATAATGGTTGAAGCCATAGATCAGTGTGGTCGAAACACTGTGGTAAAAATAAAGTGCTCGAAACACACTGATCGAAATAATGTGGTCGAAGTCATAGACCAGTGTGGCCGAAATAATATGGTCAAAGCCATGAACTAGTATGGTCGAAACACAGTGATCGAAATAATGCAGTCGGAGTCATAGACTAGTGTGGTCAAAACACTGTGGTTGAAATAAAGTGGTCGAAACACAGTAGTCAAAAGAATATAGTCGATGCCATAGACCAGTGTGGTTAAAAACACAATGGTCAAAATAATGTGGTCGAAACCATAGACCAGTGTAGTCGAAATAAAGTGGTCGAAACTCTGTGTTTGGTCGGGTCCATGGTCGAAATACACTGGTTAAAGTTGTAGACCGGTGCGCAATCAGGATCTGATAAACACTGCTTAATTACCATTAATTGATTTTAAATTAGCAGTTACTAGTGGTTTAATGTGAGCTTTATTATACAGTTATTAGAGAGTAATTGTCTCGACCTTAAAAAGACCTAGAGACGTCCAGACTTGATATGATTTGATACACTTCCAGTTTCTTCTTCGTCCTCTTTGTTCTATTGTGCTGTCGAATCAAGCCGTCCTTTCTCCTCGGCGTGCACCGGAAAGGAGGGTGAGCGGGTATATTCAAACCATTGTCGCATAGTTCACCTGGACGGGCGACAATAAGGTTTCTGGGCAGCTCATCTGTGCGACCGCTCGCCGTGCTGCTTCATCTACGTTCTGCGCTGCTTCGAGTCTATGCTCTTCCTGTTCTTCATCGCGTCCGACTGTAAGTTGGTTGCGCGACCAAACTTTTCAATAATAATCTTATTATTGCGTATGTTTAGAAGTGCAATGAGTTGTCTGTTGTTAGTATTGGTTTTATGTATCTCTAGTTTTATGTGATCTTTGCCTTATAATAAAATTTGGAATTAAATTATTGTTTATATTTCTAAGATTTTTTTTATTAATTAACTCTTATTTATTTATTTTTAAAGTTAACCTCCCGTAAACTTTATTTCTAATTCTGACCCCTTTGGTCACACCACCACCCGTGGCATGTGTTGAGTACATAAGCATTTTTTGAATTACTTTAATCCAGAAATAAGCTAGATAAAACATGAAAAATACTCTAGCTATTTTCACAAATACAAAGCAGGTATGTATGAACACTATAGTCATATTAATTTCTAGAAAGACAGAAACTAGCATATCTATCTCAGCGTTCATCACAACAACAAATAGTAAAGAAAACCAAGTAACATACCCAGATTCGGTAGAAGAAGAAGTAGCGCTAGAATTCTTGATAATGTCGTTGTTCGTCATGATGTAGTGGACGTCGCGTAGTTGTGCGATTGAGGTAGAACGAAAGCAGAGAGTCGTAGTCGATGTAGAACGTGCGAGAGTCGTAGTCGTGCACTTGATGTAGATGTAGCGGTGAAAGATCGTATGAACGCTCCCCAAAACCTTATTCGTCCTCGCTCGTGCAAGTCTTCAGGGACGAGGTTCCGGAGGTTCTGCGCTCCGGTCCATGCGCCGTACACGCCTTCTTTGCCGGATGGAGATCGCCAAAGACGACAATAAGCACCGTGGAATTTTCGAGCGTGGAAGTGGAAAAAAACTCGGACTAGAGCCAGTCCTCTTATATAGCCAAAAGACAGAGAGCCCAAAGGTCGTCAGAAGACCAAAGACCAACAGTCACCATCAAGGACAGTCGTTAGTAGTCCAAAGGCCAACAGTCACCATCAAGGACGCGTTTCGATTTTTGAATAGATAAAGATAATCGTGCGCGCACCCGACACGCCTGCGTACGCGCGCACACGGCTCGGCTCGACGAGGCGAGCAAGCGCGCGCGTGTGTTGTCTCTTTCCAATTTCACAAGAGGGGCTACCACGTTCCACCTTTTAAACTGGTGTCACTCCCCTTAATTCCTCCATATGGGACTAAACATTTTTAGCACATGCACATGGGCCTTTGAGATTTACTAGGAATTAATTAGAATATAATATTTGGGCCTAGCCCATATTAATTCCAACAGCATGACAGAATAACACTGCCACGCCAGTCCGTATCTTGTCTCGCCACTAGTGGTGACGTGACAATGTTATTTAGTCACGCCACTACCAATGGCGTGACAAAAAAACGCTATTTAGCTTACTTATCATATGGCGTGACAGTATCGTTTTATCACGTCACGGGTGGTAGCGTGACTGAAAGGATCAGAATTAGAAATAAAGTTCGTAGAGGTTAACTTTAAAAATAAATAAATAAACAAAAGGTTAATTAATATAAAAAAATTCTATTTCCGACGGTTCACGCGACTGTATCTACCAGATCAAAGCATGGCTACGAATGCTCCGAGGTTTAGTGACAGTGAAGAGTACACTGAATGTGGACATGAGTCGTGTGGTTCATACTACCCAGTTTATGTTAGGTACGATATGGTGGATTACGTTACGTGCCGACGGCCAAAAAAAGGATCCCGCGAGTTGGTACGGAAGTTAATTTTTCACACATTTTACACAGGCATGTAGTGTTTTGTTCATCACTCCAGCTGTTTGGCTACTACTCTTGATGGCACTGAGACGAAGTACTTCGGAGTTTGGAGTGGTCGCAAGCATGGGCCACGATGATAGTACGTACAGGTCACTGGCACACTGCCGGCCGGTGCATGCTCTGATTACGTCTAGTACGAAGATCGAAACCACACGGCGCCAGTAGGAGCACGGCACGACCGACGAGGCGACGACTCGTCAGCCACGACGCGGTCGCCTCCCGTTAGTCCACTACGATTTTTTTTTTCATTTCTGGCCCCTCAATCTTCTTTATTTTGAAAACTAGCTCTCTTTCGTCATAATTCGTATATTTAGTCTCTATACAGTGCACCTATCGCCGATCCCAGGTGCGGCCGGCGACCTACCCCCAGCGGCAAGCACGGCAGGCCACTTTCCTCCGACAAAATTTTGGAATTTTTTTTTAAAAAAAGGTGATTTAAAAAAACCAAAATTTGTTAAAATTAGATAAAAATTCAATAAGCTTATTGAATTTAATTGAAGTTTATTTTATTCATTTAAAATATTTTTCATTTTTGGAATTTTGCAATTAAGCTTTAATTAATCCAATAAAATAGAAATTGTTTATTTTATTTGTACTTTATGGACCTATTAGACCACCGAAATTCCTATGGTGGAGTTAAAGCAGAGTACTTTATGGAGCTTCTACAAAATGCAATTGAAGGGGTTGAGAACGCTCGTTGTTATTATGAAGATGCCATAAAACAGTAGATAGAAATTTTGTGGTTGGTTTCATACTCTTTATGCACTGCACAGTACAATTTGGCATATATATTTGGTTCTTTATGCTCTTATAGTCTGCAATTTAATTGAAGTTCATTTTATTCATTTAAAATGTTTTTCATTTTTCGAAAACACCGAGAAATACCATAAAATTCAAAGTACTAAAAAATACAAGAATTTTCTACAGTAGCTATGTCATGATTTTAGATGAATTTAGGTGGAAGAATTATTTCATTTGGAGTTAGTAAGTGAAAGTTATAGTAGTTTGAAAAATAAGGTTTAGCAATCCGATTTTAATTATTTAGTAAAATTTTGTAGAATAGTGGTGAAGATAAAGATTACATAGATAAATAGAAAATAAAATTATAAGACCATAATAACTTGGTTCATCTCAATTGGAGTTCACATGAATTAGTTATGAATTTTCAAAGTTAAAAGCATTTTCTAGTGTAATAATAATAATTCGGTTTTGGATTAATTTCCAAAAACTATAATTTCTGGAATAGATATAAGTTTGAAACATATTTCAAATTAAAGTTCAGTTAATAAGAAAATTTTCAAAATTGGTTTCACTTTATTTGGAATTACTTTGAATTACTTATGCATTTTTTAAGTTATTATTTTTTCGAACTCATGGGCACTCGTTCAGTAACTGCCCGAACAGACCTTCTTCCTCCGACGCCACTTAGTATCTGTAAGCTATTCGGTGTATTGAGTCATGTTGGTCGTAGTGATGTGAGTGTTGTAGTGATTTGCGTTGTAACCTGCACTGCTTCGTACGATGTTACAAGTTGTTATTACCACTTCAAGATGCTATTACCGATTTATAAGTATGGATATCTGCCTCGTTTGGGTCACGTCCTGCTTTCCAGAAAGTAGTCAAGTCATGCTTTGTAGAGAGTTTTCACATCCTGCTTTCCAGAGAGTGGTCACGTCCTTTTTTCTAGAGAATTGTCGCGTCCTGTTTTGCAGAGAGTGGTCGTGTCCTGCTTTCTAGAGAGTGGTCATGTCCTGCTTTCTAGAGAGTGGTCATGTCCTGCTATCCATACAGTAGTCCCGTTCTGCTCTGCAGACCGCGGTCACGTCCTCCTTTCCACGCAGTGGTCCCTTCGTGCTCCCAACGCTATATATGGATGCTTTGGCTGCCATTCACCTCATTCTTCTCTTCCTCTTCTCCTTTCTTCCAGTGTAAAACGGGATGCCTTCGGTATTATCTAACTTTCAAGTGAGCAGACAATTAGAATCACTACGGCAACATCTGGTTTGCCCTCATTGCAGGGGTCCGGCGAATGTGTTCACCTCGCTACGCCAACGAATCCGTCCCGAGTGTTCATGAAGTGTTCAAATCTTACGGTAACCTGTGCAAAATCACCCCGAATGAATTCCATTGCAAATACCATGTTTTCTTACTTTCATTTGAAGCTGCAATTCTTTTGTAGAACACAATATGTCGATTTTGGCAGTGGGTTGATGAAGCTGTCCCAGTGGTTCGAGATATTGCTATGCAAATTGCTGTCTTGCAAGAAGACTCCCGTGGTGTTGCTGCAATTCGTCCAGTGGCTCGAGCGTCCGATCAACCAATGCAAAATGAAGAGAACAGACTTAAAAGATTAGATGAAAGGATAGAAAGAGTTGAGAAGATGCTTTAGAAATTAGTTAAGAAATTAGTTAAGAAAGAGTTGAGAAGAACGTCAGTTGTAATGCGATTGTACTGTCCACTCTTTATCTATACATCGCAGTCCTTCATGAATGAGAATAAAATTGTTCTACTGAGATAGGCAACGAAGTAGAAGTGTCCAATTACAATAACATCACCACACTCTGTTCGGATTATAAATTACTAACTGAAGTACAAGTTACAACATGGTAGCATTTCTAATCTTACTACTGCTCACGCTGGTGTTCACTGCTCTCGGCCATAGGACCCTGTAGTGGCCTTCCACGTTGTGTTCCTGCCATAGGTCTTCGACAAATCTGTTCCTGCGGGGACGTAAGCCTCTCAGGTGACCGTGGGTTCTGCCCTAGGTCATAGCGGGGCTCCTTACCCGCCGCGTCATCATACTGGGGGGATCACTTGGGGGAGTGGTGTTGAGAACATCTCACTGATCCAAGCAGTAGGATCCGCGTAGGGGCACTAGCTCGGCTGAGCTTGCGGGGTGAACTGCTCGGGGTACGACTGAGCTTGCGGGGTGAATTGCTCGGGGTACGGCTGAGCTTGCGGGGTGAACTATTCGGGGTATGGCTTGTAGCCGGACTGATACCATGGGGCCGTATCGCCCATTTGAAATTGTCCAAGAGTGTGGTCCTCGGTGGGAGAATCTGGGATAACCTCAACGGTTCCGGGTTGCACGTCCGTGCATTCTGGTACGGTCTCTTCCTGTCTCCGTGATGACGACGGCATCAGCATAGATTCCCTGCGTCGCAACTGCGCGGACGATTGGCCGCCAACGTTGCGCCGCTGGGTCGACTTGCTTGGACGGGAAGATGGAAGGGGCGAGGGTACGCGACGATACTCCGTTCGATGCCTCAAGTCGACATCGGTGGGTCTTCCACAGCTCATGCTGCGAACGACGTGCTTAACATTGTCAATAAGAGTCTTCATGACCGCATGAAGGCGTTCAACTGTGTTGTTCGTATCCCGCTCGATTTCCCGGTGGACGTGCTGCACAATGCTCTACAAACGGTCCAGCTGCATGGTTACAGAACAAACAAAATTTTGTTAGTTAACCCTATTTCAGAGGGTATTTTATCTGCTAAGTGCTCAACGTACCAAATAAATCACGGCGTCTTGCGGCGGCGGGTCGGCCAAAAGCCAAGCGTTAGCGTGGCTAGGCTAGCATGTCGGTAGGGGCACTGTCAATCTCGCTCGCGTGTGCCATACGTACCACTCCAAGTACGTGCTGTAAGTCCCTGCATCATAAGGCCATGCCTCTTGGAAAATACAATCAATGGCGGATTGCCATGCATCTATCCACGGCTGCTGCGTCGGAAGCCACTCATCGCTCTTGTGGCCCTTCTTCGTCTGCCTGATGGTGCAACAAAATAAGTAAATTACGGTATTGACATAACATATGAGTAACGGACCTACAATATTAAGCAATGTAACGTTCTTACAAGTGGCTCGCCCATGGCCGCATACGAGGCGGGGATCTCTGGTGCGGTGGAACTACCTTATCACCCGTTGCGGGTTGTAGGGCTCAACCATGTGGGAGAACACCAGATGGCAAGTTGTCCTCCAGTACGATGCATCTTGGTGGCATAGTAAGCTCAAGCCATTGGGCGCCGTGTCCAAGACGAAGGCATCCGTCCAAGGAGCCCATATTATGTCATCCACATGTAGGGCCTCGAATTCGTTGTGGAACTCGGGGTATATGCGACGCACTCTCTCCCTAGCCCACCCAAGTACTGCCACAGTCCATCGGGATCCCATGGTCAGGCCTTCCACGGGATCCTCGTCGTCCATCCCACTGTAGAAATGCTCTGTGCGCGGGTAAGGGTGGATCATGAGCGAAATCTGTTGTCGACCGCGAAGTGCTCCCACGACCATAATCAGAACGGCGTGTGGCAACCCGAAACACAGGCTCTGTTCTCGTCGCGCCTGACCCATCGGTACATAAGCGCAAGATCTGGTGAACCCACCAGATTGCGGCACGTCCTCATCATCCGAGTCCAGGATGGACTCCGCAAGGTGAATGTAACTAGGGTACACCGAGTCCCCTGCGTGCTAGGGAACATGACCCGTCTGAATAGAAACATCAAATATGCAATTAGGTGTCATCGAACAACCTCCTCCATTGCGTCATTTGGGCAATGCATGAATCGTCGTAGCCAGGCGTGTGGAATGCCCTTACATCTCTTGGGGATAGGCTGCTCGAAGCGATGGCCAAGATGCGCCTTCTAGTCCAGCGACCTCGGAGGGGGAACAACTGCAAGGCCTCGCAACAGCAGGCCGGTAATGAAGCTGACGTCCTGCAATGCCACGGTCATCTCCCCCCCCCCCCTCCGGAAGTGGAATGTGTGGGTCTCCGGGTGCCAACGATCAACCAGGGCGGAAAGATGGGAGACGTCAATCAGGAGGTTCCGCCCCATGTTCAGCATGTGGACGAACGCAATTAGCCCAGACTGACGAAGCCTCCCAACATACCAGTCGTCCAACGGCCAGGTCTCCCTCGGTCCCCGTGTCGCTAGGGTTGGCGGCCTATCGCCACCGATCTAAGCGTGACAGTGATGCTGGACATCCCATGCCTCCTCGAGTAGGGGTGGTAGATTACATGTCATTACTGTAGAACAACTCATAATTAGCGAATTCATTTAGGTTGTAGATTACATGCCATTGCTACAAATACATTACATGACAGATTGATAGTAATTATACATGTAATAGTTGTGACTGATATAATGCACGTGCATTATTAAGTACGTACTTAACGCTAAAAATTGCAGTAACAGACAATTGAAATACCGCGGACGAGCGAGCGAACGATTCAAATTTGTTTAGCTAATCTAATCGGAACAAGAGTGAAGCTTATGAAAAATCGTTGGCCGCGCGTTCGCTTATATGGACAGAAAAACGTAGACAGCGAATGATATCGACGAGACGCGACATAAAAGAAGGAAAAAAAAAACAAAAAACGCAAGCAGCCAAAATTGCTTTCGGCGCATGCACATCATCCTGCCGCGCCCGCCACCGGGGATAGGTCCCCTGCCGCGCTCGAGAACGGCGGTAGGTGCACTGTGCAGGGGTTAAATATGTGAATTATGACTGAAGGATGCTAGTTTTGGAAATAAAGAAAATCAGAGGCCCAGAAATGCAAAAATTTCGTCCACTACACTGGCGCCATCGATGCGCACTGCACCTTTCCCCGTCCTCTCTCATCCTCCCGTCGTCGTCCACGCCGGCTCGGCAGGTCGCGCTTGGAAAACTGGAACACGGCAACTCTCGGCGATCCGTCCGCAGGCTGCTTTTCTCAAGTCGCGTGCATGGATGGTATGCCCGTGTCCGTGTGTCAGCGTCAGTCGAACGAGTCCAGCCCAAAATTTTTTTCTTCAGCTTATTTAGCGGGCCGGCAGAGCTGAAGCCGCAGGCCTCCGTAATTGACCGGGTAAAACTCCACACACGGATGGACGGTCAATCGCACACTGCTCCGTCTGCGTTTTCGTTTGGTGAGTCTCCAGTCCCAGTGTCCTACTACTCACTCGCTGTTCCTGCGTGGTTGGTGGACAGACAAGATTGCGACTGAATGGTAATTCTTTATGTATGTACTCCACGGACTACAGAAAAAGATAATCGAGTAATTCGATCCAAATTTTGACTAATTTTTACCGGACAATCGCACCGGTTCCCCTGCCGGCCGGTTGCTACCGAAAACCGGTAGCTGACCAGGGATTGGTCAAGGGCTCAAGGCTCGTTCCAGATCCGGAAAGCGACATCAGCGTACGTCAAGACTCAAAGTGCTAGCTCCTCATGCTCTCTCAGAAACTGAGGTTTGACTTTCAAGACATGCACAGGCTGCTGCAGCTAGCTAGCTAGCTCGTGCAGAATTCTGAATTTAGAAACGGAGAAAGCCCCATGAAATTTCCCAACCAAATTGAAGCCGGGCCACTGAATGCCATCGTGCTAAAACAGTTCCACACGCACAAAGCATTGAAATACTGTCTTAACGGTACAACATACAAGGAGCCTTGTGTTATTCAACCCGAGTGTTCAAACCAAGCCGAACTTGTCCATGACCATGCCATGGATCCAACAAGATACCAACCAGTCCGTATATATGGCAGGCAAGCAGGAGCACTAGCAATGCAAGTTAGGCGAGATACCAACAAGAGTACAAGACTACACTACAACATGCCTTCAGCTTTGTGCTAGTACAGAGTTACTGTCAAGACCAAGGGAAGCACATGTTTGGGTTCGTACTTGCCTCATCCCGATCGAGCTCACAGTAACTAGAAGAAGGTTCCTTCTGGGGGCTGAACCAGCTTGCGGTTCTGCGGCGCGGCCATCTCCTTCTTCAGCTGTGTCAGGATATTCTCCATGGTGTACTCCCTCTGCCAATTGGCCAGCATAGGGAACTTCTTGCCTTCGACCTGAGGTGAAATATATACCTTGAAATCTCAGCATCTCATTAAGGTTTGCTATCAAAACCACTTTTGGATGGTAACAGGTAAAGTGGAAAATGCTAAGCATTTAACTTTGTGAAGCTACTTATGCTCTTAATTTCTGCAGTTTTTTTTTTGGGTAGTCTTATTCAGCTGTTAGGACAAACAATATGTAACCCCCCAACTTTAATAATCACTGCACTGGAATGTCTACTTTTTTCGAAAACTGAAGATCTTCCCTGGCCATCAAATGATTTACTACCATATAACAATGGCAACAATACAATTCAAATATCTTTCTGGCATTTCGATTCACTTCCCTAGCCTCAATAGCCAGCAGCATTTCAGATATACAGAGGAGCTGTATGTTTTGAAGAGGCATAGTGCAGGTCTACTTGTCATTAAGATTTTCAGGTGTAGCTCAACCAACTAAATCAAATTGGGAGTAGTACATATACTTGAAAAATGGGGGAAAAAATTAACACCTCCTCGATCAGATTCCAGAATGTTGCGCTAGAAAGGAAGAAGCGGGATCTAGTAGTATGGGTACCCACACAAATCAGAGCAAGTTTACAGTAGCAATTAATCCAACCGAAGGCAATTTATTTTATGGCACATGCATGTTGTTTTACCCATTGGACATTAGGACATAGGAATAATATATAATGGATGAAACTGCGCCGGTCAGGTAAAGGTGAAAGGAGAGGGGAATGAAGTTACCACCAGTCCGGTGTCAGGGTTGACGCAGGTGATGTTGATCCTGGAGTGGAAGCGAACGGTAGGCGGCTTGTCGGGGTAGTCCTTGTCGCAGAAGAGCTTTAGCTGGTAGATGCGCCCCTCGTGCACAGACTGCGCGCATCCGGTCCGGTGGATGCAGATCAGGCGAGCAACCAATGATACATTAGCACGCACATGCACTTGAGCACATGGATACGATGATCAGAATCAGACGAGATACAGGCCTGAATTCGTAACATGCATCCTGGATGATCAGAATATATCAGATGAGACGGTAGTACTTACGTTGAGTGGTCCTATGATGGTGCCTGTCCAGGAGCGCATGAAGATGTCGTCACCGTCGTCCATGCCGTAGCTGACGGTGCCGTCGCCGATGCCCTTCTCGCCGCGCTCCAGCTCCTCCAGCAGCCGGAAGTTGCGGGGCACTGCAAGCCGTAGGTACGAGTTATTGACTTGAGATGATCATCATATATGAACCGAAATAAGCAGAGATGGTAATTAACGCGCGCGTACCGACGACATTGGTGGACGCGCCGGCCGAGCCGATCGTCATCTGCGCGCGGTGCGGTGCGGTGCGGAGCAGAGAGGGAAGAAGTGAGAAAGCGACTCAACCACGCGCGCGCGAGGAGGCCGTGAGCCACGGAGGAGGAGACAGAGAGGGCGGGCGGGATAAGAAGGGGCGGGTGCGACGCTGGACGGATCCAAGGTCAAAAGCGCAGGCCGGCGTCGTGCGTGCAAACCACGCACCGGCCGCGGCTGCCCAACGTGAAGCGACGCGGATCGGACGGTTGGGAGGTGGGTTATTTGCTCGTTGAGTCTCGGTAGACGTACGTGCTCTTCTGCTCTTGCGAGTCGCCACTGATTTGACTTCTCTCGGTTTTTTCTTTTTTACGAGAGGAAGGGAAGAGGATCAGGATTCAGGAGTGTCATCTATTGCTCGTTACGAAGCAATTTTAGGTTGCAAGTCTATGCTTGACCGAGCCACACTGCACAGCGTTTACTTCTCCTACCTAATCGAGCCAATTCATGCGCCACGATAATTTTCCCCTGCTAATCGTTCCTAACTTTGACATCATTATTAAAAAGTGGAATGAGGGCGTTCATCTCCTGGGTAATGAACATTAGGCTTGATCGGTCTGGCATCTTGGTCATGATCTTCGCTAATGCTTGGAGTGAATTCTGATTTCTCACTAAATATGCAGACAGTATTATCTTCTCGTGAATGCCTTGTAGTCATAGAATCAACTAATAATAAAGATATCTTTTACGGTACACTCGATTTAACACTGGTCATCTATTCTTTTTTATCTAATGATTCAGATTAGTTATGATTTAGTTATACTACACCTGATAGTATGAGTAGTAGAATTTCAACAGGGTAGAATTGTAATTACCTATGTGAGGGATCACATGACACAAGACTCTATAATACCCTCACGAAAAAATTATAAATACAAATAAAAGTATATTATGTCATTAACAAATCAATGACCAGAATTGATTTATACCACCACTATATACTACTGGTAGAATATACTGTAAAATTTCTAAAAATAAAAGAGCGCACCATTAGCAATTCATTACTAGTTACATGGAAAGGGTGTTCCTTCATTGTGATCCAAGGTGTGGGTCACTCTTCCTTCTACACCCCCACCCCCTCTCTCGGCGAAAACAAGGTCTCTCTCTCCTTTCTCCGTCTCCGACCCCTCTCCCTCCCCACCTCCGGCGCCTCGCCGGTTGACAACAAGAGGGGGAGGGTCCCCTCCTTGTAGCCTATAGTTTATTACCTAGTCCGATGTCGTTGTATGGTCATTGCCAGTTGTCGTTCTGAGTGGTCCTTGTCGTCGTCGTCCCAAGTGGTCCTCATTACCGTCATTGGCGGCGGCCTAACCGATGAAGCCATCGGCCATAATGTACAAATAACAAACCTTTAGATCTAGATCTACATTTGGATTCCCTCGTTTCCCCCTGTTGGTTTTTCTTATCGATCCCGTCCCTAGAGGCTACCATCTTCGGCCAATTATGTTGCTTCCACCAACCCAGCCATCCACCTCCTCTGCCTCCGCTTCACCTCTCCCTTCGCCTCCACCACCACAGTCTTTTCCCCCTTTCCCCCTAAAGACCCTGATTTTAGCAAGAACAACCCACCAAATCCTTCTGAGCTTCCCCAAAATCAAGCTATCCCAAGGCTCATCGAGGCGTTGACGACACCGATTTCACACCAACCAACTCATCATCGTCGACCTAATATTCAACCTCCAGCACCCTGTTCTTTTGGACCAATGGAGGCACTTGCGGCCGGTGGTCATCGGGCGGCCTCTCAAGGGCATCGCCACCCACCGTCACACTTGTTAGGTGGTTGCACGGTGGCTCGCTTGGGCGAGCAACGCCTCCCACCTTGCCTCTTCAAAAGGTTGCAATCGTCCTTCATCTTAATCTATGACAGATGGTTCATTAGTACCTTCACCGTCGACGAGGTTCAACGATGGTCTTCGCTGCCAACTAGCACCTTCATGCATGTTCTTAGCAGTAAATACGTGGAAGACATGCATTTTGCATACCTTATACGCATCCTTCGTGGCACTAATGTAACTTTCTCTTTACCCAAGGGCAAATGTGTAACATTGGGATACTTTTGTATAGTTCAAGCTTTTATTACAATCAGGGTAAATTGCAAAAAAAATGAGTGGGCCAGTCTGAGGAGGCCTAAGGTGGAGGAGGCATGACATGAAGGTCACCAACCCTAGGGTATCTGAGAGCTAGGAGACGTGGAGGCAAGAATGGCAAGGAGCCCAAGGCTAAGGAAGACATGGGAGGTCATAATGGGAAGAGTATGTAAGGAGCTAATGTTAGCTCCTTTAACCTCGCTGAATCTACCTATAGGGACCACAAGCCCAACCAACTCCGATGTAGGCTTCGCCAGACAAGTTAGGTAGCTGAGTAATGTAAGGCTCTAAACGTAACCATTTACCAATTACCCTTTTAGAGAGAGAGAAAAAAAGATAGGGACAATTTTGTAAAGTAGGGGACAATTACATAAGGCACCTGGGTACCTAGGCACCCACATCATGAACCGTCCAATACACGTGTATGATCAATGCAAATTTTGGAGTTTGGGTATGAAAATATTTTATACCTCTGATATATTTATGACAAGTGAGTTTTGAACTCAGTTAAAACTAGTTTTGACTAGTTTTGAATTTAGTGCAATTGAAGTGATTATATACCATGAAACTAGCTCAAACTAGTTAATTTGAAGATGGATTTTTTTTTTCTGAGTTTGACGTCTCAAATACACTTTTTAATGGGTATGTGAAGATACCCACGTCAAACTTTACATATTTCAAAGCACATCAACGGGTATTGATTTAGAAATACGTACTCACTTCTCATATACCACTTAAATTGTATGATGATACATCCTTATCAATTTGAGCATACTCCAATAACGACTATAAGATAACCCAAAGTGAGTTCCATGAAAAATTTCATTAAAGCCCACTTTTTATAGCAAATTTTGTGTATATACTTCTTTTATATATGAAAAAGGGTATATAGCAAAAATAAAGGGCTCTAATGAAAAATTTTCAATCAAGTCGCATGGGAGTATCTTATAATTGGTATTTAAGTATAGTGAAAGTGATAAAGAATTATAGTATATTCATTTAAGTGGTATATTGAAAGTGTGAGTATGTACTCTCAAGAGTACTTAAAATGTTTATAAGGCTTTGTTTGAGTGACCCAATCAAGGCCAAGCCTAGTTCTTCTGGGCCTAGATCATGACCATGTTTAGGTCATCCAAATAAGGCCTAAACAGGGACCATTCTAACAGGCAACACATTTTAAGTTCTTATGATGTAAACATACTTGTATTTCTTACACAACTGTAACAACTCTTGTATCTATATATGATTAATCTACACCATTCTGGGCCCACCAAAATTGATGTTGTAGATCTTTATCATTTTTCTCCAATTAATGTGGTAATTTTTAGCACTTGAGAGCGAATGTGGTGCCTTTTTTTCTACCATTTTGATGATATAATAGACTAGGTGTCATTTACTACTCTTGTTCCCTCTTGTTTAGACTTGAGAGTCAGCCATGTCATATGTAGTTTTTTAGGCAAAATTGTCTACATGACATTTTTAGGCAGTCACACATGGGGCTCATCCCTTTGTTCCTCAACGGAGAACACCAAGACAGAACCCCACGGGCAGCTACGCATGACATCGACAGCTCTGATGACCCCCTCCGTTCTCCTGCTCTGGTGAGCTTACCAAAGTTTTATCCGTGTCAAAATGTGTTCCACGTCCCAATCTATCTTTTCCCTTAAATAATTTCTTCTTTCCTGTAGTGGTTCGTCGGAATCGAAGTCGTCTTCCCCGTCATCGTCGTCGATTGCCCCACCGTCAGTGAGCCCCTGCCATCATCATCTTCATCATCGTGTGGTGTTCTACGCCATGCTCACATTGCCCTCGCCAGAACTTTTCCTGAACGACATCGCCACCGTTCGCCTCCGTCTTCGCCTTCGCCTATGGCTACCTTTGCCCATAACCAGCGCCGCCTTTATGTCGTTCATCTTCACCGAGCCTCAACTGTCATTCAGGTGAGCTTTGTTTAGTCCATGTGATTCCATATGTTGTTCCTTAGTCTTCTCTTCCCCATGCTCACCTCCATTCACTTCCTCACCTACAGGATTGTCGAGAACACACCATTTCTTCCTTTGTACCAGTGACCAAGCCGCCGCCTCCCCCCACAACACAGTTTCCTCACCTCCGTCGAAAGCTTGGAAGTGTTCGTGTCATATCATGTTCTAGGAGTAGGCTATCTAGTTGCACTAGTTGATTTGGCCCGTAGAACACTATGTCAGTGCACCATCTCGCCTCTGTCCTCGGCACTGGCGGCCATGGATGGTCTTACTTAGAGCACGCTGCACCATGTGGATGTTGCCAATGGAACCCCCTCGGGTCATAGATGGCCGTGCGCGTGCTACTTTTCGGGGACAATCATTGCTTAGATGTCGCCCTCGTGGCTCAGATCACCACCGCCACTAGCATGACCACGCTGTTGCTGTGGTGCGCCTCAATCCGCAGTGCTGCCGCCATGGCTGGACTCGTCATGGCGACAACATTCCATTTTGCTATTCGTTGGTTGTCGTTGTTGTCTAGCTCGCTGGCGCCGAGCTTGACCGAGATCGGTAATGGCCGCCTCTGTTTTCCTCTCTCTTGCTCTGTGGAGAAGGAGGACGAAGGTATTCTGCACTTATGTGTGGGTCCCCTTGTAATTAGTGACGGGATTAAATTAGAATGTTAATTGATGTTAAGTATTGGTTAGTTGTTAGGCTGACATGTGGGACCGAGAAAGATTATAAATTTTAATTAAAGACTAAGCTTAAGTCTTGAATCAATGACAAATAGGTCTTGTCGATTAAACCAAGCTGCGTACACTTGGTCCACAGGCCGTAGTCGGTGAATAGTGGGCCCATGGCCACGTCATTATTTACGTGGACATAGTCCAGTAGACTTCAGCCCCACCTGTCAGTTGGCCGAGCGGGGGAGAGAATTAGGGAAAAAGAAGAACAAAGGGGCAATTTGGACATTTCATGTTTTCCTCTCTCCTGATCCGTCTGAAAATGATAAAATAATAGCCTTAGTGTCCCAAGCAAAGAGCCACAAAATTACAGTGATTTGCGGTAAAGACACGAAATTTGGATGTCTTACCGTCAATGACACCAAATTATGATGTCTTGTAGCCAATTTTGCATATGTTTTTTTTTCTAATCATTGTTCCTTTCACCGGCAATGATAACAAGTAGTTCACTATCACTACTACAGAAAAGACCTTCACAGACGGTTCAAAAACGTCATCACAGACGGTTTCGTGAGCCGTCTGAGTTTATGGGTCAGTAATGATATGATCATCACAGACGGTTTTCGAACCGTCTGTGAAAAAGCTATCACAGACGATTCTTGTTCTGAACAAGAACCATCTCGTGATAACTACTTATCACAGAGCGGTTCTTGTTCGTAATCGCGTGATAGTCTATTTTCACGAGCGGTTACGAACAAAATCGACTATCGCAGGCGGTTACGAACAAGAACCGCTCAGGATAATAATTATCACGAGCGGTTCTTATTCGAGAGTGCGTGATAATTTTTTCTATTGCAAAAAAATCAAACCAATCAATTGCTAGACAATAGTTTCCATATGCAACCTCTAGCAAGACAACTAAAATCCAATTAAAATTATGATGGCAAACACATTACAGGAAAAGGAAACCAAAAGGTTTCACAATGTCTCCTCCGAATGGGAAAAAAGAATAAAGTTACAAAGTTAAACTAGCTAGAAACCATCTATGCCACCAAGCTCCTGAAGACTCATCGGCTTCTTGGATTGGTCTTGTGAAACAAGATGTTATTGCATGTCGTCGAGTTCGACTCAAGCTCGTCGGCAAGGAGAGACGACTGAAAACCTCCAGCGGCGCTACAACCTTAGGTAACACAAAATTAAGATAATTTTCATTACAACAAACAGCCAACAAATTGTGTATGTTATCGGGATGTACATGTACCTTCTGGCAGTCTACCTCTTGCAGCAGACAAGGAGCTCCTCCGATGGCGCATCCTCCTCATCGTAAATCGGTTTGTGTCTCTCGCTGAACCGCGACGGGGAATCGAGGGTGGTCGCTGGAGCTCGGTGTGGGGAGGAGAGAGGGAGAGACTGATGGAAAACAAGACTGGAGTGGCTATAATATATAAGGACAGCGCCAAAACATTTTGTCTCCCGCGCGTGCGTTCAAAATTTTTCGTACTCCGCGCTGCGAATCACAGACGGTTTCATACAAAAACCGCTCAGGACGACATATCACGAGCGGTTCTAATATCGAACTATGCGTGATGAGGACGGAAGTCACTGAGCGATTCATGTTGAAAACCGTCAGTAAAGTTTCTGAGCGGTTACGAATAAGAACCGCTCGTGATATTTAGTACTATCACGAGCGGTTTTGTTCGTAACCGTCTATGATACTAGTTCACAGACGGTTTTTAACACGAACCGTCTGTGATATTACTTATTCACAGACGGTTTTTAGCGCAGCCAATAACACAGACGGTCACTAAACCAAAACCGTCTATAATTGTATTTAATATAGACGGTTTTAGTCAACCGTCTGTGATGAGACGTCTAATATTAACATTTTTGTAGTAGTGTATGTTCGTGCATGGCTTCTTCTGAAAATGGTGTCTTGCACATGTTTCATCCTGCAGCACGCAGAGGGCAAATTCTAGCTAGTAGCACCAGTATTTTACACTTGTAAGCTCTGCTACTCACTCAGTCACTACTCGATCCATTCATAAACTTTCTTCCTTTTCTCCTGCATTTTGAGAGAGAGAGAGAGAGAGGCGTGAACTCTTTTTCTTAGCATATGATCTGCTGATAGTTTCTGAATGGACCGGAGTACTCCTCCTTTTGACAGTAGATACGGACACGTAAAAAGGCAATAATAAAGACGTGCAACCGTGGACGCATGCATGCATTAAGTGGCGACGCCTGGAGGTAGCCCTCAGCTCAGGCTCAGGCTCAGGCTCGGGCTCGGACTGATGCATGGCCTTTTCCTTTCGCTCACACATGTACACACAGAAAGCAAGCGAAGAAAAAGAAGTGAAAGGCGGGAAGCTGAGGGGAGGACGGTGGATATAAATGTGTGCTTGATGACGAACTGACGTGCGTGCTAAGCCCGATTCCTCCTCTCAACTGCCCCTAATTATTGTGTCTATTTATTCGACCTGCTAGTATTCCATGCATCTACTCTACTGCTACTTGATCTCCAATTAAGTCGGGCACAAGTTTTGCATGATCCATCGATCCATCTCTTCGCTCATAAGTCGTCTCCCCCCTTTTAATTTTCCCCGTCCCCGTCCGGCCTACAGCTAGCTGGAGGTTGATTGGTCACGTACCCATCTTTAACAAAGGGAAAATTAAATTAAAGTGGGCGGCAGAGTCTGCATACAATCGTCCACAGGATACTCAATTAAGAGATGAACAAGCAGTGTCCCTAGCCACACGCTACATCGCAAACGACCTTAAATCGATCGTCTTAATTAATACCCACCTTCAAATTAAGTAAAAGGAAAGCAAGCATCGATCGACCTTCCATCAAGATTCAAGAACCAACTCATGCAGCAAGCTAATTGAGAAAGAACTACATCTTGCATGCTACTACGTACCAAGGATTAGATAGATAGGAGGTGCAAACCAAAGAAAGTAAAGTGAGAGAAAAAAGGGCTACGGAGAAATCGATCGAGTGCAGCAAAATACATGCACGCATACGTTAAAACATGGCGGAGTTGAGAAGCAGCTAGCGCGCGCTGCTCAGCAAGAAGCAAGCGTTTTTAGCTCAGCTCTTGCTGCCCTGCTGCTGCTGCTTCTTGTTGTTGCTGCCGGCGTCGGCGGCGCCGCGGAGGAAGTGCAGCAGCACGGGGCTCTTGCACCGGGGGCACTTGGGCTGCTGCTCCTCCTCCGAGAGCATCACGTACATGAGGCACTGCGGGCACCCCACCACCACCATCGGCTTCGCCACCGCCGCCTCCTCCTCCGCGTCCGACGACACGCACGAGCTCGCCGGCGACTCCACCGTGCTTGCCATCGAGCCCTTGCCCTGCAGGCTCATGCGCGGCCCTGTCGCTTCCGCGCCCTAGATAGCTAGTGCAGCAGGCGCTACTACGCCTACGCTTAATTAGCAGCTTGCGTGGGGTGGATACGTGCGTGCGACTGTGCAGCGGCGAGTGCGCACAGGAAGTGAGAGGAGGCTATGTTTGTCCTGTGGGAGAATGGTGCACCTCGCTAGCCCCTATTATATATAGTGCCGTGCCTTGCCTTGGCAACGGCATGGCGCCAAGGACTTCAATTTTGGGTATCCCTCAGCCCACTGTATTTCCCGGTTAATCAACAATATATTTTTATTTTTATTTTCTTGGCCTCTCTTCTGAAATAAAGTCTGTCATTGTGCAGTAGTTGGAATGGAGCCAAATGAATTAAGAAAATTAAATCTTATTTATTGGGCTGTGCTTTCGTGCTCTTTCAAATAAAATGGGTGCAAATTTAATTCTAGAACAGTTACAGTGGTATCAAAGTAAGGGCCAACCCACACTGGTCCCTTCACACCCTGATTTCTGAAGTCTAAACTGCTTCAAAATTCACAGGAATATATCTAGAGAAAAAAAACGTATAAGCACATCTCTTATCTTACTCATTTTACGACATGTTTGGAGTGCAGAAATTTTGCAGGCAGCTCAAATCCAGCAGGAAACTATAATAAGAAAAATTCTGCAATCTAAACAGGGCCTTACTGGGCAGGAATTTTTTTTTATAAAAAAAATTACAAGTCACATCTGCTGAGGAAAGGAAAAACAACAAAGTAGTATCAACATAGCTGCCACTATTGCTAACTTTTGGAGCAGTTAAATTTCCCCTACAAATGAGTTCCAAAAGTGAATGTTTTTTATTCCAAAAAGGAAAAGAAGTTTTGGATCGCTGCTCACCTGTCGTGTCATTTCCGGTCACTCCTGTAGGAACAAAGACATCTGCAGTCTCTTTCCCCTTCCCCTCTTCCACCCATAGGCATCAGTTGGATGCAACATCTAAAAACTTGATGAAACTAGACCTAGCTTTTCCACCTTTATACTGCAATATCCAACTCCACCAAAACACTTTGATCTGCAGAGTTGTCAATTTGTCACAAGGCATGCGGAATCTTTCTTCAGAAATATGTATGCGCATGAAGCAGCAAAAAAACTCTCCGTGAATTATTCAACATCAAAAGAGCATTAAGTCGCATATTGAAAGTGAAATACTGCAACTACAATCAAGATTTCCCCGCAAGAATTTATGGTGCGTATGAATGTAGAAGGGCAATGCAGCTAAGCAAACTTAAATAACAGGCATAAATGAAGCACTGTTTTATCTTGTGGGCAAGACTTGAATGGGGGAGGCCACTTTTGATTCAATGAAAGATACCGGCCAGCTAAGAGTCGCAGCTCATATCACACACATACGCACAAGGCACACACCAGTCTCAAGAAATTGGGCTCATAAGCACCGCATTAATGCCGTCTTGTGCAGGCATTCAAGTGTCCCGACTAGTAAAAGCTCTCAGCTTGGACAGAGGCGTGCAATTCCAAGTAATATTGAATCGGGCTGTGCTACGTTAAGGCTCATTTGATTGAAGCTGCTGTACTGGAAGATGCCAAACCTTAAATGAGAAAACAGTCATCATCTAGCACTTGATTGGACTTGTACTTGAGTTTCAAGAGGGAATTCCCCCATTGAATCAGCCCAAACTGCAGTAATGTACAAGGCACCAACAAGGCAGCAATCTATGCTCCTATCCACCTTACCTTGTTTAAAATCGTCAAAACAAGGAGAAGGTTCGTTCCGCGACACATTACTACAAGTCCAAATGATCTCACCTTTTAGGAGTACTACTTCACTACAGTTGGTTTGCGTAGTAGGAGTATTCAGCTAAGCCCACGGCATGTCATGGGATGAGGTTACAAAACCTTGTAGGCATACTGTGCTGCCCTACTGCAGTTAGGAGTCCTGTGCTGTGAAATGCTTACTCAATGCCCCATCAAAGCAGTGGTATTCAACCATAGGCCTATAAACCCCGTGCGCCCTACTCCTAACATTTGGATGCTGCAAAATGAGCGCACAGGCTTTATCATGGCTGGTACATTTACCACAGCACAACGCAAAAGGAAAGCCAAAAATTGGCGACGGGTGAATAATGAGCTAAAAAAATATCTGCATTTATCCAAATATATGACCTTGGATTTGAGTTAGGAGTATATAACAAGTTGGACTATAGTGAAGGATAGAGGATAACAAAAAATGAGCTTGTCAATACCTCAAGAATATTTACCTGTACCAGTCATTGATCTGTACAGCAACACACATAACTGAGTAAGCTTCGTCTGTTGCATTGACAGCCTGTGCTTCAGCCCCAGTAGAACTGTTACTGACTGTCTGGAGCTCTTGAAGAAACGCCGCAGAGGCTGCGGCCAGACAGCTCACGCTTACTGCACTATAAGATTCCAAACCCTACTCTTGGATAGTCCACAAACTACTGGTCTGTACTGTGAGGACACAGGGTTTGATCAAAGACACTGTCATTTCAAACAAAAGAGTGTCAGTTATACTCAGGAACACCATTTTCATAAACACGACAAACTAATGATCGTTGGAAAACTTTTGTTTTAGAAAAACAATGTTAGGGAACTTATGGTTAATCAATCCATGATAGAAATATAAACACACTGTGTGTATTTTTAAACACATGCATACAAAATACTTTGTTGGGTCAACTCCGGCATAGCTCAAGGAAAAACAGCGAGGGAGTGCAGAACGATAAAAACTGGCTCTAGATTTTGTCAGTTGTCATTAGGGTCTTGATCCTCCTCCTCATTGCTAAAATCAGAATCACTGCAATAATCAGAATCCCCTGTGCTTAAAGAATCAGAAGCCTCTCCCAAAACTTCTAATGAAATCCAATCAGGTGGAAATATTCTTTGAAGTGCTTCTGTTAGTGCCCCTCCCGTCCTCTCAATCTTGTGAAGCCATCTAGATCAGTGAACAGCGGTGTGCAGATCAACAGTCAAATCATTCTCAAACATCTCCCTACAAACACTCAAGATTCCTGTGTAGGTGCTTCCCTCCATTACAGTTGCCCTTGAGAGAAGTGAGGTTACTAAGCAATGATAAGCAGCATCGTCAGGCTTCAGCCCAGCCAGTTTCATCTCTTCAAAACATATCAACGCTCTGTCTGGAAGGGACGCCCTTGCCCAACCTTTAATCAAAGTAGTATGTCTTAACATTAGGTTTCAGTCCAAAGTCTGCCATTTCTTCAATCAGCTTTTCTGCTCTCTACAAAAAAAAAATCACAAAATAAATTAATGGATATGGTGAAAAGAAGTTGCCCAAGAGAAATTCTTCTCCATTTGCAATTTTCAAATGATAATAAGATGAAGCCAAGTAAGATAAAAGTTCATTGTGCTGAAATAATTCGTAAAGCTAGTTTCATATGGCCTTAAAAATATTTTGCTGAGCTCCACTAAAAAAATGCCAACTCATGTTTATCCCATTGAATTGTACTATCACTGTCAGGCTATCTCCACTGTGCGGTCACAATAAGCTAGAAATTAAATATTTCAATGCAAAATTCTCATACCTGCATGTCTCCTGCTTTGCAGCATGCATTTATGTAGGAGGTATATGTATGGATGTTAGGAGGGACACCATCTTCTTTCATCTGCTTCATCAAGTCCGCTGCCTCCCAAACATCTCCTCTCCGAGCCCACCTGCACAATAGAATAGTGATGAAACAAACAAAAGGAAAATTATCGTAATAGTTTCTTCATATCCCTGAGAAGCTGGCCAAGTAGTTCCATCCACTCCACAAGTCATGAAATGAATGCAAGTGTCTCTGAGTCACTGAGCCAGTAAAAAATTCTGACCTAGCAGGACTGCAGAAGAATAAGGTTAACGTACATTGGCAAAAGAGTTTATCTAGAGCACCTACCCATCAATCAAAACATTATATACAAATGTATTCCTTGGTATCTTCTGAACGCTCATCTCGCGTGTGACTGCTAAAGCACTCCGCGTCCTCCTTGATTTGCTGCAACAGGCCCCGAGCAATGTTTCGTAAATGTAAACATCGAATTTTAGACCACTCTTTAATTTTGGTGAAATATTCAAAAGCATTTCCAATATATCCATTAGCAGCATAACCACTCATAATGATTTTGTATGTATGCTCGTTTGGTGTAATGCCAGCAATCGACATCTTGTCAAGCACAGAGATGGCCCATCCAACCTACAAACAAACAAATAAAGTAAACTAGCAAGGTAGCCCGCGCATTTGCACGGCTAAATTTGTTTCGAAGTTTGTATAAATGCTTGAGAATATATTTACGTATCTTGTAGGCTATTTAGATTTTTAAGATATCCTATACATTAGAAATGACAATAAAAACTTTAAGAAAAATACAACCCGAGGAATATAATTGAAGTATGGGCTTTGATGGAAGAAAATCATTGAGCATAATAAGTTGTTGGGGTTCTCATAAACTAATCACTCTCCATCATGCATAGATCATGTAACTGCACGCTCCTATTCTTACTATATTAGTTACTTTTTTCCAAATTGTGTTTATGCACATGTACATCTATTTAATCTCAAGCAACACGCTGATTATGTGTGCGGCAAATTATCATATTAGCTTACATGGTATTAGAGTACCTTGCTCAAGCATACACCGATGTACCATGGGCGACTTACCTTGAACTTATCTTCCCTCGCACACCGGCTACCCCGTCGAACAGTGTGTCTTCTATCTCTTCTCACCGTCACAGTTTTTTTGCTTCAACCTCCAACAGTAAACCCAAATCTTGATCGATCCCTCTCAGTTGCTACCCCTTCAAATGTAATACTTTACCATATAGTTATCTTCTACTTCTCCCCAATTATTGCTTAATGCTAACCGTTGCAATAACAATACGCATATACATGCAACCGTCATCGATCTCAGCTGGGGACACGTGTCACGCTCTCTTCGGTGACCCCGAGCCTATTCCCTGCGACTGTGTCATCTCTACTCCAAGCTTTTTGCTCCTCTGCCTCTGTACACCCGCGCTTCTATTCGTACAGATGCATACATGGTGTTATACATGCTCGACGTTGGCCAACTCAACGCTGTAGCTTCCTCACTAATTTGCTATTCACAACTTTGCATCTTATTCATTAATGAAGGAGATATATATAGACAAAGATACATGGGCCTCATGGGCTACAAGGGCCACATGGGCCAAGAGAGAGAAAGAGAGAAATGTAGAATATACAATACTCTTAACACCCCCCTTCAAACTCAAGGTGGATCAGGAGGATCTGATGCATTGAGTTTGAGTAGATGAAGTCGACGATGTTCTCTAGTCTGAGCTTTAGTGAAGAAATCTGCAACTTAGAGCTCTGAGGGAATATACTTGAGGGTGATGGTCAACTGCTGACAATGAGATCGCGTGAAGGATGCATCAACACCAATGTGTTTTGTCACCATGCTTGACCGGATCATTGGCAATTTGAATAGCACTTGTATTGTCACAAAAGAGAGGGTAGGATTGTCACAAGGACACCAAGATCACCAAGAGCCATCGGCCAAATGATCTCGATGTTGTAGCGGCAAGTGCTCAAAGCTCGCCTCTGACTAGAGCGTGACACATGATCTGCTTCTTGGACTTCCAGGCAATAAGCGAAGTACCAAGAGAGATACAATAGCTAATGACAGATCGGCGATCAGCAGGATCACTCGCCCAAGTAGAGTCAGAGTAAGCGTGGAGCCGAGCCGACTCGAATCGGCATAGAATGACGCCTAGACGCAGTTCTCTCAAGTATCTCAAGACACGAAGAACATGACTATAGTGAATCGAAAGTGGGAGCACCGACAAACCGGCCGAGCACATGAACAAAGATGAGCAATGTCCGCCCGTTATGTGAGATAGACAAGGCTCCCAACAAGCTGACGATAGCGAGAAGAATCATCTACATACAGAAGAAGCAAAGTACGACCTCGCTGAGAAGTGTGAACAAACAAGGCAGGGTCATGCTCACTCGAAGTGAAACCAGCAGCTCGAATCACAGAACTAAAACGCTCGAACCAAGCACGAGGAGCCTGCTTGAGACCATATAGAGCACGCCTAAGGCGACAAACATAGCCTGTAGGAGCCTCAACACCTGGGGGTTGCTGCATATAGATCTCCTCATGTAGATCACCATGAAGAAAAGCATTCTTGACATCCATCTGAGATATAGTCCATGTGCGTATTGCTGCAACTGCAATAAGAGTACGGACTGTGGTCATATGAGCAATCTGGAGCAAAAGCCTCATCATAATCTCGACCATAAGCTCTTTGAAAACCTCTTGCAACAAGACGAGCCTTGTATCGCTCTCATCGACCCATCCGATTTGTTCTTTATTTTGTACACCCACTTGCAAGTGATAGGAACAGACTCAGCACGGTAGCGGAACAAGATCCCAAGTGCCCGTGCACTCTAATGCTGTGAGCTCCTCTGTCATAGCCAACTGCCACTCAGGTACATTAACAGCCTCCTGATAGGTACTCGGCCCAACTACTGCACCTGCACGAGAAAAACCCCATCTCTCTGGTGCCTGAATAGAAGAACGATCACGTAGGGCATATCGTGATGTAGTAGAATGATCGTCAGAGTCGATGGTACTGGCCGGATGATCAAGAGGAGGAGAGGAGGACAGAGAATCAAATGGAGGAGAGGAGGACTGAGGATCAGAAGGAACTCTCTGTCGGCGACTATAGTGGAAGGGAAGAGTGGAAGTGTTAGAAACTGGTGGAGCTGGTGGAGAAGGTACACGAGAAGGTGAAACTGGTGGAGAAGGTGTATCTGGAGAATGAATGGGAGGTAGACACAAAAAGGAAGTGGAATCTGTGGAAGAAGAAGTGGGATGTGGAGAAGGATGATGAAAGAAAGGACGTCCCTCATCAAAAGTCACATCACGAGAGGTGCGAATGTGACGTGCTGAGGGATCATAGCAACGATAACCCTTATGCTCGGGACTATAACCCGTAAAAACACACTCAATCGACCGAGGACTCACTTTGTGCGCCACGAGGTGCTAGAAGGACATAGCAGACACAACCAAAAACGCGAAGATGAGCATAGCGAAAGGTGTGCTCAGATAGGACCTCACCAGACACTTGCCCCAAGCTTAGAAGAGGGCCGAATAAATAAGATAGATCTTTGTAGAGACCGCTTCTCCCTGCATGAGAGGGACAAAGGAGGAAATGAGAAGAGCGCGAGCAATCTCGATGATGTGATTTGCTTGCGCCAAAGAACACCATTATGAGCATGAGCACCGGGACACGAAAGCTAAGGAAGAGTACTCTCAAGAAAGAAAGCGATTTAAAGGCCGAGGAAAGATACTCTCCTCCAGAGTCAGAACGGAAAACACGAATGGAAGAAGAAAACTGTGTATGAACCATCTTAGCAAAAGACTGATAAATGGAAATCAACTGAGAGCGATGTTTCATAAAATAGATCCAAGTATATCGAGAGTGATCATCAACAAATATGACATAATAACTATGACCACCCTTCGAAACAAAAGGAGATGGACCCCATACATCTGAATGCACCAAATCAAAAGGATCAGAAGACTGAGAGGTACTATCGATATGGAAGTTGTAGTTGTTTTCCCAACTTACAACCAAGACAATGAAAACTAGACTCAACAAAGGTGACATGACCTAAGAAACCTGGTGAACTAAAGTGGAGGCGAGCTCCACAAAGATGACCAAGTCGATGATGCCACTTGTCAAGGAAGACCCAACAGAGACCGAGATGAAGACATAGCAGAAGACACCAAAGCCTTCGACGATCTTGGTGGAAGGAAGATGTAAGGTGTCCAAGACATAGAGGCCGGAGAGCCTCTACGGCGATGGCGTAACCAATCATTCTTCCGCTCGACGATCCTGAATGAAACAAGAAGAATCATCAAATCCAATGAAACGGTTCATATCGCTTAGTTGACCAACGTAAAGAAGATTCATAGATAGCCGAGAACAAAAGACACATCAGAACAGAGAAGCAAGATGTAGAGAGAATGCCCCGATGGGTAATAGAGCAAGGTGTACCATCGCCAGTGTGAACATAGGTAGCATCACCACGGCCTACGAGCAACAAGCCGAGAGTCGGATGTGACATGAAACGAAGCACTGAATCCGTAACCCAAGGATGAGCGGCGCTAGAAGCGTAGGTGCAATCGATGTCATAGCAGACATCGATCCGTAAGTCACAAGCAGATGTGGATGTGTCGCGAAGGATCGCCCAAAGGAGTGCTCGAAGGCCAAGTAGGTGCTCCACGCAGACGGCCAAATGGTCGTCTAGCACGATAGGCAATAAGTCGATCCGATGTAACTTGAAACATTTGTCAACATGATGACCATCCTCTTGCAATGGGAACAAACCAACACTCAGGTGTCGCCTGGTAGATCCGCATCACCGTGAGAGTCTCGTAACAAAGATGTGGCGAGGATCCCGAGACAGTATAAGGAATGAAACGCGCTCCTCTGCAATCAAACTAGAGAGCGCCGCAATCAAAGTCGATGGAGTGGGATAGTTGAGCAACCGAAAACGAACACAGCTCAAACTCCGATCAAGCCCCATCACAAATCGATACATAAGCGTCACGAGCATACTCATCTTTAGCAAAGACAAGATCGACAGTAACAAAGACCTTCGGTGTCATAGACTCTAGAGGACCGGTGATGTGAGTGAAAGCACTGTAATACTCCTCCACTGACTGATCAAGCTGCTGCTGAAGACTATGAATGTTCTTGAGCAATGTGAAGCGAAGAGCACCACTAGACTGAACATATCTCTTCTCAAAGTATGTCCACATTTGCTTAGCTGAAGTATGATACCCAAGATTCATCCGCAGAGAAACATCAACACTCAGCACAATGCCGATCATGACACGATCATCTTCTTTCTGCCAAGTCTTTAATACCTCAACATCAACGGTCTTCGGATCAGGAGGATCATCAGTCAAATGAGAGGCCAAACCATAACCCCTAAGAGTAGTCTTGACTGAGAAAGCCCATGTTCGGTAATTCAACCCATCGAGCTTGATGTCTGTAAACACTAGAGATGAACTGCCCCCAAACATCGAGTCGGACTTAGCCATCTTGACGGACCACAATCAACAATAGCTAGCAGCAGAGTGGTAAGCAGCAGAGCAACATCACCAAGCAATAGCAATATCAAAACTCAAACAAAGGAGATACCACTGTCAGCAGAGGAGAGCAGAGGAGAGGTGGCCAGTTCCACTGTCAGCACGAAGAGCAGAGGAGAGGTGGCCAGTTGCGGACACGGATGACGTCGCCGAGCTGCTCCAGAGCTCACGAATGGCGGCAGCGAGTGATGCTCCAGGCGGCGGCGATGGAGAAGCGAAACCAGATCCAGGCGCTGGATCGAGAAGGCGTAAGGAGGATCCGGCGTGGACGAAGCGCAGATCCGGCGTGAAGACGAGGCGTCGGCGTCGAGCGCGAGATCCGGGCGAAGAGACGAGGCGTCGGGCCGAGAGTAAGGGAAGGCCATGATCCGATCGTCTCTGGCGGCGGCGCCGATCCGGAAAGTCGGAGGCGAGGCGAGGCGAGTAGAGCCGACGGCTGTGAGCCCGAGACTAGGCCGACGCCGGATCTGGCCGGCAGCGACGCGGCACGGCTGGAAGCAGAGGTGGGGAGCTCGGGGATGTCTGCTGCGGGCCTCCTACCGAAGCAAGCAGAAGTTGGCCACAAGTAGAGTGAAACTAGGGGCTAGGGTTAGGGTTGAATAGCTCTGATACCATGTTAGACAAAACTAGGATTTGCTATTCACAACTTTGCATCTTATTCATTAATGAAGGAGATATATATAGACAAAGATACATGGGCCTCATGGGCTACAAGGGCCACATGGGCCAAGAGAGAGAAAGAGAGAAATATATAATATACAATACTCTTAACAACCCCGACAACCTCACATCTTTACTGATGCCAACATGTCCGCTTTAATCATTGTCTAACGATATGCAGAATCTTTTCGACATCGTCGGCGACGATGTGCCCCTCACCAGTGATGGTGCGCTCCTAGCTACCCGATGGCCCCATATCGTCCATAGCTCGTCTTCAATGCAAAGCTTCATCTCCTCTGTCAAGGTTTCCCCATCATCGAGCTTCTTTGGCCACTAACTTTTTCAACAATGTCGACGCTCACCACTTGTCATTGTGACCCTTAGCTCCTTCAACACTAGACTTTCTCTTCAATAGCTCTAGCAAGCAGCATGCCATTATCCTCGTTGAATGGCTAAGATGAGCAGCACGACATTATCCCCATCTCTGTCGTCGCCGCCTCGGCTCTTCACTTCCCCGTGAGTCAATGTCTTTTTGTATGACAGATAGATGTCATTGCACTCTTTCGTAGTCTCCTCCGATACCATTCGTGCTATCCTCATTGTAACTTTTATTTTTTATTCAAAATTCCAGTTATTTTTTCTTTTTATTCCATAGGATGCAACAATAAAAACACATGACCTTCAGAGCAAACGTGGTAGTTTCTTTTGTGTCTCCTCCAACACCATCGTTGTAACTTTTATTTTTATTCAATATTTCAGTTATTTTTATTGGAGTTCGTATACAAATCAAATTGCTAAATTTATTTAATTTATTTCAAATTTTGGTTATTTAGATATTTTACTTTGGAATTCGTATGGAAATCAAATTGCAAATTTCCTTTTATTTTTTATTCCCAACTTCAATTCTTATTTTCTCTTGGAATTCGTATCCGAATACAATTGCTATTTTTTCTTTAATTTTTTATTCCGAAATACAGTCATTTAGGGATTTTACTTTGCAATTCGTATTGAAATCAAATTGTTAATTTTATTTTATTTTTATTCCGAATTTCAGTTTTTTTTTTTGGATTTCGTATACAAATCTAATCGCCAAATATTCTTTAATTTTTATTCCGAATTATAATTTTTGGAATTCGTATCGAAATAAAATTGCTTATTTTATTTTATTTTTTATTCCGAATTTCAGTTTTTTTGTTGGATTTCCTCTACAAATCTAATTGCCAATTATTGTTTACTTTTTATTATGAGTTATAATTATTTAGGGATTTTACTTAGGAATTCGTATGGAATCAAATTGCTGATTTTGTTTTGTTTTTATTCGTAATTTCGGTTTTATCGTACTTGACATGGACTCTTTTACTTATGAATTCGTATGGAAATCAAATTGTTGATTTTATTTTATTTTTATTCCGAATTTCAGTTTTATTGTACTTGACATGGACTCTTTCTTTTTATCTAGACCGTTATAATTTGGACCCACCACGATTGACGGTGTATATCTTTCTCTTTTTCCACTGATTAATGTAGTAATTTCTAGCCTCTGAGAGCGAACATGGTGGATTCTTTTGCCTCTGCTTTAATAAGATAATAGATGCCAATGGTACATGGTTTAAATTTGAAGAAACTAACATGTATTTGAAAAATACCTGGTGCTTTCTAATTAGCCCATGATTAAGAGCATTGTAAGTCACTACAGTGGGAGCGCGGCCACTTCATCGCATCAGATCAACAGTATCTAGAGCTCTTTTGATATCTCCAGCCACTGCAAACTCCTCTATGATAGGCCGAAATGCTCTATTTGATGGTTGCATTCGTTCCTTCTGCATTTTTTTTCCCAAAATGTGAATAGCTCGATCCATATTTCCAATCTTACAAATGCTTCTATCAGCAAATTGTATATGGCATGATCAGGCTAAAGACCTGATTTTAGCATTTCCTCAAATATGCTGAAAGCATTTGCAAAGTCATGTAAATAGATAAATCCACTGATCAGCATAGAGTAGCTTTTGTTATTATGCTTGATGCATGGTTACCAAATCGGCAAGTCGACACTACCTTCCTAGTGACCGACTAGGCGACTAGTCAGCCGACTAGTCGAAAGGTACTGTTCATATAGCAGTGGACACGGGAGCTTACATATACACAAAGAATGAGAGAAAACAGAGAGAGAGCTACGGCCGACAGAGAAAACAGAGAGGGAGCTACGGGCTGCAGCCGACACAGAGAAAACAGAGAGGGAGGCAGGGAGCTTACTTGGGGCAACCGGAGTCTGCAGGCGAGGCGATCGAGTCTGCAGGCGAGGCGACGGGCATGGAGCTACTCTGAGGCGAGGCGATGAGCAAAGGACGGCTCGGGAGCTCAGGATCTGAGGACGAAGGGTGGCGACGGGCTGGGAGCTGAGGACGAGGGTGACGACAGCGGCTGCGATTTTGACTCCTCGCCGATGGCGGCGAAGGCGCGGCTACTGAGCCTGGATCTCGTCAATGGTCACGCGAATCGAGCCTCCTCACTCTCTCTTTCTCTCTGTCACCCTAAGTCTAACAAGTGGGCCCCACGTTTCTCCCACCAAGTCAACCGACTTGCCGCCGCCTAGTCAATAGATCGCCCGACTTGCCCTAGCAAGTCAAGTCGTCAGGCCCAGTCGGTTCTTCTCCACCAACTTATCGACTAGTCGACGACTTAATAACCATGGCTTGATGCCAAATGACTCCATTTCTTTGCTAATAGCTAAGGCTTTGGCAACCTTGCCAATTTGTTTAAAAATATATATCAAAGTGGCACCAGTGATTGCCGTTCATTCAGACAACGTCACAGATAAAAATATAGGAAGTCCACAATGCAAAAAAAAAATGCTTAAATACACGTCATGGCTTTCAAGAAAATTTACATTTTTGGTCTGGGCTGCAGGACTAAAATATTGTTTTGTTTTTACTATGTGTTTGATTTTTCCTCCTTGTAAATATGATATGTGGACATGCTAAGGAGTACTAAAGGGAGACACATTATGAAGCAGATAATAGCTTCATCAACTGAAATGGTCCAAGTCAAGACAATTACTCGGACCATATCGTTTCCACACTAAGTAAACCATAGTTGCACTTTAAGTATCTTATATTATCAATCTTCCTTCTGTTAAAGTTGGCAAACACTAGTATAAAGAAGAACAAAGGGGAAAGGGAAAGCAAAGGACGAAACCCTAAATCAGCTAGTTTCAAACATTTGAAAGAACAAAAAAAGAAGGGGAAAAAGGCTATACAGCAAGATAGTCAGGCGGTGATACAGAAAAGAACAAAATTAGAAAGGTGGACGATTAGATACTTCCGCAGGATGCAACAGGCAGAACTCTACCTTGACATACAAATTAATAAGGCACCCATAAGAAATTATTGATGGTTTAAAGCCACACTCCTGCAAAATCAGGAAAAAAAACTTCATATCAAAAAGGCAAATGCAACACAGTACCAAACTAAAAGCACCTAAATGTGTCATAAGTTCGGAAAGGTGAACACATAGATGTAAGAATGCCAGCTCAATTAGCCATAAGATGCCATTTCCCACTATACCTTCAGCCTTTTGAACACAACTAGACATTTATTTTCATCTTGAATGATAGTATATCCATGCATCATACTATGATATACATCTATAGGAGCATCTATTCCATCCTCTTCCATTTCGTGGACCAGCTCTTCAGCTCGATCCATATTGCCTGATTGTCTGCAGAAAGTACATATACTTGAGTGCAAAATCAATCTCTTAAGAACAAAACAACTGACACGATTATATTGCCACATAGATAACACCATAATAATTTCCCACATGATCGTATTACTTTTCCTCGGTGTTAAGGGGTTTATGAATATGGCAAATACTAACCAGTGAGTATGTATAATGTTGCTATACATGATTCCGTTGAGATTGCCGATCTTGGTCTTAGCCTCTTTGAACAAGTTGTCTGCAGATCTTCGAAAACAATATAAAAGATATTAGCAAGAAGCCAAGGGTCCTGGGCTGAGAAAGACTAGACATGTAAAGGCCAAGTGACCTGGTGCACAAAGCAATGTTTGAGTATATAAAAGGGCCGTTATAGCTGTATCAGAAATTCTGAATAAAGCACGTAGGGGTAGCACATAGAGCAGGGTTCAGTTGAGAAGGGGGAAAATACTCACTGAGCAGCATTAATTTTGGCAAATCCTGCAATGAAGATACTGTAAGTAACAATTGTCAGCTCAAGCCCCTCAGCTTTCATTTCCTCAATGCATGACAGTGCCCCACGCATATCTCTAGAAACTGCGTAAGCGTGAACAAGGCTGCATGAAATGAATTAAAGTTAATGCAGGGGACAAGCCAGCAATGTAAGCAATCATAGCTTTAATAGTGCTAGTTTACCAAACATTCACATGCATATGCTTATGATATCGCATATTGTAAAAGTATACAAGAAATGGGACTAGAACACAAAGGCTTTTCACCAGATATGTCCATCATAGTGAATAATGAAGATAATAAAAGGATTATGACTGGAACACACTATATCTGCGAGGCTTTTTGCCAGATATGACCACAAGAACCATTTGTCTTTGTATGTCTGTTGGTGAGTCCGTATTAGAGTCTAATAAAGAGTTATATTAGAGTCGGATTGGAACTCTTGGCACCATAAATAAAGGGTGTGGGGGTCCTGTGGGGCAGCACACAATTATTCCCCTAATTTCTACAATCTCAATATCTTTATCGGTGAACTTTCTCATTTCAAGCTGGCAAACCAGCATTCAAGTGACTATCTGTTCTGTTTCTGGGTAGGTTCTTTACTGGTAATCATGCATAAACATTTTATCATGCTAGTAAGCATGTTGAAACATTTTTCATGAGCAAAAAAATTGTAATTTGTCTATTTCAGACAGTTATTTACACAAGTCCTCTGGCTTAGCATTTTTTCCTACATCAGTTTGTCTATCATGGGAAAGAAATGACAACAAAAGATTGTCAAATAACAGCGAAAATGCACCTACCTTGTAAAGACAAATGCATTGGGTTCTCTTGCTCTCATGTTCTCAAACATTGCACGAGTATGATGCTTATCACCTCGCTTGGCATAATACACAACCATCAGACCAACTTCTCTCATTGATGGCTGAATCATCAAGACCAAAATAAAGACTATAAGTGAATGAGATCAAAAGAGAAATCATAATACTATGATACAATTCTTTCTTCTATGCAAAAAGATCCAGTAAGCATCAATTCAACCAACATACTCTGTCCTTTTGGAGCCCTGCATGTCAAGTAAAGTAGCTGTGTGACTTTCCTACGAGGTTGTGACTTGTGACTAGTGAATGCATAACTATCATTTTGCATATTTTTTAACATTAAATGATTGATACTTTTGAGTTCAAACATAGTTGTTCGCAACTTTGCATAAAATAAAATTACAGGCTCACTAACTCATAATCTATAATGTCATAGAATAGCTATTCTCGCACAAGGTTACAACTTATAGTATATACTCAAAATGTAAAATGTATTGACTACAAGAATTTATATCCACTATAATAGAGAGAGATGTAACATCTGTTGTTCATGTAAATGAAGAATACCTAGTGGAAAAGCTAATTTTTCTAACAGGCAACTAGGCAAAGATTTCACAACTTGAATTTTGATTGGAAAAAGGGAGGTTACATGAGTTAGTCACAGATGAAGGTTTAGTTCCGGCTTGCTAGTAGGTGCAGCTCTTTTTTTTCCTCCCTTTTTGAGAACTAGTAGCCGGTAGGTTGTGATATGCTAGCCCGGTTTGAATTGAGCCCATGTGTGGCCCATGAGTATGTGTGCATGAGCGCTGAGTTTAGTACCACCTTGCTAATTTAGAGAGATGAGCACCAACATATAAACCTTGGGTGTCCAATGGTAGCAACCATGGATTAACCATTTTGCATGAGTTGATTAAGAGAAATACAAATGTGTTGCTATGTGTGTGTGGTTTATTCCTAGTGGGAGTGGGCCTGAGCCGATTTGGACCCTGGGGCATTACATAGATGCAGCAGCTGTCAGCTAAGCTAACAGTTGAAGATGACATCAAACACACTCTTCATGATTGGGTTTGATACCATATAAATTCAAACTTACTACATAACTATCACGGACCTATTTAATGGCATCCTAGACTAAGATGATTATAAGGGCTGTGCAGCAACTGTATGAAGCTAAAAGGAATTCATATGAGCTAAGATCTTCGCAATGGTTGCAGTCGCAGATTGCCTAGTTGGCACCCTAAAGGAATTCTTCGATATATCACACGTACACGATATAATTGTGCAATTGATATCCTAAAGGAATTACTGAGCACTGGAACTAGCATATACTCCATTAAGTTAGAGGTGATCCGAGAAGCCACCTTGGGGGTCCTCTCGAACGCAGAGACGACGTCCTGCCAGTCCTCGGGCCGTGACTCCACCACCCTCCGGAACTCGCGGCACGCCTGGGGCATTACATAGATGCAGCAGCTGTCAGCTAAGCTAACAGTTGAAGATGACATCAAACACACTCTTCATGATTGGGTTTGATACCATATAAATTCAAACTTACTACATAACTATCACGGACCTATTTAATGGCATCCTAGACTAAGATGATTATAAGGGCTGTGCAGCAACTGTATGAAGCTAAAAGGAATTCATATGAGCTAAGATCTTCGCAATGGTTGCAGTCGCAGATTGCCTAGTTGGCACCCTAAAGGAATTCTTCGATATATCACACGTACACGATATAATTGTGCAATTGATATCCTAAAGGAATTACTGAGCACTGGAACTAGCAGATATACTCCATTAAGTTAGAGGTGATCCGAGAAGCCACCTTGGGGGTCCTCTCGAACGCAGAGACGACGTCCTGCCAGTCCTCGGGCCGTGACTCCACCACCCTCCGGAACTCGCGGCACGCCTCCTCCCTGCCCTGGTGCCACAGTGACCGCGCCTCCCGCTTTCGCCCGTGGTCCACCCACCTCGCCCGCTGCTCCGCTCTCGCCTTCCCTTTCCTCCCGTCGTCAAGCCTCACCATGAGCGATTTCCCCCGGAAGTCGACCCCGTACACCTCAACCGCACGCTCGGACGCGGCCTCGGCGTCGTCGCTCCCGTAGTAGAGGAAGCACAAGCCGACGTTGCGCTCCGGGTCGTAGTGGCCGCGCACGAGCTCGACCTTCTCGAGCGGCCCGAACTGGCGGAAGAACTCGGCGATCTTCGCCTTCCTCGCCCACAGCGAGAGGTTTCCAACGAATACCTTCCCCTTCTGCCGGAAATCCTGCTGCCGCGGTGGCGCCTACTCTGGCTCCTGCTCCGGCGGCGGCGGAGGACGAGGAGGCAGAGGCTCCTTTGGTGTTTCGGGGGGAGGAGGAGGCCGAGGCGGGGATAGCTTGCTGGATAGCCGAGGGGGTTTGGGGGAGGGGATGGGTTCGGGAGTAGCCGGGAAAAATAGCTCGAGGTTCGCTAGTCGAGTGGGCTTGAGCTTGTAAATTTCGAATCGAGCCGAATCGGGCTCTCTAACCAGTTCGCAAAGGAAACGAGCCAAGTCCGAGCCGGCACGCGAGCTCATTTGGCTCATCCCACGAAATTCAGTGATTCCTTGTCCATGCTCCACCCTCCCAAATTAATCCCCACCTACCGACCACCTCCCACCCTATTCCCAAATCCATTCCCCAATTCCCCTTTTCCCCACCGATCCATCCTGAATCGGGGTCCAGATCCGGAGATCCCCTTCGGCCCTTCCCCTCCAACGCCGCCCGTCGGGACGCCCTTCCTCTTCCACCTCCCCCCCCCCTCCATCCCATCGCGTCCTCTTCCCCGTCCGCCGCTTCGAGCACCGCCTCCGCCTCTCGCGCTCCCCTTTCCCCTCTATCTCCCTCGTCTCCGACCGCCTCCTCGCCGACCTCCCCGACGAGTCGACGACATGCAGCCTCTCCACTCCTCCGCGCTCCGCTCCCTCCCCGCGCGCCGCAGCCTGGTCCTCTTCAACCACCGCCTCAGGGTCCACTCCCTACTAACAGTAAGGCGGCCAAGGGGTCGTGCCCATCGACCTCATCGACCCGGCGTAGGTGGAGACACAGAGTCCGCGAGGGAGGCGGCGCGCTGTGTGGTGTGGAGCTGCGGGTGGAGGCCGAGACCTAGAGCTACGGGTGGAGGTCGGGACGTGCCGCGCCGTGTGGGTTGGCCACGCGGCGATGGCCGATGGTGCAGGCCGAGGCGGTTGAGAACATGGTGGCCTTCACTTGCTCCGTGGCCGGCCGACGCCGACGCCGACATTGAAGACGCGACGACAAGCGGAGGACGCGATGGAGGAGCAAGGGAGGCTCTCCTAGCTGTGACCCTGTGAATCTGTGATGCTTCATTGTCTAATTTTATGCCTTTGCTTGTGCAATTTTGATCGGTGATTGTATCGCGATGAATTGTGTTTTCCTTGTATGAGTAAGAACCACGAGGAACACATAGAGCTTGGCTCATGAGCCTGTTCGAGCCAGCTTGAGCCTAGTTCCGAGCCGAGCCAAGCCTCTCTCTTAGCTCATTTTCGAAACAAGTCAAGCCGAGCTCATTGTTCATCCGAGCCCGAACGAGCCTGGCTCGAGCCAGCTCAGCTCGGCTCATTTCCACCCCTGTTTGGGAGGGAGGAGGTGAGTGTGGCGACCCGGCCAGGGGCTTCACCCGAGAGGTACTCCAAGACCTCCCTGGGAGTCCATCTCAGCCTCCCAAGAGGTCCCGCCGGACCTCCTAGAGGTCCAGGGAACTGACCCAAGGAGGTCTTGAGGCTCAGGATCTCCCCAAGAGCCACGACCAGACCTGGGGAAGGTCCAGAGACCGACCCGAGGAGGTCGTGGAACTTGGAGAAGTCCTGATCCTTTCTGTGATCCGAACCAGTCCCAAGGATCAATGATAGGTTCACACAGCATACATGAGTGATAACATACATCCACGAGAGACTTTATTAACAGCCAAAGAGTTGATTACAAAGTTTACTTACAAACCGACAAGAGCAAAATACACAGCAGAAACAAAAGTCAAGTCCATCCAATACACCACAGGTAATTGGCTGGAGGGCGCGGCCTAGTTAATCTGGTCCTCATCATCATCAAAGAAGTCTTCTCCTGCTCAATTCATCAATCAAGCAAGAATGAGCACAACCACCGTGCTCGCAAGTTACACCCGTCAAATAACAGAATGACATGTATAAATGGATATCTCAAGAGAAGGCATAATATGATTAATTTGCGTAAAGCCAAGTTTCTTTCAATTACATATACTAAGTTTCAAGGCAGTTATACAATAACTAAAATTCATTTTTTTCAAACTCAGTTTTTCAGTTGGATAACATTCATCATCAAATGGTGAAGGATACCCTCCTGTCACAAGGCTCCCCCCGCCCAAACCATGGGATAGAAATCCCAACAACAGTTTTTCCAAAATCAATATCTAACTTTGAGTGGCTTTTGCTAGCATGTCCATAATCATGGACACGGCTATTCGAATAGTTTTCACTCTACAGAGGTTGTACACTTTACCCACATGATATGATTCCTCTAGTTTGTTTGGCATTCGTCAATGCCACCTCTCACTGCCAAAGGTAAGAGGTCTAGAGTTCATGACAAGGCCTTTACAATGCATTGTTCCACCGCAGCCCCTCCTCGCTAAGGATCCGCTTCCTTTGGATAGAAACCCGCCGGAAAAGCCCCCTCTTGCGCTAGTGGGAACATAAGTTATAAAAGACCATAGGCCATGAAAGACCTCCCACACATCAAAGTGGAACAACCGCGGTGAAACTTTGCAAATTATTCAGCTAGGTCCCACGCACCATTCTGGAGACATGTGGTTGTACTGTGAGGCAAAACCCATTATAGGAATAGCAAGTTGCGGCTCAAAGACCGGTCCTCAAATGACTAAGGCGGCATCCACAGAACCCTGGGATTTGACCATAGAAATGGATCGATCCCGTGCATTGACGTGCACCAACCAAGCAACCAATTCGCCCCAGTCCAAACCAATTTTCCTTTCATTTGCCTTTCAAAAACATTTAGAAGCTTCCATGACAACTCAATGCCATGGTTCAAAACCTTTAAACAGCAGTTGGTCGTGTTGGTAAAATTTTCCCAAATCAAATACTTTTGGTCTAAGCGAGACTAAGCATAAGTTTATCAAATGATTTCGGTTCATACTAATGTACCAACCAGTTTTTCCTATGGTGACAAAATGTTCGGTTCAAGGTCAACGGTGGCCATACAAAGGATTTAGGTATACCTATGAATTTAAAGACAGGTATTGAAATAACTTAGTAAAGTAAGCATGCATTAGCACTTAAAATGGAACATATATAGGGTGAAATAATGGGTGCAATATGATCAAGAGTGTAACTTACCTTGCTCAAAGGTTTGAGTGTCTTCTTCTTCCTCAAGGAACTCTTGTTCTTCATTGCCTTCGCAATCTACGTGGTGGGAAACAAAACAACTCAAGTAGAGCTCAAGTAAGATCCAAAGAAACTGCAATTAACTCCAAAATAAAACCAACAGAGAGGCTAAGTGATTAGGAGGAGGTCCAAGCAGCTTGCTGGAGGAGGTCTGAAGCTTGCTGGAGGAGGTTCAGAGAGCTTTGGAGGAGGTCTGAAGCTTGCTGGAGGAACCTGGGAGTGAAAATGAGCAAAAGGGTAATGAGGAAGGGCTGCCCAAGCTTTTATAGCCAGGGCCACCCAGATTTCCAAGGGCTCTCGGGCTCTAAAGTAAGTGAAGGAAATGATGGGAGTTGGTAAAAGATATGACAAAAGGTAGCTCAGTGCTACCAAAATGTGGTAGCATTTAATGCGACACAACAGGAATTAAATGCTTTGAAGACTTCCAAGTGCAAAGGACATGGTCAAAGGATAAAGAAAGAGGTCGTGACTGACCAATAGGGCCAGTCAAAGCTCAAAGGGAGGTCTTAACGGTCAGATCAAAGCAAGGGGTTAAGATCTCTAAAGGGGATGTCTTAACGGTCAGATCAAATCAAGGGGAGGTCTGTACGGTTAAGATCTCCAAAGGGGAGGTCCTACGCTGCCGTGAGAGAAGGCGCGGTGGAGCAGGGCCGTTAGATTTCGATCGGACGGGTCAAGGCAATTGGGTCGTTCGGATCGAGCGAACGCTCCAACAGATCGGGGTCGTCCAATATGGATCGGACGGTTCTAAAGGAGTGGGACGTTCGGACCATCCGAACGTGCCCCCAAGATCAGGCCGCCCAATAAGCATCGAACGACCCTGATGTGATAAAGATCAAAAGCAAGTGGTAGGCATGCACGGGCGCGAGGGAGGTCCAGGTGAACCTAGGGGTGGTCCCAATGAACAAGGGGGAGGTCCTAGAGGACATGAGGAGGTCCAAATAGACAAGGAGGAGATCCTAAAGGACACAGGGAGGTCCTGAAGGACACGGGGAGGTCCAAATAGACAAGGAGGAGATCCTAAAGGACACAGGGAGGTCCTGAAGGACACGGGGAGGTCTAAATAGACAAGGAGGAGATCCTAAAGGACACAGTGAGGTCCTGAAGGACACGGGGAGGTCCAAATAGACAAGGAGGAGATCCTAAAGGACACAGAGAGGTCCTGATGGACACGGGGAGATCCAAATAGACAAGGAGGAGGTCCGACAGAATAGAGAGTGAGCTCAAATGAATATGAGTAAGGTTTACACCTGGGGAGGTCTAAGCCAGAGAAGAACCAGAGAGGGAGGTCTGGGCTTAAGGAGGTCTGGACCAACGAGGAACAAACCAAGCAAAGAAAGGGAGAGATCACCAAAGCTCCAACAAACCCAACAAACCATTCAAGAGTTTTAGTTGAAGTTTGAGTTAGTCAATTGAAATCCATTCTGAATTTTCAAGTTAAGCTTTGGAATTCTCATCAGAACAAAATGGTTCTTTTTATTATTATTTTGGAAAATTCAAAAAGGCTCTGAAACTCAGGGTGTTACAAACCTACCCCCCTTAAGGGAATCTCGACCCGAGATTCAAGCTTGGTCAGCAAAGAGGTAGGGATAGTTAGTCTTGAGATCTTCTTCTTTCTCCTATGTGGCTTCACTTTTTGGATGATGGCTCCACTGAATTTTGTATGATCGGATGGTCCTGCTCCTAGTAACACGCTCTGCAATGTCGATGATTTTGATTGGCTGCTCCACATACGTGAGGTCCTCTTGAAGATCAATGCTCTCCAAGAGGGTATGATCCTCTAGCACTCGAAGACACTTCCTTAGCTGTGAAACATGGAAGACATTGTGGACAGTTGACAAAGATTCTGGTAGTTCTAGTTGATAAGCCACTTCACCCATCCTGTCCATAATCTTATAGGGTCTGACAAATCTTGGTGCTAGCTTCCCTTTAGTCCGAAGTTTTCTACTCCCCGAAGTGGCGTCACTTTGAGGTAGACGAAGTCTCCAACTTCAAAAGATAAGTCCCTATGACGGTTGTCTGCATAACTCTTTTGTCGGGACTGGGCCACTCTCAATCATTCTTTTATTATCTTTACCTTGTCTTCTGCATCCTTGATCAATTCAGGGCCATAAAGTTGATGCTCTCCAACTTGATCCCAGAGAAGGGGTGTAATACAAGGTCTACCATATAGAGCTTCAAAAGGGGACATCTGCAAGCTAGCTTGATAACTATTATTATAAGAGAACTCAGCATAAGGCAAATTCTTTTCCCAGCTCTCCCCAAAATCTAGAGCACAAGCCCTGAGCATGTCTTCAAGGACTTGGTTTACCCTCTCTGTCTACCCATCCGTTTGAGGGTGATAAGCTGTGCTAAAATTGAGTTTAGTACCTAAAGCTTCATGCAAGCTTTGCCAGAATCTTGAGGTGAATTGAGACCCTCTGTCTGACACTATTCTCTTGGGTACTCCATGCAAGCAGACAATCCTTGCCATGTATAATTACCTTGTCAATCACGCTTCAGAGGTGGTCTTGACTGGTATGAAGTGTGCCACCTTTGTCAGGCAGTCTATTACCATCCATATGGAGTCATATCCTGATTGGGTCCTAGGCAGTCCAGTAATGAAGTCCATACCCACTTGCTCCCACTTCTATTCGGGAATTGGCAATGGTTGCAATAAACCGGCTGGTCTTTGGTGCTCAGCTTTAAATCTTTGACATACATCACATTGAGCAACATATCTAGCAATCTCTTGCTTCATATTGACCCACCAATACCTTTCCTTGAGGTCTTGATACATTTTGGTGTTGCCTGGATGAATGGAATAGGGTGATCCGTGAGCTTCCTCCAAGATAAGTTGCTTGACTTCTTGGTGATTTGGCACACAAATACGGCTGCCAAACCACACTACCCCTTGTCCATCTTCGGAGAAACCTGGGGCATTACCTCTTCTCATATTCTTCTTGATCTCTTGGATGCCTTCATCTTCTTCTTGATGCTCTTTGATCTGGTCCAGAATATTTGGGTGCACCTCCAAGGTGTTTACACAACCTTGGTCCGAAGCTCAAGGGAGAAGGTCCAAGAGCTACTGGAGGAGGTCCGAATCTCAAGGGAGGAGGTCCAAGAGCTGCTGGAGGAGGCAAGAGTGTAGAAATGAGCAAAAGGGTAGAGAAGAAGGGCTGCCCAAACCTATATAGCTGGAGCCATTGAGATTTCCCAAGGTACACATGTTCAAGAGTTGGTGAAAAGGACAATAGGAGCAAGCAAAAGATGGGACAAAAGAATAGCACGGATGCTGCAAAAAGGTAGAAGCATTTAATGTGATACAACAGGCATTAAATGTGGGGAGACTCCCATACGCAAAAGACACGGTCAAAAGATAGAGAAAAAGAAGTGTGACTGCCAAATGGGGCCAGTCAAAGCTCAAGGGGAGGTCCTGCGGAGACCTAGAGGAGATCACGCAGAGGTAAGGGGAGGTCCTGACAGTCAGATCCTCAAAGGGGAGGTCTGGACGGTTAAGATCTTCCAAAGGGGAGGTCTTAACGGCCAGATCTAATAAGGGGGAGGTCTGGACGGTTATGATCTCCTTAACGGCCAGATCTAACATGGGGGAGGTCTGGACGGTTAAGATCTCCAAAGGGGAGGTCTTAACGGCCAGATCTAATATGGGAGAGTGCAGGCGGTTAAGATCTCCAAAGGGAGGTCTTAACGGCGAGATCTAACAAGAAGTGCAGGACGGTTAAGATCTCCAAATGGGAGGTCTTAACGGCCACGGTGAGGTCCAAATGGACAAGGAGGAGGTCCTAAAGGACACAGGGAGGTCCTGAAGGATACGGGGAGGTCTAAATAGACAAGGAGGAGGTCCTAACAGAACAGAGAGTGAGTTCAAATGAACATGAGTGAGGTTTAGACCTGAGAAGGTAGGTCTGGACCGGAGAAGGGCAAAACCAGCACAGTAGGGGAGGGATCACCAAAGCTCCAGCCAACCCAACTGCCAAAAGAGAGTCTTTAGTTGAAGTCTGGTTTAGTTAATTGAAGTCCATACTGAAATTCTCAAGTTAAGCTTTGAATTCTCATCAAAACAAAATGGTTCTTTTTATTTTGAAAATTCAAAAAGACTCCAAAAATCAAGGTGTTACAATAATGCTATCTTATATGAAATTGTTTGGCGATGCGATTAATATTAATCCGAAGTTATGCTTTGTTCACGTTTAGAAAATTTTAATTTACAGCTAATTAGCTATTAGCGTTGTTTTAGATTAGTGTGATTTTCTAGGTTCTCACAATATATATGATAGTGCATGCAGTACAATGACGATTGCATTGCATATATATGACTGTGCATGTAGTACAGTGGCGATTGCATTGCATATATATGACTATGCATGAAGTACAATGACGATTGCATTGTATATATATGACGGTTTTTATCTTTTTTATGGAGGTAAAAAAGAAGTGAGTATTATCACATGTACCAAAAAAAATCATTACACAATTTTTTCACGTGGTCGGCCGCCTGACCCGCCCCTGTTGATCAGATCAAACTTTCGTTGTTGAGGGAGGGGGTATTATCACAAGTCATAAAATCATATCAAACAATATTTTTCAGATTTTAGCGAGAATCTGGAGACATCGAAAGCAATATTTTAGTTTTTTTTAAAAATAAAGGGTGGTGGGCTACCGCATTCCTTGGGACCCAGGGGTTAGTTAGAAAATTTCAAAAAAAAATGTAAACTTAGGATAATTATGCAAATAATAAATGTGTAAAGTATTTTGAGCATGTTTTTGAAATTTTCCTCGAATTGATTATTTCATTTGTATACAAACAGTATACAAGTACATGAAAACCTAATTTTCAAAAACTAAAACCCTAATTTCATTTGAATAAATGTGGAAATCATGAAACCCTTATTTACGAAACCTAAAACTGCAATTTTTTAGACAATTTCAAAACATATAAAATGTGGAAATCATGAAACCCTAAAAGCTCACCAGCCCACATGTCAGCTCAGCTACAGAGATAGAACAGACAGAACGGCATAGAGAATGACACATCAAAGACAGTCCACACGTCAGCTACAGGGACAGAGAACGACACAACAAAGCGAAAGGGCCTTTGGCGTTAGCACCAACCATCAGCTTGTCAAAATTAAAATTTGGTGTTCTCATTTTTCTATTTTTAAATTTGTAACAACATAAACGAACGTACTAAACACAAGAAAATGTCGGTGTTACAAAAATAGCATTCTTCTTTAAGTTTTCTCGAGGTCCTTTATTCGCTGGGTCAGTCCTCCGACCACAGCAAAATTCTCGACCATGTGCTACAAAAATAGTATTCTTCTTTAAGTTTTCTATAAAACTTTTAAAGAGAAGCTATGAAACTGGTCGTAGATACTTACCCGAATTGCCACGTTATTATAATCGGCAAAAATGGTATGAGGACTTATCTTGGCTTGATGGTCCGATATTCTTCCCCATACCTCGTCAAGCTCCTTATCTTCGATAAATCGGGGGCAAAAAGGGAACTTGTTAGGTTGAGAGGGATTACCAACAGGGGTCGGGACCTGTTGAGGGCCTTCAGGGGTATCTACCTCCACAGAAGGAGTTATAATCACCAACGGATCCTGAGCGACCGCTGGCACTGACACCTGCTCGAGGGCTTCCTCGACCACTTTAGCCTCAGGAACTTTGTCCTGAGAAGTGCTTTGGACGGGGACTTCCTCGGGTGCCTAGACCTCAGAACATTCGGTGGAAGCAATAGGAACACGTAAGATTTGTACAAAACGAAGAAAGGAAGCTCAAAACTCCAAATCATCAAAAACTATTAAAGGTATGCACTCATACAACTCTTTCATTTGTACATACCTAGTTGATTTTTTAGTTTTGACCTTGAAACGCGGTGAGATAAATTCCGTACCACTAGCCTTCCTCTTCTTCTCAACCAATTTCACCGACTCTAGGTTGTTAGGGTTGGCTAAACCCCTCACATCCTCCAACATGAGGTCAAAAGCGATATTCTCGACCAGTTGGTTGAGGATAGCGTCCTGGACCATTGGATCAGAGGGTGTGGTTTCGTTGACCTCCAGATCAGTTGTTTCAGTAACAACTGTTAGGTTGTGAACGACCACTCTGGGGTCTACAACTTACGCAGCTCTGCTCTTCGGACCTTCGGTCTTTTCCACCAAAATAAAAAAAACAAGTTTGGTTAGGTGATGAAATTTTCTATCTAAAGTATATATATACATATATATATGTATATATATACATACATATATATATATATATATGTATACATATATATATATATGTAGATATATATGTATATATATAAAGGACAATTGATTATCTATATTAAGTCTCGTTAGTCTCTCTTCAGCAGAGACTATCGCCAACATGTCGGGAAATGCAACCTTCTCGCTAGGCTCCCTGGCGCAGATCATTTTGATTCACTCTCTAATTTCCTAAGGAGAGAGGGCTTCAGAAAAAGACAGAAGAGATTTTAAGGTTTTACGATAATTAGTTAATAAACTATACTGGTCGGAGCTTCTTCAAAGACTTACCAACTCGTGAGTCCGTGGTTGCTTCATCACGACCAATGAACCAAAGCAGGGATTGGGTTCAGAGTTTCAGAGGACTGATTCGGCGTATGGTGAAATCTCTCACCACATGCCAAGAAGTCAAGCCCTTGATCCTTAGATCTCGAATGGCATCCACGCATCTTCCGACCATCCCTGTCTTCTCCACGGTCCCCCTCCACTTGGGATTCTCGTTCGCCCTGATTCCGGCGAAGTAGAGGCCGTCGTCCTTCGTGACCGCCATGTAAAACCAGTTCTTTTTCCATGACGACCACGAGGACTTCGAATACATTGGGATGTACTCGTCAGCCTTGCCATCGTGAAGGCATGGCGTGCATTCTCCAAGAGCTGCCGTGGATCTTTCTAACATCGCCATCCGATAGAAATACCTGAAGAGTTTCAAGTTTGGTCGCACTCTCAGGTACGCCTCACACAGATAGGCGAAGATGCTAATGCTGGCGATGGAGTTTGGGGCCAAATTCACAAACTCCACCCCATAGTACTCCAGAACACGGGGGAGGAATTTGTGCACCGGCACCCTTAGCCCGCACTCAATGTAGGTCAGGAAAACTGGGATTTCCCCATCTTCGCGGCTCGGAAAGTGCTTTCCAGCCGCTGACCTCCACTTGATCAGATTCCTGTCCGGGAGCATTCCAATCTTCTCCAGCGCCTCAAGCTTCTTCTCACTTAGATCCGGAGCCACACACTTTGTGATTTGCTCCGACATGGTGAAATTTCTCAAAGGGATGAGAAGTGGTCGGAGGAGGCTTTGAGGTCGGAAAGACAATAAGAGGTCGGAAAGGTTTCCTTAGCAAGGAACTAAAGGGGATTGAAAGAAGATCTAGAAGCGTAAAAGCTTTAAAGCCCAACAATGGCGATTTTATAGCTTCTGATCTTTAAAATTGTATCGGGAGTTGCTTAAAGTCCAACGGACAAAGCCTTTTGTCCAACGGACAGAAAAACTCTTCGATTCCCAAGGCAAGTTCTCAACTTTAAAATGAATACATACCACCTCGTATGTCACGACAGTAAATGAGGGTCTGCTCGATACGACTTCATCGAAGAAGGTGTTCACACGACCTGTTCATTTAAAGTTCGGGGGCTAGCTGACGAGGATCAAAACCTCTAGGTATTACTTTAATACATAATAAAAGACCATACGTCTTCATGGTCGTAACCCCTAAGGATAACGACCTCACTGGTCGTGAGGATTCCAAAGGTTACATAATGGGTACCCTGGTCGGCCAAGGTCCTGTGCCTAGTCTCCGACCAGGTAGCTACTCGGAAAAACTATAAACTGGAATTTGGATATGACTCCAGGTATATTCTTTACCATGTGATGAATAGAACACGTGCTGTATATTCCGTACCGTGCGACGTTACATAATCCTAAGACACTGACAATAACCATCATACGGTTGAGTGTCTCACAGACACTCAACCGCAGAGCAGTTGATACATTATCAACTGTCGCCTCGCTCCGACCAGTCGCGACGCTTCACAAGAGACGCCTTCTCTAGGAGTAACTGCCACCTCTTCGGAAGTTATTTAAGGGTGGAGCGCAGAAGACAAAAGGGCGATCTAAGACAAGCAAGATAGTAGCATTAGATTAAGAGCAATGCAATCAACCTTAGACTCATGCTTTAAGTCTGATTGGTTAGCACAACAAAGATCATACTCAGTGTAACTAGGATTAGTCCCCAGCCGGGTCGTAGACAGCCCTGTAAATCCAGTTCGTATCAATAAAGAGTAGCCCCATTATCTCCCAGGAGATCTGTGTCATTTTCCTCTATTTTATATCGTAAGATCGGCGACTCGATCGTCGACACCTAATTTTAAAGACAATTTCTGATCATATAAAATTCTTTAAAAACTAAACAAGCAAGTACAATGTGTAAGGAGCCTTTTTAAAAATCATAATTTTTAGAGCTCATTTTATATATTTAGAAATTCCTACAACTAGTATCCTTAAATGAATTTTTGAGAAAAATGCAGAATATATAAAATTATGAAAAAAAAAAATTACACAAGCAAGTAAACTATGTGAGGAGGCTCTAAAAAATTCATAATTTTTGGAGCTCATTTCCTATATTTAAACATTCCTACAAACAGTCACTACTATAGAAAAGTTCTTCACAGACAGTTCAAAAACATCATCACATATGGTTTCATGAGCTGTCTGAGTTTATGGGTCAGTAATGACATGAGGTCATCACAGATGGTTTTTGAACCTTCTGTGATGCGTACTATCACAGACGGTTGTTAACTCAGAGCTGTCTGTGATAGCTTATGTATCACAGACGGTTTGTAGATGAAACCGTCCGTGATAGCTGATGTATCACAGACGGTTTGTCCTAAGGAACCGTCTGTGATATTATTTTTGTATTACTAAATCTATTTCTGTTTATTGGCTAGCCTCAGGAAATGCTAGTCATGCCCTGTGGATGTCATGGGGATATGCCCATGATCTTAGGTGATGAAACAATTGGCAATTGGTCTGTAGGTTTGACAAAATTTGGAGTTGTCAGTAAGTTTCAGCGGAATCGGTAGTACCGGCGTTGTAGCTGCGGTACTACCGCTCAGAGGCACAACCGAAATTGAAGCACGATATGACCGCAGTTGGGAGAGCGATATGATTGTAGGTCATTTTGCGCGTTACGCGTAGGATTCCTTTGGACGTCCGATTGAAATTGGATGGTCCAGATCTGGTGAACGTTCGGACTTTGAACAGTGCCCAGGATCCGATGGTTTTGAGGTGCGGTCCGATCGGCCGGTTAATCTCGAGCGTCCACGTGGCAAGACGCGTTGTTATGAGTCTTTTGCGCATTTTCGAGAAGCGGTACTACCGCGTGTTGAGAGGCGGTACTACAGCGTACCGGTAATACCGTGTGTTCAACTGCGGTATGGAAATTCCAGAGAGCTTGTTTTTTTGGAGTTTTTGGGAATTATTCGAGAGATGACGACCATAATCTTCGAGAGTGGTACTACCGTGATGCGGTAGTACCGATAGTTATTTGGTGGTAGTACCGCATGTGCACTAAATGTCAAGTTACTTTGAGAATTGTTTTTGGAATAGGTCATATCCTTGTTTATCAGTACATGTATGTTGCATATTGCATGTTTTCAGCTAATGTGGGTCAAGTTGTGAAGAACTTATTCCCGGAGACGATTTCTTTGTCTATTGCTGTGCAGGTGGCTTGTAGGTCAACGACGATCAACGGCGAGGAGGATCGAGACTAAGCTTGGAGAGCTGAGGTCCAGAGCGATCATGGATGCTGAGTGAGGTCAAGTGACTCAAGCATGACGCAGAATGTACGAGGTGGATCGAACGGGCAGTTCGATGCAGATGGTTGGATCAAGCGGCGGGGTCGGTGCAAGTGCCTTGGAGGTTCGGTGGGATCCGGACGGAGAGACTTGCCGAGCATGATGAGAGCCGTTGATCAACCTACGTGTGAAGCGAGCAATTGCCGACAAGATTGGACTCGGTCCGTGGAGAAGGATCGAGAAGGGGTATTTTGGTCATTTCACCAAATACCGCCTTGGAAGGGGTATTTTGGTCATTTCACCAAATACCGCCTTGGTGACCTCCGACTGAACCGCGACGCGTGGAGACGACGCTTTGAGATACGTGCGTGAGTTAACCCATTATGTGTTAGGGTTTGATGGGTGCCCTAAGTGGAATATTCCCTAGATGCTTAGCCTCCACTATATAAGCCCTGTGTGCTGGTTCCACCAGACTTGTGCGTTTTCCAGGAGACTCTCTTAGGGTTTTGAGAGAAAAGGAGAGCTAGGGTTTAGGAGATGGATTGAGTGATGCTCATGTATTGAGTTTTGTCCTCCAAGTGTGGAGTGGCTGTAAACCTCAAATCCCTTTTATTCAATCAATCCATGAAATTTCTCCAAGCTGAGTTCTCTCTGTTTTTGCACTCTACTTTGATGTTTTGATGCTTTTGATGATCCATTCTGTTTCTGTTGATTCCTTTTGTTGATCTTGCTTGCTATGACTTGTGGAAGACCATCTAAGGTCATCTTGATCATCCATAGCCCACGAGCAAGCCTAAGATCAGACTTGAGTTCTTGACCTGTCTTTGAACCGATCTTTACAAAATCTGATAAAGGTCAAGTCTTTGACGTGGATCTGTTGAATAGATGATTGGAATAGGTTAGAGTTATCCTCTAGATGTTATGTTTCAAGTTTGATAGGGTTTGATTGGATAGAACTCAAGTTGATCATTGTTTAGGTTTGAATCTCTGCTGTCAGGAAGAAAATCACGAGAAGTGATAGTACCGCACCATCAATGGCGGTAGTACCGCACTCTGAGATTTCATCAGCAGACCTTCATGCTTTGTGTTACTGTTTCATTGAGGGGTTGCAAAAATTGTTAAAGCTCCTATTCACCCCCCCCTCTAGTCGCCTTTTCGGTCCTACATGCCCTCTGAAACAAGCAGAAACACAACAAATACATGTACATATCCAATTCACATTCATTTCAGAAACAAGCACATCCAATTCACATTAATTTCAGAAACAAGCACATTAATTTCATAAACAAGCACATCCATTTCACAAATCAATTAACTCAAACTAGCTAAAATTAACCATTCATGAACAAATATACACACATGTTCCATTAAGTTCAATCTTATCCCAATCAAGTTCAATCTACATTGTGGAACTTCCCTTCTGGGTTTATGACCTCACGCATCAAGAAGGCTGCAAGCTGTCTTTGAATGTGTTCGAGCTGGGCCTGTTCCAACGGAGTTTCAGCGATGGTCGCAACCTATCGCTAGGAAGATTAAAGTCGTGCGTATATAAATTAATAAGTATGAAATAATTATTGCAAGATTGGCAAACCTGAGGATCTTTGGTCATCGCGGAACCGAGGAGTAGTTGCATGTTGTGCCAAACATAGTATCCACAGATGTTGCCCGCTGTAACATCCCAATTTTTTGAGCTTTAAAAATCCTTTGAATAGTTAGTAGGGAGAAAATTCACCATTTGGATTTATTTGAATTTAATTTAAAAGCTTAATTATGGACTTTGAGTAACAAAACAATTTAATATGACTAAGGTCAACTTGAACAATGGTCAAAACTATTTTATTTGGATTCTATGTGCTTAGATATATTTTCTAGAATTTTTCCAAGTTCATTTGCTATTTTCTATTGCTGATTTGAATTCTTAGTATTTTCTAAAAAGGAAAAAGTACTAAAAGTCTCAGCTAATTCCTTGGGCCTAAACCCATCTCCTAATCCGCTCGGCCCAGCACTGTGCGGCCCAGCACCCGCGTGTGTGCCCACCTCTGCCTGACATGTGGGTCCCGCATGTCAGCCTCACTCTTCCTCTCTCTTCGCGCACTCAGTTTAGTCTTAGCCGTTGGATCGCGTTTGAATGGTCAAGATCAAATGGGTCGTTCGGACGATTCGAACGTCACACTCGATGTGAGCCGTCCGATCAAGAATGGACGGTCAAGGTTGAATGGGCTGTTCGGACGGTCCGAACGTCACACGCAATCTGGACCGTCCATTTAAAATCTGACGGTCAGGGCTAACGGTCTGAAAGTTTCCTTTCGTCCACATCGGTGGCGTTTCGCTGGTAGTGGGTCCCGCTTGTCAATGTCACCTTTGTCCTCGCTTTCGCCGCTGACGCGTGGGCCGCGCTCCTTATGTCTCTGCTAGGTGGGCCCGCCTTCGTCGTCAACCTCAGCTTCGTCCTCCTCGTGTCCCTTCACAAAACCCCGTCGCTGCCGCCATTGAAGCTGTTGAAGCTTTGTCCGACAAAGGTGAAACCGGCCCGGATTTTGTGCACGGACTTTTCCACCTAGAAGCTTTATCTGTTCCGCACCCGTTTCGGTTGAATTCAAATTTCAAATTCATTTATATCTCCTATTTCTTCGTGTTTTCGTTTCGGGTTGTTTTGATCTCCACCGCCAATGTGCCACCATAGCCATGCCCGGCTCCTATAAATAGGACCCCCGGGATCGTACTGACATCCGCATCAAAATGCCCCAAGCCGGCGCAACCCAATCACCCTAGCGCCGTCGCTATTTCAAGTTTAGGGTTTTTGCTTGTTGGCTAAAAACTCTATTTTGCGCCAATCTTCGCCAGCGTCATCTTGGAGCACATCATCGAGTCCGCCGTCGCACGGGCTACCTCCAGCAACCACCCACACCGTCAATACCTCGCCGGAGCTTCCGTCCAACAAAACCCGAAGGTCTCCGCCGCTGGCCACCACCGTCATCCTTGAACACCCGGAGCTAGCTCAACAAGTTCACAAATAACTGTACCTACCTGCTGGTACCACTCACCGGCGACGAGGAGCCCCAGAACGCCGACGACCATTGGGACCCATGCGCCACCACTCTCGCCATCGTCCACGTCATCTTTTGCTTGCGTGTCGTCCTATGTGGCGCCACCTCTGCGAGTACGCGTGGCAGTCAAATTTCCAGATCCAGATCGGTTCGGTGAACCCAGTTCACTGTGAGCCAAGCCACTGACGTGTGGGCCCCACATGTCAGATCCGTGTTCTTTTATTCTTTTCGGTTGATTTTCCAGGGCTGACGTCATAAATCTGGGATTTCCAATTGGAAAATAATTTGGATAATTCTGTAAATAGGATTTCTTTTAGATTCACACTTCCAAAGCCCATATCTTTTGCATCCGAACTCCAATTGAGCCCATTCAAATTTCTAAATTCATCTAAATTCAAGATCTATTTATCTGAGATTTTTATTTAATTTTTGGAGTTTGTTTTGCCTCTTTTATTTATTTGTTTTGTTTGTTGCTTTGTTTGCGAGTAGACGTTGATACTTTGGGAAGGTTTGAAGAAGAAGGAGCACCTCAAGATCAAGATCAATACCTAGACCTATTCCAAGGCAAGTTATACCTTTGACCATGTTGACTCCCTGTTTTCTAAAAATTACTTCGATTCAAATTATTGCATCTAATTTAAGTAATTATTTAAATGCTTTTGGGTATAGTTAATAATCCAAATTGTTATAACTTCCTTGTCTATTTGATATGTCATAATCTTTTGTCACCCTAGATTGCTTTATTTAGTTGGTAATATCGTAGCACCAACGTGGGTTGGTTAGATACGACTAGTTTGCCTAGCCATACCACGAGTCATCATTTCATGTAAGTTGCAATTATCAACTTGACTAAGTGACTATGGAATTATGTGACAAAACTATGTGTGTACTATATGCTATTACTCGTTGATGGCATGTGTTGCACTTAACTAACTGGGTAGTAAAAGATTTAGACTGAGGCAAGGGGTGGATACTGTGTGACATGGTGGCTGTGTGAATGAGTATATTAATCTTTGTGGCATAGTTAGAATTTGGAAGTCTTGTCTTGGTCAATTAAGGACTTAACTTTGTGCGCCATTGAATTGAGCCTTACTGTACGACCACAAGCTTGTTATGGGACGGGCCTAACTTAGTAAGTTATGAATTCTTGACATTGATTGCTCAGGCAGTAGGTTAGGCTATGTGAAAGGGTGGAGGTGTGTACTACCAGGTAATCGCATCGCGGGACGGTTCACCGCTTCCCTGTCCAACGGTGTGTGTCGTACCATCCATTGTGTATAGTTTGGTATGACGGTTTGTAAGCACATCGGGAGTGTCAATGTTAAGATGAAGTTTCTGAAACTTTTTGTTATGATTAGTGCTTGCAACACTAGTTGTATCTTGTGGGTAAAGTGTACAACCTCTGCAGAATGTTAAATTAATCTATTCGAATAGCCGCGTCTGCGGTCATGGACATGCTCGGGGATTTCACACGAGGGGTAGTTTTCATAAAACATTTGGGAAGGGAGCTGTGTGATCTAAATCATATGGCTGTGTGAATAACTTATTTAGGCTGTGTGTCTTTGTGAAATCAAACTGTTAAAATTAAATATTATTTATTTGTTTTACTTTATGCTTTCAATTTATTATTCGTATTCAAATTGCAAATGTTGCATTTCTGCAAAATGACCACAGAAGCCATTCTTTTGGAATAAACCATCATGTATAATTACATTTCTGTGGTATGACTCGCGAGTACGGTTGTGTACTCATGCTTGCTAAATCAAATCAACAGAAGAGGAGTAATCGCCTACTTTCGAGGAGGAGTTCATCGAAGGTGCTTGATCGTAGGGTCTTGATCCCAGTCGGTTGCCTGTGGTGAATTGATGGGATTCCACCAAAGATTTATGTTCCGCTGCTATTTATTTCTTTGTCAGCCCTGCGTGGCTTAATAAGTGTAAACTTGACCATAAGGTCAAAACCCTTATTTGTTAATTAAATTACTCGTTTATGTTATTAATCGTTTGTGTGGATCGATATTCACCTATATTGATACTGTGTGCACTAGCGTGATCCCGGACTAGTGCATTATACACAGAGGGTCCAGAATTGTATTTTTGGGTCCCGACCCGCTGAGAGGTTTTAGACAACTCGTTTCCATCCGAAAGTATGTTCGCTAAGAGACCTAACAGCGCCATGAAAATCTTGTCAGACCAACCATTACTTCCCTTCAATTTCAACAGTTCAAGCACAGATGACAACCTTGTGTATTCCAGCTTACGGCCCGAGAACAAAGGCTTCTCCGAGTCCTCCATCAAGCCCTAGAATTTACCAAACTCTCTTTCACTATAGTTCACTTCTGCATCGTGAAGCATCTGATCCAGATTGCCATCATGCACCCTATCCGAATCAGAACCACAATCGACATCATCCGACGGTATATCGTTGACTTTTGTCGATGATGTCATTATTACTACCTTCCTGTATAATCTGTTCTTCACCGTGACTGGTCCAATGTGTATACCCCTTTTTGAAACCCCTTCAAATCAAGTGTGTTTCGATCTGCGCTCAGTTCTTAAACATCTTCAGATTCTCGCAGTCAATGCATGGACAGTACATATATTTCGTCTCCTTATTCAACATATCCTCCTCGGCAGCTTTTGTAAAAGCAGACACGATATTATTATACTCTTCACTCACACGGTTCTCAGCGTACATCCATCTTCAATCTATCACACGGTTCGTATTGAAAACCCTACAAATAAATAAAAGGGTGACGTCGAAACCGTATTTTCTGAGGCTTACGCTTTCCAACAGAGAAAGTGTGTTTTCTCTTTTTTACATTTTTCCAGATTTATTAACTTACATGTGGGCTCTACTTAAAATCTTTGGCGGTCCCACATATCATAGACTCGTTAGGTTATTAACTAAATGATTAAATTCTGATTTGATTTAACCTACCAACAGCTGGGGTCCACATGTCAGTTTCTGTTAAAATATGTTTTGAATTAGATTTCTGTTAAACTTTTCATACCCTCACTACACTTAACTACTATCATTTAGTGCTAATCCTCTCCTAATCTCGTGGGTCCCACACCAGTCAGAGAGAGAGAGAGAAGGAAAGGAAGCAGAGCGCACTGGTCAAAAGCAGTAGGATTTGATGCTCAAATTGGGCTCAGGGTGCTATCGCATTGCTAATAGTCATGGCTCGGGGCCCTAAGGTTGCCTGAGGCGAGCCAACGGTGATGTCCCGTGGCGGCGCCATGGGCTTCACTAGCGATTTCGGCGTAAACGCCTGAAACTACTCAAATTAAAGGATGTTTATACTCTATTAGCTCACCTCGATCACGATGCTAGTGTTAATAAAGTCGGGAAGGTCCAAGATGGCTGGTCGTCGGTGAACAAAGGCAACGGCTGCAAGCTACTCGGTGACAAGTCTTCTCGGTGGAAAGAAACTGAAATGAAGCACATGCACAGCTTTAGGGGGACATATAGGCGGGGAAATCGACCTTGGTGGGGTCAAGGACTCACTAGAGAAGAGTTGGCGTCGATGGCGGCGGCGGTAACAGAGAGGTCCACGGTGACAGCTCAACGTGGGTGACAATAGCTGAAATGGACCACACTAGCAGGCTCAGTAAGGTGAGGCGATACTCAAACCTGGCACAAAGTGGCGATGGACTCATCGGGCTTGGAGATCTCCATGACTCTGAAGGCTAGAGATAGAAGACTCTATGAGGAACTACACTGTCTGGGATGATCGATGGCGAGCAAAGCGGCGACTTTATGCGTGATGAGTTAATTATCACAAACGGTTTTAAGAATAAACAGTCTGTGATATGTAGTAATATCACCGACGATTATTGTTAAGATCCGTCTGTGATACTTCACAGACGGTTTTCAATATGAACCATCTGTGATATTATCTCTTCACATACAGTTTTTAACGCAGCCAGTAACATAGACGGTCTTTAAACCAAAACCGTCTGTGATTGCATGTAATACAGATAGTTTTGGTCAACCGTCTGTGATGAGACGTCTAGTTAAGTACTTTTCTGAAGGAGAGAAAATCCGCGCCCCTAGAGCAGGATCCGGCCCTTAGGGGCACGGACAAAGCCACGTGTCATGTTCCCGCTTGTCCGTAGTGCCATTTTTACAATTAATTCAGAGAGAAGACTATTTTTGTTAATTCCCCAAAAACTCGCTCTCGAGCGAGAGATTTTTCACTTTTTGTTTCGATTCGGCCATTCCTTGGTCGTGTTATTTCGTGCGCGTCCTTCCGAAACTGGACTGGGCCAGATTTTGCGGAAAATATTTTTTGCACGGCCCATTTCGTAATTGGGATCTTGGAGTACGAGTATTTTCCCCCCTTAAACCACGGATGTGTACATGTACTTAATTGAGTTGCATGCATCGAACTATCTACATGATGGTTATTGAATAATTGAAATGGTGCTTAATCAACTGTGTCGAATTATGTAATGTGTGCACGATTCAACACTCAACAGGATGTTGTGACGAACATATATGTTATTTACCAGTAGTTCAATTCAGGAGATAGATGAAAATTTTGAGGCCGTTCAATTCATATTTCAGAAATCAATTCTTCAAAAAAAAAAAATCAGAAATCAGAACACCTTGTTTTTGGAAATACAGAACACGACGGGCACCTCGTATTTGCAAGCAACATGGTGAACGTACCGATTAATGATGCACAAATTTACAAACGCACCGCCATTTACTCGGCAATGCTCAGAAATGTATGCGAAGACCACTGGAAAATGCATGCAAAAACAGTAAAAGCATATATAGGCACAATTAGACAAGCACGATCGATGCGGCTAGCTAGAGCAAGCTAGCTGCTAGCTAGCGTTTTCAGCGTTTCCTGATGGCGAAGGCGGCCAGGATGACGAGGAGCATGAAGACGAGGACGGCGAGGAAGGAGGCGACGACGGCGCCGCTGGTGCGCTGGCAGAAGCCGTGGAACTGCATGCAGATGGCCACCCAGTTGGCGCGCAGGTTCCCGTTATGCGCCAGGTCCACGATGGCAGCCGCCGCCGCCGCCGCCGCGGTGAGCAGCCCAAGCATTATCTGCATCGTTCACCCCGCACGTTCACAAAATCGTCATGGTTGGCGCCGCACGCGCCTGAGTTGTAAAAAGAAAAGGAGAAACGGTCATCGGGTCATGTGATCACGTACCGTGTCGCAGACGAGCAAGAGAAGCCTCAAGCCGGTGGAAAACTGGGGCCGCAGCACGACGGCGGCGGAGAAGGGAAGGGACAGCACCAGGTACCCCGCGGCGATCGCATTGGCCACCATGAAGAACCTGCACGGATGCACGCGCATTCGCCGTTAACTTGATGCTGCGGTTTTTTGCTATGTTAACACAGCAGTGTAAGTGCGTAGTGTGGCAAACGATCGATGATACTGACAGGAAGGCCGGGAAGTCGTCGAATCTGGCGTGGAACTGGAAGAACTGGGTGAAGACGGAGAGCGTCTCGTCCGACGTGCCCGTGGAGATGGCGGCCGCGAGTGTGGGCCCGAAGGCCGCGATCCGCAGCAGGAAGTCGAGGAACGCCAGGCACCGGCTGCCGCGGTCGCTCCGACGGAAGAACGGGATGCCGGCCTTGCGTGGCGCCGTCGCGGCTGGGGCAGCAGGGGCGGCCGATGGGGCAGCCGCAGGTGGCGGTGCTGCCGGGGCCTCGCCGGTGGCGTCGGGCGCGCCTTGGCGGGGGGCGACGTCGTAGATGGGGATGACGGTCGCGGCGCCGGCCTCGCTGGTGCTCATGTTTGGTGTTCGTGTAACGTACGCTCTGCAGGCACGCGTACAATGGTGATGAGAAGTGGATGAGGAGTCGGGGTTTATGTGGTTTATGTGATGACAAGTTCTTAATCAACTCTTTCAATTGCGCGATTGCATTTGCATCATTGCATGTGTAGGGAGGGATTTATAGAGTCTTATGAAGTTGTTGGGATCTTTTTGTTTATTCATTACTCTTAGTAGTTAGTACTACTATGAAGTGAAAGTTTGTGCAGAGGTTGGGAGAGGGAGGATTGGGTCATGAGGTTGGTGGTGGTGTGGTTTAGTAGCAGAGCAGGAGTGGTTCCCAACTGCTATGCAGGCCGTGTATGTATGTATAGCATGCAGATGTGCGTTAGTTGGGGAAACTTGGCCAGCGCTCAAAGGTTGAGTTGTTACAAAGCGATGGAAAGATTCATCCGGCCGGCCTCCCGCCCTCCCTTGCCGTCGCACGTCGATCGTCGACTGGCTTCCACCGCACCAGAAGACGACTGCCTTGCCCGCGATTCGATCCAGGAGGAGACGTCGCATTGCTCGATTTTCGACTCAAGACGCCAAAAAAAAACCCCTCGTCCGCCGACGGCCACGCCGTGCCCTTCTAGCCGCGGAACGTGCGGTGTTGCGTTAGACGCGCGCACCCCGACCGCTACGCCGATTAACCGCCCTGTCCACCGCAGCGCTGATTGAGTGCGCCATGTACGCCCGGCCTAGCTAGCCGCGCCCTGACCGGTGACCGCTGCTAATGCTACGCTTGGCCCGCGCATTGCCACTACGCTTGGCCGCCTTACCGACGGATTGCTCGCGTGGCTCTACGTAACTCCGTGCCATCCGGGCGCGCGGACGCCTGGATGTAGTCTGCTCCAGCCTCTGTCCATCACACCGGCATGAGCTATGACGATCCACTAGCAGTCGACGGATCATTCCCGGTACTTGGCCGTTCACCACACCATGAATCGTTCGTGCAAAAAGATTTTTCACAGGTTTGCAATTTGTCAAAAGGGCCGCGCAACGCAGCTGGATTCGAGTTGCACGCAAAACAATTTGACGGCTGACCGAGTCGGTGTATCATCCTACAATCCACATTAATGGGGTGATTGCGTCGAAGACTTAGAAATGAAACAAGCCCTTGAATACTGCCGTTTTTCGCCTCTAAAAAGAATTCCACGATTTTTTCTCGATATACCAATGGGGGCCAAGTGGCTAACACATATGAAACAAAGAACAAAGACTGGGCAAAAAACAACGCTTGCTGTACAAGTTTACACACCTACCAGCAAGATGGACATGTACAGCAACAATGCCTTTTTGGACAACAATACCCCCCACGTTTTTTTGGTAGGAGGAACCAAGACGGTGTTTTTCCTTTCCCCCTCAAATTCGTGTCTGCAGGACTTATTCACCTTCAATGTCTTTGTCATCTCTTTCGTGGTCTCTGCTGTCGTTTTGTTCCATATATACACCCTACATGAACATATGGACGAGGGACGACGTTTCACACCCGCAAATCAGAAGGTTAAAGAACCTCTAGCCAAATTGACAAATGACCAACAGCTGCTTCCACATCCAATGATTTTTGTTCAAGTGAGCACCTGAGCAACAAGAAGAATAATGAGGAAATAGATGATACACCGACTCATAATATCTCAGTCATATTAGTGCTTTTCTTCAGAATATCCGTTGTTCATAAAATATCTTGAGCCCACTGTAACAAAGTTCAGACAATAGCATTTCCGATTGCATATAAGTTTTTCGAGTGATGACACTGATGGACTTGATACACTTCACCAGCTAATGCCATTTCTAGTCAAAAACAAAATAGTGTAGCAGTTTCAGTTGTATTTGGTATTTAACTTGCGTGATCCACAATGTATCAATAGAAACTGCATATTGCACAAACATGTTGAGAAATCTCAGGGATAATCCTTCCTAGCAAAACTCAAATATTAGTCATGCCCCTAAGCAGTTCCCCCATACACTGAAGTTCTACTACTAATTAAGGGAGCTACTATAATATTAGGATTTGTTAAAAGCATATACCTGAAATTATGTGCATTTTCTGGACTACAAATCCGTTCACATTCAGTGTCCACTGCTGCTACTCGTCTCTTGGGCACAACCATCCTTGAGTGCTTCTTGAGCTTCATTCTCCATGCCTAAAGAAAGTAGCGCTGCAGCCTGAAGGTAAAATGCAGTCGGCCATGTCGGAGATATTACTAGAGCCTGCACTGCATCACCGAGAGCTTGTTCTGCCATGTCATTCATCAGATATGACAGGCAACGCCGAGCATAAATGGTTGGGGAAACCATCGTACCAACTTCAATGAACTGCACATAACAAATAAACAAAAAGGAACAAAATCAACAACAGCTTTTGAGGTTTGAAAGTTTTCAGTCTTCTATGAACAATGATATTCTAGTGCCCTCATAAGAAAGTCAATGGATTGGCAATGTTTTAAGATAGTTTTCGTAGTCCAGAAGTCGTCGATTCTAATAGTGCTCTAAAAAATTAGGAAACCAAACGGGACTTGTTCACACTAGGTATGATACCAGTGATATTTGATCATGTGACTCATGTAATATGTCTCGATATCGTATAAAAGAACACAAGAAATGGAGAAAGGAAAGCAACCTGGGAATAATAATCGATAGCAGTTGTAAAATCCTTTTGTCGAAAAGCGTTGTCACCCTTCTTCTTCGAGTTCAATGTGTCTTGCATTTGATTGGTCCACATCTGAAATGAGAGCTGCAGCAAAGAAGAGGAAAAAAGGATCATGGAACGGCAAAACAATATGAACAGTTTCAGTGAAACAAATAGCATATCAAATGTCACATAATTTCAGTAAAACAATACGAACAGTTTCAGTGAAATAAATGGCTTCAGTTTCAGTGAAGATGATTGCAAAATCATTTTGCAGGACATAATATCAGATGTGTAAGTAACTAACTATTCATAGTATCTGACTGGCTTTCACATGCTGCAACTATATCAAATGTCACATTAAGAATCAGAATATGATTGTGAAACCATTTTGTAGGACAAAATTTAAATCACATAACTATTTGATTGAATATGATTGGCTTTGACATGCTGCAATAAAGGAGTTGTGAGGCAGATCAACTGATCAACATCAAACTATTATTAGCTTGAGTTGCTCAAGGATCGAATTGAAATGGTCATGAAAAGAGATCTTACACTAAAATGTGTCCCAACAGATACATCAAGTGTTTTGATCTAATAAAACAAAATGCAATTCAAATGCCATAAAAAAGGGATAATATTATTTCTTGGGTCAAAACATAAAACGTATCATAATGACTAATGTTGGAATGGACTCCATTCTATTCCAATAGGCCAAAAGGCCAAATATACAAGTTATAGTGTAGATCAATATGCAACAAGCACCCTATACAAACTATCCCCCCAAACTCATGGTGGATCAACAACATTGAGTTTGAAAAGGTAGAAACTATGTTGAACTCTAGTATGTGCCTTGGTGAAGAAATATGCTAACTGAAGCTCCGAAGTCACATACTAAAGAGCAATAACTTGGTCTTGTACCTGAGATCTCATATACGAATCATCTACTCCAATGTGCTTGGTGAGTTCATGCCTCACGGGATCTCGAGCAATGCTATCGCATCAGAGTACGCCTGAAGCTGCAGAGAACTAGAGCGAGGAAAGAAAAGATGATGAGTGATGGTCCCACGAAAATATCGTAGAACACGAAGAAGGTGACTGTAGTGGAGCTGAGTGAGAGCAGAGACGAACTGACTCAAGATGTGAACTAGGTGAAAAATGTCAGGTCGAGTGATCCCAAGATAGATGAGGCTCCCAACAAGATGGTGGTAGCGAGTGGGGTCCTCAAGAGGCTCACCATCAGTAGGCTGAAGGTGAACACCAAGCTCCATAGGAGTATCCGCCATACGCTAATCAATGAGACAAGCGCGAGCACGAATATCCTGAACGTACTTCCCCTAGGAGAGGTAGTAGCCCTCAGGCGTAGAAATGACCTTAATCCTAAGGAAGTAACGAAGAGAACCCAAATCAGATATCAAGAACTACTCACTGCGACGCTCCTTCACAAAGGCAATATACTGAGAGTCATCTCTAGTAATGATCATATCATCCACATATATAAGGAAGAGCGTCCGACCCCGAGGAGATGTGTGTATAAAGAGGGCAGGGTCGTGATCACTAGCGGAGAAGCCAACAATAGTGACAACAGAGGAGAAGTGGTCGAACCAAGCACGAGGGGCTTGTTTGAGCCCATAGAGAGAGCGACGAATGCGACAAACCATACCATCTGGGACAGAGTAACTAGGGGGCAGCTGCATGTAGACCTCACACAGCTTGCCATTGAGAAAGACATTCTTGATGTCCAGCTGAGAGATGAGCCACTGTCGAACACAGGCCATAGCAAGGACAGTGCGAACAGTGGTCATGTGAGCGACACGAGCGAAGGTCTCATCGTAGTCACGACCATGCTCCTACTGAAAACAACGCGCCACAAGACGAGCCTCGTAGCGCTCAAGAGAACCATCCGAGTGGGTGTTGATCTTGTACACCCACTTGCACGTGATGGGAGTGACACACGCAGATGAGGGCACAAGATCTCAAGTACCAGTACGCTCCAAAGCAGCAATCTCCTCAGACATCGCGAGCTGCCACTCAAGGTGAGCAGCAGCCTCACGGTAGATCATAGGCTTAGAAAGAGCAGCGGCTGCAAAGCCGTAGCACTCAGGAGGCCTGACGGTGTGACGATCACGAAGATCGTGTTGACACCAAAATCAACACAGGAGGTCGCAACTGACCAGATTGCTTCGTTTTCGTTGAAGCGTACAATTAGTTTTCGAGCAAACTAGCAAAGACGATAATTCTTCAATTACGGCGAAGAACCGACTGTTTTACAAACAAGAACAGCAAAGGATAGCGGCAAAATTGAACCCAGGCGACGTTAGGATTCAACTTCGCCGAAGAACCACAGCGCACAACACCTAGGCGGAGCTAGTCATGGTGTTGAGACGGCGGCGATGTCCTGACAAGGCCCTTGAACTTGGCCGGGGAAGCAAAAAGGATTGGAAAAAAGGATGGGACTACAGGGAAGCTAGGGTAAAAAGTAGATGCAAATTGTATTGATTGATTGGTTGATACAATCGGCCATGACCCTCTTCTGTTTAAAGGGCGGCAGGTCTTAGCCGTGAGATCTCAGGACTCCTAAACCGAACCAATTTTACGGACATAATTCGGTTATGATATCCAAACCTTCTATAATTAAAATTTCTTTCCTTTTTGGTCACGTAAGTTTCCTTAAGTTGCTCCTGGAGAGAGGTCTTGGAGGCTTGGCGGGAAGTCTCGTGGGAGGTCCTGAGGAGGTCTCCGCGGGAGGCCCCGAGGAAGTCATCGAGGGAAGTCTTGGACATCTTTGATTAAGCCATGTAAATGCTCCAAGGGGGTCCTAGACGGCTCTGATCAAGCTGCGCAAGTGCACCGAGAAGATCCTGGACGACTCTGATTAAACCGCGTAGGCGCTCCGAAGAGGTCCTGTGCAGCCCTGATGAAGCCACGTGTTGCTCCTAGGAGATCCTAGACGGTCACGATAAAGCCACGTATTGCTCCTTGGAGATCCTGGGCGGCCATGATGAAGCCTGGGGAGCGCTTCTGAGGAGGTCTTTGGTCGGCCCAGATGAAGCCGCGTAGCATTCCCGAGGAGGTCTTGGATGGCCCAGATGAAGCCGCGTAGCGCTCCCGAGGAGGTCTTGGATGGCCCTGATAGTGCCGCGTAGCGCTCCTGAGGAGATCTTGAGCGGTCCTGATGAAACTGCGAATCGCTCCTGAGGAGGTCTTGAGCGATCCTGATGAAGCTACGTGAGCGCCCTCAAGGAGGTCTTGGACGATCCTGATGAAGCCGCGTAGCGCTCTCAAGGAGGTTCTGGGCGGCCTTGATGAAGCTTGAAGAGGTCCTGAACGGTCCTGATGAAGCCACGTGGGCACGCCAGAGGAGGTCTTGGGCGGTCTTGATGAAGGCGCACGAGTTCCCCTGGAGAGGTCTTGTGCGGCCTGGATGAAGCCACATGAGTGCCCTTGAAGATGTCCTAGGCGGCTCTGATGAAAGCGCGCGAGTGTCCCTGAGGAGGTCCTGAGCGACCCCGATGGGACCACGTAGCGCTCATGGGAGAGGTCCTGGCCGGTCCTGATGAGGCCACGTGAATGCTCCTGGGGTGTTTTAGGCGTGCTTTTCCTTGTCCTCACGACCTTCTGCTTTGCAAAGACCACCTTTTGGATGTTTTTCAAGGATTACCCTTTTGAACCAAGACCTGTTTTACGAAGATCGCCCTTTTGGCCATTTTGCAGAGACCACCCTCCAGGTCTTCTTAGGAGGTCTTTGTGGATGTTTTCCAGAACCACTCAGGATGTCCTCTAGGATCTCCTAGGAGGTCTTCGAAAAGGTTGTCCGGGATCATCCAGGATGTCCCTTAGGACCTCCAAGGAGGTCTTTGAAGAGGTCGTCCAGGTCCTCTTGGGTAGATTTTAGGCTTGGGACCTCCCAGAGGTCTTGGGCCGCTCGCCTTAGATTCAAAACAAAATGTTGGTTGAATCAGCGGTAGTTTTAAGTTCTTACCATTGAACCAATCAACACTGCAATGACCACCATAGATGCCAAATCTTGTCATCAACAGATCATATTTAGGAGAAGACGGAGCAGGGCCTAGCAAGGATGAAGAAGAAGAGCTGGGAACATGGCCCATCAAAAACGGAGGCACAACTGGAGTAGGCCAAGGACGACGAGAGTAGTGCAGAGGAAAGGGTGGAATCTCAACAAAAGAGCGGGAAGAAAACTCCGGCAGAGGAGGAACAGGTGGAGCCGGAGGAGAGGGAGGCGAAGAAGGAGGAGGATGAAGTGAAACAGTGGTGGAAAGCTGAGTTAGGAAAAATTAGAAAGGAGATCAACTCAATAAGAGAATCTGAGCTGACAGTAAGGGAACGAGGGTAGTAAGGATGGGACTCATCGAAAGTGACATCCCTAGAGATCCTCATCCTGCGAGCAACAAGGTCGTAACAACGATAACCCTTGTGCTCAAAAGCGTAGTAAAACACACACACTCAACTCAATCGACCGAGCGACCCGACAGTGCGCTCACGAGATGAAAGAAGGACCAAGCGGAACCGGTAAAGCTGCGAAGGTGATCAGACTCTGGAGCTCGACCATAGAGACGCTTGGCAGGAGTAGAACCTTGAAGAGTAGTGGAAAGTTGCATGTTGATGAGAAAAACAACAGTGGAGACAACCTCAACCTAGAAGTGAGGTGGAACAGAAGAGGCAAGCTTGAGAGCACGAGCTGTCTCAAGCAAGTGATGATGCTTACGCTCGAACGCTGTTCGGCGTGAGCACCAGACAAGAGTCTTGGGAAGAGTACCGCCTTTCGAGAAAGCGGCATAAAGCAACAGATAGGTACTCGCCAGCAGAGACGACATGAAACACACGAATGACCGAGTCAAACTGAGTGCGAACAATGGTGGCGAACATCTGGTAAATAGAGAGAACATGACTGCGAGAGGATATGAAGTAGATCCAAGTATGTCGAGAATAATCATCAATAAAGATCGCATAGTATCGACGACCCTTTCGAAACGAAAGGAGTCGGACCCCAAACATTAGAGTGAACAAGATCAAAAGGACGAGTAGAAACAGAATCACTAGAGGGATAGGAGAGCTGCAGCTGCTTGCCAAGCTTGTAACCCATACAATGTAAAGAGGTGTCCCCAGAAACAGACCTAAGAACATCACGGCCTACTAGTGACGATAAACGCGATCCGTAGAGACAACCCAAACGATGGTGCCACTAAGCGAAGGAAGTAGTGGAGGACGCAGCAAAATTAGAGGCAATGGTAGTGGCTGACTGGTTGGTGGAGACAGCGGAAGGAAGATGCAGCCAGTCGAGCTCTCAAAGATGCTGCACATCACGGCGCCGAGGGCCAGTACCAAACAGAGTCTCGGTGCGACAGTCCTGGACACAACAAGAGTCAGACTCGAGAACAACACGACAGTCATGATCAGTTATTTGACAAGCCGACATAAGCTGCATAGTAAGCTGAGGAACATGAGAGACTGCAGGAACATGAAAAGAAGGAAGTGGAAAGGATACCCCAGCCTGCAACAGGAAGAGAGGTACCATCTGCAGTCTGAAAAGTAGAAGCAAGAGCTGTGAGACCCACAAAAGTGAGATGGATAGAATCTGGTGTCATGTGAAGTGAAACACCAGAGTCCAAACTCCACGAAGACAAGATACCTGACGAGGGAGGAGACGGAAGCGTGGAAGACTGCTGAGAAGTAAGAGCCAAACGAGCAGAACCTGAGAAGTCCGAGGCCAAGCCGACACCGAGGCGCTAGAGTAGGAAGAGGAGTTGCTCCGTGGCGTCAACGGAGGAGCCCTGGCGAGAAGCGCCAGCTCCTGAGTTGGAGGGACCCCAAAGCCCTTCAGGGGACGTCTACCCCGGCGACCCTGGTCCCTCCTTCGCTTGTAGCAATCATGGTACCTATGGCTATCATGTTGGCGATGAGTGCTGAGAGAGCGCAGAGAGGTAGCAACCATCGGTGCCACGGGGCGGGAGGAACCACGATCGATCTTTGAAGGATTAAGTGTTGAAGCAGACAAGACAGACTGCATTTGAGCCGCGCCACGGTGACAAGTCTCCTCATCACGCACACCCGTGAGGGCCTCCACCAAGCTCGAGCGCGGGTGGCGAGTCAGGAGCTGAGCACGCACAGTCTCGAACTCAGGCCGAAGACACGTCAGGAAGTCGTAAAGAAGGTTAGTCTCTTGGTGAGCGCGGAGACATCCGACCCTAGAGTCAAGCTGACGCCACACCTCAGATATATGTTTGTAGAAGTCATCCACGGTGGCATCGAGCTACTGAAGAGAATGCGTCCGGTGCGCAACCGAGAGATACATAGCATCACTTGTCGGTTGGTAGTGAGCTCGGAGGTACTCCCACATAAGCTAAGTCGTCGGTAGCTCTACCACATCCATGGAGATGGCCATGAGCATGCTACCCACCAGGATGGCGGTAGCACGAGCCTCGGTATCCTGCCATCTCTCGTAGGCATGCAGCTCAGACTGGTAGAGCTCCAGAGCCTCCTCCAATGCAGCATTTGCGGCTTGCTGAGCCGCCTGATCCGCACCAACAGGAAGAGCTAACAGAACTGGCGGCGTAGGGCGAGGGCTCGCTAGTGAGATGACCCAAGAGACGCTGGCTGTTAAGGTGAATCCTCAGGTGAACAGTCCACTCTTGGAAGTTCGCCCCGTCGAAATGAACTAAGGGGAGCGGGATGGCGAAGGAGCCACCGGTGATAGGCATCCAAAGCAAAGGAGCGATCCGGGGGGCTTACTGCTGGATCGAGGTCGAGGTGGCGGCGTCGAGATCGAGCAGGCGGTGGATCCGGGCCGGGACGGCCGGCTAAGCGACCGGACCTAGAGTCTGTGGCGACGACGACAGCAAGAAGCTCAAGTGGGCACGACACAAAGTGTGGTAGCAAAGACGCAAGGCGGTGTCCTCGGGAACACAGGACGAGGAGCAGTGATGTGTCGGGAGGAAGGAGGTACATCGGGAAGCGGCGTTGCAGCGGGATGTCCCCAGGGTGGCGTAGCACGCCGATGGGAGGAGAGGTCCGTCGGGAGGCGGCGCGGCAGCGAGAAGTCCCCGACGCGACGCCAAAGCGTCAGCGAAGGAGATTCGCCAGACGGGCGAATCCGACGGCAAGCGGGTCTGGGTCGATGGCGTGGCCGGATCCGGCGATGGGAGGCCTTTGCGCGAGCGCATGTGAAGAGAAACAGAGGAAAACAGAGCACGAGTGGGCTGGGTGTTGCAAAAAACAGAAGAGGGTGAGTTTGGCACATTGACGACGGCGACAGTCAAGAGGAACACTAGCCTTGCTCTGATACCATGTTGGAATTGACACCATTCTATTCCAATGGACCAAAAGACCAAATATAAAAGTTACAGTGTAGGTCAATATGCAACAAGCACCCTATACAAACTAACATGTAACAACTAAGAGTAGTGATGATTTTATTAGTTGTTCAACAAGAGATGTTTTGTTTGCTCGTAAGTTTCTGATAATGTTGTATCAAGGTATGACACATACAATCAAACTTTCACATCAAAAAAGTCCTTATAAATCGAATGCAATGTTCTGAAACCCCTAAACACATGAAATGAGAAATAAAACTAACCTCATTTGCCGTTCCCTCATCATCCTTGTACCCTGTCTTTTCTAGAATTTCATGTATTGCTGTCAGATCCTTTCTGGAACAAGCTTCAGCAAGAGGAGAAAGAGACAATGATTGGGCAGATGATGCACCGCCACGGGGCATATCCATCAGTTCGTAAGAGGGAGTCTGCAAAACATTTCAACATCACTACAATTGTAACATTATATACTTCAAGTTCAATGTTGATTGCAAAGCCAAACAGCTGATCACTTAGACAGATCTACATTTCACACTGAAAAAATAAAATGTGCTCCAAGCTTAATTGACCCTTGCCATGTCCAATTACTCTGTCAGACTAAGAAAAATGTTAGGTAGGGACTAAAGTGATGCACATAAAGTTGGGAGATAGAAATGATCTATTCGACAATAAGGTCTGAAATGGCACAAATTAAAACCCCTGGTGCAATTTCTCAACATAATTCCAGAGAAAGGAAACTTGAATTCAAGCGTTCTAGACAGAGAAAGGAAAGGTATTCACCTCAACATCCTTCTGAAGAGGAGTCAATGCTTGCACCATAGATCTTACATTAGGTCGTTCACGGGGTTCATAGTGCAGGCACCTTGAAGCTAATCGCACCAGTTCTGTTCCTTCCTCATTTGAAAATTGGCCCTCTAAACAGGAGTCTGTAAGCATGTTAAAGTTCCGATCTCGAATCAAGTCAAGGGCCTGCGCATATTTGCACCAATATCAGGTCTGGTAAAGATGAAGACATCACAGGATTATACTGGTGCAAAGTCAAGCGTTAGTCATTGTGAATCTAATTATTACCTTTGCCCCATTATTAAAATGTTGCTTTGTTGATTTGTTTGGGAATTATTGTGTGTTGTCCCATAGGACCCCCACACCTTTTATTTATAGTATCAGGATACAATTAGACTCTAATACGACTTCTATATTTGACTCGAACACAAACTCTCCAACACTCCTCTCAAGAAGGGCATAAGATATCAATCATGCCTATCTTATTAAATATTATAGAACACTCGCTAGGACCTTACCCTTTAGTGAAACAGTCAGCCAACTGTTCACCAGACTTGACATACTCTAATTTCAGTATCCTACCATCGAGCTTCTCTTTAATGAAAAACCTATCAATATCAACGTGTTTGGCACGATCATGCTGTACTGGATTGTTAGCAATGCTAATTGTAGATTTATTGTCATAATGCAACACCAATAGATTATTCCTCCATACTCGAAGCTCAGACAATAAACTCTTCATCCATATCATTTCACTCACACTCAGTGCCATTGCTATGTACTCTGCCTCTGCAATAGACCGAGCCACAACCTCCTGCTTCTTGCTTCTCCATGACACAAGGTTACCTCCCACGAAGATACAATATCCAGAAGTAGACCTCCTGTCATCTACACTGCTCGCCCAATCAGCATCGCAATATCCTTCCACATTCAGTTGTTGATTCTTCCTGAACCAGATGCCTTTCTCAGGGCTACTCTTCAAATACCGTAGGATTCAATAGACAACATCCATGTATCATGTTCTAGGATCATGCATATATCGACTAACCACACTCACTGCATATGAAATATCAGGTCTTGTATGACACAGATAAATGAGACGCCCAACAAGCCTTTGATAAGCTTCCTTGTTAACTGGATCTCCCGACTCAGCACATAGCTTGTGATTCCTATCAATAGGTGAAGCAATAGGGTGATACCCAAGCATAGCTATTTCTGCCAGTAGATCAAGGACATACTTCCTTTGGGAGATAACTATACTATTCGAAGAACGGGCAATCTTAATCCCAAGAAAGTATCAGAGGTCCAAGATCTTTCACCTCAAATGCCTCTCCCAGTTTTTTCTTCAAGGACTTGATTTCCTCAGCATCATCTCCAGTAATCACAATATCATTAACATAGGATGTCAATACGGTGATGTGTGATCCTCTATGTCTATAAAACACAGTATGATCCTATCAAACCACGCCCTTGGTAACTGCTTCAGACCATATAAAGACTTCTTGAGTTTACGCGCCTTCCTCTCAGTCTGCCTGTTCTCAATACCCGAAGGAATCTCCATGTATATCTCCTCTTGTAAATGACCATGTAGAAAAGCATTCTTCACATCCAACTGATGTAGGAGTCATCCAAAGTTAGTTCCACAGGAGATCAACGTTCTTACCATGCTCATCTTCGCCACTGGTGCAAAGGTCTCATCATAGTCTATCCCATATGTTTGACTGTAACCTTGTGCAACCAACCGAGCCTTGTATCTCTCTATCTTGCCATCAAGAGTTTGTTTAATCGTAAATACCCATTGCACCCTACTGCTCTTTTTCCTGCTGGAAATGAAACAAGATCACATGTCTTGTTCTTCTGAATTGCACTAAGTTCCTCCCTCGATGATCCTGCTTAGCAGCTCGCCAATCCTTTGGTATATGCACCGTTTGAAGAGATGCAATGAATGCTTTGTATGTAGATGAGATATGGGAATATGAGATGAAATTTGCAATGTCATGCTCAAAGCCATACCGGACTGGAGGCTTTCCTGTATTAGCTCTAGTTTCCCTATGTTGTGCAAGTGGTAACACTAAATGGGAGTGATTTGAATGAACATTACCACTTGCCCCAAGGGGAGGCAAGGAACTTGATGGAGAGAGACCCGAGGAGGGATTTGAGACTAGATCAACTGGCAAGGCCGGCTGAGGCTGTGGCTGTTCTGGTTCCGACTATTCTGAAAACTTCGTTGATGGCTCAAGTGCTGACTGTTCGTCTCTCTACTTCTCCCCCTGTTTTCCAAAGCGTCTTCGTTGATAAACCTTCAATTCTTTTGGAGCTATCACATCTCTTGCATATTCTTTCGTCATGTTTGGGCACAGAATTGTCCCCACAATGACTTCTTCTTCTCGTTGACTCTCCTTGTTCTCCCCCTCTCGACTGTCACCCTCAGTGATAGGAGAGAACTCTAAATACTGATCACAATTACCTCCACTTGTGTAGTAAGGCTCAAACTCCTGGAATGTCACATTCATAATCACGAACAACCTTCATTCAACTGGGTTCCAGCATCTATAACCCTTCTGACTTGACGAATAGCCTATAAAGACACATTTCAATGCCTGTAGATCCAACTTGCCAACCCCTGGTCTGAGATCTCGAACAAAACACACAACCAAACACTTTGGGAGGCACCTTGAACTCCCGCTGATCCAAAAGAAGTTCAGCTAGATTTGAGACGGCATGCGATTGATGAGATACGCTGCCGTCATCACTGTCTCGCTCCACAGTCCCTTTGACACATTCATTTGAAACATGAGTGAACTTGCTATCTCCAACAAATGTCTATTCTTCCTTTCAGCTACTCGCATTCTGAGGTGGGGTTTCTGGACAAGTAGTTCGATGAAGTATCCCCTCTTCTGAGAGATACGCTACAAATAAGGGTGGAAAAAAAAGCTCGAAACTCGCGAGCCAGCTTGGCTCGTTAAAGGCTCGGCTCGACTCGGCTTGAACTCGGTCCCTTAACGAGCCGAGCCGAGCTGGCAATTTATCTCATTTTCTTAACGAGCCGAGTTCGAGCTGGCTCACGAGTTGCTCGTTAAGCTCGTTAAAAAACCAACATGGTAGAGTAGTAGTACCAAGCCAGCCCAACCCAGCAACCCTTAGGCGGTCCAAAAAGACACAAGCCCTAAACTGTGATCTCTTGACTTTCTAAAAAATTTATTAGGCTGATTTTCCTTTTTAGCGAGCCTAACGAGTCTAACAAGTTTCAAGCTGTGATCTCTTGACTTTCTTAACGAGCCTAACGAGCCGAGTTCGAGCTTTTTAACGAGCCAAGCCGAGATTGGTATTTTGCTCATTAGCTTAATAGGCCGAGCCGAGCTCATTTTCTTAACGAGCCGAGCCGAGCTGGCTCGTTATCCACCCCTAGCTACAAACTCCTTGTTAACATACTTAGTTCCATTATTTGTTCGAAGAATCCGAATCTTTGCGTCAAACTGAGTAGCAATCATCCTATGGAAGTCCTGAAAACATCGAAGGACCTCGCTCTTGTGTTTTATCATATAAATCCAAATCATACGAGTATAGCAATCAATAAATATGACAAACCACTTAAAACCACTCACAGAAGTAACTGAGCATGAACCCCAAACATCCGAATGTATTAATATAAAAGGTTCATAACTCCGAAGACCAAAGCTACTATATGTAGATCGTATATGCTTTCCAAACTCACAAGCATCATACATAAGTTTACTCTTGTCCACCCTTTTAAACAAATCAAGGTATAACTGACTTAAACTCTCAAATGATAGATGTCCCAAGCGACGATGATGTAATAAAACTTATCCCTCGATTCCTCCTAGAGTCACAGCCAATGCCGCATCAACCTGATCAATGTACCACAGCCAATTACGCCTTATTCAAGTCCCAATTCTCTTCCCAGTTCTCTTCTCCTGGAACAAACACGAATCATCATCAAATGTGACAGTGCATTTGAATTGGTCAATGATAGAGCTGACTGAAAAAAGGTTGACTGAAAAGGAGGGAATATGCAAAACGGAGGATAAAACAATAGATGGTGTGCACTCTACAGATCCTAAACCCTGAATCAGCTGGGAGGTTCCATCAGTTGTTTGGGCAGTTTCAGAATGAGTATATGGGGTGTAAGATGCGAAAGCGCTAAGTGAACCCGTGACATGCTTGGATGCCCCTGAATCTATGATCAAATCAATATGAGAGTGTTTATATGTGGATGCAAGTGCATGTGCCTAAGTACCTTCGCCCACGTGGGCATAGTTTGCAAAGTTACCAAAGGAGGTGGAATCATGAGAAGTTTCTAATGCCTTTCCTTGCTACCACTTATCCCACTGCATAGCTTGCTCGCCTGTCAGAGTAACAGACGTGATCTCCTCTGTCGGGGCCACATTAGCCCTAGGGCCAACTCGGCCCCTTTCTCGACCTCCACCTCCACGACCACCACGATCTCCACCGCGGCCTCCATGACCACCACAACCTCTACTTCAACCTCCATACTGTGAAGAAGGACAAGCACGGCTCAGATGTCCTCCCATCCCCTAGTTATAGCACTCCCTATCATCTGATATGGCGTATGTGGATCTGACCGGGTTGTTGTCCCCCATTACTCATAGTCGAACCTCCTCCTGCACCATAGCCGAAATAGCCTCCTCCATAGTAAGCAAGTTTGCCAAGTGAAACATGGCAGCCCTTCTGCTCTCAAACTTTTGGTGCAGTCCCTTTAAAAAATGTGTAACCCGTCTGCGTTGCAGACACACCCTATTAGCCTCAATATCACCAGCACATATTAACTACAGTGGGTCATAGTGATCTAAATCTATCCACAGTTGCTGTATTTCACTAGCATACTACTGGACGGTCTTCTCCTGCTTCAAGGCCTCGACCTTGCTTTGGACCTCCACCATCATCATCACATTTTCTGCCCCAGAGTACATGTTGCTTAACGTCTTCCACATCGCCGGTGCACTCTGCATCATCTCCACCATCCGAGCGATAGATGGAGACATCGATGTTAGCAACCAAGCTACCACCACAGTGTTGGTGGTGTTCCACATCCTCCAATTCATGCTCGCCTTGTTTGTAGGTTCAACACAAGTCTTCCGCGGGTAGTGCTCCACCCCCTTCGTCCTCAGAATTAGCTGAGCCCCTCTAGACCAACTCAGATAATTCTTATTTCCTTCTAATCTTACATCATTCGGCATCAGCTCCAACTTTAAGTCAGATGATCTTGCACCAGCCCTCGAACCTATCATACCTGTCATGAAGAGGTCCTGTAACATGCTTCTCATGTCACCTTGAGTTACTAGCGGGAAAATAGTCTCAACAACTGCCTTCCTTTTCTCTTCTACTACCCTCATTGCAGCTTCTTCCTCCTCCTTCCTCGCAGCCGCAATTTCCTCAGGGGTCATCTTCTCAAATAACCAAAGCAATGCCAATTAATGCCAAGATATGCCGCTTGTATCTCCCACGATCACGACACTTCTTCACGCATCAACGTGCTGACAAACCTGGATGACTGCCTTTACAATTACCCAAATCATGTGGAGCAGTAGCATCGATTTTTTTTCCCAGAACAGAGTTTTGTTTCCTACTTCTTCTCTCTCCTCTTTTTTCTTCGGCTGATACTCCCTCTCTTCTGTCCTCCTTTTTCTTTAGCCGTCAAAACACGTCCCTCTCCTCTGGCCAACTTCCTCTGCTCCCCTTCTACTTCAGTCCCACGTGAGGCACCGAGCGACGGCGACGATCCAAGGCAACAGTAGCGACAGCGGCGATCCAAGGCAATGGCGATGGCGATGGCAACACAAGCAGTAGCGGCGTTGCTTCGTCGGCCCAAAGTAGGCGGCGGCTGTCAGCGTCGAGATCTGCCGGATCGATGTCCCGGCAGCAACGCAGGCTCGCCCGTGAAGCAAATACAGAATCGCCGGCTCGACCTCGAGGCGATGCAGTGAGGCGACGCGGCCCAAGCGGCGGTGGATAGTTGCTACGGCGACGATGCGAAGGGCGGAAGGGCGGCGGCGGCTGAGGTGCGTGGGGGCTAGGGTTAGGGTTCGGTGGTGGATGGGCACGGGGGCTCTGATACCATGTTGATTTGTTTGGGAATTATTGTGTTTTGTCCCACAGGACCCCCACACCCTTTATTTATAATCTCGGGATACAATTAGACTCTAATACGACTTCTATATTTGACTCGAACACGAACTCTCCAACATGCTTTTTATATACTTGGTTTAAAGATCCAAAAGGAGTTATTTCATCAGAGAACCCTTCCTCATGATCCAAAGTAGGCAAAATGATATTAATATCACAATAAGACCCTTTCTGGCATGCAAGTTGATCAAAATGAGGACAAATATCTACATACTTCACATTGCTCAATGGAGATGAAGGCCAATATCTACATACAAAAAAAATGATTTCGCATTGCTCCAGGGAAATGCTGACTTTAGAAGAAAGCACTGTGGAGCAAGACTAGGAAATCAATTCACTCTCTAGAGGAAACTATATTTGTTCAGAAATCAGCCTTCCTATGGGGTAGTTATGTCCACATAAAATTGTTATATTACATGCCGCCATAGCAGTAAGTGTAAAACAGTGCCTAAAAATTGAGCAAAATAAGATAGAAAATGTTATGGGAGAATTAAAGATCAAAGTTGTTACATGGCTAGGAGGAATATGCTTCCCACTAAGAACGTCCAGCAGCAAGGTGCCAAAGCTGTATATGACACTTTCAGGAGTGATACGTCCTGCAGGTAAACAAAAAGAGAAAATGCAAGAGTGAGATGGTGATGTAGAGACAAACTGTATCGTAAAGAAGTTACAGCACTTCATCTTTTGCAGCAGTTAAGTCAAGTGTTATACATATTTTTATCGCCTGGTACAAGGAACATAAAATATCCATATTTTTCAAGCAGGCACATGAATAATTCTGAAGCCAACATTAAGCCTAGGGCCGTTAAAAAGGACAAACTGCTATTATGAATTTATAAATATTGTAAATGATGACCAGTTGAAATTTAGAATCATATGTACCGAGTATATTTTTAATTCACAGATCAGACCGTTAAGGTGCAAAATTGTTTCTCTAAGAATCTAATATAGGATATTATGAAAATGGTGCTAAATTATAACATAACATGAAATTGCATCATATATGATGCTCCATCGAATAGCTGAGCCCTCCTCACTTTACAAAGGTTAAGGATGTTTCACACGCAAAAGCAAACTCAAGGTGTAATCTCACAGAATATGACGGCGTGATTAGAACAAATCAGCTTTCCAAGAAAGCTCAGCAGCAATGTAGCCTGACCAGAAAGACTCTACCTAGATCATCAAACTCACATCAAAGGACTGCTACATAAAAGCGAGCTTTAAAATGTTAGAAAAATAAGAAGGGACCGACCAGTTCTCATGTATTCTGGAGGAGTAAATGCCAAATTGGTACTATAACTTTTTCCATCCCGACTGTTCTTCATGAGGCCAAAACATGAAAGTCTAGGGTTACAGTCCTGCAGCATGTGAACAACATAAAGATGTTACAAAACACACAGCTGACCACATTGCAGAAACAATGTATATGATACTCACATCATCAAACAGAACTCTGTATGCATTAAGATCATGGTAGAGAGCACGCCCCTTACTGGTGCAATATTCTAAAGCCTCAGCAAGATACAGAACAACCCTTAATCTCATGGGCCATTTCATTGCTTGTGATTCCCCTGTGAAATGCATACAATAATGGGAAAATGTTAAATCATTAATCTCGTAAGGAATTAAAAATAATGTATGGCAGTGGCAGGCGAAACACTTTCGATTGTAGAAAAAAATGGTGAGGGAGTCTCTCCTAATGTCTCAGTCGACTTAGAGGTTCAAACAGAAAGTTCAATATAATACTAGTCCATGAATATTTCAATAAATATTTGTGTTGCGTGATCTAATGCAGCTAGAAGAGGTAATCTTCCCCATTATGTACCAACTGCCATTGAGAACAATGTTTTGAAAAGAACAATAGAACAGTATGCATAATTTACTCTCGTTTGATGTCACAGATATCCCAAAAGTCATTCATATATGATGCAGAAAATGTAGCCATGAACAGAAACCAATTATTAATAGCTATGAGCCATCAGCCATCAACCTAAAATTTATTAGACATTGGTTGGGAACGACAATAGATGACAATAACAAACTGAGATAAACATAATTACAGTGTGAAATGCAGGGTAACTCACAATGGAAAAGATGCTTTGCTAGTGTGTCGTTGGGCATGTACTCTGCAACAAGCAATCTCTCGTCACCTTCGCAGCAACAGCCAAGCAAATTTGCCAACCTTTTGCTCCGGAGTTGGCCGACCAATTTAGCTTCTTCCTGAAGCATAGTTATTTCCCCAAAGGGCATTATTGGCAAAATTTAGAAAACTTACTACAATCATATTATGGGTAAAGCAAATAAAATATGTATCAACAAATAGGAAGTTGATTTCACACAAGAAAATGTCATCCATATGGAGGATGTGCTGCTAAAACTTAAGAAAAATAATCTATGTATTACTTCCCAAGTAAATAAAAAAAATGGAATAGCTTCCATAAGAAAATGACATAATAATTAGTGAGATAACAAATAACAAAATAACAAGGCATATAAAGCACTAGTACTAGAAGCAAATAAAATATGTATCAACAAATAGGAAGTTGATTTCACACAAGAAAATGTCATCCATATGGAGGACGTACTGCTAAAACTTAAGAAAAATCATCTATGTATTACTTCCCAAGTACATAAAAAAGAATTAGAATAGCAACCATAAGAAAATGACATAATAATTAGTGAGATAACAAATAACAAGGCATATAAAGCACTAGTACTAGGGGCACTAGACCTAATACCGTCAAAAACACACAATGTTGATGGCAGGTGATGGTAATTATTAATAGTACTAGGGGCACTAGACCTAATACCGTCAAAAATACACAATGTTGACGGCAGGTGATGGTAATTATTAAAGCAGCGCAATAAAGATGGTAAAAGTTCTGAATAACTACAGCTTTAAAGTTAATGTGTTTGCCATTATAGAATTATTGAGATGCTAACTTACTAAATCTACATACATGTGCAAGCTCATATTGACCATTGTCAATCTGGATAAAGCAAAATGGAGAAATCACGTGTTGCTAAATGCTCTGCCTAAACCAACAGTTTCAGTGGGAGAGCAATTAAGAGAGTAACTTCGCAATCAAATATGATAATCCATAAAATGATGGGACTAGTAGTAGCTGGTAATGATTGCTGTCTCACACTTGTTTTAGCATTGGAATCTAACAATCATACTAATAAAATAAAATAAAAGTTTTGTTAGGCAAAAAGTTGGTAGATGCCACCATTTCATCTGCAAGCCATCATAATCCATCCAAAAGGAATATAAGTAAATAACAAGCATACATATCTTCTCAGGAACAGGTACAAATCAACAACCTCCATGATAAGAGACATCATCCTCAAGGCTAGATAAAGCAATTTTATCAGCACAAAAAGCAAAGAATCTATCATCCTCACAATAACCAACCAGGTTACGAACTAGCATTAACACCCACCTAATGAACATTGCTAGTAAGGGTTAAAGTGAAGGAGACGGGGATACCAAGAACTGCCGAGAGTCGGGCCAGGCGGAGCGGTTGAACCGTTTGACGGCGATGCGCCGCTGCGCGTCGAGCTTCCCCTTGTATACCACATTGGGCGCCTTCTCCCCATGCTCAGACACGATGTTCTCCACCGCAAAGCCCGACGTGGCCAGCCGCAGCTGCTCGAAGGAGAACTCCTGGAACGCCGGCAGCTCGTACGCCTCCCCCTGCTCCTCCACAACTAGAAGGGGGCAAAAAAAAAAATCGTTCCACTCAAATTACTCCAAATTCTACCCAAAAATCTAATATGCAGACCTAACAAAAACTAGTTTGAACCCCAAATCAGTAGCTATCTTATCTATAAACAGTGCCCAAATCAGAAATAGTTTGACTAAATTACTGCAGATATCACCACCGAAATGGAGGGAAATGCGTTGGTGGAACGAATAAATGACCGTTCGACACAATTTACCGACCTTCCAAATGCGGTGACGGTGACCATACTCAAATCGCAAAACCACTCCCAAATCCTATTTCTACCGACAATCTCAGGGGAAAAAATAGAGAAAAATAAAATGAAATAGCAGACGCCGACAATTTCTCGAAAATGGAAAAGCTAACCACCAAAAATAGCAAAGAGAAAAATACCGAAACATGAGAGCTAGCTAGCCGGCAAGCACAAACAAGCATTACACACCAGTTTCGGTATTCTCGAGCGTAATCCCGTGGAGCTGCGCGCGGAAGCAGCAGCAGGAGGTCGCCTTGGACACTCGCGCGCCCATTCCGATCCCCCGGTGAAGGAAAAAAAAAAATCGAAGCAAACCACCTGCAGGAAGCAAACAGAAGAGCACCCTGAGAAGTCAAGGCGGAATTCAAACCCCCTCGGATCTGAGCACAGAATCGAAGCAAACCCAGACAAAACCACTCGCCTGAGCAAGCAAACCGGAGGGGTGAATCGACGCGGCGCTGCGTGGCGGAGGAGAGGAGGAGGAGGAGATGGGGATTGGATTGGATTTGATTGGATCTCCTCTCTCTCTCTCTCTCTCTCTCTCTCTCTCTCGGCTGGGGAGTTGGGGTTGGGAGCTGGCAGTATTATTCGCTAATACTGCTATATATTTATTAATGGGGTTTATTTCGTCGGGAATATTTTTTATACCGACATGCCTGTACTGTGCTGGATTGAGAGCAGTGCGAGATTACGAGTTTAATCGCGCGGTAATTATTATACTAGTAAGTACTACTGGTTGGAGTAACAAAACAAAAAAGAAGAGAGTTGAGCGAGGACGATGGGTGCAAGTAAATAGTAAATGCTGCTACTACAGCGTAGTGTTACAACGCCTAAACGGCACGGCAAGTTGGCAAGGCAAGTGCGTTAGTAGGACGACGAGACGAGTAGGACTAGTTGGCGAACTAACTCTAGTAGCAGCTTGCGGCAAGGCGCCGTGGGCGGCGGCCGCGGACGAGGCTGCTGCTGCGCGGTGCCGTGGCCGGGCAGGACGACGGTCGCCGCGCGCAGGAAATGGGATTGGAAGTTCTGAATTTTGAACTCGTGTACAGGCCCGCCTTGCCAGCCAAAATGATCAGGCCTTGACGCTTTCTTTTTCTGACAGTTTTCAGTGAGAGTTTCTCCGGGCACGGCTCCGGCTCAAATATTACTCCCAGCTGTGAGATGCGGGGAGCAGATCTTGAGATAAAAAAAATTCTCTTTGGAAATCAGCGAGTCTCGTAGCCTTGTGATGAACTGACTGACCTGTTTTTTGCAGCTCGTTGCAACTTGCAATGCGCAGGTTTGAATAGTGGTGTTTGACCACTATTCTAATGATACAAAAAAGATTAGTGTATACAGTAAGCAACGTTGCTCTGATTTGCGCGCGCAGAGTCGAATAGTTCTAGCATTCAGACTGTATGAACCATGATTAGTTTTGCACTAACATTCAGGTTAGTTACATACAAGGGCAGTTCCCAACAGCCCATCCTGTTTTGCTCGACTGTTTGCCACTTAGACGATGACAATATCCTTCTCGGATGTACGCTGTCAAAGTGACAGATGCATGTATATTACTCTGAATATATAGCACTGAAAGCGATACCAGGAGCAGCAGTACCTATCTGTGACTGAAAAGAGAAGAAAAAGAATGTTCAGAGATTGAAACTCGTCAAAAGCTAGCTAACAACCCTACGACGGAGAAAAGAAATAATGGCTGCATCAACTTAATTCGTGAGGTCATGAACCTGACCTGACCGACCATTCATTCAGCGTCGCCGCCCGCAAAACCAAGCCGAAATCATCTTCAGGTCCACATCTGCAAAGAGACCAATCCTAGCAGAGTAGCGGCTAAACAGTTTTATGCCCTGCCCTGCCTAACCTATGAATGATAATGTGATATGAACACGTACGCCATGACCTGAAATAAAGTTGCCGAAAAGATCACAGCTCACACGTACACACGTACACGCATAAATTAATCTCGTACAGTAGAACTAAACTTGTTTGCGGCCGTGGCTGCTGCGGTAAATTCGAGGTGTTATTTTATCAATTCGTTTGTGAGAAAGGGTTAATTTTGCTATTTTATTTGTAAAACGTTTTATTTTAGTCAAAGATTCGTACTAAAGTTGTTCTACCAGACTGGAACACCCGCAAACAAGATTTTTCCCGTTCCTGACGGATATCGAACCATTTCCAATTAAATATCTATGAAATTCATGTGTTTCAAAGCATCTTTTGGCTGATATGAGACTGTTGCACCGTTGAAAAGAAAGAATACCCCCCTCTGAAACAAGCGTAAAAATGTCACCGCAGACGCGTTACGTATCAATTCCAGCCCCAGGGGCACGGATTCCCCTCGTCCGGCCCCAGGGACACGAAATCGCCGTGAGCCGCCTTGTTCGGCCCCCAAGGGTGTGGCAGTGAGTCGTTCGTACCCTTGGGGCACAAATTTTGCCGATGCCGCCCTGTACCACAAAGACACTCTCTCGAAATGGCTTTGACATTTCATGTTAAGTTCGTCATCCGCCGTCATGACATTCCATGTGAAGTTAGGGGATAAATTGTGAAAAATAAAATTGATGAATTTTTGGAATAAAATATGAGAGACTTCGCAACGTAATTTGTGAATTATATGACACACAGCAGTTGGTTACATGCATTAGAAACGACAGCACGCACGAATTAAAAAAAAAGGAAAACACCTACGATACACGCGCGACTTTTATGGAATAAAAAACGAGGATCAAAATTAGTCTTGATGGCGTATCGGCCCTTCCTTGTCTCTCGTCGCCATGGCATGGCGATCTCGAAGAAACACTGTCGTGACCCCGGATCGTTGGAGCCGAGACCCTCTGTGTATATCTGAACTAGTCCCTGGATTAGTAGCTAGCTCACACAGTGACGTCATCAGTGACAATCATAACCATACAACGAAATATCGATGAAGTAGACAAATTAATATTATTTAGTAGTAAAAGGACCTTATGGTCAGTTCTTATAAAGTTGGCCGCGTCGGGCTTTTAACGACAAAAGATAACTTGCAGCGGAAACCAAAACGTCTTGTGGTGGCCACCCGACATGCCTACAGGCAATCAAGTGGAGAACGCGACCTAGTTCGCCTGGCCTTCAAAATATTCTTCCTCGTAGAACTCTGTGGTTCCTGATTTTTCCTTGGTGACTGATCAACAAATGGCATATAGCCGTGAGTACATAAAGTACTCAACAAGTCGTAGGGAAATGTATGCAAATAGTATTCATGCAAGGCTTGACAAGTATAGTTTTATGGCTATTTTGCATAAAGCGGTATTAGCAGTAAATACAGTAAATAGATTGAAAAGCACGAGTTAAAAGATTAAATACATAAGTAAACAAGTTCTTTGAAACAACTAGTGAACACCTTGTTCACTTCCCAACCATCAACCAACACTAACCACTCCAATCCCAACCGAACCATTCCAATAGTTTTATCAAAATCTACCCCTCGTGTGAAATCACCGGGCATTGTCCATAACCGGGGACATGGCTATTCGAATAGTTTTACACTCTGCAGAGGTTGTACATCTTTTACCCACATGACACGACTTCTCTAGTTTGTTTGGCATCAGTCGATACCACCGCTCACTACCTTAGGTAAGCAGTCTAGAGCACGTGACAAAGCCTTTACAAAGTTCTGTTTTAAACCGGTTTTGCTCGCTAAGGATTCGTCATTCTGGGACTCCTCGTGCGCCAAGTGTGAATGTCTAACCCAGGGTTCACACTTCCACCAAAACAGAACCGAATTAAAGCATTGCTAATTAGTTGGCCAGGTCCACCCCACCCTGGACACGTGGTTGTACGGTATGGTCCAGATCAATGGCGCACAAAGTTGAGTCCTTAGTCTACTCAGGCGAGGCAACCACATCCCGAATCGTCTCCTTTACTTCACAATCACTCGCCCGAGTATAAAATCATTTTTGGTTCAATCCTGACCAAATAGCAACCCTTGCCATAGCACAACAAATTTTAATAATAGTGGCTCCGCCACAATTCAATATATCATTAAGTCAAATTTATCATTATTGAATCATGTGATCTAGAGACATCGCATAACTAAAGCATGACTAAGCATAATACGCACCCACGTTGGTATTACAATAATGTCCAACTAAGATTACTCAACCTAGGGTGTCCAAGGGTACATGTCAACATGTCATTCACAATCATTCAACAGAGTTATACCGTCAAGTAGGTATTTAACTATTCCCGAAAACCATTGATATAAAAATAGCAATGCATGCTGGTATAAAACAATATAATTTTATAAAATGGGTACGACATGATCAAAGGTCTACGACTTGCCTTCGTTGACGGTTTGGTATGCTTCGGTCGATGGGTCCGGGAATTCTTCAGGAACGCTGGAATCTACACACACGAAAAGAGCCAAATAAATACAATAATTCCAAATAAAGTCCAAAAATTATCAAACTAGAACCAAAAGAAAGGTATTAAATTTATATGAATTTAGAAATGAGAACCGACGAAATTGGAGTTTGTATGAGGGAGAATGAACGTTCGGATGATTACTATCACATGAAATGATAGAAAGTATAGAAAATATAATATGCTAGAATATTTCATTTCAGGATCTAAGATGAAAGAATGCTGACTTCTGGGTCACTGTGAATAGATGATGGTTAAATGTTCTTAGCCCTAGAGCCGATGTTGTTATATTATGGTATACCACTTTATGCTCCTTTGGCACTCCTAGACAAAAGGGCTTAAAGGTTAATGATACTTGATTATTATCTAACTACTCTACTAATTCCAATTAACTAACCGATTACCTGGCTAGGGTTTACTGATATTAGATCACGTATGCGTGTACATGTTAAACCTGACCGCATTAATTTACTAATCACTAATCGGCTTGAGGCAATCCTTTATCTACAAGGCGTCCCACAAATACTTTAACTGGGCTAATCACTACACTAAACCCTAATCATTTCTAATAATCCCCTAACTTACTTAAATTAATCACTAACCATCCTAATTAAAATGCATATACACTAATCTAATCCAATGAGCCTACTAACTATTTGCAATTAACAATAATTAGCCCTTAATCCACATTTTAATTCCTAGCTAACTCAATGCCACATCTAATCATGGGTGTAGCATACTAGGCAACATACTGTTGTTCCAACTAGAATTTTTCTTAAATGCCAATCTTACTAATCAACTATCTGGGATCCATTGCCCTACATCCATACACTCATACATCCACATCCATATACTCATACATCCAGAGAATGAGAGATGAGGGAGGGCCCATTGTCATGCTCACAAAGAGAACACACAAAGAGGGGCACAGAGAGGAAGCAGGAGAGGAGGCGACGCTCGGGACGAGGGGCTGCCGCGGCGAGGCGGAGCTTGTGGAGCTTGGCCGGTGGCCAAAATGGGCCATGGGTCCTCGAGGAGACGACGCGAGGTGGCGGCTAGGGCTGGAAAAATAGCTCGAGGCTCGTCACGGCTCGGCTCGTGCATTTTCGAGCCGAGCCGAGCCGCTTGTCCAGCTCGTTCAAAAATCGAGCCAAGCTCAAGCTGGCTCGCGAGCCTAGCTTGGCTCGGCCCAGGTGCCCAGCCCACATCTCCCAGCTGCGATTTCCCCGGCCCAAGTCCACCCCCCAGATCTATTCCCTATTTGGGCATTTCCCATTGCTGATTCGCCAATTCGCCGATTCCCCACCTCTTCTGCAGCTCCACCCCACCTGCCTCGCCTCCTCCAGGAGGACCAAGACATCTATCCTTCGGCCGCTGCCTCCTCCTCCCCCTCCCTACCTCCCCCCTCCCGGTCTCTACCCGTCGCCTTCGGCCCTCTGCCTCCCCCTCACCCCCTAGCCCCGCTCGCCCAACTCCACCTGCCGCCTCCCCCTCCCTCTCGTCCAGCTCCACCCACCGCGCCACGCCTCGCCTCCCCTCTCGCCCAACTCCACCTGGCCTGCCGCCTCCCTACCCAGCTCGAGGTGCTCCTTTGCATAAATGGCGAGATCCGACGGGATGGTCCCTATGCGCAGCGCCAACCGTGACCTCCTACTCTCGCCTCCGATTTGGTCGCCGTCCGCCACCTCCCCGGGCTCGAGACCGTCGCCGTCATGTCCAGGATCAAGAGCGCCAACATCTTCACGTGGGATGACCGCTGGGGCCTAGGGCCTTCTCGCCGTCGGCCGCCACGCCAGAGGCAGAGGGGATGTTTTTGGGATGATTATTGCAATTGGTTTTTTTGTATGTGTGGAATGTGGATAATGTTGTTGAGATGATTTCATGCTTTTCATGTTGGATTGTCAATCTTTTTGCTAATTCTTGCCCGTTCTTGCCCCTGTTCCAGTTCTGAGATGACCATGGAGGGGAGGTAGAGGGGAAGAGCACCGGCACCCTTCTCCGTGCGCCGACGACCTTCTCCGTGCTCACAGTCTGGGTGTGCCTCGCCTCAAGCTCGCAAGGGCTCGCGAGCCACTTCGAGCTCGCTGTTGAGCCAAGCCGAGCGGGGCTTAGGGCTCATTCCAAAAATGAGCCGAGCCGAGCCACTGTCCCCCACGAGCCTGAGCGAGCCGAGCTCGAGCCGGCTCGGCTCGGCTCGTTTCCACCCCTAGTGGCGGCGCCGGTGGAGTGGCACGGTGGCAGTGTGCGCGGGCGAAATGGCTCACGGGCGGCGCGGGCTTGCGGCGTCACCGGCGGCTCAGTGGCGATGCGAGGACGATTGCACGTGCATGGGCACGGTGAGCGCACGCGGAGTGAGCGGAGCCACTTGTGGAGGCTCGGGACTGAGGGGGTGGCACGACGGGGCCGGAGGTGGGGAAGAAGAGGCGGCGCAAGGAGGGCTCCTCAGTGGCGGAGAAAGCGGAGGGAGTTGGGGGAAGGGTAGAGGGGGATGCGCGTGCGTTGTGACGCGACTACGGGGAGCGTGGCTTCACCGGAGAAGGAGAACGGCGACGGGGCGGCGTGGTCGATGGCGGTGAAGAAGGGAAAGGCGCGGTGGGAGCTCTGGTTGGAGAAGCTTTGGTGGAGGAGACGGGGGCTAGAGGGAAAGAAGGGGTAAAGGAAGGGTCGTGGCTTAAATAGAGAGGAGAGGGAGGCGACTCGGTGTGGCAAAGAACACAGAGGCAAGGCGGTGGGCGGCAGTGTGCATGGTGAGCAAGCGCTTGGCGGCGTGGCGTGGTGCTGATGCGAGAGGTGTGGGCACGGCAGGAGGTGAGTCTTTGCGTGGCGTCTTGAGGAGGGTGGCGCTTCGGCGGCGTGGGCGTGGCGTTTTTCTTCTTGATGGTAAGCGGCAAGGAAGAAAGAAGAGACGAGGAGAGAGAAAGAGGTGGCGGCGAGTTGAAGTTTGATGCGGTCGGAAAAGAAGAAAAGAAAAGGGCCGGTTTGAAGGAATCAGGTCCAATTCGAATTTCCGGATTTTTAGTGATTTTACAATTTTAGAAAGTAGAATTAATTCATTTAGGATTTTAGAAAATAGCAAATAGAATCCAAAAATTTTAGAAAAATTCAAATAAATTCCCTAAGGCGTTTTGGGCTTAAATAAAATATTTGCATTTTAACATTGATATATATATTTGCAAATAAATTATTGCTCCTTTAAAATAAATAGGAAAAATCTTTTTAAAATCCAGAAATTCAAGGAAAATATTTAAGTTTTATTTTTGAACAAAATCAAAATTTTGGGATGTTACAACACCTACTATGCAACTTTCTTCCAATGGATCGACGGCCCGGACAGGTATCATTATGCTCAATGAGCGCCTGTTGCAGTTGCATCGTATGTGTTTCCTTCGAGACTAGCTCGTGTCCCGAAGGATTGGGACGTAGTAAGCGTCAAGGTTCTAGTAATGCATCTCCGACCGAAGCATGAGTGGTGGAGGGCCATCCACATCCCCGATGATCCACAACTTGCACCGGTGATACTCGTCATAGAAGGGTTTGAGTAGCTCTGGCAGATGTATGGCTTGCAAGAGATGAAAGGCACACATTATTAGTGAAAAATTTTAATAATGACGATGAATTATGACTAACTAATTATGGCTAATTAATTATGAATATTTAACTAAGAATTAATTAATTGAGACTAAATAGTAATGACTAACTTAATTACGAATAATTAACTACGATTAAATTAATTACGACTAATGCATACCAAAAAAATACCTCCTCTTGATGTCGACTGTTCTATACTTATATAGTCCTAACCACTGCTCTAAACAATATCTAATCGACAGCAAAATCAGAAGTCCCTTGCTCGTTCAAATCTCTTTGTCTCACGAACGCAATTTTATTGCGAGAACGAGAGCGCAAGAACTTCCAATGGATCGACGCCCCGGACAGGTATCATTATGCTCAATGAGCGCCCGGACATGTATGCAACAAACGCTTATTAAGCAGAATGATACCAGTATAGACCGTCGATCCATTCGAAGAAGTTGCATCATAGGTGTTTCCTTTGAGACTGGACGCTGCCGCGGGCAATCAGGAGACAAGAGGAAGGGACCGATGCGCCGTCAAGACTAATTTTGATCGGTGTATCATAGGTGTTTTTTGGGTTTTTTTTATTCGTGCATGCTATCGTTTCTAATACACGTAACCAACTGCTGCACGCCATGTAATTCACAAATTACATTGTGGAGTGAAATGTCGTGACGACGGATGATGAACTTCACATGAAATGTCGAAGCCATTTCGGGAGATGGGGTATGTCGTGTCCCTGGGGGCCGGACAAGGCGGAGCGTGGCGATTTCATGGCCTTGGGGGCTAGACGAGGGGAATCCGTGCCCTTGGGGGCCGGAATTGCTATGTGGAGCGTCTGCGGTGGCATTTTTGCGCTTGTTTTGGAGGGAGGCTTTTTTTGATTTTCAACAATACAACAATGTTATATCTGGGGAAAACTCATGCTTTTTGTCTAGTAAGAGAAAGAAGGAGAGCCCAGAGAGGACAGGCCTGCACACATGATACAACTGAACAAATCCACTTGTACTCCTCTAATCCTCTCCAATGGGATATGGAAATGAAAGAAGTGATTGGTTCATCTAATCATCTCAGCTCGACTCTGTTGGAATATGGGTAGGACACACTAGCATGATATAAAAAAAATTGTACCGTGCAAATCAAGAAGCCATGCGAGGAAGAGATCATGTATCATTACCATTAGATGCACAGTGTTGCAGAGGAAGAGTTGGAGCGACCCGGTCCAATATCGTCCGTGTCGATAAAGAGAAAGTAGTCAACCGTCCAACATCCTTGGCTGTCGATCGTCTCCTCCAGCAGCTCCTTGCGTTCCTCACGTACATCGTAGATCGTTCTCGGTCAGTGCAGTAGCAACCGCAGTTACGCCTCTACAGTATCCACACGTCCAGGAATAGAATGTCGTGCGTTGGTGTGCTAGCACCACCGCGCATGACAGAACCTGCGGGGGTGGCGAATAGGGTTTCAGTGAGTGGTGTGACATCCTCCCTAAAACCCCACGCATCCCCTTATAAAACAGCCCTTTTAGTGGGACCCTATACTAGGAGGGTTATTAATGTGCGAAACTCATACCTCCCCAGTCAAGATCTCCTGGGTGATCCTGGGAGACCTCCTGGGTGATCCTGAGAGACCCCTGGGTGGTCCTGGAGACTGGCCGCGACCTCCTCTTTGGTCGCAACCTCCCCTTTGGTCACGACCACCCCTTGGTTGGACCACCCTCCCGAGTTTTGACCAGCCCCACCTGTCAGTCCTGCTCACCTTCTTCTTCCTTCCATCGCGTCACTGCTGACGCAAAGGTCTACGCGTATTAAATGCTGTTATGTCGCATTAAATGTTGTCGCCTCTGCAGTACCCGTTCCCCCTCTTGTCTCCTCCCCTACCTGCCTCCATCTCCTCCTTCACCTGCCCTTGAACTCGTGCGCCTCTGAGTCTCTCAGCGACTCTCCCCAGGCTATAAAAGCCTAAGTAGTCCTCCTTCATCTCCTTTTTCCTCATCCAACTCTCTTGCTCTCGCTCAGTTTCACCATGCTTGAAGTTTTGCCAAGGAGCCCGCTGGAGCATGCGTCGTCTTCGACCACCTCGTTGCCGAAGAGTTTACCGGAGCGCTCGCACCGTTCGTCCTCCTCCTCATCTCTTCTCCGCTCTCTCTCTCTCTCTCTCTCTCTCTCTCTGTCCAGGTGAGTTTCATCGTGTCCTGTTATTTTCCTTTCTCCTACGACCACGTTGCGTGGTCGTATCCCTCATTGGACCTCCTCCCGATCCATTGGACCTCCTCAGGACCTTCTCTCTGTTGGACTTTTTCTTTTGGTTCTAGTTTGGTAGTTCTTGGGTTTTGTCTGGATTTGTTGTATTTATTTGGTTCTTTTCGCACGTGTAGATTCCGGCTTCTTGGAAGAGTTCTTGGGCCCGACGACCTCTACCAAAGAATCTCAGCTCTTCATCGAAGGCAAGTCGTAGATCTTTGATCATGTCGTACCCAGTTTGCAAAAACTTTATTATTTTATACCAACATGCATGGCTAATTGTATAAAAATGGTTTGAAAAATAGCTAAATACATACTCGGCAGTATGACTCCTTGAATACTTGTGATGTACATGTTGACATGTACCCTTGGACACCACAGGTTGGGTAATCTTAGTTGGACCTCTTTGTGTTACCAACATGGGCACGTATATTCTTAGACCTGCTTTAGTTATGCGACGTCTCTCGATCACCTGATTCTATGATAATGAATGTGACTTAATGATATATGAAATTGTGGCGCGGCCACTGTGGTTAAAAGATGTTGTGTCATGACTACGGTGGCCATTTGGCCGGGTTGAACCCAAAAATGTTTTATACTCAGGCGAGTGATCGTGCAGTAAAGGGGTGCAGGAAACACATTGGAATGTGGATGTCTCGCCTGAGTAGTCCCTAAGAACTTAACCTTGCAAACAATTGATCTGGGTCATACCGTGCAACTACAAGTTCATTATGGGGTGGACCTGGCCAACTAATTAGTAATGCTTTGAGTCGGTTCTGTTTCGGTTGGGAATGGCACAAGAGGGGGCTAGAAAGGCGAAACCTTAGTGAGCAGAACCGAGTCAAAACGGAGCTTTGTAAAGGTCTTGTCATGTGCTCTAGACTGCTTACCTAAGGTAGTGAGCAGGGGCATCGACGGGTGCCCAACCAACTAGAGAGGTCGTATCTTGTGGGCCAAGCTGTACAACCTCCGCAGAGTGTAAAACTATTCGAATAGTTGTGTCCCCAGTTATGGACAATGCCTGTTGATTTCACGCAAGGGGTAAATTTTCTCAAAAGTGTGGTCGTGGTTGGTTCCGAGTGGTCTGGGTAGTGAACATGGTGTCCGCGAGTGGTCTGGGAAGTGAACAGGGTGTTCACGAGTTGTTTCAAAGACAACTTGATTATTTACGTATTAGTCTTTCAACTTGTGCTTTGTAATCTACTTACTGTATTTCTAGTAAATTCTGTTTTCTACAAAGTAACCATAAAGCTATCCTTGTCAAGCCTGGCATGAATACTATGTGCATACATTTTCCTATGACTTACTGAGTACATTCAAAGTGCTCACGGCTTTATGCCCTCTGGTTGATCAGCCGCTGAAGAGGACCTAGGGAGCTCCGAGCTCTTTGAAGAGGAGGTCTTCAAAGACCATGCATGCTAGGAGATGTCCTCCACTCGATTGCCTGTGGGCATGTCCCACGAGTGTTTGGTGTTCCACTGTGAGTTCTCTCTTTTGTTGTAAGCTCTGTGTGGCAGACCTCTGTAAAAACCCTGATAATAAGGTCTTTTGCTTCTATTAATATGAATTTGTCTGTTTCGTCTTTAGTTTGTTGTATGGTTTTGATTTCATCGATGTTGAAACCGTGTGAGCTAGCTACTAATCATGGGACTGGCTCGGAATGCACAGAGGGTCTCGGGATTGCTTACCTGTGGACCCGACACGACCCCTGCATACGCACAAATATCATATTAGATGAACCTATATGGTGTTCATGTGTTGATCACTTTGCCTCATGATACCAGATCAAATTCAAGGCGAGATGTGTGTCATCCTATTATAACTCGATCATTTACTTGACCTTGTAGTGGATTATACACTTGCGATTGACTCTTCAACCACATTTTGATCGCTCACAATTAAACTATTACACATATAGAAAACAACGATGATCCTAGGTCTAAGGATCCCACCTACACTATGTGTGAGACCAACTGATGACACTTAAGAATATACCAATTATCGCAGCGTCTTAAGGTGGGTTAATCCAACATTATATTCTCCAACATATGTCCACATGATTGATCTGATATTTCATATCTATGATCTGTGAAACGTGGCTATCATTCAATAAATGTGTTGATCTATCAATCATAAGTGTCTCACATAATGATATAAGATCAGAGATATTTAGAATAACATCGTAACATGAATAAAGAGTCTCACGAACAAACCACATGCTTGCTGATCAACATAAATGATAGTTCATTCAAGAGATAAAATAACATATTATTTAATGGTTGATAAAAAGCAATACGGTCATATCTACGATGATATTTCATTCAAGAGATAAAAGAACATATTATTCAATAGTTGATAAACATAAGAGAGATACAATCGTATCTACGATGAACTCTAGGCCATACCAATAGGCAGGGGCGAACCCTCCATTCGGGTATGCTCGGGCGGCTACCCGAGCTCCCCTCTAGCGCGGAGACCCCCCGCCCCCCTCCAAGGTGACGGCGGGGCGACGGGCGAGGGCAGAGGGCGAGGGAGTTTGGGCGAGACCGCGAGGCGAGGGTGAGGACATGTCTGCACGGCTCCGGGGAGAGGAGGAGGAGCTGCTGCGGGAGGAGTAGGGCAGCAGCCGTCGCTGGCGACCGTGTTCCGGATCCGGCTCAAGCAACCCCTGGCAAGCCTCCGGCACAAGATGCGCGTGGCCGAGCTGTGCAGGAACTTCAGGTGCGTCAGGTTGAGCCTCTTACGGCTTCCGTTTACTTTTGTTGTGCACTTGTGCTCGAGCAAAAACATGAGATTCTTTTGTGTTTTTTGGGGATAGCTAGGTGAACCTTTGTGCGATGAATTACATGAAAACTGTGGGTTTACTGCTTTTTTAGTCTTCAATTTTTTGGCGACGAGGGCAAGGAGTGAAAATGTTTTAGCTGTGCTAATCGCATAGACATTAGGTAGTGCCTGAATTTGTGATTGCTTTGTTTCCCGTGGCCTTCGAAAGTGTTAGATTTTGGTTCTAGAACTGAAGCTTAAATACCGTTGTAGTCTGTAATGCCTTTTGTCGTTTCCCCCCTTTTGCATAACCAAGTATAGTGAGGTCAAACTTGATACTCTTCTAAGCTAGTTGGAAGATGCTAATTGTCATAAATCCATTAACAGAAATCCACATTTATATCTGATTGATCCATGGGCAGATCTCATGGAGCTGCCAGTTAGAGAAATGCTCGTGTTTATGAAACTGCTACTGGTTTGTGCCAATTGCTGATTACAGATATCTGCGACACTATAGGGAATGAGATAGCTTTACTGAGTTCTTAGTGCTAATCTGTTTTGTTGTTTGATCTTTACAACTCTTGGATTCCTGTCTTGGCAGCGGCGGACCCTCCCTCCAGACATGCTCCAATAGTAAGTATTTAGTTGATAAGTGAATGTTCAAGAGTTTTATTATAAAAGTTGGGATGTTACATGACGGTTGCACCCCCCCCCCCGCGTTATGGGTGACTGCACAGCACGCCAACACTAATAGCTAGGGTGGTATCTATGTTTCATGCGGATGGCTCCACTATAGTTAAAATTTTGTCATCACCCGCCCCTGCCAACAGGCAACAGCCGGTTCGTCTCGGACAGGTCGTTAATTTCGTCTAGTTCTCCTGTGAACAACGAGCGCTGAGCTGGCAGCCGTGGCAAGTGGCGGTTAAGTGGGCCCCCGCCCCGCCCGGCCCAACGAAGGAAGGAAGGAAGGAAACAGGTAGATTGACCTGTAACTTGCGTGTCCATTCGCGCCACAGGCATATATGTTCCTGCAGCCTGATTAGTGGTCATTAATTAGTACTTAAGTGCATCTAATAGCTCGATTAGTACTTACATAATTTGTTGTCTTCGTCGTTGATATTGCGATCATACGGAAGATCAAATCAGAGTATCTAGTCTAATCTTATCTCACGGGAGGGGATGCAACGCAAGCTGGACAGATCAAATCATGGCACAGCTATTTCGTACTTTTCCACGGTGGCTTGCACGAATGCCTTGTTAGAGAAAATGGAAAGGCTGATTACCTCAATCATGTCCACCTCAATCGTACACCTAAGCTCTGTGCTACAACTAACACCTGTGATCTATCTAAGTCTCTTCCTGTTTGAAGGGTAGGTGTGGACGCTTACATACAAATATCCATAACGCCGATTAATTTTTCACGGGAGAAAACTAAGGTGGAGATGAACTGAGCTGGAATGGTGGGCTACAGCCGGAGGGATTTGCTAGCTGCGGCTACAAATAATAAAGGAGCAATTCGTTACGTGCCATTGAATAACTTCGGATCTTTGCAATATGTTATTGGTGTCTCATTGACATATGGCCCCACATATGTCAGCCTCACAACGAGTGACACATTATGAGTCATGTAGTTATTCGGTAGCATATTAGAGATTTTCTTAATAATAAACCTAGCCAAATCAACAACTAAGAGGCCGGGAAAGGAAAAAAAACGTGGGGCCTATCATTTCGGCGGACTCTAAATTAATTAGTCGTTGATGCTGCGTTATCTTCTCCATTACGTGGGGCTCTCCAGGGATTAGTTCCAACAGTTAGTTGACCTCACCGCACTGACATGCGTGACGCGTGTTCGTGGCCGACCACGCACAACGCCATGAAAAGTAAAACAAAGCCCACTTGCGTATGAGAGGCCTACGAGCCCAATCAACTGACGAAGAGGCCCATGAGCCAGGTATAAATTCCAGGAGACGCGCATGACTAGCCCACTCGTATTAAGCCCGTGACCCGAAGCCCAAATAGCCCTGAAATTCACCAAAGCGAAGCCCACTTCGATTCCTCCTTTTACTCCTCCGCTCCGCTCCTCTGCGGTTGCAGGCGGACTCGAGCCAAGTGCACTGTGCACCTGATCTCTTGCTCTTATTACAAGTTGCCGATGCTCAGCTTGGCCATGGGATTTTAGCAATGATTTGGCGTGGTAAGAGAAGCCTGGGTACGAGGTTGCACTGTTTATGCCTCGACCGCGCCATGGTGTCGCTGTAGGCACGCGCACCAAGTTGCCAATGCTTGACCATAGCACACTGTGGGCATGCGCACCAAGTGTTCGGCGAAATGCCGGCCAGCGATAATGCCAATCAGCCACCCTGTCTGTCTTCAGACACACTAAGCATCCTGTCAACCTGCTTGTTTGTTGCGGTAAATTCCATTCCATAGTTGCATCGCCACTGTCCATTGAGGCCCATCCTCACAAGCCTTAACCCCTCCGTTCACCTTGTCCACGTAGCTGTGCTTCTGCAGTGGCTGGTGATTTGGATTGGAGCATCTCAATGCTTTAGGACCAATTAATTTCTTGTTGTCTGACAAGACTCTCTATCTCTCTGGTTGGTGTGCTGACCTCCACTATGCGAACACTGTGCTGTGGGCATCAGCTGGTGATCATCATCCGATCGAGTTCCACACAGGTGCTTCTTCAACATGCTAAATTTAATCCACTGCCTTTCCAGTGGCGAGCAGCATCCTTTTACAGAGTATAAATTGCCCAACATTCGGGGAGCTGTATGATCTGGATTGCAATCGCCTTTCTCTCATGTTCTTCGGCATCAGAATTCAGCACACTTGGTTATGGGCCTTGGTGCTGTTACGGGGCAAAGGCTTCTTAAGGGAGGTAACGCTTTATGAAACCCGTAGTGGTACTTCTGTAGATTTTATCGCTTTGATTCCTGAGTGCTCCACATTGGATGCACTGCTGCATGCTTACCCAATATTCAGTGCACATGACAGAATGCTGACTACTGCTGAGCTATGCCACTAAACCATGTGGAGGTCAGCTTTCCTCCATCTTTTTTACCTTTTGTGCTCATAAAGTCACTTGCAATAGTTTCATAATCGAAGTGCTTTCTTGGATGCCTAAAAGCTGCCGGTTAGCTCTGTAGTTAATTTGGCACCGTCTGTTCACAATTTCCATCCTAGAGGAACACATTGTAACTAAATCACAGGAAAATGCAGGAAAGTGTTCCTGGTTTGATCTGTTTCCCTTCATCGAATGCCCGACAATTCAATCGTCCTCGACGTCCTTTTCATGTCCAAATCCCACCACGCGTGGCTGTCTCCGTTTTTCCGTACATTCTTGAAGCTGGGAAAACAAAGTGACGCTGTTGAACAGCGACCTTGCATCACCAAAGTCCTTACAGGCAACTCTCAAAACATTTCCCCTGCACTGGTTTTGCAGTAACTGTAGGGTGCAAATAGCCGGTCCACTTTTCCTCACAGTGAAATGTTGTTCTCTCAAAAAAAGAAACGTTGTTCTCGCATTTACTGTTCGTGGATCGGTGTCTGTCCTCAATGTTTGAGCAGACAGTTCTTTGATTTTCAATTAAGAAGAAAGGAGTACATGGCCTGCTCGAACCAGGCGAATAGGAATCTAAAGGGAATCACAACACACACTTAAGTCTATTCGTCTTGAGAAAATCCAAGCAGACAAAGTTTTGCCAAGTAGTTGTCTCATGTCTGTTTGCATTTTTTTTCTTCCTTTTGAAAGTAACCCTTTTGCATGGTTCATTTACCACCATGTTAAATAAATATTTTTTACTTGATGCTGCAAATAAATATCTTTGCCATCAACTTTTCACCTTTACCGTCACTTTGGAGGAACTGTTGAAAGTGGCTTTTCATAGACAGGCAGCAAGATCTATCTACCTTGACTAACTTCTGCTGTTTCTGCGCACCTCTATGGAGATCTGTTTCGCAACAAGTGCGCTCAAAGTGGCTGCACAAAGTGGTAGTGACTTCCAAGAACTTTGCATTTCCCCTGGCCGCGCACACGGTGATGTAATTGGCCAAGAAGTGGAGCATTTCCTTCAGTGAACAAGTCATTTCAAAAGGTGGAATCATGTCACTATTTTGGTGTCCTATGCAATGACAACTTCCTCTTGTTTCTTTTACTCTGTTCAGAACATTGGAAAAGGAATGATATCTAAAAGCTTGCCTCATCTTTTTCTAGCAACGCAGGAATTCAAAGGAGATACGTCTTGGATTAAAAGTTGGCAAAAGGAAAAGGTGAGAAGAAAATTTCACAAATGGGGTTCTAGAAATTTTGGACTCGACTAGATGCTGTCTTTCTTCAAGGTAAGTGATCTGTCCAAATCACATGAGCTGTCTGCATTATGTTGCTTCACGTTCAAACCAGCAAGGATTTTTCAAGTCAAATTTACTACTACGCAGAGATGGGTTTGTTCTTCTAGAAAAGCTAAAGCATATAGCTAGATTAGTACACCCTGAATATCTCTAACAAATCTGCAATATACTCTGAGCTATTGTAATTTTGAAGTGATATGCACACGATTACTCTTTGCAAATTGTGGAGGTTTTTCGCACTTGTGGGCTCTCAAGTGAATTAAATGACATGAAGTGTTTCTTCAGTTCATCGCAGACCCTAACCCTAAACCCATAATTCCTCGAGACATTGCAAGATAAAAAGAGACAGACCAGTCCAAAAGACAGGAAAAAGCAAACCTAAATTTTAGCGTCATCAAGCTACAAGACAAGAACCATTAGGCTGCTGTCTATCCACCATGCACATTTCATCAGAAGCTGCACCAATCTGGGAGAATTTTAACAGAACCAACTAGTTAAGAGTACTTAGGACAAAAGCACTTGATAAGTGGAATAATTTTGATAGTTGGCTTTCTTCCTTTGTCTTTCTGGGGTTCAAAACTCACAGGTCGAATCGAATTTTGCAAATATACATATCATAGTATCTTCTTTGTCTATCCACATCTACTTTGCTTGTCGGTTTACTTGGCAGTTTTATTTTTACTTTTCCGTATATCAATAAACCTGGAAGAATTGCTAGTGCTCTTGATCAATGGTGAAACTGAAGAGAAGAGAGAGACAGAGGAAGCAGAATAATGGCGGGGAAGGACTTGAAAGAACAAATGGGCCCGAGGGGGAGGCCGCGTGAGCCACAATAAGGGGGACAGGAGGACGTAAGCTCACAGCGCGTGGGCCTGGTTCTGTTGCCGTGGGCCACGCTGGCCTTTTTACTTGGGTAGGGCGGTGGGCCCACGGCTCAGACACTTCACATGACCCTTGTCTCGGCCTGGGGGATGCCGCGTGGGCCCCCACTTGAGCGCACACGCATCCATACGGGACCGCATACGCACGCACGTACACCACTGGCCAGTGTACTACGTGCCCTACCTACCCAACCCATCTGTCCAGCTACGCCGGCCTACGATCCGGTTCCATCGGATTCAGCCGTACGTGCCATCGTTAGGGGCTTCAAACTCGCTGGCCGCAGTTCAAACATGGCCGTCCATTTGGAATTTCGAATAGTACAGCACGATTAGATTTTCATGCGGGTTAAGTGCTACTATACTAGTTGGTTTATTCCAAGAAAGAAACTAGCTAGTTGGTGTTTGTTTCACCTTTCGCTTCCGATTTTCTCGGAATTTGGGCTAGAGTGACTCTGTTCTGAAGCGAAATCGAACGAATGAGCAAAAATTGATCCCAAAAGGTGATCTACTGTATCCTAGAAGCGCGGTAGACCACATGTCTGATGTGGGTGGGTCGGCATCTGGCATGGGTGGAGCAGTATCAGTACCATTTTTACTATTTTATTCGTGGTAGGACAATTTTTTGCTATTACATCGTGAAGCATTGTAATTTTAGCTTGTGTGCCTTGTAAAGGTGAGACTCTTCTTTCTTTACGAGTTGCTCGTTCTAGAAGGCTTCACGATCAGTAGTAAACTGCCTTTTCCTTTTGGCACATTGTTAGAAAATAGTTAATACATGGCGATGTTCTTACTTAAAAAAAACAAATATCTCCGAATTAGCTAGGTCATATATCTAGAGCTAAGCTATCTCTGTCTGATGATACACTCACTGGCTAATTCGATGAACCTAATGGAACAGCGAAGATGCATGCCAGCACTGATCTCATCTGATGGTACACTCACTAGCTTGTTGTTATCTGTCTTAATTATGCAAATCCTCGAACCAATTTGTGCTGGTAACAGCCCTGTTAACTACCGATTTAAGTATGATTGTCAGAAGGATCATGGCGCTTAATAAAGACGAGAATGACAGAAGTGACTCGCACAAGAGGGGGCAAGGCCAAAAGATCCCCCTGGGTGAATTTTGGTTGGTTGCCAAGTTGCCAGTGCGCAGGCCGACACGCCGGCCTGGTTGATGGGCCACAGAGGTGTACGTATCCATCCACCTTTTTCTGATCTCGCGGTCAGTGTGAATTCAAACACGGGAAGTAATGGCCGTTTAATTTGGACAATTTAGCAAGGAGGACACAGCTAACACGGCTAGTTGCTTTTGCTTGGAAAGCTAGCTAAGGCTAAGGGATGGGTGACTCAACTTTGCCATGCCGGAATCGACATTATTCTTCCTACGACACTATTCCACGGGATGCTCCAACGCGGTCCATCGTTCTGCAGAGGATAGGAACACGATCAACTGTGTGCGCCCGTCCGACGCACAGTGGTTGACATAGAGGCATAGGATGTCAATTGCAGGAGATGTATAGACAGAATCTCGGAACAAATGTCGGTAAGAATTGATAATTCATGTGGTAGTCCTCGGAGTTTCTGCTCATCTACTTCTTTTTTAAAAATAAATAGCAAAAATAGTATCTGCCGCACGGAAACGTTGCGACACGGGCACTAATCCAGTCTGCGGTAGGCTAAGCCTGCGCACGACACCTTCCACAGACTGGCTTAGCGGCAGACCGTATGACCGTTGCTGGATTTTGTTTTGCAAAAATGGCACCCTCCCGCTTGGACACCATGCGGTAGGCCCTCCCCTTCCGACACGTGCCCTCCTGTAGCATTTTCCCCCTTTAAAAAAATATTTAAGTATAATTTTCGTAGGAATTTTTAAATATAGAAAGTGAGCTCCAAAAATTATGAATTTTTGTGTGGAGCCCCCTGACACAATACACTTGCTTGTGGATTTTTTCCAAAATTTAATCCATTATGAATTGTTCTCGAAAATTTCTACAAACAGTATACTTAAATAAATTTTAGAGAACAACTCAGAACGGATAAAATTTTGGAAACACAACCAAGTACACTGTGTCAGGAGGCTTCACAAAAAATTTATAATTTTTGGAGCTCATTTTCTATATTTTAAAAGTCCTACAAAAATTATACTTAAATGAGTTTTTTTTAAAGGGGGAAAAATGTTACAGTGCTCCTGCCGCACTGTGGCCGTGTGGCAGGAGGTAGGTGTCGGCTCCGGACGCTATTTTTGCAAATTTTACACGTAGACGATTATTATTGCAAACACAGGATGAATTTGCGCTATTTCAGCAAATAAAAAAATTCTGCTATCGCGGACGCGGGTGACTGTTGGGTCTAGCTCGTTTTGCTCGCGAGGGCAGAGCACAGAGAGTTGACGATATCTTGGACCGTGCTGTGCCTTTTCCCTTTTGTGCATCGATGATCCGGAGGTAATGAACAAAACGGCTGAGCAGAGGCAGAGCACACGTTGTTTTGTGTGGCCATGCGGAATCGCAGAGAAGAGTGGTGGGCAGTGGCAGCAGCTAGCACGGCCTGGGGGAACCCAATTAGTGAGGCAGCGACCCTCGCATACGATATGTGCTCCCTTCGTTGGACCACCACCGTCCGTCCGTAGGCGCGGCATTTGCTGTGTGCCTACTGCTGAAGTGACCCAAATGCCCCCAGCATCCGATTGATTACCCTGCCCCCGTTTCTTTCTACCCACTACTGCAGTTGCTGTCACACCTACAATAATACAGAGATTGCATGTGTTGTTAGTTGACCGATCGTGCGATTTGTCAGTGCGGCTAGATATGTCTGGATCAAGCAGCGGCCTGTTAATCCGGGGTGAGATTACGCTCGCCATGATTAACTGTGGGGCCTGTAGCTTGTTAATTTGTCCAGCATTGGTGATTAATTGCACGGCTTAGCTCTAATCGATTTCTTGGCCTGTTTGCGGGGTGCATGCGCGCGTGCGGCGGTTGGCCAACTGCCTGCCCGCGTATGGCGCCAAGGACACATGCATGGATGGGCGTAGTCTTAGGCTGAATCCACACGTTTTTTTGGTAACAGCAAAAGTAGTTCGGCTAGCCCGAAAGAAATTGTAAAAAATAGTGTCGTAGTTAGTCAGGTTCTCTACCGTGCCCAGTCTGCGGAACCTCACCTACGTGCTTCTGATCTGTGCGGTCGGTGGGTTCTGCGAAATTGGAGTATGATACGAGATACGTGTTATTTGTCTAACCTATCACGGTGCTAATATTGTCATTTCCAACACGGGAGGCTACATTTACTATTCCAGATAGATACTCCTGTGTAAAAAAAACTCTAGATAGATGCTCCTGCGTTTCCATGTGCGATGTGATGCAATCGATAGCCATGTTTGGAGGAAATAGATCCTCTGCATTGAAGGTGTTAATGCAGACGATCTACAGTGTTGTGCGTTAGAAGGTGATCTCCACCGTTTAATAAAAAAACAACGGTCCAGAGCAATATCTACAGTGTTCTTGTTACAGTAAACAACGCATTAAAATTGCACCTTTATTCTTTGCGGTGTTTCAAATTGTCTTGCATCTGGATCATCGTTCACATACACACAGATCACTGTTAGCATATTGATTATCTGCATTACAGCAGAGGATCTGGATCCATGCTTGGATTGCCTAATGCAATAGTGCAATTAAAGAGGGTCGATGGTAGATGCTAGGAAGAAAGCATTTGATCGTATGCGCGCAGTTAGGTGTACAATTGGAGTCGATACAGACAGATATCGTTTGTCATGTATCCTATTTCGTAATTTTTTTCTCGGAGTTGGAGTCGGACATGGATAGTGTCGGATACACATTTCTTCATTCCATATTCGCTCCGGGAGTCTTCGGTTGGTCAGACATAAATTATCCGCTTCTTTTGCACCCCTACACGAGACATTAGACAGTAGGGGTGCAATCGGAGCGAACACGGAAAGACTAATCGCTGAGATGTCGAAGGAAAAAAAACACTCAGTATCCCCTGCTGCTCAGATGCAGCAAACCACCTATCTGATATCATGTTTCTAAGTGAAGTCACAACATACTTTCTTTATACCACCTGATAAACAGACACATACAAACGAATATCGCTCATCTCTATCCTATATTCCTATTACACAATTTTTCTAGGAGTCGAAGTCAAACACAAATAGTCCTAGATACCTATTTATCTCTTCAGTATTTAGCCTATAAACCTATGATCGATCAAACGAAAATTATCCGCACTGTTGGCACTTATAGGTGCAGTGCATGGTGTGGTATGGCATGGACTTTATTTGTTCCGTGTGGGTCTCGTCTTCAGGTTGAGGATTTTAGATCCAGAAATTATGGGCCTGAGGAGTAGGTAGCCAACCAGCGTGCAGTGCACCTAGCGATCGATTTGTTATAGTAGCAGCATACGCACGTACTCCTCTTTGCTTTGCGTTGTGCACTCATCAGTTAAGCTGTGTGCGTGGCAAGGTCGACCCAGCAACATGAATGGGCATTGATTCAAATTTAATTCAGCCTCCATCGATCGATCGGGATCATTTATTGGGGTTTCAATGGCAGCAGATATACACCCAAGGAACGGCCAAATTAATGTTAGGCTAGAACTGTACCAAGCTAAATTAAGACCTATTTGGAATACATGAATTTCTCAATATATACTCCGTCTGTCCCACGATATAACTTCCTATTTTTGGAGAACATCATCATACAACACGAGTTTATTGTGGAGATTAAATGTGTAATTGTTACAATATTTTCACCATATATATCTTCTTTAACACTGACAAAGTGGATATGTAGTTGTATTGTGCTAGTTAAGAGGGTTTACATGTTCAATGTCATCAGCTTTTTCTTAGCATGGTTAGGCCTAAATATAATACGGATTTGCAAATTTTCAGTTGTCTAAATTTTTTTGTATTTTTCTTGTAATATTTTTGTCTATTTTAGAAAGAGACAATCTGACCTATAAAATATTGATCCAACGGTGAGAAAAGATGACTGATAAATAAAAAAATTACTGTCACCTGAAACATAGACACTCCCGCTGTAATAAGATAAGATCGCTCAAATTTCATGCTAGCTAGCTAGGTCCACCTGGGAATCTAAAATCCTAGCTAGCTAGGAGCGAGATATCCAACCCATTACACTGTCGGGAGAGTGAGTGAAATCCTGTAGCCTATGTACAGTAGAGCACCTCGATCAGTGCTTACAAAGGGCACATGCACCACGCATAAATAAACAAATAGCCATTTCGCTATGGACGAAGACTAGATGCATGGCACTCATGGTGTCTCTGTTCTACAGGCAAGGGAAGGGGAGGGGTCCGGGAAGAGTCTAAGCAAGCATGGATGCTGTGGACCGCAATAATTTTCCCCCGTCCGTACGTGGGAGGAGTTGTGTGGTAGTACTACCACTACTGTGGCTGATGGCCAGTTTGTTAGGGGAGGACAGAGGTGTAATTTCGCGGTTGGGCCAGCAGGGGGTGGGCGAGCGCAGCACTCTGGCATCTCCGTGGTGGGCCCTTGCTGTCCCCCGCCCATCTCTCACTCACTCTCTCATGTCCAAAGTGTGAGCTTAGCTGCTAGCTACCCCCCTAGCTAGCTAGCCCAACTCCTGCCCTGTAGCTTTCTTTCACCCCTCTTTCTCTCTCTCTACCTCTCCCTTCCTTCTCTCTCAACATCTCCATGGCCATTGCCATTGCCATTGCCATGGTATTATAAACACCTCTCCCAGCTGCCTCTCCTGATAGCTAGGAGTACTCCACTACTACGATCCTCTCGCCTGCACCACATGCACCGGGCGTCGATCAGATCAGCAATATTCCACTCTGTGTGTCAGTGGTTAGCCCGTTAGCATGCAGCTTCACAGGAAGCTAGTGGAGGACTCCAAAGGGATCGCATTGATCTCATCTTGCCTGTTGCCTGCTCTGCCGCCGCTGCATATACGCATGCATGCATGATACGCTGCCGCCCTCGCCGGCTGGCTAGGCCTGCGAGCGACCATCGATCCAAGCAGCATATATGCAATCTGCAGGCGCGCGCGCGCATGCTGCGTCCGCGTCTGTCATGTTTATATATATACACGCACGAGTGCCTACATAGCTCGCATGTAGCTAGCTAGGCGCGCGCGCGACAGCGCGAGGACAAGATCAGTGCAATCCCTTTGGAATTTTCCACTTGCCTCCGCCTCGGTCTCTTCGCCTAGCTACCTGCTCTGCTACCACGTCGTCGTCGCCTCCTGCGCGCTGCCATCCATCAGGATTAATCCAGGAGGTAACAGCTTAATAACCGACATCTATACCATACATACATCCATCTGCAGAGTAGCAGCTTAACCGGCAATTATATAGATAAGCCCTTCTTTCTTCTGTGGGCTGGTATAGAGTTAATTAAGGCCTCAGCCCCTTCGAGAGTTTGGAGTGATTTTACATTGGTCTGGACAAAAATGTGTTGAATTTTTAACTGCAGGTGTAATTAGACAGGGAGTAATTCATGATTAAGATTACAACAGTTCCATACCTTTTTTTGGGGGGAGAGGAGTACCGTGCATGCTGTTTTTAATTTTCTCTATCGATTCATATGATCTGCTTCTATAATTCGAGATAATTTTGTTTCGAGTAGCATATCTGTAGAACTAGCTACTGACCCTAACTAATTAAGGCTACTCGTATATATGACTACAGAAGGAGCACTTGTTTTCGGAAATTGGGAGGAACTGTTAGAATGTGTACTCGCAAGCTAGGGACGATAGTCACTGTTCAAGCTTAATTTTGTTGTGGATCAGTTCAGTTCGGTAGCTTGAATATTAATTGGCGATAAATGGTAACAAGATAAGCATCGATAGTGCGAAAACAAACGTACGTAGAGCATCGGTTTTGCATAAACTTTACACGAAAGATCTCTAAGCACTCGTTTGCAATTTGCATCATCTTTTCTTTCATTCCTTTTTATGTGCCGGATGGGTTACTCAACCTATCCCCTTGCTTAGCACGCATCTCGATCGCAACTGATCGCATATATGCCTGCAAATTTGTCATCTTTCTCTTTCAGAACCTATAAACTGGCCGTATCTTTTCTCTCTACCCAACAAAACGAAACAACAAGGCGGAAAAGCAAAAACAAAAGAAAGCTAGCTAGCATTGTTATTCAACCTACTAGTCACAGTGATTAGAGCTACAGCTGAAGAATCTCTTTCGTTTTGTATTTGCTCGGCCGAAATGGTATATGGTTTATATACAGTCGATGTTATTGCACAATATTATTTAGGAATCCCAAGCGGCAACTGCATGGATACGACTGCATTCTGAACATTTTATCGCTGCTGTATCTCCTTTCCTGTATGTTCAAGGCATCATGCGTGTTTCATCAACCTGTTCTCTTCTTAAAGTGCATATTTGGCAGTGGTCGGCAGAACCTCTTTTGGCAGCTAGGGTAAAACATGTAAAGACCAGACAAGTTCCATTTACGAGCTAGAGGATTGAACTAATATATGCCTGAGCGCTCGCAGGGTCGAACTGCGCATGTTTTCCGATCTCTTCTCTGTGTCCTTTTGCTTTTGTCGAAAGGGAGTGTCTCACAACATTTTGAAAAACAATCAGATTTTTGAGCTATTAGATGGAGATCTAATGCCCCAGATATCACCTCCATCCTATACTAACTATTTTCATCTCCAACCCAATCCTAACCCAAACTCATTCCCACCGAAGCACGAATCTCCAAGCAAAATCGTATGGTCAGAAATCTGACTGTTTTCCCTCAAAAAAACATGCGACTGCTTTTTAGCAATTCCTTTGTCGAAATGCGAAACGTAGAATTAATTTGTTGTGTACAGAAGTAGAACAGAACAGATGTGCTGTTTTTATTCATCAGAATGGGGGTAGTAGCTGTTGGTGATTTCATGTATTATGAGTTGTCGTAGGGGCGGTCTACCGGCCCAACGACCCAGCTAAGACCATAAGAACCGAAAGGCCCATGAGGACTACAGGTAGAAGGCACGCTTCTTCCTCCCCTCCCCTGAAGGGTACTACCTTCGGGAGGGCCGAAGGGTGCAGGAAGACCGCCGAACACCACGCATCCAGAAACGAGGAGGCCCTCGGGATCCCTGCCCGGGGCCACCCCTTGAGCACCGAAGGGTGCCCAGTGCTCCTCGGCCTGGGTGCACTCCACACGGTGCAAATGGAGACGAGTATTAGTGGACCACGCCTACCGACCGGACGGAGCAAGACTGGAATGGTCCACCGTAGACCGAAGGTTACGTGTAAGAGAAGGAAAAACCCCGCGGCCCTTACTGGTATATGGTTATTTTAGGGGTAGAACCGTAATCTTATGTACCATAGTTGAAAGACTATCAATAGCCGTCTTTCCCATGTAATCAAAGGAGGACTTAATTTTCAAAGCAATTAATACACACTAAACTCTCTTGGTATCAATCCCCTCTTCCGAGGATCCCCGGCCCCTCGTAGTAACCGGGTTCTTTTTCTTTACTGTCTAGTCCGGTTAACAACATGAGTATATATATGTGTGGCATGTACTTAAAGAAGCAAGCTATAGCCAGGTGAAGAAAGAACCAAATTAGGAGAATGAATATGCATGCATATGCCTGGTCGATGCAGACTCGACAGAGACGGCACGATCGACTTGGAAATGCATGTATATATAGACCTGCACCCGAATGGATGAGCATGCGTTCGACAAGGCGATATGTTTTGTCGTGTAGGAAAGGAGAGGACGCGCGGAAGCCGATATTTCAGCTGTACATATATACATGCATAGAGGTGTCGATGTGTAGTAATGGTGCTCTTGGCTCTTGCTCGGTCCATAGATAGATACATGCATTCCTACCTACTATAGGTGTCAGATCGTCAGCCATTAAACCTGAAAATTAATCCGAGGTAAGACCGGTCTGACCGTCAAAGTGACTTGATAGCCTTTGAAACTTTTTCGAAAATGCATGATTTGACAAACCACAAAAGCCATTGTCAATTGTATCATCATCATAAGATCATGCACATATCCCCATGATATCCACAATCTCCCCCTTGATGAACACATTGGCAATTTACTAAAAATGCAAAGTTTGAGGTTTGGAAAGTAAAAAACTCGATGTTTTTGCACAAAGGCACAACTTGGTCCAAATGCAAGAAAAAACAATAGAAATGACCAAGCTGGCTTCAGAATAGAATAGGCAAGTGAGATAAGGTAAAAGAAAGCACAAACGCTTTAATTTCCAGAGAGGTGACAAAAATCTCACTTAAGGTCCATAAGAAAGAACAATTGTTCAATTTGACCTTTGATCATTGTGAGGAAGCACGAATTGCAAATCAAATTCAGAAATGGCAATAAGATCGCAAAAATGCATATGAGATGCTCCACCTCACTATGATCCTCATAACCTTATGCAAACTTTATTTTTACCATTTCCTCCCCTTTGACAATGGATTCATCAAGGTACATAAAAGGAAGATAGAGCATGAATAACATAGAATGGCTGTAATTAATTCATTTTTAGCACAAGGAACCATGAAAATTATCCATGAGGACTGTACAAGTATTACACCAAGCCATATTATGTGAAGAAGCTACTTTCTATCACGACAAAACATGTACAGCAAAACTAAGGCCAAAATAGCAATAATCTGAAATTAAATGAATTGTAAGCATAACAAGTTGCTTAAGATCATAGTTTAGCTACAGGTATCCAAAAATGAGTCAAGCCATGTCTATAAGCAAAATGGAGCCCAGAAACTAGAAAATGAGTCAATTTTGAGCACTATGAGTTCAGTTATGAATCAATTTGTTCAAGCATTCGAAATTTAGCACATTGAACATTTTGCTGAAATTTTTTGGTTTTATCTTAGTAAAGCAAGTCCTGGACTAGGAGCCATCCACAACTGCCTTCTAAGCTTCAACCAATTGACAATTTGTTTTCTTAGCATTGTGTTAGATCTCAAACCTTGCCACGACCATCCCAAGCAGTAAGCTTAAGAGAGTGATCTAGGTCATCCAAAACTTCCCCTGAGTTCATGCCTAGTGCAATGGCAAGCTAATACATGTTTGGTACAGCCACATAATATTATCATAAATACTGATAAGGATGACTGGCTGCTCGCCAATAGATTTGGATGGGAGTTGAGGGTTGGAACCAAGATAGACTTGTAAAAAGTGAGACCTCGAAGGTGGATTGACACGAGTTGGTTGAGAGTCCATCTCTTCGGTTGAGATAGGTAAGGGACTAGAACCTTATGCTAAGTAACAAACACGAAACTCGCTTAACCACATGTTTGGTATATCCAGCCTAGCTTAGTACACTGCTAGTTCTGATTGAATATCTATAGGAGGCACCTGCTCTTGTGGTATAGAGCAACCGCAGATTTGGGGTAGGACAGGAGTGGGTCTGTTAGATCACTCACTGGTCTACACAATGGTAGGTCCACTGAGCATCAGACCGCGAACTCCACTATTCGTCGGTAGTTTCTCGATGACTGTTTGACCAAGAACCTACCGGGTAGAGACTAGAAAGGGATGAGTAGTGAAAATGCTTTATTATCTTGACTCAGTCACACGCGAGTATGCTTCATGTTAATAGCTTGACATTACGAGTCTGAGGTATCTTGTGTGTAAAGTTGGGAAACTCTTCAGAGTATAATCAATAGTATTTGAATACGCCGTGCTTCTGGTTAATGGAGTTGTGTTCATGGTTGATTCAAGTAAATGAGGCATAAGTAGAGATTTGGATATGTTAATATAATAATTACAGATGTTGAGAAAATTCATGGTATTATATTAGTATGGTTTTACTGTTTTAAAGTCAAACAATGTAAAATCAAATGATGCATCCACATACACTTCATATGGTAAACATTTGTCAATCACTTGAAACCCTAGCAAGTAGTTAAATAGTTTCCCATGCAACATGTTGATTACTGTTGTGCTCATATTTGCTAAACATCGACATAAGAACCTTGGGAGGATGCCGACGATTATCATGAGGAAGAATTTGAGGAACCATCGGATGTTGATGATTACTAGTATTAGGTCTCGACCACGCTCAAACGTGCTTGTGGTTTGGAAGTTCTTTTGTTCTGTAATATATTAACTTTGGGCTTGAATGCCCATATCAATGTCAAAACTAGTTGTTAAGCCTTAAATTCCTGCAATAAAAGTTTGGTTCTTACTGTGTAATCGTAAGCATGCTTGTGACACTATTTTCTTGCTTCGCAGCTTTACATCCCTGAACGATCGTAAAGAGTTTGACGGTCAGTCGTCACTTAAGCTATGGTAATAATTAAGGCATAATTCCTGAAAGTGCATTCCAAATGGGCCTCCGCAGCCATGAGTGCACTCCATATAGTTAGATGTCAATTATAGAAGAATCACGGCGCTTCCTAGCCACGAATGAAGGCTGCTAAAGCAAAGGAATAGGAGAGGAGGCTTCGGAGGGAAGACATTCCTCGGTACATTGGGCCTACAACGGCCCGGAGATACTGCTGGGCCACGTACCTTCCATTGCGTGTTTTTCTCTCCGGCCTTTTTGTCCACGGCTGAGATCGAGCCCAAAACTAAGCCAACCCCAGCAAGTTGCAGATAGATCGATCCGCGCGCGCCGGCACGGGAGAGTGGGCTTGCTTCAACCGGCACGACATACTTCCGGTTGCGGTAGTAGTAAAAATCCAACGGATCTTTCGGCCACTAGATCAGTACGTCAACTCCTTCAAAAAAAAAAAAATGTAAGTCCACAGGTCAGAACCAATCCGGGTGATCCAACGGCGAAAGCAGCCTTGGTAGCCGCAGCTTTCGTTCCGCCAACTTGCAGATATCAGGAAGAGGGAGAGCCGGAGACAGATGCATGCGGTGTCGGTGTTGGTGTTGGTGTTGGTGTGGGCACCTATCTGTCTATCTTCCGCCCAACTTGAGTCGATCTTATCCAGTCAGCGAGCGTGCGCGGGCGTGGAACTTATCCACACAAACGTGCACACTTGACTCCACGTTTCCTCCCACTGCATGCCGCTGATAGGCGATAGCCGATTTTTTTAATTAAAAAATACATTTTAAAAAAATATATAAATAAATAGTCGATTTTTTAATTAAAAAAACTAGGCCTTTATCGTCATTTCAATTGGCAACCGGGATCATATCGCCCATGGAACAGATAGTGGCGGATGCACCATGAGAGCGCGAGGAGGCTGGAGCTCCGACTCCGCTCGTCGTACTCTTGATATCCTCTCAGTACTTTTGCCATTATTTGCACCATAAATTTAGTTAATTTAGTTTTTAAGATTTTGAAACGTACTATTCATTATTAAGATACTATATTTAATGTATTTTTTATTTTTATTTTCTTCTGCCTGCCCACCGCTGCCTCTTCAATGCTTGCTGTACCTGTGCCACCGAAACAAAGAACATCATCAGCTAGTAGCATGTTCCCGCGATCGATTTTACATTTATCTTAGCTCCATGTCAGAACAACACAAGCAGCAGCAAACAAAATTTATCAAGGTCGCCCATCTCATAGGGAAAAAGGGAGTCCAATTAATGGCCACAAACTAATCCTGAGTATGTATAATGATAGTTGTTGTTTATAACAACTCTCTATATTATTTGTAGACAACACTAAAGACAGTTTATACAATGGTTTATGGTAATACAGTTGGCTACAAGATTGTAGACATCACACAATCTTTTAATGCTTTTCTTGGTTTTGGTGATACAGTCGGCTACATGATTATAGACAGCATATTTCTCTCTCTTCATTCTCTTTCATCTACGTCAGCTTAAATTCTACGTGACAAAGACTATAGACATCTAATGTAAATCTATTGTATATGACCTAAGTTTCTTGCAAGAGAGACGACCAGTATAGTGCATGGCCATCTGCATGAATACAGCTAGCCCAAGGGTACGTGACTTGATCTGGTCAACGATGGCCTACTGCATATGTAATCTTTATGTGCGACTTATATTGTGCTACATCAAATCGACAAAGAGATAGTAGGAGCACGTATAATAATGTGATATTAGCTATCTATAAGACTTGTTACGTTGGATATTAGATGGCGTAGATGAGAGAGAGGGAGCATAGAGAATTAGATCGTTTTTCATGTAGTAGTTGACTGTAACACGAGAAATAAGACAAATTATACATGAAGGAGTTGTCTATAGAGACATATAAAAAGACAATCCATTGTAGGAATTGTCTTTAGGTCATGTACAATGGCATGCATAACAAGCTGCATCTATAGCAACTCTCCATGTCATCTCAGAGACTTTCATACAATGGGTTGTGGTGATACTGATCGGCTACATGATTGTAGACAACACACAATTTTTAATGCTTTTCTTGGTTACGGTGCTACTGATCGCTCTGAGGATCGTGAAAAGACATTTTTCTCTTTTTATTCTCTTTCATCCACATCAGCTTAAATCCTACGGGGCAGAGGCTATAGACAGCTAATGTAAGCCCATTGCACATGACCTTGGTGTTGTCTATAGATGACACGAAGAAGTATTATAGACAACAATTGTCTATACCATTATACATGCCCTAACGTTGGACGTTTGTTCCACGATTCCCACGTGCTTCAGATTGCATACAATCGATGCAACTAGTAAACTTACAAGATCTGGATCCTCAGTTGTACTACAAAGAATAGTTGCCTGAAAAGTATTCAATAGTAGGTTGTAGCAAAATACTATTGAAACTGTGAAATGTTTGATGTAACGAAATTCACTTCAGCAATTTTACCGCCTCCTAGGGTATTGTAGCACTTGATCTAGTCCGTTCGCTTTAGATTAGACGGTCGAGAGAAGGAGCTAATACATGTCACTGTATTCCTTCACACTAGACCATGCTAATACATAGGATCCGCTTCCCAACTTTCGATATATACCTTGTCATGCATCTGCATGAAGTTAGTAACCCGCACAAACGTACATTACAGCGAACTTAATTGTAGCATCTAGTTAGTCTGCAACAGTACTGTTTCAATCAGTAGTATGACATTGACATGCCATTCTATGTTCACTAGTAGCCACTAGCAATTAGTGTTGTGATACGGATAGGCTACACTAGCACATAATTCAAAATTCTACCGTATAAATCAGGAAGCCATGCAAGTAAGACCATGTACAATGGTATAACGCGAGCTGTATGTAAGCCTTGAAACATATGACACAAGATGATGTGGAGGAGAGAGATGGAATATAGAGAATTGAGTTGTCTCTTATATAGTAGTCGACTGTAACACGAGAAATAAGACGTATTGTACATAGAGGAGCTAATGTCAGCTGTCTGTAAGCTTTGAAATGTAGGATATAAAATGATGTGGAGGAGAGGGGAGAGCATTGCCACTATGTTATCCACACGTCCAGGAGTGGAATGTTGTACATTGGTGTGCTAGCACCAACATGCACATCAAGGTCTACGGGGGAGGTGGTAGCTAGGGTTTCGATGGGTGGTGAAACTCATATTCCCAACAACCCCACACATCCCCTTATAAAGAGTCCATAACAGATTTAATCTGGACTAGTTTGTTCCAATCGGTTAAGTGTGTGACCCTATAGGTTCATGTATAATCGATGTGATCCGGAAACTCCTTTCCGATCACTAGTTGGTAGTGGTTCTTAGTAGGATATATCGACTCTCGAATACACATAGAGATCAAATCAGACGAATCTTATGCAATATGATCTGTATCAGGTCCTTGTCACTCACGACCAATTCGTAACTCTTTACAACTAGTTTGCATCTGGTTACGACTAGTTTGTGATCATATACGATCAGCTCATGACCAGTCCATATCCATGTACGATCAGTTTGTGTTTGGTTGGACTAAAGGACCTGCTTGCGTATTCTCCATTTGCCTTATGATATCTGATCGAACTCCAGGTGAGATATATGTCATCCATGGACTGTTCAATCTTTTATCGATCATGACGAGGATTAAAACCTCTATGTATTACTTTACTACATAATAAAAGACCATACGTCTTCATGGTCGTAACCCCTAAGGCTAATTTGGATTAGTCCCCAATTGAGTGGTAGATATCCCCTATAAACATCCAGTTCATATTAATAAAGAGCAGCCCCATTCTCTCCTAGGAGATTTGTGTCATTTTCCTCTATATTTTCGTAAGATCAACGATTCGATCGTCGACAGATTTACTGTTAGATAACTTCGTGTGGTTGACTCTTCGATCACTTGTGGCACGACCACACACTTCCTTTATCCGAGCACATCGAGGGGCCCAGAATATGTCTCCTGTTATGTTAGGAGGGGCAAATCTCATATCCGACCAGTCACATCCTTCCACATATTTCATAGCATACTCGAAAGCTATCTTTATAACTACCTAGTTACAGAGTAGCATTTGGTAACCCCTAAGTGTGCGCTGTTACACATGTAGAAAACCATATTAATAATAGGTCTAAGGATTTATACATCATCATTGCTTGATACTAACCGATGACACATATAATCATAACAATTTCAATAGTGTTTCAAAGTGGGTCAATCCAACATCATGTTCTCCAACATGTTCACACACTATTGATTCGATACCCCCATATCTATGACTGGTGAAACGTGGTCATCGATCAATACATGTGCTGGTCCATAAGTCACTGGTGTTCCGACCAGTGACATCCGACTAGGGATCCTTTAAGAATTTTCGATGGATCACTATCGATATTTGTGAGTTAAATGATGGGGACACGGTTCTCGAGATTATGCATGAAGAGACAAGGGTTTTTTAGATAGGTTCGGGCCTTCTCCGAAGAGAATAATAACTCTACTCCTGTGTTCTTGTATTGAATGATATTACAAAGCAGAACAAGCCACCGAAACTAAGTCTAATGGCTTATGTCTGTGTTGAACTCTTTGTTCCTCTTCTTCCTCTGTCTGTCGGCACCGCCCCTTATAAATCGTTTGAAGGGGTCACTACTACAAAACAGGCTATAATAGACGCCCCATCACAGACGGTTCCTTTGGAACCGTCTGTGTTGGATCTGTCCGGACCTGCGGGTGGCGCGGCGACTTATCACAGATGATATTTTTAGAACCGCTCAGTGATAGTCACCTATCACTGACGGTTTATTAATAGACCGTCAGGAATTATCACGACGGTTCTATTCACAAACCGCAGTGATAATCCTCTAATCACGCAGCGCTTTGTAATTAGAACTGTCGTGAATTATCACTGAGCGGTTCTATTAAAAACCGTCTCATGATAGGTGCATATCACTGACGGTTCTTAACAAAACCGTCTCTCGATTGTTGGGCGGAAACGAAAATTTGAACATAATGGGCGAAATTGCTGAAACTCGCTTTATATAACCTCCATTTCCTCCTCTGTCGCTCTCCTCCTCACACCTCATACCTCCATCTCCTCCTCTACCATTTCTCCTCCTCACACCTTGCCTTGGCTGTCCCCTCGAGCTTGTGCTGCGGCCTCCTCCAACTTGCCCCGCCTCATAAATCACCGGCCTCCTCCAGAACCATCGCCTCGGCCTCCTCCACCTCGCCCGGCCTCATTGTCACCGGCCTCCCACGACCTCGCCGCCTCGGCCTCCTCCACCGTCGCCCGGCCTCCCACGACCTCACTCTCTACTCCCCTTGCTCTGTGATGTGGATTACTAAGAGCTAGTGTTAGTGCTCTGTAAATGGATTGAGTTGATGCTCTTTGTGATGTGGGTGATGTTGTGGTTTATTGTTGGAGGCTCTCGTGCATGTGTAGTTCATGTTGAGTTATTTGGTTTGGGCAAAAATATAGATGGTAGATCGCAAGACCGTCCATAGAAACCGCCATAACTTTTGCATACTAACTTCGGATTGTGACGTTATTTGGCTCGTTGGAAAGCTAACGAAAAGTTCAATATGAAAATCCATAAGTCCATATCAGATTCATTCGCGAGGCTCGGGAGACTCCAGACAAAGTGAAAACCCCCAAAAGGTCGTTTAGCGCCAAAACGACCTCAAGTTTTAGCGGCCGTTGCGGTTTTTTTTGCGGCGAAAAGGCTATCACTGACGGCTCTAAACAAGAACCGCTCAGGAAAACTCATCACGAGCGGTTACGAACAAGAACCGCTCATGAAAATGTCATCACAGACGGTTTGTAAATTAAACCGTCGGTGATATTCTCGATCACGAGCGGTTTTTGATGAAAACCGCTGCGTGATAATAGCCTTCATAGACGGTTTCAACAAAAACCGCTCGTGATAGTGCGTATCGCGAGCGGTTTTGAATCGCTCGTGATAACCGCTACGTTATCACACAGACCAACAAATATAGACGGTTCAAAAACTGTGCGTGATGACGATTCGCCCAACCGCCCGTGATGAGGCTTCCTGTAGTAGTGGGTGACAGTTGTTGTACGCCAGGAGGCGTCTTGATGGTTGCTTGAATACGAATGCTGATGATGGTTGTTGTCAGTGAGACATCCTTCCTTCACATTCACGGAGCAATTATTGCCAGAGACTGAGAGAAGTATGTGCGGTTATGTCAGAGACATATACGCGCATGTGTATCAACTACAACGCATAGCCGAACGTAGTGTACAGTGGTCCCTAGTCGATAAGGTCCACGTCTGTGGGATTATCAACCATAAGGTGGTCATGATTTAGCTTGGTTGTAACAGATCCTACAACCATAAGATGGTCGTAATTAACCTTCCCTGGTCGTTGCAGGTATCATCAACCGGGTGTATATTCGAGGGCTATTTAGAATGCTATTATTCATAATGAATATTATATGTAAACAACTTCATTAATTGATGATTATTTAATCCATGTTAAGAATGACATCATACAAATATTAAAGAGCTTCACCAACAAGTCACGTACTTGGTAATATTTATAAATGATAATTCATCTAAGGAATATAATAATATTTATTCTATAACTCATAAATATAAACGCGATATAATCATCTTCATAATCGTCTCGTAGGTAGGACGTACCAATTAGTAGACCCTAGAGAGCACAAAATTAATAATTCACTTTTACGAGCAAGCTAGTTGGGCTGGACGTCCTAAAAGGAATAGCAAAGGCGAGAGGTGGCCGGCGCGCGTGTACATTAGTTCCCTGGAATGCAGGGCGCATGAGCCATGCAATTAGCACGTCATCCTCCTCCTCCTCTCTTCGTCCTGGCTAGTGCTAGACAAGTTGATCATTGGACGAGACAGCCATTTACAGAGAGAAGATTTCGTTGGCAGTGGCGCATGGCCATTTGCCCGACGACCGGGCCCAGCCACACCCGGCTTGGATGAGCTAATTGCATGCGAATGAAGAGTCTACATGCTCGTACATGTCGTGCTGTCGAGGCCTAGACGTCGGCTGCCGCGTCGACATGACTGGCCAAGCGCATGGCAGCACGGCAGCCGCACCCGGCCGGTGCATAAGATCTGGCATCCACTGGCCCTCGCAATTTGGCATTGCCATTGCGGTGTGAAAGAAAGCAGAAAGGGACATCACTTGGAATATTATCTTGCGAGCTGAGGCAGCAATAATTTTCTTGTGAGCCACCAACAATTAACGCTAGCTAGCAGCTGCAAGTTGCTACTCATCTCGATCGATTGATTGGGTCTCATGCTTCTCTTGGATATTTCCCTTGTGGCGTCGATCGCGCGCACAGACGTCATGGTCAGGTGGTCAGTGCTCAGTAGTAGACCATACATCGATCCAGTGGGGGGAGGCTGGAGTCGGACCGGCCGCTAGCTGATTGGATCCTGATAACCTTACCTCCCCCTCTCAATTTCTAGTCTCTGTCTCTCCATCGCAATTGCTAGCTAGGCTGGGCTGGCTTGATGGAGTCAGAACGAACGTTCGCACACGCCGCCACCCATGACTGCTCAACCATCGATCCATCGACTAGCAGTGACTTCGCCGATCGGAATGGCGTACGTACACATGGTTACATTATTCTTGTCCAGCTAGAGCTTCCTTAAGCCTTGAAAATTATATTGGACCATGAGAGTGTGGTTAATTGCCATTCTTTTTTTCCCCCAAGAAAGAGGTGAATTGATAACAAATCTAATTTGGACGCCCGGCTGGGTGAGGGCTAGATTAATAGCTGCTGCTCTTGGCAAAACTGAAACCAAAAAGAAAAGAAAGAAGAAGTTAGCTAGGCTAGTGCACAGTTAATACCAGGTACGTACGTACGTACGTGGTGGGGGCGAAAGAGAGAGATCAGGCATGTGCTCTCGTCTCGGTTCTCATCGGCTGATGGAAGGGAGGAGGGATTGATCAAACTTGAGATCGATCGATCCAGCCACTCGACATAATTGTACGTTGACGATTGTATTGCATGCATGGCGCCGTTGGCTACGTTCATCACGCAATCACACCCAAATCCAATCACTGCAGTAGTGATGGAGATTGCTGGACCGATCGGTGGTCGCCTGTACTGCACAGCACACCCATGCATGTGTTGCCGACGTTAAGGTCCCGTGTGAAATGCGACAATTTTTCCAGATTCTCGTATGAAATGAAACCGTTAAATTTTCGCGTTCCAAACCGGCTCTAAACTCGGTTGATTTTGATTTCTGCAACGTGTTCGTCAACGTTCGTGGTAGGCTGCCATGCGGGCTAAATATGGCACGGTTCAAATTAACACGCGCGTTCTCTTCTGGAGGAGGTAATTATCAAGAAACCGGGCCAGGCCTTGCAGGTTTGACCCACGATAGACTTCTCATCATCTAAGAAATTTATATAAAGGGACGCCTAACCATCAGATTATAGTTTCTACGTAAGAAAGAATAAAGAGAAGTCAAAAGTTCCCTTATATCTCTGTGTTCAATCTACTATTTTGTTCTTGTGTTCTTGTATTGTTCTTATCATTTTGAGTTTGTCTACAAGGTAATCGTTTGGACTGGACTCGCCAGTGACGGTTCCTCAACATGTTATCGGCACGACTACGCTCTCCGGCCTGCACAGATTGAAAAGATAATCGTCGAGAAAGACGCTCGTAGATCGAATCGTTTTCTATATCGTTTTCAATTATGCAATTGTTATTTTCTAGATTATTTTTATCCTACGGTACAAATCCGCTCTAATCTACCGCGAGCCGACTTGAAGTCACCGGCACAATGCCGATTAGTAGATTGCATGAAAGAGTATATGATGATTGCACTATGGATTGCAAACCTGTTTTAATCTACCGCGAGCCGATTTGAAGTCGCCGGCCAAGCCGATCGGTGGAACGTGAGCCCGTCGGAAGATAGTACAGAACTCCTCCCAGGTGATGGCTCGGCCTGCGGGCCACATGGCAAGGAAATTCTCCCACCAAGAAAGCGTTGCCCCTTCCAGTTGATGAGAGGCGGAGAGCGCCTTCTCATAATCCTGATATTGAGCAATGTTAAGCTTCCGCTCAACTAAACGCAGCCAGTCGTCTGCGTCAAGTGGGTCTTCAGACTGCGAGAAAGTCGGTGGCTGACTGCAAAGGAACTCCGAAAGTCCTCCCCGCGGCTAATGTCCACCTCTTCCTGATCTAGAGGAGCCTGAGAGAGCAGAAGTGTTCCGAGCAATAGCCTCGAGGATTTGGGTCTGATCCATCCGGTTCTGCTCGATCTGAGCGAGAACCTCAGTCACGGTGGGTGGAGGCGGAAGTTCCTCATCATGGCCAGCTTGCTGACCTTGCCCCACAGTGGGTTCGTTCAGCCATCCTATTCCGACAAATATGGTTAGCAACATCATCCGAATAGTAGATGCGAAAAGCAGCAGTTGAAGAAACAATCTACCAAGGAATAATGTGGTATTACCCTACAATAGCACACAATTATTTAACAAAAAAATAAACTCCAAATATAAGTATGAAGACATAAAAGCCAGCACAAAAACCAATTTTTATCGCATTACCATGGTAAAGTGGATCTAGCTAGGGGTACCTTTAACACTAGACTTCTATACTAACACCTTCATTGAACCCCCTAATCTAAATTGAAACGTATACTCTAGCTTTCAAAAAGAGACGAGGGAGGGAAACATATTTTGACAAATCAAATCAGAACCATGTAAGATTAAGAAGCTAAGATAGGTAAGGAGTAAAATTTGAATACTCACTTAAATTTTCATCAAAGATTTGATACTTTGAAACTAAGTTTTTCAAATATTCTATTGACGACCAAGCTAAGGGTTTCTACAGTCACCTAGCTCTGATACCAACTTTTGTGAGAGTCGTCGGGTGATTTAATTTGTAATGCTTAACCTTTCCATTGGTCCTAGCATCACAAATCAAATTTCTCTGCTCTCGGTGTATTATGTACTTCTCAGAATAGCAGTACACATACACCTTACAAAAATAAGCATCAACTCCATACACAAGTTATTACATTACCGAAATCCTCATAATTTACCACATATCCATAACCAAGGACGTGGTTATTCGAATAGTTTAAAACCCTGCAGGGGTGTACAACTTTACCCACAAGTCAGATCGCTCCTTTTGCCATCGATAAAGCACACTTCCAAAGGTATGCCAACAGAGCTAAGTCCTATGAGACGTTTTCCAATGGAATGAGTTAATTAAGAGTCGCACATATGGGCGTTAACCCTCCGCGAACCGCCCTGTCCAGGCTCCCACGGAGGACCCATACATTGTGTTGGACATATCGGCCCAGCCTTAGAAACCGCTGACGCTCCTCGGGCAAGGGAACCTACCTGGAACCCCCCCCCCCCGCACACGCCCAACAACAACATGACACATTTTTTTGTTCTCCTACACCTATCGCTGACGACTCATTAATTAACACACCCCAAAGTATTAAGTCAAGAGGGGTTCCCAAGGCCCTCATATGGTTGCACGTAATAATGCTTGATTTAGTGTAATAAGATGTTCAGTTCTTGTTAACCCGGGTATACAACCACACTCCCGATAATCACACCATCATCCATATGCCCAAGCTTAATTTTGTTTTTTATTTTCAATTTTAGTTTTTCCAAATATAATACATACATAAGCACCGTGACTCAAGTAGTTAAAGTGATGTTGACATAATGACCATCGCCGAAGCGATGATCACTATACTACCGTTCTAAGCATTGCTAAGCAACACCACTTGAATACTAAATATAAAGTGACTAGAGCCCATCCATCGAGCTCTATATCACAGCGGATATAAACCTAGGCTCAGTGGTAAAGGATGGATGTTTACCTACAGTTCACATATCTATTCAGGTTAACTATCGTAATATGAGAAATTATTCTTCAACATAGCATGCATACATACAGTTGAAATTAATATTAGCATGCGAATATAATAGGATCAACGTGCATCAAAGGAGGAACTGCTTGCCTTGCTGGAGACAGTCTTCTTGCAGCTGCGGATCACCCTCGAAAGTACCTGATTCGTCCAAATCTATCGACCGAGCAAAAAGAACGAATAAGAACGAATAAGATTAAATTTCAACTAACATGCATACACAGTAGGCAGAGTATGGTTTTAGAATAATTTTTCTGAAAGTTTTAATCGAAAAGGAATTTATATGTATTTTCTAAGAATTTTGACAAGTTAAATACATTAGTGCACAAATAAGTCAATTAGCAAAATTTTATGAAATAGGAACAGATTTCAAACTCAAACCAAGTTAAATTACAGTAAAATGAAAATTCACAAAATTAATTTCACTCAATTCGAGTTAAGATGAATTACTTATGAATTTTTGAAGTTTGAACTATTTTCTAGTGTAAAAACAGTTCCTTTTAGCTATTAATTTAACTCCAATATCTTCTAGAATATAAACATACTTAAAATATATTCCAATTAAAAGTATCCTAAAATGAAAACCAACAAAATTGGTTTCATTCAATTTGGAGCTAATTTGAATTAGTTATGAATTTTCCAAGTTATTTGAATTTTCAGTGTAATTGTAATTTGTTTCAGAATTTCTAAAGGACTTAAATACTTTTTCTACCTGCGCTCAGCTAGCCCACGGTCACTGACCAGTGGGGCCCGAGGCAAGGGCTTGACTGGCTCAACTTTGACCCAACCTCGGGCGAAGTGACGTCGAAGGCATTTGCTTGGCCAAAACATAAACTTTATTCGAGCATGTAAGAAATACGTTTTTCTTAAGAGAAAATGTACTTCACAAATTTGCACAATCACTTAACCAGCCGTGAGGGCCCACATGTCAATAACTCAGAGATTTAAATGGTGAGGTTTAAACATCTAAACGTGCTTAAACTTGGTGGGACCTACTCGCCATACAAACGCTAAACAAAATGATTAAGTGTTAATGATTTTGGTTAACCCTAAACCTACCGGCGGCTCGTCGGAGGTTCACCGAGCGTGAGCGCGGCGGCGAGGAAAGGGATCTAGTGAAGGGATGACGCTCTGGGCTCAGGACCGACACGCACGGGTGCGCAATATCCTCGCGAACCCGGTGACGGTGACGCGGAGTCCCGAGGATGCCGCCGGCGAGCTCACGACGGCCAGAGGCGGAGCTGAATGACCGGCTCACATGGAGGAGGTGCTACGGTGGTTGAGGAAGCCCGAGGAAGTGCGCATCAAGATCGCCTTGACACCCGGAGTACAGCGCACGTGATCTTGATGCTGGAGGATGACGGTGGCGCCCGGAATAGACTCGGCGGCAGTTCATCGTGCTTGGAGAAGAGAGGTCCAATCTCCGTCGAGATGGCACAAAAACCAAATTAAAGTCACCACTAAGCTCAACAGAGCAACGCGAATCTAATAGACCAATCGCCGAGGGGAAAAACTCACCGAAACGCCTTACGGGCTACGGGGTCATGGCCGCCGTACGCGAGGACGAAGGAGTTGTCCCCGACGACTCAGTGCCCTCCAAGGGCAAGGGCTGGGATAGACCAAAACGGGTGTGGCGATGAACGGAGAGACTGACGGTGTGGTCACGGGTGCTCAAGCGGCACGAGGGTGAGCTCTAGCTCAACTTCTTTCATGGCCAAAACAAAGATTTGGTCGTAGAAGATGAGAAAGTGCGCAAGAGGAAGAGTAGATAGGTTCGGGGGCCAGGTGAAGACAAGGCGATCCTTCCAGGCCGGCCACGAGAGCATGAGGTGGCGATGTGAGACACCATGGTGCACATGCACGGAGAAGACAGTGCTGATAAGTGGGGCCTGCTCGCCAGCGGCCCAAGGAAAAGCGGCACGGTGAAGAGGGTCGAGCCCAACCGAGCGGCGATCGGTTCCGGTCGGAGTTGGACTCGGGTCCGAGTCTGACTCGGGACCGATAAGATGGCGCGGTCGAACCAGGTCACTATTGTTTGGGTTCGGTCGGAACAGTGAAACCAGGTCCGGTCGGGTTGGGTTAGGGTTTGAATTAGGTTTTTGATTTTTTCCGAAATACAACGACTTTGACCAAGCTAGAAAAAATAGCAAATAATTTCTAATTTTTTTTATTTTTTGTGAATATTATAAGATTCAAATAGGACTTAGGAAAATTTATTTTGGGCGTTGTTCATCCTTTGATTAGCTAAATTAATTTCCTTTTTAAATCTGCACTAGTGACTTGATTTGAATTTTAGTAAGGTCATAATGACTTCTGAAATTTTAGGAAAATTTATATTAATTATTGATAAATAATCTAGTATTTTACAAAATTATTTCCAGAAATTTTTGTACACACATTTTTCTAGAATCAAATAGAAACTCGAATTCAAGTGAAAATTTTGAAATTTCAAAGCAAACTCTACAGAACCAAGTGCAAACTCATGAGATTCATCAAAATTTTTAAAAATATCAAACTTTTATATATTTGAAATAGAAACCTAAGTTTAGGTTGTTACATCAAGTCTAAGAAGAAGGGTAAAAGACAGCATGAGACACAGAGGATCTAAAGTCATTGGTTGCACCCATAGATGCGGATAGCCCAAAAGCAACGCCCATCACCCCTTCTTTTGGCATCGTAGCGGCCGCAGCTGTAGTTGTCGAAGAAGAGAAGATGGATGTCGGTGTTTTAGAACCGAACTTACGTAAAGATTGTTTGATGGGAAGGGGGTCTCAAAGACTCAAATCACGCAAAGAGAGCAACACATGGATTTTTATACAAGTTTGGGCCTTCTCCGGAGGGAATAACAACCCTACTCCTGTGTAGATGTATTGAGTATGCTGGTTTAATAAATCAAGAGAAAGACTCGAGTAAGATGTCTTTGTGCTCCTGATTGCCTTCCTCTCTTCTCCTGATGATCCCACCTTTTTTACTGTCTTCGAAGTAGGTTATTGTTTCTCTAATCCAAAGGGCGCCTTAATGCTTCAGATGATGGAGCCGTTGCTGGAGATTATTGTGGGAGTAGTAACATTCCTACGTCGCTAGGTGGTTATCACCATGACAGAGAGTTAAATCGTGCCATTATTCCAGATAATAACAACGTAATTGACTGCACATATCCTTAGATATGGTGCAGAAGATTCGCTGATTGACTAGGCCCACATGTCTGTAAGCCCTATTGACTAGAGACTAGTCGTAGAAGAACTTATGACTAGGTGGTAGTCGTAGTAAAGCTTACGACCACAGACTGATCGTAGGAGGACTTACGATCAAGGGATAGTCGTAGAAAGACTTATGACTATGGAGTGGTCGTAGAAGAACTTACGACCTCCAGCTTCTCCCTTATGAATATTAAGGGGTATACTCAAGAACCATATGACATTATTTTTATCCATAATATGAATTATAGATAAATAATTAAATGAGGATTATTATATCCTCGTCATCTAGCCCCCAGCTTCAAGTGAAAATAACTTACTTGAAAAAGGAGTCATAGATGATCTTTGGACTGGAGAAACAGTAACCCACTTCGAAGACTATATAAAAGGCGGGATCATCAAGAAAAGAGAAAAAACACAATCAGGGGCTCACCTGCGGACGAAGACGGTTATAACCCGGAATTCCCCTTTCTGGAGGGGTTTGCTCCAAGTCGCCAAACAGTGTCTTTCGACTACTCCTCAAGCAAGGAGGCCTCAAGTGCATGTGGAGATCATCAATGGGAGGTCTTCATCCTTCTCTCGGTTAACGATCACTCTCCTAGAGACAGGACTATGGATGCTCCCTAATGATCATACGCAGCGACCCCTCGTCACTCTCCTAGAGACAGGACTGTGGATGCTCCCCAACGATCATACGCAGCGACCCCTCATAGGAGAAAGGCTTGGGGGAGGAGGCTGGAGGACGAACGGTGGTCGAAGACGGCGCGGGCGCTCTGGTGAACTCTTCGGTGGAGACAAGGGGATCCTCGGGTAGAACGCAGTCTTGCAAAGCCGAAGGTGAGGGAGAGACAGCCAGGGAGTGGAGCTGCTGTGAATGACAGGTGGCCCCCTACAAGGAAGTTGCTCAAAGAAGAAAAGAAGAAGGAAGGCAGTGCACTTGGCAGAGCAGGGAGCACGCGGTTGCTGATGGAAACCGTGCAACGGGGAGGAGTTAGAGAGAGGGGTTGGCGGCAATTCGAAGAGGGAGGTTGGGAGCAAACGGTGCTCATTTATATTGGCAAAGGCGGCACACAATTCGACGAGGAATGCGAGCGGGATTCGCGGCAGCGTACGCGGTCGGTCGCACACGGGGCTCCGGCGAACCGGCGGTGCTTCGGAGAAAAGGAAGGGAGCACGACATAGAACGTCGCGAGGCAAACTTAACGGAGTGGATGATGTCACCGGGGGATCAACGATGGCAACGGAACATGAGGAAGAAGGGGCTTGGCCGTTGGCAGGAGAAACTGTGACGGCGACGCTAGAGGTGGTGGCGCAAGTTCTAGCCGGCGGCAGCGAAACTCAAAGCACGGCGAAACGAGGGCGAGCGAGCGAGAGAGAGAGAGAGAGAGAGAGAGAGAGAGTTGAGGGAAATGCAAGAAAAGGGTGAGGGCTCCCTGGCGCTCCATTTATAGAGAAAGGAGGAGGACGACCGACAAGATGGAGTGGCGGGATTCGTGACAACGCAGTGGAGACAACGGTATTTAATGCGCAGATAGCATTTACTGCGCAGACATCATTTAATGCACGCGGCGAAGAGGAAAAAGAGGGAGGAAAAAGAAGGTGAACATGGGGCTAACAGGAGGGGCTGGTCGAAGTCGAAAGGGTGGTCTAAACCGAGAAGCTGGCCGAGACCGAAATGCTGGTCGAGACCGAGAGACTAGTCAAAATCGAGAGGAGGTCGAAACCAAGATGCTGATCGAAACCGAGAGGCGGTTGAAACCCAGAGGCTGGTCGAAACCAAGAGGCGGGTCGAAACCGAGAGGGTGGTCAAGACCAAGAGGTTGGTTCTCGGTCGAAACCAAGGGGGTGGTCGAGATCGGGAGGGTGGTCAAGACCAAAAGGCTGGTTGAGACCGGGAGGCTGGTCGATACCAAGAGGCGGTTGAAACCAAAAGGCGGTCGAAACCAAGGGACGGTCGACACCAAGGGGCGGTCGAGACCGAGAGAGTGGTCGAGACCGAGAGACTGGTCGAGACCAGGAGGCTGGTCGAAACCAAGGGACGGTCGAAACCAAGGGACAGTCGACACCAAGAGGCGATCGAAACCAAGAGAATGGTCGAAACCAAGAGGATGGTCTAAACCGAGAGGGTGGAGCGGATCGGCGCGTAGGGATAGGAACGGGCTGTCGGGAATCCGCAACAAACAGATGAAAGGTATTTTAAATACCAGAGAACTCCAATAAACTCAAAATAAACCAAATTTTGAATTAGTTGTAGTTTGATTAATTCATATTAAATTGCTTTCAATTTCCACAATTTTAAGTTAAGCTTTAGAAATTCAACAAAACCAGATGGTTATTTTTATTTTGAATTTTTTCGAAAAGTTATGAAAATTGGGATGTTACACTACACTAACATTAATACACATACATCCTATGCTGTCCTGAAAACTACATTTAGAAGCTTTGACCTTTTCTGTCTCTAGCATGATAGATTAGGTCACGTGGTATTAGAATGATGAGAAATGTAATTAATAATTTACAGGGACATAATGTCAATGTAAAGAATTTATCGAATCAAGAAGATTTTGTGTGCCCCGCATGTGCCACGAGGAAATTAATCACTAGACTTTCTGCTCTGAAAGTAAATGATGAAATCTCTAAATTTCTGGACCGAATCTAGGGGACATTTGCGGTCCTATACAGCCCCCTGTCAAGGCCATTTAGGTACTTTATGGTGCACATCAATACTTCCTCGAAATGGTCACATGTATGCTTATTGTCTACGAGAAACCATGCTTTTGCAAAGCTGATCACACAAATAATTAAAATTAAGATTAATTTCTCTGATCATCATGTGAAGTCTATCGGACTGGACAACACCAGAGAATTTACTTTAAAGGCATTTGATGATTATTACATGGCAATAGAAATTACCGTTGAGTATTTCGTACCACATGTTCACACCTAGAATAGACTAGCAGAGACATTAATTAAACGAATTAAATTTGTTGTCTGACCGTTTTTGCAGAATTGTAATTTACCAACTACATGTTGGGGTCACGCAGTCCTACACGCAGCAACTCTCATTAATTTTAGACGGTCGGCATGTAACATCCATTCACCTATACAACTAACTCAAGGGTCAACATCGAAAATCTCTCATCTCTGCAGGTTTGGTTGCAAGGTTTATATACATATACTACCACCTCAGCGAACTGTAATAGACCCTCTAAAAAAGTCTGAGACATACGTTGGTTATGAGATAACATCCGATCACTGTAGTAGTGATGGAGATTGCTGGACCGATCGGTGTAGTAGTGATGGAGATTGCTGGACCGATCGGTGGTCGCCTGTACAGCACAGCACACCCATGCATGTGTCCCGTGTGAAACGCGATAATTTTTCCAGATTCTCGTATGAAATGAAACCGTTAGATTTTCGCGTTCAAACTGGCTCTAAACTCGGTTGATTTTGATTTCTGCAACGTACGTGTTCGTCAACGTTCGTGGTAGACTGCCATGTGGGCTAAATATGGCACGGTTCAAATTAACACGCGCGTTCTCTTCCGGAGGAGGTAATTAGAGCGGGGATCTTCCAGCTCCGGTTATTGTTGTTGCGATTTTTTCCTTTGAAACAAAGTAATGCATGTTGTACTTTTTTTTGGTACTTGCCAATGCGTTTGAAGGTTGATATATATCGTTCTCATACGCATGGTATCGTTATCAAAGGATTAATCGTCTAGAGTTCTGCACAATATATTTACCAATGCGTTTGAAGGTTGATATATATCGTTCTCATACGCATGGTATCGTTATCAAAGGATTAATCGTCTAGAGTTCTGCACAATATATACCAGGTGCATATCGCAGACTTCAAACAAATTATTAATAGGTCTATCTACACAGTATTCACATTTTTCTCCGTAAAAAAACTGTCATATTTTGAAAGTTCATTTACAACTCCATTATACATATATTACAGTAAATTATTTATATAATTTTGATTTTTGGTCAATGTAATTATTCTTGAAAGTCTTACAACTCCATTATACGTAAATTATAGTAAATTATTCATGTAATTTTGGTTCTTGGTCATTGTAGTTATTCTTGAAAGTCTTAATAACTCGTATTTACTTCACATGATTCAAAATCTCACATGCACTTTGAGAGGTTGGGCAAAAACAAAGACAATATATATATATATATATATATATATACCAACAAAATATGACAATGTGGTGAATCTGTTATGTTCTTCACTTGTACTTTGAGAGGTTGAGTAAAAACAAAGACAAAAAATAAAATTATATACCAACAAAATACGGCAATGTGGTGAACCCGTTATGTTCTTCACATATACTTTGAGATGTTGAGCAAAAATAAAGACAAAAACTAAAATTATATATAAACAAAATACGACAATATGGTGAACCCATTATGTTCCGTGGTGATGGAGCTCGGTGCCGACCACCAAGACCTGGACGTGACCAAGGTCTCCCTCGGCGTCCTCAGCGTCATCTCTCAGATACGTATGGACGTACGAGCTACAAAAATACCTTTGCACTTTGTACTCGTTGGTCGAGGCGGTTGTACTTGTAAAGCTCGTTGTTTTGGATCCATCCATCCATCTATCCATGCGTGCATATATGTACTGTGAAATATTAAGATGAATGAACAACACATCAATAACATGAATCTTATATCATATCTAAGAAACAAAAAAGTAACAGTCATCAAAAAAACTGTCGGAAGTTAAGTAGCAACTTCCATTATTAATTACTTGTATAAAGTTTGAACTATGAGAAGCCAAGAACTAGACGCAGGTTCAGTTTTGTTTATATAGAATATTAATTGTAGGTACTCGCAATGTGGCATAGGTCAGCGCTGATTCCGATCAGGTACCAAAACCAAGAACAAGAAAAATTAATCTTCCTCTCCAGGTCAACTGCATCACTGTTGAAGATATAAGCATTTTTCGAATTACTTTAATCCAGAAATATGCTAGATAAATCATGAAAATTATTCTAGCCATTTTCACAAAGCAGGTAATCAACAACATTATAGCCATACGAATTTCTAGAAGAACAGAAACTAGCATACCTATCTCAGTGTTCAAGTCAACAACAGTTAATAAAGCTAACCAAACAACAAGTGCGAGATAGCTATACTCAGATCCAGTGAAAGAAGAAGCAGCAGCAGGAGTCTTGATGAGATCGTCGTTCGTCATGGCGTAGTGGACGTCGTGGTAGTAGTCATGTAGTTGATGTAGACGTAGCAGAGAATCGGATGAAGAGAAAGCAGCGAGCAGTCGTGCGAATGCTCCCCAAAAACCTTATTCGTCCTCGCTCGTGCAAGCCTTCAAGGACAAGGGTTCCAGAGGCCTGCTCTCCCGGTGCGGCCGTACACGCGCCTCGCCGGGATGGAGATCACCAGAGACAGCAACAAAACCGTAGTGTTTTGTCTTAGTCTTTCGCAGAGAGGATTTGATTAGAGAAGAACCAGTTCTCTGTTCTTTTGATAGCCAAAAACAAAGATACCAGAGGCTTTTTAATTTACCAAGGAAACAGTCGTCATTGATTCGCCATCAACCAGTGTTAACCGCAGCTATTACTCACTAGTAACTGAATCGTTACTACCAGCCGTTCGTTAATGCCATTTACTACGAGTCGGTGCGTTTCGATTTTCGAATAGATAAAGAAAAACGCGCGCAAGACTTCGACGCTGCACCGCGACGGCAGACAAGACGACAAGCGAAATGAGCGAAAGGCCAAGACGTGTATTGGCTCTCTCCCATTCCACAAGGGGGCTACCACGTTTCATCTTATAAAATGGTGTAACTCCCTTTCATCTCTTCATATGGGATTAAACAGTTTTAGTACGTACACATGAGGACTTTGAGATTTTTCAAGAATTAATTAGAATTAAAATTGGCCTAGCCCGTATTAATTCCAACAATCACTTCACTAGGTATGATCCTTTTTTTGTTCATAATGGTGGTCTAGGAGAACCCGAAACTAGATTCAAAAGGCAGAATTGGTTCCACACACACAGGTTTAAGTAAGCTTCTGCCGGGTTAGAATTTCATCCTCCCCGAGGATCATGCGCGTGAAATCTTCAATCGACGAGCATGCGCCAGTTTGCATTTGATGTGTTACGTTTGTTTTCAAAGCAGTCGCGGAAAATATAAGTTTTTGTTTGGCAAATCAGATTGAGATTAAGATTTAATAAATTGTACACTCCCGTGCCATATATATCTTAGAAAAAAGAAAACAGTGAACACCACTACAGCAGGAGTACCTCACGCTGACAGGTGGAGTGAAGCCAAGGAGGCTTTCATCGGCTGTAGCGTGGGGCAGGGGGGCGGGACAAGGGCGCGGATTGAGTGGCTGGGTAGCGACATGCCACCGCCCCCGCGCGAATGGGCCGCGCCGCGTGTGGCGAGAGATAGGAGAGAGGACGGAGCGATGCCGCGCGCCCAGCGGAAACGGCAACCGAGCGGAGAAAATCCGCGTGCGCCGTTGGCCGCGCCGCTACTTTTCGTTGGGCGAAGGAAACGAAACCAAATCTTATCGGCTCGAGCTGCCTATCTGTTCGTCTGCGTCTGCGTGGTGGCCGATCGATGTGTGCCCATCCTGAAAAACACATCGCCGCTACTTGCCTCCCTCCCGTCTTGTGCATGTAGGCCAACCGCGTCATCTTATCTCTCTCCCATCATTTCGTCCGATCTGCTATCTCATCTCCTTCTCCTTCTCTCTCTCTCTCTCCTCACTTCTTTTCCTGCAGCAACGAAAGAGAGAGAAGAGCTCGCTGCTGCCTGTCCATGTCCGTGCTCCTGCTGGCTTGCGCGACTCTTGAGTAGGCCTGCGCGTGCGAGGAGGAGGAAGCAGTTTCTTGCCGTGCGTGTTCATCTTGTTTCAGGGCTGATCGATCGTGATCAGAGAAGCAGCAGGGACCGTGCAGCTATCGCATATATATAGAAGGCGTCTTCCGCTCGGTTGAACTAGTTAGTTTGGTGTAGCAGTATTCCATGCATGGATGGCAAAGAACTTATCTCACCGTCCGACCAGCTGCCGCCATTCTACGCACAGCACCACAGGATGCTCGCCGGCGCCGGCGCCGGCGGGGTGCATAACCCGTCCCCACTAGCTGGGATGCCTTCCGTCATCCGCCCCATGCCCAACATGAACATGAGCCCCACGGCGATCCTCCGGTCCATCGGCGGGGGCTCGCTCGGCGGCATGCAGTTCCAGATGGACGCCGCACCGCCGCCGCAGCCATTGCTGCACAACAGCATGGGGTCCGGCTCCGGCTCCGGCTCCGGCACGGTGCCGGCCGCGAGCCCTACGGAGCCGGTGAAGAGGAAGAGAGGGAGGCCGCGCAAGTACGGGCCGGATGGGACCATGAAGGTGTCCGCGGCGGCGCAGCAGCAGCAGCAGATGGTGAGCGCGCCCCCGAGGATGGGCTCCATGTCCGGGGTCGACATGGTGGGCAGCTTGGGGTCGGAGGACTCGGCGCAGAAGAAGCGGCGCGGGCGGCCGCCGGGGACAGGGAAGAAGCAGCAGCTCTCGTCCCCAGTGGGTAAGCTCTCCGGTTACTATATATATAGCTTCTGCTATGCCACTGTGATTTTTTTGCTGCAGATTTTTACCGCTAGATTTTTGTTTATCCAAATCTGTTGTGTGTAGATGCCTTAGAAAAAAAATGTTATTTACGGTGGTTGACTGGTTTCAGTAGAAAATAGTCAAATACCAGTATAACATACTGTCGGCTGTGTGCCTGAGATGGCAAATTCGAGTAAAAGCGAATTGCGCCTCTCGATTTTACCAGTTAGGAAAGTCATCTTGCGATGGACTTTGTAGTTGTTGCCTGCTACTTTTCTTTCAAAGTTTTCTGCCACTGCAATCCGAGGTTGGAGACATAGGAATAAAGGACCTTCATCTGTTGTGACATACTTGTACTCTAGTCTGCAGTTTGTTAAAACCCCATTGAAGAAAATGAATGCGTCATGGTTTCTTTTTCGTCTCCTGATGATGTTTATTACTCCACCACCCCCCAGGCAATGCGTTCTCTGGTTCAGCTGGAACGAGCTTCACCCCGCATATCATCACAGCATCGCCGTCGGAGGTATGTCAACAATGCAAATGAAACCCTCAGCTATCACCACTCAATGGTAGAAACTAGGTAACAAGGACGATGGCTGTAGTAAAAGCAAATGATAGGTTATAAATCAATTTTAGATTGATAGCAATCCGCTGAGTTTACCTAAATTCCATTCCTCTGCTAGCTTGTTGCACTTGATGTTAAGGGAAAATGTAGCTCTGTATATGGTAAACTGAACTGACAGACTATCATCACCTTACCTTCACAGGATGTTGCAGGGAAGATAGTGGCATTCGCAAACCAGTCGTCAAGGGCCGTGTGCGTCCTCTCGGCGATGGGCTCCGTCTCCAGGGTCATCCTCCGCCATCCGGCAGATGGCTCCTCCATGTCAAGGCTTCACGCCTCTGCTCCATACAAGAATCCTGCCATTTACGAGGTAGGCGCGCAATCCGATCGCAGGGAACTGATCAAGAATGGCACCTTTTTTTTGGGGGTATAACCCTCCCTCCATTCTGTGCATGCTTGTAGGGGTTGTATGAAATTCTGAGTCTATCTGGCTCTTACAATTTGAACGAGGGCTCACAGAACCAAAACGACGGGCTCAGCGTCACGCTCTGCAGCCCCGAAAGGCATGTCATTGGAGGGGTTCTGGGCGGAGCATTAGTAGCTGCCAGTACTGTGCAGGTAGTGCTACCTGATCACCTCATCTCTTTTGGCATACACTAGTGTTTCATCAAGTTCACTGTTTTCCAAATGAATTCCATTGAGGTTTGATCAGGATATGAAAGATTTACATGTGAAATTCTGCTCTTGCATTTACTTTGTTCCTGAACAGAGGTCCTATAACATAACTAACCAACCCTCAAGTCCCTGTCCATTGAAGTTTCCTAGGATCAACCATAACACTGCTTGTAGTTTCATTTCATCTCCAGTTTCTAATTCTGATTGGCGTGTGCAGGTGGTACTAGGGAGTTTTCTCCATGGAGGGTCCAGGTCAAAGTCCAAGAAAGCTGGGAAACAGACGGCCTTCAGCTCCGACTCGCTCACCGGTGGGCAAGAGGCGTCGCCTAGCTCCGGACATAACCAAAATCTAACGCCACCCTCTGTAACAGGAGGGTGGCCTAGCTCCGGGATATTTGACACGAGAATTTCCAACATTGATATCAACTCATCTAGAGGCTAGCTCATTTGTCGATAATTCCAGCTCCAGAATTTTCTGTTTCCAAAAGAATACCAAAACTATACTTTGAAATAGCTTGTTCAGTTTTTGAGATAATTCTTATAGATTGTTCACTAGGTGTAGCGTTCTATGTTTGGAGTTGTGTTATTCCAATCAGATAATCTTGTTTCTTTTTTAGCGACTTGTTATTTTCTAAATTGTACATTTCAGGTTCTTTTCCGTTCACCATGCAGAGCACACCGCAACATACAACAGGGTAGAATTACTCTTAGTAGAGTATGCGTGCATACAGTAGTGAAAAGAGCAGATGCATACACACGACAAGCCGATGCATGATCTTCCACGGAGAGCTCTCAAGCCCCTAACAGCTTCTTGATGTCATTCAGAGGAAACAACGTCAACCAGGTGAATCACCATGCTGATGAGGGCAAGGCATATGAAAAATTAATACTACAGTTACAGCATCACCTCAATGCTGAATGAGGAGCTTGTTGCTGCATATCGATTCACAACATGTCCCTCTTTATCAACTAGAAACTTGGTGAAGTTCCATTTGATGCGTTCTCCGAATAGACCACCTCTCTCTTACATCAAGAACTTGTACAATGGAGCAGCGTTGCTGCCATTCACGTCAAACTGTTGACCACTCAGACATATTTAGATCAAACAACTGCATTTGTTTTTGGAAGCTAACACAACAACAAAAAAGGTTTTCCAGTGGATAGACCTTGCCAAAAATAGGATACTCTGCTTTGAAGCGGGTGCAAGCAAACTCCACAATCTGCTCGTTGCTACCTGTCTCCTGCCCTGCAAATTGATTGCATCCAATATCTCCAATCCTAATTGCAGAAGTAAACAGGCAAAGATAAATGAAGCTTGAAGATAAAGCAAAGCTTGAGTCATTGCGGGTAGTAGTAGGCTAGAAGCCTCCATGAACAGATATACACCTGCTCTTATAATTTATAATTGAGGTGTCTACAGTAGCACGGGGGAAATGAAAGACTTGATGCAATGAAAAACTGGATGACAGTAAAAATGTTAAGAGGAATTAGACTTTCTTCAGAACAAAACAAGAATATCAAATAAAGCTGTCCACAAAAATAAGGCAGCTTCAAAGATGTAGCAAAAAAACCACGCGTATAAGGCTGGCTATGAGTCGCGGAACGCATCACCGGCAGGAAGTGCTAGCTGCATTCCCTCGAAGGGGTCTCGGCGAGCCGCGAGGACACCGGGACATTCAACCTTTGGGCGTGAACGGCCAACCCGAGCACAATAGCGAAGGTGGTCGGGATCACCTTCACTCATCGAGACGACAACTCCCAACCGTCACTACCAGAAGTGAGCTCCTGTCTCCCGGACAAATGGAAGCACGGCCTCACCCACTGAGTGATCATCCACCTCGACTACATCGAGGATCACACCGCTGCACCACTCAACGACTTCATCTCCACCGTGGATACCGCACCCTATGAGTCAATCACCTCCCGTCTCCCATGGAACCTGGGGGTTGTAGATGGGACGCCAGAATCAAAAGGAAGACCGAGCTACCTGCCTCCCCAAGCTCTCTGGCAGGACGAAGAGGTGGACGACAACCTATCGAACAAAGAGCGTCGCAACCCCCACGGCCACCACCAACCTCCTTGTCGCTCGGTCTACGATGACCACCCCTCCACCCTACACCAGAGGCGTAAGGACCATGCTGGTAGTGATGACAACGAGGACCGTCACAACCGCCCCATTCATCGAGGCCAAAGGAGCTCCCACACCGGCACCGACAAGCTCCACCTGGGCTCGGGACGAGAGCGTGAGCGCTTTCCCCGTAGGGGTCACATCCACGACAACCACAGGGATGGTCGTCGCCGAGATGTCCCGGGATCGGCTCCTCCTCAAGACTCGATGGTAGAAATTTGATCTTCGCCCTAAGTAAATCCGGAGGAAGTCAGGTCAACAGTCGACCAGACACTGCAAGAGCTATTCTCCTCCTACACCAACTATCTTTGAGAAGCCCTACACGAGGTCTTCGGCAAAGCTTTGCCTCAAGCCCCCATGATGCCTGTCCCACCCTCTTTTGACGCGGCACGGGTGGAATGGTTGCACAAAACCGAGAACTACATCAAGGCCACATCAGATGTGGCAGACAAACTGGGACTAGTCCCAGGCCCCTCGACCCCTACGGTACTGGAGATGAACCGATCAACCTTCTTGGAGGAATCGGGCCGCTTTTCGCCCCTCACCATCCTGGAGTCAGGCCACCCCCCGCCCCTCATCGTTCTAGAGTCGGACCACCCCTCGTTAATATCTGCCCCGGTGGACCCAGACCAGCTGCTGCCCTCCACAATACAACAGCGCAACACTTACAAGAGTACCATGGTGGACTGATAAGGGGATTGCCCGATCTTCTCAGTCAGAAATGTAGATAGATGATGCGAAGTAGTCGATGTCGCTAGCTGAACCCTTGTGCCAATGCACGAACTCTCAACTCTTTGTATATCGTCCAAAACACACCAGATAGATGATCGTCGTGAGACCTCTAGCGACGATCGCTAAGCCCCCAATTCCCAATGGAACGACAACTTGTCCTTGAAGTGCATGATGAATCAATAGATCGCCCGATTCTCTCTCAAAGTCCTCGCATGAACTCTGGTTTGAAAGAACAAGCAATAGCTATGTTTCAATCTTATGCATAAACTGGTCCCCTTTACAATGGGCAAAGCCCTGGCATTATATTGGCACCTAAGAGTGCGGTCGACTCTGTTGGACCGAAAAGACGACTAGAGGGGGGTGAATAGGAGCACGCTCACTTTTTCATTTTGATTGGACTCAACACCAATGTCACTCCAATAGCTATGAAAGCTATGAAGATCAATCTACAAGTATAGCAGAAGTCTTGCATTGAATCCTAATCAAAAACCCCCAAGCACAAAGAATAAAAACCCCAAACACAAAGAATAAAAACACAAAGATGTGTTTGATAGGAAATCGGTAATACCTCTGTCTATAGGCGGTATTACTAATTATCGGTAATACCTCTGTTCATGGGCGGTATTACCGATTTTCCTGGAACAGTGAAATCAGCTCGAAAACCAAAACTCAAATCGGTCTAACTTTTGATCTACTAGGGCAAACTCCGCAAAACTTAAGACACACCTTCTCTAAGATATTATGAACCTATTCCAATCAAAGATCGCAGAGATCCATGCCAAAGTTCCTATCTTTTTCAGTTTGAACGAAGAGTGCTCAAAAACTGAGTCAAAATCGAAATATGATCTAAAGACTTGCTCGTGGGTGATTGATGATCAAGATGATCCTAGATGGGTTCCCACATGTCACAGCAAGTTAGATCAATAGAAGAAACCAAGCAAAAACTCGCGGATCAAAGAGGGACTCAAAATCATCAAATAGAGAGGAGGAAAGCAAAAAAACACATCTTTGAGCAATCTTTCCTTGGATTGATTTGATATGGTATTGGTTACAGCCACTCCATCAATGGAGGACAAAGACTCAATACATGAGCACGAAATCAAATCCAACTCTCTAGAACCCTAACCTCCAACTATCTTCTCCCTAAGCACAAAAGCAAAACTAGGGTTTTCAATAATGAAAGGGTTGAAGGGGGTGCAGCCACCTCCCTCCTCTATTTATAGTGGAGGCTTAGACTTCTAGAAGTAAAACCCTAATAGGCTCCCGTTAAGGCCCACAAACAAACGGGTCACATACGCACGTATTTTAAAGCGTCCTCTTCATCTCCTCTTGACCTAATCCGCTTTTTCATGCACCATCTTGCGCCGCGGGTTGGCAAAAGGTCACCAAGGCAATATTTGGTAAAATTACCAAAATACCCCTTCTCGATCTTTTTGCAAAGACTGAGTCCCATCTTCATGAAGCACTTCCATGCTTCACCACGTGTAGGTTGATCCAACGGCTCTCATCATGTCGGCAAGTCTCTCCCATCCGGCTCCCACCGAAACCACCATGGCACTTGCACCGACCTCATATTGCTTGATCCAACCGTCGCCGACCAACTGCTGTTCGGTCACCTTTGTCCCTTTTGCGCCATGCTTGACTCCATTGACCTCACCCGGCATCCCCGATCGTTCTGAACCTCAGCTCTCCAAGCTTAGTCTCGATCATCCTTGCCGTTGACTGTCATTGACCTTGACGAGGATATAATAATCCTCATTTTACCTTTTATCTATAATTTTTATTATAGGTAAATATGGCGTCATGTGAACCCCGAGTGTACCCTTAATGTTATGAAGGAAGAACCAAATGGATGGTCGTAAGTTCTTCTACGACCACCCCCATAGTCGTAAGTTATGCTACGACTATCCCATAGTCGTAAGTCTTGCTACGACTACCTCATAGTCGTAGATTCCTCTACGACTAGGTCACCACGACCACCTTATAATCAAATGAACACTGCAGACAAGTGGGTCTTATTGATTAAAGGATTCAAACGATCATCATCTGTTGTTATTCTACGAGAATAATGGCACGTAATACCCCATTATCTCTCGGTATATAGTTGTTGAGCGGCGTGGAGGAATTAATACACGGTAATTACTACCACATGCTTGAATTAGAGGAGGTGATGGTAGCCGCTTTACAGAGTAATCGCCGCTCCTTCACGTACTATAAAAAGTGGCAACTAGAGAAAGGGAGGAGGATCGAGCTATCGAGGAATACAAGCACTATCTGTAATGGTCTTAGTTTTTCCCCGATTGTTCAAGATACACTCAATACCATACACACAGGGAGTAAGGTTGTTATTCTCTCCGGAGAAGGCCGAACACAGTATAAAAATTCCGTGTCAATCTCTGCGCATGATTCTATTCTAGGAGACCCCGAATCAAACAATCTTTACGTAAGTTCGGTTCTAAAACACCGGTTAGGCGCCGACAGTGGGGATCTTAGGTAATTTCTTGTCAAACATTCTCTCTGTTTTCCAAATCTCATGCACTCATGGCGGGAGAATGGAGCGAGGAGAACCGGTTCGACTTGGCGGTCGCAGACGTCGACATGGATGCCGGATTGATTCTAACCGAGTGATGACTCATCCTATGGCATTCTTGCCTCCGGGATCTTCCCACAGATCCGAGGAGACAATGTCGCCGGTGGAGTTGAGGAGGATCCTTATCCCCACAACAAGACGCCCAAGAGAGGAATCTACCCTCTCAAGGGCAAGGGTCAATCGACCAGACCACGCCCAGTGGACTCACGACACGACGAGTGTTTTCCTCGAAGTGTCCAAGTTCCCTAAGGCGGTCCGACTTGGTGAGGCAAGCTCTAGAAGCCACAATGCAGGACTTCACCGGCATCTGGTGATTCTCTCTCTCTGGATAACGCCCGAGAGAGCGGGATCAAGCATGCTTTTCTGCAAATTCGACCATCTCTCATGAGTCACACCGCCGACGGAGACAGTTATAACCAGACTTCCCTACTTGGAGGATTACTCCAAGTCGCCAGATGGTGTCTCGGCGACTCCTCAAGCGGAGAGGCCTCGGCGCAAGTGAGAATCATCAGCGGAGGTCTTCGTCCTTCCTCGATCAAGATCACTCTTCTAGAGACCGAGATGGAGACCCTTCCGAAGGTCACACTGCTCATACTCGTGGCAATGGCGAGACACCACCATGGCGGACCACGACCAACGCCTTCATGAGCGCCAGGAAATCCTCGACATTCTCGCGCTTCATTGAGGCAATCTCAAGAGTCTAACATGGAAAATCTTGAGGCAATTGAAGGAAGAAGATTGAAGCTCGAGAAGAATTTGCGGGCGTATTCAATATCAATTAGAGGAAGCTCGAGAGCTCCGGCACATCAATGATTTGCTCGAGAATCCAACTCAAGAGCTAGCCCGAGCGCGAACTCGACCTCTTATTTGAAGAGATCGCACAAAGGCTTCGGAGTATAATGAAAAAGCCGAAGCTCCTCGTCGACATCATTCAAGTAGTCGTACCCATACGACTTCTTGACTACCGATCAATCCAACATATCACCGCGTAGAAATCGGCAAGAATAAACAAGTCGTGTCGATCTCCTACTCGAAGAAATGTCTTCAAATGGTGATGATCAACAAGCTCCTCGGAAGGTGATCGTTCACCACTCTCGACATGGAAATCTGCAGCGGCGAGATAAACTACGAGTATTCCCTCAGAGGACCGAGACCTATTACGAGGTTGGGTCAACTTTATTCGGGTATCGTCGAGTCGACCACCGATGATATCAACCCTTCTTTTACGCAAGGAGGCGTCAAGAAGTCATTCTTGGATGTCGGGCATTCTCGCCGATCTCCAAGGCATCACAGCCACCTCGTTTTCGAAAGTGAACATGGAGAAGTTTGATGGTTCCCAAAATCCCATCAATTCCTTCAAATTTACACAAATTGTTCGAAAGCGGCAGGAGGAGGAGAGCATGTGATGGCAAATTACCTTCCAACTGTGCTCGAAGGATCCGCTCGATCGTGGTTACTAAACCAACCACTCGAGTCGATCTATTCTTGGCAACATCTCTGCGATCTTCTACTAGCAAATTTCCAAGGCACATACAATCGCCCTAGAAAAGAGGACGACTTGCACCGGATGAGACAGAACGACAACGAGACATTGCGCCAGTTCATCAAGCGCTTGATCGGGTTCAGTAACTCAATTAGGAAGTTTCGATTCATCTGTCATCGGGGCTTTCAAGCGAGTCCGTAGTAGAAGGATAACGAGATGATATTGCTTTAAATCCTCCTACTGTCGCCGAACTCTTGAAATGGCGATCGATATACTCTCGCCTCGAGGCGGTCGAGTGGAACAACACAATCGATCGTGAAGACAATCCATCTCGAGAGCGGCGAAGTTGGTAAGAAGAAGGATAAGAAAGCAAAAAGTCCAAGAATAAGATGAAGGGTCAAAACCCGGCGGTTCCAAGGAGGTATTGGTGTGAATGATAAAGAGCCACGCACATCAAGCCACACTCAAGCAGAGGCAAAGGTAAGCGCCTTGATCGGAAAAATGATAAGCCTAGGTGGTGTCCTTTCCATAAAAAGGAAGGGCATGACCTTCAATAGCTAAGGGTCTTCCAGCGAAAGCTTGAAGACTACTACAGCGACAAATGACCACTTCCACCCTCGAAAGGTAGGTCAAACAAGTGGTCATAAATCTTCGATGACGAAGAGGAGATGCCGTTCGGGATCCGCAACACACCATTGAACACATCTACGGGGATCATCGGCATATGAATCAAAGCGGCACTCAAGGCTGCTGAACGTGAGGTAAACTCCATAGATCCTCCTCTCATCAATAAATTACCGAAGTGGTCGGAAGTCACCATTTCTTTCGAGAAAAGTGACTGCCCGATCCCTTCGACTCGACCAAGTCGATACCCAATCGTGGTCGAACCCACCATCAACAATTGTCGGGTCAATCGAGTTTTGGTTGATGGTGGAAGCTCGTTAAATATTTTATTTACGAGTGCCCGGATGACATGCAAGTACCGGGACCAAAGTAAGACCGACGATACTCTTTCCATGGGATTGTCTGGGATCTTGACCAAACCAATTGGTCAAGTTTCTCTTCCTTTAACATTTGGTTCACCAAGTAATTTGAGACGAGAAAATCTCCTTTGATGTGGTCGATTTCGATCTGGCATATAACGCCATACTCGGACGACCAACTTTGGCAAAATTCCTAATGACTACTCATTATGGATATCAATGTATTAAGATGCCAGGCAAGGTAGTCAGAGTCGAGATCCCGAGTCGGATCGATTTGCCTCCGGTAGGATCGAATCGTAATGTCGAATCGTAGAATCGGCGATTCTCTGGTTGTAAAAATACACATATTTAACATCTATACTATAAGTTTGTATGATTGTTATATGGTTTACCACTTGCATGTTCTTAAAAGTAGCTAGACATACTCCGGGAATAAAAATAGCTTATCATTATCAAGCTCAAGATTGCTCATGCTATAATATAGATATTTGTACTAGCATTACCACCTCGATACAATATTTTGCATGCTCCTTGTTTATTTATAGTTTCATTCTCGAAATTAATATCAACAAATTTTGCTCTAAAACAAAATATCGGAAAGCGGCCTCTAAAAAAATTGCCCTAAGTCTCTACGAGTAGGATCGCAATGAGATTTGGATCGACAGTGTCGTGGGTTAAGAGAACAAGTAAGACTCTAAAGTAGGATCGCGATCCTACCGACCTTGAGTAGGATCGGATCGGCAAGTAAGACTTGGATCGACAGTATCGTGGGTTAAATGAAAGTCGTAAGACTTTAAGACTTGGATCGCGATCCTAACTACCTTGATGCCAGGTCCCAAAGGAGTAATTACAATCCATTGTGACAAGAAGATGGCGCATACCTGCGACCGTCGATCCCTTGAGATGGTAGGACAAATACCAACTCGAGAAGAAAGTCACCTTCGACTAGCAAGTCGAAGCCTAAAAGCCGCACCAAAGCCGAACGACAAAGTCAAAGAGGTTCCTCACGGGCCAGGGAGCCCTCAAGATCGCTCGCATCGAGGATACTTCCGACCCCAAATAGGAAGACGCCCTCATCACCTTCCTCCGAGCTAACGCAGATGTATTCGCGTGGCAAGCATCCGACATGCCGGAGTCCCGGGGAGGTGATCGAGCACGAACTAGCCTTACGGCGACAAAGTGCAGTAAAACAAAAATTGCGGAGATTTGCCTCGATCGACGAGATGCTATTAAATCGAATTGGATAAGCTACTTAAGCGGGCTTTATAAGAGGTCAACCATCCGTAATGGTTGGCTAACCTGTAATGGTTAGAAAGTCAAGCGGCAAATGGCGTAAAGCGAGACTTTCTTGATCTTAATAAAGCTTGTCCAAAAGACGATTTTCCTTTACCTCGTGTCGATCGGTTGGTTGACTCTCTGCAGTTGTGAAATGTTAAGTTTTTAGATGCATATTCGGATATCACCAGATTAATATGTGTCTAGGCGATGAAAAAAAAGACCGCATTTATTACACCATTTGGTATATTTTGCTATGTCAAAATGCCATTTGGTCTAAAAAATACCTGGCGCTTCTTTTCAACGCTTGATCAGCAACTTTTTCATCTCAATTAGGCCGAAATCTAGAAGCCTATGTTGATGACTTAGTTGTCAAAAGCATCAAGAAACTTAATCATATTACCGACCTACAAGAAACATTCGACAATCTCGAAAACATCGCTTAAAACTTAATCACGAGAAGTGTGTGTTTGGAATCTCTTGAAATTGCTTGGATTCCTAGTATCTATACGAGGAATTGAAGCGAATCCAAAAGATAAAAGCCATTTTACAAATCGCCCTCAACTACTACGGAAAGAAGTCCGAGACTCACTTTGGGAGCATGGCGGCTCTAAGTCGTTTCATTGCACATTTGGGAGAAAAGGGACTACCTTTCTTTAAACTTCTAAGGAGACACGAAAGTTTTGAGTGGTCGAATGAGGCAAACGCCGCCTTTGAGGATGTCAAGAGGTACCTTCACGAGTGCTCTATTCGGTCTCTCCGAGGCGTAAGAAACGCTCTTGGTTTACCTAGCCGCCACGCCACAGGCGGTCGGTAGCGATCTTGGTTGTAGAACGTGAAAATGTACAACGATCGGTTTACTACGTAAGTGAAGTTTACACGGACCTAAGGGCGTTACCCTCGGGTCCAAAAGCTTCAGATGCCCTCCTCATGTCTTCGAGGAAGCTGCGGCATTATTTTGGCGCACAAACTAGTTGTGACGTCTCGAGTTTCCCTTGGGAGCGATCCTCCGAATAGGAAGCAATGGACGATGGCAAAATGGTCGGTCGAACTTGGGGAGTTCGACATCCATTCGTGTCGAACGGCCGTTAAATCGAGATCTTGGCGAGACTTTGTCGCCGAATGGACAAATCTGAACTGTTCGGGATCCCTAATCTGATTCCCACGACCGATTGGGCGATGTACTGACGGGTCGCCACTTTAAGTGGCTCGGGTGAGGTGGTCTGGTATCTCCTAACGGAGAGACCTTAAAGTATGCCATACAATTAAACTTTCGGGCCACTAATAATGTGGCGAGAATCACGAATGTTTGCTAGTCGGTATATGAGCGTGAAAGCGCTCGATTCGCCGACTACTCGTGAGAGGAGACTCTCAACTAGTCGTGAATCAAGTCGGTAAAGAGTACCGGTGCTCTAACCCGACAATGTCTCGATACTTATTGGAAATACGTAAGCTAGAAAAGTATTTTTTGGTTTGAGGCACAATTCATCCTCGAAGGATAATTTCTCGCATCACCGACTTGCTCGAATAGCTTCTTCCAGATCTGAAGTACCAAAAGGAGTCTTCTTGGAACAACTCGAAGCCTTCTCGGTCGAAGAGCGAGACACCTCCTATTGAGGCTGACCTCTCTAGAATACGAGGATACATGGATGGCGCCCATCTATGATTATCTTGAAGGGTTACAGACCAAGGCGATCTCGAGGCGGATCGCTTATCCCGAAAAGCCAAAATGTATACTTTGGTGAAGGAGTTCTCTATAAACGAGGTACTCAAGGGGTGCTCATGCGATGCATTCGCAGAGCGAAGGATTAACACTCCTTCACGACATACATGGTGGCATTTGTGGAAATCATGCTTCCTACTGAGCGTTGGTCGGCAAGGCTTTTCGACAAGGTTTTCTTGGCCATGACCCTATACGATGCTAAAGAGTTGGTTAAAAGTGTGTCGATGCGGTTTCATAGCGAGCAAATACACCAACCAAATTTCGGGCATTACAAACAATACCTCTATCTTGGCCTTTTGCAACACTGGGTCTTGATATCCGGGACCGTTTCCTAAAGCTCCGGGAGGTTTGAGTTCCTTTTGTGGCTATTGATCGTTCACAAAATGGATTGAAGCGAACTGTGGATCGATAACAACTAAGCGACAAAGCGGTTTATGATGAGATGCGTAATTACTCGATTTGGAGTACCAAGTCGAATAATTACAGATAATGGTAAGCAATTTTCGGCGCAAAATTTCGTGAATTTTGCGACGAGTTGGGTACCAAGTTATGTTATGTACATGGCCCATCCCGAGTAATGGGGCGATCGAGCGTGCAAACGGCCAAATAATGAGAGGAATTAAAACTCGAGTCTTGACCACTCATCAAACACTCGGGGCTTGGGTACAAGAATTACCCTCACATATATGGGCGATTCGTACAACTACCGATCAGACTCACAGGAGAAACACCTTTCTTTTTAGTCTTCGGTGCTGAAGCTATGCTTCCTCCGGAACTAAAGATACGGTCAACACGAGTCGAAACATTCACGGACTCCAACCAGGAACAAATTCGAGCAGATGATATTAATCTACTTGAAGAAAGGAGAAACCAGGCCCTAATTCGTTCGGCATCTACCAACAAGCCCTGCGAAGATACTACGATCGTAAGGTTCAACCTCGCAGCTTTGCTGTAGGTGACTTGGTATTGAGGCTTTGCCAATCCAAGTCTAATCGGAACAAACTTTCTCCCAAGTGGGAAGGTCCTTACACAGTGGTCGAAGTTACTCGTCGAGTGGTGAGACGATTGGCAATGGAAGGCGGCCGAGTTCTCTCGAATTCTTGGAACATCGACGCCGATTCGCAAGTTCTATGTGTAACCAAACCATTCGGACAATAAAGAATCAGGTTTTTCTATCTCTATTGTCTTACTTTTGAGTAGTGCTTTCATTATTTTTCGACTATGTTTTAAACACCGCTTTTCTTTACACTTGGTCAAGGCAGATAACATCACCTAGTCGAAGCCTCTCCTCTCTGCATGTGGTCCTGCCCACTAGAAGGAGTTTCCTAGTGTCGACTCGTTACTCGCTTTTATGGCCAACACAAAGAACTCGGGTTTTATTTAGTCGAAATATTTTTGAAGGCCAACTATTTTCACCTTAGTTTATTTCTTGATTAATTTGAAAAATACTCTAAGAAAAGCGCACTTTCTCAGATTTGCTTAACCGTCTTGGGTGTACTCGTTTCATCTCAAGCGGTGGGAGGAAGAGACACATCTAGTCGAAGTTTCTCCTCTCTGACGTGGTCACGCTTAATGGAAGGAGCTTCTAGCTTTGTTCGTTTCCTACTCTTGCTACCAGACAGACTTATCGAGTCCACGGAGAAGGACGAGTAAATATTTTAAAGTCCTCTAGAGCGTTTGCTTAACTCAAGTTGCCGTTCTCGATTTGATTAAACTAGTCGGAGATGTTAACATTACCTAGTCGAAGCCTCTCCTCTCTGCACGTGGTCACGCCCACTAGAAGGAACTTCCTAGTGTCAACTCGTTACCACCCTTTTGACCGATTGCATGACAATTGAGACCCAAAAACTACAAGTTAAACAAACCTCTCTGTTTTGAAACCCTTTCTCAGACTATTTACTTAGTTTGTCTAAACAAACTCAAACAAATAGTCGGGGCTAGGATAATTTGATTTCAATTCTTAGTCTTTATTTCGTTAATTATCTTTTGAGTTACTAACTACTCGACAAGATGATTTGTAGAGACAAAACTATTTACTTAGTTTTCACAAACTAAGCAAATAGTCGGGGCTAGGATAAAGTCATCACATTTGACTTCATTTCTTAGTCTTTAAATTAGTTAATTATCTTTTGAGTTACTAACTACTCGACAAGATGATTTGCGAGGAACAAGATGGATTACATCAACAAAAGACTGTTTTTCACAAGTTCATTACAGACTACTCGAAGAGGAGAGCCCAATGCATCTCCTCTGAAACTTTCCTACTAACCGATTGCATCTCCTCCATCGACGTCTTCCTTACGCTTGAGAGCGGTTGAAGTCGGCCGAGTGGTTGCACATTAAGGTTGGGGTCATGAGCTTTAAGTTTTGCTAATGCATAACTTCTGCAGATTTCGACCGCCTCCTTTATCGATTGACTTGGTTGGCCTTGAGTGGTCACCAGATCTTGCAAAATCGACTTGATCCCCAATGGTACTTGTGTGAGCAGCTATTGTATCATCTTGAGGAGTCTTTCCCTCACTATGTAGCTCACCAAGCACATTGTTCAGAGCGTGATGTTTCCTTGAAGTTTAATCTTCATTGCTTCCATCTCTGTTGGGTACAAGTCGAAGCCTCATGAGCTTTTTGTTTTCGACCACTTGCTCTGAAGAAATAAGATTGGTCAAACAAAAATAAACTCCTAGAGTAAAAAAAAAACAAAAATAATCACGGGTAAAAGAATTTCTTACCCACTAGTTGAGAATCAACTTCTTAACCTCTTCATTATGGGAAGCAACGGTCTCGGCATACTTTTTCTCCCATGATACAATATCCTCTACATTCTTCTTTGCAATAAGGGCCAGTGCGTTATAAATCACGGCTTTATCCGCGATTTAGATCTCAAGTTCTCTCAATTTAACGTCCATTGCTAGAAAGGAAGTGGAAGTGAGAAAAGGGAAATAACTCGTAAAGGATTGCGGTAAAGAATTACTTACTTGATATTCGAAGTTCTCGGCGTCTCAAGGTTTTGATCTTTATTTTTGGACATACGAGTAAGCTCGTGAATAATCAAGTTTTCTCTCTAACTTCATTCTCGAGCTTTTTCGTCTTGTCTTCTTTTTTTCGAAAAGAAGCAAGAGTTAGGTAAAGATCAAAGATATAAGCGATCTTAAGTTCAGCACTTCTTGTTTAATTTTTCCTGCGACTTCATGGTTGCGAGTTAGCTTCTTTAAGCTTTTTAGGAGGTCTAATACCTCTTCCTAAACTTTTTCGACTCCTCTTTTTCATAATCGAGCGAGTCGGCTAAGGTCTTAGCGTCCTTTGTTTAACCCGCAAAGGATAACGGTGGACATGAGCATGGGTCAATCGATTGTAAGTTCTTCTACAACCATTGACCTAGTCGTAAGTTCTTCTACGACAAAGCCTTTGGTCATAAGTCTTTTACGACCATTACCTAGTCGTGAGTTTTTCCATGACAAATCCGTAAGCACTATATAAGTAGTCAAATCCAAGGTGACTATGAATAGCGATGACTTACCACCTCTCTACTGTTTGCGAGTTCCTCTTTCTGTCGCGACTCTAGAAGTTGTCGATGATATTCACCGACAACGACAATTTGCTCTATGGCTTTACGCAAGATGAAAAGACGATGAGAAACAAGAGAAGATTATACTGTATATATAAGTACGATTAAGTACTTACATTCATGGTTGATCGAGCAAACATCGAGTAAACCAGATTCTCGGATCTTGACTTGTCTACCCTCGTGACTTGGTCCCACCAAACCTTCTCAAGACGTTCATTATCAAAGGTATCCTCTATTGGGAATATCGTTGGGATGGGGGACTTCGATCGCGAGATCTCAAAGCGAAGACCCTACGATGGAAGCGAGCCCAAAAGAAGTATGAAGTTGAAATACTCTTCTTCTTCCGATTACAGAACCGGTTTCTCTTTGGGTACAGGGAGGAACGTCTGCAGCGATCTCCTTTCAAGACGGTGGACGTAATCGCCACCATCTTGACCAGAGGCTTGCGGTGCCTCTGTTCTATCCACGACCATCTCGGTGGTCGAGCGACCCTCTCGATGAGTCGCATTTGTTCTTTGGAGCTTTCACGACCATCTCGGTGGTCGCGGTTCTTCGCCGGAGTCTCCACGACCATCTCTGTGGTCACCTTTGCTACTTCAGAGGTTGTAGCCGCTACCTTCTTGGGTACAACAGGTACCTCATTGGTTGTCGTAACCACTTCAGGCGCCACGACTTCCTCTACCACCTGGGCCGAGGATGATCCCTCGACCACTTCCCTTGTTGTCTCTCCAGAAGCTGGAGAGGTAGCAATAGGCTTCTCAACGGAAGCATTCTTGGGGGCTGAAGGAGTCGGGCTAAAAACAAAGAAAAGGAAAGCAATTCGAGGTTGTGAAAAGGAAAAAGGTAAATTCTGTTCTTACACTTTAGTATATTTCACATACCTGCACCTTGGACCTAAACAGAATTTGGGAGTCACTTTCCCAGCGGAAGATTTCTTCTTCTCACGACCACTTCGGTGAAGTTCGAGTTGAAGAATGGGCTTAGCCACCACCACGTCTGTCGTGGATTTTGAACAGGACCATCTCTCTGGTCTCTCGACTTTCTGGATGGCCGAGATCGGTCTCGACCACTCCAAGAGCAAAGATTGCCATCACCATAGGCTCTCATCGAGCGGTATTATCCTTCACAAAAGACATAAAATCCTTCCGGTTCTCCTTTTCCAAGTGCTTAACAAAACCGGAGAGGGCGGCTGCGAAAGATTTTTGTCATAATAGAAGGGTACCTTGGCCTTGCGAGGTTTGCGCTTTAGAGGTTCACTACTTGACCTCCTCCACTTCATTTATTTTAGCCTCGGCCGCTATGCTACTATATACGCCACAAGCTTTGCGCAGAGGATCCGTCAAAGAGCTAGAACTCGAGCTCGCCTCCTTTGTCGTCACCCCTTAAAAGTCGACGTCTCTTGGACGAAGGAGCCGAGCCTTTGTCCTTTGTCAACCCCGCACCGATGGTTATCAATCTGACTTCTTCATCATCCCGACGATTTTCCATGCCTACTTTACGTAAAGCAAAAGTAAAGAGAAGAATTACTAAGCGGTCGTAAGATTTTCACGACCAAGATCAAGTCGTAAGTTTTTCTACGACCTTTCCTCGACCGTAAGATTTCCTACGGTCACGACTAAGTTGTAAGTTTTTTCTACAACATTTCTCTAGTCGTAAGTTCTTTCTACGACTATAAAGCTTTAAAGATAAAATCAACTACTGATTACCTTTAGGCGAACCATCCTTTCCTCTGCGGATACGATCGCAAGGATTTTAGGAACCGCCACACTAAGTGGCGGAGACTTCTCACAAACGAAGTTTGACTCTAACGTCAATCTCATTTGGTGAAAGATCTGCTCAAACAGATAAAGGCATCTTTTAAACAACTTTGCGAAAGACCAAACCGAGAGCTAAGTCGAAAATTCACTTACCCTCGTTGTAGTCCACGGTTGGATTCATTAGCCCGAGTATCTCCACATAGGGATGCTCGTTTCTTCAAAGGACTAATTCGCGTGTGATGAAATCTTTCACCACATGCCATCCGATCGACCCTTCCTTCTTCAAGTCCTTGATAGCTTGAACATAAGGGCAATCCGGTGATATCTTGAGTCGAATCCCATGAAGATTTCTTTTCGTGACCTTTCCCACTAAAGAGAGGTCGTCTTACGAGGTGACTTTCAAGTAAAACCACCTCTTCCTCCATCCGACCACGAAGACCGGGTGAAACTCTGAATATACTCCTCGACTTCCGTCATGGAGTTTTAGACCACAACTTCAAAGAATCCCGCTTGCGAGACATTCCATAGAAATATTGGAAAAGCTCAAGGTCATTTGGAATTCCTGTGCACGCCGCACAAATATCTAAAACGCCATGGTGATGGAGTTAGGACCAAGGTTCACTAACTCCACCCCAAAATGCTTCGAGCACAACGGTGAGTGAAAGGGGTGAGCAGCGTTGAAGGCCACACTCACAATAAGCACGGAAGGCGGAATTTGCCCATTCTCCTCGACGGCCAATCTTTGCCCAATTGCCTAAGCCATTTCACAAGAGTCTTCTCTGGAATCTTCTCGGCGACAACTAGGGCTTGAATCTTCGCCAAGATCCATCTCCGACTCTTCCCACTCGAAACTTTCTGGCCATCTCTGGAAACATGAAATTTTGGGTCGAAAAAGAGGGCACAATTGGAGTGGCAATGAGAAGGCAAGAACGACTTCACAAGGAGAAGGCAAGAGCTTGAAGAACAAAGCGAGAGCAATTTGGGGAAAAGTAAGATCTTAGGTTTTACCCTCCGGTGAGTATATATAATCGCATACCTTGAGCCGAGGCGTGATATTCAAGGGTCGCCACCGTCTCGAACCGCTTCAACAGCACAAAGCTAATCTGCGTCGTTTGAGATTCCCAGTGTGTCCGTTCGAGAAATTCAGGTTTGCGTTTACATCTCAAGCTTAAATTACTTCCTTGGTTAGATCTTTTCAACCAAAGGAAATGATAATCGGAAAGTTCCTTCTTCCGATCACTATACTCGACCACCTTGTGATCGTAGAAATGCTTTTGACCACTTGATAGTCGTAAGCAATTTTCTTGACCAAGCACATTTCGGTCAAAGTAGTATACAATCGAAGAGTTTTTCCTTCGATTATTTTCTACGATCCTCTCATGATCGTAAGACCATCTAGAACCCTTTACCAAGTAAGTTGCTTTCACTTGAAGTGGGGGCTAGATGGCGAGGATATAATAATCCTCATTTTACCTTTTATCTATAATTTTTATTATAGGTAAATATGACGTCATGTGAACCCCGAGTGTACCCTTAATGTTATGAAGGAAGAACCAAATGGATGGTCGTAAGTTCTTCTCGACCACCCCCATAGTCGTAAGTTATGCTACGACTATCCCATAGTCGTAAGTCTTGCTACGACTACCTCATAATCGAGATTCCTCACGACTAGGTCACCACCGACCACCTTATAATCAAATGAAACTGCGAGACAAGTGGGTCTTATTGATTAAGGGATTCAAACGATCATCATCTGTTGTTATTCTACTGTAATAATGGCACGTAATACCCCATTATCTCGGTATATAGTCGTTGAGCGACGTGGAGGAATTAATACACCGTAATTACTACCACATGCGCGTTCATAGAGGTGATGAGGCGCCGCTTTCGAGTAATCGCCGGCTCCTTCACATACTATAAAAGCGGCAACTAGAGAAAGGGAGGGAGGATCGAGCTATCAGGAATACAAGCACTATCTGTAATAGTCTTAGTTTTTCCCCTGATTGTTCAGTATACACTCAATACCATACACACACAGGAGTAAGGTTGTTATTCTCTCCGGAGAAGGCCCGAACCTGTATAAAAATTCCCGTGTCAATTTCTCTGCATGATTCTATTCTAGGAGACCCCCCGAATCAAACAATCTTTACGTAAGTTCGGTTCTAAAACACCGACAGACCTCTAAGCAACCTGCACCACAATGGACAAAGAAATCGATTCCGGGAACAAGTTCTTCACAACTTGACCCACGTTAGTCAAAACATGCATCATGCAACACATATGCCATGAAACCCATGAACTTGACCTAACCCAACACTCATCGCCACCGATTGGCCGATGATCAGCAAGAGAATTCCAAACTTCGACGAAAACTCGTGATTCGACAAAACTTTAACGACATTGCCAATTGTACCATCATCCTAAGATCGTGCACATATCCCTATGATATCCACAGACTCACACACGGCTTAATGCCGATTCTATCTCTAACTCACGTATCGTACAAAGATTCTTTCCTAATACAGTTATGGAAAGATTACAACTGACTCTAACTAAAAGATATATATATATATATATATATATATATATATATATATATATATATATATATAACTTATCTACGACCAGTACTATTCATGTTGAGTGTCTAGTGTTGTAGAACTGGTCGAAGACTTAGTCGTAGGACTGGTCTTGGGGAGGTCCCGAAGAGGTCCTAGAGGGAGGTCCTGGGAAAACCTCCTGGGTGATCGTGGAAGACCTCCGGGGTGGTCGTGGAAGACCTCCTCGCACGGGGGTGGTCCTGGAGACCTCCTCGGGGTGAGTTGACAACATAAAGTGACTTCCTTTGATCTTCCAAGGTCCTTCTCCATTGCTTTGCATCCAAAGTCTTCACAATGTTGGAATATGAGAATGCACAAAGTATTTGCATGAGGTAGTAGCCAATTCTCAGTATAGTTAATAGGAGATTCATTAAAAAACAAAAGCACATGTTGGCTTAGAAGCTTGGTTCAAGCTCTGGTCATTTGACCTACTGCATCGAATCTTGAGGATGTCGTAGGGATCAATGGCAAGCGATCGAGGGACATCCGAGGCCGGTCGTAGGGATGTCCTTATTAGTTTGTGTCTCACCATCAATAGGAGAAGATGCATATGTGTTAGGGGTGTCCGCATCATCCTCCCCCTCTTGAAAAGGCGTCGCCCTCAACGTTGTATCATCACCACCAAAGAAAGGTGATAAATCAGCAACATTAAATGTATAACTAATGCCATAGTCATCACCCGGAAGCTCTATCTTGTAGGTATTGTCGTTGATTTTCGCAAGCACCTTGAAAGGCCCATCACCTCATGGCAGTAATTTAGACTTGCATCGTTCTGGAAAACGATCCTTACGGTAATGTACCCAAACCAAATCACCTGGTTAAAAAATCATCTTTTTCCTGTTCTTGTTAGCCTTCTCAGCATAGTATTTGACCTTGTGTTCTATCACTTCTTTTGTCTTGAGATGCAATTTCTTCACATATTCAGCTCGTTTGGATGCCTCCATATGAACACGATGTTGACTGGGAAGCGGCAGTAAATCAAGCGGTGTAAAAGGTTTAAAATCATAGACCACATCGAAGGGACACATCTACATAGTGGAGTGCACGACCCGATTATAAGCGAATTCTACGTGCGGTAAACAATCCTACCACTCACGCAGATTCTTCTTGATCATGGTCCGGAGTAGCATCGAAAGTGTGCGGTTTACCACCTCTGGTTGACCATCAGTTTGGGGATGACAAGCCGTGCTGAATAACAACTTCGTCCCCAGTTTGCCCCAAAGTGTCTTCCAGAAGTAGCTCATGAATTTCACGTCGTGATCCGACACGATGGTGCGCGGCACGCCATGTAACCTCACGATCTCCCTGAAAAACAAGTCAGCAATATGCGATGCATCGTCGCTCTTGTGGCACGAAATAAAGTGCGCCATCTTCAAAAATCGATCCACAACAAGGAAAACAAAATCGCTCCCCTTCTTAGTTCTAGGCAGTTCTAAAACAAAATCCATACTAATATCCTCCTATGGTGCATTGGGAACAAGTAAGGGGGTATACAAACCGTGTGGATTCAACTTCGACTTCGCTTTGTGACAAGTAGTGCATCGCTGCACATACCTTTCCATGTCGTGCCTCATCTTAGGCCAATAAAAATGATCGCTCAGCATAGGCAACGTCTTTTCACGGCCAAAGTGACCCATCAATCCACCTGCATGTGATTCCTGCAATAATAACAAACGCACGGAGGATTCTGGAACACATAGTTTGTTAGTGCGAAACAAAAATCCATCATGAATGTGAAATTTATCCCAACCTTTCCCTTCTGTGCAATGGGTATAAGGAATAGAAAATCATGATCAGTATCATAGAGATCACGCAAACTCTCTAACCCATGAACTTGCACTCCTAATCGATTTAAAAGCACACTCTTCCTAGAAAGAGCATCAGTGACCACATTTTTCTTTCCCTTCTTATATTTCACAATGTAAAGAAATGATTCAATGAATTCAACCCATTTGGCATGTCGACGGTTCAGGTTTGATTGGCCCTTTAAATACTTTAACGCCTCATGGTCGGAATGAATAATGAACTCTTTCGGCCATAAGTAATGTTGCCAAGTTTCCAAAGTACGCACTAACGCATAAAACTCTTTGTCGTAGACTGGATAATTCAATTGAGCACCATTCAATTTCTCACTAAAATAAGCAATCGGTCGACCTTCTTGCATCAAAACACCGCCAATACCCAATCCACTAGCATTACACTCAATGTTAATTTTTTTTTGTGAAATTAGGTAAAACAAGTAACGGTGCTTCAGTAATCGTATCTTAAGTTCAGCAAAAGCATTTTCTTGCGCTACCCCCACACAAATTCAACACCCTTTTTTAGTAAATTCATTTAAAGGGGCAGCGGCGGTGCTAAAATCATTCACAAAACGCCAATAAAAATCAGCGAGACCATGAAAGCCTCTAATCTGACTTACGTTCACAGGAGTTGGCCAATTTTTAATTACTTCAATTTTAAACTCGTCTACTTCAACTCCGTGCGCAGAAACAACATAGCCCAAAAAGATGACACGATCTTTGCAAAAAGTGCAATTCTCTAAGTTACCAAACAACCTAGCATCATGCAAAACTTGCAGAACTTGTCTAAGATGGTCTATGTGTTCAGATTCAGTGCGACTGTAAATCAAAATATTATCAAAGTACACAACCACAAATTTACCAATCAAATGCCTTAAAACATGATTCATTAAGCACATGAAAGTACTAGGTGCATTAGTTAACCCAAATGGCATGACTAACTACTCATACAACCCAAATTTTGTTTTAAAGGCTGTCTTCCACTCATCCCCTTCATGCATCCTAATTTGATGGTAACCACTATGCAAATCGATCTTAGAGAAAATAACAGCACCACGCAATTCGTCTAGCATATCATCTAAACAAGGTATAGGATGACGATATCAAATAGTGATATTATTAATCACTCGACAATCTACGCACATACGCCATGAACCATCTTTCTCAGGGACTAAAATAACAGGAACAACACAAGGGCTTAAACTTTCACGTACGTACCCTTTGGAGAGAAGCTCTTGAACTTGTTTCTAAATTTCTTTCATTTCCTCAGGGTTGGTGCGGTATGGTGGTCGGTTCGGCAAGGATGCTCCTGGAATCAAGTCGATCTTGTGTTCGATTCCGCGAATTGGTGGTAGTCCAGCCGGTACCTCCTCCGAAAAGACGTCGCTGAAATCATGCAAAACACAAGCAACACTACTAGGAAAAGTAGTCATGTCGTTAGTCGAAAGCAGTGCATCTTTGTATAGCAGTACAAATTGCACCAAATTTAGATCTTTGCTGAATTCTCTCATCTCCGATGTGGTGGCTAACATCACTAAGTTCTTCTCTCCCTTACGTGTCTTGTTACCACTCGAATGGTTCTCCTGCTCCTTCGCACTCTCAATGTGCATCTCAATTTTCTGCAGTGAAGAATTCACAATCTGTTGCGGTGTAAGCGGCTTCAAGGTAACATCTAGGTTGTTCCATCGAAAAGTGTAGCGATTTGTACACCCATCGTGAATAGCAGAACGGTCATATTGCCATGGCCATCCTAAGAGCAAGTGACACACCATCATAGGCACAACATCGCAATCAACACTATCAGTGTATTTCCCAATAGAAAACGTCACACGCACCATATGGTTCACCTTGACATCCTCTTTGTCGCTCAACCACTGTACATGGTAAGGACGCGGATGTGACAAGTACTTCAAACCCAACGTATGACACATGTCCTTGCTGGCCAAATTGTGACAACTCCTGCCATCAATAATCACTTTGCACACCTTATCCTTATCAAGCTTGGCCCAAGTCTGAAACAAATTGCACCGCTGTTCAAGCGATGGCGAAGGCATAACACTAAGCACCTTGGGCGTGCAGACAATGGAATACTGTTCGGTGGTCGAAAACTCGGGATCGCACTCATATTGTTCTATGTCATCAGTGTGTAAGACTGGTTGTGCATCAGGTGATTCACCATCACTGGTCGAAACATAACCACCCTCCTAGGTGATAAGCAATGTTCTGACATTTGGGCAGTCTCGCTGAAAGTGGCCAACACCCTTACACTTGTGGCAAATAATATCACGAGAACGACCTGTCGATCCCATTGAAGAGGCCACACTAGCAGCAGGTGCCACTGGTCGACGTACCTGTTGGGGGGTATTCTCCAGCTTCCTAGTCACGGAACTACGCGTCGCTGAATTGTTCCCGACAAGAGTACTCTTGTTCGGTTGAATGTTGTTATAAGTCTGTCTCGGATTGGCTGAAAAGCGTGAACGGGTAGCGAACCATGCATCTTCAATCACTTGGCGCTCGGCTTCACGAGCTTGGTGCAACAACTCGATCATATCATTGTAAGGATGGTGATTGACAGTACGTTTGACTGCATAATTCATGCCAGCTAGAAATCTCATCATGGTCTACTCTTCATTTTCACGGACATCGGCATCTATCATAATAGTCTCCATTTCCTTATGATAGTCATCAATTGATTTCAAACCTTGGCGTAGACCTGTCAACTTTTCAAACGGAGAACGCTTGTAGTGGTGAGGTACAAAACGTGCTCGCAGATGTTGCTTCATTTGCTCCCAGGTGAGAATCAGTAAGTCATGGCGCTCCATACGCTTACGAAGAAACTGCTCCCACCAATGTTTGGTGTAATCATCCAAACCATTGGATACAAGTAAAAGCTTTTTCTCATGGGAATAATTGTTCATCCGAAAGAATTTATCAACTTTCAGCTCCCAAGTAAGATATGCTTCGACATCTGTACCACCTGAAAAGGTAGAAAGACTAAATTTGGGATTAGCGACAAAATCCTCAGCTTCATTGTGGTGATGGCGATGCACATTGTGGTCGTGGTGGGGTTGTCGGTGGTCGTAGTCGTAGTCATCATTGCCCGAGAGGTCGGCCTCGTAAGCCCGTCGACCAGGGACATCGTGTGGTCGTACCTCAAGGTCGGCGATAAATGGGTCACCTCTTCGTGGGGCATCCAGGGGTGCAACCCGACCATTGCCACCGTGGTGGCCTCCGATGCCTCGACCACGCCCATGGCCTTGTGCCGGCGCGCGTGCTGCGGCGGCAACACCTGCGTGTGGCAGCAGTGCCAGACGATGCGCTTGACGCTGTCGGTGCTCCTCGTCCCCATGAATAGCATGCTCCTCTGTAGTCTCGTTGTGTTGATCGGTCGGAGGACCATGCACACTCGCATCGTCAGCTTGCGCACCTCCACAGAGATTATGGTGGGTGAACATGTTACGCAGCTCTAGGAAGTTAGTGTCGATGGTCGTACGCAGTTGTGTGACCTCCTCCCCCAGGGTGGTTAGTCCCGTCTGAACTTCTCCGAGCTCATCACACACACCATTATCACTCATGAAGTTGTTTTTGTAGCATCTCGCGCAATCGAGTGAATTCAATCCACGTAACCAGCGCCTCCGGATTAGGTGGAATCTCCTTGTGACCCGACATGGTAACAGCTTACAAAGACCAAGCGAGATTATATCCAGTTAGTAAAACAAAATTCTCTCACTACGCTCACAACTAATTGTCCTGACAACAAGACAAGCTCACCGATCCAAAGTGAATTAAGGACGGCAAAAACGACACTTGTGACAGCGAACGATCTTAACCCGGTAATGTATGAGCGTAACCGAGAGCAAAGGCGTACACCAATGGGGTAGGTGGAGCTTGAAAAGATATGTGTATAACCTATGTAAACTGATATTCAAGATGTTGTAAAGCTAAGTAATGATCCAAGCTAGAAATTTTTGCTTATGTGCTAATCCAACAGGTTTAAGTGAAGTGTATGAATGCACACACAACGATAAAAGTGACCTAATGCAACCAAAGGGCTGAGTCATCGATCGACGCACTCGTATTGCACCAAGTACTATGAGAGACGCTAGCCAACTGCAACGAAAATAAGGGCACAAGATTGCTCAAAGAGATGAAATACACAATCTGAAAATATGAACGAGGGTGTACTCTTCCCTAATTTGCGGCCAGTTGCTTTTGCTTTTGTAAAACCGCAAGAACAACCTCTTCCTCTGTCGGCTATTAAGGTAACCGAAAGGAAAAGTTGGTACTGACTTTGCAGGTTTTCTTTCGCTCTTTTTTTTTATACTTTTTCAAGCCGTGGCTTTTTCTTCAAGTCGGCTGCCTTTTACTTTCTTGTTTTGCAAAGGCCGAAGGAAAGGTGTAGATTCACCCTTTGATTTGCAAGTTGCAAAATTGTCAGAAGTGTAGATTAAATTCAAGAGCAGCCCGAAAGCAATATTCAAAAGCTAGTCTCAAAGAGGAAAGGATATAAGTGAATTTACTGCAGCCAAACCAAAACGGACATCCTGGTGCGGGTCGTTGTTGGCTACGACCACACCCACGACCAAGACACAGGATAGAAGGTGCGGGTCAGACGGCTTCGAGCACGACCACGCTCACGATCACGAAATTTTTTTTGTAGGGTTTCTGTATACTCAAAGACAAAGCGACGCAAAGAAAACACGTAGATCAGCACGAAAAACAAATATCTAATGGACGAAAACTTAACTAAACTCACAAGAAAAAAAGATTGAATCTAGGGTTTGAAAATTTTTGTGTTGTAATTTTTGGTTTAATAGACTATAGGACAGAAAACAAATCTAAACTATGGGTAAATAGCTCTCACCGAGTCAACCTAGAATCTGATACCACATGATAAGGGGATTGCCCGACCTTTTCAGTGAGAAACATAGATAGATGATGCGAAGTAGTCGATGTCGCTAGCTGAACCTTCGTGCCAATGCACGAACCCTCAACTCTTTGGATATCACCCAAAACACACTGGATAGATGATCGTCGTGAGACCTCTAGCGACAATCGCCAAGCCTCCAATTCCCAATGGAACGACAGCTTGTCCTTAAAGTGCAAGATGAACCAATGGATCGCCCAATTCTCTCTCAAAGTCCTCGCATGAACTCTGGTTTGAAAGAACAAGTAATAGCTATGTTTTAATCTTATGCATAAACTGGTCCCCTTTACAATGGGCAAAGCCCTGGCCTTATATTGGCACCTAAGGGTGCGGCTGACTCACACACGGCTTAATGCTGACTCTATATCTAACTCACGCATCGTACAAAGATTCTTTCCTAATACAGTTATGGAAAGATTATAACTGACTCCAACTGAAAGATATATATAACTTATCTATGACCAGTACTATTCATGTTGAGTATCGAATGCTGTAGGACTAGTCGAAGACCTAGTCATAGGACTGGTCTTGGGGAGGTCTCGAAGAGGTCCTGGAGGGAGGTCCTGAGAAAACCTCTTGGGTGGTCCTAGAAGACCTCCTAGGTGGTCGTGGAAGACCTCCGGGGTGGTCCTGCAAGACCTCATCGCGCGGGGGTGGTCCTGGAGACCTCCTCGGGGTGAGTTGACAACATAAGGTGACTTCCTTTGATCTTCCAAGGTCCTCCTCCATTGCTTTGCATCCGAAGTCTTCACAATGTTCGAATATAAGAATACACAAAGTATTTGCATAAGGTAGTAGCCAATTCTCAGTATAGTTAATAGGAGATTCATTAAGAAACAAAAGCACCTGTTGGTTTAGAAGCTTGGTTCAAGCTTTGGTCATTTGACCGGCTGGTACTGAACTGGTCGTAGGGATGTCCGAACTGATCGTAGGGACGTTCGAACTGGTCGTAGGGATGTCCTTATTAGTTTGTGTCTCACCATCAATAGGAGAAGATGCATATGTGTTAGGGATGTCCGCATCACGGACTCTGACAACTCATCCCAGGAAGCTTCACCTGACCCCATAGGGATGACCCCGTCCGCCACCAAACCCCATGACGCGGCGTGCCTTGGCGTTCTAGACGTCCCCGTCGAGGTGTCAGCCCTGCATGGTCTACAACTAACAGGGGGGCTCCCTGCCCTCACTACTCCAGTGGGAGTAGTGACAGCTCCTACCGAAGAACCTGCCCCCATGGCTCGCCTACCCCCCTCGTCGACCCTTTGCGGCTACAGCGAGTTGACCCCATAGCTCTGAAGGCCCTAGTGTTGGGAGGCTCGCTGGCCCCTAGCCAACCTTTGACCCCGATGACCCCGAACGAGGAGCTACCCCCAAGCAGTGGCGGAGCCAGGAATTTTTCAAAGAGTGGGCAAACCATAAGTTAAGTATGTAATTATGGCCTATTGAGAACCGTAAGCATCGGATACACAATTACACATCATGCAAATCCACAATAGTTTTAAAGTAAAAGAACGGATACGATACATCACACATGTAAAGGTTCATATATGAAAATAAGAACGAGATACGATAACAAACAACTCACTAGACACCGCCAAAGTTGTACGTGAGTCAACAACAAAAGTCTAAATGTCCAATCACACAACTAAAAGAGAGTAAGAGACTCTACAAGATAAAAAAAAATTAATTAGTAAATCATACAACTTTGACTTGAAAATATATTCACATCGGAAAGAATGAAACATACCGATAATGTGCTAATTAGGCTTGTGGTTGCAGCTGTGGTAAGCTTCTCGAGTCAACCAAAAACCTCCTTATTTCTGAAATTTTAATAATTATTGTTATGTACCAACCAATAAACAACAAACTTAGGAATAAATTAATCCCTAATTATATACTAATCTGATAATACTCATTGATCGTAGGTCAGCCCCAAAACCAATTATATACTAATCGATGACTCATCCACATCCACTGCCACCCACCCATTTCTTCTTTATTATTTCTTTGTCCTTTCCTTTCGATTTCCTATCTCTATCTAAGAGCATTATTGGGCATTAGAGCGTGTCGGCAGAGTCACAGAGACACAGAGCTCATAAGCTCATTCACTCATCCATTCTTGGTTTCTCTATCTCTCTATCTCTCATTCTCTCTATCTCCCAGACTCTCAAAGCGGTGAAGCGATGGCGGTGGGGCGGCTCATCCGGCCGTCAGGCGCCTTGGCCGTGGCGGCCCTACCTGTTGTCTTCTTACTTGTGGCTATGCCTAGCCGCTGCAGCCGCCACCGTGCTCCCGCCGCCTCCCCATCGTCCCGTCGTCCCGCCTCGGCCGCTTTGCTCTCCCGCTTGCCGCACGGCGCCACGCCCCACGCCCATCACGCCGCCTTGCCACCGCCAGCTCTCTTCTCCGAGGCCCGACCGCATGACCGCCCGAAACCGCCGCCATCAACAACAAAGGGAAGAGCGAGCTCACCTAAGCGCCCTAGCGGCTAATTGCTGGTCCCCGGGCGAGCCGAGCCGGAGCCGAGCCGTGCCCGCTATTGCCGCCGCCGCCATGCCGCCGAATCGCCGACTCTCGAGTTGGAGATAGGCGCCCGCGGATTTGGGAATGGGGATTGGGGAACGGGAGGGCTGGATTCACATTCCATTGTTGGACGCCATTGCAAGGCCGAAGCGAGGAAGCGGGCGGTTGTCTTTGGCGAGGCCCATGTTGATGTACATCGAAGTCGTGCATGCCCAAAGGTCGGCAATCGCCCACGCCTTCTGAGCTCCTTGAATCCGCCCCCGCCCCAAGTCGAGCGGCGGCCCCCGTGCAAGGCATGTAGCATGATCAAGTCTTGGAGATGACGCTCTTCTCTACCGCACCGACGTCGATCCTCGTCGGGCCGGCGGCCTCCCAAGTCATGCACATACGCACTCCACAACGTTTCGACCTCTCAATCGTTCGTCGGAATGTGCGTCTGGTGTCCAAAAGGCGGTCGGGCACAATGATGCACCGCGCCCAAGAGGTGGTTGGCCACAAAATGGGCACGTTACGAAAAGAGCGTTCCCTAACTGAAGACGCGATAAAAGAGTATCTTGAAATGTTCGAAGCACCTTTACCGCAAGATACCATCGCCGCCCTCTCGTAGCTATTCAAGACGGACTGCCAGCTCACATCGCTTGTCGATGACACACTCATTGAGCTCAGCAGCAACGGCACGACTGACCTTGTCGGGACCGACACCACAGGCCCCCCGTTGATCACGACGTTGTCGCCACCCCCTACAGGCACCAGCACCCTAGTGGCGGTTGCATAGGTGCCCGAAAATCACCAAGCTACAGATGATGCCCTCGTCAACATGACCATGCTGACCAACATGTTTGCTTTTGCTTTCATGTTGTCACTTTCCATTTGTTCAACTCCGTGTATTACCGACTATGTCCTTTCAGAACTTCAAAAACTTTTGTATGAGATCACTGCCTAGTCTTCCATCGTCGAAGTGCCCCCGCGACCATTCCACCCCCCTACGCTACCACTACATGGGCTTCACTACATCATCAACACCTTCGGTCAAACCACGACACCTCTGCCCAAAATCGACCAGGCGGTCCTTGTAAAATTACATGAACGGGCCAAACATCAACATCATTTGCTGGAACGTACGCGGCCTTAACACCGCGGCTAGAAGAATGACGGTCCATGAGACCCTGACCTCCACAACATGTCACCTCGCCTGCTTCCAGGAAACCAAACTCATTAATGTTGATCAGGCCGCGTAGCGGGTTACCTGAGCGGTTACAGCCTGCGTAGCTTTGCCCAAAAACAGGTTGTCGGCATGAGAGGTGGAATCCTCCTATTGTGGAATAATGCTTGCATCGATGTGGCAGACGTGCATCAGTCAGCCTATGCACTATCGGCGACCGTAGTCTTACAAGATTGCAACTCGGCGTTCCGTTTATCGATATTGTACGGTCCGTCCCGCGAAAGGGACAAGCCACCTCTTCTACAAGATATTATCTTGCTAAGACCCCCGACAAACACCAACTGATTGGTGTTGGGCGATTTCAACCTCATCTATCGCGCTACCGACAAAACAACTTGAATTTCAATCAAAGACACATGGGTCAATTCAGAGCCACCCTGAACACCTGTGAACTTAGAGAAGTGCATCTCCATAATAGGAAGTTCACGTGGAGCAATGAATGCCAGAACCCAACTCTCGTCAGGCTGGACAAGGTCTTCTGCAATGAGGGTTGGGACATCTTATTCGAAAACTACGTCCTTCAGGCGTTGTCCTTGTCGATTTTGGATCACTGCCCCCTGCTCCTGTCAAACAGCTCTAGCCTTGCTCACCCAAAATGCTTCCCCTTCGAAATTTCTAGATGAAGATACCAGGTTTCATGGAGGTGGTAAAAAATGCTTGGCACGCCCAAAGTCACCACACTGAACCATTGCACCGACTAAAACAAAAGCTAACTGTAACGGCATCAAAGCTAAAATCCTGGAGCACTTCCCTATTCCCTCAATCAAAACTCCATCTCCACATTGCTCTAGAGTTAATCCTTCGGTTCGATGTGGCCCAGGATCATTGGGTGCTTACATCGCCTGAAAGCGGCCTAAGGGCCGCCCTAAAGAAAAGAGTTCTGGGGCTCGCAGTGATCGAGCGATACAGGAAAAAACAAAGCTCTTGGATCACCAATATTAGAGAGAGTGATGCCAACACTAGGTTCTTCCAACTCAAAGTCAACTCCTGAAGGTGAAAAAAAATCATATTCAGAGGCTCCAAAATGATCTCAGCTGGGCGACCTTGCATACAGAGAAAGAGGGCTTAATTCAGCAGCATTTTCAGGCCATGCTACACCCGCTGGACCTCCGAACCTCCAACCTAAACTGGGATGTTCTTAACATCTCCGCTCTAGATTTACATAGCCTAGACGAGATTTTCACATAATCCGAAGTTCTCCATGCTCTAGAACTTTTGCCGGGGGACAAAGCAACAGACCCGGAAGGTTTGTCCTTCAACTTCTACAAATTCTGCTGGCCCATCATCAAAGCAGACGTTATGGCGGTTTTCCACAGTTTCCACAGCCTCCGCATGTCGCACCTTCACCTCCTCAATTCTGCAAACATTGTTCTGATCCCAAAAAAGGAGGATGCAGATAGCGTATAAACTTCAGACCCATTAGTCTCATCCATGGTATCGAGAAGTGGATCTCGAAGACACTAGCTCTGCGGGTGGCGCCTCATCTAAACACCCTGGTCTCGCGAATCTAGAGCGTTTTCGTCAGAACTAGAAGCATCCATGACAACTTCTTACTTGTCTGCAACTTGATAAGAAGACATCACCACTCCAAAACTCCGTCGCTATTCCTCAAGTTGGATATTGCAAAGGTTTTCGATATGTTTCGATGGGATTACCTCCTTGATCTTCTCCGCAGAAGGGGTTTCCCCCTAGATGGACAAACTAGGTGGCGGCCCTTCTAGCTTCTGCCTTATCCAGAGTTCTCCTTAACGGCATACCAGGAAAGGCAATCAACCATGGAAGGGGACTGCGACAAGGAGACCCTCTCTCCCCCTTCCTCTTCATACTAGCAATCGACCCCATCCAATGTCTGCTAGAATTGGCAACAGATCTAGGATATCTTGCTCGCCCAAGAGACCGCTACGCCAGACTCAGAACCTCCTTATATGCTAACAATGCAACAATCTTCATATCCCCTTGTGCAAGCGAAGTCCACACTACCACCCAACTGCTTCAGAACTTTGGGAATGTCTCAGGTCTCAACACCAACTTCCAAAAAAGCACAGTACTCCCAATAAGTTGTGACCACATTGACCTGGACACTGTCCTCCAAGACCTCCCAGCAATCTGATCGTCCTTCCCGACTAAATACATCGGGCTACCGCTAACCTACAGAAGACCGCGTTGGGTGGATTACCAGCCCCTATTGGACAAAGTATAGGGGAGGTTAGCAGGGTGGCAGGGGTGGTTACTCTCACCGACAGTGCGGGCCACTCTCGTTAAATCTATCCCGACCGATATATTTCCTCACGGCCTTCAAAACCTCAAAGGCAGTCCTCGGAGCCTTGGACCGCACCAGATGTCGCTTCCTCTGGGCTGGCCTCGAAACCGTCTCAAGGGCCAAGTGTAAAATCAGCTGGGAAAAAGTTTGTCGCTCAACCCAGCTGGGTGATCTCGGCATTCTTAACCTCCAACACTTCTCTTCGGCCTTCAGACTTCGTTGGCTCTGGCAAGAATGGAAAGATCAGTCCAATCTTGGATCGGCATGGAAATTCCTTGCGACAATGTGGATCACAGTCTTTTTGCCGTGGCTACCACGGTCACCCTCAGTGATGGCGAAACGACTAAATTTTGGTTCTCCGCCTGGCTGGATGGGATTGCCCCAAAAGATCTAGCGCAAAGATATACGAAATCTCCAAAAAAAAAAAAAAACCAGACAGTGGCCTCAGCACTACAAAACGGGCGGTGGGTGCACGACATCAACACAAACGGGCTTAACATCCCACCACATCCAACAATTCTTAGCACTCTGGACCAGAACCAACCAAATTCAGTTGGCTCCCAACATTCTAGACAAGATTATTTGGAAGCTCACCCCGAAAGAAGTATACTCTTCTAAATCTGCCTATGCTCTTCACCTCCTGGGCTCAACAGCGACGAACTTTAAACAAATAATTTGGAAATCCCACGCCCCCCAAAGTGCAAATTCTTTGTCTGGCTGGCTATCCAAAGCAAGTTGTGGACCTCAGACAGACTGGATGCCAGAGGGTGGCCAAACCACCGCTTTTGCCCTCTTTGCAAACACTCGATAGAATCTACCCTACATCTCTTTGCACAATGCCGCTATTCGGTAAGAGTCCGGAAGCTCATGGCGGACTGGCTAGGGGCCCAAAACCTACACCCATCATAATGGCCCGACAACGGGAACATTGCAGATTGGTGGACAAAGGCCGCTGAGATGAAAGGCCTTCCTAGGAGAGCGACATCCACGGTCATTATCCTGATCACCTAGGAGATTTGGAAGAAACGCAATGCTAAAATCTTTCACAATTAAGCCACCACCCTGCCGGACCTCCTGGCGAAGATCAAGGAGGGTAGAACTTGGTCCTTCGCAGGGGCCAAATCTGTACTTAAGGCTTTAGCTTAACCTGTAACTTGCGGCTCTGTACCGCCCCTTCTTTATCAATATAACGGGCACAACTGTTGCCGGTTTAATTTTAAAAAAAGGCTGGCTATGTAAACAAGCAGAAACATTCCCACAACGAAAAAGATAACTAAATGCTAACTGTCGTACTGTTATTGATACGTGCAGATGGAAGAAGAGATCAATACTAGCGGCCGGCCGCCCAGCATGAAGTTCATGAGAATTTGATGTAGGCATGTCGTTGGTTAGTGTAGCAAGTTAAAGACAGTGTCCAGTCATAGATAGTGATGCTGTCTACGATTAAAGGAAGAGTTGTGAGAAAGAGATTGAATAAAGTTAAAAATTGTATTTGAGTAGGAGACGTCAGGATGTAACTAGCCCTATAAAAGGGGCATGCATTGTAACGTTTAGGCAAGCAAGAAGAAATACTCTCCCTATTTGCTATCTCTCAACCCCACCCCTCTACTTCTCTCATCCCAATTCCCAATCTATGTCTATCTTCCCCATCTAATACCCTAATCCCCTTCAAGCCAGCCGTCTGGCCATCTTCAGCGGTTCACATCATGCATCTAAATAATTCGTGTTCAGTTTTAACACTAACAGTAAATGCTTAATCAAGGAACATTGGTTAAGAACCTTTCAAAAAAATAGCAGAATTTGCCCAAACTATAAAAAAGCTGAGGTGACTTTAATGCTTAAGAGTAAGAGATATTGTAATCTTGAGGGAAGTGGAAGGACAAATGTACTGAGCTATAGGTAAATTAAAAAGTACCTCTGTCCTTGTATTTCTCATAGAGCTGACCCAGTTCAGTATAATTGGAATTTGTCAGACCACTGCAGGGATATCAACTCAAGTGGTGAAACACAAATCCTCATTGGAGAATTGGGAATTGAAATTGTAAACACGCTACCATCGAGATGCGACATTCACAATAAGCTGAACTTTCCCCTTATATCTGCTGAGCTCCACATCGTTCCCCCTTGCATCCTGTTAAGTTATTCCACAGATTGTTCATTAAAAAAATGAAATCAGATTTAATAACTGTGAGAAGAAACCCAGGTACTGAAAAGTTCCTTCTCTTCTTTGCCTTCACAAATAGTCCCATTGCATCGGCCACAAATGCTTCAACATGCTCTGTTCAATGTTTTACTACTTTTTGTAAATCCTCATTCCTCAACGTGATTGTTAAAAAAAGGGACGCCAGAGAAAGAAATGGAGGGAGGGATGGGCATTGGACCTTAATGATGAAGTCATGGACGGAGCCAGCAAGCTTGGAAGATGACTCAGCTGCGCCCATCTTTGCTTTCAGAAATACTGAAACGTTTTCTTAGACAAGCCACTGGATAAAGGATTGGAGAAGGAAAGTGCAGCAGCAATACTTGGAACAAGAAAAACTTTAAAATGTGGCAATTGGCAAGCACCTGTCATGGAATTTCTTTCTGCGTTTCAGCAAGCATTCCCTTTTAGAATCCTCCCCTTTTTGCAGTCCAAATGTGTTCCATAGATGCTTATGCCAACCACAGAAAGTGTAAAGTATGATATTTGACTGGGCTATTTCTAATTCACAAATATTTCAATGGCAGAGCTATTTCTAAATCATAAATATTTCAATGGCGGAGAATACTACAGCGAGAAGTAGGAAAAAAAAGAGCCTACAACACACCAGCTCTTCCTATCACTTATTTCTGGGCATTCTTAAAACGGACAGCACCTGAAATCACAATGCAAACAAAAAGCTATAGAAAGCATGCAGGGTGTTAAACTATCAATGTATGTTGAATGTTGAGCAGCGCAACAATAATTACAAAAGGAAACCTTTTTCCTATCCAAATATGCAACATAATTACATGTCAAACTCACATGCACACACAAACCAACACTAAGCAAGCAGCAGAAATTAGCCACAGAAAAAGGTCTGTAAAATGATCAGTAATTACTCAAGTAATTAGAACGGCAGATATGCAAACAGAGCACAGGAACCAAGCAAGCAACATACTCCTAAACATTAAACAACTAGATATTTCAGAAACGATCGGTACAGCTCCAAAACCTGATAGGTCATAGTAAGCTTTCAACACATTATTCCCTGAATTTAGCAGCTAATAACGATATACAGGCTCTTCAGTCCCGGACAACACAGAATTATAAATAACAACAAAGTCAAACAGACCACGGCAACAGACATGGAGTATTTCCAGGGATTACAATGATAAGGCCATTAAATGGCGGCTTATTTATAACATACTGTCGGTCCTTGCTGGCAACCGTCTGAAGAAGTTTACTGTCGTTGAAGGCAACCTATGTCTGAACCTTGGGTGCCTCATGACATAGAACCCTCCTAATGCTGCAAGAACCTGGAGCGGTGTAACATACAGGACTATTGCTGCTATGAAACAAAATAGGACAAATATTGCTGTGGCCCGAGGATCCCTCCAGCTAAGTAATGCTTGAATCCTCTCCCCTTGAGTTGCTATATCACCAACCACAGTTTGTATCCTTCCAGCTACACTCCTCAACCTATCATACCTCATCCTTACAACTTCATGACTCCGGCTCGTCGGGAATGTATCAAACTCTTCGTCAAGTTCATCAGGGTGAATAGCCTCCGCATGAGATATCTTGGTATTCATGTGTGGAGGATAACGAGGTCGATAACGGTAGTTCCAGACCCCTATCAGAAACATGTACAAGAACACTGTTGGAAGTATGAGCTCCGGAAAGCACACCAGCATTATAAAGAGGATGTGGACTAGCACAGTGGTAATGGGGTTCTTCCATGCACAGACGCCATTAAACCACTTGCTAACTGCAAACAAGCCTGAGAAGACTGACATCAGTCTAAAGAAGTTTGCTTTGCTTCGCCTCATGCTCCACAAGTGAGAATCAAAATCAGACATGTACTCAACAACTTCCTTTCTCAGAGGTGGCTCCATTCGGCTAAGTCGGGCAGCCACAATCTGGACAGCTTGATGACGCAGCATATCAACCTGATGCACCGGTATTGGACGTACATAGTGCATCTTCGGTAGCAAAGGTCGAGAGTACAGGTACAACATGTTTACCAATGACGTCGAGGAAAATCGTATGGCTAGGTGCAGTTCACCCATCTTTTTTACCCCTGATGGATGTAGAACCAGGAGAGGATATGAGTGGGTGTAGACACGGCCGGTTTCAAGTGTGGAAAGGCGAATTCGAACCTTGCCGATTTTCACATCTTTAAAACTGGATGTCTTCTCCCCACCCCTCTCTACAAGCTGGCCATTGTCAAAAACACCAACAGTTAGGACGGTTGCAGGATCATAGACCTCCCAGGTGTATTGTTCATTGAATTTGGGGTTTGGATTGTTGATAATGGTACGTGTACGTACCCACTTTGACCCATACTTAGCAACACAATAGGTGTCTGATGAACCTTTTCCATCTCGTGTTTTCATAGGAACAATCCCTTGAGCGCCGAGGATTCCAAGCTCAAGCAAACCAATGGATGGCTTCCAGAGTTGCTTGGCTGTTGGTCTGAGGTCACTGCTGTAGTTTGTAGACTCGTCCAGAACATGGTATCCTCCATCAAGGCAGAGACGAAGATGAAGCCGACTAGAGAACTTTTCCTTCTTCAGTTGGTCCACATCAACAAGTACCGGCTTCTCAAGATTGAACCACTTCCCATGGACAATACGATCATCGGCCCGTCTATCAATCATCGTCAATGGTATAATTACACGGCCAAGCACCTCGTCTTTGTTAGGACCTACACGATCTTCAAGTGAGAGAATAAGGTGATCTTCAAAAGGTTCAGCAGCCACAAACATAAGGTCTTCATTCCAAAATGGGTTAAAATTTCTAGCTTGCACAGGTTTTGTCCTCCCGTGCTGATGCCCCACCTGTGCTCTTACAAAAACATCTGGATAGCGGGCCTTATCAGTTATGACAATATCTTGGGCCTCAATTATATTAACTCGCAGGTACCACAATCTGGGAGCATGATAGACTTTCGACTTCATGTGTGTTACAGCAGATGCATCATCAAGATTTGCAGCATCTGAATGCCATGCGTCAGGAAATGCCTCATCAGCTTGGGTGCCAATCCAAACTGCAAGCATCAGCTCACCCTTTGACTTATCCCCACTCTTATCAACAAGCCGATACCATTCTGGAGCAAGTGGACTGTCAGGGGGCACACGTATTGGAACATCATTCAAATCGAGTCGCACCATGCCAACAAAGTCATCCTTAATCAAATCTTTGTCTTTGACCACAACTTCAAGGATAGATGCCTGCATACGATCTCTAGAAAAAGCAAAGACCGCATTCCACTCAGGGTTCTTCTGCTTCTCAAAGTGCTTAGTTATGCCCCTGTAGTTGCCAACTCTCACTTCAACAAAAGGATCAAGGCTTCCAGTGATGTCCGTGTCAGGCAACTCCCGTGCCTTGACCACACGTACAAACAGATACTGCATTCGCTCCACTAGGTCATAAGTACTTGCATGCTTCTCAGCACGTATAACCCGACCACCAACAACCTGTCCACCACCAAGAAACGGACTAGTTTCTTTGAGTGCATAGTCCATGGGCTGCTGGGAGGCTGCTGAATACATTCTTACAATCTTGGGTGGTTGAGGTTCTGGTTTCATTTGGTCAACAGCATACTTGGAAGGTTGCTCGGCAAAAGAAGCTGGAAGATGGCCAAGGTGATGATGATGTACCTCCTTAGCTATGGTATGCAAGGTTCTCACTTCAGTCCTGTGCTCCTGAGAAGTGTTCAGATTAGTACCAGTTATATCAGCTGCTATTTGCTCAGCTTGGCTTGGAATGGGAGGAGGATTATTCGAAACAGGATCCATTGCCGGAAGAGGGTTTGAAGCTCTGATGGAGGGGTCATTGGTGATGTATACTTTCAGACCCAGTTCCCCTTTCACACGCGAGAACATCCCACGCTTCTCCAGTGGATAGTGCATGACAACGGCATCAGGGAAGGGCACAAATGAGGTTCCAGCAATTCTGACCTTGCCAAGGAAGGACTTGGAACCTTCGATGGATTTGTTGACATTGTAGACATATGCTTCAAGAGCGAGCTCAGGAAGATTAGATGGATCCGACACGTTGAAGTAGAAGCCCTCGTTCCACACTGGGTTCAAATCCTTCTCCTTGACAGCCGTGCGGAACCGCTGCCCATCAAAGGTAAGATCGACACAGGCACTTGCAGAACCTTGCCCATCCTTGGGCATCAGGTCATGGGCACTTACGACCTCCACACCCAACTTATATGTCGCCATTGCCTCTGATATTGTTGCGATTTGCTACAGCGTACTGCACAAAAGAAAAACATCGTTAGCACCATTGCCTACAAGCAGCCATAGATTTTTTTTTTGTAACAGTAACAAAAAACAACTTTAATAATATATGCAAATCAAACAAACTGAAATTACACTTGCACAACCATACCAAAATGCGTAACTGAAAGCAGAGTTAGTATATTTTCCATTTCCCTAAAGGGTGCAAAACTTCTATTTCGTTGGAAATATTGAAACAGTCCACATCAAATGGAGACATCCACAAACCAAATACCCTGGGGCCATAAACTCGCGGCAATCGCTAACACTGCTCACTGACCGTGATGTTTTGGAGATCACAGCTGAAGGCGACACATACAGAATCTGTAGATTATTATTTTATTTCTGGACGCGTATCTGAATCAACAAGCACATCAAACTTTTCACAAAAAGCGCCAAAGGGGTCACTAATTTATTTGAATCGGAGAGATTAGTTAACTATCGACGAAAAGAATATGCAAAAGAAGACAGCACCTTGTACCTAAGCACCACAAATTCGCTCGCGACCAAACAGGAACATCGAAGTATCCGCCCCCCCCCCGCCGGAAATCCTAGGATTCCACACGGGCGGCATCAATAGGACCCCGAATCGAGCCGAGATCGAAAGAAAAAAAAGACGAAAAGAGGTCCAAATCTGCTCACCTCTAGAGTTGACGACGCCCAGATCCAGTCAAATCCGGCCCAATGCCGGGCAAATCCGAGACCACCAACGAAACCGCGAAAGCACCGCCTCCCTCGGTTCTTCACTCCACTCCCATGGCGTCGTCGCTGAGATGGCGTTGGGGGAACGCCAAATGGGAAGAGAAGAAAGAGGCTTCCCTTTGGGGTTTTGGTGGGGGAAAGGAGGAAGCTTTTTTCTGGAAGCGATGCGTAGAGGAGACGAGATGCGCCGTCCTATCTTGTGTTTAGTTGAGTAGTTTCTTCTACTCTTCTCCCTCGTTTCTTCTTGTTTCCGCTTGCCATTATTACCGGGGATTTATCATCCGTTTAGATGCATTTTCAGATTATACTTTTCTTCCGTTGTAATTGTTCTTTACCTTTGTTTAGTTTTTTTTTCTAGATTAAATACTCTATTTTAATTATTTTAATATCTACCGGTTTTTACCGTTATCGCCACGTGAAAAGACAATATTGTCTTTGTCTGACCCATTTCCGTTTCCAAAACGAACCTTTTGATATATGAACAAAACTGCAAATCGAAGAAAGTAGATTAATGACAGAAGAAAAGAATCACCAAAATATCAACGTAATTAACTTTGTATCACGCTCAAAGATCAAACTTGACAATAAAATATACCAAAATTAAGTTTGCAAGATGCTACACCAGACATCACTGAGTATCCAGCAATCCCGTGTGCCCAAAGCAGGGAACAATCCATCAAGAACCACGCGATCCACTGAGAGTTTACATCAGCGAGGTAGCCTTGAGGAGGTTCTCATCGAGGTCGCCATCGACCTCATCGTCGGTGATCTGGGTGATCTGGTCGACCACGTGCGCACCCTCGTCCACCTTCCTCCGGACCTCCGCCGCCACACCTCCTCCTCGCCGTTGACGGCCACCACACAACAGCAGCACCTTAAGCAGGGAGGAGCTACAGTAGATACATGAAGGTACAATCGCGCTCCTAAAATTTTTACACAAAAAACTGATATATTTCTCTCTTTAACACATAAAGTATACACTAGATATACTAATATACATACCCTCAGTCAATATACGTACTCTCAGGTCTGCATTGCCCACCCGCATGTTCACTTTGGCCGCCATATGCAAGATTGGACCATGTACGGAGCCAAGATTTAACGACGCCAAGATCGGTACTCCATACCTACGTACTATCAGATACGCGTGCGGACCGCTCAAGCTTCCCGTCGCCATATGAGTAGTAGCATTGCGAAGACGACGCACACGCCATCAACGCTTGTGCGGTCGGCCGGTGCTCCCGAAGAACACGGAGCCGCCGCCTAGCTAGCTTCTCGCATTAACCTTTTCGGTGTTTGGGTTGTTTGTTAGTTATGGCCCGCGGAGTGCCTTGGGATGGCCTTATAATAAAGAAGGGAAAATTAGTTCGGTAGCGTTCGTATTAAGAGAAATTATGCGAAAATAGCACCTCAAAATTTTTAAAATATTGGGGGAGAGGGTGAGAGAGAGATGCTAGGAATGCCCTTGTTCATGGTGACACGGCCCCACGCGATTTCCTCGAACACCATGCGTGCGGTGGTCATCATCTACGACCTTGCAAGCACAGTGAGGGGCGCAGTGCAGGCGTGGGCGTTGGGGGTGAGGCCCACAAGCGCATGTGTTGAACACCGGGATGGCATCGTGAGGACAGACGGACTAGGAGAGGACGAGGAGGAGCCAGCTCGAGATGTGGGAGAGGACGAGGAGTCAGCTCGCGAGGTACAGAGACGGGGGCGCATAGGGATGCTAGTGTTACCTTGAGATCGATGGGCTCGCCGACGCGCTTGAAGTAGACCTTTCTATGATTTGCTTATTGTCTAGTTTGTGGGTTAAAATGACTCTTGATTTTTTTTTACTTGTATCGTTACCAATACCAAGGGCTAATTCTTAAAATTTAGAGCTTAGTTCATATAGTTATGGACTTATTTGCTGCTCAAATTAGTATTGATCATTCATGTGGCTACTGCAAGTGTAGAGAGGGTATTTTCGGCAATGAATCATGTGAAGAACAAGCTAAGAAATATCATGAGTGAACAATACTTAAATGATTGCTTAGTTACGTACATTGAGTGTGATTTTTTTTTACAAGTTAGTGATGATGATGTCATCAATTGCTTTCAAAGCATGAAGGAACGCCATATCAAGTTGTGATCTTCTAAAATATTTTGTGATGTTGGTCATAATGCGAGCATGTAATTTGACACATTTGAGGTTATGTAGTATGTGATTTAAACTTGTGTTAGAACAGATGTGTCTTAAGTTCGCACCCCCATCGTTAAAATCCTGGCTCCGCCACTGACCTTAAGAACGACCCGTCGACGTGGAACTCGACGACAGCGGGGGAGAGAAGGTCAACAAGGACGGCGGTGGCACCGGAGCCCGCACCGAGGATGGAGGAGTAGTGGGCGAAGAAGAGCGGCTTATGTCCATGCGCGGCGCCGTCTCCTAAAAGCCATCCGAGCGATGGTGCAGGTTGGGGTGGCGGACGGTGAGGACAGGCTCCCCGATGGGGCCGAGCAGCGCGCGGTCCCCGGCCGCCGCCGCGGCCGTAGCTCAGGGCTGTTCCTAGCATTTCGGAGGCCTGGGACGAGACAAAATGGGAGATCAACTGCAAAGCTATTCAATACATCAAAAAGATACAAACTACTTATAAAAAGCAATTTCTTCTAACATTTCTAGATGCAAAGTCATTTATAATAGTATCCACGTCAATGTGATCTAATATATCTTTTTCAATGCATAAAGTGGCCAGACCATTCAACCTTTCTTGTGATATTGATGACCTTAAATCGTTTTTCAATAACTTCAACTTTGAAAAGCTTCTTTCAATTGATGCTACAGTCACTGGTACAGTAAATAAGATTCGATAAGTAATTGAAACATTTGGATAACAATCTATATCTCTAACAAACTAAAAAATCTCAATAGCAGACATTGTCACATGGCAAAGTCATTTGCAACACTCTTAATTCAGAGAAAAGAGGTGTATCAGGATACCCATCTCTACACTCTTAACCTCAATCTAGTTAGTAGTTATACAACCATGCAAAGCAATAGAGCATATATAGGATATACAATTATACATATACGTATAGTATGATGTATCAGGATCGAGGGCCCTTAGCTCTGGTAGGCCCTGGGCGGTCGCCCCGGCCGGCCCTCCATCAGGAACGGCCCTACCGTAGGTCTTGACGCGGAAGGCAAGCACGCTGGTGCAGTGGTCGTACGTCTTCAGCCCCAGTAAGATCGAGAAGACCGACTAGAGGGAGTGAATAGACGGTTTTAAAAATCTTTTGGCTAAAACTGAGTTTTATGCGAAATTGTAAATCAATTTGGTTTTACTCAATTAAGACCTAAATCAACTAGTCTCACTAAGTGCACCAATACTAAGACTATTGACAATGATAGCAAACATACAAAGACACATAAGCAATTCAATTATAGGAATGTAAATTGCATAAAGTAAATCACAAGAGAACAAACCACAATGCCACAATCATATTTTACCGTAGTGTTCGGAGACTTGCCGGTCTTCCCTAATCCACGTTGAGATAAGCCCAACCACATTAGACCGGCTTCACAAATTGAGCCAACACCTCCAACGTAAGTCCAACCAAATTGGACCGGCTCACAACTTGAACCAACACCTCGATCCACTCGGAGTTGCTGTTCCTCCACTCTGGAGATGGTGAGCACCAAACCACTCACAACCACTCGAGTCTTCTTACAACCTTCTTTGAGAAGATCACTGGCACAACTCCTCCAAGCCGTCTAGGTGTCGGCAAATACCAAGAGTAACAAGTCGAAGATGTTCATTTAAATGAATCAAGTGTCTAAGCTCAAGTAGATACATAATCCACTACCTAATGTAGCACATGCACTAGAATTTCGCTCTCTAATCTCACTAAGAGCAACACATGCACAAAAGAGAGGAGATGGCTTACTCTTTGTTCAAAGTAATGGGAATGGCATCAGCAACCTTCCCCACAACCAGTCACAAGGGGTATTTATACCCACACAAGGAAAACTAGCCGTCGGATGAGAGTTCCAAAAAAAACTAGGGTAAACTGGTCTGACCGTCAACTAATGGTCTGTCAAACCGCCCAAGCTCCAATGGCTATAAAACTAGCTGTTGGATACACTGTCGGACCGACTGTCCTCACAAGGACCGGTTAGACCGGACCCAACCAGTCTGACCGCCCAAGAGGGGTGGTCAAACCGCTTACCAAAGAAAAGCCAGAACCAGAAAAAACATATTCTCTGAAAAAAGCACACCACACTAAATATCGGTATTACCGCCTTGTGGTAATACCATTGTATAAATGTGGTCATACCATTTTGGGAACAAGAGAAACTCCCCTAAAACACCTTCTTGGTAAAAAAACATACCGCATGAAAACAAACGGTCTTACCGCTGACCAGTGACTAGTCAGACCGGCCAACACATGGCGGTCAGACCGACTGACGAGAGCTAGAGCAAGCACTAAGAACTATCAACACATGACTAACTCAAGCTACTAATCAAGACCCCTCTTAATAATACGACAACCTATACTAGCAATCCGGTCTTCCAACCAAACACCAAGACCGGTAAAAGACTAGAAACACATCCTTAAACCTAACTAGTCATACCTTTACCTTGCACAACCACTTAGCTTGATGACGCATATCTTCACTTCAAGTCCAAGTCCTTGTCTTGGTATGCATCAATCCATGATGCATCATTCACTTGACCTCCATCAACACATGACAGATCTTCTCATGATTTGATGATCAACTTAGGATCATCTCTTCTTCAGGATCTTGATGTGCATCAACACATGATGCATCCTCTTCTTGAAACTTGACTTGATGACATTCAACTCATGATACCATCCAAAGTCTTCATCATCATAGAACATAACCTATTTACCCAACTCATAGAAAATATTAGTCCCATAACATAATTGTCATTAATTACCACAACATACCATTAACTCAAAATGGTGGGTCAAGATACTTGATTTTTTAATAATATTATTTTAAAATATAATAACAAAAATAAATAGTCGCCCCAAAAAATTGCTCCCAACTAGCGACAGCTCCCTGTCGCCAGTCCAGCTCCCTATTGTCAGTTCAATATGGAGCAGGAAGTAGGAACACCATAAACCCTAAACTGGTTGGTCTGTTTGTGATTTTTGTAGATTCTCAACGGCACGAAATCTGTTAGACTTTTTGTGATCGTCGTATGTTGTTCTAGTACGGTGAATTTATGAAGAATTTTGTGAGGACGATTGAGGTATCAATGATTCGTAAGCAGAAAGGTAAGTGTTATTGCGATGCGCTAGGGAATTCATACACGGTTGTACTCCTCGTCTTGCACCTTAGCTCTCGCCATGACGACACAAGGTATATTAGTGGTCTAGAGGAGGTTGTGAGATATTCCAAATATGCTACATTTTTCGTACTTATCTTCTATTAAACAGCGATAATGCATAGCTTTCTGGAGACGTGCTTGTATGTAAACATCTCGTGTTATATTTTAGTGATATACATGTCTTGACAGCAAGGTATATTAGCGGTCTTGATAGGAAGCTGTCGTCAGTTCAACTGGCAACAGGGACACTAAACCTTAAACTAGTTGGTGTGTTTGTGATTTTCGTAGATTCTAAACGGTTCGAAATATGTTAGACTCGCAATAACATTTTGTGATCATCGTATGTTGTTGTAGTGCGGTGAATTTTTGAAGGATATTGTGAGGACGATTGAGGTATCAATGATTCGTAAGTAGGAAGGTAAGTGGTATTGCGATGCACTAGGGAATTCATACATAGTAGACAATTTTGGAGAAATGACGCAACGATAACAACACCACAGTTGATCAGACAAGAGGGTTACATGGCATGCAGGCTAACAAACCAAGGATGGTACACGCATGCTTTTAGGGAATTAGAAATATATAGGACATATGGACGAAGAGGGTCAGACTACTGCGTGGATCGGTGCCATTTGCCCTTCCTTGCGAGCTCAGCGTTGTACTCCTCGCCGCCCGCCTTGGCCTTGGCCGCCACTTCCCTCTTTTTTCTCGTGCTCCCTACGCCTGCACACCTCGAGATGGGCTTGTGTCTCCCGCGCGGATACACTCGTTGTGCTCTTTGGTGCGTCGTTTCTCCTCCCTCCTCTCGCGGCCTCTGTTGGCATCTCACTCCTTGCGGTCGAGAGTCCACTGGTCGTGTGGGTGGATCTCTACATCGATCCACTTGCGGTAGCCACATAGCGGATCTGGGAACTACGGGTAGATGGGAGAGGTTGTTAGTGCGTACTTTCAAAGAGAAATGGCAGGGGAATATATCAGAACTTTGCCTTCTCGGGTCGATAGTGGCTTGTGTCCTAACGGCGGTCGGGATAGTCGTAGGAGTAGTTCGCGCAACCCCAGTAACGCATGCTCAGGCTGAGACGGTGCTTGGACTTGAAGAACTTGCATCTGTCCCTGCACCAACAAAGGGGCGACGTCTGTAATGTCCCAAGTTTTTCTGAGTTTTCTAAAATAAAAAGAACCATTTGGTTTTGATGAGAGTTCTAAAGCTTAACTTGAGATTTCAGAATTAAAGGTGTTTAAAATGACTAAATCCAACCTCAACTAATTCAAGTTGGGTTTCTTTCGAGTTGGTTGGAGTTCTCTGGTGTTGTTTTTCCCCTTTCTTTGTTCGCTCCGTGTTTCCCTCGGCTCAACTCTTTCTTCCCCAGACCTCCCCCTTTTGTCGTTTTGCCGCGACCTCCTCTTAGGCCGCGACCTCCCCCTCTTGTCGTTTTGCCACGACCTCCCATTAGGCCGTGACCTCCCCCTCTTGTCGTTTTGCCGCGACCTCCCCTTAGGCCGCGACCTCCCTCTTTTATCGTTTTGCCGCGACCTCCTCCTTTTTGTCGTGACCTCCCTTTGGTCACGATCACCTCTCATGTCTAGACCACCCTCCTGGACTTTTTGCAAAGACCACCCTCCTGGTCCGCGACCACCCCTTAGGCCGCAGCCTCCCCTTGGTCACGTGCACTCCTTAGTCACGTGCACCCTTTGGGTCGCGACCTCCTCTTGGTCATGATCTCCCATTTGTTTTGACCACCCTTTTGAGTGTTGACTAGCCCCACCTGTAACGACCCAACTCTAGGGCACCCGAGAGGTCCTCCAAGATCTCCTGGAAAGTCCATCAGACCTCCCAGAGGTCAAAGGACCTTCGGACAGATCCTAAGATCTCCCAGAGGTCCAACAGACCACCAGAAGTCCAGAGGATGCAGACCCGAGGAGGTCGTGGAGCTGGAGCAACCGGAGATCTACCACGGCCGAGTCAAGGAAAAACGAGGAGGTCTGAGGGCACCCCAGACCACCGCGACCTCCGGAGGAGGTCGTGGAGGTCTGAGACCGCTCAAAGCCTCACGCGCTCATTCCTCAAGTGGACATGGAGGTCTGGCTTGCTCCAAGGTTCCTCGTGAAACCCGAGCTAGTCCTAAGGATCATGGCTAGCTCTTCACAAAGAACAATAATGGTAAAATAGCAACAACACAAGCTTTATTAATAACCAAAGGAGTTGTTTACAAGAGATCTTACAAGCCAACAGCAAAGCATAATAAAATAAACACGGGGCCACCCGATACACCACAGTAACCTATTTGGAGGGCTTAACTTAGTCGATCCGACCATTTGGTCCATCGAGTAGATCACTTTAAAGCTTCCAATTCTCGCTAAAAGATAGCATCAAGCAAGAGTGAGCACAACAACCGTGCTCGCAAGTTACACCCGTTAGATAACAAAATGACATGCATAAATGGATATCACAATGGAAGGCTTAATATGGTTAATTTGCGTAAAGCCAAGTTTCTTTCAAATACAATTACTAAGTTTCAAAGGTGTTCTTAATAGATAAAATTCATTTTCTAAACTTGATTTTCAGTTGGATATTCATTCATCACAAGTGGTGAAGGATACCCTCCTGTTGCAAGGCTCCCTGCCCAACCCATGGGATAGCAATCCCAAAAACAGATTTGATAAACATTTCTGAAAAACCCAAAACCAACATCTAACTCCGAGTGGCCTTTGCCAGCACGTCCATGACCGCGACACGGCTATTCAATAGATTTCACTCGCAGAGGTTGTGCACTTTACCCACACGACATGAGTACTCTAGTTTGTTTGGCATCTTGTGAGTGCCACCTCTCACCGCCAAGGTAAGAGGTCTAGAGTTCATGACAAGGCCTTTACAATGCATTGCTCCACCACGCCTTTCCTTGCTAAGGTTTCACCCCCTATGGACTACAATCCAAATGAAGCCCCTCTTGCACCAAAGGGAGCGAGAGGTTATAAAAGACCATTGGCCATATAAGACCTCCCACACCTCCAATGGAGCAAAGATATGGTGAAGTTTTGCAAATTACTCACCAGTCCCACGCCCCATTTCGAGATATGTGGTTGCACGATTGTGGCATAGCCCATTATAGGCTTGGCATCGGCCGCTCAAAGACCGGTCCTCAAATGACTAGGGCGACTTCCACAAACCCAAGGGCATCGATCTACCATAAAGGCACGATCCGTGCATACACTTGCACCAACCAAGCCAACCAATTAGCCCAGCCTAAATCCATCTCTATTTTCATTTTCTTTGCTTCCCAAGATAGCATTTTATCCTTCCATGACATCCCAATGTCATGGTGAAAACATTTAAAACAGTTGTTTGGTCATGATGGTAAAGATTTCCCCAAATCAATACTTTTGGTCTAAGCATGGTGAGCATATGTTTTTCAAATGGTCTTGGCTCACACTATTGCATGACCCAAGTTTGATCTAAAGGTGACAATGAGTTTAGTCCAAAGTCAACAAAGGGCCATACAAAGGAAGTAGGTATATCTATGAATTTAAACCAGGTATTGAAATACTTGGTGAACATAAGCATGCATTACACTTTGAAACTGAACATAATTAAGTTGAATTATTGGGTGCAATATGATCAAGAGTGTAACTTGCCTCTTGCTTGATAGCTTAAGATTCTATTTTCTCACAGCTCTGGCTCTCTGGAAACATCAAGATCTACACGGCAAAAGAGCAGATTCAAATAACGATCAAATAAAGAACCAACAGAGCTCCAAATAAAGAATCAAAATAACTCCAGAGGAACCTTAAAACTCAACCAACAGTAGAGTACTGTACTTAGAATAGGTTCTTTTGGAGGAGGTCTAAGCTATCAGAGGAGGTGGTCTTTAGCAAAAGACCCCAAGAGAGTGTTTTCAAAGAATGTAATCAGAGGTCCCGAGAGATGGTTCTTGTCAGAGACCAGAAGGAGCTCCTCAAATAAACGCCATAGACATCCTAAAGGAGCCCACAAGGAGGTCTTGTGAAAGACACGACCATTTCAAAGGCTGAGGGCAAAAACAAGAGTGGAGGAGATCGCCAGGACTCACCAGGACAAGAAGGAACAATGGATGGAGGGAGGTCGTGGGCTGCAAGGTCTTCCCTCGAAAGCCACCGAAAGCGAGAGCTAAGATAACAGAGTGTGGAGAAAGGTGATGTGGTAGAATTTCTTGGTCTAATTGTAGTTAAGGTGGTGAAGAAAACTAGAAGCATACGTACCAAGGATAAGTATAGAAATGGGTCAAAGGTAGGTGAGTGGCAGGACAAGTGTCACCACCACCCTGGGTAAAAGGTACGAGGAAGGACAACGTATGTTGCTATGGGAAGGAACAAAGAAGGATGTCAGAGTACGGCTAAGTGACCAAATTCAAAGTAAACACCACGTATATGGATGCATTTAATGTGACAAGACATACATTAAATGCCCAAGATATTTTCGTATGGCGGAGGAAATGAGAATGACTAAGTCCGGCGAGTGGGGCCATCAACTTAAAGCAGTCGGGTCAAGAGGGAGGTCTTGCCCATGCAGAGGAGGTCTTTGAGGAGGTCCGAGAGGCTTAGGAGGTCCTAGGCCCAAAGGACAAGGAGGTCTAAAGGTTGAGGAGGTCCAGACATACAGAGGAGGTCTGGACATGGGGAGGTCCCGACGATCAGGATCAACAAGAGGAGGTCATGACGGTTAGGATCTCTTCAAGGGAGGTTTGGACGATTGGGGACCAGACAAGGGGGAGGTCCTAGAGAACACGAAGAGGTCCTGAAGGACATGGGAAGATCCAGCTAAACAAGAAGGAGGTCCCGAAGGACAAAAGAGGTTCAAAATGATTGAAATGAAATTGCGATCAAGATTTGGTCTAGGAGGTCCTTAGCGAGTGAGATCAACTCAGGGAAGGTCTCAACGGCTGGGATGAAATCAAGAGAGCTTTAACAATTAAGATCAAGGCAAAGGGAGGTCCAAAGGACACACAAGGGGGAGGTCTCATGGACAGGAGGTCCGAAAGACACACCCACAAGATGGTCCTGAGGACAGGACCCACAAAAGGCTAGTCCTGACGGTCAGATCTCACAAGGGGGAGGTCTGACGGTCAAGATCGAAAGCCAGGAGAGGTCCTGACGATCCAGAAAATAAGCAAAGGAGATCTGAGCGGCTCGGAGATGATCAAAGGAGGTCGGAGCGATTTAGATCATCTCAAAAGAGGTGCGGATGGCTCAGATACAATCAAGGAACATCTTAACGGTCTAGACCTACTCGGAGGAGGCAGGTGGTTAGGATGTGGTCAAACGACAGGAGGTCCAACAGACACAACCGGAGGAGGTCCTCTGGACAGGAAGTCCAACGACCTACTTACGGGAGGTCCGAAGGTCAAGCTCAAATCGAAAGGTGGAGATCTAATGGCTAGGACCTCACAAGGGAGATCCTAACGGTCACGATCGGCAAAGGGAGGAGGTCCTAGAAAACGGTAATACCGCGAGTTGGGGCGGTAATACCAGATTGCACTAGGAGGACTTTTCCAAAGAGAAGGTTTACTAAGGTCAAGGTGAAAAGGAGTCCAAGTGATCACCGAGGGGTTCACAAGAGCATAGAAGGAACTCAAGTAGTATGAGAGAAGACCTAGACCCTGAGGAGGTCTAAGCCAGAGAAGGAAATCCGGACCAGAGGAGGTCCAATTTGAGCACAAGGGTGGTTCGGTCAAATGCAAAGAAGGTCTAATTGGACACGAGTGGGTTCAAGTGAATTACTGGGCGTTCCAGTGAGCATGGGGAAAACTCAAGCAAAAGACTTGAGGGGAGATCTAACATAAGAGTAGACCCAAACAAAGAATGAGGTCTATGATCAAAAAGAGATACAGACATCAAATAGATCAAGACAAAGAAGAGATCCGCACCATAGGTGAGGTCCAAGTGGTAAGGAGGTTTGGGCATACAAAAGGGTCTAAACCCAAGGAAAGTCTAGACTTAGGGGGTGCCCAAGCAAAAGGGAAAAATGTCAAAACCGCAAGGATTGTCTAGTCTTCAAAGGAGGTCTAGATACAAGGAAGAATCTAAACCTGAGAGGAGGTTTGAACTGTAATTGAGATTAAGGGAGGTCCTGACCCAAAGGATGAAATTTGGACCAGAGGGTAAACTTAACAAAGGTCTCAACAGAGAGAGATTTCCAAAGGAGAGGAAAGACCCGAAAAGGCAAGGGGGAGATAACAACAACAGAGGTCACACACGAGGGACTGTCTGGACATATAAGAATGTCCAAACGTAGGATAGAGGATAGGAAACCCTTATCAAGAGAAGGAGAGAGAGCTCCAGGGAGCTAGAGCAACACCAAAAGAACCAAGCTTTGGATTAGTTGAAGTTTGGTTTAGTCATTTTAAACACTTCAACTTCTAAAATTCTCAGGTTAAGCTTTGAATTCTCATCAAAACCAAATGGTTCTTTTATTTTATAATTTTTTCGAAAAGGCTCTGAAAATCAGGGTGTTACACCACCTGTCAGCCTTCCTCACCTTCTTATCCCGCTCATCGCGGTGCTACTCTCGTCGGAGACCTCGCCACTCTTGCCGGAGACCTCGCACATTAAATGTCACTGTATCGTATTAAATGCCGCAGCCTCCGTAGTACCCGTTGTCCTCGGGCAGCTTTCTGTGCACGCCTGTGCCATGCTCTGTCCTGTCGCCACCTACCCATGATCTCGTGTGCTTGGTGAGCTCACCGCTTCTTCCGTTCTCCGGGCTATAAAAGCTCGAGCGAATTTCTTTTATCTCCTTCAGCCTTCCCCAACTTTCTTATTCTGCTCAGGACCTCCTCCTCAGGACCCCCTTCAACCTCTCCCTCTCAGTTGGACCTCCTCCCTAGAGTCCATTTTAATTCTATGCCTTTCTTTTGGTTCTTGTTTGGTAGTTCTAATTTTTATTTAATTCGTTGTATTTATTTGGTTCTTTTCGCTTGTGTAGATTCCGGTCTCTCAGAAGAGTTCCTGGACCCGGCGACCTCTACCGAAGAATTTCAGCTCTTCAACGAAGGCAAGTCGTAGACCTTTGATCATGTCGAACCCGGTTTGCAAAAAATATTAAAAATTACTTTGTTTTATATCAACATGCATGGCTATTTGTATAAAAATAGTTTTGAAATTAGCTAAACGCCTACTCGTCAGTATGACTCCTTGAATACTTGTAATCGACATGTTGACATGTACCTTTGGACACCATAGGTGGGTAATCTTAGTTGGACATTCTTATTTTGATAACCAACACGGGTGTGTATATTGCTTAGACCTACTTAGTTATATGTTGTCTCTCGATCACTTGTCTCTTTAATGATTAAAATTGACTAAGAGACTATGGAATTGTGGCATGTGTTGCCTTGGCATGTGTTGTCTTGGCAAGCGTGGCCTTGGCCTGCGTGGCCGCTAATAAAATTTGTTGTGCCGTGACTAGGGTGGTCATTGGCCGAGTTGAACCTAAAATATTTTCGCTCGGGTGAGTGATCGTGCAGTAAAGGGGGTGCTAAAAGCATACTGGGATGAGGAGGTTTTGCCTGAGCAACCACTAAGGACTTAACCTTGTAAGCCATTGATCAGGGCCATACCGTGCAACCACAAGTCCAGGATGGGGTGGACCTGGCTAACTAATTGGCGATGCTTTGATTCGGTTCCGTTTTGGTGGAAGTGTGGAAGGACCTGGGATTTACGCCCACACTTGGCGCAAGAGGGGGCCAGTAAGGCGAAACCTTAGCAAGCAGAATCAAGTCAAAGCAGAACCTTGTAAAGGCCTTTTCACGTGCTCTAGCTTGCTTACCAAAGGTAGCGAGCAGGGGCGTCGACGGGTGCCAAACAAACTAGAGAGGTCGTGTCTTGTGGGTAAAGTTGTACAACCTCTGCAGAGTGTAAATCTATTCGAATAGCCGCGTCCTCAGTTATGGATATGTCTGGTGATTTCACGCAAGGGGTAGACTTTCTCAAAACTTGTTGAGTGGTTTGGCTCATGACCAGGGTGGTCGTGAGGGGGTCGGACTTGTGACCAGGGTGGTTGTGAGTGGTCTAGACTGTGACCTGGGTGGTCACGGGTGGTCTGGGCAGTGACCAGGGTGGTCCTGCGCTGTTTTCAAAGAAAACTTGTTACTTATGTATTACCTCTTTCAACATGTGCCTTGTAATCTACTTATTGTATTTCCAGTTAATATTGCTTTCGGCAAAGTAACCATAATGACCTCCTTGTCAAGCCTTGCATGAATAATATTTGCATACTTTTCCCTACGGCTTGCTGAGTATATTCAAAAGTACTCACGGCTTGTGCCCTCTGGTTGATCAGCAACTGAAGAAGACCTCCCTGGGTGCTCCGACCTCTTTGAAGAGGAGGTCTTTGAAAACTAGGCGTGCTAGGACGTCCTCCTCTCGATTACCTGTGGGTAGGTCGTCTGGCTTCCGCGTGCGTTTTTGTGTTCCGCTGTGTTGTAGCCCCGTGGGGCACTTTTGTAAAAAGCTTGACCATAAGGTCTTTTGCTGTTATTATTGTTAATTTGTCTGTTTCTTCTTTAGTTTGTTATATGGCTGTGATCACATCGTTGTTACAATTTGCGGATTAATGGCGATTGTGGGACTAGTCCGGTTTACCTGTGTGGTCCCGGGGTTGTTACCTGTATGTGACAAGATGGTATCGAGCCATATTCATCAGAGGGGCGTAACCTTAGCTAGCATGGTCGTCTAGTCAAGAGCTTCAAAATTTATTTTATAAATTAAACCAATAGAGTAACCTGAGTAGTTATTCTCCCCTCATCTTACTCTATTATGATCTCATCTTATCCTAATCTCTTCTCACATCACTCTTAGATCCTCACCTCTTATCCACTCTGAAACTTTGTTTCCAAATTTAAATTGATCTCTCTCATCTCAGTGATCTCTATAGGATCGAGCTTTGCTTTACTTTGACCACCCAGATGAGTAGGGCTAGATGTGCTTTAGTAGAGTTGTCTCCTAAGCCTAGTACCGTTTAGATCTCCTGTTTGAGTTTTGTTGCCTCTTTTAGCTCTCCGGCTATTTGCTCTTTGGGTTTAAACGACCTTCCCAGTTAGGTTGTTCCATCTTTCTCCCTTATTCTTGCTCACCTCTGTGCTTTCCCCCCTTCCCTAGTGTGCTTTCTTCTCCTCGTCTATTAAGCCTGGAAGGTTTGTGCAGATGGATCAGACCTACAACTCGGCAAGTCAAGAGGCGCCAACGGACCCCTTTACCCAGCCACCACCTCCACCGGCAACCCCCGCAGATCAGGCCCTGGGGCAGTTCATGGCAGCCCAGACTCAGTTGATGAATGCCATGATGCAGAACATAAATCAAATGATAAATCAGTAAAATCATATCTCTGTTGCTCTTCTTGCAATGTTGAACCAGAGCAACCAAGTAGCTACCATGCCACCACCGCCACCACCAGTTGCTCCCCAATCAAGATTGGCAGAGTTTATGAGGACTCGACCACCCACGTTTTTCAGCTCTTCTGAACCGTTGGACGCAGATGATTGGTTGCGTTCAACCGAAAAGAAGTTTGCCATCACCCGGTGTGACGACGGTGAGAAGGTCTTGTATGCCGCACACCAGTTGGAAGGTCCAGCCGTAGAGTGGTGGGAAAGTTATTGTACCGCCCATGTAGACCACCAGAGCATCACTTGGGCTGAGTTTTTTGAAGCTTTTCGCCACTCCCATGTCCCTGATGGGAAGGTGGAGATGAAGAAGAATGAGTTCCGAGAGTTGCGACAAGGGAATATGTCAGTGGGTGAGTACCACCACAAGTTCACCCAACTCTCTAAATATGCTCTAAAGGACGTCTCCACAGATGATGCACGTCAGAAGCACTTTAAGAGAGGTCTCAACCCAGATTTGAAGGTCCAAGTCGTTGGCAACGACTACAAGGACTTCCAGCACCTTGTGAACAAGGCCATGCTCATCGAAGAGTCTCGAAGGGAGCTTGCAGAGTCTTATAAGAGGAAGATGGTGCAGCATGGTGCTCATCAAGGACATCCTTAGAGAGCTAGGACGAGTGCGCGACCTCCTGCTCGCTTTGCTCCTCCTATTGCTTCCAGGACCACCTCTACGACCACCTCTCGTCTGGCTACTCCAGGTTTTCACAACCCAGGCAACAACAATCAGCAGCCAAGGACCACCAATCCAGCCACAGGGATCACTTGTTTTAGCTGCCACTAGTTGGGACACTACGCCAGCAACTATCCCTTGAAGCAAGGACCTCCTCAGGTCAAAGTCAACTCAAGAGCTCCTTCGACTAGGACCTCCCTGCCAGGAGTAGGACGTGGAGCTTCTCAGACCTCCTCTGCACCGGCCAAGACCTCCTAGAGAGGTCGTGTGAACCATGTCACCGTGGAGGAAGTCCAGACGGCCCAGGACATTGTGCTAGGTAAGTTCCTAGTACATTCAGCCCTTGCTACCGTTTTGTTTGATTCTGAAGCTTCCCATTCATTTGTTTCTCGGATTTTTGTTGCAAAGCATCAGTTGAAGGTTTCAACTCTTAAGACTTCCTTGTTGGTCCAATTCCCCGGTTCAGAGTTAAGTACGAACCAGAGATGTCTACAAGTTAAGATAATCATAGAAGGGGTAGAATTCTTGGCCAACCTAATCAACATCGACACCAAGACCTTAGATGTAATTTTGGGAATGGACTGGCTTGCCGAGCACCAAGCCATTTTGGATTGTGGTGGGAGAAGCCTCACCTTGGTCAGTCCAGTTGGGATTAGAGTATAGTTTGAAGCCCCTTCGAAGAATCTTGAAGAAGCAGTGGTCTGCAGTGTCAAGGCTGGGTCTTTAGAAGACGTCCCAGTGGTCTGTGAGTTCCCAGACGTCTTTTTGGATGAGTTACCTAGAATGCCACCAGACCGAGAATTGGAATTCGTCATCAACTTGGTCCCTAGTACTACTCCAATCTCCAAGAGACCTTATCGTTTGCCTGTTGACGACCTAGTCGAATTGAAGAAACAGATTGAAGAGCTGCAAGCTAAAGGTTTTGTCAGACCAAGTTCCTCACCTTGGGGAGCTCCAGTGATCTTTGTTGCCAAGAAGGACGGTATTTAGCGGATGTGTGTAGATTATCGCGCACTCAACGAGGTCACCATCAAGAACAAGTACCCTCTGCCCAGGATTGATGACCTGTTCGACCAGCTGAAAGGAGCCAGGGTGTTCTCCAAGATAGATTTGAGGTCAGAGTACCACCAGTTGAAGATTTGCCAAGAGGACATCCCCAAGAAAGCTTTCTCAACCCGTTATGGACTGTATGAGTACACGGTGATGTCTTTTGGATTAACCAATGCTCCTGCTTACTTTATGAAATTGATGAATAAAGTGTTCATAGAGTATTTGGATAAGTTCGTCATTGTCTTTATTGACGATATCCTAGTGTACTCTCACAGTGAAGAAGAGCATGAAGACCACCTCCGCTTAGTCCTGAGCAAGCTTAGGGACCACCATCTCTATGCTAAGTTCAACAAGTGTGAGTTTTGGATGAAGGAGGTCACCTTTTTGGGACACGTCATGTCGGCTGATGGAGTCGCCGTCAACCCTAGCAAGTTCCAGGACGTGCTCAACTGGGAGTCACCTAAGTCAATGCCTCAGCTCAGAAGCTTCCTTGGAATGGCCGGTTACTACCGCGGGTTTATAGAAGGGTTCTCCAAAGTAGCAAGACCTCTCACACAACTGCTAAAGAAGGAAAAGAAGTACTCTTGGACGCCAGCATGTGAACAAAGCTTTCAAGAGCTAAAGCAACGACTGACCACTACTCCAGTACTGATCTTGCCGAATGTCCGAAAGGACTTTGAGGTTTACTGTGATGTCTCATGACAAGGTCTTAGATGTGTCATAATGCAAGAGAGGAAGATGGTAGCATACGCATCCCGTCAGTTAAAGCCTCATGAGATCAATTACCCCACTCATGACTTAGAATTGGCTGCCGTAGTACATGCTTCAAAGATTTGGTGCCATTACCTCATTGGTAATCGCTATGAGGTCTACACTAACCATAAAAGCTTGAAGTACATCTTCACCCAAGCTGATCTTAATATGAGGCAAAGAAGATGGTTGGAACTGATCAAAGACTACAATCTGGGAATCCATTACCATCCAGGAAAGGCTAATGTGGTAATCGACGCCCTAAGTAGGAAGGTCTATTGCAGTACCTGATGATCAAAGAAAACCAGCTAGCATTGCATGAAGAATTTCAAAAGCTCAAATTGGAACTAGTAGAAGAAAGTTACCTAGCTGCTCTACAATTGCAACCAACCCTCCAAGACCAAATCCGAAGAGCTCAAAGAGAGGATGCAGACGTCCTGGAGATCAAGAGGAACATGAAGAGGGGTGCATTCTCAAGATTTTCCGAAGATGACCAAGGAACCGTTTGGTTTGATAAGCGCATTTGTGTGCCAGACCAGAGGGAGCTCAAGCAATTGATACTCAAAGAAGCTCATGAGACCTTGTATTCCATCCACCCCGGGAGCACTAAGATGTATCAAGACCTCAAGGAGATATACTGGTGGCCTAGAATAAAGCGCGAGATCGCTGAGTATGTAGCCCAATGTGACATTTGCCAGCGAGTTAAAGCCGATTATCAGAGACCTCTTGGACTCCTAAAACCCTTGAACATACCCGAGTGGAAATGGAAAGAAATTGGCATGGACTTTATCATTAGTCTGCCAAGAACCCAAGCTGGATGACTCTATTTGGGTAATTGTAGATCGCTTGACAAAGGTTGCACACTTCATCCCGGTAAAGACCACCTACTCAGGAGGTAGACTTGCAGAGCTGTACATGGCTAAGATAGTGTGCCAACACGAAGTACCCAAGAAGATTTTGTCGGATCGAGGATCTCAGTTCACCTCCAGGTTTTGGCAGAAGCTGCATAGTGCTTTGGGTACAAATTTGAACTTCAGTACCGCCTACCATCCCCAGACAGATGGGCAAACATAAAAAGTAAACCAAATCCTCGAGGACATGTTGAGAGCCTGTGCTCTAGAGAACCAGGCCAGCTGGGATGGAATGTTGCCCTATGCAGAGTTTTCCTACAACAATAGTTTTCAAGCATGTTTGCAGATGTCCCCGTTTGAGGCCCTTTACGGAAGAAAATGTAGAACACCTTTGTACTAAACTGAAATAGGAGAAAGACAGGTGTTTGGACTTGATGTCTCGAAAGAAGCTGAAGATCAAGTTAAATCCATCCGAGAAAACTTGAAAACAGCTCAGTCCAGGCAAAAAAGCTATGCGGACAATCGTCGCCGAGACCTAGCTTTTGCTCCAGGAGATCATGTGTATCTAAAGGTCTCACCTCTCAAAGGAATGCGTCGCTTCAGGGTCAGTGGGAAGCTTGCACCTCGTTACATTGGACATTTTCCAATTTTAGACAGAAGGGGTGATGTGGCTTATCAATTGGACCTCCCGTCCCAGTTGTCGGATGTGCATGACGTCTTCCACGTGTCGCAGTTGAGGAAATGCATGCGGGTGCCATCGGAGTAGATTCCCGTAGAAGCCATAGACCTCCAGCAAGACCTCACCTGCAAGGAGCAGCCCATCAAGATCTTGGAAGTGTCCGAGCGTGTGACAAGAAGCAATGTCCTCCGTCTCCGTAAGGTCCAGTGGAGCAATCACACTGAATAGGAAGCTACCTGGGAGCGTGAAGAGGACTTGAAGGCAAAATTCCCACGTCTATTCTCTAGCTAGCCCAAATCTCAGGGTCAAGATTCTTTTTAAGGGGGGTAGGTTTGTAGCGTCCCAAGTTTTCTGAGTTTTCTAAAATAAAAAGAAACATTTGGTTTTGATGAGAGTTCTAAAGCTTAACTTGAGATTTCGGAATTAAAGGTGTTTAAAATGACTAAATCCAACCTCAACTAATTCGAGTTGGGTTTCTTTCGAGTTGGTTGGAGTTCTCTGGTGTTGTTTTTTTCCCTTTCTTTGTTCACTCCGTGTTTCCCTCGGCTCAGCTCTTTCTTCCCCAAACCTCCCCCTTTTGTTGTTTTGCCGCGACCTCCTCTTAGGCCGCGACCTCCTCCTCTTGTCGTTTGGCCGCGACCTTCTCTTAGGCCGTGACCTCCCCCTCTTGTCGTTTTGCCGTGACCTCCTCTTAGGCCGCGACCTCTCCCTCTTGTCGTTTTGCCGCGACCTCCCCCTCTTGTCATTTTGTTGCGACCTCTCCCTCTTGTCGTTTTGCTGCGACCTCCCCCTCTTGTCGTTTTGCCGCGACCTCCTCTTAGGCTGTGACCTCCCCCTCTTGTCGTTTTGCCGCGACCTCCCCCTTTTTTGTCATTTTGCCGCGACTTCCTCCTTTTTGTCGTGACCTCCCTTTGATCACGACCACCTCTCGTGTCCAGACCACCCTCCTGGTCTTTTTGCAAAGACCACCCTCCTGGTCCGCGACCACCCCTTAGGCCACGGCCTCCCCTTGGTCACATGCACCCCTTGGTCACGTGCGCCCTTTGGGTCGCGACCTCCTCTTGGTCACGACATTCCCTTTGTTTTGACCACCCTTTTGAGTATTGACTAGCCCCACCTGTCAGCCTTGCTCATCTTCTTATCCCGCTCATTGCGGCGCTGCTCTCGCCAGAGACCTTGCCGCTCTTGCCGGAGACCTCGCGCATTAAATGTCGCTGTATCGCATTAAATGCTGCCGCCTCTGTAGTACCCATTGTCCCCGGGTAGCTTTCTGCGTACGCCTGTGCCATGCTCTATCCTGTCGCTACCTACTCTTGATCTCGTGTGCTTTGGAGTTTCTCAGCTGCTCTTCCCGTTCTCCCCGGCTATAAAAGCCTGAGCAGCCCTCTTTTATCTCATTTAGCCTTCCCCAACTTTCTTGCTCTACTCAAGACCTCCTCCTCAGGACCCCCTTCGACCTCTCCCTCTCAGTTGGACCTCCTCCCGAGGGCCCGTTTTAATTCTATGCCTTTCTTTTGGTTCTTGTTTGGTAGTTCTGGTTTTTATTTAATTCGTTGTATTTATTTGATTCGTTTCGCTCGTGTAGATTCCGGTCTCTCAGAAGAGTTCCTAGACCTGGTGACCTCTACCGAAGAATTTTAGCTCTTCAACGAAGGCAAGTCATAGACCTTTGGTCATGTCGAACCCGGTTTGCAAAAAAAAATTACTTTGTTTTATATCAACATGCATGGCTATTTGTATAAAAATGGTTTGAAAATTAGCTAAACAACTACTCGTCAGTATGACTCATTGAATATTTGTGATCGACATGTTGACATGTACCTTTGGACACCATAGGTGGGTAATCTTAGTTGGACATTATTATTGTGATAACCAACACGGGTGTGTATATTGCTTAGACCTGCTTAGTTATGCGTTGTCTCTCGATCACTTGTCTCTTTAATGATTAAAATTGACTAAAAGACTATGGAATTGTGGCATGTGTTGTCTTGGCAAGCGAGGCCCTGGCCTACGTGGCCGCTAATGAAACTTGTTGTGCCATGACTAGGGTGGTCATTGGCCGGGTTGAACCCAAAATATTTTCGCTCGGGTGAGTGATCGTGCAGTAAAGGGGTGCTAAAAGCACACTGGGATGAGGAGATCTCGCCTAAGCAACCACTAAGGACTTAACCTTGTAAGCCATTGATCCAGGCCATACCATGCAACCACAAGTCCAGGATGGGGCGGACCTGGCCAACTAATTGGCGAAGCTTTGATTCGGTTCTGTTTTGGTGGAAGTGTGGAAGGACCTGGGATTTACGCCCACACTTGGTGCAAGAGGGGGCCAGTAAAGCGAAACCTTAGCTAGCGGAACCAAGTCAAAGCAGAACCTTGTAAAGGCCTTATCACGTGCTCTAACCTGCTTACCAAAGGTAATGAGCAGGGGCATCGACGGGTGCCAAACAAACTAGAGAGGTCGTGTCTTGTGGGTAAAGTTATACAACATCTGCAGAGTGTAAATCTATTCGAATAGCCGCGTCTTCGGTTATGGACATGCCTGGTGATTTCACGCAAGGGGTAGACTTTCTCAAAACTTGTTGAGTGGTCTGGCTCATGACCAGGGTGGTTGTGAGGGGGTCAGACTCATGACCAGGGTGGTCGTGAGTGGTCTAGACCGTGACCTGGGTGGTATGGGTAGTGACCAAGGTGGTCCTGCGCTATTTTCAAAGAAAACTTGTTACTTATGTATTACCTCTTTTAACTTGTGCCTTGCAATCTACTTATTGTATTTTCAGTTAATATTGCTTTCTGCAAAGTAACCATAAAGACCTACTTGTCAAGCCTTGCATGAATAATATTTGCATACTTTTCCCTACGGCTTACTGAGTACATTCAAAAATACTCACAGCTTGTGCCCTCTGGTTGATCAGCAGCTGAAGAAGACCTCCCTGGGTGCTCTGACCTCTTTGAAGAGGAGGTCTTTGAAGACCAGGTGTGCTAAGACGTCCTCTACTCGATTGCCTGTGGGCAAGTCGTGTGGCTTCCGCATGCGTTTTTGTGTTCCGCTGTGTTGTCATATCGGTTTGTAAAGCTGGCGTAGGGGTGTGAAGGCATAGAAGGAGGGTGGTGTGGGGTGTTCCGATGCAGACTCCATCATATGGTCACAGTTCACACATAAAAAAGAGATATCAAAGTACGAACTAGCATAATAATAGTTGTACATAAATTAATATTTACATGGCATGACTGATTTTTAGAAGAACAAATATCTACTGGCGGCCCCTCTTGGAGCGTACCCAGTGTGTCAGCCCTGGCCTCGCCCATCGATGGTCTGAGCACGTCAGAGTATCAGGCTACCTCACTACCCGACCAACGCGAGTAGTCAGAGGTGGTGTCACGGGGGGGGGAGGGGGTCCTGTGTCGGTTGGGTCGGTCCTAGCACACCGTTCAGCTAAGAAGCCCCTACGGAGAACTGGGTGCCACGTGGGGTCCAAATAGTAGTCCCTGGAGCGTGCCTCGTCGTGCGACAAGTAATCCTCCTCCCAAGGCGGTGGTTGTTCTGTAAAGCATTACATTACGCATGTAATCATGGAGAAAACCATGAAAAAGGACGTTATGCAAGCAAGCAAGGTGGTCATACTTGCTAGTAGGAAGGCGTGCCCCGACGACTCCGCGTTCTCCTGCCCCGCATACCGGTGGAGCTCAGGACCTGCAAGAGAAGATTACCGTTAGTAACTACTAGGGTTCGAAATAAAGAAGCGGAAGTGAATGTCTCATGCTCACCTACAAAATCTCCAGCGGTGCTCCCACCACGGTGCCACAAGGACACGTTCGCCATGTCCGGGGAAGGAGCCCGTGGCCGTAAACCACCATGGTTGACCCCTCATCCACGCACTGGCGAGTCCACCGGGTCCCTCGGCGTGTGACAAGCAGCGATCTGGATCGCTCGCCTTGCCCTCTCTGCGATCCGCTGGAGGACCCCTCTGGTGTCCCCGAGCGTCATTTGTTGTGTGGAGGTTGCCAACTCGAGGCCACGACCCGTAGCACGCGCGTTATGCGGGCGCGGTATATGTCGTGGCACAAGACGGCGGACCCAGCGAGGAGGGATCTCGTCCACCGGACGGTCCGCCAGCTAACGTGCGTACCAGACGTAGTGCTTGTTGACACTGTCACCGTGGGACCCTAGGAACATGACCCACCCGAACAACCACAGCAGGCAGGCCTCGAAGTGCCTCCTAACAATGACGTCACCGGCGTTCTGCACCATACGCTCGGGCTACAAGAAGACATGTACACGTCAGCAAGGTTCACAAATGAATTGATGCGAGAGGATAATAGTTACGAAGACTTACACAGAACTGACATATCCACTTCAGTGTCAGCCCGCGACGGCTACTGAACTCTGCGTACCCGCTGCTCGGCGGTAGCACATCGTGGAACCTCACCAGGAGGTCCGTGCGTCATGTGGCTGGGATGTCGTAGCCGTCATAGGGAAGCCAGTGCAGGGCAACCCGGTTAGATAGGTGACGTCCTGAAGGGTCGGTGCCATCTTCCTACACGGAAGGTGGAACGTGTGCATATCTGGGCTCCAACGGTCAACCAGCGCTGTTAGTAGGGCCCGGTCGTATGGAAAACACCTAGATGTACGACCAGGACCGCGGTCCTAGTCATCCTCCCACATCGCCTCCACCATCCTTGCTAGTGGAAGGAGGCCTGCCGCTCTCAACCTGCGTCGAAACGATTAAGAACAAACGTGAGTCCACCCAAAGTAGTCACACTGCGATTGAATGCATGAAGGTTAGAACTACATGTACCTCGAAACCCAGTCTGGGTACAACCTCCATGCCCTAATGGGCATTCGCAGCCGGAACACGCCAAGCTCAATAGGTGTCTCGCCCTCCTGGGTGATGATGGTACTGATACGACTACGGTGATGCGCGTCAATCACCAGGTCAAGTAACTCGTAGTGGCCTGCGTCCGTCATACCTGAAAATGTAGCAATAAACAAAGTTCATAATTTTATCATGCATCTTTACGTAGCTTATGTAGAAACTACGGATTCTCATTACAATTTTAAGATGTGTCATGCTATTTTCCTAGTTTAAATGGTATTTTCGGCACTAACAAAATAATTACCGCGTGCTAACAAAATAATAACCGCACACAAATGGAAAGGTAAATAAAGCTGGGATTATTTTGATTACGCTCTACCTAACCTACTTAGCTACTCTATATTTTTTTACAAATTTATATTACACGTCTTCCTATTTCTGCGGATTTATCCTAAATCATTCGAGTGCTAGAACATTCATAACATGTGCACGACGAACTAGATAATTTGACTATTTCTACAGATGTACTACATAATTTGACTAAAATTATCTAATCTACTTAATTATATATTGCTATTTTTGTTTACTAACCGATAAGGTTTTGACATAATATACAAAGTTGCAAAAAAATATACCTGCAAGATGGCCGACCGGATCTGATGCTCTGTCAATCCTCTTTCCTTCGTGACAAACTAGCAGAGCTTTGCTACCTCTCTTCACTCCCTCTCCTCATCTCTTTTGTTTTTTTTTCTGGAATTAAAATGAGTTTTGGACTGAATTTTTGAGGGTTTTATAGATGGGACCCTATCGTCAATTGAACTAGCGACAGGGAGCTGGACCGGCGATAGGGAGAGAATAGGGTCCCTGTCGCCAGTTCAAACTGGCGATAGCCCTGTCGCCAGTTTTTGGTTTGAACTGACGATAGTGACCCATTTTTTGTAATTTTTTGGGGTGACTATTTATTTTTGTATTTATCTTATAAAATAATATTATTTTAAAAAAAATCCAAGATACTCCAATCTTTCCCTCTTTGGTAATTGATGACAATCACCACAATTACAAATAATTGAATATAAGGCTATATGAGTATATATGAACTACAAAAGTTTTATATACTCAATGAATATATTTCGAAGTAGAGATCCTTAATATAAGTGGATAGGGAATAAGGATCATTACTTATGAAACCACAAAACATAGAGTGAACTCCCCCTAAGTGTGTGCATAACCAAATGTGTAATAAACATATGCACATATTTAAGTTAGACTTTTAGTGGAGTTCAACCTATATTTTGAATCCGTTGAATGTAACAAAATATAAGAATATGATGTCTAAATCATACCTCTATGATTTTCACATTTTCATACAATTGAGACTAAAAATAGGTATAACAATAGAAGCGTTAGTCTCACAAATAGATTTATCATTAATCACGAAAATACTCCATTAACTCATAATGGCGAGTCTAGATTCTTCAACCCATCGTCGGGCGAGAAGAGTGTCGTATTCCGCACCGCGAGCTCCCTGTCTTCGCCGTCGTAGTGCCCCTACCCTACTATAACTGTCCCCTGCGCCATCTCACTCCTCTCTAGCTTGCTCCGCGCTTCTTGCTTGCCTCTGTACGTGCTGTGCAACTCTGTAGTGATATGGTTGTGTTTGCGAGCGTGGGGGGACTATGGTGCGATCGAGCCACACGTCGAGCGAAAACGGAAACAGGGTCGGGCAAGGGCGATATTGTCTTTTCGCGTGGCTATAACAACAAAAATCGATGGATATTATTAAAACAATCAAAACATGGTATTTAATCAAGAAACAGACTAGGGGGTAAAAACAACTACATTGGGAAGGAAGGTATAATCTCGAAACGCATCTAAGCAGAGGGTAAATAATCAATTTCCCTTTTACATGTCTTCCCTCGCTCAAAATTTAAACAGCGAGTGGGAAGATTCGGTTGTATATCGACCCATTTTTTAGTCTCAATTATGCGGGGACAATTTACCTAAACAAAGGCCTATTAGGAGGTTATCTACTCACAAGGCTCATTAGTTAGTTTAATCATATATTTTTTATTCATGTATGAAGAAAGACCTCATTTTCCTATAAAAAAGGGGTAGAGGGCTCTCACTACATCCACAAGCATATGGCCAAAGAGATCCTTAAAGAGATAAGGTTGAGACTACATCTGTGTGTTCTTGTCTATTGTTTATTATTTATGAGTTGAGAGCTTCTTTCATTGGCAACGCGACCTCGATTATACAACACGTTATCAGCACGATAACACTATAAGCTAAGTATGTTGCTTTGATCTAAGTTTTCAATTCAAGCAGTAATGTTCTCTTAGTATATTAATTTTATTCTCATCGCTCATTGTCGCCGATCCCGCTTAATTGGCCGGACGCCTTGCGCCTCCTTATCGATGCGCCGACCGCGCCTTCCCCGACCACTCGCACACCTCGATGCATCTGGCACGCCGTCACCACTGCCGTCGGCCGGCGTTGCCTCCGCGGCTCGCCGTCAGCCAATCGAGCTGACCGGTCGTGCACCTCCGCGCATACGCCATCGGACTCCACCGAGATTGGTTTGGGTACACCTCCGGGTACCTTCGTCGATCGCCGTCGATAGACCGTCTGACCATGCACCTCTGGCTACCACCATTTAGGCAACGGCAGCACGCCTCCTCGTGCGCTCCACCGCTGTGAACCGAGTACTAGGTGTCGCCTCCGTGGCATGCCATCGCCAGATCGATCTCGTTATCCCGACTAGATAGGGCGTTGCCTCTACGCCGCACCATTGACCAGGATCGGGCTCACCGTCGCTCGCCTCCGCGCGGGCTGTCGGGCTCCATGGGGGCAAGGATCTCGTCGTCGGGAGAGGTGTGCTGTGCATTGCCTCCACGTCGCATGTTGCCAGCCAAATCAATGCCTTCGTGTCGTGGCCGCCGCATACTCCGTCGTTGTTATCGCCTTCCTATGTGCGTGCGGACAAGGCTAGGGGCTCCGACTCCATCTCACCCATGTCGATGTTGCTGCTTGCGTTGCCACCGTCGTGCGCACCGAGGTCGTCGCCACACACCTTCGTGTGTGCTCGTGTGTGCACTTGGGTCGTGCTGCGCTAGGGTTAGGGGAAACCCTAGCGTGGTAGCTAAGTAGACTGCACAAAGGCCCTATTTGGGCCGTTAGTTTTGTCCCATAAGGCCCAATCAAGATGGGATCCGACCGGTTTGGTGCTTTTGCATAAAAGACCTTTGGCTTTTTTTTGGACTTAAGCGCAAGTCCTTGGTTAATTAAAATGGGTCCTTCTTGACTGAAATTTTGCAAAGAGGACCCTAGAACTTTTGGAATAAAGTATTAGGGCTTTCACTCAGTGGAATTTTGCAAATTAAATCTCAGAAGTTTTCTGGTTCTTTTATTTAAGTATCTTACGATTTATTTTTATACCAGAAATTGAATTTCTATTAATTTGTAAGTATAGTAATTGTTCTATGCCTAGAAAATTAGTAAAAAAATTGATAGAAAATTACTGGAATTCCGTAAATTTGATATTTACTACTCATGCAATCGTTTTATTGTTGTAACGTATGTTTTGACTCATGCGGTACATGATGTACCTATTCATTACCTTATGTTAATGATATATATTGCTATACATCGTTATAGGCAACATGATTGACGTCGCAAAAAGGGAATTTAATGAATTGATAGTTGACGGAGCAACCACCTAACCTGGGCCCTGGACGTGGAGTTCTACTTAGCCTCTAAAGGGCTAGGTGCAACCATTGTTCCTCACAACAATACTAATAAGCCCATTGAGGAAGACAAGGCTAAAGTCATATTCTTTCTACGTCATCATTTGAATAAGGATACTAAGAATGCGTATTTGACTAAAAGAGATCATTTAACCCTATGGGTTTCCCTTCAAAAGATATATAATCATAAAAAGGAATAATGCTCCCACAGACGGAGCATGATTGGACGAATTTGTGCTTCCAGGATTTTAAATCTATGGTGGCTTATAATTCACCACTCCATAGGATTATTTCTTGTTTCAGCCTCCGTGGAAGAATTTAACAGAGAGACAGTCGATCGACAAAACCCTTTCCACATTCCATGCTACAAATCTGGTACTAGCACAACAGTACAAAGAAAAATGGGTACGAAAACCACTCTAAACTAGTGATTTAAATCACGATTATCGCAGCGTCACGGGCACAAGAGCTATCGCGGAAGGTATGCTACATCGCGGCTGCATATAAAATATTGTTTTTATAAAAAAAATTATAATGTGAAAATAGCACAAAAGATGCAAGAAACATCTTTACCATCTAATTGTCCATAGGTGCCCAAACGACAACGCATTATACGTGCAGCCATGACAAACTAGTTCACAATTTGTACCTACAAATCTACAATGACAAGTCACGAGTAAGGAAAAGACCACAAACTCAAAGAGCACCTATGGCTCTGCTCCAAGTTTTTATAGCTCCAACTCCAGCTTCACTCTTTGACGAGGAGTGAAACCTCTGTGTATTGTTTTAATACACAATAAAAGACCATACGTCTTCATGGTCATAACCCCTAAGGCTAACGACCTCACTGGTCGTAAGGATTCCAGAGGTTACATAAGGGTACCCTAGTCGGACAAGGTCTCGCACCTAGTCTCCAACTGTAATCGCTTAAACGCTATGAACTGATGTTTATAACTAATCCCGAATATATTCTTACCGTGCGATGAATATAGCATGTGTTGTATACTTCATACCACACGGTTAGATAATCCTAAAGACACTGACAACAACTACCAGACGGTTTGATGTCTCTCAGGCACCGAATCGTCATGAGTTAGACACATTGTTAACTGTGCACTAAGCCCGACCAATGTAACGCTTCACTGTGGACACCTCCTCCAGGAGTAACTGCCACCCCTTCGGAAGTTACTTAAGCATGAAGCACAGAAGACCAGAGGGCAGATAGAGAGAGAGAGAGAGAGCGAAACATCAACACAAGCTCTGCAGAGAGCGAAACATCAACACAAGTTCTACAAATCAAGAGGCAAACTGAGACAAGCAAGATAGCAATCTTCACATCCAGTGTATTAGGATTAGTCCCTAGTCGGGTCGAGAGCACCCCCCCTTTGTAAATCCAGTTCATATCAATAAAGAGCGCCCCATTTTCTCCCAGGAATTATCGCGTCATTTTCCTCTTTCATTTTCATAAGATCGGCGATTCGATCGTTGACAGCTGGTGCCGTCTATAGGGAAGAAGACGCAAGTTTCCTGAAGAAACTCTCGGCTCATCAAATTTTCGTTCATTCCTCGTAATCGCTGATGCGACTATGCCCGTGGATTGGAATGAGTAGAATTGGTTTGACCTAGCGGACTACGCCGACCTCGACATGGAAGGATGCATCCGTGCCATGCAAGAAAATGGCATGTCATCCTCCTCCTCCTCCTCCCGGTTCGCAGCTTTCGCCGACGTTATAAAGTCGACCGGATGGATGAGGATCCACCATTACGACAAGTGGCGCTTTCCACCATTCCGACCGGCTCTAATGTCCGTAGTTCCAAGCCAAGCGGCCCTTCCGACCGCCAAACATGTGATGAAATTTCAGCACCGCAATTCGAGAATCTCTATACTCTCGATGAGATTATGACTGAAAGATATTCACCTACGACTTCTGTCAATTCTAGGAGCGAGCCGACACCTGGTAACGGTGTCGATGAAACCTCCACTGGTCATAGGCCATGTGGGGATGATAAGGCTCCGCATACGATCGGTGGTTCGCCGGATCAAGCTGAGTCCACCAAGAAGACCTTAGGAGGTGCTCATCTCCGACCACTCTTCGTCGTGGAAACTTCTAGTAAAAGTATTGAGAAACTCTCCATTAGTTACGATGGAAGCTCATCGGAAGATCACTGCTGGAGGCACGAGGTCAATGCAATCGGAGATGCAAATCAAGATGCCTTGCACGGTCCTACACACTCTGCCTTATCACCACATATTGATGGAGATGATACGGCCGTCAAGCACCAACTTCGAGGCAACAGAATCGATCGACGCCCATCAATTAACTCACCTAGCACCGCCCCACCGAGAGTAGCCGATAGACACAACAAACCGGAGGTCGGGAGAAGGTTGGACACTGCAGACACCCACGACCAGCCTAACCCCCAAGACCTTGATGAATCAGACAAAACTTACGATGTGTTCAAGATATGTTGAATAATTCAAGCCCCGCTTAGCGTAAACCTGTGCTTTGTACAAACTAGTAGGCCAAGTATCGAAATTCTCCAATGCACCATGCAACGCACGGAAACGCATCGAACAAAGGATCTCGTGGAGTCAAACCATGACTTCATCCCAACGTTCCTCCCTCAGCAGAGGATGAAAGCATCTAGGCCCCTAAAAATTGTTTTGGTAATTAATGATAATATGTGAATATGGGATTAACGTGTTTATTGAGTATTTACAAGGTTAAATCCCATTGGTGATCATATTGACGCAAAGTTGCATGCAAATGGACTTCATGAAGATCTTTTGGGTCAAAGACAAGGTACAAGTAGACTAGGTTCCCTTTCCTATTTTACCGGTCTTAGGAGTTTTGGTTGGAAGACCGGATTTTAGGATAAACGCCGTAATATTAAGAGGGACCATGGCTAGTAGCTTGATAGCATGTTCTTGTGCCATATGGATCAATTTAGGATCATGCATGCATTTAAATTTACACTTGAAATTAAATTTGAAAGCTTTAAGTGCTTCTGTCCAAAATCGGTAGTACCACAGTTATAATTGTGGTCGTACCGCTTGGTGCGGTATGACCGGACTTTACTTGGCGGTAGTACCGCATTTTGAAGGGAACAGACAACTAAGTGCTCAAGCGGAACGACCGACTCTTTGAACGGTCGTACCGCATTACGGTCATTCCGAATTTTAGTTGGCGGTTCAAGAAAACCAGAAGTGATGCAATTTGCCTCAGAATCTCTCATGGAAATTGGTCGTACCGCTCGTGACAATCGGTCGATCGATGTGCGGTCGCATCAAATTAGTGAGGCGGTTCAATAAAAATGTAACAAGTGTAAATCCGCTCAAAAACTTAATTTGGAAATCGGACGTTCGCCGCTTAGGGGAACGGTCAGACTTCCGCGGTCATTCCATTTTTATATGGCGGTACAAAAATTCCAGAACGCTTGTAAACCTCAGAAAATTGTGGAACCCTACTTTCGGTCGTACCGCTCGTTGAAATGGAACGACCGGGGAGTTTCGGACGTACAACTTGTTTGCCTACGGTCGTTCCGACTGGGTCGCCCAACGGCTAGTTTGTTTATTTTTAGCATCTATTCTAGCCGCTGATCGTGTTTCATCAAGTCTTGGTCGTCAGCTCAATAGCTTAAGGATCGTTCGATTTTACCAAGAGTTGGGGTTCGGTCCCCAATGGTCATAATTGTTGGTGGGGGCTATAAATACCCCTTCAATCGCTTCTTGTCTGTGCCGCTAGTGCCCATTTAACATCTATAGAGCCTTGAGAGCTTTGTGCATTCACTCAACACTCAAAACACTCTTGTGCATTCATTGTGAGCTTGTTGAGATTCATTCAAGTGCATTCATTCTCCTAGTTGATCCATTTGCACTTGAGTGTGTCAAGTGAAGACCGTTGGTCTATTACTCTTGGAGTGTTGCAAGACTCCTAGACGGTTTGGTGGCGGAGCATGGTGATCTCTTCAAAGAAGATTGTGAAGAGGCCGGTGCAAGCTTAGGAGTGGTTCGGTGTTCACCATCTCGGGAGCGAGGAAGAACAACCATAGTGAATTGAGGAAGGCTTAATTGTGGAGCCGCTTGAGGTGTCAAGCTTCCTCAACGTGGACTAGTGAAGACCGGCAAGTCTTCGATACCACATGAAAAACATCGCCGTGTCTTTGTGGTTATTTCTAGTCTTTACTTTCCGCATTTATATTTCTAGCTTGTTTATTGTGATTGAATTGCTTAGCTAGAAGTATAACTTGTTTAGACTAAGTTATTAATTGGCTAAAATTGTTAAATTGTTAAAATTTTAAAAACCTCCTATTCACCCCCCTCTAGTCGGTTATCCTTGATCCTACAGAGGACAGCATGGTCATGCTAGGGAACAATCGATACCAGGACCTCCTCGGTGATTCCGACCAAGGAGTCACGAGGGGAGAAGGCTATTCCAGGTAGCCACTCCCCCACCACGTTGGGAAGAACCACCGCTTGGACCTGACGATCTCCGACATTGTCTAAATCAAGCACGCGATCGAAGGCACCATATCAATGTTCACGCATCAGATCGGCAGACACCGAGCTCCAAATTTTCCAACCTTAGGAATCGGTCTCCGATCGACATAATCCGACACCTTTTCAAAGAAAGCGCCATGAATCGATCACGTTGTCGAGCCTTCTCGTAGGGCTCCAAGGCGTGTGTTGGCCTAACCGAGCCCGACGGCCAACTTGGACAAATTCAATGGGACCCAAAACCCATTGGAGTTTCTCCAATATACACCACCGCCATCGTAACTACGGCATGGCGATGAGAATGTGATGGCTGACTATTTACCCACCGTGCTCGAAGGGTCTGCCTGGTCGTGGTTATTAAACCTACCGGTTGGATCAATCTATACTTGGGAGCAACTCTGCGACCATCCAATTGCCAACTTCCAAGGTACGTACGACCGCCCTGGAAAGGAGGACGATCTCCACCGAATCCGGCAGGGCTCTGATGAGATGCTACATCAATACATCAAGAGGTTCAGTCAGGTTCGTAATTCCATACCAGAGGTCGCAGAGTCATCTGTTATCCATGCTTTTAAAACAGGTCTGAGGAATCGACGGTTTGTGGAGGACATAGCCAAGAACCTCCACGAACAACCGCTTAACTTTTTGACATGGCCGACAAGTACACCACCGCTAGCTAAGCAATCGAGTGGTGTGAAGCCATTGATCGAAAGACAAGGTTCCTCACTCGCCCGACAAACCGTAAAAAGAACAAGAAGTCTCTCAAGAAGAAAAAGAACCGCAGACCCGACGATAAGGAAGTCCTAGTGATTCCTGAAAAGTTCACAAAGGGTAAAAAGGACTAGACTGGTCGAAGCAAAGCAAAAGCTCCAATCGAAGTATTCTAGAAAAACAAGAAGTGGTGTCCACTTCACCAGCAAGCAGGGCATGATCTACGCACCTGTCGAGTTTGGCAAAAGAAACTTGAGGATTATTATGCAGGTAAAGGACCATTTCCCGCAATACAGGAACCCGGAGAAACGAGTTCCAAAAAGGACAAGGATGACGATGAAGAGATGGAGTACTAGGATCCTCAACACACGGTCAACATGATCTTTGGCGGGTCATCTTCCTACGAATCAAAACATCATCTCAAGGCCATGGAGCGGAGGTCAACTCGTCAATCTCCGACCATCATCAAACCATCAAAGTGGGTCTGACACGGCAATCTCCTTCAAAGAAGAAGACTACCCCATCCCTTTGACTCACCGGTAGGTTCCCTATTGTTGTTGAACCAACTGTTAATAATTGTAGGGTTAATCGAGTCTTGATAGATGGAGGTAACTCTTGAATATATTATTTATGGGGCTTTAGAAGAAATGTGTTCCTGTGTCGAAGGTGAAACTAAAGGAAATATGCCTTCCATGGCATAGTTGTCGGCTCCACCGCTAAACCAATAGGACAAGTTTCTACCTAGCACGCTTTGAAAGCTCGATAACTTTCGAACGGAAAAGATTCTGTTCGATGTTGTAAACTTTGAATCCGCATACAACGGAATCCTTGGTCGACCGGTATTAGCAAAGTTCTTGATAGCTACGCATTACGGTTATCAAAGTTTGAAAATACCGAGACCAAAGGGAGTCATCACAATTCGATGAGATCAGAAAATGGCTTATGTGTGTAATTGGAAATCCTTTGAACTGGTCGATGAACTTTCGACCAGAGAGGCTAATCCATCTACTATGCAGGTCAAGCACTCGAGGCCGAAGATGACACCTAAGCCTTCCGACCAGACAAAGGTAGTACCACTCGACAAAGGTGCTTCTCCGGACAGCACCAAGTCGCCACCTGGATCAGAAAACACTAACTCATCTACCCGCAAGATTCTGGTCGGGGCAAGACTCGACCCCAAATAGGAAAAGTCGCTTGTCTCCTTCCTCCGAGCAAATCAGACGGTTAAATCGCAAGCGTCCGATATGCCCGAGTCCCTGAGGTGATCGAGCATGTGCTAGCTCTCCACCGATAAAACCGATCAAGGAAGTCATGCGTTTGCACTGACGGAAGGAAGCAATCCAAATAAGATTGACAAACCTCGGCCGGGTTTATTCGTGAAGTCGGCCACCTCAATGGCTCGCCAATCTTGTGATGGTTAGAAAGAATAATGGGAAATGGCGAATGTGTATCGACTTTACAGATCTTAATAAAGCATGTCCGAAGGATGATTTTCCCCTTTCACGCATTGACCAACTTGTAGATTCCACTTCTGGGTGTGAGTTACTAAGTTTTTTAGATGCGTATTCAGGGTACCATCAGATTAATATGTGTAAAGAAGATGAAGAGAAAACTTCCTTCATCACCCCATATGGCACTTACTGCTATGTTAAGATGCCATGTGGTCTCAAAAACGCTGATGCAACTTTTCAAAGGTTGATGCAAAAAAAACCTTTAGTCCACAAATAGGTCGGAATCTAGAAGCCTACGTTGATGATCCGTCAGAAGAGCACCAACGCTAGCGATCACGTTCTCGACTTACAAGAACTTTCAACAACTTGAGAAGGCATAACCTCAAGTTGAATATGGAAAAGTGTGTGTTTGGAGTTTCACTGAAAATCGCTCGGTTTCTGGTCTCTGCTAGAGGTATTGAAGCAAATCCGGTAAAAATAATGGCCATCGACCGATGCGCCCCAACCACTTAAAAAGGAGGTCCAAAACTAACCTAACAGATGGCGTCAATGAGTCGTTTATAGCAAGGTTAGGGCAAAAAGGATTACCTTTTTTAAGCTTCTGAAACAAGGAAATTTCAAGTGGACTAAAGAGGCAAACGATGCCTTTGAAGAACTTAAAAGTACCTTACTTAAAACCCGGTTTTAGTCTCCGAGATCGGAAACATTGCTAATTTACGTGGCAAAGAACACCACGCATAGCATTAGCGGTAATCTTGGTCGAGAAAGAAAATAACATCCAACGACTGCTTATTACGTAGTTTAAGTCTTACATGGACCAAAAAAGATACCCACAGCAAAAGTTGCTCTATGGTCTCCTTATATCTTCAAGGAAGCTAAGGCACTACTTTCGTGCCCACAAAGTGGTCGCACTCAACCGTATCCCTTGGTCAAGTCCTTGAAACAGGAATCGTGTGACTAATAGCAAAATAGGCGGTTGAGCTAGCGGCGTTCGACCTCCATTCCATCTCACGAACAACAATCAAGTCCCAGGCAATACCAGAATTCATTGCCAAATGGACAAAAGCTGAACCCACCCAAGGGCCCGAGTACAAACACCACGATGAGTGGATAATGTACTTTGACGATTTCTTGATGCTAAAAGGCTTGGGGGCTGGAGTTGTCTTGATATCCCCTACTGGCGAACACATCAAGTACGCCATCCAGTTAAATTTTCCTGCCACACACAACATGGCAGAATATGAAGGTTTACTAGCAGGACTCCGCGCAGCCCGTTCGCTCGGGATTCGCAAATTACTAGTGAAAGACGATTCTCAACTAGTAGCGAATCAAGTAGGAAAAGAGTATCAATGCTCGAATACCAAGATGTCATCTTATCTGGCGGAAGTACGGAAACTCAAAAGCACTTCTTCGGTTTTCAGATTCAAAGATATTCCTAGAAAGGAAAACTTTCTAGCGTACTCGGCTTGGCACGGATGGCCTCCACGAGGACAACCGCCCCGCCTCGAGTTTTTCTCGAGAACTCGATTCGCCTCGGTGGTCGAGCCTTCCGAGGTCATGCATGATTCTCATGTGTCGTATATACCGATCGTGAGAACATGGATGCTCCACAGGTCGTTGACGGTTGGCGCTGTCACGATCAAGGTAGAGACTGGATGACATCGATCTACAATTATCTTCAGTATGACATAATTCCAGAAGATGATGTAGAGGCTGATCGTATAGCACGAAAAGCCAAATCATACACTCTTATTGAACGTACCTTGTATAAAGGAGGATCTCACGAAGTGTTGATGATATGCATATCTCAACCGGATGGCATTAAGTTGCTAACCAAAATCCATGAAGGAGTCTATGGAGCACATCATTCCTACAGAACACTGGCTGGTAAAGCCTTCAGGCAAGGATACTACTGGCCAACTGCCCTTCATGATGCAAAAGAGCTCATGACGAAGTGCGTACAATGTCAGTTTCATAGCCGACAAGTACATCAGCCGGCGTAAGCTTTACAAATAATTCATCTTTCTTGGCCTTTGACAACCTGGGGACTGGACATTCTGGGACCTTTCCCAAGAGCACCCAGGGGTTTCGAATTCCTTTTCGTCATGATTGACATATTTACAAAATGCATTGAAGCCGAGCCTGTTGTTAAAACTACAACTAAGGCCGCTAAGAGATTTCTGACAAAAAAATGTGATCACACGACGGTGTACCCAACAGATAATCACGCATAACGGTGCCCAATTCTCAAGCGGTCAATTCCAAGAATTTTGTGACGAACTTGGTATCAAGGTTCATTTTGCTTCGGTTGCTCATCCATAGAGCAATGGAGCAGTTGAGCGAGCCAATAGTATCATCATGCAGGGGATCAAACGCCGAGTATTCACCGCTTAATCAAACGGTCAGAGCTTGGGTCCAAGAACTTTCGCTCAGATATGGGTCGCTCGAACCACTTACTAGTCGTATGACCGGTGAAACGCCATTTTTCTTGGTTTATGGTGTCAAGCCATGCTTCCTTCAAAATTAAAACTTAGCTCGCTCGAACCGATTGTTTCAACGAAAGCGATCGTAATGAACGCATTTACTCGACGATATCAATCTCCTTGAAGAACGATTTAAACCAAGCCCTAAATGCGATCGCAAAGATATCAACAAGCCATACGAAGGTACCATAGTCGTAAGGTGCAACCTTGCACTTTGCTATAGGTGATCCGTTCTCGTAAAATTTAGAATCGTGCAAATCGCAACAAACTTTGTCCCAAGTGGAAGGTCCTTACATCCGTGGTCGGTTACCCGACTGTGTTCTGCACGACTAGCCATGTCGACGGACAAGTTTTGTCAAATTCTTGGAACATTGATCAATTCATGTAAGTTCTATGTCTAATTCTTTTTCACATTATTTCAATTCTTTTCATTTCATTAATGCATTCATTCATTTCTTTTCGACGAGTGATATGGTTTATATATCTATACCTATATTCCGTCACCTATTATTATTGTTTAAGATGGCCTGAGAAGACAATTTTTCTCTCCGATATCCTTTATCGAGGATCTCTCATACTTTTTGGCAACGATATCATGTCATACGTCAGATAGGTTCTAGTCATGATCATTCCATGAATGATTCCACGCGCAACCATACGAGTAAACAGAGCATAGCGTAAAAAACTTCATGTAGTGCCTTATACTATTAAGATTATGAAGGTTATATTTCTTCATTTCAAAAATTTGTTCTACTCTCGTTTGGCTACTGGTCGGGACACGGAAAGCCTCCTAGTCGAAGTCTCTCCTTTTTCACATGTGGTCCTGCCCACTGGAAGGAGCTTCCTAGCGACGGTTCTTTTCTTATGATCCTCACTGCCAGTCGGACTTGAGCCTGGGCACGTTTTGCAAAATGTTTTTATATATCTTCTATTCTTAACAGTATTTTTCCACCAGTTTTGGGTCGTATATATAAATACGATCACTTATCGTTTTTTGCATGCTTTCTTGCATTTCTACTTTTGTCAATACAACAAATCTATTTTCCGACCATATACAATTTTGTTTGGTATTTCGATTATGACAAACAAAAGACCTATAACTAGTCGAAATCATACACTGGTTCCGACCAAAATGATTTCCTAGTATTGTTACGATCAGTTATGTCTTATGATCAGTATAAACCCTCCAAACAATGGTTTCGACTTTTTATTTCTCCTTCTTGGCTAAATTGCTTGTCTAGTAAAGCTCTTCTACTACAAAGCAAATCGGGGGCTAGGGAGTATATAAGAATTTTACAAAAGGTCAACAGGATAAAAAGATAATTGTTGATGACACCAAGATAAGTTTTATTTACAATTCTTATATTACAATGCCCTACTCTTGAATATCTTCAGACTAATTACTGCTTCATGGAGATCCGACATCCATCTCCTCTACAATTTTGTCTCCAAGTGGCCTAAATTCTTCCATAAGCTTGGTTGCCTTGATCGTGCAGCTTGAAGTCATCCTCAACCGCTTGAGATTAATAGAGGGTTTGAAGCCTTCAGCTTTTGCCAAAGACAAAATCGACTCAAAGAGCAACGCCTTCTTTCATAGTCCGCATAATTTTTCTAATAGTTTTGAGCAGCACTCACCGAGATCTTCAAGAAGTCGGCCCAAGTAGTTCATTTTCTCTATTGGATCTCTTAAATCAGGCATGCTTGATCCTGATCCCACATCAAAGATCATCTTGTTCAAAGCATAAATCTTGTCATCAAGATTCTGCACAAGAGCTGCCTCCTTTCCCTGCTCAAATTCCAGAGCCTTTTCGGTTCTGTTCAGCGCTTGTGTTTGCTCTACGCGAGTAAAACAAGTAGTAAAGCACAACATGATCAGAAGGAGATAATAAGTCAAGTCTACGACCTATTACCTTCAATTCTCTTGTTCAGTGTCTCATTCCTGGTTGATGCCTCAAGAATCGATCGTCCTTAGCTTGATTCTCTTCTTCAAGCAAAGTTATTTTGGCTTTACCACCACTTACTTCTTTCTTTTTTTTTTTCAAATCTATCGAATGCGATAAGGGAATAATTAAAGAAGAACAAAGCATTGAAGAAGGAAAAAAGGTTAAGAGGAAGGTCCTTACTTTCCAATTCGGAGTGCTTTTGCTCCAAGTCTTTAATTCGCTGGGTTAGTCCTCCGACCACAAATAAGTTCTCAATTATATGCTACACAAATAGCATTCTCTTTAAAGTTTCCTATAAACTTTAAGAAAGACTATGAAACTGGTCGAGATACTTACTCGGATTGCTAAATCATTATAACCTTCAAATATCAAATCAGACGATTTTGATTTGGCGATCCGATATTTTTCCCCATTGGTCGAACTCGCTGAGCTCCTTATCCTCGATAAATCGGGGTGAAAAGGAACTTGTCGTTGAGAGGAATTACCAACATTGGTCGTAACTCGCTGAGGGCCTTTAGGCATCTACCCGCAGTATGAGTTAGAACCACCAATGGATCCAACTCGACCGCTATCTTTGGCACCGCCGGGGCTTCTTCGACCACTATAACCTCAAGAACTTTGTCCCGGGAAGTGCTTTGGTCAATAACTTCCACAGGTGCCGTCCTCAGAAGATTCTCGATCGAATCGATCTAACACCGTAAGACCAGACAAAACAAAGAAGAGGAGTTCAAAACACCAAATCATCAAGAAACTATTAAAGGTATACACTCATACGGCCTCTTTTCATTTGTACATACCTAGTTAATTTCTTGTATTTGACTTTGAAACACGGTAGAGTAAACTCTATACCACCAAATTTTCCTTTTCTTCTCAACCAAATTCACGGCTTTTGAGTCTATTTGGGGTTGGTTAAACCCTCACATCCTCTCGACAGATATCGAGGTAATATCCTCGACCAACCGGTCAAGATAGTATCCCCGATCATCGGATCGGAGGAGTGGTTTCATCAACCACCGATCGCTTGTTTTAATAATAATCGATGGTCGTGAACGACCAAACCGAGTCTATAGTTTTCGCAGCCTACGCTCATGACCTTCATTTTTCTCCACCTAAATCGAAAAACGAATTTGGTTAGGTGATGAATTTTTTTTATCTAAAGTATATATATTCTTATTTCATGCTCTATTACCTCGGGAGATTCATCTTCTTCCAGTGCATCAGAGCACGAATCGGTCGGAGCTACGGTGGGATGTTAATCCTCACCTGATTGTACAATTCGCAACCCGACCGACTACAAAAATAGAGCAAGATCAATGAACTGGTCGGAATATATATATATATATATATATATATATAAGAGGTTTGATTATCTACCTTAAGTCTTGCCAATCTCTCTTCAACAGATACTATTGCCAAGATGTCACGGAATGCGGCCTTTTCACCAGGCTCCCCAGCGCAAATCATCCTGATCTGCTCTCTGATTTCCTCAGTAGAAAGTCCTTTTAAAAAAAGGAAGGAAGGAAGGAGACAAGAGCAAATTTTAAGGTATTACGATAATCAAATAATGAATCATACTGGTCGGAGCTTTTCTCAAAGACTTACCACCTCCTGAGATAGCTTCATCACGACCAATAGACCAGAGCAGGAAATGAGTCTGGAGCCTCAAAGGACTAATCTGGCGTTTGGTGAAGTCCCTTACCACATGCCAGGAAGTCAAGCCCTTGACCCTCAGGTCACAGATGGCATTCACCCATCTTTCGACCACTCCTGCCTTCTTCATGGTCTTCCTCCACTTGAATTCTCGTCAGCTTTAATTCCTACAAGTAAAGGCCATCATCCTCAGAATCGCTATGTAGAACCACTTTTTTCCATGACGACCACGAGGATTTCGGTATATTTGATGTACTCATTGGCCTTCCCGTCATGAAGGCGCAGCTGCATTCTCCAGAGTCCCCGTGGATTTCCCGACATCGCTATCCGATAAAAATACCAAGAGTCTCAAATTTGGACGACTCCCAAGTATGCCTCACATAGGTAGATAAAAATAGTAATATATGGCGGAATTAGGGGCCAAATTCACCAATTCCACCTCATAATACTCTAAAACACGAGGAAGGAATTTGTGCACCAGCATTCTCATCAAGACTCGATGTGGGTGAGGAAGACTGGAATTTCCCCATCTTCGCGGCTCGGAAAGTGCTCCCCGGCCGCTGATCTACATCCGATCAGATTCTTCTTTGGGAGCATTCCCATCTTCTCTAGCGCTTTAAGCTTCTTCTCATTCAGATCTGAAGCCATCCACTTTGTGATTTGATCCGACATAGTGAAATTTCTCAAAGGGATGAGTAGTGGTCGGAGGAGGCTTTGAGGTCGAAAAGGCAATAAGAAATCGGAAAGATTTTCTTAGCAAAGAACTGAAGAGGATTTGAAGAAGATCTGGAAGCATAAAAACTCTAGAGCCCAGCAATGGAGGTTTTATAACTTCGGGTCTTTAACTGCAATGAGGATTGATCAAAAAAAAGTCCAACGGACGAAAAACTCTTAGGTTCCCAAGGTAGGTTCTCAACTTTAAAGTGAACACAGACCACTTTGTATATCACGACATTAAATGAGGTCTGCCCGACACGACTTCGTCGGAGGAAAAGTGTTCACACAACCTGTTCATTTAAAGTTTGAGGGCTAGCTGACGAGGATTGAAACCTCTGTGTATTGTTTTAATACACAATAAAAGACTATACATCTTCATGGTCATAACCCCTAAGGCTAACGGCCTCACTGGTCGTAAGGATTCTAGAGGTTACATAAGGGTACCCTGGTCGGATAAGGTCCTGTACCTAGTCTCCAACCAAGTAACTGCTCGGAAACGCTATGAATTGATGTTTATAACTAATCCCGAATATATTCTTACCGTGCGATGAATATAGCATGTGTCAGATACTTCATACCACACTGCTAGATAATCCTAAAGACATCGACAACAACTACCAAACGGTTTGATGTCTTTGGCATCGAATCGTCACAAGAGCTAGACACATTGTTAATCGTGACACTAAGCCCCCACCAATCATAACGCTTCACGAGTGGACGCCTCCAGAGTAATCGCCACCCTTCTAAGTTACTTAAGCACGGCTACGAAGACCAGAGGCGCATAGAGAGAGAGAGAGCGAAACATCAACACAAGTTCTCGCAAAGAGCTTAAACATCAACACAAGTTCTACAGATCAAGAGGCAACCGAGACAAGCAAGATAGCAATCTTCACATCCAAAGGTAATTAGGATTAGTCCCTAGTCGGTCGAGAGCACCTCCCTTTGTAAATCCAGTTCATATCAATAAAGAGCGGCCCCATTTTCTCCCAGGAATTATCGCGTCATTTTCCTCTTTCATTTTCATAAGATCGGCGATTCGATCGTCGACACTCTTGGATCCACTCCTATGAGAAGTTGGAGCAGTCTGAGTTGGTGTTTGGTTAGAAAATTGGATACAGCTCTATAAATGATAAGGATCATTGTAAAAAGACTACACTACCCTTATTTTGTGACTTGTATCCTTTTTTTAATTGCTTAATTTATAACAGTTTAATAAGTTGATTTCTGTCATGCTGTGCTTTTATTTTTTTTATTTTTGTGGCCATGTTATGCCATGTTTTTCGCCCACATTCAAAAAAAATTCTTGAAAAAAAAATTAAATACGACATACATAAACATACAAAGTTCATAACAAAAGTTATAATTCAATGAGTATCATAACAAAAGTCCATAAAAGAGGCAAGGAGACAGGAGATGATGTTCACAATTCTGCCCATCTTTATTAATCAAATCTACTGTTCCAAGTCCGAAAACCACTACATCAAACAGGATGAACGAAATGAAAAGAAAAAAAAAACATCCAAGGGCAGCTCACCCATTGCAGCTTCTACAATTCTCTAAGGCTTGCCCACCTCTCGTACGTTGACATTGAGCTATCTCCTTCTGAATAAACCTGTATAGACAAAACATAAAGGATTCTTTAGAACTATAATGATTTGTGAAGACCTAGAGTTTGGTTTTACTCTATTACACTCAACCCCTACCACAAGAACTCACTAGGTCCATGAAAGGAGTAAGAACCAAGAACCAATCCTGACCATTACTTTACATTTGCAAGACTGAAATGGTATCATTCCTCATCACGATAATGTGCCTTGCAATTACTAAGCCCATCACTAATGCATAAAAGTATAAAACAAATTCAACCACGGCATCTCTAGAAACAATCATTTGTGAGCATCTCCTGGTGGTAACCAGTGACTCGACAGCAGTATCGCAACTTCACAAGCAACCCCATCGGATTCACCATGGTGTACTGTTGTGCCCAGCGATCCAGCCAATCTACTAAAATCCAAACCACTGACCATAACGCAAGGCTCAACTACACCACTGCACCAATCAATCACTTTAATCCTAGCAAACAGTAGGCATCAATTGCACCAATCGCACGCCAATTCTATCTTGCAGCGCAGTATTACGACGATAAGAACACCGAGTAGTCGCCCCAGTTAGTCAGTGTCCTAATAACAAATCGCTCGCCCTCGTCAACCCCAGCTCCCCTAATTAGCATCCAAATCGAAAACTCTAGAGATGGAACAAGTTGTTCATAGAAGCTTATCCCCTCGCGTTCATGGCGCTCGTCGCGACTCAAATCCACTGCCTTGCTAGCATCCAACAACAACCCTATCAGAACCAAGCCGCCACTCGGACTTGGGCGTCAAAATCATGAGAAAACCCCGACGAAAAATTTGCAGATCTGAGATTGAGAGGGAATCCAGCGAGCTTTTACCTCTCGATGGGAGAGGGATTTGGGGTTTGCGTTGGCTTGGTTTGGGATTCGCGGAAGCGTCTACGAGAAGTGGAAGCGAAGGGGAGAATGAAATGTTGCGGAGGAGGAGGGCAGCGAGTGTGAGCTGGAGGCGGGCGGCGGGGGAGGACTCGAAGCTGTCGACGCCGAGGAGGCCGAGGCGACGGCGGAGAGATGAGTCGGGGAGGAGGAGGCTGCGGTAGAGAGGAAGACGCCGGGGAGAGGAAGGAAGCCGCTGCCCTCTAGGGTTCTTGGGCTGTGGCAATTTGGGAATCGGGAGGAACGAGGGCGAGGGCGAGGGGGCGGGGTGCGGGTGGGAAAGTGGAAGGGGTAGTTCAGTGGCATATTGCGAGTAATTTTTCTCAACTTCTATGAGTGTTTCGATTTGTTAGTCCACATCTCTTCACTTGGAGCAAGGTTTTACCCACTTTCAAAATTTGCACTACGGGTTGCTTCGCTCCTGGTTGCTCTAACTCCAAAAATTTTGTGGAGCAACCTCGTTTGGCGGCACAGTTCCACCCACTCCAACTATGAAGTTAGGAGTTTGAGCCATACCAAACAGAACCTTAGTAATTTCACTCATTTGTACATGGCGACTTGCTACACTAGCATACAACAGGACAACATGATATGCATGTATGCTACTCAGTAATTTACTACTTTGTCTACTAAGACACAGCACGTAAGAGAAACCAAAGATTAAAAACGGCAAGATGCAGGATACGAATCAAAGATCAAGGCCAAGGCAAGACACGGCTGCACCTAGGTTGCCGCCTTCCTCAATGGGCGGTGGCCGTGCAGCGGCCGCCGGCGAGAATCCTTGCCGAGGGGAGCAACTCAGCATGAGTCGAGACGAGCTAGGGTTGTGCTACTGTTTGGGAATTTGACTTTGGATCAGTGGAAGCTGGGGTTCAGGGTTCAGGGTTCAACTACATATCAATAGAACTGACAAAACATAGCCATATATGTGTAAATAAATCAACGGCCTTGAGCCATAGCGGCTGCTATTACAGCTAAACGCTAACAGCAATAGCGGTCAGCTAAATTATTTATAGCGGTCGTAGCTGTGTTAGTGTGCTTCCCCCTGCTTAGCTTAGCGTTTTCGTGCCGAAAACACTATAGCGGTGCCATATCCCACTATTTTAACCATTGCTATGAACTGATAACAACACTTCTAATGACAGAAAAGCATAATGAGCTCCTCACAATGAATCATAATGCTCGTCCTATAGGAACTTAGATGCACCTAAGGTGCATATCATTCAGAAAATGACGAATGTCGGTGTAAAATGAAAGGGGGTGAGAAAAGAAGTCTAAACCATTTGTCTTCAAAGCAAAAGATAGGACATAAGGAAGGGATAAGTCTTCAATGAAAGCATCAGGTGACAATAGGACCTGCTATAAGTGTGGGCTCAATGGTCACTCAGCAAAAGGTTGCAAGACATCTATGTATTTGGTGTAGCTCTATCAAGAATCTAAAAAAAAAATCAGAATAGTTCAGAAGCTCACTTTTATACCTTGTATTTTTGTCTATTATTTATTATTTATGAGATGAGAGCTTCGTTCGTCGGCAACGCAATCTCGATTATACGACCTATTCTACTGATTTTTGGTAGCTGACTTACGTTGAAAAAAAATATTGAATTTGCTTACGACCACTGCTATACGATACGTACCAAGACTTACTTTACCCGAAAATTGGGAATGGATCATCCTCAGTTCCTCACAATCTCACAGTCATGTACATACAGGTGATACCCATTGTTGACACGTAAAAAGTTCGCGAAGCCATTTACTAAAACTTTTTCATGGGATGGAACGGTGATTTAGCAGTCCCCATATAAGGATCGGCTCATATAACATTTCTGCTTTTATTCTTGACCGTAATTAGATCTCGCCACCAAAAAAAAAACCTGAATTTATTTGTTCGCTTGTGTGGAAAATATAAATATTTAAAGCACTTGTACGAAAATAGCCGTTGTTATTGAAGGGATCATTGCAATCTTTTTTATTATCTGTTTTGTACCTGCAGCATACAGCATAAAAACAATCTAGATTACAACATTATGTACATCTTGTATTGTTTTTGTTAGAATTTTTCTTATATTCTTTGTTCCAAAACGTCTTCGCTCGTTGCTGTCCACCCGACGTGATGTCTTCACATGATGTCGCTCGCTTTCGATTATGCGCCGAAAGCGACCCACCTTCTCCCGTGGAACCCCCTGCCCTGTTCACCTGATGTGAATCGCTGCAACTCTATGAAGCAACACACGCACACGTACCGGAGAAAGCTCCTTTTTATTACTTTGCTTCTCTTTCTATCTTCCTTCAACTCTTGCTTCTTAACCCATGAACACAACTCAGGAGTACAAGCAGATTATATAGACTTAGTGCCTTCCGACTACGACTAGGAATCAGATTACATGCTGACTCCGATACAGCAGTAAAACATAGAAACAGATTCAACTTTCTAAAAAACGAGATTAATTCTAACAATCACCCTCTTAATCTCGTTTCTTCACTTTAATCATGTTGATCTTCTCTCTCATCTGAACTTCCAAGTTTTCCTTTTTTACTTGCACTCCCGTGCACCGTTCCTTCCTGGGCCAATACCGTCCTACCGCCTGCACTTGCTCCATCCTGAGCCATGCACAAACTAACGCTTGCCGCGCCTCGTATCTGGACTGAACTCGTCCTTCCTTGCACGCTAGCCTGGGCTGGAGCACCTGCTCCCACGACCACCTCGATTTCATCATTACCTGAGCCTCCCACTCTTCTCTCTTGGACCAAGTCTGTCCACTTCCCCGTGTACATCTTAGCTGAGGCTACACCGCCTCTCTCTCCTGCGTCAGCTTCATGTATGCCGCGCCCTTTATGCGCGTGGGACTCACCACCCTCGCAGCCTCAGACGCGTTCTCACAAGACCGTCTCGATCTCCTCTCGAGACTCACTTTCTTTGTGCCTACGCCAACTGCGTGCCACTCCTTGGTTCCGCCATGTCCTTGGCCGATATCTAAGTTCCACTCTAGCTCCTCCAGACTGTCCTTCACACAAACCGACTTACAAGTTTTCAGAGAAATTTTGTACAACCGGTTTGGGGATCTTTTTACCTTCATCAACAGATCTTTGTTCTTGTCGAGACACACAAGAACTCATCCTACAAAGACCGCCTCAGCACCCCGTTTGCTTTGGTCGCCTCGCCTGCGTTCGCGCTTCAAGACTCACGCCGCTTCTTGATGAGCCACGGTGCCGTCCTCTTCCGATGATCCTCGGAAACCGCTCGCCATCGTTTCTTGTATCTCCTTTAACAAAGAACGCTTGCTTGTTATGGGATCGATACCTTTGCTCGTTACGGATTGATACCCCTTCAAGAGCTCCTCATGCGCCTTGAGGAACCGGTGATCTCCTCGATCTTCTTTTCCTCCGGATCCGAGGAGTACATGAGCGTGGTGACGACGCAGATAAACTTTTTGGTAGCACGCGAGGTACTTCTTCACCGCCATTGCATTCCTCCATCTTGTCGCCGAGAGAGACAATCTGATTGTACAATGAAGACAACTTACCGGCGAACTCGTCAACCGACTGGGTTTCTCCCATCTGGAGATTCTTGAACTCGGTATGCATATTCTGGAGCCGCACCTCCTTCATGTGATCAATTCCCTCGTGCATCTTTTGAAGCGTCACCCACGCCTCACGTGCCGTCTCCTTGCCGATGAGCTGTCGCATCATGGAGTCTGGCACCGCCTGGTAGATGATGGCCAAAGCCGTCTGGTCTACCTTGTCGCCCACCTCCTTGTCCTTTGCCTTGGATCGATCGCACCCGTGACTCCCTAAGCGCGCATGTTCGCCTTCATCTTCATAGCCCACACCGGATAATTATCGGTCATCAGAACAAGATATAAGAGAGAGAAGGGCCCATCTAGGGTCTTCGCCTTGTCGCCCATGATCTTCAGATAGCACCAACATCAACTGGCTCTGATACCACTTATTATAATTTTTCTTATATTCTTTGTTCCACATCTTTGCTTTCGCCGAAAAACGTCTTCGCCGTTCTTTGCCCACCCGACGTGATGTCTTCACATGATCTTTGCTCGCTTTCGATTATGCGCCTCAAGCGATCCACCTTCTCCGTGGAACCCCGCCTCGTTTCACCGATGTGAATCGCTGCAACTCTACGAAGCAACACACACACACACGTACCAGAGAAAGCTCTTTTTTATTACTTTGCTTCTCTTCCTATCTTCCTTCAACTCTTGCTTCTTAACCCATGAACACAACTCAGGAGTACAAGCAGATTATATAGGCTTAGTGCCTTCCGACTACGACTAGGAATCGGAATACATGCTGACTCTGATACAGCAGTAAAACATAGAAACGGATTCAACTTTTTAAAAAAACGAGATTAATTCTAACAGTTTTTCTTAAATTAAATATAATTTAGTTCGGATTGTCATTTGCCAAAGAAAGCTTGGAGTAGTAGTACACTACATTCAGCCACACATGAAATACATGATGCACGGATGAATACGCGGTGACTACTAATAAATTCGTTCATTAGCTGCATACGAACGAGTACAATATATTATTAAGCTCCGTCGTGTACGGAACGTATCGTACTCCGATTTGCAGCAGCAGCAGCAGCTAAATAGCCGGAATACTTTGGCTGCTGCGATGCAGAAGCTTGTAATTTAGGTAATCAATCAAACACGGTCCAAGATTCCATCCAAGCGGCGACGTGCAGAGATGAGGAGTTTTTTTTTATATATATGTAAGGATTGACTACGAGGACATTTACATTACCATGCTTGCCATCGCCACGTAAAGATTCACCTTTTTTTTCAGGTAGGACGAGGCGAATCCGTTTGCAGCGTTTTTGTACAGTTTCCGTTGCTGTTTAGCGGACGTCACAGCAAGATCAGCAGCCAAAATGATGCGATAAACAGTTCGCGCTACGGTGCTAGTACGTACGGGACCGGCAAACGCGGGAGTTTTATGCTACTTTTGTCGAGGCGTCGGCGAGTCCGGCGGTCACACACATGGGTCCGGCTCCGGCAGGCAGGCTCCCCGCAATGCAGAAAAGCCGCGCCGCACGCGCCTCCGCTGGGGCATTGCACGTCTCCAAGTCCATGCCGAAATGACACGCGCTCCTCCTCGTCAGTCAGCATCCCACCCGCCGCGCGGCTGGGATCTGGGTCGCGTGCGGGGGTGGGGTGGGAATATGTGGGATGGAGTGGAGGCAGACGAGGCCGTGCAGGGCTCACCGTGCCGCGGCGCGGGATGGGTGGGGGGCCGGTGTGGGCTGCGCGGGAGGACAAAGGATGGGTCGCGCGGGGAATTCTGTGGGTCAAGGCAGGATACTGTGCCCGAGCCCAGATGTTATGGGAGGCCTGTAAGTGCACCGCCGCCTCGCCGCGACCGCGCCTACCGTGCAGGCTACAGCGCAGGTCCGCCCTTCAGGCCTTCACAGCTTTTCATTTTGGATGCAAACTTCCATTAAACGACAGGGCCACACTCCAAAAGGCTCCGAACTGATGCGATGCTTCTCTTTGTAGTATATATGAACATGAGCTTTATGTTACTTATGCAACAAAGAAAATATTATGTATTTGGTTTCAAAACAAACAAAATCCTATTTAGGTGACATTATTAATAGCTATTTGAAGTTGTTATATATATAGATACACATGCATGGTATGGTTTGAAAATTCGACGTACGTAGCTCCTACAAAATACCTGTCTCCATACGCATCACCTTTGACCGCATCTCGGCCTTTGGTCACAACCGGCACTTTCCACTTTCCGCTCGTGTGACTTTTGTAGATCGATCGTGCGGTCAAAAGACATGCTGCCCATTGCCCAAGCGGCCGACCTCAAACGAGGCAGCAACGAAGCTACGCATGATAGAACGCGTGATATAAATATTTTGAACGGAGAAAACGCATGATAAAATCAACCAGCATTTCTTTTCTTTTCGTTCACGAATAATCACGATATTCTGTAGATACATGCCTAGCTCAACCGCACTTTAGTTTCTTCACCAAGAAGGCCGTGCGTGGCAGTGGCGGACCCAGGATTTTAGGGTGGATGTTCGGACTTCGGAGTTAAGTTGTTCAGATATGTCGATACCAATACGCTGATACCGTGAGATGTCATTTCCCTCCAAAACATTGATACAATGATACACGTATATATAATAAAGTAAAAATATATAGAAATTAATGATTTTAAACGAGGAATTGGGCGAGACAAGGCAAGCATAATAGCATGAATTAAATGGCAAATTATATATATCAATGACAGCCGAGGAAGTGGAAACTTAGAATAGAGCTATTTTTACTCCAGACTTCTTATTTTACTGAGTTATGTTATTGTTGCAACGTACGGCCAAGACTTGTAATTGGTGCTTGACCGATGTTATTTTCTCTATACCGTTAAATCTTTTTTTTTCTCTAATAGTGATCGATAGATGTCATGTCTTTTTTTAAAAAAAAAATTTGTTTAGTATTGATCGTTATTGTTTTGTCATTTTTTTTAAAAAAAAAGTTATGTTTGGTCTTGGTCGTTGATTATTCGTGCGTGTGTTCTTTCCTTTACGAATAGTCACGATACTCTGTGGACGCATGCCTAGCTCAACCGCACTTTAGTTTCTTCACCAAGAAGGCTGTGCGTGGACGTGGAGCCTGGACAAAACAGTATCAAGTGTCATCATATCTTGCGAGTAAGTCAAGTGGTAGTACTGGTTGGCGTCGCCGCTGACGCAATCGCACCAACTTTCAGGCATCTGATGCTGATCCGTCCAGCTTTGAGCATCACGTGATGAGCTCATATAAATCGTAGTAGTAAAATATCGGATTTGCTAATTTTTATTTGTCGAAATTTTCTTATTCATCAGTCAACTACAGTTATACAGTACTAAGTTTAAAATTGCAATACCAAGTGATATGCAATTTTAGCATAACTCTACTGTAACTTTTAGCTCTATTTGTTTATGTATTTTTTTTGTATTTGTATAGTCGTAGGGTTCACTTAGATTTACTTTTGTCTAGTTTAGATTTTTATTTTTTTATTTTTTTTGTAATACTTTTGACTATTTTAGAAAGAGACAATCTGACCCATAGAATGTTGATCCAACGGCGAGAAAAGGTGACTGATGGATAAATAAATTCCAGTCACCTGAAGCATAGACACTCCTGTAAAATATAACCTACCAGATCCGTCCCATCCAGATGAGTAAAATAGGGGTTGACTAAACTACCGTCGAATTTTTTTTTATTAATTAAACTTTATTTAAATTTTATTTTAAAGTTAACCTCCGTCGAACTTTATTTTCAATTCTAACCTCTTTGGTCATGCCACCACCCGTGGCATGATAAAACAACGCTGTCACACCAGCTCGTATCTGGATAAGCTTTTGTGACGCAATGACCAGTGACGTGACAGTGTTGTTTGGTCATTCCACTACTATTAGCGTGACAAAAAGTGCTATTTAGCGGATTTATTCTACGGCGTGACAGTGTTTTTTTATCACGTCACGGGTGGTGGCATGATCAAAAGGGTCAGAATTAGAAATAAAGTTCGCCGGAGGTTAACTTTAAAATAAAATTTTAAAAAAGGTTAATTAATAATAAAAAGTTCACTACCGTCGCCCAAATTCGTCAAATAAGGGTCGACTAAACTATTGTCGCCCAAATTTTCTTAAAAACATAGTTACTTTTCGTCCAATCCAGATGCGTAAAATAGAGGTTCACTAAACTATAGTCGCCCGAATTTTTTTTTATACCTAGTCGCTTTCTTCGGTACGGTGGATCACCATCCAATAGTTTCTATTTTTTATGTTAAAAAATTCTAAACTAGATAAAAGTAAATCTCGGTGAACTCTACGAATACAAAAAAAAATCTAAACTAGACAAAAGTAAATCTAGGTGAACCCTACAAATACCAAAACAAATAGAATTAAAAGCTACAGTGAAGCTGTACTAAAATTGCACGTCACTTGGTAATGCAATTTTAGGCTTAATATTGTGCAATTATAGGTGACTAGGTTTTAAAACAAAATCAGACGACTAGGAACTAGCAAAAGCGAAATAAATATACGTAGCTAGACATAGCAAGAAATTACTCCAGCCTGCAGGGGCGGATCCAGAAAAACGAGTCACTAGGGTCATTGAAATCATCACACACTAACCTCACTTGACTTTACGAAGTAACTTCTTGTATACATAGTATGCTACCATAGATTATACATAAGATCATCGAGGTCACATGACCCCTGCACTTGGATCCGCTCCTGACAGCCGACCGGGGTAGTACGTGGTCAATCGATTACTCCAGCTGTATCCATTGTCGAACCCGGGAACGAAGGATCACAAATTCTCTGTGTTTCATACACTAGTCTAGGAACAGCTAATGTACACAGTAGAACAAAAGTGGATAGCATAACCATACAATGTCATTCATTGATAATAATTAAAGTTTGTTACAAAATGGGCATACAACCAATAAGCAAAATACAACGAAAGCAAAAGCAGTAAGGTAGACCACACGATTCACCACTGGCAATCGTCTGGGGACATAGCCTAGTAGTCCAAGTTTTTATTCCCCTCGTAGTACTCCTCTCCTGCTCAACAATTGTATTAAACAAGAGTGAGCACAAACAACCATGCTCCGCAAGTTACACCCAATAATAGATTAGAATATATGCAAGGATTTAACAACAAGAGGCTTATATGGCTCAATTTGCATAAAGTGATATTTTTCTATTTAAATATTCATACTAAGTTCTAAAGCAATTTACTCTATAACTAAAATTAATTTTCTAAATCTCAAGTTTTATAGTGAGATAACATTCATCAACGAGTGGTGAAGGATACCCTTCTATCACATGGCAAACCATCCAATTTACCAATTGAATAAACTATCCAACAACCATTGATAAAGTCTTTTGAAATCAAAACAAAATTCTAACTTTGAGTGGCTTTGCTTAGCATGTCCTTGACCTTGGACACGACTATTCGAATAGTTCTTAACACTCTACAGAGATTGTACAACTTTACCCATATGAGATAATTGACTTATAATGTCCGTCTAACACACTGCCGAATATGTGTGTTGTAGCCAGCTTCTACTACGCAGGTTGTATGGATGTAGTACTGGCGATCGAGACCTTTAGAGCCTAAGGGTGGGCGCCGTCGTTGAAGCATCAAGGTAGCGGAGGCAGGCAGAGAAATTTAAAGGGTAGAGAATAGCAATTGGAAGGCAAAGTGTATTACTTGCTTGAGTTTCTGATTACAAGATTGCTAGAGATATTTAAAGGCTAGTTAACTAGATCGACTCATATACAAACTGTAATGTAAGACAGACTCGAAAGCAATTTGGAAGACTGTCGTATAACAAGTGCATTGCTGTATACGATACAGGCTTTCCTTTGTTGATGCTTCGCTGGTTCCAGCACGTCCATCCGGACCCAATATGAGTCCACAACATATCCCCCCCCCCCAATGAACAGCTCGTCCTCGAGCTAAAACTCCGATAAGGGCGTGGAATGACACATGTGAATCCTCCTAGTCACTGGTGTTCGTTGAAACTGTTTCGTCCTCTAAGCAATACAGACAATGATGTCCCCTACTGAATTTTTCATCACAATTAAAGCATAAACCCTTGTCACGACGCTCAACCATCTCCGCGATAATTAAACGTTTGAATTGCCTCCCGCTGAGACTGGACGATCCCGGTCCTTCTCCAGCTGGAGATGCCAACGACGGAGCTCCATGACCAGCCGAGGGTGCTCCTTTGTCCAATTGTGTATTGCGCATCCAGCCTCGCTGGTGTGGTGCAGTGGCGAGCGTCGCCCTCTGTTCATATGCCCTCTGTTTGGGTACACCTCCGGGTACCTTCATCGATCGCCGTCGACAAGCCATCGGCCAGGCGCTTCGGCTACCACCGCTTAGGCAGCGGTATACGCCTCCTTGTCGCTTCTGCATTGGGTGCCCTTATCCAAACTAAGGGCATGTTTGGTTTGTGACCCCAGGTGGCCATACCAAAATTTTGGTATTGCCAAAATCCAAGCAATGCCAAAATTTGGGAAAAAAAATAGTGTTTGGATCGTTGCCTTTCCAATTCGTGGGTAATGCTGAAATTGATGTGTTTGGATTGCAGTCATACCAAAATTTGCCAAAATTGTGAGTATGACACGTGGGTCCCGCATGGTATCTAATTTTTTTTGCTCCAAAATATATCAACATGGGTCTTGTTTTGTTGATAAAATGATAAGGAACACAACGGTTCAAACGGATCACAAATCGAATACTCGATTTAGAAAATATAATCCTTTTATAGCATTGAATTAAACTGAACATGCAATTAATGTGTTTTCCACCGCCAACAAGCTTGTTCTTTGCTTCTTGCCAATCCAATTTTTTGGCGAACGACCCGCCCGCATCAAGCCAGGGATTGGGAAGAAATAGCTGGGCACCGGCCAAAATTTTGAGATAACACTAAATTTTGAAATAGAACTAAACATTAGTCAAATTGTTGGAGCAATATTAAAATTTTGGTACGACTACACGAGGCTGTAAACCAAACTGCCCCTAAGAGCCCAGATGTTGGGAGACCTGTTCGTGCACCGCTGCCTGGCCGCGACCGCGCCTATCGTGCATCGTAGGTCCGCCCTTCAGGCCTTCACAGTTTTTTTTTTTATGGAAACTTCCATCAAACCATTAAACGACAGGGCCACACTCCAAAAGGCTCCGAACTGATGCGATGCTTCACTTTGTAGTTTTTTACAAGACCCTTTGTGCAGATTATTTATAGTTTTAGAATTTATGGAGTTTGGACTCTTATCCAAACTAAGAGCCGCCTGCCTGGGGGTCACATGTGATCGATTTTGGCCTTTCCGTCTTCCAAAAGGTCCAAATAGTTGGCCTTTGCGTCAAAAGAAAAGAAAAGTCCAATTGTTGGATTAATGAACCTACATGCGATCATATATATATATATATATATATATATATATATATATATATATATATATATATATATATATATATATATATATATATATATATATATATATATTAGCTATCTATTCTTTAGGAATTTTTTATTTAATTTTTTTTAATTATATTTTAAAATTAACTCTCTGCTAACTTTATTTAAATCGACTCCTTTGGTCACGCCACCTCCCGTGGCGTGACCAAATAGAACTATCACGTCACCAGTGGCGGCGTGGCCAAAGGTGCCACGTAAGCCCTCGCCCGCGCACCGCGCCAGCGTGGAGGGCTTGCGTAGCATCTGTCACGCCTTCTTTCTTGACGTGACAGAGAGCGATTGTCACGCCATAGTTCTTGGCGTGACAGATTTATCTGTCACGCCATGTGTCACGGCGTGACAGGGCTGTACAATTTGTTTGGATTCTATTTGTATGAAAAATAGTTGAAGATACGGTGGTACATAACATGTCTCTATTCGCAACTTGAAAATAGAATATATAGACCTCTGTACATAAGCAAATATAACACCATCCTTTTTAGCTGAGAGTAAATAGAATATATATACATGTAATCTTTTTGTGGTTTGAAAACCTTAGACACTTTACAATATTTTTAGGCGTGTCCTAGAAGCGATATATAATGCAACTTTGAAAAAAATGAGTTTACATCCTAGTGTCAAGATCGAGACGGTATGCTAGACGATGCAGATTGATGAAAGATGTGTAGACATCCTAGTGGAATGATAGGTGGTGCGCAGACATTCTACGGGAATCATAGGTTTATGGTCGTAGACTAAACTGTAAACTTTCGGAACTTGTTTTTGTCATGTTGTTCGATGCCTTACTACGCGAAGAATTGAAAGCGAAAAGACGACAAGATTGAAAGTTGCGAATTAAAATAGACTTCATAACAAAGTTTGGAATAACATGGCGCACAGGGTTTGATTACATACATAAGAAACAACATCATGCACGATGCAATAAACCGAAGTTCTCCTACGATACATATGCGCCTTTTTTGAATGAAAATAAATTCGACCTTAGGGAACTAATGCGGAAAGGTGCCTCGTACAACCCACATGGAGTGTTCTCGGTGGGCGCCTCGGGCGTGGTCAAGGCGTCGTTAGTGGCACGCACATATCTGACTAGGGTTGGCGGAAGCATGTGGGATCATAGGAACTTCCTATGTTCACGACCTCCTCGTCAAGGTTCTCTCGCTGCCGCATCTATTGGCGGAGGTCATCATTTTGCTCCTTGAGATCTTCAATTTGCCCTCCAAATCGAAGATTCGATTCCTAATACCTCCGTACCTCACAACATAGTAAGCGTGGGGAGGATCGATCCAATGGGTAAAGTTACATTTCGCCATCTCTTTGTAAGGGACGGTTAGTATGGAGGATGTATTAGCAGTAAGTAACCTGAACAAAACTATTTACCCTAGAGTATGGGCATCGGAAGAAACGTTGTCCGCCATCGAAAGGGCCGTCTATGACCTGCACGACAGCGTCCTCCCCGTGTCCGTATTTCGGCCACTTAGGTTGGGCACGCTTGTTCGTCACCAACCGGTAGTTAGGGCCGAAGTCCTCCCTCCTTTCCAGGCGAAGCTCTGGCTTCAGCGACCCCGGTTGGACTGGTCCCTGGGTGTCTGCCATGGTATGTTAGTGTATGACGGAGAAGGTTCTTCTTTCTACGGTTTGAAGGATCGAGTGGTCCTTCCAGAGCATGGGGTGCACAATTTATAGCCCGCGGGGGGAGGCCAAGACTTGATGGGGTAATGTGTTAGGTTGTAGATGACAAGACTTAGCAGGCCGCTGCTGCTTGAAGATAAGACCAAGCAGGCGACTTTGTGCAAATGACAATACCAAAAGAGACGACCTTCTTGCAAATGACAAGACCGGACGGGGTAGCTTTTGCTTGATGACAAGGACAAGGCAAGGGCGACTTTTTGCGCAATAACAAGACTACATAGTGCAGCATTGCAGTGACAAGGCCAAAGGACATAGCCTTGGAGAGTAACAAGACAAGACGGGACAACTTTCCACAGTGACAACTCTGATCGCCTCACCAGCTTTTCAGAACGAAAAGATATTACTCTGCAAGGAAAGACATAGAGTGTTATCACGTCGACCAGAGAAAGAATGATTGTCAATGCGCAAGGCTGTCTCCTTTGGTCTTATCTCTACCAAAAGCTGCCCTGTGTGGGCTTGTCACTGCACAAAGCTGACTCATTTGGTCTTATCACTGCGCATAGTGTGGTTAATTTCATGCAGAGTTCTGTCTTGCTTTGCAGAGTGATGTCTTATCGATCTGAAAAGTGTAACCCAAAACCTAAACCCTAAACTTAGACCTAAACCTAAGACTTTGACCGTAACCCTAACCCTGAACCAATCTAAAACCTAAGACTTTAACCCTAACCCTAACCCTAACCCTCAATCTGAAACCTTAACCCTGAACCTAAAAACCACCATGACCGTATCCTAAAAAACTAAAGCCCTAACCTGACCCTTGACCTAACCACGACCCTCGATCTAAAACCCTAACCACGAATACGAACCTAAACACCTAAAACCCTAACCTAAAAACCTAAAACCCTAACCACCGAATGAAACGTAAGACTTTAACCTAACCCTAACCTAACCCTCAATCAAACCCTAACCTTGACCCTTAACCTAAAACCCTAACCACGCCTGAACCTAAAAACCTAAAGCCCTAACCCTAACCTAAAACCTAAAGCCTAACCGGACCCTTGACCTAACCCTGACCCTCAATGTAAAAACCTAACCCTGAATCTCAACATAAACACGTAGAACCCTAACTCAAAAAACCTAGAATGCTTCATGTGCCACGCCGTTAATGGTGGCGTGACAATCTGATCTGTCACGCCACCATTAGCGGCGTGGCCAAAATCTTGACCACGCCAAGATGCTTCATGTGCGGAAGGCTTGCACCCTAGCCTTGTCGCTGCCGGGGCTAAGTCCTATCACGCCCCTTACAATGGCGTGACAGGACTGTATTGTCACGCCACCATTAACGGCGTGGCAAAAACGTGCTGCCACGCCAGTATGCTTCATGTGCCAGAGGGCTTGCACCCTAGCCTTGTCGCTGCCGGGGCTAAGTCCTGTCACGCCAGTTTAAGTGGCGTGGCAAGAGGGATTTGTCACGCTGTTATTACTGGCGTGACAGTAGCACTCACCTGCATTGAAGAAGCAAACACTGATTTCATTCAAACAGCAATCAACCAAACATTGATTTCATCCATATCAGCAGTAATGTTATTTTCTCATCCAAACAGGCCATCCGAAGTTCATTACAATGATTTCATTCAAACAGCAATAACATGCAACCATCATCCATATCATTTCATACAACTTTCAAAATGACCAGACAAAGTTCCATAAGATATGAACTATACAAAAGGCAAGCACACAGTAATCCATCCCATCGATTCGCGCTTCGGTAGACCGAATTTCCTGCGTGAACCTCGCATCTTTGGTTGTTGGGCTTGTGTGCCCTCGGCAGCGTTCTGGAACTAATGTCCGCGATCACACCGTTCTGGCGGCGTGGTGGGGTGTCTGAGTCGGCGTGTTTTGGCGGTGCATCAACCAGGTCCTTGAGGAGCATCTCGTCGGGAATCCTAGCAGCGACGTCCTCCTCCTGGGCCTCCTCCTCGTCCTCCCCGGCCTCCTCCTCATCCTCCTCAGCCTCCCCGGCCTCCTCCTCGGTCTCCTCCTCATCCTCCTCGGCCTCGTCTGAGCCACTCCGAGCCGGCCCAGGTAGCACGACCTCTCCCGATGCCGCCACACAGCTCATCTTTGCGGCCAGTCGCCGGCATTGGCGGCGAACCAACTACAAGGTTGAACAACAAAAAGGTAGTGAAGTTTAATGCAACAAAATAAATAACAAGGGACAACATGTTAATTTAACGTAGTGTGTATTACCTCGGTGAAGTCCGGGCGTTGAAGCTCCTCCGAACCCTCTCAGTAGCATAAGAACCTTCCAGACCTCGTTGCTTATCTTGGTATTTGTCTTCCTACTGACGGAAAACACATTCAATTAGCTACGCATAGTGACATTGCTAATTAGTGGTGTGATACAATGTACTCACGTAGTAAGCGTTGATGGGGGCCTCTCGGTGAGTGCCCGTCCGTGTGAACTCATCGTAGTCGCCCACGATGTCCTCCTCATCGTCATCACCATCATGTACATCCGCGACGGTCATCGCCGGTCGAAGCCGGAGACAGCGACACGCCGTAGCCACCGAGGTATCGGCGAAGTTATGCCTCGATGGATCTGCGTCCGTCCCTGATGATTTGTTGGTCTGCCACTCCAACACGTAGGCTCGGTGATAATGTGACGATCGTGTGCGGTACCTCCGCCTTCGGTTCATCCTGTGACGGCGACAGTCTAGTAGTTAGCACGAAAACCGCTACCGAAGCTGCACATACACGACGAGGACTTACCCATGAAGGTTTATATCTGTCGAGAACACTGCTGGTGGCCATGCCTAAAACTTCCCAAACTGCCTCATGACCCGATGGGGCAAATGGTACTCCACTACATGGAAGTAGATCAATGGCGAGAGGGTCAACCACGAGTCCTGGCCCTGCTCGCACATCGGGTTTAGCGCAAGGCCATCGACCTCGTCTCGGACGTATGGCAGCCACGTGACCTGCAGCAAATGGTTTAGTTCAATAGGTCAATGCAACAAGTAAAATAACTTCTGAAATAGTACCTGGTCCTGTGTGATGACGTCGAGCTCGTTCAGATATCTGCGAGTACGCGACCTCGGACGCCCAATGGGTGCTATGATAGAGCTCGGAGGTAGGCTCTTGTGGGGCGTGAGGCCTCGTCTTCAATGGGCCATGGCCATGCACGCATGGAGATATATATCAATCGTATTTCTTCTGAGCGAGACTTGAGTGATTAATTAAAAAATCCGTACGCAAGGCAAGACGAGTGGAGTCGACCACGGGAAGCGCTCCACATCGGTCTGCGGGAGGTATGTGCGACCACCCAAGTTGCCCTCCGCGACTCACGATCGGCATGCATCGCACGAGATCTTGCGATGCAGACGACCGATGTAGCAGAACCCCAAGCCGAGGTCCCTACCGTCATGATTGGTACGACTCACGCTAACGAACTCTTCGGAAGGTCGCTCTTCTATTGGGGGGGGGCTGGCAAATGATGGGCGGCGGGGTGTTGTTCCTCCGTGTTGCCATTCACCACATCCAAATTATCTGGCAAATTCTCAACAACGATTGTCCTTTCCACCGCCACCTCCAACACCCGGACCTGAGATGCAAGCACAATTTTCTTGTACATGTCCCAGTCATCGGCGGACACAATTGGCACCAAAAAGGCGTGTATCTTAGAACCCAGCCCTGCGTCATATCGTCCTTGCATTCCGACAACAACCCCGGGTTCATCCCATCCAAATGTCGACTTAATCCTTGTCACAAGAGTTGTCAAGTTTGGTGATTCACGAAATAAAAGGACGGTCGCTTCCATGGCGCCGAAGTCGACAGAACTTCCAGTTTGGCTAATGTCCCCACCAGTAAATACACGTACAACCACGACCATCTACATCCAACAAAATATTGCAAAGTCAACCTTTATTTCACTTCTTCTATACTGAGTCCTTTTATAAATTTTTTTGGTTAACTAATTACGCACGACATCGTATTGAAGGTTAACCAAGATTGTTATCCTACCTTGTAAATAGTTAACCAACACCTGTTTGTTTTCGTTTTCACCTCAAATTATACACGATAAAAATAAGCTGTAGGATTTTAATTTTTATCTACACTAAGCAAAATCGATAGTAGTATTGTTACTATTTCATACTAAGCAAAATTAAAACAAGTGTACTAATCCATTCTTGTCATCAAAATTTTATGTTGAATCATGAAATAATTGCACAAGCATAGTGAAGTTATGAGGACACATGGACTTCACGATGTCTTTAACTTTTCTAGTCTTCTTTGAAATAGAAATTACAATTTACTGTAGTGTGATGTTTGATTTATGCAATGCTATCTTCCTTTTTTTAGTAGGATTACATCGAGAGAAAGTGAAAACCTAGTATCATTTGCATGATCAGTTGTGATTGTGATAATATTTTCTCACAAATGGAAACTCTTATTTGGATTCGGTAATTACATATTCCCATCTGTTGTGATTGCAATATTTGTGACATTTCTTGACATCTTTGGATGGTTTAAACTTGAAAGAGTAGTTGTACCCAACATTTTATCATCAAAGCGGGAATGTGCAAACTTTGATTACTCTTGTTATTATTAACGATTCTATTTATTGCTCTTTACTTTTTTTTATAACAGAATCTTGCCAATAGCATATCTCTGCATTTAAAGTTGTCTTTTGTAAACTATAGCATGAACACAACAATTCATACTTGGATGTTAGACATTTCGTACACCGCAATTCCATTCTTAATCCAAGTGTTCTATATTTATGTGATTCATGTGACCACTTCGATGTGTGTACTTGAATGGCACCCACCACCTTTTGGCTTATTCTTGGTTCAATATTTATCATTATTTAACTACATCTTCATGGCCAACATTCTCTCTCAAACCCAAAATCTTCACATTCATGTGACCCAAAACAAATAGCATCAACATTCCAATATCAACCATCACAAAAACATTTCAAAATGCACGTTGAATGCTTGCACATTGCAAAATATCGTTTCTCGGTTGTTACATAATGCGATCTAATTATCTTTGTTGCAATCTACATTTTGAGTTCAAATAATAACATCATGTATATATGTATGAAACATGTTATTTGGATGCCAAATAACTCAGTAAAAAGGGTTGATGGTATTGAGAATGTTGATGCTTGTGAGAACTATGTTATAAAAAATTCAATTTATCACAAACCATTTTATTCTATTGCAGATTAGTGAATCAATTAGTATAATCGCATATTTGAAAGACAATGAGAATATTCACTTCAAACCATATCCAATTTCAACATAAAACCATATCCAATTTCAACTTGCATTGCATCGATTTGTCATACATACAAATAGATCTCAATGATGGAAAAAAAACATAATATAGCAACCATAAGCACAGTTAGAGCATTGCGACTCTAAATAAATCAACCCACATCAAAGTATACCTCGGCCGTGAGGAAGCAGAGGACCCATGGCGGTGAGGCGGCGAGGGTAGAGGACCCCGTGAGGACGACAGCGGCCGTGAGGGGAGCGGGTAGGAGGACCGGGCGGCGGGGAGGCGGCGTGGAGGAGAGAGAGAGGAGGAGAGGCCGTGAGGAAGAGAGGCGGCCGGCGGCCACCGGCGGGCGGCGGCCGCGGCGGCGCGTGGCGTGCCGCATGGCGGCGCGAGCGGCGCGGCATGAAGAAGAGAGGTGAGAAGATAGAAAAATGAGGAACAGTAAATTTGCCCGACTATAAGTCCCATTTGTCATGCCGGACTCATGGCGTGACTATATGCCTTGTCACGCCATGCGTTCGGCGTGATGGTGCCATAAGCCTCCATGGCGTATGGCGGGCTTACTTGGCACCTTTACGCCGCCACCGTGGCGTGATGATTCTGATTTGGTCACGCCACGGAGGTGGCGTGACCAAAGGGGTCAATGAAATAAAGTTCGCCAGGGGTTAATTTTAAAATATAATTAAAAAAAGGATTAAATAAAAAAAAAATTCATTCTTTAGTCGGCTCAAATATATAAAGTGATCAAATAAAATATTTATTAAAAAGCCTAGGTATCTATTAAGAAAAATATGAACTTAGATTTTAATCTGTGTAGAGACATGTTTGAAATCTATCTTTAATTATGGGACAATATAGGATTCTATGTCAAAAGGCTATAAATAAGGGTTAGGTCTTCTCAGCAAGGTAACCCATGCCATACCACCTATCCCCATTTGTGGTTAGAGAATTGGCTTACCTCTTGCTGGAAAAGACATAAACCTAGGTAGACAGAACACCTGTTCATCTACTGCTTCAGGTCAACCCTACGACGAACAATGGCATCGTCATCAGGTATATTTTTGTGTTCTTCAGATTTTATGGGTGTTGCAATTACCACGTATGAGATCCTATTTATTTTATTTTGATCATCTGGTTTAGATCATACTTTTTTTTCCTATGAATAGTATATATGAACATGAGCTTTATGTTACTTATGCAACAAAGAAAATATTATGTATTTGGTTTCAAAACAAACAAAATCCTATTTAGGTAACATTATTAATAGCTATTTGAAGTTGTTATATATATAGATACACATGCATGGTATGGTTTGAAAATTCGACGTACGTAGCTCCTACAAAATACCTGTGTCCATACGCATCACCTTTGAGTGACCGCATCTTTGCCTTTGGTCACAACCGGCACTTTCCACTTTCCGCTCGTGTGACTTTTGTAGATCGATCGTGCGGTCAAAAGACATGCTGCCCATTGCCCAAGCGGCCGACCTCAAACGAGGCAGCCACGAAGCTACGCGTGATAGAACGTGTGATAGAAATATTTTGAACGGAGAAAACGCATGACAAAATCAACCAGCATTTCTTTTCTTTTCTTTTCATTCACGAATAATCACGATATTCTGTAGATGCATGCCTAGCTCAACCGCACTTTAGGGCTTGTTTGGTTGGTGGCCTAGATTTTATGCATGGGAAAGTAGATAATTTTTACCTGCCTAGGTAAATCTAAAGACGAGTTGTTTGGTTGGAAATCTGTGCCTGGAATTGGTGCATAAAAAATAGACTGTTGGATCAAAGCAATGAACAGTGGAGAGAGGCGCCTCCAGCACCACTCCCAGCGTGGGATTTGGGCCTGGTCGCTAGCCTACCTCGGCACGGGAGCTGACGCAGTATTAATCAAACAATGACGAGGACATGCTCGGCCAGCAGTTGCCATAGGCATCGAAGCAAACACGCTCTTAGTTTCTTCACCAAGAAGGCCGTGCGTGACTGCGTGGAGCCTAGGCAAAACCATTTCAAATGTCATCTTGGAGTTCTTTGCCATATTGGCACATTTCCGCACCGTTTTAGCGAAAACTATGGGATTGGCCCCGTATTCGCAAAAATGGCATCTCTACTGCACGGTCATCGCACGGGATGAACGAAGGGGTGACACGTACCCTGGCCACACTGCGACCGTGAGGCAGAGGAGGGAACCGCACCATGGCTATGCGGTGGGGAACGGACACACGGTGGCCATGCGGTGAGGGAGAGGCCTCACGGTGGCTGTGCGGTGGAGGTTTTGGAAGAGGGTTTTGAATTCTTTAGGGCAATGCATAATTTTCGGTCAAAATTCTCTATCACACTAGTTTGCATCCTCCTTCATCCCGAGTGCTACAAACACACACGTGTATCATGTAATACTTGTAACCGAACCGCGCACGGCATGTAATACTTGTAACCATTCCGAAATATCATCAATTTTATCTATGGAAAAAAACTATATTGCAACTCCATTGAAAATGTCGATATACAACATGGCACAATAGTACACACATAACATACAAAAATATGCATACAAATATAGCAAAACAAAATATGAATACAAATATACCAAAAAAGAATCGCACAACACAAGATACAATATGGCTCACTCGTCTGAGCTAATACTCTATGCTCGCTATGTCTGCGTCTGCGTGCTCCTAGATATTTTGTGTCGAGCATGTCCCGTGGGATACGTCAGCCGGTCCGGAGAGCGCGTGTTGGATCGGAAGGGGTACGGAGACCGTTGAGTATATTGAATGGGCAGAGGTGCACCAATAAGCTAAGTCGGAGGAAGCTGAGCCTGGTAAGCGTCGATGTCGCCCTACTGAGACATGTCAAACTAGGGGCCACCTATAATGAACTCATAAACGATGGATTGTATAAATTCACTCCCGAATTATTCGCCCCCAAGGTACGATGTCTGCAACTCCGGTCATGCGGAGGAGCTCTGGTCTTAAACGTACGGTGTGCCAGCGAACCCGGAGGAGCTCTGCCCTACGTACGCTCCAAACCCTAGCTACCATAGTCCAAACCCTGACGCCGTGTACTACTCGTTGGTAGGAGTTAGGATGCCCGTATCCTCATTAGTGGACGTAAACTGGCCGTCGCCCCCACGGTCAACTGAAGGCTGCAAGACGGAATGATGTTAGTCAAAATAAACACTTTGGATGTAAACTGAGAATCTCGTACCTCCCGGATGTGCAGTGCAGATGACCGAGGAGAAGCGCTAGTCTGTGTATGGGGTGCGGATGGTATAAGTGTTGCATCCCGACGGACCTGCGGCGGGAGAACGACATGATGTTAGCGGAACGTAAGACATAACAAAAAAATACAACATATATTTGTACATAACTTACCTCCCTACCGATCTGGCCTGCGGATGACCGACGAGAAGCGCTACGACGTCGGTCAGACTCACTAGGTTGTGATGACCTATCGGGTGAGCACGGTTCCCCCCACTTGGTGCCCGATGCACAGGACGTCGTCCATCGAATGACCTATCGGGTGAGCATGTTCTTCGACTCTGCGAAGATGTATTTCAAAGTTTTCAGCAGCACCGGTGTTGTGTCTGGGCTACGGATGGCGGTCTCCGATGTGCTACGCCCACTCCAACTGAAGTGACATACATAACAGGTTCAGTAACGAAGAGTACAAATATCATTAATGAAACGACCAAAGGTTATAAGTGTCTTACGGTGTCGTCCGCCACGAAATGTTGTGACGATCGAACGAGCGGCGGAGGCTCTCGTGGTGCGTCATCTGCTCTGGGCGCTCCATGGTACATACCACTTTAGGTACTCACTATACGTCCAAACGTCATATGGACGCTGCTCCTACAAGACCTCCAAGTGCGTCGTCTTCGTCCATGCCGTAATCCACTCGTGCTGGACTGCTTGCCAGTCCTCGGCCCCCCGGCCTGCCCTCGATTGCCTATATTTCCAGAAGGATTGATGTTAGAGAATAAGACATAAGAAGTATAAACATCACTCGGATAAAGTTTGACTCACAGGTGTATGGCTCGCTGTAGGACCCTAACGTCTAGAGGGGGCACGATCTGGTACAAAGCAAACTATCGCATTATGCACTGTGGCGCGTAAGGCTCCACCATATGTGCAAAAACTAGATGGCAGGTCGTCGCCCATAACCCGACGTCTTGGGTGCATTGCACAAATAGCCCATGTGGCGCTACCGTCTGCACGAAGTCTGGAGTCCATGGAGCCCAGATGACGTTATTGTCGTGCAACGACTTGAACTCATTGTGGAACAACGAGTAGCACCTCGTCGGTCTGTCCTTGGCCCAGCGTAGATGGGCAGCAGTCCACCAGGAGCCCATAGTGGGCCCGTCTATCGGGTCATCCAACTCAGCGTACGGGTGCACCGCTCTCTCGAAGACTGGCCGTCCAACAGGGAAGTGCTCCTAACTTCACTGTTGCAGGAGCATGTAGTAGATAGTCAGGTTGGGGGTAGCACCGGTGCCGCGCCGCGAAGCGTCACATAATCCCCGGTATATGACGCAAAGGATGACTGATCCTTAGCTATACTAAGACATTGGCCCAGCCTCCGCATCGACCAAAGACTTGGCGATACGGACGAAGTTGGGCTAGCACCAATCGCCCTGTGTGGTTGGGAACAGGACCCAACCAAAGAGCTGAAGAAGGTAAGCAACCAGGTGCGTCCTAACGACCTCGTTAGGTGCATCCTGTGAATATTGACTGAAATGCCTCAGCCAAGTCCGAGAGACGCCACGTGCACGCTCCCGAACAGCTAGGCTGAACCGATGCTCCAGTCTGGCCTTCCAGTTCGCTAGCGGACGGCTTGGAACAAGTGGCTCACCCCGGATCGGAAGACTGGTCAAGAACGAGACGTCCTGCAAAGTGACCGTCATCTTACCCCATCGAAAGCGGAAGGTGTGGGTCTTGGGTTTCCACCTATCGACAAGTGTCGACATCAAACTGGCGTCTAGGGTGAACCGGCGTCCAATGGAGAGCAGTCTCGCAAGAGGCAACAAGCCCGTCTCCCAGAGGATTGGGACGTAGTGAGCGTCCAGCTCCCAGTAATCCCTCACCGACTAAAGTAGCAGGGGCGGAGGGCCAGCCGCGTCACCGGTGATCCACAACTTGCGCTGGTGGTTCTCATCGTAGAAGTGTTCCAAAAGCTTCAGTAAAGACATGCCTTGTAACAGATGAAATAGACGAAATATTAGTGGGAAGATTGATAATGACAAGAAAATACGACAAATTAAAAATTACGACCAAATGAAGACAAAAAATTAATGTACACTAATTTACTAGTACTTAATTAAATACGACTATTTAAACACGACTAAATTAGTTTTGACTAAATTAATTAGGGCTAAAACTAATTTCTGCAGCAAAATTATATGTAAGGCACTTGATCTTACCTTTATTTTTCTATTGTTTTGTTGTCCAGTCCAACCAAGTATTGGGAGTTTGTATTTAGGTAAGCATACATGCAGCTTAAGACTCACACAATATCCCTGCTTAAGGAATGTTACGTTTGAATTATACGATTCAAGCAGTCAATTTGTACTACATGATTTGTTTGCTTCAAGCGTAGTTGGGAACTTCTCAATTTTGACCAACCAAGTTTACTTTTGTTACTACAACACGATAGTCATACTGTTATTGCTCCTAGTTGCTGCTGCGATATGTTAGAACTATGAGCTTGTCCAGCAGATTGCTGGAACTGTTGCGACTAATTAATTGATACTAAGTAATGACAGCTAGTTAATTAAGACTTAATTTGAACTAGCTGTTTACAAGTAATTATTTCATAAAACTAATTAATTGTGACTAATTATATGGTAACTAATTAATATCTAATTATTTTAATTGGCACTAAGGAATTAGAACTAATTAATTACGTAATATTAATTTAACCACAAAAATTCCAAAACGACTTAAATAAGTACGCCTAGAAAATGACAACTAATTAAGTACGAAAATAATACTATGACCGATTTACTATCAACGCGGTTAATAAAGAATTTAGAGACAGAGACAAAATTACTTGCTAATATGGCTGCAAATGACAGCAGTTAATAACGCTAAACCATCCCTGAATATAAATTCGATAGGGAACCGAGACACACACACACACAGAGAGAGAGAGAGAGAGAGAGAGAGAGAGAGAGAGAGAACGAAACTTAATCGCTCTCGCTCGCTATTTATAGCACCTCCGAGGTGGCCGTTTCTCTCTCAAATGCATGAATGCATGCACATACATGAGACAACGATTAGACGGGGGACCGATGGAGGTGATGGGAGGAGGTGGCATGTTTTTCAGTGGAAAAGGAGCCGTCCATGCGTGAGCTAGTCTGAAGGACCGAAGGGGAGGGTCCGGCTTGTTCGAAGGACAGATGGCATGAGATGGTAGGAGACTAGCGGTTTTTTGTTTCTAGCGCAATGGGGAAGCATCACACGGTGGCCGTGCAGGATCAGCCTCCACCGCACGGTGGCTGTGCGGTCTTTGCTCCACCACATGGTGGCTGTGCAGATTTGGGGTACGTGTCAGGTGGTTGGTCGTCCCGCGTGGTGATCGTGCGGTGGAGACGTTATTTCTGTAATTTCTGCGCGATGACTACCATTCTTGCCAATTCACGCCGAAAAAGTGTCAATACGGCCAGTGGCGGACCCAGGAAAAATCTAAGCTAGAGCGGAGTGGACCATGACTAACACGTAATAGCAACATAAATACACACTCTTTAAGTTACCATCACCCTGGTACTATACTGAAAGCAATAAAAAAACTAATATTGGATAGGATTGAGCAAATTTCCTAAATATCCGTGTACCGAATTCTTGTTTGCTTGTTTGCCTTTTTATTAACTTCATATGCAAATTCAAGTATGAGATATTTTAAACACTAATTCTATTTTTTCTAGTTTCTATCACCTAATCGAGTACTAATTAACAATGGATTTCCATAACAGAAGAATAACAAAGGCCATTGCTTTCTGAAATCATGTATAGTCGAATGAAATCCGATTGACCCAACGCTGGCATATACCAAATTGGAGCATGGAACTCTACATCAAACAAAATCACGGAAGACGGTAGATTGAAGAACGACAAGAACCTGACAACCTAAACATCTCCACGAAATCTCAGCCTTTTCTAGAAAAAAAAAAGGACTTATGAGTTTTCATGAGAAGAAGATGTGCATTTGATCTTGAATCAAGCGGAACTATGCATAAAGAACGTGGTAAGATGTCACCACACAAACTCCAAACTAATCTTGCCAAAGGAACCAAAGGGCACGACACATATCGCTTCTAAACTCTCGACGCTAACCCCACTTCAGTTTATGAAGTAACTTTCTGTATACATAGTGTGCTACCATAGATTGTGCATAAAATCGTCGTGATCACACGATCTCATTCACTACACTTGGATCCGCCCCTGCCAGCCGACCGGGGCAGTACGCGGTCAAGAAGATAGCTTCGCGCATCCATGCTCCGCAGTTCATACACCAAGAAGATAGCTTCGCGCTCCGGCCGGCCGGATACTGCATAACGGCATGCACTGGCTGACTGTTGAACCGATGCAGAGGCAGGTGCATCTGGTGCAGGCCCTGCCGCGACCGGGTCGACGGTACAAGCAGAGCAAATCCCGCCCGGCTAACAAGATAGCTTCGCGCTCCAACAGGATATATACTGCATAACGACATGCACTGGCTGACTGTTGAAACGATGCAGAGGCAGGTGCATCTGGTGCAGGTCCTGCCGCGACCGGGTCGACGGTACAAGCAGAGCAAATCCCTCCCGGCTTTGAGACCGATATTACGGAGGACGGACGATAGCTTCGTCGTCGGCTGCCTGATTGTCCCAGTTCCCGCCTGTCCAAACGCGCCCTCCGTCGACCGGCCGCGCCCGGCCACATCCACGCATCGCGTCTTTATTTGGGCTGGGCCCCCTGAGCCCGACACAGTCAAGCTCACATACAGGAGCAGTTGGTGGGAGGGCGACGTCCACCCACCATCCAGGTTAAGTCTTCTTCGATTTGAATTTAGGTATCTTTTCCTTCTTAATCAAATTGATACTTAGTTTCTCTGAGTTGATAGATTTTTTTTATTTAATCATTTTTTAATACTTTAAAGTTAATCCTCTGGCTTTATTTCCGATTCTGACTTTTTCACGCATGCCAGCGTGGCGTGGCCAAAACGTGTTGTCACGCCAAATATTGTGGCGTGACAATAGATGCCACGTAAGCCCTCGGCCGCGCACCGTGCCAGCGTGGAGGGCCCGCGTGGCATCTGTCACGCCGGGATCCACGGTGTGACAACGCTCCCTGTCACGCCTCGATACATGGCGTGACAATGGCCACTTAATAGTAGCGCCACAGCTCGTTTTCCTCATCTCCCGCCGCCTCTCTACCTCCCGTGCCTCTCTACCCCGCCGCCTCCCCCGCCGCCTCCTCCCCAACGCAAGCCGCCGCCTCTCGCCATGGGCCGCGGCCTCCTCCCGACGCGCCTCCTCGCCGCTTACACCTCCCACCGCTAACGCCTCCCCGTCGGCCGGCCACCTCTCGCCGATCGCCTCCGCCATGGCGGACATCTCTCCGACGCCGGCCTCTCCTCCGACCTCGTGCTGCAGCCCTAATCCGGTCCGGTTCGCTCGCCATCACCTCCTCCCCCCTCTTGCTCGCTCGCTCTCGTCTGTGTGTGTGTATGTATGTATGTATGTATGTATATATGTATGTATGTATGTATGCATTTGTGTGTGTGATTAGTGATCACAGATTCACCCTCACTTCCGAAGTTCACCTCCGCCGTTCCTGGATCACTTTGGGATCGGGGTTTGGTCGGCGAGTGAGATTTGAGCTCACTGAATACCTTATGGATGGGTCGACGGACGGACGGATATTATGCTCACAATGTGTTGATTCGCTAGTCTCGCCTACTCTCCATGCGTGGCTCCATCATCTCCTTCCTTCTTTGTTGTCTCTGTGTCTTTGTGCTTTGTTGTGAATCTTGGTGCATCTCTGTCATATCGAGAAGGAAAAATTAGTAAGCGAGATGCCTCGGTCCAGAAGGATAAATGAAATGGATCGTGTTGGGGTTAATGTTGGAGACCCTCTGATCTTTTTTGCTATTGCGAAAAACCTGGAAGATGGCAATAGCAGAAATCACCCTTTCATGTTCTCATTTGGAGTTAGACTACGTTTAGTGCGCCAAACCATGTGTGAAGCATGCGAAGTTATTGTTCAAATTATGGATAAGTGTTACTGATGGCTGCAATATGAATTTGTTGACATGATTTTTTTTGCTTGTGGATGAGAAATACTAAGTTATTTTCTAAATCCTAGAGGGCCGTGAATAGTAGTGCAATTTTATGCTGGCGAATTGAAATAAACATTTCTTGGGAACTATATTTCTTGTGGAAACAGTTGGATTTCTTATTGCTGAAACAAATTGTGATATATTTACATGCATATCATTTTAATGTCTCTGTCTAATATTCGTAACCTTTTATAAAATATTCAGCACAACTTAACTATCAATATGAATTTTGATACCTTTTGTTACAAATGCTGCCTTCTTGCAATATGTATAACTAAATGAATATCAGGCAAATGTAGCTCTTCCATAAATCTTTGATCAAAGTCAAGTTTTAGCATATTATAGGGTGTAGATATAGTAATTAATAAGGGACCATATGCAACTGCAAGGACCTTCAAGTTCTATCTGTCTCTAAATATTTTTGTATTAATAATAACTAATAAGTGTCCAATAAGCAAAAGTTACTTTAATTGGGTGCATGAAACTACAAAAAAAATTACAAATTATGTTGACAAGTAAAGTAATCATATGACATGTAGTACTGACTTTGCAATATTTATTTGATGTAGATGGACAAAGTTGTACGTGTATTTACTGGTGGGGCGATTAGCCAAACTGGAAGTTCTGTCGACTTCGGCGGCATAGAAGCGACCGTCTTGTTGTTTCGCGAATCACTGGATTTTAAAACTCTTGTGACTAGGATTAAATCGACCTTTGGATGGGATGAGTCTGGGGTCGTTGTCGGAATGCAAGAACGATCTGACGCAAGGGTGGGTTCTAAGGTGCACGCCTTGTTGGTGCCAATCCTGTCCGCCAATGATTGGGACATGTACAAGGAAATTATGCTCGCATCTCAGGTCCGGTTGTTGGAGGTGGCGGTGGAGAGGATAATCGTTGTTGAGGATTTGCCAGGCAATTTGGATGTGGTGAATGGCAACACGGAGGAACTAGACCCCGCTGACCATCATTCGCGAGGCCTCCCAATGGAAGAGCGACCTTCCGAAGAGTTCGTTAGCGTGAGTTGTACCAACCATGGCCCCCCCTGTCAGTGGATCTACCTGTATCTTCCCCGGAACGTGTTATTGGTCCTGTGACTAATTTTAACGGTGTTGTAATGAACAACGAGCTTGACGGGGAGTTGTTTTGCGATGGAACAACCAATGAAGTGGAGTCTGACGAAGTATGGAGCTCAAACGAAGACGAGGCTCCCGCGCCTCTTTTCTCCTCAGAGGAAGGCAGGTTCTTCGCAGTGTAATGGGTGAGGTTCCGTCGGTGCATTCTTTCGATGATGTCAGTATGTCTGATAAGGCGGTTTGTGCTAATGGATTGAAGAGCAGGGATGGCATTGCAGATCCGGAGAATGACGTAATACGGAAGAACATGTTGTTTCCAACCATGGAGGACATGAAGTTGGCTGCAAGAATACTCAGTGCGGTACCATCGTCCATTCATAGTGCAACACTCCGATGTGAACAAAAGGTACACCCATCAACGCTTACTACGTGAGTACATTGTATCCCATCACTAATTAGCAATGTCACCATGTGTAAACTAATTTAATGTGTTGACCCGTTCGCAGGGAAAGCAGCTCGCCTGCATAAGCAACGAGGCCGGGAAGGTTCTCATGCTACAGGAGGGTTCAGAGGGGAGCTTCCAACGTTTTCGGGACTTCACTGAAGTAACACACACTACGTTAAATTAACATGTTATCCCTTGTTATTTATTTTGTTGTTTAACCTTGTAGTTGGTTCGCCGCCAATGCCGGTGAATGGTCGGAAAGATGAGCTATGTGGCGGCAACGGGAGAAGTCGTGCAACCTAGCCCGGCTCGCAGTGGCGCAGATGAGGCCGAGGAGGACGTCGACGACGAGGAGGGTGGCGCAGACGAGGCCGAGGAGGACGAGGAGGAGGCCGGCGAGGACGAGGAGGAGGCCGGCGCAAACGAGGACGGCGAGGACAACGAGGAGGACGTCGCTGCTAGGATTCCTGACGAGATGGTCCTCACGGACCTGGTTGGTGCACCGCCTCTCACATAGCCGACTCAGGCCACCCCACCAAGCCACCGTAAACGGCGTAATCGCGCGGACATTAGTTCCATAAACATCGTCGAGGGCACGCGAGGCCATCACCCAGCAGCGAGGTTCACGCCGGGGTCGGGTGCGCGCCGAAAGCGCAAGTGATGGGATAAATGAATATGTGCATGCATTTTGTACGATTCATATTGAATGGAACTTTCTATGACCATTTTGAATGTTGAATGAAATGAGATGAATGATGGTTGTTTGAACGAAATCATTGTAATGATTCACCATGTATGAAATGAGATGACTGATGGTTGATGGTTGATTCTTATTGTTGTTTGAATGAAATCACACTGCTGTATTGATTCTGGATGCATGAAATGTTCAGTGCATCAGGCCAATTTGATTTATGTGAGTAACAGCTATTGTCACGCCACTACTGAAGGCGTGGCAAGGCAGTCCTGCTACGCCGGGGTAAATGGCGTGACATGACTTGGCCCCGGCAGCTCAGGCCCTTTTTTGGCAACGCTGTTGAAACATCGACAATTGTGGCGTGGCAGTACGTTTTTACCACGCCCTAAATGGTGGCGTGACAAGGCAGTCCTGTCACGTAGGCGTAAGTGGCGTGACAGGACTTAGCCCCAGAGCGCTGGCCCTTTTTTGGCAACGCCTCTGGAACATCGAGGATTGTGACGTGGCGGTCTGTTTTTGCCACGCCCTGGATGGTGGCGTGACAAGGCAATCCTGTCACGCTGGGTTAAGTGGCGTGACAGTACTTAGATTTAGGGTTTTATATTTTAGGGTTTAGGTTTAGGTTTAGGATTTAGAGTTTTAGGTTTACGTTAGGGTTTAGGCTATTAGGTGTTTAGGTCTAGGTTTAGGTTTTTTAGGGTTTTAGGTTTTTAGGTTTAGGGTTAGGGTTAAGGCTTACGGTTAGGGTTCAGGCTTAGGATTTAGGCTTTTCAGATCGACGTGACAACACTCTACGTCTTTCTTTGCAGAGTCATGTCTTTTCGTTCTAAAAAGCTGGCGAGACGGTCAGGGTTGTCACTGCGCAAAGCTGCCCCGTCTTATCTTGTCAATGCGCAAGGCTGTCTCCTTTGGCCTTGTCACTGCACAAAGCTGCTCCGTGTGGTCTTGTCACTGCGCAAAAGCTGCCCTGTCCGGTCTTGTCACTACGCAAGGTTGTCTCTTTTGGTGTTGTCACTGTGCAAAGCTGCCCTGTTTGGTCTTATCTAAGCCGTCAGGTCTTGGCCTCCCCCCGCGGGCTATAAAATGTGCGCTCCACGCTCTGGAAGGACCACTCGACCCTTGAAGCCGTAGAAAGAAGAACCTTCTCCGTTGTACACTAACATACCATGGCAGACGCCTAAGGACCAGTCCAACTGGGGTCGCCGAAGCAAGACCTTCCCCTCGAAAGGAGGGAGGACTTTGGCTCTAACTATCGGTTGATGCCGAACAAGCGTGCTCAACTAGTATGGCCGAAATGCGGACACGGGGAGGATGCTATCGTGCAGGTCATAGACGGCCCTTTCGATGACGGATGACGTTTCTTCCGATGCCCATACTCTGGGGTAAATAGTTTTGTTCATATTACTGCTAATACATTCTTCATACTAACCGTCCCTTGCAGCAGATGGCGAAATGCAACTTTACCCGCTGGATCGATCCTCCCCATGAACGACATGTTGTGATGCACGCGGATACATTATGGAACCGAATCTTTGATTTGGAGGCGCAAATTGACGATCTCAAGGAGCAAAATGATGACCTCCGCCAACAAATGCAGCGCGAGAGGGGCAACGAGGATGTCGTGAACATAGGAAGTTCCTATGATCCCACATGCTGCTGCGCCAACCCTAGTTGCATATGTGCGTGCCATTACAACGACGGCCAGCCACGTCCGAGGCGTCCAACTGGAGAACACTCTATGTGGGTAGTGCGAGGCACCTTTCCGTACTAGTTCCCGGAAGGTCTAATTTATTTTCATTCAAAAAAGGCGCATATGTATCGTAGAAGTACTTCTCGGTTTATTGCATCATGCATGATGTTGTTTCTTATGCATGTAATCAAACCCTGTGTGCCATGTTATTCCAAGTTTTATTATGAAGTCTATTTTAATTTGCAGCTTTAAATCTCGTCGTCTTTTCGCATTCAATTCTTCGTGTAGTAAGGCATCCAACAACATGACAAAAACGAGTTCCGGAAGTTTATGGTTTGGTGTACAACCACAAACCTATCATTCCACTAGGATGTCTACGCACCACCTATCATTCCATTCGAATGTCTACGCAGCACCTATCATTCCACTAGGATGTCTACGCATCTTTCATCAACCGTACTGTCTAGCATATGTGCATAATTGTGCCTCATATTGTATAACACAATCCACATATTAGTCATTTTTTTTTCCAGGATGCATTATGTATCACTTCTAGGACACGTCCTGGAAATATTGTGAAGTGTCAAAGGTTTTCAAAGCACAAAAAGATTACCGGTCCATATATCTATTTACTCTCAGTTAAAAGGATAGTGTTATATTTAGTTACGTAGAGAGGTCTCTATTTTCAAGTTGTGGATTGTTAAATGTTACATGTACATGGTGTTATGCATCACCGTAACTTCAATTGTTTTTGATATTTGAAAACAAAGTCCATTTGTTGGTTCGAAATCTATAAATCCAAATGGAATACAAACAAATTAGATTAGCCCATGTCACGCCGTGCTAAATGGTGTGACGATCGGTAATGTCATGCCAAACAAAAAGGCGTGGCAGTGCCACATAAGTCTTTCATCTTTGGCCTGCCGATGGCTTGCGTGGCATATATATACGCCGCATGCCGATGGCGTGTGATTTTATTTGATCGCGTCACTCTCGTGGCGTGGCTAAAAAAAAATGATTAGAAATAAAATTGACGAGAGATTAACTTTAAAATATAATTAGATGACAGTACATACTCCGAAGAGCAGGAGCAGGACATGTCATCGTGAGTTCAACTTGTGATGAAAGCCAAACTATATTTTGAGAGGGTACGAGGCACACGCCAAGCTAAGCTCAGCCCTCGAGCCAAACTACTTTTGCCAAGGTCTGCAACTGCACTCGCGACACTTGCGATGGTCGGTTGGATGGGCCTACCTTAGCATTTTTATAAAAAGCTACGAGAAAAACAGAGACGTTTTGTCTTGTTTTGATTCTGCTTGGTCACCCACATGTCATAATTTAACACAAGAAGCAGGAATTCGGAACACGTCAAGGAAAAAAGGGAGCAGCTGCATACCTGATTTAGCGTCCAGCTTTCCTCACATTAATCGATCGCATGCATGCCAAAAACAAACAAGTCATGTCCAGTCTCTTTGGTCTTCAAAATGGAAATGCATCCTCCTCTGCCTCAAAGGCTCAAACCAGTGAAGTGGAGAGCCAAAAAAACAAGACGTTCTTTGAAGGCGGAGCTTTTCCCTTACTGAAACATGCTACGACTGTACGGGTTACATGGAGAAATGGTTGTAGGTGGAGTTTAGCGGTAAAACGAAGTTAACCAGCGCAGTCTTGATCAAACTTAACTTGCATCATACGTCCACGTACACCCCTCAAGGCCCCCACCATGGCTGTCGCAGGCACCAGAATTGATTTGAGTTCCTGGGGAAATCGCTATCAGAAGCACTAATCCGCGGGTGGTGAGGAAGAGGAAGAGGAAGAGGAAGAGGAGGCGACGCAAACCCCCCTCCGCTTGTCCCTGTGCTGGTTTGGCTATATAAACACCGACGCCCTACCTCAGAAGCGCCAACGCGAACAAACGAACGAATTGAAGCCATACGTACGCTACGTGCCACACAGGGAATCGAAGCAGCCATTGGCGCACGCATCATCGCACCGCCCCCCAGTTGCAGCCCCATGGAGACCCTGACGCTGACCACCCTGCTCAAGAAGGCGGCCGCAGCCTTCCCCTCGCGCCGCGCCGTCGCCGTCCCGGGCAAGCTGGAGCTGTCGCACGCCGCGCTCGACGCGCTCGTCGAAGCTGCGGCCGCGCGCCTCGCTGCAGACGCCGGGGTCCTCCCGGGGCACGTCGTCGCGCTCTGCTTCCCCAACACCATGGAGGTAAGCATCGGTCGATCAGTCAATCGTTCTGTATTTTAGTGAGATGGTGGATTCTTGTATCTGACGTGCTCTGTGATGGTCATTCGACGTGCAGCTGGTGATCATGTTCTTGGCGGCCATCCGTGCGCGCGCGGTGGCGGCGCCGCTGAACCCGGCCTACACGCAGGAGGAGTTCGAGTTCTACCTCTCCGACTCCGAGGCGCGCCTCCTCATCACCAACGCCGAGGGCAACGTCGCGGCGCAGGCGGCCGCCGCCAAGCTCGGCCTCGCCCACGCCACCGCGAGCCTGAAGGACGCCGCCGGCCCGGTCCACCTCGCCGGACTCTCGGACGCGCGCTCCGCCGTCCAAGGCCATTCGGGCTTCTCCAACGACCCGTCCGACGGCGCGCTGTTCCTGCACACCTCCGGCACCACGAGCCGCCCCAAGGGGGTGCCCCTCACGCAGCGCAACCTCGCGGCGTCCGTCCAGAACATCCGCGGCGTGTACCGCCTGGTCGAGACGGACGCCACGGTGGTCGTGCTCCCGCTGTTCCACGTGCACGGCCTCCTCTGCGGGCTCCTCAGCTCCCTGGCCTCCGGCGCCTCCGTCACGCTCCCCGCCGCAGGTCGCTTCTCGGCGTCCACCTTCTGGGCCGACATGCGCGCGGCGGGCGCCACGTGGTACACCGCGGTGCCCACCATCCACCAGATCATCCTCGACCGCCATGCGTCCAAGCCTGAGGCGCAGTACCCGACGCTCCGGTTCATCCGCAGCTGCAGCGCGTCCCTGGCGGCGGCCATCCTGGAGAAGCTGGAGGCGGCGTTCGGCGCGCCGGTGCTGGAGGCGTACGCGATGACGGAGGCGTCCCACCTGATGACGGCGAACCCGCTGCCGCAGGACGGGCCGCGGAAGCCCGGGTCGGTGGGGCGGGCGGCGGGGCAGGAGTTGGCGATCCTGGACGAGGAGGGCAACCGGCTGGCGCCCGGGAAGGCCGGCGAGGTGTGCGTGAGGGGGGCGAACGTGACGCAGGGGTACAAGAACAACCCGGAGGCGAACGAGACGGCGTTCCGGTTCGGGTGGTTCCACACGGGCGACATCGGCGTGGTGGACGAGGAGGGGTACGTGCGCCTGGTGGGGCGCATCAAGGAGCTCATCAACCGCGGCGGCGAGAAGATATCGCCGATCGAGGTGGACTCCGTGCTGCTCGGCCACCCGGCCATCGCGCAGGCCGTGGCGTTCGGCGTGCCCGACGACAAGTACGGGGAGGAGGTGAGAGCTCTGCTTCTTTTCTTTCGTGTGTTGATTTGCTTCCTGCGTTGCGTTGCATCCATCAGTCAGGTTGCACGCACGCACTGCTGCACCACGCCATCTGCCAAACTGTCACTAGTACGATGTTACGACCGTCAATTGACCGGAATTGTTGCAGATCAACTGCGCGGTGATCCCGCGGGAGGGCGTTGCGCTGGGGGAGGAGGACGTGGTGGCGTACTGCCGGAGGAACCTGGCGGCGTTCAAGGTGCCGAAGAAGGTGTACATCGCCGTCGATCTGCCCAAGACGGCCACCGGCAAGATCCAGCGCCGCATCGTCGCGCAGCACTTCTTCGTGCCGCCTGCCATGGCCTAGAAATTCGTCCGTCCTACTGCTCGCTCGTCGTGCAGTACTCGTGCTAATGTTTTTTGTCAGCTCATCGGGAAGTGGGAAAGGTTCTCGCTCCCCAAGAGCGTCTACAAACCAGTTTGTTTGTGAGTTTGATGCTAAGATTAGTTTCTTACCAAGATTACCAAGATAAGAGAGTGTACTCAATCTAATAAAAAGAAACAAGTTATCTAATTGATTATTTTCGAGAACTACGTCTAAAACTTTAATTCTTTATAAGTATCGTGATTACTGACGATCGATAATGAAGTATAACTTTATAAGCATCGTGTTTTGGCTCGTTTATCGTTATCGATCAATAATGAGTGATCGGTGAATATTTTCTTGAAAAAATAGTGATCAAATGTATGTAAAGTAAGTCTCCAATAGAGTATTTTGTTATTTCTTGTATCTTGATATTAACAATTTGCTATTTTTTTATCTAAAAATAATCACACATACTCTTCTTCGTATCATCTAAATACTAATATGGTAATATTTTAGTAGACCGTTGTAGTTGCTCTAGCGAATAAAATTCTCCCCCCGTCCCGTGTACGAATCATTCTTGCTCTTGGTGTGTTGCTTTCTTCCCCACTTGGGTTGGATCCTCTCTCTCTCTCTCTCTCTGACTCGGGCTCCTCTTTGTTTTCTACCCGACGGGGAAAGGAACCCGTGAACGCGCACCGACCAGTACTTCTATATCGCTTTACTACTTACTAGTCCAAAAAATGTTTTCGACTCGTGGCATATTCTGGAATGTATCTTGCGTGGACGCGCTTTGAGGCCTCTCTCTATCTCTCTCTCTCTCTGATTTGGTAGTTCGGACTAGGAGGACCTAGTTGGAGGATGACTCACTGCAGGCGACAGATTACATTTACACATGTCCTGCGCCTCCTCGCCTTGCAGTCTCGCTCAGTCTGCGGTGACATTTTCGCCGGGGCTGACGTGTGGCCTCTCGTGCTGCTCCAAATACGGAAGGGACTAACCCGCACCACGTAATGACACCGATCGATCGTTTGCTGATTAGGGCCTGGTTCCAGACGTACAAGCTCTACACGAAACCGCTCATGTCAGGTAGGGAAATAACCGTGTTTCCTTTTGTTTCTTTTTCCTAAATGATGAAATATTAATACAAATATGTTTTTTTTGTAAGTGCTTAGATAATTGTATTATAATTATATATATATATATATATATATATATATATATATATATATATATATATATGTTAAGCATGATGATGTCTAATTAAACAATGACACTACATAAACATATTATCTATCCTACGTGTCAAAAAAATGTTAGTTTTTTTTTGCTAAACTTCGCTCTAAGTACTTGCGTTGTGCACGCTTGGCGGCCAGTCATGACCGTCACGGTAAGCTTTATTTTTTCCTTCCGAGCACCTCCGACCGTGTGAAATACCTGGCCCATGATGTGCCGGAGACGAGAGATGAGCACAGCGCTGACGTTGTGCCGAGTCCGACCTGGCCGGCCGGCCGGTGTCTCCACCCAAAGCCTATTCCACCCCAAGTGGTCTTTTCGCCTCCGGGAACCCAACGCGATGGTTCCTAATCGTTCGCCTGCTACTCTTGTCATCGCCCGACTGAACCTGTCTGCCTGACTTGGAGTAGACGAGATGCTCCTCTCCTCCTCCTCTGTGCGCGCGTGTTCCTGCACCTTGCCCGCGTGCCGGCCGGCCGGGCCCCCTTCCGCGCACGACCGTCCATTTCTCGGCGACGGCACAGAACAGACAATCATTGCCACCGCGACGCAAGTGGCACTTAGCCTGGATTTGCAAATCTTCCGAGCAACTCAAGCCGCCAATCAAGCGCACAGAGAACGTACCAGCAGGTAGGCATTGTGTGTTTCATGTTATGTACAATATGTTGGTTATCCAAGGTTTAGGAAGCATAAAAAACTTGCTAAGATACAGAATAGAGGTAAAGATTTGACTTGAAAATAGAAGGGAGCTAATTCATTCCTTACTCGATTCAGACTTCGGAGAAAGTACAAATACACGATGCCATTCACGAGATCCTCTTCCCTCAGATTGCGCAACACACGTTCCATTCCATCGAACAATATCAGGGTTCTGATTTTCGGCCCTACCGATCCGGTCATACCACCCCGGTAGAAATCCAAACTGGCCCAAAAAAAAAACAGTTTGCTCGAATTTTGCTTAAATTTGATCTTTTCTAATTCAAAGTCCGAAAAATTCAAATTTTGGTTTGAAATCGGCCAAACCGGTGTTACCGGGCCCCCGGGTAAAAAAATTTACCGGTAGCAAAACCCCTGAACAATATACAGATTTGGGCAGGGCAACACCGCCACTGCCCGATCATCAGAGTGGCAACAGATACGAGGCGAAAGGTTCAACAGGCTGGTGAAGCATTGCAGAGGCACTCGCAATGCCCCCCACTCAACTGTAAATCATACACTATTACGAGTCAAAACAGTCAGTATTATGCACGAAGCTGAGCTAACGCCTGCTCGCGCGTCTTAGCCCTCTATACGTCGAGCAACGACCGTGATCAATATTAGTGTGTGACGACGAATTTACAGGTGGAAAAGAGATATGCTACAATGACAGCGCGAGCTCCGCCCATGCCAGAGAAGACTCCTTCAGGATAGCGGCTGCGGACAAGTCAATCCCGTTCTCTAGCACTCCTGTAATGATCTGCATCGACGGTCTCTTGGAAGGGTCAGGGTCGATGCAGCGGCTCACCACGCTGCAGATGACTGCAAGGTCCTCAGTCCTGACATTGGTCAGCTCAGGATCGACTAGCTTCCCGATCGCCTCGGGCTGCTGGAGATACTTGATAGCCTGGAAAATGTAGAGAGTAAAGAATCAGAATGAGCAGTGCAAACGTTCGCTGCAAATGGCTTCTTCAGTTAGTGAAATATTAGATGGCCTTCACATTTTGATTTTGGTTAGGCAGCAAAAAAACAATCTTGGTGAGTTTCGAGTAACTTGCATCTGATCGCCCTGTACATTTTCCAAACTGCAATCTCCTATATGTAGTTCTTAACCTTTTTTGCAGTCACTTAAGTTCATTGTGAAATTAGGCTTCTGGAGCAGACTAATTTAGCCTTTATGTAAAACATGTACTGTTAGAATGAAATTGAGAAATAGATTGGCTCACCCAGTCAACCAAATAGCCTTTGTCCTTGCAATAAGGAAGCCGTCCACTAATGATCTCCAGTAAAATCACTCCAAAAGCAAATGTATTGCCTTGGATATCCGCATGTTTATCCTCTGAAGAGTCCACGTGACCAGGGAAAGAGGCTTTGTTATTGAAGTGGCCCAGAGCCTTCTCATGTTTCGAGAACATCATTTTCCAGCATTCAAAATCAACCAGCTGCAAACAAACATAGAAAGGAAAGATATATGCACAATAAGCTAAAGAGAACAAAAGGAGAATTGGGGGGGAGGGGGGTGGGCAGCTATGGCAGACAACAAAAGAATATTTCTGAAGAACAAAGGCTATTTATGCTTAACTGGCTGGCTGAATCAATTACTACGATGCAGGTACTAGCATGTGTGCGGGCCATACCTTTGGAGTAAAATCTTCCGTAACGTAAACGGAATCGGAATTCAGCTCAGATATAGCAAATGGAGGCTGCAACTCAGTATGCAAGTACTTTAAACCTTGGGCAATACCAATGGCTATTTTCATTCGCCTGAGCCAAGATAATTGGGCTCCTTCCCCATCTAAACGAAAATTTTAAAATCAAATCTATGGCACACGCAAAATGCAACAATTAGGCTGCACATAATCATCAAAACAATAAAGAGTCCGACTTACAGTGTAGGTGCTCGTATAGGGTCCCATTTGATGCGTATTCAAAAACTAGCATCCTGGAGAACGGATCGCTTTCTCTGCAATAGCCCAAAAACTTTGCTATGTTCTCATGATTCAACCTTGCCAGATCAATGACCTAAAAGATTCATCCCATTTAATTTCTTGAGATAAAAAATTAGTATTTTTGCACCATAATTTTACACAACCTACCTTATTTTGGTAAAAGAGTTCATGGTGGCTAGTCCAATGACCTTCAAAGGCACATAATGATATGACAGAAACCTCAGGTCCATCCTTCATGATTCCTTTGTAGACTACAGTCTCAGGAGATGAGCCAATAATGTTGCTAAAATCCTCACAAGCTACTTCAAGCTCCTGGCGACTTAACTTTGGCAAACTTTTCAGCATATCAGAATCTGAAGAAAGCTTGAATACATTAACCACAATATTTGAAAGCAAACTAATCAAGTTATAGAATATTCTATTTCTATGATAAACTTAGTACTAACCAATTAATACTGTTATCTCATCACTCCAACTCTTTGATCTATTCCACGATGATATTCTTGTAGAAGGCTTTAGCTTGCAGCTTCTGGAAGCAGTAATTGCACCAGTGATCACAAAAACAAGCAGAAGAACACCAGTTGCAATTTCTAAAACAAGAAGCCAAGTTGGCTGCGGCACTCTTTCATGTTTATGCTCAGAAGTGGGATGTTTGGATCCCTTTCCACCACTTCGCTGGCCAGCTGTAGAACCACCTAAAACAAATGAGTGGATTTCAGTCAATGGAAGTAGAAGATGATCTTGGGCAACTAGAAAATGCTACTTATATAGTAAACAACTGCAATCCATATTGCTGGTGCTAGAATTTCAATATAGGTCTTTGCTTCACTACTTCACCTTGGGAATAGCTTACAAATTTCAATGTAAATTGAGGGTGGAGATTAAAACTACCCTGTGTAGCTTATACGAGTAACATGTGTTAAGATTTTGGAAGAGAAAGGGCTAAATAGTTCATTATATTGCAAAAGCCCAAGGGGCAATATATAGTGTACAAGAGAAACTCTAGACTGGACTACAATTATATAACTATCCATAATACTTACGTGACTATTACACTTCTACCACACATTACACTACTACTCTTAACACCCCCACTCAAACTCAATGCATATGCAATAGCATTGAGTTTGAAGAGGGCAACACTAAAATAAAAGACAAATCCGAAGTCCGAGCTTGGAGATGTCGTCGAAGCATGCGACTCTTGAAACCGACAGGAATAGAGAGAGATGTCAAATCAAGCCGATGAAGAGAGAGATTGAGACGAAGACGCGGACCAGATTCGCCCACCCAAGAAGTGAGGTGAAGGTATCGAATCTGGCACCCGTGAAGGCAAAGACGACGGACCAGATCCACCCACCCAAGAAGTGAGGTGACAGTGTCGAATCTGGCGCTCAACAAAGGCAACGACGACGGATCAGATCCGCCCACCCAAGAAGTGAGGTGACGGTGATGAATCAAAGATGAAGAGACAGATGATGATGACAACAAAGAAGGCCATTGGTCAAGAGTCGCAATGACGCGAAGATGTGTAGCAAGATGGCTACAAGAGAGGACCCAGAGGGCAAAGTCGCATCAACAACAATGGTACTCAATCCAATGGACGAACCATGGCAACCCGAAAAGGAAGAAGCAATCGGCTGATCGACAAAGGATATGATGAATTGGCACAACTTCGACGAACTCAAAGAGAGATGCATCGGACTTGGATGGACTCGATGGAAATCAAAAGAAAATAGACTTATGACACCAGCAGCAACAGCAGATATTAGCAGCAGGATACTTGCAGCAACAACGAACAAACAATGCAGCAAGGTAGCAACAGTAGCTCAGCCAGCCCAATGGAAAGACCAAAGAGGACAGGGTGAAAGAAGAATAAATGACGCCGAAGATGACCAGGTCCACTGGGAGCTAGTGATGGCCAACGATGGCCCGCAATGACGAAGATGAGCTAAATCCGACTGGAATCGAGGCAAACGACGACAGATCCCGCTCGATGCAGTGCAGAAGACGAGTTGTAGGGTTCCCGACTGGCCACAACGACATGCGCAGGAAAAGCCACCAGCAGAGCACCACCAGCACTCCTTGGAGCATGTTAGACCATGTGGCTAGGTCTAGTATATTTAGTTGATGAATAATTGACAATGTTGGGTACTGATATTATTTGAGGCGTGTGGCGTGTGTGTGGACTAATGTTGGTCAAGTTGAGAAAAACTTGTGCTAGGAAAAGATGGTGTTTTGGTCTTTGCAGTCTTGAGGGTAACTTCGGAGGCGATCGTGGTCTCTGGCGTGGCCGGAGATGGCTTAGTCTTGAAGTCATGGTCCAGAGGGTCGAGGATCTTTGGAGAGACAATCGGGCTCGAGTTGGGGCGTGGAGATCAAAGATGGATGATGCGTGTTGGATCTACTTGTCTGCGGTCCGGAGGCTCGACACATGATAGTTTTGGGGTGTCCAAACTTGGAAGGCTAAGAAAAATTAGGAAATTAGAATTATGGATTTGTATATGTATGGTTCAAGTTCTGGAGTCCTAATCACGTATGATAGTTGCCGTGTGTGATTAGGATACGGACTGCTCCTTGAGTATAAAGTGAAGGGACGGCGGCTGTGCATTGCGCGGGTTGACAGGAGAAAATAGGGCGGCTCCTGCAGGCTATTGGTGTGCATAGGAGCAGAGGCTTGCGGTGGTGTATGCGTGGATTCGGGAGACAGAGGAGAAAAAGTCGAGCTTGTGGCGGCTGGCTTTTTGGTTTTAGATTGGTTGATAGCTACTGCAGCTTTTGGGGTTTTGGTGGCGGAGTTGTTTATTGCTAGAAATTGCAACTTGTTGGCCTTTGCCTGTGCGTGATCTCCAAAGGAAAAAGGTGACACCATGAGCATGTACTAAAGAAAAGAGATCTTGTTGATTCCTGTGCATGGATTTGTTTAGTGCTTGTGCATGCAGCTGGGTCTTGTTGATTCCTGTGCGTGGATTTGTTTATTGCTTGTGCATGCGGCTGTTTAGCCTTTTGGCCGTGGCTTGTGCGTGATTCGAAAGGAAAATTGTTTGCTGTTTTTTTTTCTGTTTTGCTTTGTTTTGTTTTGTTCTTGCTGTTTTAGCAGGTTGAAAACTCAGAAGACCATAGATTTGAGGAAAAAAGCCTTCACTAGGGATTACAATCATTCACCCCCCCTCTGATTGTCATTAACGATCCTACAGAGCAGAAAGATCCGGCGATTTCAAGTGATGAGGTCAACGATGGCGAGGATGACTTGAAGACGTCGGGAAACGAAAAGGACGCCACCGACGTCGGATCCTGTCGCCCACCACATCCGGTGATGATGAAGCCCGACGACGATGATGCACAGATCTGGCAAGGATCGAGACCGACAACGACGGAGAGAGCTCGATCCACCTTTGATCTATGGACGAAGATGACTGGCGTTGCCCATGATAGGAAGACCATATCCCACTAGATTCGAGTTGGAGGACGAGGTGGCTGTCGACGACGATGGCCATAGCAGCCAAGAAGCAGCGACCAACGATGAAGATGAAGTCCAATGATGACTAGTGAGCTCGGGGAAGGCGATGACCACCAAACCAGTGAGATGACCAACCCCAACCGGAGCTGGTGAAGACGATGAAGCCATCAGTGAAGATGAAGGGCTCGAAGTAGAGACCAGTTGACAGTCGAAGAAGCAGAGCACCAGGCGGCAACAGATGAGCTCGGGTCGGGTGGGATGATTGGGTGTGTCTTTGCGTCCACGGCTCCTCCGCCAGCGAGTGCTCATGGGCGCCCTCGGCTGGGAGCGAGAGGGCCTCGAGGCAACAAAGCAGAGCTCCTCACCCAGACGAGCTCCTTGGCTCGGCTGTCCCGAAGCAGAGCAAGGGTCGATGCTGCGTCGGCCAGATCCCTCCTTTAGTGGGGTGCTCCGCGGAGAAGCCCTCGCTGGGAGCAGAGGGACCCTGAGGTGATGAAGCAGAGCACCTCAGCTCGGTAGCCGAGAGGCGGCGGTGAGGTGGGCTCTGTCGGAGACGATACTCGACTCTTGGTGATGAGGCCTGGAGACGATGAAGCCGATCCAGCCAGAGTCTGGCCAGGTGACACGACAGTGAAGTCGGGTGACGCCGAATCTGAAGTACACGGCGAAGAAGACCTCGGTGAAGATCGACGCGGAGCTACGCAGATCCTATCGCGCTTGGATACAGGGAAGGCGAAGGTGGTGTGTGCGACGTCAGGCGACGCCGGATCCAAGCGGAGGCGAGGAGGGAGTCGTGGCTCCAGGCGGTGGCAACGCCGGATCTAAGCGAAAGCGATCGAGGCGTCATGGCGACACCGTGTCCGCAAAAGCGGCGAACTCTGAGCCGAGGATTGGAGTGAGGTGAGGTGAGGTGATGGCGATTTGGGATTTGCTGCTGTGCTGCTGAGACAAGGCATACAAGATGAAGACTGCTGGTACAACTTGACATTAAGAAACTACAGATGCTAAAGATAAAAACGAGATTGGGTGCTGCCCCGGAGTAGAGATTGCTCCTCCCGGGGGCGGCTTGGGTGGACGAAGATGGAGGTAGAGTTTGGATCTATACTTTGATAGCATGTTAGATTTTGAAAAAGAAGAGAAGAATAGGGGCTGAATAGTTCATTCTATTGCAAGAGTCTAAGGGGAAATATATAGTGTACAAGAGAAACCCTAGACTGGACTACAATTACATAACTACCCATAACAATTACATGACTATTACACTTCTACTGCACACATTACACTACTATCCTTAACAACATGGTCATTTTTTATGGAGAGGATACTTAGCCCTAATAAGTCATGTAATGTTGGGCACTTGGGCAGCCTGTCAATAGGCCCAAATTATTTCCAAACCCAAATCACATTGATCGAACGCCTAATTGATTTGTGATAAACAACCTCCTTTGTTGGATCTCGCTTCTACCCTACCCATTCCATAGCAGATTGGAGGGCTCTTCAGGGCTCCAGATGGTCAGTGAACAGCGGCAACTGTGGGCAAGCCATGAATTATTTTAGCCCCTGCCATGTTTGATGAATAAGCCGTACCTAAAGAAAAAAAAAGATTGGCTGTTCCTAGCGCTCATTTGGATTGACGGCACCTGATTTAATCTCTTCATCGACTCTAATCAAGGTTTATGGTTGCACCTAATCTTCAATTTCAATTAATTTTGGTTGGCACAAATTTGCCACCACACAATATTGACAGCTTTGCTTTAATTACTGCAGTATTGAAGCACATTCCTTCCAAAATTGATAGGCCATGTTGCATAAACAGTGAAATGTAAAGAACTATTCTATTTGTGGCTAACAAAGAGGAAAAGATGATGTCTATCGTGAACATAGTGATGGCAAACTCCACAGAGAAATTTTAGAAGTGCATCATGGATATTAAATATAATGCATGCTGTTTAGTGTTTCAGTGATTAGATGATTCCCCTTCAAAGTACACCATGCAATAACAATAGAAATATATCAAAAAAATTAGTGAATACTGCAATAATTATGTTAATGCTAGAAGCCAAGACGCGTACTTATACAAATTTGAAAAGCTCGTTGTCGGATAGAGTACTCATCCTGGAAGCAGTTCCCTTGGAAACTTGACCTGCAAACGAGCGGCGTAAATGGATGTACTTCAATTGATATATAGTAATAGTAGCAAGTACTTTATGAAATGGTACCTTGGAAGATACTTCAAGCAAGGTGGGATTTTTCCAACAAGAAAGTTGTAAGAGAAATCTCCAACATATAATCGAGGAGAAGGGCATAGTCCATTGTGAGCTGTGGATCTGATGGAGTAAACAAATGGTGATTCAGATAAAATATTAAAATATTGGAGCATGGTCACATATGGGTTTTGTACAGTGTTCTAATTGAAAATACCAACATAAAATGGTAACAGAAGCTGCATGCATAGATTTAGTAAGTATTACCGTTGATACTTATCCTTTTGATCGTTTCCAAAAGTTACTGGCCAAATTAAAAAATAAGAAAAAAAATATTGAAGTTGGGAGGTCCAGCATGCATCCCCCTAAGCTAGCTAATCATTGCTCTGAAGTTCAGTTCAACCTTTTCTTCTTTTGCATGAACCATGAATCGTTTGATGCCACAAATTAAAATATGATATGACCCTTACATGGATATCCAATTTTCCAAAAAATACAGAGTTTATAAGATTTGATATGGAAAATGTATCTACTGTATTGAGCACCAGACAGAAAAAGGAGTTAAAACAAGTCACCAACCCACTATTTGCCGTAGGAGAAAAACCAGCAGCATTGCTTCCTGGAATTGATCCTTTCAGTCTATTACGGTCCAACCTCAGCTCAACAAGATTCTGTAGCTTGCCCAGCTCTGGTGGTATATTCCCGGTTAGCCCATTGGAATGGAAATTTCTACAAGAGATGAATGAAGCAGGCTTTAGTTTGAATAGCAAAGAAGCAGTCAAACAGAAAAATCCAAATATACAAACAAAAGAAAAGATATCTTACATTACGCTTACGCTGTTCAATCCACCCAGCTCATGAGGTATAGGGCCAGTAAGCCGATTAACACCCAAATCCAAGACCCTAAGGTTCCATAATGAGCCTAATTGTTTCGGGATTGTGCCAAAAAGCAGGTTATGATCCAAATACCTGTCCAAAAAAGAGACCTTCAGAGAAACCGCGTAGCTAAGTCCTCAAAAAACAGTTGAAAGCACAATGAAACATAACATACAGCTCTTGCAAGAAACTCAGTTGTCCAAGTTCCGGTGCGATGAATCCCTTGAGTGACGAATTCGACAGCTTCCTGCAAGATGCGAAATCCAATCATCGAATCATAAGCAACAGTTCCATCTCAGCAGGATTTTGACCGATTAGGCAAGTACTAAATTTAGCTGCCCTTTCCTTGTAAACAAAACCTACTAACTACTGATCTAACTGGCACATCACACTCCGTTCTTTCCAGCTGTTTGCACATGTACTATGCCAAACATCTACATCACAGCTGCAAAGATCAGCTTGTGGCGGTGGTTAAGTACCAAACAAGTCATCACTTACAAACCCGAACCTACTGATCCAAATCTGAGTCACCACGACCTTTTTTTCTCCCCACTTAAGTGCCCAGCAATATTGAACAGGTTGTTTGATATCACTGGCTAGTAAGTAGTAGTAAGCAAACCGTGAGTGAGATCGAGGTGAGTGAGGCATTTCTTACAGAGAGATCACGGAGCCCTGCGGCGAGGAGCAGATCACGCCATGCCAGTCGCAGGCGTTCCCGTCCGCATCAGTCCAGTCCGCGAGCGCCGAGTGAGGGTCCTCAATGATTGCGCGCTTGAAGGCGATGAGCGCCGCGACTAGCACAAATCGAGCGAAATGTATGTCAGAAAAATGGCACATTTCACGTAGAATCAAGTGGAGGGACAGCGCAAGAACACGACGTGACAAAAAAAAAAGAATCCTAAACATTGTGATTTGCTGATAAGCGCCGAGGCTAGCACAAAGGCAGAAAATGCACGTTGGGGGGGGGGGTCGAGTTTCGAACACTGATTTCGCGGAAAATCTTGGAGTTTATCATAACGGCCACTCCGCAACAAGTAAAAAACCAGAACAGAACAGATCAGAACCAAAATCTGGACAACAGCCATTTCAAATGGGGTTGGGGGGGGGGGGGTGCGAAACGTATCTCCCAGAAATGGAAGTGACAGGGCAGCCCAATGGGCGCAAATTTAGACTGCAAATAACAATTCCAAGAGAACGCCCTAAAATTCGGCAAGAAAATCAAGAACGAAAAGAAGATAAAGAAAAAGCACAGCGCAAGCAGCAACACTCACCGTCACCGCCCACGGAAGACGCTGAGCACTGCAAGAACACCACCCCGCACTGCAGGGCGAGGAGAACCGGGAGGACACAGGGAACCCCGGCACAATGCCTCATGTCCAAAGCAGCACCGGTTCCAAATCACTCACTCGAGCGCGGGCGCACACACGTACCAACGATTCCAGTGACGAGTGAATCCACGAGAATGGCAAAGAATTCACGGAGCCATGCTCTGCTATTGCTGCTGCCACCGCTGCTGCTTCCCTCTCACCACCGCATCCGCATGGGGATGTAAGTGGAGGAGTTAGTTGGGAGGCGGAGCAGTTGAGTAAAAGAGAGGAGTAGCCGAGTAGGGGAAGCCGAGGAAGAGAGGGGGAGACAGACTGAGTGCAGAGAGAGAGAAAGGAGGAGAATGTTGTGTTAATTTAGTGCGACCGAGGAATTAAATGGCTGGGCAGGGAAGAAAGGGAGCGACGAGGGTGGTGGGCAATTAGTTATTACGCCAGGTAACTTTACTGTTTCAGAGACAACATCTTTAAATAATTTATCTATAAAATTATTTATTTTTATCACAACTTCTCCCCTTTATACTCATCGTTTAAAAGATGATATATTCTCTCTTCACATCATCTCTCCTCTAACTAGAATTTTCAGTCATATGGTAGATAAAAGACGGCTAAGGGGGCCACTACTGTATTGGAGATGCCCTTACTTAGCATGCGACATGATTATTAGTATTAGGGATTACTCCTATCTTCTTTTCTTAAGACTGCTAATGAAGTGTTTTTGTTTGCACTAATCTAATCTATGTGCAGGGCCATACTGGAGACTCCTGTCTCTCTGCCTGGGAGATTTTTCTTATTTTATTTCTGAATCTTCAGAAATGTGTGGTTTTGACCGTTCAAGACTTTGTTCTTGTTGTTTTAGCTCCTGTGGTCTTCCTTTCTGCATTTCTGACTGGTTAGGGCTTTACATTGTGAGGTGAGATAGTAGAGATTAAAGCTAGGAGATAGAGATGACGCCTTTAGAACATTGCAAGGCAGCCACATGTTTCTGTACTAATATAAAAAGGGGTTAGCCAAAGCATTTTTAAGATGGTTTTACTGTAGTGATGTTACTTGGTACGCTTGGCTGTGTGACTCTTCTTTTTTTTTTTAATTGAACTGGAAGGAGACCTGCCTGTTATATTAATGGAGAAGGAACGGTAATTGAAGCTGTAAAGTACAGAAAAAAAAGTTAGCAAAGATCTAATTACATATTATTAAAAAGCTCAAGACTCTTGGCTATGTGACTCGTGTCAATCACTCAGTGTACAGAAAGGAAGATAAGGATGAGATAGCAGCAGCAGCAGTAATAGCAGCACCGATGGGAGTGAACGAGACAGCACGGCGGTTTCAGTAATTAGTTTGTCTTGACTGTTGTCTTCTTGCACTGGGACCTATACTCATCTCTCTCTCATTCTACATTCTTTGCAGTTTATTTTGGTCTTGCTTTTGGCCTCCTCTGATCATTCGAATTCGAGTGCACGGTGCGTCGAAAGACACTTTACGCTAGAAGAAGGAAAAAGATCATTAAATTCAGGATTACCACTGTTTTTGCCATACTTGCATATACTTGTAAGGGGGTAACAAACAATTATCACCTCAGGATTACAAACTAGTACTGGCTGGTCAAAAGTGGTTTGGAAGAGAGACGATGGAATGACCCCGAGTTGTGAAATGAATCCTAGGAGGAGCTTGACATCTCAGTCAGTCATAGAACGGAAACAAACAGATTGGTGTTCTTGTTTGGTAGCCAGCCACCTGCAAATCAGGGTCCAGGTTGTAGCCTACTAACACGCGTATGGCCCTGTCCCATGGCTTTTGCTTACGCCCTCCTCGTGATCATTCACACACTCACAGGCCTTCTTCCCCCGTTTGGAACAAAACACTGCCCAAATCCAATGCTATTTACTACTACTGCTGCTACTTCAGTTGATAGCATTGCTGAGTCCAAAGGCTTGTAGTTTCGTTTCCTTGTCATGCGCCGTTTGAAAATTAAGGGCCCCTGAATGTACCGTTCGCCAAATGTACTGTCCAAGAAAGGAGAAAACGAGAGGACCCTTTCAGCTAATGTTCGTTCGTGTACGATCCAAGATTCGGCCAGAGCCTGATTGATACCTTACCAATGCATGGTTTCCGGGACTGTTTAGTTTGTTACCTTGCAAACCAAATCAAATATTAGTAACCCCAACGAAAATTGGTTGTTATTTGATTTGCTAGGAAAATTTGATAACACTAATGAAATCTAATATTACACACGGGTAATCCAAAGACGAGGAAATCACTTATCAAAATTTTAGTAACGTCAAAATTTAGCTTGACTGCGATCCAAACAATATTCTTTTTACCAATATTTAGTTTTGCCGGATTTTAGATAAACCAAAATTTTAGCTTAGCTCATTTTGGTCGTCAACCGAATAGCCCGTGAGTTCTTTTCCCCCATCAGTGTATGAACCAATCAACTTCCTCATGGCTCTTCTCTGTATACATACCCTACCTCAGTTGTCACTGAAAGGAAGACGCAAAAGTCAAGTATTGAAGATATCTAGTACTGGTTTATTTCTGCCAAGATGTAATAACAGGAAGTGGGATTGCAAGCTTTTTGCTACTGTTGTAATATTCACAGTTTTAGCAAGTATTCAGAAATAATTTCAACAACAATTATCATAATTAAAGCATATTCCTAGCAGCATTTAAATGACAAAAATGACATAAAGCGTGTATTATCTTTATGTCATTAAACACGATAAAATGCTCAAAAGATAGAACTTGACAACAAAAGAAATCAGCATAATGCTCAGATTTAATTTGATTATTTATTGCTCTCAGATGTCGGACTGCACAAGATAAGATCTTAGCCTCCTCGCCACTAATATCTATACTCTTCACAAATTAGATATGACAACTGCTGATTAGACTTTGAGCTCAAAAGAATGCTTTACTAATATGTCAAGAATTATCGCATGAGTAATAAACAACAATTTATACTTTCAGCCAACAAATGATCAATTATGTCACTGCAAAAAATGAGATCACATCAACAACACTTTTAAGATTTTCGACTAACAGAAGAACATAATATCTCTCAATGCAAAAAATGATATCACAACCTTTACTGTTTTCGGCTAACACAGAAACAAAGGTATCACAGTGCACAAAATAATCACATTCAGTAGGCACAACGCAACCGAACTATTGAAAGAGACTGAACTAAATTGCTAAAGATGAAATGACAACAGTAAGCAAGACAATTAGCTCAAGTCTGATCTAGCTATCAATCCATTTTCAGCATAAGACGATTATCCTCATCGAGCATTAATCCGAGCCCACAACAGTACTAAAGCAAGTCTCCCAGTGCTAGCCAGAATTACATAATCAACTAGCACAACACACTTTGATAAAATAACGCGCAAAATGGAAATCAACGATACTCACGATGCGGATGACACTCAAAGCCACCGATCGAAGAAGACGAAAGCGGCGCCTAAGGCGAATCGAAAACCAATCGTCATTGCTGCGTTTGAACGGACGAGATTGTCAGAGATACAATGCCAAGTCGCAATCCTGTAGGATCAAGGATAACCGACTATAGGAGATGAATAGGAGGTTTTTAAACTTTTTGACAATTTAACAAATTTGGCCAATTAAGAATTCTGTCTAAACAAGATACAATTCTATCTAAGTAAACAATACAAGATAAAAGCTAGAATTGTAAATGCGGAATAAGTAAAGACAAGAAATAACCACAACGACAAAGGACTTTTTCCCGTGGTATTGAAGACTTGCCGGTCTTCACTAGTCCACGTTGAGGAAACTTGAACGAATTAAGCCGGCTCCACGAATTAAGCCTCCCTCGATCACTATGGTAGTTCTTCCTCCGCCCTGGAGATGATGAACTCCAAGCCACTCACAAACTTGCACCAGGCCTCTTCACAATCTTCTTAAAGAGATCACCGTGCTCCGCCACCAAGGCCGTCTAGGAGTTTGGCAAAACTCCAAGAGTAACAAATCAATAATCTTCGCTTGACGGCATTCAAGTGCAATAGGATCAATCTAGAATGAGTAAATGCACTTGAAAGAACTCAACCACCTCACAATGAATGCACAAGAGGAATTTTGAGTATTGAGTCGATCCTCAAGGCTCTAAGGTTGTTAAATGAACACTAGCTCCTTGTCCTTGAGCAGGTGAGGGGGTATTTATACCCCCACCAATAAATACTAGCCGTTGGGACAGAAATCCCCAAATTTCAGCGAATTGCGGTACCGCACCCTTGTCAGAACTCTGTGACGGTTATAACAGAGGCATTAAAACGCTCTGACATAGCAGTTGAAATCGTGGCACAGTACTACCGCCAACTATCATGCGGTACTACCGCTCACGCCGGTCGTACCGCTCATAAGTGCGGTACTACCGTTCCAAGTAAATTCAATCTCAGCTGAAAAACACACTTCTCTGGAAAACATATACCGCTCCATTAAAATCGAAATAACCGTAGTGCGGTAGTACCGTTCAAACAACGCCGGTACTACTGTTCTCATGGTTTTACAAATCTAGCCAAAATGAAGCTTCTCTGTAGTTTTTATACCGCCACAAAACAATCGGAACAACCGAGGAACGGTAGTTCCTCTCACTATTTGCGGTACTACCACTATGTAGTAGCGACCAAAGAACTTAGCAAATTCAAACTAGACAAGTGGACGGCTCAGATCAATTGGGTTGTTCGGACCACCTTTTTAACCATACGATCAAGGACGGTCCGAACAGCCCACGGTATTACCGCCAAGTAAAATGCGGCACTATCGCTCAACGGTAGTTTCGCTTAAAACGCCGGTATTACCGTGCCACTAGAAAACAGCCAAATCCAAAAACGTGTCTTACTGGTTTTTATATACCGCCTTTAAACAAAAGGAATTACCGTGGACCGGTACTTCTGCTTTAACTTGCGGTACTACGCATAACACAAAAATTTAGACAATAAGATTGAAATGAGGCGCCACATGGACGGCCCAGATTCATTGGGTCGTTCGGACCACCTTTTAAACCGTTAGATCCAGGTGATGTTCGGATGGTCCGATCAGCCCACGGTAGTACCACCAACTAATATGCGGTCATACCGCTCATCGGTAGTTCCGCCGTTAAACCTCCGGTACTACCGCTTGTGCTATCAATTTTCAAAAAACTTTCCAAATCAAATTCAAATGCATGCATGATCCTAAATTGATCCATAAGGCACAAGAACATGCTATCAAGCTACTAGTCATGATCCCTCTTAATAGTACGGCATTTAACCTATAATCCAGTCTTCCAACCGAATCTCCTAAGACTGGTAAAATACAAAAGGATCTTAGACTACTTGTACCTTGTTCTTGAGTTATCTTGATCTTCATGTAGTCCTTCAGCATGTATCTTTATGTCATCAAACTTACCAATGGGACTTAACCTTGTAAATACTCAATAAACACGTTAATCCCATATTCACATATTATCATTAATTACCAAAACAATTTTTAGGGGTCTAGATGCTTTCAAATTTGGGACACACCAAATTGTAAAGTCGAGATACAGGGAATGCCGCACGAGAACCAACCTAAGATGCACCGGCCGAATGCACTCGTAGAGCAAGAGACCGCTACTGATCCGAGGTATTCACACTCAAATCAATCAAGAATTGGCCGGGTCCAAATCCAACGACGCAAGACCCAAAATTCCCTCACCGCAAACTCAACAGAGGAGATGGCGCAAGAAAGGAATCGGGGTGCGCAAGGAGGAAGAGGAGCCGGTCCTCACTGCCGACGGAGCCATGACTAACACGGCAGCGCAACAGCTCCCACTGTCCAAAATCAAAGCCAAATCGGAAAGAGGAAGAACCAAAAGGGAAGAACATCTCACTGTATTTTTTCCGGGTCAAGAAGAAGAAGGAGGAGAGGACCTTAAGAAGAGGAGGAGGAGGAGGAGGCCTCGACACTGCCAACGGCCTGCATGAGATCCCCCCAAGCTGTCTGAGCCGCACGTTCCTTCTGCATGCTTTGCCGCCAGAGAAGGGGGAAACCCCATCCCGTGCGCTACTCGGTTTTGAGACCTGATCTAAAAACCTTATCTCTTCCTTTCCCAATAACAGGTAGGCCCCTCCATTTTCTTTTGCTTTTCTATTTCTTCTTTTTTCAAGATGAGAAATAACCAAATAGCCCTAAAAAGTACAACAGCTACTCGGTGACCTGGGCGTCCAGGAAGGCAGGAACAGCACAAGAGAAACATCCTACCCAGGCCAGGACAGGCAGAGAACAAACACGACCACATGACATGATAGGAGGAGCGAGGAAGGAAGGGTCTCCTGCGCTTTATCAAGTCTGTCCACAAATGGAGCTACCTAGCTAGCTGGGGCAGCATTGCATTACTTACATTTGCTTGCAGCTGCTGCTCTCGCGCGTGTCCGCACAAAAGAACAAGACGGAAGATCGAAAGGCCGAGGCCAAAATCCCTAAATTGAGATAGCACAAAGAAGTTGGCCATAACAACATCATCATGTGAGCAATCAGCAGCAACGGCGAGTAGAGTAGCGCAACAGTGCCCGTGGCTGCAATGAAGCTTCTTGCTCTTCTTGCCACCTCTCCTCTCGTACCAACCGAACTCGCCCACCGAAAGAAAAGAAAACAAAAAGAAGCATTCATGGCCGTCCACTATAGTCTGTACAATAGCTTTCGTGAGTTTAAATTGTTGCACCACTAAGAAAGAAACTAATTGTTGTTAGGACTGCACTGCACAGTCCTCCTTTCACTTGGATTCTCTAGTCGATTTTACTACTTCAGAATCCGCCAATTACTTCAGCTCTACCAGTGCTTCTCTCTATTTGGCATGGTAGTATAAGATGAAGACATGTTTGTCTGAATTTTTGCTGCGCGTCTATCTCAAAATGTATGGGCAAACAGTTATGAGAAACTAGGTACATGCAACACCGTGCAGAGAGGTTCCAGTAGACATGTCATTCACAGCTCTTGGTAGTTGGTACTAGACTCCTTTCCTCAGGACTTTCGGAGAGGAGGAGAAGAGTTAGTGGAACCTTTTGAAAGAGGCTATTTTGAACACTAATCTTAATGGTAACAGGGACAAACTCTCTTGGTGCTTTGAGAAAAATGGTTTATATTCTGTCAAATCCTTGTATAATCAGCTGGTTTTTGGGGTGTCACTTGCACTAAGCTCCAACTCTTATGGAAAAGTAAAATTCCCCTAAAAGTTAAGATTTTTCTTTGGCAATGTTATCTTAATAGAATTCCATCTGCTGATCAGCTGAAGAAGAGGGGGTGGAAAGGTGAGACGTCCTGTGTCCTTTGTGGTGAAAGGGAAACTATGGATCATATTTTGTTTTCTTGTGTTCTTGCTAAGTTTGCATAGACTTGTATGAAGGAAGCGAGTAATTGGGATAGAACTCCCACATCTATTGATGATTTTCAGTTTAACTGGCTAGAAGGGAAGGGAGCTAACTTTTATAACGCTACTCTGTTTAGTTTTGCAGCTTTCGCCTGAAATCTTTGGAAAATTAGGAACGATATGGCGATTGAGAGGAATTTGCCTAGAAATCCTATGGATGTAATTTTCAAATTCATATCTTGTTTGCAGCAATGGATGATCCTCACCAAAAGGGTGGAGAGAGAGATCCTGGACGGCTTCCTGGCAAAATTTGAAATCTGGAGAGCTTCAGTTTGGTCGCCCATTTAGTTGTTTCATTTTGGTTGTAATAGCTGGTTGGTTACTTGTTCTTAGACCTGTGTTCAGATCTAGATGTCTGGTTATTTTGTGGTTAGCGTTAGCTGGTTTCCCCAGCAGGGTTGGCGTGTGTTTTGGGTTATAAGAACTCGGTAATTTGCTTTCTATAAAAGCAGGGATGAAGTCCTTTTCTCTCTCTCTCTCTCTCTCTCTATATATATATATATATATATATATATATATATATATAGAGAGAGAGAGAGAGAGAGAGAGAGAGAAAAGTCTTGAGTAATTTGGAAGCGACCAGCCTTGAAGAGGCCAGAAAATAGCAGAAGTCCCAGATGGTTGTCTCCTTTCTGACACTAGAATAGTGTTCGTGTTGTGGGGGCACTACACTTTGTTAACGTGCTTGCTTTAAGGCCTAAAAGTTTCCTTCAGATGGTGGTGGGCATTGGTCGTATGTAGGGGTGAAAGCAGATTCGATCTGGTGTACATTTGCGACATCTGTGTTATTATCTTTGGAGGTAATTACACTTAAGTATACGGATTACTATTCGTCTGCCAGGTAGAACACCGCTCCGACAAATAGTAAGTCTTACCAGAGTTACTGTAGCAGAATAATAAGATAGAAACTATACTACTTTATTACAACAGTTAGCCATGCAAGGTCATGGTCTTACAATTATTTAATTTACAACGGGAAAAGAAATCCCCTTGCTTGTCTGCCCTGCTCCACCTGTCGTCTATTCGTCTCACTCACTAAGTACGGCGTCCACCTCGCCTTGGTCCTCGTAGTAAGCGCTCTCGCCTCCTATAGCCTCCTCGGTATTTGCGTATCCTTCATCCAACTCAGGATAGTTTCCGGCTGGACTAGGATTTAACAAAGGAGAATAATAGTAAGAATGAGTACTAGTGTACTCAGCAAGCATTTATTAGCAAAGATGCATTGTATGACTCTTCTCTATTCGTTATCACAATTTCTAGTCATCTCTTTTTCTGGAAAATACTTTATCAAGATTTATGTAGCAAGTTTTAATTATGAAAAGACTACTTGTCACTCGGTAAGAAGATAAACCCCTAGCGGTCACCGTAGACTCCAATCCAAGAGATAGGTATGAATTCATGATTTTATTTAGCACTGCGCAGGCTTTGTACAACTTTATCCATAGCGACTCTGAGCTCTCTTTACGTAGGTCTCCTGTATTTCCTTTGATGCGGTTTCAAGACCAGAATACAGAAAGTTTTTCAGGTTACGTGATTAATTCTCCACCCATTACTTTCTGTCGGTGTCCTGGGGCGCTCACCCAGTCCTCCACCGAGTTCTCGTAATGTTGGTTGGGCCGATCATCCCCGCACCCAACACTCCATCGTGTGGTACTATATCGCCTTGGATCCCCCACTCCTGGACTCTACCTACCGGTCCTGGGTTCCTCCATAACTCAACATATGCAATATTACTTACCCGTTGTGGAGAGTATAGCCACGTAACAAGGTAGCGTTTTCTGCCGCCTGAAATGGAAAAATGGTTGGCACTTAAATATGGTCTCTTATCCGAGTAAGAGTTTTGTTGGTCCTTATATATTATCCATATGTAAAGGGTCTCACCTCTTCCCTCTTCTCTTTTCCTACCAAGGGCCCCCTTTACCATCCTAATAATTCTCTTGCAGTACAGCTGCTCATCTCAGCTGTAGTGCTCTTTTCTCTTTTCTCATCTTTTCTCATTTATCATCTTTTCTCATTATCTCTTTTAGCCGATTTGATTTTAAGACATAGTTTTAATACACATACATAGATGATACATCAATATAACTTTTACATTTAATATAACTAGGTTGATTTTCAAGAGAGAGGCTTGCCTTTGTAGTTGTAGAAAAGATCAGCGTCAATGAACTCTAGATCAATTACACATGTCTGTGTCGGTTTGTCTTCTACAATTATACGGTAGACGCAAATAATAAATAAATAAATACATAGTTGTTTTTGGTGCTACTAGGCATACATTAGTCAGTTGGTTCTTTTCGTTAGCATATTTTAATTTAATAACATTTTTTGGATCCTCGTTAGGTTAGCACTCACCAACTACGATCGTTCTACGGTCTACGGGCTATAGAATCGCTGGTTGCCTATTTTTGCGTTTGGTAATAACGGGCCCTAACCCGTTTGTTTTAAAGGTGATATCTACGGGGTGTTAATTTAGTTAATCTAATCATGATTAAATTATTTCTAATGCATTAGATTATTTATTTAATCTAGTGAGTTTTATCAGTGACTAATTTATTTATAAAGCCTTAGGTTAATATTGCATCTTTTTCTCGCTTTTATTTTATACCGGTCTGGTCTACTGCTATTTACCCATACGCGCCTTATACATTTGTTTGGTCCAACAATTACACAGTGTCGACACTTCTTATTTTTGGTGCTCATTTCTACTTCTAAATTTACTGCCACTACTCCTCCCTAGAATTTTACCATTATACTCTTTTCCTAAGTGTTCTCCCTTTTCTTAATTTTTCTTTGTTTTTACTTAACCCCCACACTAATCTCTTCTCTCTCTCTTCCTCCTCATCCATTTCCCCATCCGGCCGAATGCTTGTGGCTTAGCCCCTTGCCCCAACTCTTTTTTCCCATTCCTCTTCCTCCCCAGGTGGCTCTCGGGTTCCATGGCGTCGCCGCCCCCGGCCCTGCACCCAGCTCTCTCAACTCCAGCTCCAGTTGCCGGTGCCGCCGCCGTGCTCTCCCCTCACGCGTGAAAGCATCTAGGCACCTAAAAATTGTTTTGGTAATTAATGATAATATGTGAATATGGGATTAACATGTTTATTGAGTATTTACAAGGTTAAGTCCCATTGGTGAGTTTGATGACTTGAAGATGCATGCTAAAGGACAACATGAAGATCTACATGGCTCAAAAACAAGGTACACGTAGTCTAGGATCATTTTTATGTTTTAACCGGTCTCAGGAGAAATGGTTGGAAGATCGGATTATAGGTTAAATGTCGTACTATTAAGAGGGATCGTGACTAGTAGTTTGATAGCTTGTTCTTATGCAAATTGGATCAATTTAGGATCATGCATACATTTGAATTTGAATTGGAAAGCCATCTGTGAAATTGTCAGGACAATCGGTAGTACCGGAAACTCCATGACGGAACTACCGCTTAGCAGTATGACCGCATTTCCTTTGGCGGTACTACCGGGGGACGTTCGGACCGTCCGAACTAATCAAAATCGTGCGGTTAAGACCTGCGGTCCGAATAGCCCAACGAATCTGAGCCGTCCACGTAATCAGTCCGATCGGGCTAAGCTGAGCGGTACGATCGGCTCGTGGTGCGGTATTACCGCAACCCGGTCGTTCCGTTATTTAGTTGGCGGTACGTAAAAAACAAAGTGACATAGTTTTTGGTCCGGTGCCTCACCCTGAAAACGGTAGTTCCAGGCTTTACTTGGCGGTACGACCGAATCGCGGTATGATCGCATGTTCAGCGAAACTACCGCTCCTCGGTTATTCCGTTTTCTAGATGGCGGTATGTAATTTTCTAAAGCGACTTTTTAATTTGGAGTTGAAAACCTGCGAACGATAATCTGCTCTATTGTGCGGTAGATGTTGGCAAGCCTAAGCGGTAGTACCACGGCTTGGTTGGTCAGTAATCCGCTCTGGAATTTTCAATGGCTATGTCGAGCGATTAATGCTCTTTGTTCTAGCTTTACGATGCTTTCGACATGGGTGCGGTAGTACCACGACTTGGTTGGCGGTAGTACCGTATTTTGCTGAAAGTTGGAGAATTCCTCCCCAACGGTCGTATTTGTTGGTGGAGGGTATAAATACCCCTCCACCTGCTCAAGGACAGTAAGCTAGACCATATTTAACATCCTTAGAGCCTTGAACATCCTCTCAACTACTCATATACACTTGTGCATTCATTGTGAGGTAGTTGAGCCCAAAATTCAAGTGCATTCATTCTTAGATTGATCCTTTTGCACTTGAGTGCCGTCAAGCGAAGATCATTGGTTTGTTACTCTTGGTGTTTTACCAAACACCTAGACAGCTTGGCGGAGGTTACACGGTGATCTCTTCAAGAAGATTGTGAAGAGGCCCGGTGCCAAGATTGGCTTGATGTTCGCCATCTCCGGAGCGGAGGAAGAACAACCAATAGTGATCAAGGGAAGGCTTAATTCGTGGAGCCGGCTTGATTCATTCAAGCTTCCTCAATGTGGACTAGTGAAGACCGGCAAGTCTTCGATACCACGGGAAAACATCGTTGTCTCTATTGTGGTTATTTCTAGTCTTTTCTTTCCGAATTTACAATTTTAGCATTTATCTTGTGTTGAATTGCTTAGCTAGAATTGTATCTAGTTTAGACTTAGTTCATAATTGGCTTAATTTTTTAAATAGTCAAAAAGTTTAAAAACCTCCTATTCACCCCCTCTAGTCGGTTATCCTTGATCCTCTGTAGCGTCGTGGTGGCTGCCTTCCCATGGCCTGGTGGCACTTTCCTTGGCCTTCAGTAGCCTTGCTGCCGCTTCTTAGTGTAGCCTGACCCATTGTGCCTCGGCTCTCGGCTTCCTTCGCCTTGCTCACTCGTGCACTGCTTCATTTCAGGTCAAGCCATGAGGACACCGGTTGTGTGGGTGGAGACCGGTTTCTTCCTCCTAGTAGATTTTCCCTCCATTTTTATTTATTTCGGCTTTTGGTGAGGGCTTGATTCATATTCTGCTTCTTGGTTTATTGACACATGGTGAAGGATATGGATGTGGGTTGTGCCAGTGGTGGTGTTGATGTGGTCTACTAAGGTAACTTCCACCCTACTCCCTCTCTACCCCTTGCTCTGTGATGTGGAAATGGATGAATGATGTGGGCTACTGTGGTGGGTTTGGCTCGGGCAAAAATAGAAATGGAGAAAAATGGTGGGTTACCTTGTTGGGTTCAGTTTGGGAATGAGATGGTAGTGCTGGCAGTGCTGGTGGTGATGATGATGTTCCTTGTGTTCCCTTTGGTTGCTTTCGGTGGTTGTTGCCGGTTCTTGGTCGTAGCTTGTCGTTCCCAGTCCGTCGTCTTCCCCAACTCCTTTGTGCTACTCTCCTCTGGTTGCTCTCTATGGTTTGCTTGCTTTGGATGGAGATGTTATGGTGGTCTTGGCTGCTCTCTGCTATTGGCCTTTGCTTTGGCTTGATTGGTTGAGAATGGAAGAGAGGGCTTGTGAGGCTTGCTCTGTTGGTTGCCTTCGGTTTGTGTTGGTTGCCTTCGGTTTGTGTTGGTTTACTTGGGTGTGGCTTTGTGAGGCTTGCTCTATGAGGGGAAGGGCTTGAGACAGGGGTCTTCGACTGCCCACTTTCTCATTCCCTGTGCGTGCCAACAATGCCCCTCTCTTATTCTTTTGGCTCTCACAACTCACTATTTTGGTTTGGTCATTTGGTCCAAAGAATGCACCTGATACTATTGTTCGGATTTTCTACGGTGAAGGTAAATCGGTATAATCGTGGGTGTCGGATTCTAAAAATTGATGGGTGATGAAACTCACTGGAGTGAGATGGTGCCGACTGACCTAAGTCGGTCTGGGAACCTCGAGGATCTTCATGCGATCTGACAGCAATCCATTTATACTCTAACTCTTATTTATCGCTTTTGATTTGCTACTTGCTTTTTGGTCTTTGTGGAAAATGGAAATGTGGGTTGAGGAAGGGTTTGACTGGTTGGCGATATACAGACAGGGGAAGAAAAGGCTTCGGTGATATGCATACAAGATTTAGTCTGTAATTTAGTCATTGTTGTAATTCTCATTTTGTAATGTACTCGGAGATGTAATATTCCTTTATTCTTTGATTTAGAGATTGTATTATTGTTTTATTTCTACTTGTAACGAATTCTTGTAAATGAATCTGATATTGTATCGATGATTTATTTTTGTTGTAATAATTCATATTGTCAATTGCGTTGATGAATTCTTGAGAATTTAACTTGTATGAAATTGTTTGGCGATGTGATCGACATAAACCTAAGATTATATTTTATTCTTGCTTAGATGAATTTTATTTACTGCTAATAACCGATTAGCGTTAATTAGATTAGTTTGGTTTTTAGGGTTCTCACAATATTGCTCTTTTCGTATTCTAACCCATATTTTTACTCGGATTTGGAGTCAGATGACATATAAAATTATAATAATCACAATAGTATCTCAAGATGGGTCAATCCAACACTATGTTCTTTAACAAGTGTTCACATTATTGATTCGATGTCCCCATATCCATGACTGGTGCAACATGGTCATCAATCAATACATGTGTTGGTCGATAAGTCACTAGTGTTCCGACCAATGGCATCCGACGAGGAATACATTTAGAATGACATCATATAATTTAAAGAGCTTCACCAATAAGTCGTATACTTGTCAATCTTTATAAATGATAATTTATCTAATGAACATAATAGCATTTATTATATAACTCATAAACATAAACACGATACAATCATCTATATGATTGCATCTAGGGTATATCACCAACATAAATTTTAGCTTCAGCTGTAAAATGGCAAATTTCTTGGAGGGGGTCCTTGTCTCTAGAGTATGATGGCGCGTGTGAGACCCCTATTTATTAGGCTCATAATACTTAGTCATCCAATTGACCCTAGTATTATCAACTAAATAAACCGTGCCTCGAGATATATGTACTTCCCAAGAATGCAGTACACACAACTCAATACAAAAGATTGCATCAATTCCATTCAAACACATAGAACAGAACAAGCAACAAACCAGAAGTTAATATACATAAAGGATAGTTATTACAAAAGAGAGGAAATAGGCCAAATAACAACAAGACTACTAAGATAACAATGAAGCAAAAGTGCCATAGAGATGGCCCAAAACAAGAGCCAACCGGTGTGCCTTCACCCACAAGGCAACTAACTTAGGACCGCCAAGCTAGTCGCTTTCCCAACCACCTTGACTCACAAAAGTAAAGCCCTTTGGGCTCTACCTCCTCTGCAACAAAGTTATTAAGCAAAGCAAATGAGTACAAAAATGTACTCGCAAGACTGACGTGTAGTATAACAGAACTATAGTTTAACTACATGCAAGCTTTATTTAAGTGGATGAGGCTTTGGACTCATTTTTAGCATAAAGCAAGTTTTCATTTGCAATAACATAATAGATTGAAAGCAAAGTTGCAATTCATTTTTCATTTGCAAGAAACAACGAGACAAGTGACAATTGATAGATAACATCAACAATCCTGGAGGTGGCTAACCCATTAGCCACCACAATAGCATGAACATCCATTCATACCAACCCATCAAGTTTTAATTTAAATGTTGTAGTCTAGTTCTTGCGACTTTACCAAGCATGTCCATAACCTAGGACGAGGCTATTGAATAGTTTTAACCTGCAGGGTGTACCAATGTACCCACACGTCGGGATCGCCTTTTCGCCACATGATTTAGCACACTTCCTTTGGTATGCTTACACGGCTAAGTCCTCTGAGACATTTCCAATGGATGATGCTAATTAAGAGTCAGAACCCACGGGATAAGGACACACTAGGCGACCTAACTTGGTCTGCTAATGCTCCTCTCCCACACCACACACACACATTTAAAACCACCCACCGACCAGCTCATAATTAACACCTCCCAAAGTACTTAGTCAAGAGAGGTCCCATATCCCCTCGTGTGGTTAGCACGCAAGAGCGCTTGGCTTAGTGACACAAGTAACTTCGGTCCTTGGGGACTTAGGCACCATTCGATCACACCCAAAGTGTCACACCAACATCCATTGTGCCCAAGTCAAAAGCAGTTTTGTTTTCATTTTGGTTTTATTTGTTTACAAAGTAACAAAACACAAGATGGACAAAATGGAATAAAAATTTTAGTGTGATCAAGGTTATCGACATAATGTCGACAACCGCCCATTTCTACCGATTATCTAAGCATGGCTAAGCATTATCAACGTAAACTACTAAGCGATAAGAGTCCATCCATCGAACTCTAAATCGCAGCAAGATAATCCTAGGCTTAGTAGTAGAGAATGAACATTTACCTACAGAATATGCATCTATAGGATTACTAGCGACATTTTAACACAAAGTAGCATGCATACATATAAGTGAAACAAAGTATTAAGCTTTAAAGTAATGGGACAATAAATGGATATGATCAAACTGCTTGCCTTGCTGATTTTGCTCAATATATTGCTGAGGATCACTCACGGGTTCAACCCACTCGTCAACACCTAATCGAAAAGACGAAAACCATCGATAAGAACAACGAAAACCACAAAGACAGCACAGCAAACGAACTCCAAATGCTCCGAAATTTCTACAGCAGCAAGAGGATGATTTTTAGGGAATTTAGCAATAAGAACCAATTAATTTGGATTCTCAATGCAAAAGTTATGAGCAAAATAAATCTGCTCAGCCCTAGAAATACAAACAGCCACTATTAACTAATTTAATTATGAGGCAACATTTTCTAGAAGGGTGGTGCAGCTGAGATTTTTACAGTAAAACCAGCACCTCATGAGATGAATAACACAATTGAGTTCATCTCATTTGGAGCTATATTGCACTTTCTATAATTTTTTAAAAACAAGAACTTGAACAAAATTAAAATGCACAAGAATGCTTTCTGAAAATAGTGACATGACTAAATCCTATTCCAGCATTTAGAGCATTCTCAGAGGAAGCCAACAAAGTTGGATTCACTCAAAAATAATCTACAGAGCATTAGTTATGTATTTTACAAGTTAAACACTACATTTAAAGTTAGTTTTAAAACCTATTTGCAAACCATGTTTCGAGCTGAACGGGCTCATAACCATTTTAGATTGGAGCCCAGGTCAAACCAGAGCTAACAAAATTTGAATCACCCTATTTGGATTTAAATTGACTTAGTTATGAAATTTTAAAGTTCATACCTTTTTTAGTTCTTAAAATAACAATTCACTTGGAATTTCTAAAACCATAAAGACATGGGAGGGCGTGAGCCACAGATCTCAGATCTAACGGCTCGAGACCTCCCAGAGAATATCATGCACGCGCTCGCGAGTCCAGAGGTCATGGGCGTGGATCTTGGATCAACGGTCCATGTCCTCCCATCTCAGCAGCAGCGAGAAAGGAGGTCGTGGCACGATCTTGCATCAAGCGGACCACAACAAGGAGGAGGTCCTCAGCGGCTGCGATCAACACAGAGAGGACATAAGCGGCACAGATCAACACGGGAGGTCCAACCGCGGAGGTCTTGCGTCCACAGACCTCTGGGGAGGTGCAGGCGGCCACGATGCGCAAGAGGTCTGGGCGTTCAGATCTCCACGAAGGAGGTCATGGGCGCCCCAGACCCAGCGCCCTTGTGCTTTCATAGCGCGCAGCGCTCGGACAAAGTGTCTAATGCAGGACACAAGGAGGTCCGCGAGAGGTCTTAAATGCGCGCACGGGGCGGGATTAAATGCAGTTTAAGACACGCCAATGATAACGAGATTGAGCAAATGATTAGCGCATTTAAGGGGGAGGATCTTTGTCTTAACGGCCGCTGTTTGGGCGTCCCGTTCCAACAAAAATCGCTCACCGCAAAGACGTGGTAATCTGCGGCGATGCGGACCTCGCCGGCGACATCCAATGGTACCACTGAGTGTGCAATAGCCTTGCGCACCCAGTGGACCTCCTCTCAACGGCGGCGACGGCCTTGAGCGCCGTGAGCGAGAGAACGCGATAGCACAACACGGCAAAAATGACAATGACTAAATTGAGCTCCGCGGCATTCGCCTGGCGTGTGCCCAAGAAAAGCTCCGCAACAACATCCACGCGGTGCCAAGCCTCTAAGGACTACCGGAAAGTTACGGAGGTCGGAGGGCCGAGGAGGTCGAGGAGGAAGGGTAGTGCCGAGGAAGAAAGGTGCTCCACGGCCAAAGCTCCAACTTCAAGATCCTTTGGCCACCTCGCAAAATGCCCAAACTAAACAAGTTAAGACATGATCACAGAGGACATGGCACAAAAAAGCACGGAGAAAGGGAGGAAAACCTAGGGACCCTTGTCCATGCATGAGCTTCAAGCTCCAACAATGGCTGCCAAGGAAAGCTTGGTGGTTTAGAGCTCACAAGCACGGGGGTGCAAGCAAGGAACAATGGTGTGTAAAGGAAGCCAAAGAAAGCAGTGGGGGTTTTATACCTAGGGCAAAAGCGAGGTTGTGAACCACGGGTTAAGCTCATAGTGAGCTTAGCCCATGGGAGAATCCATGGGAGGTGACATGATGGAGAGGACATATTAGGTGGTCGAACAGGGCCTAGGGTGCGGCAAGAGGCGACACGCATTTAATTGAACTGCAAGAGCCGTTGGGACAAGACACGCCTCGACTTTGCCCATCGCCATGGCTCGCCATGCGCCGCAAGGTAGGAGAAGAACAGGACCTCACATCCACCGTTGAATTAAGTGGATGGGGAGGTCTGCCCTGATTTTAAGTTTGAACCGTTATGTTTTAAGTGGTCGGGAGGAGGTCCCGGCCACACGATTTGGAAAGGGAGGTCGTGGCCCTCCGATTTCCATAACGCAGATCTTAAAGGATAAAGGGTTAGGAGGTCCTAGCCTTTGGATTTACATCCAAGGGCTCGGACACGAGGAGGACATATAGCTGCGTGTGACTTAGAGAAAGAGGGAGGTCATGGCCTTTGGATTTAAATCAGGGCGCACAACCAAAGGAAGGTCGAGATCGACAAGGCACGGGGAGGTCATGGTAGTAGATTTTAAATCTAACGGCTACAACACACGATGGGGAGGTTTTGTCTTGTTGGATTTTGAGGAGGTCGTGGGGTGTTGGATCGATCCATGACACGACCTCAAGTGAGTTCAAAGGATGTCTGGGTTGTTTGATAGCAAGGGAGGTCCTTGCGGTGTTGGCCATGAAGGAGGTCCACAAGGTCAAGAGGACCTCGGCGTGTGGAGGTCTGGGCGCAAGACATTGAAGGGAGGTCATGGGTGTTGGATTGTGATCCAACCGGCTATGACCTCAGTGAAGTGGGGAGGACCTTGCGGTGTTGACCGCGGAGGAGGTCGTGGCGGTTGGATGTAAATCCAGCAGTGCGACCTCAACAAGCGAGGAAGGAGGTCGGATGGGGTTGGGTTCAACCCGAAATGACAGAGGCTCGGCCAAGGAGCAGTGTAAGCTTTTAAATTTAGTTTTTAACAAATGAGACTTAGCGAGAATAATTTGAGATAGCAAATGAACTCCAAATTTCCTGAAATTTTAACAGAGCTTGCTGACATTAAGATTAACCTTACATAAAATTTCCAGAGGTTTTTATGCAATGCATTTTTCTCAGGAAATTCATTAAGGTTGTTCAAAGGATTGCTTTACCTCCAAAAATTATCAAACAAGTTTTATAACTCATGATATTTTACAGAGGGGTCCCACGTCAACTTTAGGACCAAGGAAAATTATTTTCCAAATGTTTGGCACAAGAGTGGTGACAAATGGAAAAAGGACTTGACTTTTGGTCAACAAGGACTTTGTGTTTTTGGATTACACAATCTCTTGGACAATAATTACATGTGGAAAAAAGTTTTAGTTTCTACACATTTAATTATATTTGAACAAACACCTGATTATACATTTGGGATGTTACAGCGCGCCAACTAAAAGATCTCATGCTTGTGTCTCCAGCTCTTATGATATCTCAAGGCACACGGTGTAATGCCCCTGAGCCAAGGCAGCCCACCTCTTTACCTGATTATCTTTCACACCACAAAGGCCCCTTAAATCCAAAACTCAAGAAAGAGACTTACATATTATTGAGTAGTATGCACCAATCAATTCATCTAAAAAAACTTAAACTGATAATATACTTTGATACTTCTCCTCATGTCTAGGCTCCTCCAGATCTGACACGTGGACTAGAAGTGGGGCCAGAGACACGCAACCCTCCTGCGTTTCCTAAAAAAAATCAGAAGATCAAGAAATTCAGTTCTCGTAAACATAAGAAATTGCTTCCATAACTTGCAAGTTCAGCTGTCACCTTTTAAATTCGGTGAACAAGGGATACATGTATGTTTTTCCTACAAGGAGAGCACTCATATGCAAACGTGTTTTGGTTGTACTCAAGTATTCAAGGCATGCATGTGCTCACTTGGGTCCAGTTCTGTTCGTGTCTCTTTTATTTCTGCATCTGCCTCTCATCCATTTGTGGAGCTGAGCAGCATCCATCCAGTCCTAGTCTGCTGCAGATAGTCCCATGTCAACAACCAATCAACCATCGCCAACATCTCTTCCCTTCTGTCACCTCCATACTTGTCGATAATATTAGTGAGGTCATACTAGTTTGGCTCTATTCCCATATCTGCTCATACTGATGTATCGCTCTAGCGTTTAATATAATAATAATAATAATATATATATATATATATATATATATATATATTTATTATCACGTACACTAAATATGATTTCGTGAATCCAAATCCTACGTGAAATTCTTGTCTTGCTATTCCCTGATCGATAGCTAACCACGATGCGCATTCTTGAATCATTCATACAAGCGTAAATGAAATATTAAAATATTACAACCAAGCTGCGTAACATAGACCACGTCGGATCGAGTTTACAAAAGGGGCGGCGAGGCCAAATGGATTACATCACAAAAGAGTAACGTGAACTATAAGCGGAAGCAAAAAGGCGAGGTAGGGCTCATCTCAAAGCAACAGCGGCTGGGGTAACCCGTGTCTGACGGATATTAACCATGGGTTGGATAATATCGGTTATGCGAACCAACGAAGTCTACTTAGATGGGCGAGACCTAGACTACGACTATACTACTCCTCGTCATAGCCTTGTCCATCATCTTACGGGCCGTCGTAGAAGGCGTAGTCTCCATCGTCTTCATTATCTCGAAGGGTTGGGGAGAAGCGAGAATGAGCACTACTACCGTGCTCATGAGCCAACACACAATGCAATTATATACATGCAAGGCTTAACAAGGATGGCTCGGGTTCTTTTATTTGCGAAAGCAACTTTTCAAATAACATAATCACAAAGTCCTATCACTTAGCATTTTGAACAAATTGCATTTTAATAAAGAGAGCATGTGCAATAATTATTTTAGTAGAGAATCCATCCGTGAAACTCTACCAATGCATCCTTTTAATTGGGGCGGCCTCCAATAACCACAACCATTGAGCTCGGCGACTCGGGCAAAATCCAAAAGCAGGGCTAGGTGAGCCCTTCCACCATTTTCCATACCACCCACAAAGTTGTTTTGAAATAGAACTAACTCAAGTTATGATTCCCATGTCCGCCTTTGATAGTAGGGCAATACATTTAAGCAGATTTTAGACTCTGCGAGAGGTTGCACACTTTACCCACAAGAGATAGTCTACAGGTTACCCACATGATTAGTAGTCATGTGGTTGGGCGGCAATCACGATAACCTTTCTAGCTATCTCGCCCTTTCAGTCAATCCACCCATACGGGGTTCGCCCATATGTTGTGCGGGATGTTCACCACAACGACTTAGCTTGGTGGCCCAACCTAGCGTCTGCGCATGTTGTGCTTCACCTTTTTGGTGTCCTTGGCCGGAGTATCTCTCAAGACTTATGCGTTCTTCGTTCCTCCCGGTGAAATGACTTCCAAGGTTTAATAACTTTACTAAGCCAAGTTGCACTGCGGACTTGTGGTTGTACTTTTGTTTAACACGGGAGGTCGTGACAAGATAAGTCCTTAGGGTTATCTGGACGGTTCATTCCACAAGCCAACCAACCATGTGCTCACGAGCACCCACCACCTCGCCATCGCTTGGACAAAGCTAGCATTAGGGTTTTGAGGAGAAACCAATTTATTTTCACAATCCTTTAGCCAATGGACCACGGTGACTACCCAAAACATTTTATGTTTAAGGAAATGATGATCGGGATATTTTAATATCGATGCTTACAAGACTAGCATGTCGCTAAGTACAACCTATAACTAGTATTACCATATAGTTACTAGGGTGACAAAGAATAATGGATTCAAATTATCAAGGATGGCATAATAATTATTTAAACATCAAGTGGGCATTTAACTACCTTAAGCTTTAACATACATTTGATTAAGAATTAAAGCATGCATTTTGCTAATTTAAAAGAACATAATTTGCATAAAATGTAGGGGCAAAATGATCAAAGTATTGACTCGCCTTGGTTAAAGGCTAGGGATCTTGATCTTGATCGACTTCTTGGTCATGGCGTCTTCAAATCTAATCGGCGTCAATCTGGGAAAAGACACAGCGGCAAAGAGAGCAAATAAATAAATAAGGAACAGAAAATAAACTCCAAATTAATCAAGTCCTATGCCATTAGCAAGATCTTGATTTAACAAATTTTAGAAATTTACTTCATAATTTTTGGAGTCAAAATGGAGAAGATATGAATTTTAGAAGTTCTCTTTGAGTTAAACCCCAAAAGAAAAACGAGGAAAAAAAAAAAAAAGAAAAAAGGAGAAATGGGCTGGCAGGTGGGGCCCCAAGGCAGCCAAAGTGAGGATTTCAAGCAATGCAGGTGGGGCCCACCACTCCACTAAAATCCCCAAATCATTTCAATTCAACACCAAATTCCCCATTCTAAGCTTAACATTCTTCTTTGAGAATGAGCAAGGGAGGCGGAAGGAGTGCTTGGGGCAAAGCCTTGCTGAGGCGGCCATGAGTAGTGGGTGTGTGGCCGGTGGATACAGTGTGGGTGTGGTCGGCTGAAATGACGGAGCCAAGTGCGGCTGCTCGGGGAAAGCGGTGTGGCGGCGGCGGGGATAGAGTGGTGCAGGTGGCCCGTGGTGAGCGGGCTTCGGGGGAGGCGGCCTTGCCGGCGAGGAGGCGGCGACCTGGCCGGCCGAGGAAGCGTGGAGGAGGTCGGCGGCAGGTGGAGTGGCTCGGGACTCACCACGGCGCGTGGGAGCTCACGCGGGGAGGAGGAGCTTTATAGGGGCCATGGCGCGGGGAGGAGGGGGGCGGCTGGAGGCGGCTTGTGGCGGCGGCGTCGCGTCTTGGCGGCGTCTTGTGAGCGTCTTGCACTGAGGCTGGCGACAAGACCAGCTGCGCGGAGTTGGTAGTCTGCTTCTTCTGCAGCAGCGACCATTATGGCGACGTCGAGGAGAGGGCGGGTTAGTCGGCGATGTGACAAAGCGAGCACTGGGGAAGGCAGTGGCGGCGTGACGTCTTGTGGGAGGAGAGAGAGAGAAGAAGGCACAGGAGGTAAGTAAAGCTTCTCAAAACAGTCGTTACAATTTTACTTGTAATATTACTCCAAATGCATAGTAGTATGATCAAATATAACATATACTTCAATGATTTCAATAAATGATATTTTTAATTTCACCGGTACGACCAACATTGTCTGGTATCAAAACCGGCATGACCGGTATCGAGACCGATACAAAATGCAGAACCACTTTATACTGTTTTATGTGGCAGAATGATACATACTGGAACTGTGTTGATAAGTTTGGTCACCTCTCCTGTGCGCATCTTGGTGGCTAATAAAAGAATCCAGAGGCTGAGATGCAGTCATATATGTTTGTTGCTGTGCACCCTGGTGGATCACCGTAGATCCGCCCCTGCTTCTAATGTCATGACACTGTCGATCCTCGCATAATGCAGAGGATCTCAATCCTAAGCAAGCACACCTTTGGATGAGATCCTAAGCAAGTGGGTTTTTAACAAATCCAGCGACACCAAACTCCTCTACTCACTGCATCTGTTGTGGGCATGGTACTGTAGTATGTGTGTGCTATTCACACGTGTATTGTTCACCCGTAATTAGTTTCTTTGTTAGGGATTATATGGATTTGGTTAATTTGGAAGTTTATCTTCAATTAGTTTGTTTCTATACTTTAGATATTGTTTCTTATGAGTCAAGTCAAGTTATCCCTATAAAAAGGATGACAATGTATCTTCTTGAAGCAAGCAAGAAAGAAACAGAAAAGTTTATCCCAGTCTTAGTCTCCCCTCTCCCCAACCACGCCGACACTGTTTGGCCATCCTCCCGGCGGTGTTTACCCCATTATGATCTAAGAGTCATAACAACTTGGTATCAGAGCCAACATCATGGCTTCTGATACCGAGTTATCCCTACTAGACAACTTGATGGAGTCGATGAAGGCGACGTTGAAGATGATGCTCCAACAGATTTTGCCCACCCCTTCGGAGGAGTTTGTCGCCCTATGTTGCAGCTCGAGGACAAGTTGTTTCACCGAGAGAGGTGTAATGTCATGGGTGTGGTACTATAGCACATGTGTACTATTCATCTGCAATTAGTTTCTTTGTTAAGGATTAGATTGATTCGATTAGTTTGGAAGCTTATTTTCAGTTAGTTTGTTTCTATAATTTAGAGATTTTTTTCTTATAGGTCAAGTCAAGTTATCCCTATAAAAGAGATGACATTGTATCTTCTTGAAACAAGCAAGCAAGAAATAGAAAAGTTCATCCCAGTCTTAGCCTCCCCAGCCACGCCGACACCACCTGACCATCCTCCCGGTGGTGTTTACCCTATTATGATCTAAGAGTCATAACAGCATCATACCACACCACCTATAATGGGCACATCCATTGGCAATTAATCCCTTCACTTACAAGTGAAGGCTTTCAAACAAACAAAGAATCTGAAGATCCTGAAGGAAGGCTAGAAGAACAGCTTATTACAGAGGGGCTGCTGTGGAGTCCAGCTCCTGGAAGGAAGGCTAGAAGATCAATGTAGTGGCGGTAGATTGTAGCAGGAGTTACACCAGCTACTCTATTATAGAGCTTTTTTTAATGATTTAATCTATTTAAAAAAATATTTTAAAGATAATATCTTCCTAACTTTAGTTTCAATTATGACTCATTTGGTTACACCACAACGCGTAGCGTGACAGAAACACTCTATCACGCTACGTATCACGGCGTGACCAAACCTGCTATGATAGCCCTTCGAGCCAATACATGTCCGTTTTTGGGGTTAAGTTCTGTCACGCCAAGAGAGGTGACATGACAACACTTGTTTGCCACGTCAAAGTCCGTAGCGTGACAACGTATTTTTGCTACACCACATGTTATGGCGTGACTAAAGGATCAGAATTGGAAATAAAGTTAGGACGATGTTATCTTTAAATTATTTTTTAAAAATGGATCGCATCATTAAAAAAAAGTTCATTATTATGTTTCAGGACTTGAGGTAGAAGTCAGGGACCTTGTTGCTGTACTACACAACTATGCCCAGGCATGTTAGTTGTTACAGTACAGGCTTACAGATGTATAGGACGGTGGAAGGACTCAAGTGAGGACAAGAGTTGGCTATGTTGAGAGGGCCATCAGCCATTGAATGTTACTTAGATCATACTCGTGGACAGATGTAAAGTGTCAGGGCCATATTCATCTGTATCTGCACGTTTTTCATTTATGCGTTATGTTCTTCAATTCTTCAGTGCAAATGGGATACTGTCAGTTATTTTTTGGGGGCAATCAGCACTTACAGTTGCAGATCACTTGTGATAAAACAAGATGATCTTCAGCCAGCTGATCAATCCAAGCCTCTCCTTTTCGCAGCGAATAATCCATCCCCCAAAAAAATTCGTACCACTCACGCGGTTTCTTTTCTCTCTCTCTCGTACAAGTAATGGGGCGCCTTTCTGATTAGTCGTCCCTTTCATCAAAAAGAGGATTATTTTGTTTGCTAGGGTATCCAGAGTGTGAGGTGCCAGCATCGACGCAAAGAATCGACACATCACATCGATGCTAACTTTCTTTCTTCCTCTCTAATGTTTAGTAACTCCTTCTCCAGATGATGGGTCCCACCAAAGATTTAAAAAATAAAATCCAACAGTATCAACTCTCTCCTCTCCCTCCTCTCCCCCCCACAATTCCACTTGGCACCCACCCATTACTTCACCAGCGGTGCCGCCTTCGTGCCAACCGCTCCGACCAACCCTGTCGCCCTCCTCCGTGGTCGCTGGATCTTGAGGCGCTGGCGCCGGCCATGACGATGCGGCAGCGGCGAGCTCAACTGGACAACCATGGCGATGAAGACCAGAGCCTCCTCACGGCGGCCATCCTTGGTCCACCAACGGCAGGCACGGTCGTCCTAGTCCTCTACCTCGGTCCAGTGGTGGCCAGCTTCCTTGTCATCGAACTCGGTCCGGCGACGATGAGACCTTCCCCTGCTGGCGCGAACATCACGATGTGAACAACGATTGACTGGTGGGTCCGTGCAATTTTTTTTCCCTGGATCTGGTACCAAGCTTGGTAGCGGCAACCGGTTTCCCTCCAGTGTGAGGTGCCTATACCAAGTCTCCATCTCTTCTCTCAGTTAGAGTATATTGGCATATCTTTATATTTGGTAATTTAGGATTTGTAATCTCGTGATACTTGTCTTATCTCTAGGAGAGGTTTCTTACTCTCTAAGCCTTGTACTCTATATAAACCGCCCTCAAGTCTCAATACAATCATTCATTACAGTGTATTCATCTTCCTACACTCTCGGTACCAGCAAAATTATCGCATTAGAAATGCTCTTAGATGCTCGCTCCAGATCAGAGTAGTTAAGATCAGAGTGCACGCACTGCACTGATCTTGGTATCCCTCACACGTGAGTTGCAGCAGCAACAAACTCAATTAGCATAGATACAACTGCAACTAGCTAGCCAGCCAACTGTTCTATTCAGCTGTTCCTGTACTACACACAGTACTAGTGATTCAGAAAGCAAGCAAAAGGAATATGTACAATGTGAGGTGCTTATATTCAAGTGCTTAAAGAAAGATAATATAGCTATGTCATTAAATACCTATGTAAAAGTCGTTTCCTCCGATGCAAGCATCTGTTTTGTAGGTGTTTAGATTATTGTATTATCTATTAATTATATATAGTCATATGCATAACCACCTCTTAAGCACCGGTGCCTAATCAAGCATCGATGCTACCAAATAAGCATCTTATCTGTCCTACGTGGCAAGAAAAAAAAATTAATTTTTCTTTGCTAAACACCTCTCTAAACACCTGCATTGTACATGCTCTTACGCGCAGCCACTCGCATCAACCATTCCCTTACATCGCCATGCGTGTTGGCCTTTGCAAGAGGAGCGTCGTCTCACTCTTCTCCTCGCCGCATGGGAGGCAGCTCATGTGCAATGGTAGGAGGGAGAGGGACTGATTCTCCGGGCCCACCAGCGGCCTTTTGTCGACGGAAAAACATGGATGTGCGAGTACGAGCTACATTGGAAATTGATATAGTTTGACTTAAAAATTATTTTATTTATTGTTTAAGTTGTTATTTTAAAAATGAGCTAACGACCCACTATCGAGTCAAGCCTCGTTAACATTTTTTAATTCCAAATGGACTCATTTTAATTTTAACCAATTAACTACTGTAATCGAATCAATTTTGATTTGAGCCCGTAACAACTTTTTGCCTATCCACCCACGATTTTATTATTATTTAATCTTTTTTATTAATATTTTAAAGTTAATCACTCGTTAACTTTATTTCCAATTCTGACCCTTTTGGTCACGCCACCACACGTGGCGTGGCCAAAACGTTCTGTCACGCCACAGGTCTCGGCGCGACCAAACATGCCACGCAAGTCCTCGTCTGCACGTCGTGCCAGCGTGGAGGCTTGCGTGGCAGTTGTCACGCCAGATCCCATGGCGTGACTAGGGGAGCTTGTCACGCCAACTCTCGTGGTGTGATCGTGTCAACTTAGCTCGCGCAGCTCAGCCCGTTCTTCATTTTTCCTTGTCTTCCCCATCTTCAGCTCTCTCCTCTCTGGTGCCCAACCCTAGCCGCCACTTGTACTCCATTGTCGCCGTCATCCCCCTTCACGCCAGCGTCCTCCCGCCTCCCTCAAGTCTCGCGCCCTTGCCGCCATGGCACCTCCTCCTCTGCTTGGTTTGGCTCCGGCCTCCACCTCCTTGGGCTCTCATTGCGCACCACCTCCTCCATGCCCGACCGCGCCATCTCCTCTATTGTCGGTTGGACCGTGCCCCCGCCAGCTGAAGGTAATAATTTTTGTATGGATTCTTGGTGGCATTATGATATGATCTTTAATTTGCCGATGAAATCACCTACTAGCAAGTAGCATTAGTAAATTTATTCGAATCGGCACGACCTTTAAGCCTTGACTGTTCGTTAGGTGCTTGATTGTTCGTTAGTACTACGGCTGCTTCCAGTATAGCTTGCTAGGTTTCATTTGATTGGGATGCAATGATGCACACTTGATGTTTGATAAATTTTAATTGAGAATCGACCGCTCAACTAAAACCAAAAAAGGTCCTGATTGAATGCAATCAAGAAATGTTGACAGCTTGGTTACTTGAGTTTGTTCCATATATAGGTATAAATCAATTATTGTTTTCTCCCTTTCAAAACACCCGTGTCATTTCTCTTGATAATATATCCACTTCAGCTAGCTTGTCTTGATAGAACCTACTTTTGGAAGTAGTGTGCCTAACCAAGTCAACACAGAACTACGTTTGGACTGTGCTAACTACTATCGGTACATATTTTCCCTATTCATTAACAACTACATTTTCTTTATGATTTGTAAATATTTTCTTAAGGTGTAGCACTGAAGCATTTCCTTACATGTTATGTTAAGTTACAGAATGTGTTTATTTTCACATTAAAAGGTTTTACAAGGAATGTGAGGATAACCAGTTTTAAATTGTTATTCTGTTTGGGTTGTTTGGTTGATTTCTGCACAAAATATGTGTGTTCTTCGTTATTCCGTTTTGCTGATTACATGAGTTTAGAGATTATTTTAGACAAGAGATTTCCATGTTATAAATTATTGCAAAGTCCGAATGTATAGGTAATCCCTAATTGACCTCGTAGTGTTAGCCGCTACTTACAAACGAGCTTCTACCTTACAAGTATACAATTAAAATGAGCCGTCCACATTCTAAAAGTAATCAAGTGTAATTAAAGAAATCAAATATGGGCCGAAGGCGAAAAAATATGACTTACCTCATTTCTGAATACCAAATTTTCTGAACAAGTGGTTTGTGGCACTCCGAGCGTGTAGCTCTAGCATACCCAGGAGCGAAGTCCTGGGCGTACTCAGGAATGAACCCTGAGCGGTCTCAAACACGTGGTTTGGGCGGTCTCGAGAACGGGATCTCGAGCGTACCTGGGCACGTGGATCCAGGGTAGTGTAGGATTCCACGAGGGACCGCGAGATGAGGAAGGAGGAGCGTTGCAACAAAGAGCACTGTGGCGTGTCGGCGGAGACACAAGCTCATCTCGGCGTCTGCAGTGCGAGAAGCGAGGCTCGCGAAGGCGTGAAAAAAAGAGGAAAATGGCGGCCAAGGCCAAGGTGGACGGGGAGGAGTACAACGATGAGCTCGCAAGGAAGGGCAAATGGCCCCAGTCCACGTAGTAGGTCGGGCCATTCCGTAGTAGTTCGGTTTATTTCCATTCCAAAAAGACGCATATGTATCGTAGGAGTACTTCGGTTTGTTGCATCGTGTATGATGTTGTTTATTATGCACGTAACCAAACTCTGTGCGTCGTGTAATGCACACCTTTATTATTAAGTCTATTTCAATTCGCAACTGCAAATCTCGTCGTCCTTTCGTATTCAATTCTTCGCGTACCAAGGCTGCCAACAACATAAAAAAAAAATGCGTATTCTGGAGGTAGGCACGAAATGGTCTACGACCTCAGAGTGACGACAAGCACCACCTACCATATGTCCATCCTTGTGCCTAATGCTGTACTGCACAGTCCACATATTTGTCAATTTATCCAGGATGCAATATGTATCAGTTCTACAAAATGTGTTCTACAAGTGTGCATATATTCAAATAATTTTCTCGAGCCGTACGAAGGGAAAACCTCCTCTACGTTTCTAGGTGAACATTGTTTAGCTACATCTATCCCAATAAGCTTTCTATCGAATCGCTGTGATTGATGTTCGATCTCCAATAGAAGGAATAGATCTTCGAAAAGTAGGTTTTGATGATCCAATAAATATCAATTTCAAAGTCTGTCTCTTTACAAGCAAAACATAAATTACAATCAAAGGAAATTAATTTGGATAAGAAGGATGAATCGAGAATCAAAAGTCCATAATTCAAGTCCAAATTAAATTCAATCATGAGCTCAATTCATATTTTAGATATCCAAATTCTAGGCCAATCAAAAGTGAACAAGGTTGGGCCCTATCACGCGAAGTCTCAAGGTGTGACAAGGCAAGGTTATCACATCATGAGTTTTGGCGTGACAATTGCCACGTAAGCCCTCGTGCCACGCAAGCCCTCCACGCTGTCACGAGGGTTTGCGTGGAATGTTTGGTCACACTGAGATCTGTGGCATGACAAAACGCTTTGGCCATGCCACGGGTGATGGCGTGATCAAAGATATCAGAATTGGAAATAAATTTGGTGAGGGTTAACTTTAAAATAATATTTAAAAAGGATTAAAAAAAGTTCTCCACCCACCCCCAAAAAAAGTACGGGTCGCGCAAATGCGTGCATGACGGTGCGGCACGTTTTGCCAATTAGGTCCGTGGGCCAAATGAGAACTTTTCTAGAGTTGGCCCAAATAAGACTTTGGCATATCCACCTTTTTTCACCTCACAAATTTGACCTAGACAGCCAGAGTCATCATATTTACTGTGTGCAGGTTTCTTCATATTTTTGTTGTCAGTAAGACAGTAACAACTAAAAGAGTTAGAATGTCATTACATACACAGAACGAATAATCACTACAAAACCTCATAATGCCAAATATCACAGGACTTTGTAGGTTTGCTACAGGCTACAACTTGTCCAGGAGTACAGAGTTGTATAGAAGCGTACATGCCCTAAATAAGTTGATACACTTAACAGCTCAAACTACCATGCAAAACATAATTCCGAAGAACTGCAAGAACCAACAGTTGGGGTCGAATTGGGATGTTTATCGCCGTGAAACTGTAAACGAATCGAGCGATGCTGGCTTAGCACACCATCGACCAAAAAATGGGGCCTTTCTAAGAAGCTCAAGTGTCTGCTGGTACTCATGAGCCATGTCCTGCAACAGAAATCGGACGCCTTTCAGTAATCGGTTCTTTGACTTCTTGTATTCATCACAAGTAAAGAAACAGGAATCCTTTAACAAATTCCAACTGTATGGTTTTGCGCATTACGTGTTATTAAGCAATTAGGTCATACAAAATAAGATGAAGTACCTTCATTGCACGGTAAGACAGTTCCTCACATTGGAATTTGGAGTCCAATGGATGCTCAAGTGATATAAAGGCTTCTACCAATCTTCTCCTGACATGAAAACACAGATTATCATAACAGTTTAGCATCAGGATGCTTGGAACAGGAAAGGAGGCTCTCTCTTACTTGCAGAGCAATGACTCAGTGGAGGGTAAGCATGCTGCCTTTGAAGATGTGCCTTGTTTTCTCCCAGTTGTTCCTAAGACAACTTCATGCAAACCAGATTTATTCCAGCATATTGAGTACCTAGTAAAAGAGATATTGCAAAGGTAAGTTTTTGTTTAAAAGTTTAACAAAAAAATGATACATACAACAAAAGCCAAAAACAAAGTCGAGTTCACAAAGGCAGCAATCCATATACTACCCGCATGTCAAAGGGGGTATATCTCCATAAGTCTGTTGAAATTCTTTTGGAGGAATAGGCGCCTCAAAAAATAGTGGCTGTAGGCAAAGAAACGATCCCTGTCATGGAAAGTTACTGGAGAAGTAGAAGCAAAGAAACACCAACCTTGTTCAATTTAAAAGGGGCAGGTAATTTAGCGGATAGAGAGGACAGGCGAGCATCAAGAGCTTTCTCGATATTATTTTCAATAGAAAACCGTTCAGGAGCACCATCAGGTGATTGTCCAATAGTAATAGTGGACAAATACAGGGGTTCCAGAATGTGTGACAACAATGCACCTGCAAATGAACATAAATGCAAGAGGCAAGAGTTCATTACAGTTGATCCAGTGAGAGCATCAAACACTTTGTGGCCAGTAAATGGGAAATGATATAACTAAAAAAAAGAATGCCAGAAAAAGTTATATTTTGCATTCACATTGCATGATGAATAGCAGCAAAATGTCGGAAAATTTTGACCTCACTGATAGCCACCACGTTAATTTGGAAAATGATCATGGGCAACAAACCTTGAATTCCAACAACACTCCAGCGACTGATTTTGTCAAAACAGCTCATTGACAATGTTGTATCACCACGCCCAGGCTTTCTTTGAACAAACCCAGCATCTGATCCACAAAGCAGTATACCAATTTAAAAACACATGACAGATTAACAATTGGGGAAAATAGCATTGTCATGTTAAGACAATACAATGGATGAGACTTCAGTAGGCAGCCAAAAATACACATATCTTACAAAAAACCAACCCACGCAAAGATGAAAGATTAATCAATCTTCCAGACCACATCAAATGCCATCAAAGTCTAAAGAGTGATCTGCACTATTACACCCTTATCCCCCCACTAAGCATTCAATAAACAATCTAATCACCCATGACAAGTAGCTAAGTGTCCATGGCACCATTTTTTCCAGTAAGCACAAACGACATAATCATAAAACCACCATACATAATAGGCACGTCTGATTGATAATCTGAAGTTATCTCAAAACTAAATGTTATATTTGTCAAGATAACATTTACCAGAAAATCAAACACTTTGCCGAATCTATCGAGTTATATACATGAAAATTAGCAGCTCCAAACATGAACGTACTATTCCACTGAACACCAAGAACAAGAAAGAATCATACCACATGATACATTCACACTATCGAGCTGTTCACTCGGCAACTCCGACGCGGATCGCGGCACCTGCATGACCCCACCTGCACCAAAGAACCAAATCAACTCGCAAGCTCACCCCAACTAAAAATATTGCTCCCAGCATGCCCTGTACTAATCTATTTCAATAAATTGCCACACCAGTCCAGATAAAATAATACGTTAGCTTTGAACGAATGCAACACTTCATCAGCAAAATCGCAGAGCAGTAGCAGAAGTAACAATTCACCTTGAAAGATGCAAAAAATTTAATAGCCATAATAGTGCAAAGTTTTTCTGTCATTACCTAGCAGGCTTTAGAACTAGCAATGGGAAACCCGAGCAAAAAAGTAAGAATTTTCTTGGTGGAATGGTACATACATGGGAGCTGGGTGATGTAGAGATGAAGGTGGTGCCCATCCCTGAGCTTCCATATCCCATCCGTACCGGAAGTAACCAACCAATCCGGCGCGTTGTTCCGGCCGATCTCGGCGTAGATGAGGCGGAGGAGCGCGCGGCGTGCGACGACCTCGGCGTGGGCGTCGTGGACGAGGTCGCCGCGGGGGTTGAGGCGCGCGGCGCCAAGGCACTTGGTGCCGGTGGCCAGGGAGAGGACGGTGGGGTTAAGTGGGTCCTCCGGGGAGGAGAGCAGGAAGGCGGCGAGGACGGTGGACTCGCGCCCCTGCGGTTTGCCCTTCTTGGGGAGGGAGAAGTAGCGGCGAAGCGCGGCCGAGGAGGCGGCCTTGGCCCACAGGACGCCGTCGCATGGCGGCGGCGGCGAGGAGGAGGAGCGGAGCATCGCGGCGGGACCAGGAGTCCTCTCGGAGGCTACATACACATTAAACGAGATAGAAGGCGTATTCTAAAGTAGAAGACGGAATTAGTTTTACGCTTTATGAACACGTTTGCGCTTGCACTTACCTACAAGTAACAAGAGAGAAGTCTACTTAAAAAGAGACCATGTAGGCTAGACTATGTTGGCGAATTTTGTTAAAATAAAATTAATTTAAAAGATAATTACAAAAATAAATAGCCAAATTAAAAAATAACAAAACTAGTCATCTGTCGTCAATTAGAATAGCGACAGGCTCTTGTCGCCATTCCAATTAGCGGCAGACGTCTAGCCACTAGCGACAGGAGGCTCAACAGTACCGAGAGCTCCCTGTCGCCATTTGAATTGACGACATAGAGCCTTTTTTATTTAAAAATTTGGAAAACCATTATTTCAAATGGCGATAGGGATCCCGCAAATCTTTGTCGCTATTCCAAATGGTGACACAATCTTCCCTATAAAAGACCCTTGAAACCCTAAAATTCGGGAAAAACTCACTCTTATTCTTAAAAAAAGAAAGAGGGGAGGGAAAGGAGAGGAGGAGAGAAGCTAACAAAGTGTTGTCCATCCGGTCGTCCACCTTTCAGGTAATTTTTTTTAACCGAATGAATTACATAGTTTTGGATGTACGGTTACGCAGTGAAATATGTTGTACATAATCATTTTCGGTGGGTAGTCTAGATATGTGGTTAATCGTGGAAATCTTGTTTATGGTGCAGTGTGTCAAATATGTCTGATGTCACCGATTTTAAAATTTACTACGGTCATGGGACTATTCTTGAGGGTCCTAGGGGGATTGATTTGCGTTATTTCCAATCAATGACCGTGCCCCTACCAAGAGCAGAGCAACATACATGGAGCACTGTGATATGGTGTTGTTTCACTCATTATAATTGGATCATGTTGTGTGTGATCTGAGATTAAGTTGCCTAACCCCCCGACCAACACAATGCATATATTGGGAGTTAGTGCAACTCAAGGGAACAAAGTCATGGTAGTTATATGTACGCATGGCGAGAGAGGAAGGGTGGGATTTGGTCCTTCTGGTCTAGGCTTATGCCAAATACACTCCTGCATCGGCGGCTGAACAAGAAGGGGATGGTGGTGACAAAGAAGAAGTCGGGGACTCCCGTCACATCGCGGCGCGCACAATGGACGAAGGTGGTCCTGGAGTTGCTGATGTTGTCGATGAAGACCCTGCGGAAGTAGCTCCTTCAATCAGGCAAGCTAGTGGGCTTACTGACGAGGGTGAGGAGCTGAAAGCCATAGTGCAAAGGATGGATCTCGAAGACTGGGACTACATGGCATTGTCAAAAGATAAAGGATCCGACAACGAGGATGTTGTGGACCAGTAGATGGTTCCATCCGAGTGGAACACATACCAGTTCGACAACCTCGTCGTTAACGAAGGCTCCCATGTGTCATGTGAGTACAACCAGAGCGAGGTCAAGCAAGGCGCTATGTACAAATGCAAGGAGGTTGTACAGGAGACGGTTAAATTCTGAGCCTTCTCGGTGCGACGTACATTCACAGTCGTCAAGTCTAACCCAAGATGCTACGACTGAAGTGCAACATAGGGGAACGCTCTTGGTGAGTGCATGCATTTCAACACGCAAGTAAATAAAATCGGAAAAGAAACATAAAGGAAGGTGGTGGGAGGGTAGGTATTTATTTGGTACTTATTTGGACTGAACAGAGTTGAGAATTGGATTTACGGACTCGAAGCGGTAAAAAATGACATAAAATGTCAAATTAGGGTTTCGGAGGTGAAAATTGTCAGATAATAAATAGTGTTAAATTTACTATTCATGAATGAAAATAGGTTGGTAAACAGCGATTGGGGTTACTGTTTTTAGCTAAAAATGAACAGTACTGAACCCTTTTTTCGGGTGATGAACATTAGCCATTTACTGTGCATTGAACAGTATTTTGCTTACTATTCATGGGCTATGAATAGTAGTGGGCCAAACCCACTACTCAAATGGGCCACGGCCCAAGCCAGCGAACCATGGCGAAAGGCCCGCGCGCTCTGCCCGAAAGCGAGGAGGCGGCGTCAGCCTCCAGCGACTCGGTGGTCGCCAGCAGGACCGGGTGGTGTAGGAGGCACCAGTGGGCCAAGGTGAGTTCATTGATGGCTTTGGTGGGGCTTGGGGTGGTGTGTGGCGGCTTGGCGTGATGGCGAAGGAGGCGGGAGGGCGTCTTGGGTGAGCTCCGGCAGGTTGGGTGATGGGAGAGGTGGAAATGAAGTAGGGAGGTGGGAGAGAGCTCTTCTTGGGAGTGGGGAGGAGGAAGGGAGGAGGCGGCAATTTACCGGTTGCTCGTCGGGGAAGAAAAGGGAAGCGGCGGCGGGAGCTCGAAATTCGGCCGGCTCCGGTGATGGAAGGGCAAGGGGAGGTGGTGGGGTGGGAGGTGGTGATGGAGGCGAGCCCTGGGGTGGTTTTTATAGCCCGCAGAGAGGCGGTGGTGCTAGGAAGGCGGTGCGACGACATGGAGGCCCGAACGCTGTTGGGCGACGCCGAGAGAGGGGATGTGGCGGGGTGAGGTGGCGATGGTGAAGGCGGTAGAAGGCGCTGGAGGTGGTGCGTGGCGCGGGTGGTGGCGGCTGACAGCAGTGGAGGAGGTAGCGATGGTGTAACGACGATGACACACGGAAGGTGATGAGCGGGGACGAAGGGCGAAGGTGCCGGGGCAAAAGGTGCCACCGGAAGGGGAAGATGAAAATGCCGGAAAAGGAAAGCGGGAAATGAGAAGGAATTTCCGAAAAAGGAAAGAAAACCGAATTCAAACAAAAAGATTCAATTTTTTTGAAAAACCCTAATTTTTGGGTTGTTTCAGAATACCTCTGTAATCCTTCCTCCACTCCTAACTACCTTTCTTTCCTCCCAGTGAGAGGAACTTCTGTAAGTGCCTCTCAACAGCTCTGCAAGAAGTTGACTCATGCGATCTCAGTAAGCATTACGCAAGCAATGCATTATGGAAAATAGTATTTGGCAGATTGAATCAGAAAACTACAAAAGAAATACAACTTCACCTGAAGTAAAGCACACTGCCAAGAAGCAAGGACCTAAAAGGAAAGTAGCCCTAGCTTGCAACACCTTGTGGTTGCGCTCTATCTTCACCTGCATAGGAAAATACAAATTAGTTCGTAGAAATTTGTGATATATAGAACATCTATTGAAAAATAACAACTAAGAAGCTACGGATATCATGTTATGTCGACCCAAAAATGATGAAACTAATATGAACTTTGGTTCGTTAGAAAGTAACAGAATGTGGATGTACTAGAAGCATACCGAAGGCAGATGGAAGTTGGACGTTGAGATCAGACATGAAACTTGGCTGTTGAGGTTTTGATTGGCACCGAACAGATCAAGCTTTCACTTGTTGGTCTTTATGTGGATGCTGCACAAATCATCACATCGATCACGTGATATTCAGAGAACAAGCGTTCAAAAGGAAATAGCAACTAGCACAGATCAACACGGGCATACATACAACACTCCAATATAAAATTTACTGATTTAGTTGTAGCAGGAAAGTGCAAGACTGAGACAAAGCAGGTTCTACAATGGCACATGACATTAATTGATATCCTTCATGCACTTCCGTTAAGAAATCAACCACAATCTGTGCAACTCCTCAAATCTCATGGCCAAAACAGGCCAACAGATTCCAAGGCCCGTGAATTCCTAAATGATATTCACGTAGAGGCAGCGAAATAACATGATCTACAGTACTAGACCTGGGGAAACAGATGAATAGAGATGAACTCTCCCAAATTCGAAGCATTCAAGACGCTAAAACTGCACAATCAACAAAGCTAACCATTTACCAGCCACTACGAGATGGATAATCCACCTATTTCTCGCATTCGTGACACCGAAAAAGAACGAATTGGATCAGATTAGGCTACACACCGCTCGACCCCAAAAATCCCGAGCCTAATCATAAGGTCCTAAATTTCAACCAAATTATGACCATCCAATAGCTGAAACGGGCCCGACCAACCCATCCACCCCTCCTCAGACTCCAAGAACATCCAACCCAAAACAAATTGCATCAACTCCACGCCCGCCAAAATCTCGAGCCTAATCATATGGTCCTAAATTTCCCCCAAATTATGACCATCCAACAGCTAAAACGAGCCCGACCAACCCCATCCACCCCTCTGTCTGCATCGAAGGAATCAACACAGAGGATCTACAATGCTAGAGCATTAGAAGCGATCTCCATCATACGATCAAAAAACAAATGCCGAGATGAAGTGATACAATGTTTCCCGCTATAGTACCTTTTCTCATTGTTGCTACAGTACTACGCCAGGGACTGTTTACCCTCTCACAAACAACAATGTTTACAAATGTTACAGTGCTAAAAAATTAATCATTTAGTGTACAAAGGTACATAATTGTTTTCACAAAAAAAATTGGTTAGCAAATGGAAAATAAATATATTTTTTTACTTGGGCAAGTGATAAGTTAGTATGGGTTTAGGGGGGTGTTGTAGTAGTCTCGCTCAGGTCGGTTAGGCAGCCAGAGGAGGAACTTAGCATTTTGGTTTTATTGTATCGAATTTGGGCATGGAAGCAAGCAGAGGAGGGGCTCAACAGTTATGACTAGCTAATTGATGATTACCTAATGTTTTCTTGATTGCTTTAAACCTTTCTCTGTAGTTTGTATATATATACCAGATTGGAAGCATTTATGTGGACGTTGGTTTCCAATGATTTCAAATAGTATGCTTAGTCGATGTTGTAGCATGTTGTCGTACTTACCAATTTAGAGCAAGTTTTCATTAGATTAGTAAATGACTTACTTGGTTTAGTGAAAGGCGATATTTTGCCATATGTTTTTTCCTAACCTTATTTTTCTACTACGCTTTTCTCGGTACCACTTTAGCAACATCTATATACTTGAGAGAACTAAATAGTTAATACCAAAAAAATATTGTCTTAGCATAGTCCATATATTTAGAAGTAATTTTTTTAGGCTTTGTTCATAATGAAGGATCATCTTTTTTTTAGCCTTGATCACCAGCTCTTCTGTTTACCCCACGCACCAAGGCAATGAGAATAACAATGTGTTGCTGACGTGAAAAGGATAATCTAATTTACTTCATAGTCACAGAGAAGTAAAAAACTATGCAGGTCTGTCTGAGAACTATCAACTCATTTAGATTTATTATTTGTTGTCTTAGAACTATGCAGGACTGCAATGAGAATTACAATGTGTTGCTAACGTGAAAAGGGTAATCTAATTTACTTCATCGAGAAAACCTTGCAAGCCTGCTTAGTTCCATAAGTCCCTTGTGATGTTCCTTTAGTCTGTCTTAATGAGTTCTTCATTTACAACTTTATGCATATTCGAAATCCACACACTGATGAACCTTGCTTTGCAGATTGACATGATATATTTGGTGCTAAAAGTACTTCCTAAAGATTCAAGGAAATCCTAAACAGTTCGTGTTTTACTATGTATTTCTATGATCAGAAAGAACAAGGGCTCACTCAATTTCTCCTGAACTTATTAATATCTTTTGATACTCATAAGCAACCAAAAAGGTTTGTTTTGTAGTCTTTATTTACTGCTTAACATGGAGCTTTAGGTTATGATAGCAAAGACACTGAATCACTATCAGGCCTGCTGCTAGCTAATGAGTATTTATATTTCCTTATTCGGAGCTAACTATATCATTTGTTTACCATGTAATGGTTTCAGACAGATGGGAGTGTATCTAATACACGGGTTATTGCAAATTGTGAGGTTGTCAAGCCAAGGGTTGCAGCTTCAAGACATGTATCACAGTTTATTCGTTATTTGTTTTGTTCATTATAGTTTCGGTTTGTCAAAAGCAGAACTATGTGATTTCTTAGTTGCATTTGCATATGTCTGTCCTGCCTCTTATTTCTCCCTTAGTTTATGTCCTGCAATGGTTAATTGCTCTTGGTGTCAGCTTGTCATCTTAGTGTAATCGTAGAAGTAGATTCATTGTTGTGTCAATCGAACTTATGTGCTTATGTCCAATCTATATAAGTCCATTTTGTCAATTGAAGTAACGTCCTGCCGAGGCAAGAACTATCCTTTTTTCTTTATCACGGTTGCAACTATATTGTGTTTAGATAATCTTGTTTATATGTTGTACACACTATTTTGTGGACATTTATGATTCCTCTTTTCCTTGCTCAACTTACGTTGTCTACTTCATCTTGAGAATTTCATGTTGTCTGACGTGGATGTTGCTCTTTTTTTTTAGATTTGCATTTCAATCTTGTGGTTTTGAGGTTCAACTTGCTTACCTGTATGGAGTACAGTGTTCAGGATACAGCGTGATCGTCAACTCATGTTACCTCTTTATAGTATAGCTACTAATGTCGGATACTTTGCGTTTTGTTACCTTATGTGTGTTTTAAATAGGCGGGCCCTTCTATTGTGGTGCGCAGTAGTATGCCAGATGAGTGTTTTGTGCTACACATTGTGTCATACATTCTATCGTCTTTAAATGTATATATACTACATATTGTTTCTTAGGTAACACGGAGATCATGTGACACACATTTGCACCAAACTTAGGTATCAGTGTGGGCCTAACATTGTGTTACTCTTTCATATCTCCATAATACTCCTACATACTACCAATTAGGGATGGCAGTTTCGCCCATTTACCCGATTACCCATGGGTAAAAACCCTAATGGAGGTGGGTATGTTCTTATTTTTCTGCCCACGGGTACATTTACGGGCACAAATCTCTGCCCGGTGGGTAAACGGGCATGGGCATGGGTAACGCCCGATTACCCGTGAGAATGTACTGACAGGTGGGCCTCATGTTACCTCATGTGTCACACACCGGCCGCCCCCCTCTCCCATCATCCCCAATCCCATCCTCTAGAATCCAGATCCCCTTCCCGCACGCTCGGCTGCTGCCCTTCTCACGCGGCCACGCCTGCTGTCGCCCATACCGCGTCCATGTCGCACAGTAGCCACTCGCTACATCTCGTCGACGACTCAAGCCGAGTTCTTACAACCTTGTCCCCCTTATATAAATCACGCCCAAGCTGCGCGCCGCGATCGCCCACCCATCTGCTTCCTTCCTCCCTCCATCATCCAACCAGAGAGTGAGAGAGAGCTTAGAGGCTCGGGCTCTCTATTCCTGTCTACCATGCCGCCGAGCTACCCCAACTGTCCTAGCGAGCTCAGGCCGTCCCCGCCACACGCACCCATGTTGCCTCGGCCCCCGCATCCTCACGCGGTTGCGACCACCTGCCATCCCTCTTTCTCTCTCTCTCTCTCTCTCTCTCTCACCCAAGCCCAGAAACGCGTGTTTCCCTCCTCGCTGTTGGCGCCTCACCCAGCATTGCCGCCACTTCCACACGGTGTTCCCGACGAACCCCGCGGGATCTCCCAAAACCACCCGCATCATGATGCATTCTAGCCCTCAACGACATTTTCCCCTCAATCAATTTTGAGCTTCCACCACCATAGCACTGCACGCCACCATCTTCTCCAACTCCGGCCGGAAACCATCACCACCATTGACATCTTCACTCCGGTGAGTTCCTCCCCAATTCACTCCTACCAGAGAACCTCCAAAACCTCCTCTTGCCTCCCTCACCATCGGTTTTGGCCCCCCTTGGCTAGGCCGCTGCTAACGCATGAAGCCCACCGTGCCGCCTGCGGCTCTCACCGCCAGCCCGCCACGGCTCCCTGGCTGGAGTTGACCACGGCGAGCTACAGGGAGAGGCCAAGCGGCGGGCGCACGCAGAGGAGGAGGGGGTGGCGAAGGAGTTGGCGAGGAGCAGCAGCTTGATGAAGGAGCGTCGCCACTCGTTTGTCCGCGCCCTCCTCTCATCCTCTGTAGTGTGGCGGGCACACGACATGCCTGTGGGTGACGAGTACCTGCGGGCGGCAGGCATGACCGAGGTTCTCTACCCATCGCCCTTCGTGGGCATACCCATGGGAGAGTTTTGGGCTGGCGGGCAAGGGTACCCGTGCCCGCCGCGCTCGATTGCCATCCCTACTACCAATTGGCTCAGCAAATGTGTCATGTGATGTTACCTTGGCGTGCCTAGGCGCGCACAGGGCTACTATATATATAGCTACAAGGCAAAATTGTCATTAAAAACATAGTCCCAGGGAGTTGAAAGAACCAACCTTTGGCATCAAATTGGGACGATTATCGTCACCGTGGAGCTGTAAATTTGTCGAGGATGCTATGCTTGCTTAGCACGACCGTAGCCAAAAAATGGAGCCTTTCGAAGGAGCCGAAGTGTCAAGTGTCTGTTGTGGTACTCATGAGCCATGTACTGCATTACAAATTGGATGGCTTTCGCCTTTCAGTATTTAATACCTAGTTTCTTGTGCCAATTGTTCATGAGAGAAAAAAAATAATTCTTGAAAAAAAATCAACCGCCTGGTAAGTGGGCATTATGCGTAATTATTTATTACTAAGCATATGTGTGGCACCCCATGTCATTACCCCAGAGGTAATCATACATAGGCATACGGATTACTATTTGTTTGCTCAGTAGAACACTACTCCAACGAATAGTAAGCCTTTACCAAAGTTAGCACAACAAAACAATAAGATAGAGATTGTTCTTTGTTACAACAGTAGCCACACAAGGCTAAAATTCTAGATACAATTATTTAATTACAAAGGGGGATACATTCTCCACGCTTTCCTGCTAGGTCCCTTCAGCAGTTTACTCGTGCCACGAGTCGAATAGGGCGTCCACCTCGCCCTGCTTCTCGTAACCAACGCCCTCATCACCAATGGCCTCCTCGGTACCTGCAAATCCCTCATCCCACTCGGGATAACTCCCGGCCGGACTAGAATCTAAGAAAGAGGGGAGATAGCAAGAGTGAGTACTAGTGTACTCAGCAAGCATGTAATAACAAAATGCACCTGATGACTCTACCTCTTGTCCTTATCATATTCCTACCTCTTCTCTTGCTCTGAAAATAATCATCAAGATTTAGGTTGAAATTTTACTTCTGAAAAGACTACTTGTTACCCGGTAAGAAGATAAACCCCTCGAGGATTACCGCAGCCTCTAATCCGGGAGACATGCATGAATTCATGATTTTATTTAGCACTGCACAGGCTTGTACCACTTTACCCGTAGCTACTCTGAGCTCTAATGACTCTGGGCCTCCCACATTTCCTTTGATGCGATTTCGAGATTAGAATACAGAATGTTTTCCAGGTTACGTCTTTATATTTCCACTCATTACTTTCCGTCGGTGGCTTACCTCTACCGAGTTCCATAAATGTTGGTTGGGCCGGCTCTCTTCCGGTTCCCAACACTCCACCGTGCGCTTACTATTCTACCCGTTGTGGAGTACATAATTACGTAGCAAGGTGGCATTTTCTGCCCGCCCAAATGGGAAAATGGTTAGCACTTAAATACGGGCCCTTGTCCGAGTAAGAGTTTTGTTTGTCCTTATATTATTACTAAATGTAAAAGGATCCCACCTCTTCTCTTTCCTCGCCCAGGGTCCCTTTTACCAACCTTATTAACTCTCTTCCAGTACAACGGCTCTCTTCCAGTTGTACGACTCTTACCTTCTTCTTATCTTTTCTTCTTCTTGCCTTCTTTAACCGATTTGATTTTGAGATATAGTTTTTTATGCAATACATATATAATACAACAATATAAGGTGTACATTTAATATAACTAGATTTATGCTCAAAAGTAAGCTTGCCTTTGTCGTTGTAGTAAAAAGCAGCGTCAAGGTACTCTGGATCGACGAATCCTGCCTGCATCGGATCGACCTCTGCAATTATACGGCAGACGCACATAATACATAGATAAAATACTTAGTTGCTTTTGGTGCTAGCATAAGTATATGGGTCAATTGATTCTTTTAGTTAGAAGATTTTAATTGAATAACATTTTACGGATCCCTGACATGTTAGCACTCCCCAACTACATCTATTCTATAGTCTACGGCTCTGAGATCACTGGTTAAGAAAAATTAGGGTTTTGCGAGGGGGATAAACTTTATCAGGTTGATTATTTTAATTAATCTACCGTTCTTAACTTATGTCTATCGTGGCAGACTTCACATTTAATTTATGGGGTCCTACCTACGATTAACAAGTTTTATAACAATTTCAATTAATTTTACGTGCTCTCTTGTTTTTATTTTCCAACGAAAGGTCTACCGGTGAAACCTATAGTTAAAATATTTATTCTGGTTCAACTAATAAAATACGCCGAGCAAATACTCCTACCGGGATTATTTATACTACTGATTGATTAGCAAAATTTCCCTACCAAAGGTACAATTTTATTTTTTGTCTAAACTTATTTTAGTTATCCCTTTGTTTTACTTCACTTCCGCGTTTTATTTTATTTTTCTCCTCTTTTTACTTATTTTTCATTATCTTACTTCTGTTTTTCCCTAAACCTTCTTCGGTTCTTCCCTTATCTCCTCCTCTAGGCCGACTCACCTCCTCCTAGTGCCTTCTCTTCTCCCCAATCCCTTTTACTCCTTCCTCCTCCTCTCCCAATCTCCCCTGGTGCTTCCTCTCCCCTGCGCCCTACTCGGCTCCTGGTTGCAGTGCCGCCTCGACCTCTGGCTCGCGCTTGCATGAGCCTCCGAGTAGCCACAGGTGGCCGCTTAGCTTCCCAGCCCACTCGCCTCTGACCTCCATGGCACTCCTCCTCCGGCTCCCATGGCACCTATGGTGCTTGCCGGCCAGTCGACCCATGCCTTGCCTCCCTCACCAGTAGCGTGCCCTGCTGATCCAGCGCCTCCACTTCCTCGGCCTGCTCTCGGCCCAGAGCCGTGCCTCCTTGCCTGCGTCACACTGTGCTACCGGCTTGGCCGTCGGCTTGCTCGGCTCACACCTTCCCCCCTCCTTTTACTGATTCAGATTTTGCTATTGAGTTGATTTTGCCCAAGGCCTCAGTTTGGGGTTGTCGACGATCGAATCGCCGATCTTACGAAAATAAACGAGGAAAATGACGTGGAATATCCTGGAATGGAATGGGGGTCGCTCTTTATTGATATGAGCTGGATTTACAAGATGTGGCTAAGTACTACCTGAATTACCTTGAATGGAGGAATGTAGCAAGACAATCGGACTTAGAATATGAGTCTAAGGTGATTATCTAACTTCTAATTCCACCGCTTAGGCTTCGTGCATATCTTTGCCTTGGCCTTGTTTTGTGTGTCGCCTATCGTCTCCTTCTTGTCCCTTGTGCCCTTTAGTCTCTGTGCTTCACCTTTAAATAACTTAGAAGAGGTGGCGATTACTCTGGAGAAGGCGCCCTGGTGAAGCGTTACGGTAGTGGAGCGGTAGAGAAGTTAGCAATGTGCTAACTTCCTTGCGATTGCTTGTGAAAAGCTTAGTAGGGTGGTTAATAGTCGATGTCTCGGGGTTGTACCATCACATGGTTTGGAGCATTATAACACGTGTTCCATTCATCATACGATAAGAAATACCCGATTCGATAATTTCACGGCGGTTATACGGTGGGGATTAGGCACAAAGCCTCATCAGGCCGAGTACCCATTAAGTAACCTCGGAATACTAACGACCGGGAGGTCGTCGGTCTTAGGGATTCGACCATGAAAACGTATGGTCTTTTATTATATATTAGAATAATACATAGAGGTTTTAATCCTCGTCGGCTAGCCCCGAACTTTAAATGGAAGTCGTGTATATACCTTTTCCGATGAAATCGTATCAGGCGGAACCCATTTAATGTCGTGGTATCTGAAAGTGATCTGTGTTCACTTTAAAGTTGAGAACTTGCCTTGGGAAGCGAAGAGTTCCTCTGTCGTTTGAACAAAAAAAGCTTTTTGTCGGTTGGACTTTGTAGAAATCCTTGAAAGTATCGGAAGTTTATAAAATCTTCTCTCATTTGGGCTCTTAGAATTTTTATGCTTCCAAAATCCTTCGATCCTTTAGCTTCTCGCCAAGAAATCCTCGAGTCTTTTCTGTTCTTGAGCCACAAAGTCTCCAACTTTTGCTACTCATTCTTGAGGATTTTCGCCATGTCGGAGCAGATTACAAAGTGGTTGCCTTGAATTGGGCAAGAAAAAGCTTGAGGCTTTGCGAAGATGGGAATGCTCCCCAGATAGGAATATGATTAATTGGAGACCGCGTGGAGAGCATTTTCGAGCCGTGAAGATGGCGAAATCCTGTTTTTCTTGCCTACATCGAATGTGAAATTTGAGATTACCGTTACACAAATTCCTCCTCGCGTTCTTGAACATTACGGGGTGGAATTGGTGAATTGGCCCCAAATTCGATCGCAAATATTAGTATTTTAGCATATTTGTGCGAGGCATACCGGGAATACAACCGAACTTGAAGCTCTTTAGTTATTTCTACCGCATGGTGATGGGAAAATCTGCGGCAAAATCTGAGGCGACTCTGGGGAATGCACATTGCGTCTTCATGACGGGAAGGCCGATGAGTACATCTTCATGTCTGCGGAATCTTCGTGGTCGTCATGGAAAAAATCTTGGTTTTACATAGCGATTCTGAAGACGATGGCCTCTACTTGGCGGAACTAGAGCAAGTGAAAACCCCAAATGGAAGGAGGCAAGTAAAGAAGGCGAGGATAGTCAAAAGATGGGCGGATGCCATCTCGACTTCGTAGTCGGGGCTTGACTTCGTGGCATGTGGTGAAGGATTTCACCTTTCGTCGATTAGCCCATTGAAGCTCGGACTCATTCCCTGCTCTGGTGCCTTGATCGTGATGATGCTACCTCGGAAGGTGGTAAGTCTTTGAGATAAATTCGATCGGTATTTTGATTTGATTAATGTATTACCTTAAAATCTGTCTATTCTTCCATACATTAAAGCTCTTTCCCTAGGGAAATTAGAAACGAGTCGGGATGATGCGTGCGGGGAGCACTGGAGAAAATTTGAATGCCCCAAGATCTTAGTAGTAACTCCTATTGAAGGGAGGCGGCAAGGCTTAAGGTAATTTAATCAAAATTCCTTTTACCATGTGTATACATATATTAGACCAGATTTCCAATCGTGCTCTACTTTTGCGATCGGTCGGGATTGCGAATCATACAATCTGGTGAGGATCAACGTCCACCTTAGTTCCGGCCAGAGTCGTGCCTCGAGGCACTTGAAGGAGATGAATCCTCGAGGTAATAGAACATTTGGAATCATATATGTACGAATTTTTTAGATAAAGGATTTCTTCACCCAATCAAATTTGTTCTTTGATTTAGGTGGATAAACACGAGGGCATGAGAATGTAGCTGCGGAGGTCTGTGAACTCAGAGTGGTCGTGCACGACCTTATGGTTATTCTTGAAACAAGCGATCTGGAGATTGATGAAACCACTCCCTCAGGCCGGATAGTCGGGAATGCGGTCCTTGATGGCTGAGTCGAGGACATAGCTTCCGACATCTTGTTGGAGGATGTGAGGTTCAACAAACCTTCTTTGGTCGAGAACCGGCAAATTTGGAGGAGAAGAAAAGGAAGGCTAGCGGCCTGATTTCTCTCTTGCGGCGTTTGAGTCAAATCCAGGAGATTAACAAGGTATGTACATGAAAGTGGTCGTATAAGTATGTACCTCTAATAATTCCTTGATGATTTGATACTTTGAACTTCCCATCTTGGTTTGCATAGGTCTTACGGTGTTCGGTCGTTTCTCACCGGGTTCTTCTGAGGACTGGCACTGTGGAAGTTCAGGCGAGCACTTCTCGGGACAAAGTTCTGAGAAATAGTGGTCGAAGAAGCCCCGGCGGTGACAAAGAACAGCGGTTGAGTTGGATCCTTTGGTGATTGAAACCCTTACGTGGAGGTAGATGCCTCGAGAGGTCTCAACGAGTTCCGATCGCTGGCGATAACCCTTCCCAACCTAACAAGTTCCTTTTAGTCCCGATTCATCAAGGATAAGGAGCTTGATGAGGCGTGGCGAAAAGTATCGGATACTCGACTCAAGATGCACCTGATTTGATTTTTCTTTGGTTATAATGACCGAGCAATTCGAATAAGTATTCTCGACCCGGCTTCATAGCTTTTCTTTAAAAAGTTTATAAGAAACTTAAGAAAGAGAACGCTATTTGTGTAGCATTTAATTGAGAACTTTCTTTGTGATGGGAGGGTGACCCAATGAGTTAAGGACTTGGAGCAAAAGCACTCCGAGTTGGAAAGTAAGAACTTTTCCTTTTGAACTTTTGTTTCTTCTTCAATACTTTGCTCCTCTACAATTATTCTTCCTTATCGTATTCGATAGATCTGGAGAAAATAAAAGAGGAGGTTGTGGTGAGAAAGCCAAGGCGGCTCTTCTTGAAGAAGAAATAAAAGCTAAGGACCGATCATTTCTTTGAAGCAAGTTGACTAAAGACAGGTTGATCGGTGAAACAACGACCAAATATGAAACACTTAGCAAAACAAATGAAGGTAATATGTCGTAAGCTTGATTTTTCCTTCACTTATGCTTGTGTTCATTAAGCGATTTGTTTTTGCGAGCAAGCGCAAATCTTGAATGAGTAAAAACTACGAAATTTGAGCAGGATAAGGAGGGCTCTTGCTCAAAATATTGATGAAAAGATTCATGCTTTGAACAAGATGATCTTTGATATGGGATCGAGGATCAAGCCCGCCTTCCTTAGGAGATCCAATAGAGAAAATGAACTATTTGGGTCAACTTCTAGAGGACCTTAAAGTTACGCTCAAAACTACTCGGACGAATTATGCCGGGCCCTAAAAGCAGGTGTTGCAAGTGGAGTTAGTTTTGCTTTGGCAGCAAGCCGAAAGCTTCAAACCCTCCATTGATCTCCAAGCTGTTAAAGATGACTTCAATCGCCCACTGAGGAGGCGACCAAGTTCATGGAAGAACTCGGGCCACTCGGAGATATAGTTGTAGAGGAGATGGAGGTCGAATCTCCGACAAAGCGATGAGTTAATTTGGGAATATTTCTTAGAGTAGGTTCTGCAAGTGTAAAAATATTTGAATATCTATGAAAACTTACCTTTTATGTCATTGACAAAGCTTTTGTTTATCTGTTTGACTTTTTAAAATTCTCGTATATTTCCTAGCCCCATTGCTTTATAGTAGAAGAGCGTTCTTGTACAAGCGGTGAGCCAAAAAGAGAATAAAAAGAGGTCATAACCATGTATGTGAGTTTTGAAGGTATGTTTGGACATGTAAGACAAAAGCGATCGTTGCGATACTAGGAAATCAAATGTGGTCAGGACAACAGTATGATTTCGACTAGTTATAGATCTTTGTTTGTCATAATGGAAATACCAATCAAAAACACTATATATGGTGGGAAAAAGACTTTGTCAAACTTGACATAAGAAGAAATGCAAATATGTATGCAACAAATTATAAGTGAACTTTGTTTATATCTATTGTCCCATAATCTGGTGGAACTAATGCTAAGACACGAAGGCATCGACACATTTCTTGAAAGCGTGTTCAAATTTCATATCCGATCGGGTAGCGAGGATCGTAAGAAAAGAACCGTCGCTAGGAAGCTCCTTCGATTAGGCGAGGACCACATGCGAAAAAGGAGAGACTTGACTAGGAGGCTTTCAGTGTCGACCGATGTGGACAAGAATAGACCGAATCTTGAAATAATGAAGCATAATCTTGAGAATCGTAAGCATATCATTCATGAGATAGTTAGTTGTGTGGCGCTCTGATTAGTCATTTTCTTTGAGAAAAGAGTGTAGTCGCGCGTGGGAATCATTTGAAGAAAAAATGCTCACGACTAGGACCATAGAGTATCAGAGATCCTTAAAAAGGATATCGGAGAGAAAAATGTCTTCTCCGACCAGACTAACAATAATAAATGACCAGAATGTAGGTGTATATATATAAGCAAGGTTGCACTTCTTAATTAATTAATGAATTTAATGAAATTGAAATTGAAAGAAAAGAAAGAATGAAAATTAAACATAGAACTTACGCAATTGATCGATGTTCCAAGAATTTGACAAAATTTGCCCATCAGACATAGCGATCGTGCGGAACACAGTGGGTTACTTGACCATAGTGTGAGACCTTCCCATTTAGGAGAAAGTTTATTGCGATTTGTTTGGCTCGAATTTTTACGAGAACGGATCACCTCTGACAAGGCTGCGAGGTGCACCTTACGACTATGGTACCTTCGCATGGCTTGTTGGTAGGCTCCGATCGTACAAGGGCTTGGTTTAAATCGTTCTTCAAGGAAATCGGCGTCGTCGAAGTCGTCGTTCATTCGATCATTTTCGTCAAAGCGATCGATTCGGCGAGCCAATTTTGAGTTACGGAGGAAGCATGGCTTCGGCACCATAAACCAAAAAAATGGAGTTTCACCGGTCGCACGACGGTAGTAAGTGGTTCGAACGACCCATAACACGAGAGGAAGTTCTTTAACTTAAGCGCTGACCGTTTGATTAAGCGGTGAATACTCGGCGTTTGATCCCTGCATAAGGATACCATTAGCCGCTCAAATGCTCCGTTGCTCTGCGGATGTGCAATGAAGCGAAATGAACTTTGACCCCAAGTTCATCGCGAAATTCACTGGAATTATTCTTTGGAAGCGGGAACCATTATGCTGTGATGATCTGTTGGGTACACCGTCGCGTGATCACATTTTTCAGAGAAATCTCTTAGCGGCCTCGGTTGTTATTTTAACGGTGGCTCGGCTTCAATCCATTTTGTAAGCGTGTCAATCATGGCGAAAAAATTGAAGCCCCGGTGCTCTTAGGAAAGGTCCCGAATGTCGATCCCGGGTTGCAAAAGGCCAAGAAAGAGGAATTGTTTGTAAGGCTTGTCTTTGGTGGTGTACTTATCGGCTATAAACCGACATTGTACACACTTCATCACAAGCTCTTTTGCATCATGAAGGCGATTGGCGATAATAGCCTTAGGAAGGCTTTACCGACCGTGGTTACAGTAGGAATGGTGTGCTCCACAGACACCTTCATGGATTTCGGTTAGCAATCTAATGCCATCCGTTTGAGATATGCATCTCATCAACACTCCATGAGATCCTCGTTTATACAAGGTACTTTCGATTAGAGTGTATGATTTGGCTTTTCGTGCTATCGATCGGCCTCTACATCATCTTCTGGAATTGTGTCATCTTTGAAGATAATTGTAGATCGATGTCATCCGATCTCTACCTTGATCGTGATGGCGCCAACCGTCAGCGACTGTGGAGCATCCATGTTCCCTTGATTAGTTTGTTCAACTTGCAAAGAATCATGTATGTTCTCGGAAGGCTCAACAACGAGGGTGAATTGAGTTGCTCGAGAAAAACTCGAGGCGGAGACGGTCGACCTCGTGGAGGCCATCCGTGTTAAGCCAGTGCGCGAAAGTTTTCCTTTCTAGGAATATGTTGGATCTGAAAACCGAAGAAGTGCTTTTCGAGTTTTAGTACTTCCGCCAGATAAGATGACATCTTGGTACTAGAGCATTGATACTCTTTCCCCACTTGATTAGCTACTAGTTGAGAATCGCCTTTCACTAATGTCTGCGAATCCGGCGAGCAATTTGCTCGAGTCTGCCGATAAACCTTCATATTACGCCACATTATTGGTGGCGGAAAATTCTTGGATGGCGTGCTTGATGTGTTCGCCCGATGGGGATATCAAGACCACTCGGCCCGATCCTTGTAACATCAAGGAACAGTCGAAATACATTGTCCACTCGTCGTGGTGTTAGTACTCGGGTCCTTGGGTGGGTTCGAGGTTTGTCCATTCGCAATGAATTACGCTATTGCCAGGACTTTATTGTTGTTAAGTGAAATAAAATGGAGATCGAGCGCCCTAGCTCGACCGCCCATTTAGCTATTAGATCACGATGATTCCTGTTTCAAGGACTTGACCAAGGGATATCCGGTGAGGTAAGACCACTTTGTGGGCTTGAAAGTAGTGCCTTAGCTTCCTTGAAGACATAAGGAGGCCATAGAGCAACTTTTGTACTGTGGGTATCTTTCCTTTGGTCCATGTAAGACTTAAACTTACGTAATAGGTAGTCGTTGGATATTATCCTTTCTACAACCGATTACCGCTAAGCTATGCGTGGTGTAGGCGCCACGTAAATTAGCAATGTTTCTCTCCGGAGAAACTAAAAGAAACTTGTAAGGTACTTTTTAAGTTCCTCAAAGGCATCGTTTGCCTCTTTAGTCCCTCAAAACTTCCATGTTTAGAAGAAATTTAAAGAAAGGTAATCCTTTTTCCCTAACCTTGCTATGAAACGACTTAACGCCATCTGACCGGTTAGTTTTGGACTTCCTTCTTCGTGGTCGGAGGGCGATCGGTCGATGGCGCAATTTTTCTTGGATTTGCTTCAATACCTCTAGCGAAATTAGAAAAAAAGCGGTTTTCGGCATAAACTCGAACACACACTTTTCCGGATTTAACTTGAGGTTATGTCTTCTCAAGTTATTAAAAGTTTCTTGTAAGTCGAGAATGTAGTGCATGGCGTTGGTGGTCTTTACGACCGGATCGTCAACATAAGCTTCTAGATTAAACCGATTTGTGGACTAAAAGTTTTTGCATCAACCTTTGAAAAGTTGCACCGACATTTTTGAGACCAAATGGCATCTTAATATAACGATAAGTACCATATGGGGTGATGAAGGAAGTTTTCTCCTCATCTTCTTTACACATACTAATCTGGTGGTACCACGAATACGCATCTAAAAAACTTAGTAACTTCGCGCCGTAAGTAGAGTCTACTAGTTGATCAATGCGGGGAGGGGAAAGTCATCCTTCGGACAAGCTTTATTAAGATCTGTAAAGTCGATACACATTCGCCATTTCCCATTATTTTTCCTAACCATTACAGATTAGCAAGCCCTTTGTGGGTGGTCGACTTCACGAATAAATCTGCTGGAGAAACTTGTCAATCTCATTGGATTGCTTCCTTGGATCGGGTGCAAAGCGTCGTAGTTTACCTTGATCGGTTTTTATCGGTGGAGAGCAAGCACGTGCTCGATCACCTCCGGGGACTCGAGGCATATCGGACGCTTGCCAAGCAAACCGTCTTGATTTGCTCGGAGGAAGGAGACGGCGACTCTTCCTATTTAGGGTCGAGTCTTGCCCGACCGAGAATCTTCTTGGCGCGGTTGGATCTGGTTGTCTGACCCATGTGACGACTTGATTTGTCGGAGAAGCGCTTTTGTCGAGTAGTACCTCCTTGGTGCAGTCGGATGGTTTGGGCGTCATCTTTGGCCGAGTGCTTGACCGCATGGGAGCGGATTAACCTCTCTCGGTGGAAGTTCATCAACGGTGCAAAGGATTTCGATCGCATACATAAGCCATTTTCGATCTCCTCGGTGTGATGACTCCGGCCCGGCATTTTCAAACTTTGATAACCGTAATGCGTGGCTATCAAGAATTTTGCTAATCTTTGGTCGAGGATTCCGTTGTATCTTGATTCAAGTTTACTACATCAAGCGGGATCTTCTCTGTTCGGAAATTGTCAGGTTTTCCAAACGTCACCGGTAAGGAAACTTGTCCTATCGGTTTAGCGGTAGAACCCGGAACTATGCCATGAAAAGCATATTTCACAGGTTTCACCTTTGACATGGGGACTGCATTTCTTCTAAAGCTCCTACAAATAATATATTCAAGGAACTACCCCATCCACTAAGACCCGATTAACCCGAGCAATTATTAATAGTTGGTTCAGCGGCGATGGGGAACCTACCCGGTCGAGTCGATGGGATGGTGCGATCGTCTTCTTTGAAGAAATTGCGGTGTCCGAGCCACTTGAGTGCTTGATTACGATTGGAGATTCGACGAGGTTGACCTCCGCTCCATGGCCTTGAGATGGCGTCTGGACTCGTATGAAGAAGATCCTCCAAAAATCATGTTGGTGTGTGTTGGGGATCACGGTACTCCATCTCCTCGTCGCCATCCTTGTCCTTTTTGGAGCTCGTTTCTCCATGTTCTGTATTCTTTGGAAATGGTCCTTTACCGCATAATAATCCTCCAGTTTCTTACGCGAGACACGGCAGTCTTGCGAGATCATGCCACTGCTTTGGTGAAGTGGACACCACTTCTTATTAAATCAGAATCCTTGGTCGGAACTTTTGCTTTGTTCGACCGGCATAGTCCTTCTTGCCCTTCCTAATCTTATGCAGGCAGCGAGGACTTCTTTGTCGTCGGGTCTGCGGTTCTTTTTCTTCTTGAGAGACTTCTTGTTCTTTTTCTCTGTTTGTCGGCAAAGGTGGGAATCTTGTCTTCCGATCGATGGCTTCACACCACTCGATTGCTTCACTAGCGATGGCATATTTGTCGCCATATCAAAAAGCTCAGCGGTTGTTCTTGGAGGGTTCATTGCTATGTCCTCCGTAAACCGCCGATTCCTTAGAACTGTTTTAAAAGCTTTGAATAACGAGAGGACTCTGCGACTTGGGTATAGAGTTCTGAACTGGTGAACCTCTTGATATATTAGCGTAAAGTCTCATCGATCCTGCCGGATTACGTGGAGATCGTCCTCCTTCGAGGCGGTCGTGCGTACCTCGAAGTTGGCAATCGAAGATCACTGAGTTGTTCCCAAGTATATATGGATCCGGCCAGGTAAGTTTAACAACCATGGCCGGGCGGACCCTTGAGCACGGTGGGTAAATAGTTGGCCATTACATTCTCATCGCCACCAGCTGACCACGATAGCGGTGGTATATATTTGGAGAAATTCAATGGGTTTTGAGTTCCATTGAATTTGTCCAAGTTGGCTTCGGAATCGGGCAAGCGAACGCTGCATGCTGACTTGGAGCCCAGCAGAGAAGGCTCGACAACTGTGATTGATTCATGGCGTCTTCTCGGGAAGGTGCGGATTATGTCGGTCGGAGACCGATCCCTAAGATTGGGCAGCTAGAACTCCGATGTATGCGATCCGGTCGTGGACATTGATATGATGTCACGACCGCCCACTTGGTTCAAAGCGATGTCGGAGATCGTTAGGTCCTAGTGGTGGTTCTTCTCGGCAGCTTGATGGGGAGTACCCTCTTGAAATACCCTTCTCCCTCGTGACTCCTTGGTCGGAATCGTTGAGGAGGTCTTGGTATCGATCGCTCTCTGGTATGACCGTCTTTGTCCCCTCCGAGGAGGGCGTTGGGGCGAAGTCCTAGTCGACTTCTGAACCCTCTGTTCTCGTCGCTTCCGTTATTTGCATGGTCTGTTGGAGAATTTGGATGCGACCTCGAGTTGTACAAAACTAGGCGTTCTGCTAGAGCGGGATCGAATTATTTAACATGTTTTGAATCGTCGCAAGTTTTGTCGATTCTGAAGGTCTCGGGTGGTTCATCTTGGTCGTAGGTGTACGCTGTCGAACCTTCCCGACAACCGGTTTGTTGATCTGTCGGTCACTCTGGGTGGGGCGGTGCGGCGAGTTAAGCGATTGGCGTCAATTAGTTCCGTTGCCTCCGGAAGTTGGTGCTTGGCGGCCGGATCATCTCTAACAACACGTGATGGCGTGGTAGAGAGTGTAGGGCTGTCGCGAGGCATCTTGATCTTCATCTCCGATCGCGTTGACCTCGTGCTTCCGGCATTGATCTTCCGATGAGCTTCCATCATAACTAATGGAGAGCTTGTCGGTAACCGCGCGAATCTTCCACGATGGAGATCGGTCGGAGATGAGCACTTCGAGGTCTTCTCGGCTGATCCGACGAACCGCCGTCGTATGTTGAGTGTGATCATCCCACATGGCCTCGACCGGTGGAGGTTTCATCGACAGATTACCGGTGACGGTTGACTCTGGAATTGCGAAGCGAAGGAGAGTATCTTTCACCATGATTTCATCAATGGTATAGAGTTTTCGGGTGATGGAGCTGAAATTTCTTCACCTGTTTCGTCGGTCGAGAAGACCGGGCTTGAAGAGATCCTCTGGCATTCCGAACTGGTCGGAACGGCCGGTTCTCCTGGTTGCGCCACCGGTAGTGGCGGCGCGTCTTCATCCATCCGATCGACCTCGCTAACGCGTCGGCGGCGTGCGGCGGCGGAGGAGGATGAGAGGATGACTGCCATTTTCTTCCATGGCGCGGATACATCCTTCCAAATCGAGGTTGGCGTAGTCGCCGTCGAACCGATTTTCCTCATCCCAAACTCGGGCATAGTCGCATGAGCGATTGCGAGTTTTTGGCGAGATTTTCTTGGCGAAAAGAAAAAAATTTCTTGAAACTTCGCCTTCTTCCCCACAGACGGCGCCCGGTGTCGACGATCGAATCGCCGATCTTCGAAAATAAGCGAGAAAATGGCGTGGAATATCACGGAATGGAATGGGGGTCGCTCTTTATTGATATGAGCTGGATTTACAAGATGTGGCTAAGTACTACCTGAATTACATCGAATGGAGGAATGTAGCAAGGCAATCGGACTTAGAATATGAGTCTAAGACCGATTATCTAGCTTCTAATTCCACCGCTTAGGCTTACGTGCATATCTTTGCCTTGGCCTTGTTTTTGTGTGTAGCCTATCGTCTCCTTCTTGTCCCTTGTGCCCTTTAGTCTTCGTGCTTCACCTTTAAATAACTTCGAAGAGGTGGCGATTACTCTGGAGAAGGCGTCCACTGGTGAAGCGTTACGACTAGTCGGAGCGGTAGAAAGTTAACAATGTGCTAACTTCCTTGCGATTGCTTGTGAAAAGCTTACCGTAGGGTGGTTAATAGTCGATGTCTCGAGGTTGTACCATCGCATGGTTTGGAGCATTATAACACGTGTTCCATTCATCATACGATAAGAAATATCGATTCGATAATTTCACGGCGGTTATACGGTGAGGATTAGGCACAAAGCCTCATCAGGCAGGTACCCATTAAGTAACCTCTGGAATACTAACGACCGGGGAGGTCGTCGATCTTAGGGGTTACGACCATGAAAACGTATGGTCTTTTATTATATATTAGAATAATACATAGAGGTTTTAATCCTCGTCAGGGGTCATGGTGGGCTATTGTAGTCTTGGACAACATGGCTATGGTGAGTTTGGGCATTGAGTCTTCTGTGGAGGTGTCTAAGGTAACTATTCTCCCTACTCTCTACCCTTGCCCCCACTCCCCCGGCTCTGTGATGCCCAAAACTAGTGATATTACAGTGGGTTCGGCCTTGACCCAAAAAATGGGAATGGCTACAAAAGTGGGTTAACTTTGTCGAGTTCAATTTGGAAATAGCAAAGGCAGAGGTTTGATGGCGATGGTTTGGTTGGTTCTTCCTTCGTGCTGATGGTCCCCGCGGTCGGTTTGTTGTCGGACTTCGCGGACGATGTTGGTTTGAAGTTGTTGTAGATGTCGTCCTTGCTTCCTTTTGTCTTCCCTACCTCCTTGCTCTTCTCCACCAGTGGCTCCTTGTGGTGGGTGAGGGTGTTGGCTTGGGTTTACTGGTGTGGGTGGTGCTTGGTTGAGGACCAGAGGTGGGGGAAAGTGGTGGCTTCTCTGAAGGTCTTGGCTTTGGTTTCCTTCCTTGTGAAGGAAGGGGGCTTCGGCTGGGTTGTGAAGTGTATGAAGGCTTGGGGGGTGTTTGCCGGGGGAATGAACTTACGAGGGGTTGGCATTGGCTGGCAGATGGTTGCCCTCGTGTTCTTGATATTTTGGATGGCTTGCTTCTTATCTCCTTAGCTCTCTCATTCCACTGTTGGTTGGGTATTGCTGATGGACCTTCGGTCCAAAGATGTTTCTACTATTATGGGCTTAAGGACCTTTGGTCCAAAGGTAGGCCTTGAGACTGTTTTTGGATACTTATGCGGATGGAGGTAAGTTAGTAGAATGTGGGTATCGGGTTTTAACATTGTCGGGTGATGAGACCTACGGAAGGTGAGATAGTGCCACTAGCTTAGATTAGTTGGGGCCTCAGTGATCTTCGTGAAATCTAACGGCAATTTTCACTTTCTTCCAATTCTCACTTTAATAATAGGGTTAATTCATTATTTGCTATTGGAAGTTGGCAAGCTCCCCAAAATACCATCGAAAAATTGCTTATCCCTTTTTTACCACTCATTCTTAACTTCAATCCTTTTACGCCACTCGGTCGAGTTGACGGTCGATTGACCGTGGACTTGGTATTGACTTGGGCCTTGAAAAAGCGATTTTGCCCTAAGTATCTTGAAATCTTTAGGAATTATTTGACATAGTAATATAGTTCCAAAATTATAAAAATTTTAGGAAGTTTCGACATAGTGTAGATTATTGTGTAATTTTTCATAGGGTTTTATTTGCAATATGTTTTCTCTAAAAATCTTTAAAGTTTCGATTGTAACTTGAAAGATTTTTAGAGAAAAATATGTTACAAATAAAACCTATAAAATTACACAATAATCTACACTATGTCAGGAACTTCCCCTAAAAATTTCATAATTGTTGGAACTACATTACTATGTCAATCAATTCTCTAAAGATCTCAACATACTTAGGGGCAAAATCGTCTTTTCACGTCCAAGTCAACGGACAAGTCCACGGTCAACTGACCGGAGTGGCAAAAAAGGGATTGAAGTTGAGAACGAGTGGCAAAAAAGGGATGAGTAATTTTTCGATAGCATTTTAGGGAGCTTGCCAACTTCCAATGGCAAATAAGGAATTAACCCTTAATAATAATAGGCTTGCTACTATCTATGGGTACTGGTGGAAAGTGGTATGTGCACATGTTTCGGATGACGGAGAAAACAAACAGGTTCGATGGGCTGGCAATCATTGGACAAGGAGGGTTTCGGCGATATGCAATGCAATACTTTTATTATTGTTTTGTAAATTACTCTGAGTTGTAATAGATATGATTTAATTTGTTGCACTTACTTCTTGAAGTAGTTTTGAGTTGGTAGGTATTAATGTTTTAGTTTGGCTGAGGTGAAATTCACAATGTAAACAAGATGTACTTTGGTGATAAATATACATTTTTATGTTCATTACAGTGATTAGGCTTTGTTTTTAATTACCCTCGCTTCTGTTACTGTTAATTCCGATTAGCAACACTAAACTTATATTTGAATTTTCTGGGTTCTCACAATATGCATGCTGCTTATATTAAGACGATAAAATGAATTAGACTTTAGTAGGCAGCCAAAAACAGACACATCTTAGTAAAACCAACCCAAACAAAGGCGAAAGATCTGAATGACAAGTGCACTACTGTAGAGGTTTTGGCCGCACCGTTCCGCGTCATATTAGCGGAAATTGCTCTCCTCGTGTTGTAATTGTAAAAATGGCCGTTCGAACAAGCCTCACGCCGCTACGTGCGCAATTTCGCACGACCACCACCTGGATTCCCCTCGTCCGCACAGCCACCGCCCGGATTCCCTTCTCCGCATGGCCACCATCCGAACATGCACCTCCACCTCATGCATGCACCCACGTGAGGGGCATGCAGACGAGGCGTGTCCAGGCGGTGGCCGTGCGGATGCGGCTACGTGTCGACACAGGGCGTGTCTGGGCTATAGACGTACGGATGAGGTGTTATTTTTGCAAATACGGTACGAGGAGAGTTATTTCCACTAATGCGACGCGAAACAGTGTAATATATGCCAAAAACTCCACTAACGCAAGCACAAGCGCAACACATAGATGCAAGCAACAACGTCCAAATTTGACTGCACAGTACACTGTACAAGTGAAAGCTACCTCTGCAATTCTCTACTCGCCTACGTACACTACTATCTCAACCATCTCGTACTTTATTTGTGTAATATCTGTACGTACCAATCCTTGTCAAAACAGCCGGCCACCTCCATTGCCGGCCTTGGGCAGCGACGCTCCACCTCCTCACAGAGTCAAATGGCATGCGTATAAGACCCATTCGCACCGTCTCCTCTCCTCACCTCTGTGTAATTGACACACCCTGTAATTGCACCATTAGAGCCGGCGATGAGGAAGGCGAGGCCCTACTCGGGGATCTTCAGCGGCGGGGTGTCGTCGCGGACGGGGCCGCACGCGCTCCCGCTGGCGCGCATCAAGAAGATCATGAAGCGGTCGGCGGGGGACAGCAGCGTCGATGGCGGCGGCGCGAGGATGATATCGGGGGAGGCGCCGGTGGTGTTTTCCAAGGCGTGCGAGCTGTTGATCGCCGAGCTCACGCGCCGCGCCTGGGCCGCCACGCTGGAGGGCAAGCGCCGGACGGTGCACAAGGAGGACGTCGCCGCCGCCGTGCACAACACCGACCTCTTCGACTTCCTTGTCGACGTCGTCATGGCCGACGCCGACGCCGGCGGCCACGCACCGGCACGCGACGCCGGCGGCCTCGCACCGGCACGCGACGCCGGCGGCGCGCTGGATTAAAAGTGAACGAATTTGCAAGTTGTGGTTAAGAAAACTATGCTTTGTTTGCACTTGAAATGTCCCGAATACGTGCTGCTACTTAACTTTCGATGTACCTTAAAATTTCGTTCGTCTTGATTTTACTCGCCATACAAGAATGATGCAGTAACTTGTAACTTATGGGTAAACTGTAGCATGTTTTTTAGTTAACTTCTTAGTTCTTACGTTTGAAGGAAACTGTCGATAGCATCGCTAGATTATTACGTTTGAAGGAAACTTATTGAGTTGCATGTATCAACTAATCCATCCAAAAGCTTAAACTGATGAGGAAAGACGTCCTTTAACACTCCCTCTCACGGGTAGGCATCCAAAAGTTTAAACTGATGAGGAAAGACGTCCTTTAACACTCTCCCTCACGTGTAGGCTCCTTCAGGCCTAAGACGTAGAATAGAAATGAGCTGCAATTATTTTCTTAATTGCGCCAGCCGAATCTTGAATTCAAGACCTCTTGGTTCTGATACCATATTGAGTTGCATGCACCAACCAATTCACCCAAAAGCTTAAGCTGATGAGAAAATATGGACAATTCACTTATACTTCAACAGTTCTTAGGATGAATTCGTTTTTGTTTGATTTTTCAAAAAAAAAAATCCAAAGAATTTTGATAATTTACCTCGAGTCATTGCCCTAGCTCGAGACCCAACTCCTACGCCCGAACTACATGTTTGTTTAGTGCAACTGCACTTTTATTTTGCACTACATGATCGCTCAATTTTTTTTAAGATTACGATAGCTCAGTTTTCTTGACACAGTACGTTGCTTGTGCACAGATATCAATTCAGTCAGTTTTCAATGGCTCACTTTTGGCGTTTGAAATTGGGCAAGTTGGTCGTTCGCGTTGACATGGGATTTGGAAAACACAAACATCAACAGCGTTCAATTGTCAAAATGTCAAACTCAAATACAATCGGTAGAGTGAGAAAGAAAAAAAAGAGAGGAGGAATTAAGACTAGGATTGTGCATGCATGGAGATGCAGAACGAATACTGCTTTTTTTTAGATGGAAGAACGTCTCTGCTTGTTAGTTGTTACTTGGATGGACTGACGCGAAATCGGTTCATTTTATTCACCGAGACGTTGCTCGATAGATCCACTGCGGCACCGTCGCACCGAATGTCCATCGATCACAGTCAGATTTCGTTTCATCCATATATCCATATTAACGAGGCAACTAAATTTGGGCTCAGCACCTTGCCAAACGCATCGATTTTAAAAAGCACTGTGAGGTGAATTGACAGCATCGGCACCAGCTAGCCATTGGAACTTCACTGGTGGATCGATGCACATCTAACCTGTGCTGTGAGGCCAATTGACCCCACAGGGTTGTGTAGGACTCCATATACCCATTCATTGTGGATTTTAGTGAAATGGCTCCATTAAAATACAAGGGTACGAGTTGTAATTGATCCCCACGTATGGATGCTTATGGGTGAATAACCAAATAATAGAGCACAACATCGTATGCATGATGTTCAGATGCAGTTTGCATGCATACATAGATCGAGTGACAAGTGGAAATAAATCTCACGAGACCTCCTTACTTTTAGACTATTGCTCGGACCCCTTACAAATCATGACATATGGACATGTAAATAGATGGTTGATTTATTTTGCCATGTGCGATAAAATTAAAATGATCTAATATGTGTCCAGAGGTGATGAGGTCTCGTAGGATTTTCTTCCTTAGCCAATAGAGGAAGAAACATTCCATTCACTTTAGAGAACTCGTTCGGTGGAGGCAGTAATGTAGTCATTCAGATTTCAGATTCAGTAACGATTTACACCAATCTTGAGGCGCATAGAATCACTTAGTGATGGCGGATGGTTTCTTGTTGGCCGGCTACAGGCGGAGGCGCGACATAGCCCACTTGTTCATGGGTCGTCTTGCCCGACGGTATTATGTAGTGCTTGGGCGCTACCTTGCACAGTGGGCATGCTGATGCAACACTGACAGTCTTTGGGCCATGCTAGACACAACACGATGCCAAGCATGGCCCATTTGGCCCGTGTAGAGAAGGCAAGGCGGCGAGGTCGATTAATGGCGATCTTGGCGCGAGGCAGTCTTGAGTGAGAAGATCAAGGAGGTGGCTGGGTGGTGCGGGCGCGGAGGAAGAAGAGGAAGGAGGTGTCGCTGGCACGGAAGGAGAAGAAGGGAGGAGAACCGAGCACGCGAGTGGGGCGGGGAAGGTGAAGGGGGTGCGTGGGCGTCGGCATCTTGATGCTCTGAGGAGGGGGAGGAGAAGAGGAGGCGGGGTGGGGTGGTGCGGCCACGACACGGAAGGAGAAAGCGGCGTGTGGCAAAGGCGGCAGGCGGTCTGCGATAGTCTGACCTCTGGGAAGAGGGTGGGATAGGGAGGAGAAGAGGGAGGGGGGCCGCCGGAGGATGTTGCATCCATGGAGGAGGCTGCGGTTGCCTCAAACCAAACGGAGGCTTTACTGAAAGGGCAAGGCGGAGTTCCGTCATCAGGCTCTACGACAGCATCTTCGTCGGCGACCATAGGAACAAAGAGGTTGAGGTCGTCTACATCTGGAGTCTGGGAGAATTTTGACAGGATAACCAAGCCAAGCACATAAGAAAATGATATACCATATGCTGTTTGCAAAATTTGTTGTCAGGAATTATCTGCAAAGTTTATAGGAGGGACGGGGCATTTGCAAAGACATGCTACAAGATATAAGACCAAGCAAGGATTGCTGATGAGGCAGACATAGTTGTAGTACAACCTCGACGGTACGGTACATAGCTGGGACTATGATCCTAAGGTAGCTCGTCAATCTCTCTGTCGTTTAATTGCTTTCGAGGATTTACCATTAGGCTTTGGGGAGTCTAATGCTTTCCAAACTTACATTAGAACTGCATATAATCCTATATTCTTTTCTGTTTCTAGACAGACAACAACTAGGGATCTAGTAAAATACTATAATGAACGCCATGGTAAATTAAATGATAAATTTGCTACGTGCATATTTTCAATGGCCTTGACCTCGGACATATGGAGTGGTCGTGCTAGGAAGGATTATTTTAGTGTAGTTGCTCATTATGTTGATGATGACTGGGTAATGGAGAAAAGAATTATATGTTTCAAATTAATTGATGTAACACACAGGGCTGAGAATATTGCGGATTTGTATTATCAAAGTCGTGGAAGATTTTGGTCTTATAAACAAAATATTCTCAATTACTTTAGACAATGCCATTGTGAATTCTAAGACCATGGATACTCTTACTCCAGTCTTCAGTACATACGCCGATGCCTTCTTGCTACATCAGCGATGCACTTGTCATATAATTAACCTTATAATCAAATTCGGTTTGAAGAGGTTGGATGTGTATCTTAAATATTTTCGCGATGCAATACCTTTCTTGAATAATTCTAATACAAGAATAACAACATATAAGAACTCCTGTAGGGTAATGGGTGTACGTCCAAGAATGTTCGGTTTGGACATGCAGTAAGATGGAACTATACTTACTTGATGCTTAAGAGTCTTTTACTATATAAGAGTATTTTTTTGTTTTTTACTCAAACTCATTGTTAGAGCACTGATGGTAGTATACTATTGACTGAGCAACATTGGTTCGTTGCTGAGAAGATACTACAATTTTTATAAATTTTTTATGAGGGCACTATTGCTTTGTCCGTTGTCTACCATCCAATATCTCCTATTATTATGCATAGCATTTTACATATTGCTACTTAATTGAAAAATGTATGAAAGTGACTCAATTTTACGTGAGGCTATTGTTGCTATGAAAACTAAATACCTTAAATATTGGAGAGAAATCCCTTTCCTATATGCATTTGCATTTATTTTATATTTTAGAGGTAAAATTGAAGTATTTGCTAATGTTCTTGATCTTTTTAGTGATGCTACAGGGCTAGACTATTCTAACTATTTTGTAGAAATTTGTTCTTGATTACACTAGGTTTACCAAAAGTATGAAAATAAGTTCCGGGGAGTCCGCTTGCAACTATCTCCAGTAGCCCCCACCTCAAGTAGCAAAACAAATATGTGAGACATGATCTTCGGTGGCTCTTTCTCCAGGTCTTGGTCTTCTTCTACAACACCGCCTGCTCAACCAAGAACAACCCCAAGGAATGGGAAATTACCCACCTATCTGGACAGCGATAGGGTGGATTTCAACTTAGAAGGCTTCAAAATTTTACAATGGTGGTATGCCCATAAGTTAATATATCACGTGTTATCCATATTTGCATGTGATGTGTTAACTGTTTCTGTCTCGACGGTTTCCTTCGAGTATGCTATCAGTCTTTTTGGAAGAATATTGGAGGAGAGAAGAACATGTCTCACGAGTAATGTGGTGGAGATACTTCTAACCGTGAAGAACTAGGAATTAGCTGATTCACAAACACAACACTTTGTGAAAAATAAAAAGTTGTCGGACGTGTTCGAAAATCTATACCTCGACAATAACACTTAGAACAAAGATGAATTATAGGCTATACTCGTTTTCCTTTGCTAAGGTTTTCTCATGTTAATTTTTTACTTGAAAAATGTTTTAACGAGACAACTGTTTCAATATTAATAAAGTTATTTATTATATTTTCAATATGTTTGCCTCATTTTTTATAACTTTCATATGCATTTATGAATTATACACATTTTTTTTGTTTTTTTAGAATTTTTCTGATTGTTTTTTTGTGTGCAATTTCTATGATTGTTTTTGAATTTCCAGGCTAGGTGGTCCTAAATGGCCCGACGGGTCAAATAGGATCATACTGGCAAGGCACGGCATGACTGTCCTTTGGATCGTGCTTGGGTCCCCACCTAAACTTGTAGGTCAGCTCAGCACGGCATGATCCTTTCACGGGCCAAAATGGGTTATGCCCGTGCTGTGCTGTGGTGGGCCGGGCTGGGCCACCTATTTGGCCTCTTCTTCGCACTCTGGAAAAACACACTACTGCCTCTTCCATCCTGAAACGGCGATCTCACCTGGGTCCGGCATTCTTCGCCGCAAGGAAGTGGCGGTGGCCCGACCGGCGCGGGCTATGAGCCTCCTCGAAGCCCGCCTCCCGACAATCCTCAAGAACTGCACTTACCCGCAGCTCAACCAAATCCATGGCCTCCTCCTCACCTCCTCCCTCCACCGTCTCCCCGGCCTGCCCGCCCTCCTCGTCCGCCGCGCCACCGAGATCGGCGACATAGCCCACGCCGACCTGCTCTTCTCCTTGTTCCGAGGAATGCCTGACGTCGCCCTCTACAATGCCATGATCCGTGGCCGCGCCTACCACGGACCCCACGAGCGCGCCCTGGAGCTGTTCGACGAAATGCCGCGCCGAGGCCTTGCTCCCGACAGCTTCACCTACCCGTACGTCGTGGACGCGTGCGCGCGACTCCGGATGTGGCGGTACGGCGAGGAGCTGCATTGTCGGGTCCTGAAGGAGGGGCTTGACCTCGTGCCGGCCGTCGGGAGCTCGCTGCTCACGTTCTATGTCGCTGGTGGCTCGCTGCGTGATGCGCGGAGAGTGTTCGACGGCTTTCTTGTCAAGTCTGTGGGCTTGTCAAACCGGATGATGTCGGAGTACATTAAGGTTGGAGACATTAACTCTGCGCGGGAGTTGTTTGATGCAATGGTGGATAGGGACGTCGTGTCATGGAACTCGATGCTCGCTGCGTATGTCAAGGCGGTGGACATTGTGACAGCAAAGGAGCTGTTTGCAACAATGCCGGTGAAGAACATTGTGTCATGGACAACAATGCTCAGGGCACTATCCGACGCAGGAGATTTCATCGGCATGAGGAGCCTGTTCCACCGGATGCCTGAAAGGAACCTGGTGTCCTGGAACTGCATCCTCTCGAGTTACACCCGGCATGGGAGATTCCGGCAGGCCCTTCATCTCTTTCCCCGGATGCTGCTTGAAGGCCTCACCCCTGACAGCTTCACGGTTGTCTCAGTTCTTTCAGCTTGTGAGCACCTCAGGAAGCTGAGAATGGGCAGATGGATCCATGCCAACCTGGTGACGCCGGCACTCCTGGTCCATGCCGAGGTTGGGACTGCACTGGTCGAAATGTATGCCATGTGCGGCGACATTGTCCGTGCTTTCATTGTCTTTGTCAAGATGGACAGGAAGGACGTCTTCTCCTGGAACGTGATGATCAGAGCCCTGGCCGTGCATGGACGAGCGGATGACGCCTTCAGGCTGTTTGATCTCATGAAGAAACAGAGTTTCCGGCCCAACCATTTCACCTTCATAGGCATCCTGCTGGCATGCAGCTACGGAGCTCTCGTTGACGAAGGGCGCAGAATGTTCAACATGATGCAGAAGGACTACGGCATTCGGCCCTCATTGGAGCACTACGGTTGTCTGATCGATTTGCTCTGTCGCAGTGGCCATGTTGACGAGGCAGTGACCGTGATGCAGGGGATGCGTTGTCAACCTGACTCTGAAGTCTGGAGGGCACTTCTTGGCGGGTGTAAGATTCAGGCTGGCCTCGGGTCGGCTGAGGAGGCGACGGTGGGTGTAATTCAGTCAGAGGGTGATGAGTGTGGCATTGACTTGAACTCTGAAGACAAGTAGACAACCACTGTCAGCGACTGTCTTGAATTTGTTGTGGATTGTGGAATAAGATGATTCTTTTGCGGTTGGTTTTCTTCCGCTAGCTTTTGATTGTTAACTGTAACTTTTTGGTTGTTCAGTGTCCACATCCTTCCATACTACTCCAACTGGAGCAGGGGCGGATCTGCAGTGCGCTACCCGGTGCACAGGACACCGGGTCAAAAAAACATTTTCCTTTAGATATAACCATGTATATATAGTATGAACATCCCTAGCCTAAGATAAAAGGACACCCTAAACCAAAAAATTAAACATATGTGATATGTATAGGAAGTAGGGACCCTCGGTCATTTTCATTTTAGATCCGTCACTGAACTGGAGGACGATAGTTCTTTGTTCCTTTTTAAACATAACTTTTTGTACTGTCACATTGTTACCAGCTGATATCAACAGTACAAGAGTGCTCATGAACTCATGATCATCTGTCAACCTGCTAAATGCTAATGTTCCCAGCTGCATCACTGCTTTGAGCTACTGTTTCATCTGTCTAGAAGAGATGCTACACTTGTTGTTGTTGTAACACACTGTACACCTTGACAAACCACTGAGATTCGTTTTTGCTCAGGTGTCTTGCGTACCACTTCAAAAGTTTAATCGTGGAAGATTAGAGAAGGATTACTGGTGAATCAGCTAGTATGTGTTTTGTCGGTGTGTATTCTGATCGGACGGCTAGTAATAGATTGGAGATGGATCGGACGGCTAGTAATAGATTGGAGATGGATCGGACGGCTAAGAACGCACGCCAACCCTATAAACGCAGAACCGGCCGAGCCCGAAGGCGACTGTCCAGTTGTGTTCTTGTGTGATCGAGACCCTTCTCAACGCCTCACCTAACTCGGCCGACCCAAAAGCCCAGCAGCCTCTTCTCCGCCGCCACCCCGCCGCCTCCGGCGACCGCCGGAGCGTGAGAAGGAAGAAGAGAGCTCGCTGAAGCGGGGGAGTAGGAGGAGGAGAAGAAGATGGTGAGCTCTTCGTCGCCGGTGGTGAACGTGTACCCGCTCGCGAACTACACGTTCGGCACCAAGGAGCCCAAGATGGAGAAGGACACCTCCGTCGCCGACCGCCTCGCCCGCATGAAGGTCAAGTAAGTGCACCCCGCCGTCACCGGCTCAGCCCCCGTCTCCGCCTCCCTGATCCAAACCCTAGATGTCTTAATCTTGCCGGAACCCTAAACCCTAGAGCTCAGATCATGTCTGCGTTCAGTGGTGGAGCTTGAACCACGTGAGAGTACTACGGAACATTGCTGGAGTACAGCAAGATTGTTGCGCATTTTGGTCAATTTTTGCAAACCACTTGGCTAAGACGTTTTATTTTAGCTGGGATTCATATACCGTTAAAGTTGTGTTATGGCTGTTCATGAAACCCTAATGTTCAGTTTGTAATTGGTCGCATTTCTTTTGATCTGTATGTTAACACGGGAAATTGTTTTAGTTCAATGGATTTATTTTAGGTAGTTCACTGGGTGTTGGCTTGGAATAACGACAGAAATGTTGAGTGCTATAGTTTATGAAGTCGAATATTCCCCCCTCCTGCTTTAGGTTGTGTTACTTTGTGTAATTCCTTTACTGGATGGTAGTCTGTAGCAGGGGAACTACCAGTGTCCCCCTCTGTGGGCGCGCTGGGTGTGAGCTCCCCGTCGCGACTTGGGCAAAGGCGTTCTCCTGGGTGCTCGGTCCGCCTAGGCGGTCAACGCCGGTCCTAGGCGGACCCAGACGACGCTAGGCGGACAAGGCGCGGCGGCGCTGGGCGGGACGAGGCAGCGCTGGGCGCTCAGGGGAGAAAAACAGAGACATACAATGTAAGTGAACCCTACCCATTTGGTGATTTCATCCCCTTTTGCTCCCCTCTTGCGCTGGTCCGCGTCGCCGCGCCGCCGCCTCCACCTGCGCGCTCCTCCTCCGGCCCCGTCGCGTGTCATGCAGCCTCCTCTCGGCTCCCGTCTGTCGCGCCTCCAAACCGTCGTCCCCAGTCGTCACCGCCTCCTCTCCGCCCTTGCCTCCCTCTGCTCTTGTGCGTAGAGCGCAATTGAGCCAGGGAGGAGCCGCAGAGCGTAGAGCCCCCTCCTCTGGCCCTCGCCTCCGACCTCCCTCTGGTGCGCCTCGTCTCTGCTTTGCTATTGCCTCTTGTGCGCATTGCGAAGTACTGCACTAGTACTAGTAGCACTTAGCAGCCCAGTGCGATGCCGATTTAGTACTTAGAGGTTAGTAGTAGGGATGAAAACGGATTGGATAGTTTCCGACCGATCCGGACAGAAACGGATTTGGATTGTCTCAGATCGGATTTTTCTCGGGTAATTTTCGGATCGGAAACGAATTCGGATTTTTTTGTCGGAAACGGAAACGAATACGGTAGGCATGCTATCCGGCAGATATGGATACGAATACGAATACGTATTATCTGGATAAGACCAAGTCTGGATATCCGGATTTCGGCCCAAAAGAGGATTTTAGCCTAAAAGAGAAAAGGAGATTTTAATTGATTTTCGAATTTCAGAAAATGCAACAAATCAAATAGCCTTTTAGAAAATAGAAAATAGACTTAAAAATTCTAGAAAAAATCACAGAAATTCCTTGAATTATTTTGAACTTAATAAAATTAATTCCAAGTTAAAGTTGGTTTTTTTTTGCACATATACTATTTTTAATTTCTGAAAAATAGGAAAAACCTTTTAAAATCTAGAAAATTCAAGAAATTAATTATTTTTTCTTTTTCACTTTAAATCCAATAAAATCCTAGAAATCTCAATAAATTTTTTTTTGACATTAAAAACTAGGAAATTAAATAATTGACTTTATTTTCTTTTTAACCAAGAAAACTCTTTTAAATCTCAAAAATCCAATAAAATAATAACTTTATTAATTTTTATTTTTGGTAACATACTTTGGGATATTACGGTCATTTATGATAGATTAACCATTCGCCTTGATTGATGTTAGTGTGAACTAAGTTTTATGTATGTGATGAACTAAGTGTGAATGTGTGATAACTTGTGACTTTATGAGTTATGACTTGTGAGCTAAATATGGTAAACTAAGTGTTATGTTTGTGATGAACTAGTTAATGCAGTTTGTTAGTGCCAATGTTATGTGTGGTTGCTGAAAATATGAACAATTCATGAATGTTTGCATCAAATAAACTAGTTATGTGTTTTCGTTAGTTTTTGGCATATAATTTAAGGGGTTTTTATGTTCCGAAAAATATCCACAATCGTATTTGTTTCAATTTGTATTTGCTCCGTATTCGTATTCGATATTATTCGTATCCGAATCCGAAAAAATATGAAAACAAATATGACAACCATTATCCGTCCGTGTCCAATCCGTTTTCACCTCTAGTTAGTAGTACTAGTAAGTAGTACTGTAGTAGGCGGTAGCCCTGTGCGATTTAGTAATTAGTAGTAGCACAGTAGTACTAGTAGCAGCCTCGCCTCCTCTCTGCTTTACTCTCGCCTTCTCTTTGCTAGTCTGCGTTGCTCTTTGCACAGTAGAACTAGTAGCAGTGGCACTGTGGTAGTGTGATTACTGATTAGTGTTTACTGTTTAGTTGTCATCACTCATCAGTCAATTACTCAATTAGGCCACCAAGGTAACATCTCTTCTTACATAATTAAGCATATATATACATACATGTAACATATACAGAAGCTTGGACTGATGCTTGCTATTCTGTGTTCATCCCGCTTGCTTGGACTGATGCTGGAGGCGATTATGCTTGCAATTCTGTTTGGCCGCCTAGGCGCCTAGGCGCTAGGAGGCTACCCACCACCCACCTAGTGCCTAGGTGAACATAGGGAACTACAGTAACAAAAGTTGCTAAAACCTGCTGAATAATTCTAGCATTTGAGCTGGTGCTTGGCAGATCCATTTTGTCGTCAGGAGGCAACTCTGTAATTGTGGGAGCACTGCGTCACAAATAGTTTTACAAGATAAATCATATTTGTAAGAAGAGTGGTCCGGGGTATTAAGTCAAAACATATCATAAAGGAAACCAATAGAGGAATTTTGCTGTTCCTTCGGTTGATTGCAGTATATGTATTCTTATTTTGAGATAATAAACTAATATGGCTGTTTTACAGAGGTCTATACCCTAAGTTTGACAGCAGAGATCACTTTATCTATATTATACTTTGCCTCTTATGTATCTCGTGAACAGTTAGGCTCCTTCGCTACACAAGTTTTTTAAGCTTGTTCCATCCATTGCATTATAAGCTAATTACTTATTGCTTCCGTGAATGACAGCTACATGAAAGAAGGAATGCGAACAAGTGTTGAAGCAATCCTATTGGTATGTTTCTATTCTTCATCTCATAATTGTTAAGATATACATTTTTTGTGCTTGAAATATCCAATAGCTGGCAAACTTTTGTATAGTTAATCTATGGATGTCGTAATCTGACGAACAAACTGAATTCTTCACTTGCACTATCCTGTATAGGTGCAAGAGCACAATCACCCACACATACTACTGTTGCAAATTGGGAATACATTTTGCAAACTTCCTGGTGGACGGTTGAAGCCTGGAGAAAATGGTGAGTTGTTTGTTAGTCAACTTTCTGTCAGATCTTTTGTAAATGATAATATTATGTATTTAGCTCTTGTGATAATCTTATGTATTTAGCTGTTGGCTCATGTGACTGGAATTTGCAGAAATTGAGGGCCTGAAAAGAAAGTTGTGCAGCAAACTTGCAGTGAACTCACCTTCCTTTCCACCTAACTGGCAGGTAATAAATTCGAGCGAAATAATTAGCTTTTTTGTTTATGGTCATATCGCTCTGATAGTATGCAAATTTGTCAGGATTTAAGTTGTATGCATGGTTGTCACGGCGTCGCCTAGGCGTCCCGGCGGCAGAGAGCAGACGCCATGATCGCTCGCCTCGCCTTAGCCATCTCCGATCAAGGCACATCGCCTTGCCGCCAAACCCAGTGCTCCATCTCCTCCTCCTCCTCCTCCTCCTCTCTCCTCCTCCATGCCGCCGCCCTCAAGGCGTCCTGTCATGGGATCCGGCCTATCTTGCTCCAGATCCGGCTGGACCGAGTCGCCGCCGCCTCGGGAGGAGGAGGAGGAGGAGAGGAGGGGAGGAGGAGGGAGGGAGGGGGAGCCCGCGGGCGAGAGGGAGAGGGATGTCGGTCGCTTGCGTCTGCGAGAGGAGAGGAGTGGAGCCTTGCCTCACGGGAGCCGGAGGGAGCAGCGTTTATCTTGAGGCGTGGTAGTCCGGCGGTGAGAGGGCGGTGGCGTGGCGATCTGGCGTGGCAGAGGCTCCGGGATCTTCTACTCCCAATTTGACTGGTGTTGCTACTTGCTAGTTGTAGAATTATAGTTACTACTTAGCTCGCCTTGCCTCGCCTAGAGGACGATTAGGCGCCCGCCTGGACGATTAGGCGTCCTGGTGCCCCTTAGGCGCCGTGGTCGCCAAGGTCGCCGTGACAACCTTGGTTGTATGTGGTCAATTTGTATCTTGCTGAATCATAGTTATTCCACTAGTACTTAAGGTTATCTGCATGGTTCAGTGCTCTTGACCATTTGCATACAGCTACTTGTGATTTGTATAGGTTGCTTCAATGTTCACGAAGGTGCTAGTTGGGCGGTGGACCGATGCCTAGCACCTAGGGCGCCTATGCGCTGCCTAGGCGGCCGACTCAGGCAGAGGCAAGGGGGAGCAGAGGCAAGGCGCGGAGGGAGCAGAGGTTAGGCGTGGAGGGGAGGGGGAGCAGAGGCGAGAGGGAGCGTAGCGCGGAGGTGGTGGCGAGGGAGAAGGAGGAGGTGGTCGGCTGGTTGTGTCTTCTCGGCCGTTCGATCTAAATATATCTCGGACCAACTAACCTTATGTTCTTATCCTCTCTCTCGCAAGTTGCAAGCTCGCAGCTGCCAACTCTCTCTCCCCCTCTCTCGCAACTCTCTCTCTCCCTCTCGTCCGCCCCTCTCCCTCACGCTCTCTTTCTCTGGGCCGACTGCCGCCGCCCAGATCTGCCGCCTTCGGTAGCCTCCCTTGCCGCTGGCGACCTCCCTGACAGTGGTGGCAGAGAGATCTAGCGGCGACTACGACCTAGCGGCGACGGCGACAGCGATGAAGGTGCCATTGCTCCCCCTCCCCCCTCTCCTTCCCCTTTCTCTCCCTCCTCCCTCTCGTTGTCGCAGCTCCGCAAGCCACCCACCGCTGCCGTCTGGGAGCGCCGAGGACCGCCTAGTTGGCCGACTGCCTAGACACCCGACTAGGGCCCGAGTCGGGGCGGCCGGCGCCGAGCGCCTAGGCGGCCGGCGCCGAGCGACTTCGTGAACACTAGGTTGCCTCGATACCAATCTAGAAGAAAATAAAACTGAGCCGCTGTTTCAGCTTTTCTTAACCCATCTATTTACCATGTTTGTAATAGTCATTTTTTTCTTGTTTAAGGCATATAATTAGAACATTATATAGCATAATCTGTTGTGATGTACCTAAATCAAAACAGTGCATGGATGATTTCTTTCACAAAATCATGATCACAAACTTGAAGATTTAATACAAACTGGCTTACCCTCTTACTAGTGTGCCAATATCTTTTCTGTGTCTGCTTCTTCATAAAGAAAAATTCAAGTAGATGTATGTAGGTAGACCTACCGCGCGACCTTTAGAGTCTTTCTAAATAGTGTTGGTGATGAACTACCATTAAAATATGAAATGTGCGAATCAGTGTGAACGCCAACTCATCTATACCTTTTTGTCTAGCATCGGCTTACAGTAATTTTTGGATCATGTTTTTCTATTCCATCATGTTGACAATGGTGTTATAAGATGTCTTTAAAGATATATATCTTGCATAGTGTAAACTCTATCCATTCTGATGAAGGTATAATATGCTTGTCACTTCCAGGTTGGAGAGTGTGTTGCTGTGTGGTGGAGGCCAAACTTCGAGACTGTGATGTACCCTTACTGCCCTCCACATATAACCAAGCCTAAGGTGCATTATTGTTTTAAGAGGCTTTTTGTTAGTTTGTTACCTTCTATTATTGGGATCAGATAATGCAAATGACCAATGTGATGAACAGGAGTGCAAGAAGCTTTTCATTGTTCAACTATCTGAGAGAGAGTATTTTGCTGTTCCAAGGAACTTGAAGCTGCTTGCTGTTCCTCTGTTTGAACTCTACGACAATGTTCAGGTAAAGTAGCACTCCTCTCATGTTGAAACTTGGCTTTACATGAAGTTTGGGGACATTTTACTCATCCATCACGTGTTAATGAGCTATGTCTTATATGCCTAAAGAAAGCTCAGTGACTAGTTTTTAAAAACACACAAGAAGGTGTTCCAATTTTGTTTATCTTCACCTTTTTTTTTGTCTCCCCGCTGTCTATCCTATACACATGGAAAATAATGATCATATTACAAAACTTCTCCAATCTGCTCTTTGTTGCCATCAACAGAGGCTTAATTGTTACATAACCATTTGTATCTTTAATCAGGCAGTAGGGATAGGATAGTTGAAACCTGTAGTTTTTAGTCATTCAGATCAAACCCTTTCTAATAAGCCTGTTGTACTCTATTATTACTTCCGTACAGGTCCCCGCCCCCCTCACGAGCCTTATTATCGTCTGCAGCTTTTATTCTTTTATTACAATGTGCTTTTATGATATTATTTTTAAAAAGATTTGTGGCTGAAACTTCTTTGTATTGTGGATGCAGCGATACGGGCCTGTCATTTCCACAATCCCGCAGCAGCTGTCTAGGTTCCAGTTCAACATGGTTAGCTCTTGAGGGTGATGAGATATGAAGATTAGTGTGCGCTGCGCTCTTTCGTCAACACATATTCAGATGGATCTTCGACTTGCTGAGTTAGCCGATCAACTTAGCATGACTGATTTATATTTTATCATACCGAATCTTCATGAATTATGCATCATTAGACTATAAACTAGACATGCATGTCGACTGTATTTTGTTGGATTATTCTGCTATTGCAGCACAAGCTGGTGCATGGTGTATTTTTAGATGATCGTCTATTGCTCTGCGCGCTACTTGTTTGTGTATATGGGCTTTTGTTTGCTTCGGATGATATGTTGTAGACTTGTATCACTAGTAACTAACTCTTCAGGCTGCCATGTTTTTTTTCCTGCCGAAGAACGCGTAGTGTTTTTGCAAGGAGCTCTACTGTAAACATGCTTTGGATCTTATACAGCACACATGATTAAAATATTAAAATGTTCTTCATTCATAAATTAGTCTTGTGCGGCTGTATGTATTCATGCCTGGGCACTAATGTGTTATGGTTGAGTGCGCCTCCACGGAAATGCTTTTCACGTCAGGTGGCATCCGTTGAATGGGAACTAACAGCGACACTGACACTGGGTAATTCGTCTCGCGCTTCCAGACGTCTCGTGCTGCTTGTAACATTTGGTTTGAGGTCAAAAGTATGAACTAACCTTAGCAAGTATAAACGACATAGACAAAACCGCAGTCAAGATATACTTTTCTCCAAAATACAAATGAAGATTGTTCATATCATATGAAAAGGCTTCTGAATTTGTGATTGGGCGATTAAATTGTTGGGTTCATCCCCTTCGCAAGTCCGACGACTCTCGAGTCTCAACCGACCGACCGGCGATTGCCGACGCCGAGTGGCACTTCCGCCTCCGGCCTAAGGCCCAGTCCGACACCTCGTCACCGCACCACGCAAACCCAGAAGAGAAAAAAAACCCAGCTCCTCGCTGCCGCCCACGCGCCCCCATTTCCCGCGCCCACCGCCACCACCACCCTCAGTCCCTCACCATGGGCAAGCCGAAGCAGCAAGTGCTCTCCCGCTTCTTCTCCCCCAAGCCCCCACCCTCCTCCTCCGCAGCCAATCCGCCGCCTCCCCCTAAACCCTCCGCCGTCCCGCCCGTCTCCACCGTCGTCTCCTTCTCCCCCACCAAGCGCGCGCGCGCCCTCTCCCTCTCCCCCAAAACCCCCGCCAAAAAACCCAAACCTTCCCTCCCCTCCCGACTCCGTCCGCCGCAGGCTCCTCGAGCCGCTCCGCCCGGCGCCGCCTCCCGGTTTAAACCCTAGCGGCAAAGGCTACACCCCGCTGGAGCAGCAGGTCGTCGACCTCAAGGCCCGCCACCCCGACGTCGTCCTCATGGTCGAGGTCGGCTACCGCTTCCGCTTCTTCGGCGAGGACGCCGCCGTCGCCGCCTCCGTCCTTGGCGTCATCGCCCACCCGGACCGCAGCTTCCTAACCGCCAGCGTCCCCACCTTCCGCCTCGGCTTCCACGTCCGCCGCCTCGTCGCCGCGGGCCACAGGGTCGGCGTCGTCCGCCAGACCGAGACGGCGGCAATCAAGGCGGCGCACGGCGGTGGCGCCGCTGGCGCACCGTTCGCGCGCGGGCTCTTGGCGGTGTACACGCGCGCCACGATCGAAGCGGCGGCCGGGGAGCTGGTGGGCGGCGGCGCCCCCGAGGAGGGGAGCAGGTACCTCGTGTGCGTGGTGGACAAGGAGGTGGAGGCCACGGGGAGAGAGGGCTTCGAGGTGAAGATCGGGGTGGTGGCTATCGAGGTGTCGACCGGCGAGGTCGTGCACGGGGAGTTCATGGACGGCGCCTCGAGGAGTGGGCTTGAGGCGGTGCTGCTTGGCTTGGCGCCCGTTGAGGTCATCGTCGGGACTCCTCTCTCGTTCGCCACGGATAAGGTAACTGTTGTCTGGTGCTGGTTTTACCTGGAGCTCTATGTCTGTTTGTTAATCTGATCGCTAGCTGAATCGTTGTGTGGTGGTGTGCAGCTTGTATGTTTACCATATTTTGTTTTTGACATGACAGCTGAAATTTTACTGTTGTATACTGTATAGTGAAACATTAACTGACATATTTTAGATTCTGCAAGCTCTTTCAGTTCGCGATTCATAAATTTACTCACTTTGTTTTCGCGGTGATTGTGGTTGTGCTATCTGGCAATTTATTTAGGAATGATGCACGTGTCCCAGAGAGAGAGACCCCCCAGGGCGTTGCTTGAAAGACTTTCAAGGCCACAAACAATCATCAGTGTTACTGTGGCCAGGCAGTAATAGTAATGCAATCTTCAGTTTCAACCATAAATAATGACAGCTTGTTTATTCATGCCAACTTAAGCTCAAGCAAATTATTCCTATGGTGGATTTTCGAAATTGTTTACAATTACAGTATATTACCTTTTCTTTGGCTATTTTGTTTTAAACTTCTTGCAATTTGAGTAAAAGTTCCTTATTCCAGTTTTATAATTCTCGAGATCCTCTGGTTGATGTGTTCCCTCCACTTGTTGTCTAGCTGATGATGGCATATGCGGGACCTGCCTCTAATGTCCGGGTTGAGCGCACCTCACGTGTTTGTTTTAACGAGGGTGGTGCTATAGCAGAACTGGTGTCTTTATTTGAGAAGTCCGGGGGTGATGCTCCAACCAATGAAAACAACAAGCAGACGGCGGAAATAAGTAAAGAGGACAACAATCTTCGTGGGATTGAGGTACTGTTAGCCTGTGTAATTGTTCTAAATGGAGTTTGGGTAATTAATTGTCATCCCACCTTGTGCCTTGCTCTCCATCATGTGGTTTACTAAGTTCCGGTTGTTCAAGTAGGATGTCTTGGCTATGCCAGAGCTAGTTGTCCAAGCATTGGCATTGAGTGTTCGCTATCTCAAGGATTTTGGTATGGAAAGGTTAATCTGCTTTGGTTCTTCATTCCGGCCGTTTACCGCTAATACTGAAATGTCGCTATCAGCAAATGCTCTTCAACAACTTGAGGTAGATTTTTCTATAACACTGTCAAAGTGAAAATTTCCTTTTGGATATTTATGACCTTTTGTTTCTCAACTCAGCGCTTGCCGTCTTGCTGTTTGAATATATTTTGTTGCTGATAGGATATGCTTTCTTACATATAGTCAGAGTAGACTTAATAGTTGGTTTTTTCCTGAACTGTTCCTCAAAACACATGGAGAACATCCACTTTATGTTTTTGTGACCATGCCATGTCCTTGAGATTCTCTTCCATTCCATTTATGAAGTAACACCTGAACCGCTTTCAGGTATTGAAGAACAACTCAGATGGTTCGATAGAAGGGTCTTTGTTCCAAACTATGAACAACACATGTACAGCTTTTGGATCTAGACTGTTTAGACAATGGGTAAGATTATGTATAATTGATCATGAAATGAATATCACCATGATGTATCATGTCTCTTAATCAAAAGAAATAGGAGAATATTACAACTATGAAAAGTGACAACCCCAACAGCTATTCATTACCTCAACTGTTTTCTTAAGGGTCTTTGATCATGTGATGTTTTTATTGCAGTTGATTCATCCCTTATGTGATAGAAATCTAATATGCTCTCGTCACGACGCGGTTTCTGAGATTTCTGAGTCGATGGGATCACGGCAAGATTCAATTAGCATTCTACAGGTTGAAGAGGATGGGTTCCGCACAGCTTCTGTGCGAAGTGATCTGAGCACCATTCTTTCATCTGTTTTAACAATGCTCGGAAGATCACTTGATATCCAGAGAGGAATAACAAGGATTTTTCACTGCAAAGCAACAGCTAGAGAGGTCAAATATTTATTCTTCCTTTTGTTCTAATTGATTTAAAACCGAATCTTTTGCCCCAATTATGATGGTTTAATTTTAAAAAATGCACATCATGCCTGCTAGTAGTTTTTTCTTCTATATACATCTGTTGAAACTTGTGTTACTGCTGTGGTGCTATGACATAGAGAAATCTTTTTTTTTTGAATTTTAAATGAAGAATTCTGTTATCCTCTCTTTCTATGTAACACTGTACACCATACACTAACACTATATGCTTCACCTAAAGGAAGTTTTTGACCCGCACTTTGTGTTCTATGCCATAAATCATAACCTGCTGAGACCAACCCCTTTTATCAGCTTCTCTTTTCAGCATCAAGACTACTTAATTTTTGACTGTTTACTGTCCAAGTATTCCAGTCAAGTTAATACAATGTTCACAGAGTCAGAGTACATAAAATGACGAATGTTCTGTAACTAAAAAATTCAGTGGATTACTTGGTATTTATACCATGAATTGGCTGGTGTATTATGTTATTGATGCCTAATTGCTTATAGTTTTACGTTGCAGTTTGTTGGGGTCATCCAGGCTATCCTGACAGCTGGAAAGCAACTGCAGAAGCTTGTTCTCGAGGATACTGACATTGTGTCTTCTCAGCATAAAACTGTGCACTCTTCTTTGCTGAGAAGGCTAATAATTACAGCTTCATCATCCACTGTACTCGCTAATGCTGTGAAACTTCTGTCTTGTCTTAATAAAGATGCTGCTGATCAAGGAGATATGCTAAACCTATTCGTTGCATCTGTTGATCAGTTCCCTGAGGTAAATCATTTATTTTAATGAAATGAACTTGTTTTGTTGCTTACATTTTCTGATGCATCCCACAGGTTGCGGAGGGTCATGTGACTGTTGAAATGGCCAAACAGAAACTTGATTTATTGATTGTTGAGTATCGGAAGCAGCTTGGAGTGCACAACTTGGAGTTCAAAACTGTAGCAGGAACAACTCATTTGATCGAAGTTAAGCCGCTTAGTTGAATTCAGTTACCTGCAGATATTGACAGTTTCAAATATCAAGAAAAGTTCTTTATAGTTTATCTGTTTATATAAGATTATTAACATTGCTTATTGTGTGCCTGCAGCTACCAGTAGATAGAAGGGTACCTTCAAATTGGATGAAAGTAAATAGCACCAAAAAAACTATCAGATACCACACTCCTGAAATCTTGAAAAACTTGGACAGTTTATTGCTGGCTAAGGAAGAACTAGCAGTTATCTGCAGGACATCATGGCATAAATTCCTTTTGGATTTCGGCAAATACTATGCACAATTTCAAGCAACTGTTGAATCTCTTGCCGCTCTGGATTGCTTATACTCTCTTGCCACTATTGCAAAACAGAATGTAATAGACTGCCTTTAACCCTGTCCTCACCTTTTTACATCCACCTTGTTCCTATATGACATTGATCACCAACTGTTGTTCCAACTGGCAGAATTATATACGACCTAATTTTGTTCATGATAATGAAGCAAGTCAGATTCACATCAAAGATGGGCGCCATCCGGTTAGTGGTAGACCACTTTTCATTCCATTGCTAAATTTCAGGAACGAACCTTTGGAGTTTGATCAGCAAATCACAAATAATATAATGTGTTTAACATGTACAATCTCCAGGTGGAGTCTAGGACTGTTGCAACTTGCAAGTATATTCCTTCCATTAGTAGTAGTGTGGTACTGCACTCTCAAGTTTTTTTTTTCACAATTCAAAGTTAAGCAAAAACGAACAGAAGAACCTGTAAAATTGAGATTCATCATACTACACTTGTGGGGATCAGTTCTGTTGGACGAGCAATCTGTAGTTTACTTCCCCCCAGTTTAAAAGTACTAGCAAGAAAACTACACACATTTTAAAAGGCTATAATAGTTGCACGGAAACTGCATGCTTGTTTAAAATTTAAAAGTTAAGAGTTAGTAGCATGAAAAGTCCATGCATGCCTAAAAGCTTGAATTCTACCTTTCATTATTTTAGTGGCCAACAAGAGCAAAATTTTAATTTACTGTGTAACATTGACACTATTCCCATTACAACTGAGTAACTGACAGATTGCACACTGTTATGTTCATTGTTGAATTGTTCCCCTCTTTTTCCATCTCACCTTACAATGTGCTATGCTGTGATGTTTTTAAAGAGGGCTAATGATGATACAATTACCTAGTTAGGGTCATGCTTTCAGATCTTGAAATCCAGCTGGTTTCTTGTTACTAGGAAGCTTCCGATCTTTTCTTTGTCGTTCTTGGCAGATCTTGATCTTATTTAATAGTTTATTTTTCCAGAAACTAGAAATCCTGTTCAGGAAGGCATAAGTAAATGGATAATATATATAAAGTGCAATATACACTGCCTTCTATCATGCAATGCATGCTTGTTGTGAAATATTAGTAGTTTTTCTTCAGTTCTGCAGTTCACATTTTTTAGTATATTGACGATGATGGTGATGATATGCTGTTGGGTTTTAGGTTCTGGAGTCCCTGCTTGGAGACAATTTTGTTCCAAATGATACAGAGCTTCATGCTGATGGTGAATACTGCCAGATTGTTACAGGACCAAACATGGGAGGAAAAAGTTGCTATATTCGCCAAGTTGCACTAATTACCATTATGGCCCAGGTATAAGCTCCATCCAATACTTCTAATCCACACAGGCACACATGGGAACACGTTGTGGATGTATAATACAACTAGTACAGACTTTTACCTAGTTGGACTGAGGTCGACAAAAACAATGATAAAGTAAAAATTCTGTTCTTTTGGAGCAGCCAAAGGTTCATGATTTTTACATATTACTTCTGTTGAACTTTATCTTGATTCTGAGATGATTTCTAAAACTCGTTGCTCTGGTTTCTTTAGGTTGGTTCCTTTGTACCAGCTTCATCAGCAAGGTTGCATGTTGTTGATGGAATTTATACTCGAATGGGTGCGTCCGACAGTATTCAACAAGGAACAAGTACCTTCTATGAAGAGTTGAATGAAGCTTCCAACATATTGCATAACTGCTCATCTCGATCCCTAGTTATCATTGATGAGCTTGGTCGTGGCACAAGCACACATGACGGTGTTGCTATAGCTTATGCTACATTACAATATCTCCTCAGAGAGAAGAAATGTATTGTCATTTTTGTCACTCACTATCCAAAGATTCTTGATATTCAGAGAGAATTTGAAGGTTCTGTTGGGGCATACCATGTTTCATATCTAGCAACACGGAAGCTGTTGGAAGTCACAGACAAACAGACGGAGACTAGCACAGAGACGAAGGATCTTGGAGAAATTACTTTCTTGTATAAACTTGTTGCTGGAGCTTCAGACAGAAGCTTTGGTCTTAATGTTGCACTGCTTGCACAGGTTAGTTATATGCAAGTTTTCATGTCTGTTCTTTTTCTAGTTTTGGTCCAAGCTTTTATTGTCATGGGTGCTAACAGCAGCGGTGTTCTTTTGCTGTCCAACTGAGTCGCTTTCCTCGGTTTTCCAAATTGCTAATACTTTGTGCTGTTCTCTTTGGTTAGTTTTTAATACATGTGTTTAACGCTTATTACTTGCAAGTGCTGACCTACTGTTTTCCCCTATATTCTTGATCAGTTGAAGAAAAACCATAGTTATGCTTCAGTCTTCATGTTGCTGTCTGTCTCATTTGGGTGATCTATGTGTATATTATAGTGAATAGGTTCACATGCCAGTCGTGGGTTCATTATTTTAGCAGAAGGGATAAAGTTAAAGTAAACTCCCTAATTTCTGCAATGGCAATGTATGTGACGACTGCAGGTTAATTTTTAAAATGTCTTTTCCTCCTTTTCTTTTTCAAGTTAAGTTCTGTTTGAACAGTGTGTACTTACACCTATAGAAGTGAAAAACTACTCATTATCTGCCCACTGTTAATCTCTTAGTTGCTGAGGTGCGAGCCTGCTTGCAGCTTCCATCTAGATGTATTGAGCGGGCTTCGGTCATGGCAGCCAAACTGCAAGAAGACTTAAATGTGCGCGAGGAAAATAAGCTAGGGAGGTTAATGGACGTGCCAGCCAGGGATGGCTCATGGGGAAGCTCTCCAAAAGTTGGTTTGCTTTGTGCACAGCCTTACGAAGGCTTGGCGGAAGCTTGTCACAAGATACTATGTAACCTGACATCTGCTCAAAGCATTAAGGACGTAACAAGTACACTTTCTTGTTTAAAGGATGCGAGGGAGATTGCATTGAAGACAATAAAAGGCTAACATTCTTCTCATATGAAGCAGTGGATCGTTCTACATTTCTTTCTTTCTAAACTTGAAGGGGAATTATCAGGTATTGTCACTGTCCGATTTTTTTTAAATAATATTATTTTAAAAGATAATTACAAAAATAAATAGTCGCCCTCAAAAATTACAAAAATGGATCCCTATCGCTAGTCACCAGTTCAACTGGCGACAGGATCTTGTTCCCTCTCTGTCGTCGGTCCAGCTCCTTATCGCTAGTTCAAGTGGCGAGAGGGAGCAGGAACACTCTAAACCTTAAACTGGTTGATCTGTTTGTGATTTTTGTAGATTCTCAACGGTAAGAAATCTGTTAGACTCATAATAACATTTTTTGATCGTCGTATGTTGTTCTAGCGTGGTGAATTTCTGAAGAATTTTGTGAAGATGATTGAGGTATCAATGATTCATAAGTAGAAGGGTAAGTGTTATCGCAATGCGTCAGGGAATTTATACACGGTTGTACTCCTCGTTTTGCGCCTTAGCTCTCGCCGCGACGGTGTAAGGTATATTAGCGGTCTAGAGTAGGTTGTGGGATATTCCAAATATGCTATATTTTTCGTACTTATCTTCTATTAAGCAGCGACAATATATAGCTTTCTGGAGACGTGCTTGTATGTAAACATTCTGGGTTACATTTTAGTGATATACATGTCTTGATAGCAAGATATATTAGCGGTCTTGATAGGAAGTTGTCGCCAGTTCAATTGGCGATAGGGACCCTAAACCCTAAACTGGTTAGTGTGTTTGTGATTTTTGTAGATTCTGAATGATACGAAATATGTTAGACTCACAATAACATTTTGTGATCGTCGTATGTTGTTGTAGTGCGGTGAATTTCTGAAGAATATTATGAGGACGATTGAGGTATCAATGATTCGTATGTAGGAAGGTAAGTGATATTGCGATGCACTAGGGAATTCATACATGGTGGATAATTTTGGAGAAATGGCGCAACGATAACAACACGACAGTTGATCGGACAAGGGAGTTACATGGTACGCAGGCTAACGAACCAAGGATAGTATACGCATGCCTTTAGAGAATTAGAAATACATAGGACATATGGACGAAGAGGGTTAGACTACAATAGTTACGAAGATTTACGTAGAACTAGCAGATCCATTTCGGCCGTGAAATTTCTTGAACTCTGCACGTCTGCGGTTCTGGAGGCAGCACATCGTGGAACCTCGTCAAGAGGTTCGTGCGCCACGTGGCCAGGATGTCGTACGCCGCCATAGGGAAGTCAGTGTAGGGCAACTCGGTTAGATAGGTGACGTCCTGAAGGGTTGGCGTCATCTCCCCGCACGGAAGGTGGAACGTGTGCGTCTCTGGCCTTCAACGGTTAACTAGCGTCGTCAGTAGGACCCGGTCGTATGGAAAACGCTTGGACATACGACCAGGACCAGGGTCCTGGTTGTCCTCTCACATCGCCTCCACCATCCTCGCTAGTGGAAGGAGGCCTACCGCTTTCAACCTGCGTCAAAACGATTAAGAACAAACGTTAGTCCACCTAAAGTAGTCAGACTGCGATTGAGTGCATGGAGGTTAGAACTACACGTACCTCGGAACCCAGTCTGGGTGCAGCCTCCATGCCTGATGGGCGTGCGCAGCAGGAACGCACCAAGCTCAATAGGTTTCCTCGCCCTCTTGGTGGATGATGGTACTGATGCGGATACGGTGATGTGCGTCAATCATCGGGTCAAGCAACTCGTAGTGGCCTGCGTCCACCATACCTGAAAAATATAGCAATAAACAAAGTTCATAATTTTACCATGCATCTTTACGTAGCCTATGTAGCTACTACAAATTTTCTTTACAATTTTAAGATGTGTCATGCTATTTTCCTAGTTTAAATGGTATTTTTGGCACTAACAAAATAATTACCGCGCACAAATCGGAAGGTAAATAAAGCTGGGATTATTTTGATTACGCTCTACCTACCCTACTTAGCTACTCTACATTTTTTACAGATTTATAATAGGTGTCTTCTTATTTTTGCAGATTTATCTTAAATCGTTTGAGTACTGGAACATTCATAACATGTGCACAACGAACTAGATAATTTGACTATTTCTGCAATTATTCTCATTACGCTCTTCTGATCCTACTCAGTTACTCCGGATTTTCTTTATAATTTTAAAATGTGTCATGCAATTTTCCTAGTTTAAAAGGGAATTCCCGCATTAATAATATAATTACAGCGCACAAATGGGGAGCTAAATAAAGTCGGGATTATTCTGATTTCGGCATTGCGCTCTGTCTACCTGCTACACAACTCAAAAGATGTACTACACAATTGGACTACATTTATCTAATCTACTCAATTCTATGTCGCAATTTTTGTTTGCTAATCGACAAGGTTTTGACATAATGTACAAAATTTCAAAAAAATATCCTTGCAAGATGGTCGATCGGATCTGATGCTCTAACAATCTCTTCTCCGTGATGAACTGACAGAGCTTCGCTACATTTCTTCTCTCCCTGCCTTTCTCTCTCTTTTTTTTTTTCTGGAATTAAAATGAATTATGGACTAATTTTTGGGGGGTTTTATAGCTAGATATCTGTCGTCTGTTGAACTGGCGACAGAAGCACTGTTCAACTGGTGACAGGTAGTTGGACCGGCGACAGGGGTCAACAGGGTTCCTGTCGTCAGTTGAACTGGCGACATGTACCCATTTTTGTAATTTTTTGGGGCGACTATTTATTTCTGTAATTATCTTTTTTAAAAATATTGTCTTTTTTTTAAAAAATTCGCCACGGTCCCATTCCGCTCATTTGTATTGCACTTGCACCTAGCTAGTTTCCAATATAGCCCCTCAGCAGCAGTTTAGTTTGTTTATGTCATTCATCAAGATTGTTTCAGTGCTAGTGGCAGGTTTTGCAATGTCCTACACACGTGTTGCTTTGATTTGCCATTGACGTTCCTGAAATGTCATTGGCATATATAGCATTCAATATGTTAAAAACATCAATACAATTATACAACACTTCATATGAGTACATGTCATACTGCATGCTTCTGATCTTGAGCTAACTTACCTGAGCATGCAGGTAGGATGTAGCTGCAGCCTGCAGAGGATCCAGATTGTCGAGGTACATTTTGCCGTAGCCGTTTTTGGACTGCTACTCTGCTGGGTTGACGTGTTAACCATTTTGACCACGAGCTAATGGCGGCAGTAAGTAGCTGTTAGTTCTGAACCTTGGCTGGTAGTCTAGTGCATCTGGAACGAATGAACCTTGAAATTTGAGACAGCCGTTAACATTAACATCTATATATTAGTAAGTAACCTACTGTAAATCTATAATTCTAGTATCAGTTCATTATGTATCCAGAGTTTCTGAAAATACGGAAGCTTTTGTTTTGGTGAAGTAAATGCAGAGATGAGATGAATCCCCTTAGACCGAGTGGCCTTAGACAGTTTCTATTGTTCTTGCCATGTCCACTTCAAAGTTCAAACTATTGGTCTTTCTCCTATATTTTGAAACATTAATCTTTTTTCAGAAAGAGAAAAGAGTGTACTCCCTCCCTAACAGAGAGCTTTTGTTTTGTCTAGTGCGTAGTGTGACTTGTGTTTTGTGTTGGCATGTGGGCGTGCTGTAAAGCCCAGCCCAGCCCAGGAGGAGAGGGATCGAGCCGGCCGAATCCGCCCTGTGGCGTCCGCTCTTGTGCGACCACTCGAGAGGAATATCCCATTATCCCCCCAGCAACATGACGCACCCACCCCACCACACGCGCGCAGCACGCTCCGCGATTTCCATTTTCTTTTCCCGTTGGCAGATCAGCGATGCGTTCAGGGTGAGGGTGGGGTGGATACAGAGCCATATATTCGCCAGCTTTTTCTTAAACTTGATACAGTTAAATTTAGTATTATTTTATTTATAGTTTGAAAATATTTTTAGAGCGAAATCTAATTTCATTTAAAATAAACATATTTTAACGTTTAACTAATTAACAAGCATAATTAAAATAATTTTGAACTGAGCTAATAAACCCGAACAGCATTTTTTTTGTTTCCACCCCTCGTGCGGTGCAGGTCGCGCCGTCGCGGTGGCTGGCACCAGTAGCAGTGACTAGTCTGCCTGCGTGACTGATTTCGTTTGCCTCGTCTCCTCCGCTCGGAACGAAACGAAACGAAACGAAACCAAACGCGAAGGACAAATTTCCAAAATCCGGCTCTTGCCCTTACCAACTCCCGAAAAGACTAGAGCTAGAGTTGCTGGAGTGAGAGCTCCCTCCCGCAGCCGCCGTCGCAGAGCAGCAAAAATGAGGCGGCCCCTCCCCCCCTCGCCTTCCTCCGCCCTTCTCTCGTGACACCCTTTCTCTCCTCCTGCTCCCTCCCTCCCTCCCTCGCATCGCATCCAATCCAATCCGCTTCCCCGATACCAACTAGTCCAAAGTCAAACCAAAAGGTTGGCTCTCTCGGTTGTTCCGTCTCCGTCCGTCTCCAACTTCCCGGGCGCCCCCCCGTATCCAACCAAACCCCGTAGTTCGATCGGTTAGTGCGCTGCTCTCGTACCGCCGCTTCGTCAATTTGGTCGGACTAGTTCTCTCGTCGCAGCTTTATTCGATTTCATGAACGCCGTTTTTTTTGTGTGGATTTTTTTCTTCCTTTTTGCCATGAAGTTTGATGCATCAATGGAAAATCACTGCCCGATTTGACGAACGCCATTTTTGGCCGTCTTTTATTCAAAAATCTAATGCTGCGCATTTTTTTTAGGTTCTTTGTCTACCGTTTTTTGGGGTTCTGATTTGATTTGTGTTCTGCTGCTGCTGTGTTCCAATAGGGGGATGGATTTGTCGAGGTTCGCTTCCGGCGTGGGGCCTAGTCGTACGGCTCCACGGACGGGCTTACAGATCGGCGCCGTCGGGAATGGCTTCCGGAATTGCTCACTGCGGCGAACCAGGCATCGTGGCGGCGGCGGAGGAAACCTCATGGTCGCCTCAGCCCTCCGAGGCTGCGGTTCCAGTGGCCCCTTCTACCTGGCTCCAAAGCACGGGAGCTCTCTAACTTTTCGCATCAGTGGGAAGGCGTCGCGGTGCCAGGGCAACGACTCATTGGCCTATGTTGATGGCCCTTTGGAAGGTACCAAGGACTCTGGTGAGAATAACGATGAAGCGAGCGGCTCGGGGTCTGATGAGGAGAAGGGCGGCGTTGATGTAGACGATCTGAGGGAGATGCTTCAGAAGGCGAGGAAGGTGCTGGAGGTGGCTAGGTTGAACAGCACCATGTTTGAGGAGAAGGCACAGCGGATATCGGAGTCGGCAATCGCTCTGAAGGATCGGGCGGACAGTGCTCAGAGGGACGTCTCTTCCGCTGTGGAGACCGTACAGGAGATCATCAGCAAGGAGGCCGATGCCAAGGAGGCTGTCCGGAAGGCTACAATGGCACTCTCCATGGCTGAGGCTCGGTTGCAGTTGGCAGCAGAAGCTCTAGACGCAAAGAGGGGGTCGGTCGGGCCAATGGAAGTTATTGTTGATGATGTGGAGGAGGAAGCCCTTGCATCTGCCCAGGAGGAGATTAAGGAGTGCCAGGCAAGTTTGTCAAAATGCGAGGAAGAGCTGAGACGTATCCAGGGGAAGAAAATGGAGTCACAGAAGGAGGTTGATAGATTGACGGAGCTCGCTGAGAGGGCTCTTTTGGATGCTTTAAAGGCTGAGGAGGATGTTGCCAATATAATGGTGTTGGCTGAACATGCAGTGGCTCTTGAGATGGAAGCTGCGAAGCGTGCAAACGATGCGGAATTAGCTCTGCAGAAAGCGGAGAAGGCCATATCCTCGGTTGATGCCGTGGTAGAGCTACCACCACTTGCTGAGGAGCAAATAACTGGTGAAGAAGATCATGTTTCTGAAGTGTATGACTATAGCAGTGATGGTATAGATGATATTCCCGAAAGAGACGAGGCATCAAATATTGAGCGTCTAATGGTTGGTGACTTGGCTGTCGATGGCATTGAGCAGCTTGAATCGTCCCGTGAAATGTCTGATGAAGAAAGCAGTGACAAGTTGCTTGTTGAGCCTCAGAAAGAAGCTGAACCTGATATAGATAAGTCAAAGCAAGGGAAGAAGCATGAAACAGAACGGAAGGAGTCTCCCAAAGCATCGCTGAAGCGATCATCGCGGTTCTTCTCGGCATCTTTCTTCTCGTCCAAAGTGGATGGAGAATTTACGCCTACTTCTGTTTTCCAGGGGTTAATGAAATCGGCTAGAAAACATGCACCAAAGCTTGTTGTCGGGATGCTACTTCTTGGTGCAGGGTGAGTTTCATGGTAACTGATATATATTTTCTTGGTTTCTGTTTTGCAAGAAATATTTGTTGTCGCATGTCCATCTGTTTACCTTGTATACTGTTATAGTTTATCATATTCCTATCCGTGATTCTGTGTAATCACATTTTGCTTCATTGGAAATGAGAAAAGCACAACCGAAAGTGCTTGTTCTTACAGTAGTTGAAGGAGCTTTCCGTCAAGGTGTCAACTTCATGCATATTTATTAACCAATTCTGTATCAAATGACGTTTTTATTCTCTGTGTCCCATAGGGCATTCTTCTTAAATAGAGCTGAGAAGAGTAGTCAATTATTTCAGCAGCAAGACATAACCACAAGTATCGAAGAAGTAGAAATTACCTCCACTGTGAAGCCCATAGTTCGTGAGATACGACAGATCCCAAAAAGAGTCAAGAAGCTAATTGAGCTCCTACCTCATCAAGAGGTATTTTTTACCTTTTTCATCTGAACTTGTGCATTTGTGAATTTCTCTCTTTTTCTGTGTATGCTCTCTTACTGCTCACGTAAGTTAACATGAAGTTTAGCTTGCAAATAACTTCCTTACTCTTTATTACCCTATTCAGGTAAATGAGGAAGAAGCTTCACTTTTTGACCTACTATATTTGCTTCTGGCTAGTGTTATTTTTGTACCATTATTCCAGAAAATACCTGGAGGTGAGATATGGATTTCTGAGATCTACATGTACATTGCATGGCACCATGGTGTCTAACTTTCCTATATCTTCTAATTGTCTGGAACATTTGCTACTGAAATCATATTAAACAAGTTCTGCTTCTGTTCTAGTCAAGTTGTAGTTTCAACCATACCCTGCAACCGTTCGCTGTGACTTACCAATGTTGAAATGCCTGAAAACTTGAGTGCTAATGCATTAACTTGGGTGTGCTAGAAACACCTGTTAATTAAAAAAAGGGGGATTTGATTGTTTATCATTGCCAAAGATGTGCAATTCAGGATTTACCACTCATGTGTCTATGACATGTGGCCTTGGGACTCACATGTCATAGACACATGGAGTGACAAATATATGATGACCTCCTAAGAAGATAAATGTGGTATATTTTTTGCTCATTTATTATATGCACCTTGATATCTTAGGTAGTCCTGTTCTTGGATATCTTGCTGCTGGTGTCCTCATTGGTCCCTATGGGCTCTCTATCATCCGTCATGTCCATGGAACAAAGGCAATTGCTGAATTTGGAGTTGTGTTCTTGTTGTTCAATATTGGCCTTGAGGTACAAGCTGAGTGCTCTTTAAGAGTCTTTCTTCTTTCCAGAGATATCAGCTTAACATTTTGTATCTGCAGCTTTCTGTGGAAAGGCTAAGCTCGATGAAGAAGTATGTCTTTGGGTTAGGCTCTGCTCAGGTTAAACTCATGCTATGCAACCATCAAACAATAGTTCTGTGTGAATTACTCCCTGACAAATTTGAACAATTGACAGGTGCTGGCTACTACAGCAGCTGTTGGTATGTTAGCTCACCGTTTTGCAGGACTACCAGGACCAGCAGCAATTGTTATTGGGAGTGGTTTGGCTCTGTCATCCACAGCTGTCGTCTTGCAAGTACTTCCTTATAACCTCAAAGTTGAAATGAAGTTATTCATGAAAATCAGTTTTCACTTAGGAGAAAAAATAGATTGCCAGGAAACTTGTTTTCTTGTCATTCTTCACAGTTTTATATTCAGGCCTAGACTAGGTTTCATTCAAGCAAGGAGGCTCGACTAATGTGGAATACTTCCTTTCTTCTATGTATTTGTTTGCACTCTTCACCTTTTTGTCTGAATCTTTTGTCGGTTGGCTGTTGAGCATTTACTGTTTTTGGTTCTGTAGGTGCTGCAAGAACGTGGGGAGAGCACTTCACGCCACGGACGTGCTACGTTTTCTGTGTTGCTATTCCAGGTATTTCCGAATATTGTACATTAGATTTCAGGGTTCTCTTTCCTAATGTATGCTTAGAGGGTTTAGCACCCCCCTCCCCCCGCACGTGCGCCACCACACATGTTGACTTTTGGATTTTGGTAATGCTAATGTAAAACTGCCTTTTAATAGATGTTTCTTGTGTTGTCTCCAGGATTTGGCCGTGGTGGTTCTGTTGATATTAATACCTCTTATATCACCTAATTCTTCAAAAGGAGGGGTAACCTTTTTACGTCATGTTCTTTCACATGACCATTGATGGAGATATAATTATTTAGATGCTTTATCCCATGATATGATCATTCAAAAAATTTAAATTTCTTCACCAGGCCATAACTTCTGTGGAGCACTTCAAAACCCATTTTCCATCATAGGGTTCTTATTGAATGTCCAAAGCTATTTGAGCCTGATGATATTTTATTGCACTAATGGATAATTATATATTTCTGATGACATAGGTTAAATCTACAAATATATAAATGAGTAACTATTCTGCAAGATCAGCTAGTGTTATAGTTGACTATTGACGATTGTATGGTTGACACTTGAGACTGCCAAAGGCATCAGCTTTGCAATGGGACCGTGCCTTGCATCTTGCAGAGTCATTTCGATAACCGTGCAGTTTTGCTATGCTTTATTTTTATCTCTCTGTTTGAACAAATTGATCCTTACTTGATACAGTCTGTTTCTTATAGGTTGGTTTCCAAGCAATAGCGGAAGCCATGGGAATAGCTGCGGTGAAGGCAATAGCTGCTATAACTGCCATAATTGCTGGAGGTCGTCTGGTGAGTAGATTCTTCATTCGTTTTAGTTGGCATGCTTATCTTTTTGAAGCATAAACTCTGTTGACTGCCAGCTGAACATGCACACGTAGCCCCGCATGCATGCATATAGCCCCTGCTGCCTGTGTGCGCATTTTAGTCCTTTTTCACTTGCAGCTGCATTTCTTAGAATTTGATTGTTACTGTTTGACTTGCCACTTCCATTTTTTGTGTTGTGCAGTTGCTTCGGCCAATTTACAAACAAATTGCTGAAAATCGGAATGCTGAGATATTTTCGGCAAATACCCTCCTTGTTATTTTTGGGACAAGTCTTCTTACTGCTCGGGTACATATTTTATTTGATTATATTCTGACCCTGTATTTCTTGAAGCTACTTTGCATATTTTTGTACCTTTTCTTCACAGGCTGGGTTATCAATGGCACTGGGAGCATTTTTGGCTGGTCTGCTATTAGCAGAAACCGAGTTCTCCTTACAAGTCGAGTCAGATATTGCTCCTTATCGTGGCCTTCTGTTAGGTCTTTTCTTTATGACGGTGAGGGCTCTGAATATAATCTCATTACATTAGATACTGTGATTCAGATGTACTGCCAGGAATTTGTTGCAAGTGTGTATACCATTGATATAACAGTGCAGATATAAAATGCAACTTTGCAGACATCTAATTAAGTTGATATTGGCTTGTTAGTTCAATAGTCATGAAGTCATGAATATATGCATGGAATCACATAGGCACCCTTGTTCACTTCATTCAAACTGTTCAATTTAACTTTTTGACTTCACACTCAAACCTTGCTGCAGATTTTTACTATTATCACAAGTTTCTCACAGCACAACTATTTTGTTAAAAACAATTGATAATGTGAATGGTAGTTGTGCTATCCCCAAGTAAATGTTGTCAGTAGCTTCTTACATCCCAGTCTAGCAGGAAGCCTTGTGTATATCATATTATGCCAAAGTTCTTACTCATAAAAGTTTCATTCATCGTCTTCTTTCAACCTGGGTTCAGGAAACCGTAAACTAGCTTTCAACAACTTGTCAAATAAATGAGTTTTAATTATTTAGATGTTAGATGATCATATATTGTGTAGAATCATAGGAATGTTACTAATTAGTGTCATATTACTTATTTTTCTGTCTTACTTAGATTCTTCTGACATTAATATTTCAGAAATTTGCTTGTCCAACTTCAAGGTCTATTTTTTTTTCACTTTAGAATGATGAGAGTTCCTTCTATAAGTTCCTAACGTATTTGAAACCCTGCTTAATGCTGACCCTGAAGTTTGTCTTTCCAGGTTGGAATGTCTATGGACCCAAAGTTGCTTCTGTCAAACTTCCCAGCAATCTCTGTGATATTAGGTCTCTTGATTATTGGAAAGACACTGTTGGTTACATTTGTTGGTAGAGTGTTTGGAATTTCCACCATAGCTGCCGTTCGGGTTGGTCTTATGCTAGCACCTGGCGGGGAGTTTGCTTTTGTTGCATTTGGAGAAGCCGTCAACCAGGTTTTGAATTTGTTATTTTCTATGGATGGACCTGATGTTTTGTGTCTTTTCCTATTGTTGTAGCCTTGTAGGTGATAAGATGTATTTCTCATGTACATCTGTGTTAGATCATAGGACATCTATATTTTTCATAAGTCATGATTGTTGTGCAGCATCAAGAAAATCTTATGGACAAAATTTGCAGGGTCTCCTATCTCCTCAATTATCATCATTATTATTTTTAGTGGTTGGCATTTCAATGGCTCTGACACCATGGTTAGCTGCTGGAGGCCAGTTTCTGGCATCAAAATTTGAGCAGCATGATGTGAGGAGTTTATTGCCAGTGGAAAGTGAGGTATATTATTTATTTCTATTGTCATAGGTCAACTCAGTTGTCACCTATTGCTTTGATTGCATTTTCTGTAATCATGGCTAAATCAAAAAACGTTGCAATTTTTTTCTCATAGTCTAATTTGTAATGTACTGTCATGTTCAAGGCAAATTTGGACTTTGAGAATGCCTACTATCATAACTTATGCGCAACTGGGGTCATTCACATGCACACCCTAGCGAATCAAACATTATAAATTAGCAGCCTTGTTTACTATATTTATGGTCTAGTAATTTCCAGTGGGTCAGTCCTAAAACTGCTAGCAGTCTCAAAAGGAATTTGTTTGCATTTTGATTTTCCTGTAATTTCTTAGTTTCTATTGCTGCAGTAATCAAGTTGTTTCCTTACAGAATGGTGCCATTATCTTGCAAGAATTTTAAATCTACTTCAAAACCAGCTGAAACTAAAAACTAGGTGCCTTTTATCCGCTTCCCTCTGGTTACTGACGGTGATCGGTCGGTCGCATAGTGGATGGAATATTTTGCTCTAAATTAGCGTCCATGACTCGGCCAGGAATTGGCAGTTAATCGATCAGTTACATAGTTTCTGCCTGTTTGTACAGGAATATTATGGATATTACGTTTCCAAGCAAAAGTTATGCGGAACATTGGCCAGAACGGGTAGTCATAATTCATAACTCTGGCTGAGGTTTATGACTCCTCATCTCCAAAACAATCGAAAATGAAGTGAATAAAAAGTCCAAAAGTCAATCAGGTCAGGATTGCATGATGATATCATATGCAACCAGCTTGTTTCTTCCAGTATTTGGAACTCTAATACTCCCTCCGTTCATTTATAATTGACGTTGCTTAGAGTTCTTTTATATACTAGGACGTCAAGTATATAAGAATGGAGGGAGTAAGTAATAACAGCTGGTACAGTAGTGCAAAGTAGTGGTATATGCTGGATGTAAAAACACCTGGTAGTGAGATAAGGTTGCTTCAAGTTAGAATATCATTACCGTTCTATAATCCCCTATGTTTACAAGTGACATTATTGCAGCTATTTAATTTCCTAGAAGATGCTGATTTTCACCTAATATCACTTTGATTTTTTTTTTTGGTGTATGTAGACGGATGACTTGCAAGGTCATATTATTTTATTAGGATTTGGACGTGTTGGGCAGGTTGTCTTGCAATCCTCATGAGCTACTATATCTACTATGTTCAATAGAGTCCTAAACTCCTAATAATATGTATTTCCTTATGCTAGATCATCGCCCAGCTCCTGTCGGAGCGATTAATTCCATTTGTTGCTCTTGATGTTCGAAGGTATGGTACTGCATCTTGCAATAACCTTATTTTTAAGGCAACTATGAGAGAATAGAGAAACATCTCTTAGCATCGCTACTGAACGAGTGTTGATCTATGAAGTATGACTGTGACATTTATAATAAATACTCAAATATGTATACAGATGCTTAAGTCTGTGGATACTTTGTTATGGTTTAAATCTGTTGTCTCCTAATGGTTGGTTTCATGCTTCTCACTCAGACATATAATATGAAACGAGAGAGGAATTCTTGTAAATCCACAAAAATATCTAGAAAATTAAGACAAGTTAAGAAACTAGGAATTCTTACACGGTTACACCCCTCTTTCTGTGACCGCTGGTTACATTGTGATAGACTGATAGTAGCTTCCCCTCTTGAATCCAAAATCATGATGCTATTGCTATAGGATTTGATTATTATTTCCAACTATCTTGGTATACCGCATCGTGCTTGTTCAATTAATCACCTTATCAACCTTGGTGGTTAACACTACCATTGTTTCCACTATTTAATTCTTGGGTACTTTTCAGTGATCGGGTGGCAGTTGGACGTGCACTTGACCTACCAGTATATTTTGGTGATGCAGGAAGTAGAGAGGTAGGAGGAGTTCAACTAACATTCTATCATATGCTTGTCAAAAGGACCGGTCTCAATTGATTTTGCCAGGTACTGCACAAAGTTGGAGCTGAGAGGGCCTGCGCTGCTGCCATTACTTTAGATACTCCTGGTGCGAATTATAGAGCTGTTTGGGCTTTGAGCAAATATTTTCCAAATGTGAAGACATTTGTCCGAGCACATGATGTTGATCATGGTGTTAATTTGGAGAAAGCAGGTGCAACAGCGGTAAGCAGATGTTACAGAGCAATATGTTATTCGGACCTAAAAAATTTCTAGGTGATTATATGCTCCTGGTGCAACTTGATGGACAAAAGGCCATGTGGTTTGACTTCGGTAACTTGCAATGAGATAGCTTTGTTAGTTTATCAGAATAAATTGCAAGCCCGTAACCTGCCTTGTGAAACCATTTGCAGCAAGTAGAATTGGTCATGCTATATGAACTCAATTGTTTATTAGAAATCTAGAGCCTAGTAGCTAGCCAGTTTCAGAACCCTATCAGTACACACCCATGGCTGTACAGTCATATTTGTGCGGACCAGTAGGAAAGAGTTCTTTGGCTACTGATGCATTAAAATTTGAATTTGATAAGGTAGTTAGGTGCTTGTTTGCAACTCTGCTTCATAAATATGATATCCATGAAGCATGGGTCGGACCTGCATCCAGTATCTGATTGGTACAACCGTAAACTGTACGCCACTGTTATGTACCAATGGTTCTTCTATACTCGTTGGGCTAGCAGCTTCCATAACTTGCACATAACCTGCCCTTGTGCTGCAGGAGGACTTTGTCTCACATTTTTTTACCACGATGTATTCTTTTTATCTTGTACCCAGTTTGTTTTATCATATACTTCATTGCCACCCATGGTAATATTAAATTGTCTTCTAATGAAGTTTCATCTGAAATTTTTTCAAGGTTGTCCCTGAGACCTTAGAACCAAGTCTTCAATTGGCTGCTGCTGTTCTGGCGCAAGTAAGCACTGCTGTTATTATAATCTGTTGTGCTCATTCATAATGTATGGAATTTGATGCATAAGCATCATTTTCTTCGTGTGATGTATCGCAGGCAAAACTTCCAATGTCAGAGATTGCGGCAACTATCAATGAATTCAGGAATCGTCATCTGTCAGAGCTCACGGAGGTGTGTGGTTGCACCATCACCTAGTTGCCTTATTCATAATGGTTTAACAATCAAATTCTTATAAATGACATAAGAGCTATGAAATGTTCCAAAAATGCAATTGTAGCGAACCAATTTTCTAATTTTTGATAGGGGTTCTTAACCAGGGATAAAAATCCCGGCCGGTAACCGGCTACCGGAGGGTGGCCGGGAAATGGAATCCCGGTGGTTTTTTCAAATCCAAATTCAAAATTTCAGATTTCGAATGAATTTTAATCAAATTTGAACGAATTTCGGCCGAACCAAATCCGGTTTGACCGGTAACCGGACCGGTTACCGGTACCGGACCTCCGGCGGGAAATAACCCGGTAACGGGTCTTAACACCCTATAGGGAATGGTAAGTGCGATTAATGCATAGATTCTCAACAAATGGAAGTGCAAGTGAAAGTGGTGACTAACCTGCTGAGACAATGAAGTTTATTTGATTAACTGCGCTACTTTTTGCCGTAACAGTTATATGCTACAACTTGAAGTTCTCTGGGCTACGGATTTTCAAGAGTCGTGTCCATGTCCAAACCAAAGTCCCTCACTCCCGATGATGAAAGTGAATCTGTTGATGGAGCATTGGCGATCTGAGCTCATACATGAAAATGCTTCTCCCAAGACTGTACAGTAGATAATCTATCTCTAAAGCTAATTGCATATAAAAAGTAGCAAAATAATCCATGCAACGGCTGTTACCAATCTTGGCACTTAAAATGCCATTTTTGTATGGTAGGACATTTCCTTTCTCTTCCACTACTATTTCTTTTATTTGTAGCCTTTTTACCCCGACCAAGTAATTTATTGATTGGGAACAAGGGATGGGTGCTTGCATGCTGGACGCGAGCCCTCCAAGTGGCATTTGATGGAAACGTTTGTAACCCTGTTGCTCTTCAGTGGTCCGGCAATTTTCTTTACAAAAGTAATCCAGATAGTTGGCTTTGAGATAGGTACTGCTAGCCTTTCATCTGATTTATGTTGTGGCATTGCGTCCATTCGACTCTTAACTTCGGATGTTCTAGTTGGTAAAAGAAATGTTCTATATACTGCGATTCGAATGTTCCAGTAGTTCACGGGGATGATGTTCTAGTGCGTATCTTTTGGAATTGATTAGAAAACAAAACTAGTTTAGAGTTGGATGTTCCAGTATGTATAACGAAATATTCTACGGTTACGCTTTACTTTCTAATACTCCAGTAGTTTGTAGGTAAAATCCAACGTGCTCGCGGAGTAATTCAAGACTATAAGTGAAACAAATCAAACTTGACCGAATTTAAGACTATTAGTGGAACAATCGATATGATCTTCGACAATAAGGGTGTCCAAATATACGCAAGTGGGGTTTTGTTTTAAAGATCTGGTACACATGATAGTTCAAATCAAACATGAATAGGCGGTTTCAAAGTTACCCCATTTTGAATTTTAGAATTTCTTTTATGGCTGCTGACGTCAGCTAGTGGAGCTGTGGGCTGACAAGAAGGGCGTCGAAAAATATGCAAGTGAGGCCCATGGTCGGGCCCTGTTCAGTATTGGGAGGCGTCGTTTGGACCTTTTGTTAGGAAGTAGGGATGTAAGTGGGCGCGGGACGTCTGCGAGCCCACTAAATTCGCCCCGCAATAAACTGTATGCGGCCACCACGGGCCAACTTCTCACTTACGTGGACACCAAGATAGCCTGCAGAAGCATAGCCATGGCCGGATTAGTTCGGAGGTCATGCACAGACTCGGTGAGGTCGCAACAAAGGTAGCCTCGGTGACCACGAGGCGGAGGAGAGGCGAAAAGGCCAGGGAGGAGGCGGCAGGTGTTTCTTCTTCTTTGTCTTGGTCGTGGTAGCACTTGGAGCAGAGGTCGGCGTGGCGAAATTGCCAAGAAGCCGCAGATTGTTGGCCTTGAGGCGGTGCCCTCCCGCCACCTCTGCTCCTCCGCCATGACCCAAACAAGGATCTGATATGATCCTTCTCACAAGGAAGGCAAGGTGAGCAAGATTAAGCGACTGTAGCTTCCTGTAAATCACTTATGCTCCCATGCTTGATCCCTTTACATTCGGCTCCCCGAGGTCACCATCTCTTCGACAAAGAACCAACGATACCGATCAGATAACTCAGTCCAAAGACCCATAACTTGCGGAAACATGATGCCTCCATGATGTTACGCTCTGTCAGGCCCTTGTCATCTTTGCGGTTGTCGGCGGGAGGAATCTTAAGTTCTTCGCAAGATGCAAACCGAAGGTGCACGGGAGAGATGTAGCACACGCACTTCTTTGCTGAATGTTGGAACATGCCAATGGTAATGTCGTTGTATGAGTAGATGCTTCTTCAACAGTGCTTTGCTAGGAAGAAGGAAGTCACCCCCGAGGCACACTAGTAATTTTGGAAGAAGGAGAGGCGACAAGAAAGTGCTGTTGTGGCGGCTCATGATCATGTTGCAGATGAGTGGTGAGAAGGAACAAAGCACGATCCATGTACTCCCAACTCCGATCCATGTACTCCCAACTCCGATCCAAGCGTATATATCTCTGCAGAGCATCTCCAATCTCCCATGCTGATGTATGGGTGCCGCCGCATTGTATGATCCCATCGCATACCCAGTAGTTTGAAGCATGGGTTCCCCAGTCGATGATGCCATCCAGGATGATTGGAGGGTAACCCATTTAACCCACATACACAATAGACCCATATAACTTAGCATAAAAGGTTTTATGGCTCATGCGAACCTCGGTGGGTTAGCATGAAAGCGATCCACTTTCATCCTGACTAGGAAGGGAGCAAGAAGCCCATAAGGGCTTGTTTGGATGTTAGGGGGCAAAATCACAGGGAAAAAAAAATCACTTGAGGTGATTTTGATGGCACATAGAATCCTCCTCAACATAAGGGGAAATCTTCTCGGCCGGGAAAAAAAAATCCCTATTGCCGTTTGGGAACAACAGGGATGAAAATCTTAGCCATGAAAAAAAATAAAAAAAATCTGTAATTACATGAAAAGATTACAAACTTTAAAAATGATAGAACATTTGTAGAAATATGAAGTATCGCAGACATCACAACATCATGCAAAATATGAAGTATTCCAGAAAAAGATTACAAACTTTAAAAATAACAGAACATATGTAGAAATATGAAGTATCGCAGACATCATTACAAACTTCATGGATAAGAGTAGATAGGATTTATAACGATTTGAACATGGTGGTTGATGCATTGAGTAGGATGTCCAAAAGGGTTGATGCATTGAGCAGGATGTCCAAAAACAATGGTTCGTGAATACCAATGTCTACCCTGTGGAAATTAACAAGATGAAAGCAGAGTCATGATTGATTTCAACATAAGCTAGCATTCACTCATTTATATCCCAGTGACATGCCAGGTCCACTTATCTGTGGAATAGGTTTAACCACCTAGGGACTTGACGACCAGGTGGATGATTTTACATAAGGAGACAAACAAGAATTTAGACACCCGCTTGCTGTTAGTTAGATGATACCATCATGAGTACCACGTTAGACAAACAAGAATTGTCAGATGGTGTAAGACTGTTGCTTCATTGGCAATTCAGCATATCACCCACATAGATCACTTGCAAGCAGTGCACAATATAATGATCGAAGGCCAGAATGAACAAAATATTAACACTTGACAAAAGTTGCTGCAGCATTGCACAATTCACAACTTATGCAACTAATGGAATTTCAATTCATAGTGTTCTTGTGGGACAGGTTATAAGGATTCTACAAAGGTAACCTGGTAAGAACTATTGTCTTTTGTTCCTTTTCGATTAGTTGAACGGAAAACGGATGCCACATCTTGTCAAAAAAAGAGAGGATGCCACACTACATGATTCCAAATAAATATTTCTTAGACTTCACTTTTACAAGGCACGCCAAATAGAAAAATAGGGGAATACACATAATGTGACATATATCTAAGTATACAACTACATCATCCTAGTAACCAAGACCCTGATAAATTGAAATTACATTATATGAGGTCAATGACAAAATACCGACAAGTTGAAGGTTCAGGTTCTTACTCTGAATTTATGGTGGTTAATGCATTGAGCAAGATGTCAAAAGCAATGGTTCGTGAATACCAATGTCTACCCTGTGGAAATCAACAAGATGAAAGCAGAGTCATGGTTGATTTCAATGTGATATATAACTTGAACAAGTACAAGGAGTGTAGTTTCTGTTTCAAATAAGTATTTTGTTCCAAAGAAACAAATATTTCTCTATTCAGATTATTAAGCTCAAACGGAAAGTAAAAGACAACTTGTGGTTGGTTGTCATGTGCATCTAAGTTGCAAATCATGCAAGACTAATTGATCAAATGGTAAGAAATGGTAAGACATTCAGGAAGAGGCACTACTATAGATAGGTGGTCATGAGAGCAATGAGTGCATGTATGGCTCAAGGCACTTTGGCTAGGAACAAAACAAACATAAGATTAAGAAATCACATGTTCCACCCCCTGTCGTGGAAACCATGGTTGGCAAACCACATAAACCAACTCAAATTCCTTGTACAGCTAAGAAATGTTACAACAACCATCTAGATTCAAGAGGGGCACACAATAGAATAGGGCATGCATTCATGCATGGTCCAGCTGGAAGAGATTAAGATAAGTTCCAGTTAAGCAATGGCTCAAAGATATAGTACATCTTTCGAGCAAACGGGCATCTGTCATACTTGTAATAATGACAAATTAGTAAAGTATATAACTTTGCAAGGTGGATTTGCCTAGCAGAAAGCTGGCTTTCACAAGGATAGAATCATGCATTTTCGCATTGCATAGTCCGACTTGTAAAGCACCGGCGCACACATGATGCTTAGCTTAGTTGTCAAGATCATAATAGAAAAATATGTTAATAAAATCTACCATTGCAAATACAATCATGAACTAGGCGTACAGTTTTATGTGAAAAACAAATACATGTTCTACTAATAAAGATTCAAATTCAAATACATCTGTAATACATCATTTAAATGAAATAGCGTGTTACCATAGTAGGTGATGAGAGCACAACATAAATGGAATCTGATAGGAGTGAAATAGTGAACATTTCAAGAACATCACAGCAGTGAGCTCAGAATTGGCAGATGCATCACAGCTAGAATGCCATCTATGTTTGGGTATTGTAGTTGAGATTGGGTTATGTGCTAAAATCCAAATGCGATGACAGATCCTAGGAATTGAATGGATTGTGGGAGTACTAGATCCAGTCGGAGGTAAAAGCAAAGAGGAAAACCTACCTTCCAGTGGACGGTTTGGAAGAAGATGAGGAAGGAGTCGACGGTGGGGGGCAAACCGCCGCAGAGGAAGGCGTCGACAATGGCTCCTTCCTCCCCCTCCTCTTGCAATCTCTGCGCCTCAGCGACTCCTCACATACATCAACCTCCTCCTCATCTCCTTCCTCAAAACTAGTACCTAATAGCACTAGATCTGTGAGAAAAGACTAGAAAAAACCCTAGGAGCAGGGGGTTGAGGAGCAGGAAGAAGAGGTGGAGAAGGAGAAGGCGTCTACTGGAGCAACTCGAGGCGTCTACTGGAGTGGAAGGAGAAGGCACCGCGTCCCGCGAGATGGCGGCGGCAGTGTCGCGAGGACGAGGTCAAGCGAGTTGAGACGGGGAGAATAATTCTCATGTGGGGAGACGGGTGCTGTTTCCCTGGGGAAGATGCGCGGATTGAGCCGGGGAAGACGTGAACAGTGTGCTCCCAAATACAGGAACTATCAGCCCAGGGATTATTTCCACCGGAGTTTTCTTGCTTGGGAATGGACCGGGATCCCAGCTGGGAAATGGGCTCCCAAACAAAGCCTAAAAGAGCTCGTATGTACGGACAGACACGGAGAAAAAAAACATTTCGTAGGTAAGAAGGTGGCAAAGTCAAGTCGCTAACTCTACATGGAACTTTTTTTTTATTTAATCTATTTTTTTAAAAATATTTTAAAGATAACATCTCCCTAACTTTATTTCCAATTTTGACATTTTGATCACGTCACAACGCGCGGCGTGACAAAAATACTCTGTCACGTCATGTACCATGGCGTGGCCAAAGTTGCCATGATAGTCCTCCGAGCTAACACGTGTCCGTTTTTGGGCTAAATCCTATCACACCAAGAGGGGTGGCGTGACAGCACTGGTTTGCCACGCCGAGGTTCGTGGTGTGACAACGTTCTTTTGTCATGCCACGCGTTGTGGCATAGCCAAATGTGTCAGAATTAGAAATAAAGTTAAGGAGGCGTTATCTTTAAAATATTTTTTAAAAATAGATTAAATAAAAAAAATTCCCTCTATGCAAGCGGTAACATTTTATGGTTCTGTTTAGCACAGCCATAGCTTTTCTGAAAAGTAGTTTTCATTTGGTCAGAATTTGACAATTGAGCTAAATAGGTTTGGTGTTTGGTTGTGTGACTTTCATGTAGACTGGCTGCAGCTTCTGATATGAAAAATGTCTGAAATGCCCCTGAGGCAAATAATGATTTGTTTGATGCGGTATAATGGCAATTAACACAATTGACAACAACTAACGACAACTAACTCAATTGACGATAATTAACGCAATTGACGACAACTACCACAATTAACAACAATTAACGCAATTGATCATATTTAACGACAATTAACGCAATATACCGTAATTAGCTTAATAGACTTTAATTAACGACAATTAACTACAATTATTACACAAATAAATACAATAAATAATTATTACAAAAACAATTATTACATAATTAATTCCAATAAATAATTATTATAAAAACAATTATTAAAAAACAACTAATTTACAAAAGAAAAAAGGATTTTTTTTTACAAGGTGAGGGCTAGGGTTTTGGCCGGTAGCGATGGCGAAGGAGGAGGACGGCGGCGGCGACTTGAGGGGAGGGAGGAGGAGGAGGCGTGGCTCGGGAAGTGGAGGGAGGAGGCGGCGGTGCCGAGTCGAAGGCGAGAGTTCATCGGGGAAGGGTGGCGACGAGTTGGGGGGACGGAGGGAAAGGGCGGCGGTGTGAGGGAGGAGGAGGGGAGGCGTGGCGGCATGGCTTGGAGGAGGAGGGGAGGCGTGGCGGCATGGCTTGGAGGAGGAGGGGGCGTAGAAGGAGCGCGCGGTTGGGGTGGGGCTAGGGTTAGGGTTGTGGCACGACGCCGGGCGGGGGGTTTGTTCGGTGGCAAAATGTGGGTAAATACCACCAAACTTAGGGGTAAATTCGGAAGAGGGTGGTGGAAAGCCACGGGAAGCTGCCCTACGACGACTTTCGGCTTGTGGCTTTATGACGTTATACGTAGCTTCAAGCTTCCGAAAAAGCCGTGGGAAAAGCCCCCTGTTTGGGACGGCTTCCGGCTTTTTCGGGCGGAAAGTCGAAGTCGAAGCCATCCCAAATAGGCCCTATAACTACCGCCACCACACCTCCCTCGGCTCTCCTCCCTATAACTACTGCCACGTCACCGCCGAGGAGGCAAGCGGCGCTCGACGTCGTGTTAGGTACCCTTCTTGTTAATTCTTGTCAAAGATCGGTTTTATTTGATTCAGAGCATCCCATTCATTCATAAAAGAGAATATGCTGCACATAATCAATTTGAAATACTTAAGCTTCACCCACCTTATCATATTAGGTCCCGGATCGGTTTTCCAAACCGATCAAGTCTGTCGGGACGTAAAAATAGAAATTGAAACGACTAATTTCTTGGCAAATTTAATAGTGATAAGTTCGGTGGGTATTGATGTGATTTTAGGGATGGATTGGCTGTCCAAAAATAAGGGAAAGATCGATTGTGCCCAACGATCAGTTTCAGTCACAAGCGAGGATGGCAGCCATGTCACTTTTGCACCTTTAATGGGCAACTCTCATCTTTATGCCCTAGAGGCTAGTACCTCCCTTGAATTGGAGAAAGTACCAATAGTATGTGACTATCCGGATGTCTTTCGGAAGAACTTCCGGGCATGCTTTGATCGTGAAGTTGAATTAAGTGATCGAGCTTGCGCCCGGTACCGCCCCAATCTCAAAAAGGCCGTATCGGATGCCTCCTAATGAGTTAGTGGAACTAAAAGAACAACTTAAAGAACTTTTAGATAAGGGATTTATTAGGCCGAGCTCCTCACCTTGGGGATGTCCGGCTATCTTTGTCAAGAAGAAAGACAAGAGTTTACGGATGTGTGTCGACTCTCACGTCAGATTGAGCTGAACGGTGAATCATCAAGAACAAATATCCACTTCCTAGAATAGATGATTTGTTCGATCAACTGAATGGAGCCTGGGTTTTTCCAAGATCGATTTGAGATTGGGCTACCATCAAATCAAAGTTAGAGCTGAAGACATACCGAAGACAACATTTTCTACTCGTCACGGCATATGAGTACAATCGTCATGTCCTTTGGATTGACGAATGCTCGCACAGCTTCATGAACCTCATGAATTCGGTTTTCATGGAGTACTTAGATAAGTTTGTCGTCTTATTCATCGATGATATCCTTATCTACTCAAAGACCGATGAAGAACATGAGCAAACTGCGGCGGCTTGTTGGAGAAGCTTTGCAAAGATCAATTGTATGCCAAATTTAGCAAATGTGAATTCTGGCTGCGCGAAGTTAGTTTCTTGGGTCATGTCCTATCCAAGGGTGGTGTCGCTGTTGATCCAAGCAAAGTCAAAGATGTACTTGACTGGAAACAACCCAAGAGCGTCACCGACATTCGCAGTTTCCTTGGACTTGCGGGATACTACCGCAGATTCATCAAGGATTTCTCTAAAATTGCGAGGCCAATGACCCAACTCTTAAAGAAAGAAAAGAAATTCGAATGGTCAGCAGAGTGTGAGGAAAGTTTTCACACCTTGAGAGATCTTCTGACCAAAGCTCCCGTGCTCATCCTGCCGGATATTCATAAGAGCTTCGATATTTACTGTGATGCATCTCACCACGGGCTCGGTTGTGTGCTTATGCAAGAGGGCCAAGTGGTGGCATATCGCCAAGGCAATTGAGGCCTCATGAAGCTAATTATCCCACACATGACTTAGAGCTTGCAGCCGTAGTTCATGCTCTGAAAATATGGCGACATTACCTCATAGGTAATCATTGCGAGGTTTACACCCATCACAAAAGTCTCAAATATATTTTCACCCAAGCCGATCTGAACTTGAGGCAAAGAAGATGGCTTGAGTTGATCAAGGATTATGATATGGGACTCCACTATCATCCGGTAAGAAAGCCAATGTTGTTGCCGATGCATTAAGTAGAAAATATCAATGCAAGCGTGTATCGGTAACTCCATTTTCTGGCAGATTGTGTGCTGCAATGCAACGTCTCCACCTAGAAATAATTGAAGAAGGCTCTCTAGCTGCCCTAAGTGTGAATTTTACACTTGAGGACCAGATTCGAGAAGCTCAAAAGACCGACATGGAAGTCGCAAAGATCCGGGCTGAAATGAAGAGAGGCAAGGCCAAATGCTTCAAAGAAGATGCACATGGTGCCCTTTGTTTCGGAAACCGGTTGGTAGTACCTTTTGATCATACTTTGAGGGAGCTTATTCTCAAAGAGGCTCATGATTCCAAGTTCTCTATTCATCCAGGTAGTACCAAGATGTACCACGATTTAAAGAAACGACTTTGGTGGAGTCGAATGAAACAACAAATCGCTCAGTTTGTTGCCGGTTGTGATGTATGCCAAAGAGTCAAGGCTGAGCATTTAAAGCCAGCAGGTACTCTACAACCCCTGCCCATTCCCAAGTGGAAGTGGGAAGAAGTTGGCATGGATTTTATCACCGCCTTCCAAGGACTCAATCTGGATTCGATTCCATTTGGGTGATCGTCGATCGCCTAACAAAGGTTGCTCACTTTATTCTGTCAAGACCACTTACCCCGAGCCAAGCTAGCAGAGTCAGATATCTCCAAGATCGTTTGTCTCCATGGGGTACCAAAAGTAATTGTGTGGGATAGAGGCCCTCAATTCACATCCCACTTTTGGAGTTGCTTACATAAAGCCATGGGGACCAATCTATCTTTCAGCTCCGCTTACCATCCATAAACAGATGGACAAACTGAAAGGGTGAACCAAATTTTAGAAGACCTTCTCCGAGCTTGTGTGCTATCCTATGGCAACAATTGGGAGAAATGCTTACCATTTGCGGAGTTCTCCTACAACAATAGTTTTCAATCAAGCATACAAATGTCCCCCTTTGAGGCATTGTATGGGAGAGCTTGTAGAACACCTTTGAACTGGTCTGAAGCCGGGGAGAGACCATTTTATGGTCCAACCTTGGTGGAGGACGCGGAAGAGCAAGTTCGTGTCGTCCACGAACGACTCCGGACGGCTCAATCTCGTCAAAAATCTTATGCCGACCGTCGTCGTCGTGAGTTGAGTTTTAAAGTGGACGATCATGTCTACCTTAAAGTCTCTCCTATGAAAGGAATGCATCGTTTCCAAGTCAAAGGCAATTTGGCACCTCGCTACATCGGACCATTCCGTGTCCTAGCCAAAATAGGATCGGTAGCCTATCGTTTGGAATTGCCACCTTCACTATCGGATGTTCATGATGTATTCCACGCTCAATTGAAGAAGTGTCTTCGTGTTCCAAAAAGCCACTGAGTTAGAAGAACTCGAATTGCAATCCGATCTTTCTTATCCGGAGCGCCCTATCCGCATTCTTGAAGAAGCAGAACGCAAGACAAGGAATCGCAATGTCAAGTTCATCAAAGTGCAATGGAGCAATCATACTGAAGATGAAGCTACTGGAACGTGAGGATCAATTCCGCAAGAATATCGGAACTCTTTACTTGAAGTGCCTTCATATCAAGAAAGGCAAGGTTAAACAAAGCAGTGGTAAGGAAAACGTAAGATTATACTTGGTTACCTTGCAAAGCATCTTAGCACTATCTTTGAAAGAAATAAAGACAACTGATATAATAAAATCTTTTAGAACCTTTCTATCCAACTTCCACCTACCACGATCTGGGGACGAGATCTTTCAGATGAGGGGGGAGGTTTGTCACATCCCCAAATAAATAAAAAGGATTACTGTACATCTCTTGATAATCTCAAATTAATAAAGCTGATTATTATGCATCTCACTAGCATGCATCATGATTTCTAGCATTTACATTGTATATTGCACTTGGAAAATCTGTGAAAGGGATTAAACTTATATTGTAAATGGAACCCCAAAAGAAAAACCAGAACAAATGCTACTAAAGTTTCCTTGGAAATAATTTATTCAAATACTATATTAATTATCATGAATTAATATAATTTTTCCTAAATTTTTGGAACAAGTTTAAACCTATTAAAATTCAAACCCAATTATATAACCTACCTTAAGTTTGAATTTATACTATCCAAATTATATCATGAACAGTATGATATTATAATTTTTATAGACACTAGACCTTCCCAGGAACCTATGTGATTTATTTCACAATTTTAGGAATTTTATTTCTATTTTTAGCACCTGGTCAAACTGGAGGATCAAATTTAAAGTTCGGTCAAACCCTAAATCCAAACAAGTGGGTCATCGTTTTTCTGCTCGAGCCCAACGCAGCGATCGGACTCAGCCCAACCATCTTAACGCACCTCCACATGCAGCCGTTGGATCTAGGTTAGACGGCCCAGATCTCTTTTCTCGCTTCGCCGTTCAACCTTTCATCCATTCCGAGCCGTGCGATTGAAAATCGACAGCCCAGTTATGTACCCTTCGGGAGAACTACACACCCCTTTCTTATCTGGCCGTCCATCTAAAATCCAATGGCCAAGATCGCATCACTTAAACTTCGCCGCGTCCGCTGTTGAGTCGACCGACTTCTTGGTCCCACTGTCGGACCTGTCTCCTCCTCTCGTGGCGCGCCAGCGGGAGTTGCGCCACGTGCTAAGCGAGGTGACGCGCTACTGAATCGCCTCCGTCCACCGCCGGACCGCACCGTGTCCGCTGGCCTATCCCGAGCTCCGCCGCTGACGCCGCCTCGCTTCTTGATCATCACCCGGGATAATACCCCTCTTCACCCCTTTCTTCCTCACTCTTCCTCTCGGTGGTCGAGGAAGGAAGCTCTCCTGGGATATCTCTGTAAGCCTCCTCCGGATGGTAGCCCTCGGCTGCATACTCCATGCCTTCTCCATTTGAGCTAACCTCGGCTCCTTCGATGCCCTCAGAGCTCCTGCACCAAGGTGGTGCCATTGGAGACCTTAGAGCGCGCTTCCCGAGCAAACCTCTTCGTGCCTTGTTATTTCCGGTGAGTATTATGCTCCCTCTTGCGCGTCACCTTGCGCCTTAGGACATCATTGAACTAACCCTCAACTGGATTGTGCAATGCACGCAGATTTATCTAATTTGAAGAAATCACGGTTGCGGACCTAGAATGACCCTTCGTCTCCCACTTCACCTCGGTAAGCCATTCTTCAATTCCTTAGTCCTCAAAGATCCTTGTTTAGTACTTAACCTCTTGCGACCACTCATTGTCTCTCTGGTTCACCAGATCGAGCCCTCACCGCTGAAGCTTGTCACCGCTGTCGTCTTCTTCGACTCAAGATCTTGCTCAGCGACAAAGCGCCTCCCAAGCACCCTCTCCTACGCAGTAGTTTTTTTTAGCCCCTAGGACCCTGTGCACTGCTTGTTTGGACGCCATGAGCTCTACTTGTGCATGCATGCTTGGCCGAGCTTCTAGCTCCGCTCAACTCGGCTCGCGCAAGCATGGACCGTCTCGGTAGCCAGAACCACACCCATTAGGCAGCGCAAGATTATTGCAAGAATCATCTGACCCTTGGCCGGCTCCGCCGTAGCAAGGCTTGTAGCCGGCGAGACGCCGAAAGCAAGACGGTGTTGTCGGGCTGTCCGACAACACCGTGAAAGCGTAACGCTAAGGATTAATGGCGTTGATTATGTAAATAAGCATTTTAAGGAAATAAGTAGTCACTTACATGTGGGGCCGCGCACAGAAAACCAAAGACTTAAGTATAGTAGCTGAGAGACTGACGGGTGGGCCTAGCCCTTAAACCCCGTGCGCCACGCTGCAGGCGTGGCGTGGACCAGTCTGTGGACGGTCACGACAATGACCCACTGTCGAGCGACAATTAAAATCAATTTAAATCGAAAACGACTGCTTACACGGCCCCGCTGGTCAAGGATCATGACTAGAGGCACGCCCGGTAAGAAAAGTATTAAAAGATTTAGAAAAATCAGGAATGGTTTATTTACACATTGAAAAGTATGTATAACTTCCAAAATACATAACTAATTCATATTAATTCCAAAAACAAAGGAAACTAATTTTGTTAATCTTGAATCTAACTGAACTTTATTATAAAATTGGTTTCACACACATCACTGTTCCAGAGAAAGTGTTTGGTGGAGGATAACCCCAAAACCCAAATTATTGGTATACTAGAAAATGCTATTAACTTTAAAAATGCATAATAAATACATATTAACTCCAAACCGGATGAAACCACTACGGTAATTTTCATTTTTATTGAACTTTATATTAAAATTGGTTTCAAACTTGTCTCTGTAGCAGAGAATATTATTGTGGAAATTGATCCATTAAAACTATTATTTTTACAAAAGGAAATGCTGATAACTTTAGAAATTCATAACTAAATCATGAAAACTCCAATTGAGGCAAACTCAACTGATTTAGTCTTATATAAATATTCTAAATTTATCCATATAATCCTTATACCCTCTACTGCTCTACAAATTTTGACCCCATAATTAAATTAATTAAAGAGGGCATATTGAAAGCTGAAATTCAAATCGTTATAACTCCCACATGCTAAATCCAAATGGAGAAATTATTTCACCTAAATTCATCTAAAATCATGATTTACCTACTGTAGAAAAATCATGCATTTTTGAGTACTTTGGATTTTTGAGTATTTCTCGCTATTTATTCGGTATTGTATTTATCTAGATACCGAGCCTATTGATATCGATCTTTACGCTACTGAGGAGAGCAGCTTAGCTACCAGTAAGGCAAGCATCATTTGAACTTTCTTTTGCATCATATTTGATCCTAGTTTTGTTAAGTTAAGTGCAATGATAATTGCTTGCATGATTATTTTACAAGGTCGCTATTTTTGTGATGTGTAGAATAGTTATATCCAATTGTTGAGGATTATCTTGAATTATGAATAACTTCAGTACCACATGCTTAAGATAGGTTGTGTGAATTATCTATGGGTTGGGTTTGCTTAGCCATGCAAGTCTAGAACGGTAGATTGATTGTCGGGATTAACCCGACAATTATGGGATGAACACAACTTTCTCTATATACCTTTGTTTCAGATCTTCGTATCTGTTTTATAAGTTAAATTTTATCACTTTTAAATGAACTTATGGTCTGGACAAGTGATGGTTAGTGATGGTGCCTCCGTGCACGAGACTTGGGAAAGTGGTAGACTTGTCAGACAATTAAGGACCGAACTTTGGTAACATCTTTGATTCAAGTAAAACTCGTGGCCGCCACATGCGGTGTATGGGCTTTGCTTAGTTAAGTAAGGGGTTGGTATTGTTGAGTTGATGACTGGTGGTGTGAGGGCATATAGGCGTTCTATCGCATATATGATCCATAAGGGTGCCAATTGCAATTCTTTATAGTGAGGGCAAGCCCTATTTAAGCTTTATTTAATTGGGTTGGCATTTCCGACACAACTTATGTGTCTGTTTAAGGTAGGAGGCTAGCCTACACTTAAATGGGATTACGCCCCGCATGGGTGATTCAACTCAATGGTATCAACTTGCTGAAAAATACTAAGTCTTGGTTTATCGTAGGCATACCATAGGAAGTATGCTATATTCGGAGGCATCCGGAGGCTTACGGGCTAATCAAGTCATGTGGGTAAAGTAGTACACCCCTGCAGGGTATAAATCTATTCGAATAGCCGTGTCCACGGTTATGGACAACACTTGAGTTACATGGTTGCTATTGTTAGATATGGAAATTAAAATTGTGGTTATAACTTGGTTCGTCATGAATGGGTTATTCATGTTGCTTTATACTCAAAGTGGACAGCCACTTTGTCTTTTGTATGATTCATTTGTTACTTATTCTTGTACTTTACTCCTACTTCAAATCTGTTTATAAAATTGCAATTGAAAAACTAGTATGTGTAGGTTGTTAAAATTGTTGTCCTTTCGCAAAACTAAGCCAATATGAGCCATCCTTTGGAACAACCTCTATGCATAACTAATTTTTATTTGTGTAAGACTTGCGATAGTACGTTTGTACTCAACCCGTTGCTACAATTTCAGGTGAGGAGATTTGTGAGCCGTCGATCTCGTCGGCACGATTTAGGCGGCAACCGACGAGTAGTGCTATCTTTATCCCTCGATTGCCGATGGGTTATGGGCATACTATGCTGGACTTTTGGTTTATTTACATTGCTTCGCTGTTACTTTATGATATTATTTCAATTTGGCGATCGGCCACTTGTAATAGTCATACATTTGAACTATTATGTTGTATGTCTTTTGAATTGTGAATGTATGATTGTTGTAGGATGTGATCAACGTTGAATGAGAGTATGGGCATATTGGTCGCTGATCTTGGGAGCCAATATGTTTGCATACTCACTGTTAGTGGCTTCCTATTTAACTCACTAAGTGTAGTGTTTGACTATTTGGGGAACCGACGATCATGTAGTGCTTGCAAGGAGCAAGACGCATGATCGTTGGGGCTCTAGTGTTAGTTAAGCCTTTCACTTAGATTGAGTTAAGTTGGAATCCATTTACTTGAGGCTCAAGGGTTATGTCCTTAAGACCATGCTTAGTCTCGGTCTTACGGAGATAATTCGGGGGTCCTCACAACGAGCATCAAACCACTCACAACCAAGTCGGGCCTTCTCACAAGCTTCTTGAGAAGATCACCAGAACACGACGCCTCCATGCGTCTAGGTGTTGGCAAACACCAAGAATAATAAGCCAAGGCGCTTGCTTGACTCTCACCAAGTGCAACACATGCACAATTGGATATTCAATACAATTCTAGTTGCAACATATGCAACTAGAATCTCTCCCTTTGCTCTAGTTGCAACATATGCAACTAGAATCTCTCCCTTTGCTCACTAGATGCAACACATGTACAATTGAGAGGAGAAGCTCACACTAACTCAAAAGAGTGGAATGTAATGTCAATGGTTGACACCCCCCCACCCGGCGCCACACCAAAAGTTAGCCGTTGGAGGCTAAAAGGGCTGAAAAAACAGTGAAATCCGGTCTGACCACCAACCAACGGCCGGTTCGACCTCCCTCACAGGGTTCGGTCAGACTAGACTTTCGAGAGGAAGAAAAAAAAACATGACATCTGGAAAAGGTTGACCGACCTGATCAGTTTGGACCGGTTAGTTCGGGGTGGTCAGACCATCCTTATAAGGGTGGTTAGACCAGACTTTAGTCAATCCAGGCCTAAATTTTAGCATAGGCGACACTCGAAAAAACGATCATAACTTTGGACTCCGATGTCGGAATTGAGTGATATTAGGTTTTATGGAAAGCTCATAGAGAGCTACACAACCCATCTATTTGATTAATCTCAAACACATTTGATCAAATCAAGAAGCACAACTCCAAAAGGCCAACATATGGCCCAAGTCCAAGAAAAGAACAATGAGCAATCTTAGACCATGTCAAGGAAGGAGGCATGAACTTCAATAATTTGCAAAACACATTTACAAACTTTAGTATCATGCCATAAGGACTAGGTACATGGATTTCAACCATTTGCAAAACATATTTGTAAACTATAGTCACATACTACAAGGATTAAGGGGTTGTTTGGTTTGGTGCCCATGGGAACCAAAGTATGCCAAGACAAAATTTGGTAACATTGATTAGCGGTCTCCATTTGATTTGATGCCAATTTTTTTTGTAAGATTTTGTTCACATTGGTTCTCTAGTTCATTTCTGGTGTCAAACTTTGCCAAACTTCGGGCGGCCGATTTGGTCGGCCAGTTTTGGTAACACCAAATTTTGGCTTGGTTTTCATGTGCAATTTTGGTCCTCAAACCAAACAAGCCCATAAGTGCATGAGACTCAACCATTTGTAAAACATATTCGCAAATGATAGCATCATGCAAAGGAGAGATAGAGCAAGCAAGATTGAGCAATCAATATATGATGAAACTAATAGACAAAACCCTCTTAATAGTACGACAACCTAATAGCAATCCATTCTCCCAACCAAACACTGAGATTGATAAAAGACTAGGAACACATCCTTAGCCTATGCTAGTTATATATTTGTCTGATGCATCCATCTTGGGGTCAAGACTTGATGACGAACATCAAACCACCAAGTCGTGATTTCTTGTCTTGTTCATCAACACATGATGAACTCCCTTCATGTCGGGATCTTGACTTGGTGCTCATCAACACACAATAACATCCTTCATCCCGAACCTTGACTTGATAACCGTCAACACATGATGTCATCCAAAGTCATCGTCATCATGAGACTTAATCTATTTGACCACCTATTTGACCAACTCAAGGAAAATATTAGTCCCAAATAATTGTCATTAATTACCAAAATACTCTATTAACTCATAATGGCGGATCTAGATTCTTCGTTGTGGCATGTCGACCTTGTACAGACAAGCACAGACAAAAAGCATTTTGTAAGCCAAAAGAAGGTGGTAAGGGGCAATTTGGGAACTCCACCTGAGAGGCATTGACTTTTAACCAACCCCCTCTCCTTTGCTCGCCTTGCCCTCCTCCTCACTCACCACACCCTAAAAACCAAGCCCGAGCCCCCAACCCCAACCTAGCACACCACTACCTCCCCGGTCCAACAATGAGCACCAGCCACGGTCCCTAATCTCGAAGCACCCTCACCGTCGCATCAGTGGGGACCTCTGCTACGACCTGCGAGTGATGCGCGCCCACGTCCCCGTCCACACCATCCTGATCGATACCATTTTACACCTCTTGACTATTACGATAGTCCAACTAAGTACAAGCTATCTTCTATTAAAATAGTAACATCAATTGTTAAGTGAAATTATCTATTTTAGAAATTTATTTAGATTATGCATAACTGTTTTATAACTTAGATATCAATTTGTGTGTCAATTTGAAAAAGAAGAGGAAGAAGCTTTCAATTTGCAACATGAGAATTAACATATGTATCTAAATTACTACATAGTAGTTGGTAGATGATGTTTCAAACTTCAAGGGGAGAAGCTTAACCTGAAAGGAAAATATAAGTTAAGATATGAAAATTGAAAAAAATATAATCTTATTTTGCATTTTGGAATTTGAAGTCCTTTATGAGAATAAGTTCTTTTGTGATTTTGTATGTGTTATTGTGAGAATATTTGAAGGATAAAAGTTATGATTTGTTTGAACCACTTTTCCTTTCCAACAATCTTGCCCCACCTCCTCCATTTAAGGATATTAATAGAGGATAGCCCACTTGGTATTTTAACCATACAAGTGAGATCCATCTAAAGAGAGAGGGACATAGATTCTTCCAGTATGCTCTACACTTTATGAACTAATATGCACCAATGCATTTGTGTTGTTGGATGCAAATCGGATGGCAGGGACAAAATGTGATGATGTGTCACTCTCTAACATATTGTTTTGCATTCATCTTTAATATAGATTAAGATTTAAGTGCAAGATAAAACACAAGAGAGCGCTAGTATATCTACTTTGTCTAGTATCTTCTTTACATCATGAATACTAGGTAGGCTTCCGCGTGTGGACATCTGAAATATGAAAGGTGGGGGAAAACTCATGTGTATTCCACAGCAACACAACGTAACTGAAAAAGTTGGCCAAGAAATAAATTGGTACATGAAAAATAAAGGAAAAATTATTTGTATATTTCACCATCAATGAATTAACACAAACATGAAAATATGTACCAACCTTAGACATTTTGCAGCATCAGGAATGGAGTGCAACATTGAAGCATAACAACAAACAAAAAAGAAGTGTTGGAGCATATGCATAAGAGCAGTGGTGCAAACCTAAATGAAGAAACTCAGTCCAACGCAGCAGCACTGCAGATCAATGTAGCCAAGTAAAATCTACGAACAAAACCTCAGAACATGAAAAAATAGATAATAAGTACATCGGTTGATGTATGCATACCAATCAATAAAAGAGGAAAAAGATGGGCAAGGAAACGTAAAAACCGATGGCTAGTGAACTTGGGACTTTGAAATAGTAAATTTGATATAATGAAATGAATGATCTACAATCTACATAGAGCTCAACAACTTTATTCATACTTTGAGTAGAAGTGATCATACATGATAGGTTGTCCCAACGGACCACAAATATCACTTTCTCATTCCTACATGACTAGAAATTATGAGCTACGACAAAAATATGCTTAATAATCGAACGTATGAACCAATAATGTGTAACTACATTCTTGCTAATGAAAAACCAAAATACTAAATCTATTTACCTTTCCAAAAAAACAACCCATAGACTCACCAATTTTTTTTTGCAATAAAACATGAAGTTTGTTTTACAAAACGCAAAATAAGAAACAACAAATTCACCGATTTCTGGTTCACCCATGTTGTTCCAAACTTCCATGATAACAAAAAGACCTAAGTGAGATGTACATATCTTAATAGAGTAAGTGGTTAGCTAGCTCAATTTTTAAAGTTCTATAAATTTCATCTAGAACTATTGGAACTGAGTACAATGGAAAAATAGTAAAAACAAAACAAAACATACCCAAGAACACGAAGCAACAAAATTTCATAAATGCAAAATACGATACAACAATCTCAACGATTTCTGGTTCATCCATGTTTCGAAACTTCCATGATAGCCAAAAGACCTTAGTTAGATTTACATATCTGAATAGAGTAAGTGGTTAGCTAGATCAATTTTGTAAGTTACATAAATTTCATTGTGAAATATCATAGCTGAGAACGATGGCAAAATAGGGGGAAAACTATACCAAAGAACACGAAGCAACAAAATTTCTTAACTTCTAAAAATGAGATACTTCCAATTCTACAAACGTCTATCTTGATCCAATCAGCAGCAAGGCTAATATCAATAACCATTGAGTCATTTTTGCCAAATAGTGAACAATTTCATGCAATCACATCCATGAAAGTGCAAGGATGACGAGGATTAAAATCTCTATGTATTTCTTTAATACATAACTAAAAGATCATATGTCTTCATGGTTGTAACCCCTAAGGCTAACGACCCATGTGGTCATAAGGATTCCAGAGGTTACATTATAGGTACCCTGGTCAGATGAGGTCTTGTACCCAATCCCCAACCAGGTGATTGCTCGAAAAACCAATGAACTGACATCTGGATCTAATTCTAAGTATGTTCTTTACCGTGTGATGAATGAAACACATTTCATATTTGCTCCATACTATGTGACGTTTCATAGTCCTAAGACACTGACAATAACCACTATACGATTTAGTGCCTCACAGACACTAACTGATGATCAGTTAGTGTTTCACTAACTGTAACTGACCCTCCGACCGGACGCGTCACTTCCAACAAGCGTATTCTCCAAGAGTAACTGCCACCCATTCGATGGTTATTTAAAGATGGAGCACGGAGGAACAAGAGCATCGGATTGAAGCATCAAAATTGACATTAGATTCATGTTTCAAGTTTGATTCAATAGCATAGCAAGCATTACGCTCAATATAATTAGGATTAGTCCACTGCCTTGTCGAGGGCACCCCTATAAAGGATCAAGTTTATAGCAATAAAGAGCAATCCAATTCTCTTGAAGAACTCTTTGCCATTTTCTTCTGTTTATTTCGTAAGATCGGCGACTCGATCATTGACAAAGGAGCAAGGAAAAAAGAGAGACAAATCAAAGAAATTACTAGCATGCCAAGCCTTAATAGTTTAGTGGATCGTAGGCCCAATAATGCCATTATTCCAAGCACAAGAAGACATTGAATCCTATGGATAGGTAGCAATATTATTGAGCTTTTATTGATTCTCAAGTAATCAAAAGTAAAATGCTGCAAAATTTATATGTGAACATAAAGAGAAGTTCAAAAGTAGGGATTTACTGTAGGTAATCATACTTATATGGACACAATGTTAATGTCAAGTCTGTACTCCTTCTCATTGACACCAACAACAAACATGGGGGGCATCCTTGCTGGGAGCAGAAATGAAGACCTTGAAGAATATAGACCCGTCATTATGAGTTAATGAAGTATTTTGGTGATTAATGATAAATCTATATGTGAGACTAACACTTTTATTGATATACCTATTGTGTAGTCTTATTTGGATAAAAAGGTGAAAATCATGGAGGTATGCATTCGACATCATATTCCAATATCTTGTTGTATTCCTTAGATCCAAAATATAGGTTGAACTCCACTAAAAGTCTAACTTGAATATGTGCATATGTTTTTTATTACACATTCGTGTATGCACACATTTAGGGGGAGTTCACTCTATCTTTTGTGGTTTCATTAGTATTGATCCATATTTCTTTATCCACATATATTTGGGATCTCTACGTTGAAACATATCCATTGAGTATATAAAACTTGTGTAGTTCATATATACTCATATTACTTTATATTCAATTATTTGCAATTGTGTTGTGGGACTAACGTGTGTGTGCTAAGATGTTTAAAGGCTTAGCCCCAATTTATGGATGGTGACATGGTAATGGAAATGCAATGACAATAAAGGGATCATGACTGGTAGCTTGATAGCATGTTCTTGTGCCATTTGGATCAATTTATGATCATGCATGCTTTTGGAATTTGTTTTGAAAAGCCAACTGTGCATTGTGAGGACAATCGGTAGTACCGACATTAAGTCGGTGGTACTACCGCTTAGTGGTACGACTGGGCTCGTGGTGCGGCACTACCGTAACTCGGTTGTTCTGAAAAAGAGTTGGTGGTACGTAAATTCCAAAGAGACACCTTTTCGGCTGGGTTGCAAACCCTAAGAGCAGTAGTACCGCAGTTGTTCAAGCGAAACTACAGCACCCTGGTATTTCCGAAAGTTGAGCGGTACGTATTTTCCAGTAGGTACCCTTTTGGATCCTTTGAGAAACGTTAGTACCTCTCTCATTGTGCGGTATGACCGGAGAGCGGAACTACCGCGTGATCAACGACGATAGTACCGCTCTGCATTTCCAACGGCCTGTTTAGAAGCATTATTGCAGGTATATCTTGGTAATTAATGTTAATCATTGTAGGACTAATATTTTCCATGAGTTGGATAAATAGGTTATGTTCGAGGGTGATGAAGACTTTGGATGACATCATGAGTTGATCGTCATAAAGTCAAGGTTCAAGAAGAGGATGCATCATGTGTTGATGCATATCAAGATCTCGAAGAGGAGATGATGATGAGTTAATCATCAAGTCAAGAGAAGACCTATCATGTATTGATGGAGGTCAAGTAAAGGATGCATCATGGGTTGATGCATGTCAAGACGATGACCCGAACTTGAAGTGAAGACGTGCGTCATCAAGCTTCAAGAAGATGCTTAATGCAAATGTATGGCTAGTTAGCGCTAAGGATGTGTTCCTAATCTTTTACCGGTCTTGGTGTTTGGTTGGAAGATCGGATTGCTAGTATAGGTTGTTGTACTATTAAGATGGGTCTTGTCTAGTAGCTTGAGTCTCATCATGTGTTGATAGCTCAATCTTGCTTGCTCTAGCTCACCATGACATGATGCTATTATTTGTAAATAGTCGAGGCTCATGCATTTAATCCTTGTAGCATATGACTATACTTTGCAAATGTGTTTTCCAAATGGTTGAAGTCTATGTACATACTCCTTGTGGCATGATCTAAGTTTGCAAATGTGTTTTGCAAATTATTGGGGTTCATGCTTTTTCCCTTTGCATGGTCTAAGATTGCTTATTGCTATTTCTTTGGACTTAGACCATGGTAGTGGCTCTTTGGAGTTGTGCTTTTTGATTTGATCAAATGTGTTTAAGATAAATCAAATAGGTGGGTTGTGTATCCCTCTGAATAAGCTTTCCATAGAGTCCAAGATCACTCAATTCCGACATCGGATTCAAAAGTTATAACCTTTTTACCGAGTGTCGTTTGTGCTGAAATTGGGCTGCGGAACTACCGCCCTGAGAAGAGAGGTACTACCGCAGAACGGTAGTACCGCCCATTGTACCGTGGTACTACCGCACCAAACTTCCAACGGCTAGTTTTTGAGCCGTTAATGCACTCGTTCGACCTGTGAACAGTAAACAAAAATGGTAGTACTGGAGTTTGCATGGCGGTACTACCGCAAATCCTGATTTTTGGGGATTTTGCTCCCAATGGCTAGTTTTTGTGTGTGGGCTATAAATACCCACCTTGACCGGTTGAGAGACAACTCTTGGTATCCCATTTCACTCACTTGAGCTAGTGTGAGCTTCTCCTCTCAATTGTGCATGTGTTGCACATTGTGAGTAAGGAGAGATGTCTCTAGTTGCATGTGTTGCATCTAGAGGTGGATTTCGTATCCACTTGAGCTTGTGCATTCGTTGCACGTGGTGAGAGTCAAGTAAGGGGCTCGGCTTGTTATTGTTGGTGTTTGCCGACACCTAGACAGCGTGGAGGCGTGGACCGGTGATCTTCTCAAGAAGCTTATGAGAAGGCCCAGCGTGCTGCGAAGGTTGGAGCTCACCAACCCAGAGTGGGAAAGTGTTACCACTAGTAGAATTGAGGTGTTTGGCTTAATTCGTGGAGCCGGTCCAATTAGTTTGGGCTTACCTCAACGTGGATTAGGGGAGACCGGCAAGTCTCCGAACACCACGGTAAAACGTCATTGTGTCATTGTGCTTTGCTCTCTAGTGATTTACTTTGTGCAATTTACATTCCTAGAATTAAATTGCTTTTATGTCTTTGTATGTTTGCTATTATTATCAATAGACTTATATTGTTGGTGCACTTAGTCAAGACTAGTTGATTTAGGTTTTAACCGAGCAAAACTGAATTGATTTACAATTCCGCATAAAACTCGGTTTTAGCCAAAAGATTTTAAAAATCGCCTATTCACCCCCTCTAGTCGGCCTCCTCGATCTTACAAGTGGTATCAGAGCTTGGTCACTCATTTTATTAGGCTTCACCGCCTAGAGAGTAAATGATGGCGACTAGTGATATAGTGCACCTAGGTGAACCACCTCCATTTGATGACACAAAATATGCTCATTAGAAAATCCGCATGTCTTGTTATTTTAAGGACATGAGCCCCAAAATTTGGCGGATTGTAGATGTAGGCTTTTCTCCTCTATTGGATCCTCTTACTCCAACTATTGAGGAAGAGAAATGCTTACATCTCGACGCTCAAGCAATTAACGCTTTATTTAGTGCTTTGAGTGTAGAGGTGTTCAATGAAGTATACAATATCTAGAACGCTCATGAGATGTGGACCCATCTTCAAGATCATTATGAAATGTCTACCTCCACTAATGATGATTGCATACAAGAATGGATGTCGGGAGAAGAATGCTCAACTTCTAGCTCCAACAATGAGGAGTCCTCAACTCCATCTACATCACCTCATTGCTTCATGGCAAAAGGTAATAAGAAGATAAATGACGATGATGAACCTTCATATGATGAGTTGATGGATATGTTAGAAGAGCTTAATGAATATCTTGGGAAGGAGATGACTAAGTATAAGATTTTGAAAAAAGAACATGTCTCTCTTCAAAACAATTATGATATGCTAAAAGAAGAGCATGAATCTCTTCTTCTCAAGGAAGTCATTAGCTCTAAGGTGGATATAGGCATTACATGTACTTTACTAGATGATATGCCATGTATAGCTCCTAGCTCTTGCATTTCATCTAAGGTTAGCATATCCACATCTTGTGATGATTTGCTAGATATGCCTTGTAGCTCTAGTAAAAATGCTTCTACTTCCTCTATGCTTGTTGAGACTAACCTTGTAGAGAAAAACAAAGAGCTCAAGGACAAAGTCATCAAGTTGAGCAATGACTTGGAGAAGTGCTACAAAGGAAGAAGGCCACTCTCGATGACATATTAAGCAAGCAAAGAAGCTTGCAAGACAAGAGTGACATAGGATTCATCTCCAAGAAGAAGGAGAATGGCAAGACAAGGCACAATGCAAGCCACATGAAGAAATATGTTAAGTACCTTGGATGCAATGAGAAGGGCCACAAAGCCTCGATGTACCCAAACAAGATGAATGACAAGCAAATATCATCAAAGAAGAGGCAAGCCGACAATAAGCAAGACAAGAAGACAAAGGATGGAAGAAAATGTCAAACTTGCTATAATTGCCGGGAGAAGGGACATTTTAGTAAGGATTATCCCAAAGGTATCACTCTTAAGCCTATTATCTATAATGATCATTGTTTGCTTAGGAAGGATATAAATGCCAATGTGTTTGCTAGAATTGTTAGTTCACCAAAGATTATTGCTAAGGCCATATGGGTGCCGAAATCTCTTGTGACTAACATTCAAGGACCCAACCGAGTTTGGGTACCAAAAGGTGATTAAATACTTAATAGGTACTTGGAGAGGCATTGGAGGCTTGGCTTATTCATATAAAGGTGGATTCCATCCTAGATCAAAATTGGAGTCAAGCTTGAGGATGATCACTTCATATCATAAGCCAATGCGATTTCGGTAACAAGTATTTACATTGAAGTATCTAGCCCTTTATGCCTTGTGTAGGTTGCATTTCATGAAAATCTTTTCCAAAGGGTGTTCTTGCTCCTATTCATAATCTTTATTATTAAAATCTTGAGTAAGATAGTAAGTGGCACATTAAGGGGGAATGCTAAGTCATATTCATGTATATCACATTCCTAAGTGTGCCCAAATAAATTAAGTGCCAGTATTGTTTTTTTTTTCAAAATCGAACCTTTTAGCCAAAAGTCAAAAATTTCATAACTATTAGTAATCTCTTGAAAAACTAGTTGTAAAATGTATACAAATGCTTTTCAAAGGTTTCCCAAAGATTTTGGTTCAAGAAAAACCTATTTTAAACGAAAATGAGTTTCTAGCCAAAATTCTAAATTATAGTATATTGTTTTTGACATAAACTAGATTTTTTGTGTAAAATCTATTCTAAAATAAATTTGAAAATCATCTCAAAAGGAAAATCCTAGAGTTGGTCATTCTAATCCTTTTTGGTATTCAAAAGATTTCCAAAAGGCCAACCCAACAAAAGTTATTTGATTTTGAAACTCGTCCAAAATCATAATTGACCTAAGTGGTCACTTTCTAGCACTTAAGTGAGTTTTGCCATTTGAGCCAAATTTATTCACATAAATAGGTCCACAATGGTATTCATGGCTCATACATGAAATTAGATGTTTTAAATTCCTTCATATGCTTAGTTTTTCTCATTTGAAGAAGTTTCATCAAAATATGTTTCATTTGCGAAAACAAAAGCTTAATTCATAAAAACTATGTTCTTAGATACTCTTTAGTCTCTTCAATGCATAATGATCCTGAATGACATTTATTTGAGTGCAAAACTAAAGATCATTTGCATATTTCTGAATTATATGATCTATCCTTGAAGTTCCAGAAAAATTAGAACTACTGGCGGCTTAACACAGGTACTACCACTTTGCGGTACTACCGGCCATTGAAAGGTGGTACTTCCGCATCTCGGTACTACCACCATTTGCACGTCGATACTACCGATTTCTCTAACAAGACAGCCATTTCATTCCATTCAATTTTAAACCTACTTTGGTTGCTTCCCTTGGTCAAGTTGATCCTTGTTATATTCGCTAGCTACCCTCAAGTACTTTCTTGATTCCATATGCCATTTTGATCGCATTGTGATGTTTGTATCATAAAAATGGTATTCTTTCTAAAAGTGGTAGCTTCTCTTGATTATCTAGACCTCGACATGAGATTCATCTTTTCACATGATATCATCTTATTCATTCAAAGTGGTCTCTAATTTCATTTCTTATCGATCATACTTCTTTTGACCAAGCTCAAGTACTCTTTGTGTACGAATGGATTTTCTCTTTTCCTCTTCTCTTTGGATGCTTTCTTTGAAGATCTTTGCGAGAGAAGTTCAAGCACTTTGCAATTTCAAGTCTTATCAACATGCGGTTTCTAGAAGTGATGTTCAACGACTATCTTACAAGTGTGATCCACATGTAGATATTTTTTGGTGCTTAATGTCAAAGTGGGAGAATTTGGTTGCAAATAATGGTCAAAGGAAAGAGGTTGAAGTCATCATGAGTTTTGGATGGTTATATCTCAAAGAGAAAGAAGGTGATAAGATGGAAGAGAATCCTTTGTGTGTCAAATGAGAAGAAAATAATTTTCAAGAGGAACCTTTGTTTAAAGGGGAGTTAGTTCTTTGTGAAAAACTTATTAAATATTTTGGGCTTACTTAAAAAGAGGTAAAGTATTAATATTGGGAAAAATATTTTACCTATTTGTCCAAAATGATTTATGGATCTTGTGAATGCATGATTTCATTCTCATTAGCTTCATTTGGTATTTTTAGAGTGAAATTATCAATGATATGCAAGTTTAGCCTCTTAAAGAGCCTCTTTGGTCAAAAGTAAAAAATCTTGCTTAAAAGGATCAAATTTATGAAAAACTAGACAAAAATATTTAAATATATATTTTAAATGTTTTCCAATGCTTTTGAAGTAAAATTCCTATTTTCAAAACAAAATATCAAATTTGGTCTCAAAATGATCTTGATCTTGTTTTTGAATTAAATGACATATTTCCATAAATCAAAATCTATTGGGTTTTTGAAAAAGTTGTCAATACCAAACTCGAAGGGTTGGCCATTTCAAACTTTCCTCTAGTCCAAAGTTTTTACAAAAGACCAACCGTTGAAAAGTTATATCAATTTGAAGTTCACCGAAAAACAAGCTTTTACCAAAAGTGACATATTCTTGCATATAGTGAGTTTCGCTATTTGAGCCGGATTTCTTTGTGTATCTTGGCTTGAAATAGTATTTATAAGTCATAAAAGCCATGAAAGTGAAAAACTCTATGAAATTCAAATTGGTTTGCATTTTGAACCTTCAATGCAAAATCATTATCTTTTTGTGCATACAAATCGTATTTTGCCTTATCTTTTAAAAGAAAAAATAATTTTAACAAAATTCTTTTTGAGAAACATTCTAAATAATCCAAAGTTAAATTCTGGAAAGTTTCAAAGTATTTGGACTTCATTTGAAAATGTTTTGCCTTTTTCTTCACTTTGAGGAAAAATGATGCCTTCAAAGCTCAATTTGGCATATCTTTTGAACGGAGAATCCTTTTTCAAAAATTCTTCTTGGAAAAGTTTCTTAGGAGTCCAAAGTTTGTTTCTGCCAAATTTTAAAGAATTTTGACTCGATTTGAAAAAGTGTTGACCTTTTCTCTCTTTAATCAACATGCTGAAAATTCAGACTTTTGCAAGTTTTGAGCTGATTTGTCATTTTTGTATCTCCAAATGGATTCATAATTTGAGAAAGATATAATAATGACTTTTTATCCTCTATAGTTGATCTTCTATGCCAATTTTTTTCAGATTTCTCGAAGCTTGTTTCCAGACCTTTTTCAAATGTTCTAAGAAAGTTGTGAGCTCAACATGATTTCAATTTGTGAAAATGAGCATGGTATCTTCATGAAAAATGTTTATTGGGGAGATTTCAAGGATGAGTTTATTTGAATGTGTTCCAAATATCATCTCTTTTAGTTGAACTCCAATGGCCTCATTTCGAGTTGTTTTGCTCTTTTCGGCCATAAATGAGGAGTTTGTGACTTGTTTTGGTTTAAGGGGGAGAATGTTATGTAATCAATAGGTTTGTGACCTATTTTGGTTTTCCTCAAATATCCTGAAAACAAAACCTTACTTCAAAAGAGGAAGAATATTTCAATGATCAAAATAAAATTCAATTGCCAAGCTCATTGTTTTACAAAAACTCTTGTTGGCTTCGATTTGTTTCGGATTTTTGGTGTTTAATGCCAAAAGGGAGAATGTTTATATGATCAATATATTTCTATTTGGATTCTCTCCTGTGATTTCACCTTATTTCATGCATGTCTTGAGGAGGAGCATCTCATTCATACATATAGCCTGCTATATGCATCATGTGCATAAGCTTGCCATTCTCATATGCATAATGCTTGAAACTTTAAATTGCTTAGTGACATGCAGGGACATAGTTCAATAGCTTAAATTCTTATCTTATGATGATTTATATCCAAATGTTGTTATTAATAAAGGATTTGTCATCAATCACCAAAAAGGGGGAGATTGAAGAATCTAGACCCGCCATTATGAGTTAATTGAGTATTTTGGTAATTAATGACAAATCTAGATGTGAGACTAACACTTTTATTGATATACCTATTGTGTAGTCTTATTTGGATAAAAAGGTGAAAATCATGGAGGTATGCATTCAACATCATATTCCTATTTCTTGTTGTATTCCTTAGATTCAAAATACAGGTTGACCTCCACTAAAAGTCTAACTTGAATATGTGCATATGTTTTTTATTACACATTCGTGTATGCACACATTTAGGGGGAGTTCACTCTATCTTTTGTGGTTTCATTAGTATTGATCCATATTTATTTATCCACATATATTTGGGATCTCTACATTGAAACATATCTATTGAGTATATAAAACTTGTGTAGTTCATATATACTCATATTACTTTGTATTCAATTATTTGCAATTGTGTTGTGGGACTAACGTGTGTGTGTGCTAAGATGTTTGAAGGCTTAGTCCCGGTTTATGGATGGCGACATGGTAATGGAAATGCAATGACAATAAAGGGATCATAACTGGTAGCTTGATAGCATGTTCTTGTACTATTTAGATCAATTTAGGATTATGCATGCATTTGGAATTTGTTTTGAAAAGCCAATTGTGCATTGTCAGGACAATCGGTAGTACCAACGTTAAGTCGGCAGTACTACCGCTCAGTGGTACGACTGGGCTCGTGGTGCGGTACTACCACAACCCGGTTGTTTTGAAAAAGAGTTGGTGGTACGTAAATTCCAGAGAGACACCTTTTCGACTGGGTTGCAAACCCTAAGAGCGGTAGTACCGCAGTTGTTCAAGCGGAACTACCGCACCCCGGTATTTCCGAAAGTTTAGCGGTACGTATTTTTCCAGTAGGTACCCTTTTGGGTCCTTTGAGAAACGGTAGTACCGCTCTCATTGTGCGGTATGACCGGAGAGCGGAACTACCGTGTGATCAACGCCGTAGTACCGCTTTGCATTTCCAACGGCCTGTTTAGAAGCATTATTGCAGGTATATCTTGGTAATTAATGTTAATCATTGTAGGACTAACATTTTTCATGAGTTAGATAAATAGGTTATGTTCCAAGGTGATGAAGACTTCGGATGACATCATGAGTTGATCGTCATCAAGTCAAGGTTCAAGAAGAGGATGCATCATGTGTTGATGCATATCAAGATCTCGAAGAGGAGATGACGATGAGTTAATCATCAAGTCAAGAGAAGACCCATCATGTGTTGATGGAGGTCAAGTAAAGGATGCATCATGGGTTGATGCATTTCAAGACGATGACCCGGACTTGAAGTGAAGATGTGCGTCATCAAGCTTCAAGAAGATGCTTCAGGAAAAGGTATGACTAGCTAGAGCTAAGGATGTGTTCCTAATCTTTTACTATTCTTGGTGTTTGGTTGGAAGACCGGATTGCCAGTATAGGTTGCCGTAATATTAAGAGGGGTCTTGTCTAGTAGCTTAAGTCTCATCATGTGTTGATAGCTCAATCTCGCTTGCTCTAGCTTACCATGGTATGATGCTATTATTTGCAAATAGTCAAGGCTCATGCATTTAATCCTTGTAGCAAGGGGCTTGGCTTGTTACTCTTGGTGTTTGCCGACACCTAGACGGCCTGGAGCCGTCGTAGACCGGTAATCTTCTTAAGAAGCTTGTGAGAAGGCCCGGTATGTTGTGAAGGTTGGAGCTCACATACCCGGAGCGGGAAAGAGCTACCACTAGTAGAATTGAGGTGTTTGGCTTAATTCGTGGAGCCGGTCCAATTAGTTTGGGCTTACCTCAACGTGGATTAGGGGAGACCGGCAAGTCTCCGAACACCATAGTAAAACGTCATTGTGTCATTGTGCTTTGCTCTCTAGTGATTTACTTTGTGCAATTTACATTCCTAAAATTAATTTGCTTTTACGTCTTTATATATTTGCTATCATTATCAATAGACTTATATTGTTGGTGCACTTAGTCAAGACTAGTTGATTTAGGTTTTAACTAAGCAAAACCGAATTGATTTACAATTCCGCATAAAACTCGGTTTTGGCCAAAAGATTTTAAAAACCGCCTATTCACCCCTCTCTAGTCGGCCTCCTCGATCTTACAGACCTTCTTACCACCACCTTGTAAATTAAACATAGGAGACTATGAAGTCAAGTCATGAGTATCATCTTTTATGTGGATAATGATGACATGAAGTGATCCATCATCAATCGAAAATGTTGGATTTCATAGAAAGTATCTTAAGTTGGGCAACAGCCTTGTCCTTGTCGGTGAAAACACCAATAGACTCCACAACATACTCAGCACCAGTCTCGCCCCATGTAATCTCCTCGGGGTTCCTGCACAGCATAATTTAGATTATCATATACCATATGGAGTATGACATGAACTAAATTGTATCAACAAAAAAATAGGTTCTGTTTTTTGCTCTCAGCATCTCATTAAACATTGGTTGTGGGATGATTTAATTTTTTCTGCAACAAGCTAACCTTTACAGTTGATACAACTTAAACCCAACCTTGCAGTTGACTCGTGGAAAAAACTACAGGAAGCTAACAATTCTTGAGGCGAGGTGATCGAATGATTTGATCACTTCAAACCTGAAGGAGCATGTCATTCAGCCCTAAGACATAGCAGAATGATAAAGCCATGTGATCTTTACCTTGTATCACCAACAACATCGATTTCATGTCAGAAGGATGGAATGAAGATAGCAAGAGGCTCAATTGAATAAAAGTAGTCACATGGATACAACGAAGCACCAAAAGGGAATAAAAAAAACTTTGGCGTTGACTGTAGAGAGAATAAATAATTACAGTGCATGGTAAAAAACCGCTGCAGAGCACATTGCAAATATTTTAAGAACACTGCTGAAAATATGGAGTTGGTAAGCCAATAAAAGGTAAATGAAATGCTATGGCCATTTCCAGCCTTAACTATTTCAGTTATGTTCTTCGGTAAAGATCGAGGAGTTTCAATTAGTAGTTCAGTTTTATGCATTGAAAATTGTCAAAACAATAATAATAATTTGGAAGAAGCATATACAACTAAAGCTACAAATTGGAATTTGGAATGACTATTATCTAGGCAAACAGGGAAAAAGAAGGCGACCAAACAATGAAAAGAGAACATACGAAGCAAGTCACAGGGTCCTAAACAAATAAAATGACCGCTTCCTCATAGCCAATTCACGCTATTCGATTGTCGGACCCGGGAACGAAAGATCCCGAACCCTCTGTGTTCATACACCAGTTCAGGATTTCCGGTATACACAGTTACAAAAATGATAACATAACCATATCTCGCATTACAATAATAGTAAATCAGAGTTCGATACAATTGGGCATGAAGCCAAATAAAAGATTAAATAACACAGCGGAAATAAAACGATAGTAGTAGGCCAGAACGATCCGCCACAGGCAATCGTCTGGAGGCGTAGCCTAGGCGTCGGTGTCCTCACCGTCCTGATAGTAGTCTTCTCCTGAAATTTTGTTTGCATAAAGCAAGTATGAGCACAACTACCGTACTCGTAAGTTACACCCAATATGGAATTGTAATGCATGCATGAGGTAAACAAAGGACTTGGGCAGGGTTATTTTGCGTAAAGCAGCGATTTTGGTTTAAATAATCATATTAGATTGCAAGGCCATTTTCATACAATAACTAAAATCATATTTCAAAATGATAATTGAATAATGTGGATAACCTCCAAGAAAGGTGATGGATAACCTCCTATCACAAAGGCTAACCGCCCAATTTTCCCACAGGACTAACCATCCTGAAAACATCTGTTGAAATCATTTTTAAAACCAAAAACAAGTCTAACTCAAAGTGGCTTTGCTAAGCGTGTCCATGATCATGACGCGCTATTCGAATAGTTTTATACTGCAGAGTTTGTACGACTTTACCCACCCGAGATAATTTGCTCTTTGAGTCGGCCAATCCACGCTTCCTAAGGCGTGTGACAAAGCAATTATCACAAGGCCGTTATAATGATCTACCTCAAAGTACTCATGCCCGCTAAGGTTTCGCTCCCATTGGACTAACCATCCTCCGGAGCCCCTCTTGCGCCAGTGGGACTATAGTCTAACCGACACCCACTCATACAAAATAGCACGAATATCTACGAGGTATCCCAAATTATTAAGCCGTGTCTTGCCTGCATAAGACGTGTGATGGTACTGGTAAGGCATAGTAAGATGCGGCTCCAAGACCGGTCCTTAATCGACTTGGGCGTTTTCAGATCAAACCACAGGCTTTAATCCTAACCAGATTAAACCGTGCATAACTTGCACCCACCATTCATCCGATTCGCCCAAGTCCAAACCATTTTTAATTTTGTTTGGTAAAACCACCTTTAATAAGCCTCTATGGTAAGACAATACCATAGATTCACATTTTAAATCAATTTGAAATGGTTTTGGCTAAATTCCCAAAATCGGTAAACATGGTCTGAGCATTTGCTAAGCATGAATAATTTCCAAACCAATTTATCTATGGTGACAAAGGAATGACATTTCAATATTCAAGATTGGCCATACAATAACAATTGGAATAACTAAGCATTTAAACAGGGCATTAAAATAATTGACTAAAAATATGCATGCAATAATAATTTTAAAACTAAATTTAAATAACCTTAAAATAGTAGGTGCAACATGGTCAAAGTGTAACTTGCCTTCGCTGAAGTCTTGAAATTCTAAATCTTCGGAAGAATCAAATTTTAATCGTCAGAGTCTAAACGTGAAAATACGACAAATCAATCGAAATTCAAATAAATTCAAAAAGACAAATTATACTAAGTCCAAATAAAATAATTTTATTCTATTTAACTAGAACATAATTTTCTAAGATTTTAGCAATTGGAATCATTCAATTTGGAATTAGGGTTCAAAAGATATGAATTTTACAATTTTAATCCTAAATTTGTAGTTTAAATTATTTCAAATTCAAACAGACAGTTCAAACCTACTCCAAATCAAATATTTATATTTTATTTAGCTAGATATTAATTTTATAAGATTTTAGAAATTGGAATCACCTAATTTGGAGTTAAGAATCAAAAGATTTGAATTTTATAAATTTAAAGCCTAAATCGCAATTTAATCCATTTTCTCAATTATTTTCTAAAGGAAATCTAGTTTATTGCGCAATCTTGACATCAGCCCCGAGTTTATTCGGAAATTAAACTAATTCGACAAGTGGGCCCCACGTGTCATAGACACTACCACGCGGATTGGTTCCACCGAGCCAAGGAAACGCTTGGCAGATGGATCGCCACGCGGCGCCGACCAAAGCCGCCACGCAACCTTGGCGCCGAGGCGGCGCCCCGTGGTATCGCGCGGATGGCGGCCATGGCACGCCACGCCGGGCAACGGCGGCGAGGTTTCGACCCTAGGGTCGCCGGCGATAGGTCGCACGGCGAGGGTATCACGAGAAAGAGGAGATCGCGAGAGTGCGCGCGCCACCTGTGGCCGGAGGGGAGGAGGCGGCCGACGGCGAAGAGAAAGCGGCGGCGCAAGGTGGGTGGACGGCGACGAAGCTCCGGTGGTCCTCGGACGTAGGCGAGGCGCACGAGGCGGGCGTGGTCGAGACAGTCTTTAGTTGGGCGGCGGCGCGAGACGCGGAGGTGGTGTCGACGCGGAATCGGCGAGAAAGGGTTTGGCGCGGCGAGGATTCGCGAAATTGGCCCAACAGAGCGAGGAGGAGGAGTGGGTGGTGGCATCGGGTTGAGGATGACGGCTTGCGACGGTGCTTCCCTTTATAGGGGCCGAGGAAGAAGGGTGGAGATCGTGGGCGGCGTCGTGGCGGCGTGGCGGTTAGGCGCGCTGGGCGAAGTCGGGCGCGAGTAGATGGGGAAAGTGACGGGTGGAGGCGGTTGAGGCGCGGGGGTGCGGCGCACGCCAGAGTAAGAGCGAGGAGGTTGAGGCGGTTTAGTTTAAGCTCCACTCGCGACAATGGCGGCACCGGACGCAATTGAGTGGAGAAGAACGGGAGAAGAAAGCGATGGCCATCGGATTTTTCATCCGACGGTCGCGGAGAGAGTGGCGTGGTTGCTTGATGCCGTCCGATTGGGATCGAGCGGTGGAAGAGAGGCGCGGCGAGCGAGTGGGTGGTGTGAAATTGGCGGGCCAAGGTGGGGCGAGAGAGGAATAGGATTGGGTGCCAGCAGGACTTTCGGCCCAAGAACATAATAGGATTTTAAATTGATTTCCTAATTTAAATAAACCGATTAATTCAAATAGGCTTTAGAATATAGTAATTAAATTCCAAAAATTCTAGAAAAATTCACGTAAATCTCTAGCATTATTCTCGACTTAAATAAAATAATTTCAACCTAAAGTTGATAATAGATTTTGTATTTAAATTTGTTTGGGCTTTAAATGTTTAAAAGAAAAGCTTTTAAATTTTTAGAAAATTCACAAATTCAAATAAGTTTTAAACCTTAACTGAATGAAATTTTGGGTGTTACATCGATCCACAAAAATCATCGAACATCTGAAGAAGACTCCAAGGATTGCATAGGCCCTTACACACTAATGTTCCTGAAATATGAAGCAATGCTACCCAATCTTGTGAGGAAGAAACAATCAATACCTCGGTTCATGAAGTGGACGACGTTGATAGAAATGGTGGTCGTGCCCTCAGAGGAGGCGACGCTCGCGGGAGCATAGGGAGCATGTCTACTATGGGAAGCAGAGAACAAAACGACCATACCATTCATGCTGCACAAAAATTCCCAACAGCACCAATATAATTAGATGGCTAGTTTTTCCACCTATTGATCATAATTATTGAAACCGGACCGGAGATCAAACCAGTGGAGCCATCAGTTCACTTGCATATATAAAAATGTTAACAGGTGTTTCAAATAAGTTCCAAGTCATTATCGTGATAATATAATTTAGAGCCTGGATATAACTTGCATAGTTGAGGACCAAATTCTCTAGCTACAAGATGAGTGAACTCACAATCAATTTTGTCATTAAGGGAAGCACTGGGATGAAATACTGAGTGCACGAGCAGATTCTTCAAATCCTAAAATTCCATTGTGCTCTGTGTCAAACAAATGAAATACATGTAAGTGCAGGGAAAATGTTACGGGCATGGTGAAGTCAGGTATTAGTAAACAAAACAAAAATTATTCACCAACAATTTTCATGCAGCTATTTTTTTATATAGGACATGGTTCTCAATGTCGGTAGCATCAATTGATAGATGCAACAACTTTCCATACGGAGGACAATGTTAGTCATTCAACAGCACCAATTTATTTGAATAAATTTTAAGTCCCAAAAGATGTTTACAGATAATGCATTTAGCACCGATGTGTAGGAATCATGAAAGGAACTAACCAAATGTTGGATAACAACTGGATCACAACTCAAATACAGAAGCACACATATGTAAGAAATTCCTACTAAGTGTCGGTTGAATAGCTAGTTCGTGTACTTATGGATAAGGAGAGGAGGACGGACGCGACGGTGTGCCACAACACAGAAGGCATCACAGGAGCGAGCAGAGGCGGTGGTTTGTGCCAGGGGATTTGGGGGGGTTGAGCGGGGGTAGGGCAAGGGGCTGAAAGAGAGACGGCGGCCGGGGATCTCGGTGTGGGTGCGGGGGAGCCAGAGGGGCGGACTGGGCTATGTAGAGGGGCACGGTGGAGGCGGAGAAGGTGGTCGCACTGGGGAAGAGGTGCTCAGAGGAGGGAAAGGCGGCGTTAGGAAGGGGAGGTGGAGGCACGGGGATTGTAAGTAGTGGCGGCGCGGGGAAGGGAAGAGGCGACGGATGAAGCGAGGAGGACGAAGAGGGCAACGCCAAGCCGACGCGCGGGCATGAGCCGACAACATGGCAAGGGCGAGAGAGAGATAGGAAGGGGAGGAGGCGGCGACCGCTGGTGGGGATCGGGGGCGCGGCCACGAGTCGACAACGCAGCAAAGATGGCGAGGGCGACAGAGAGATGGGAAGGGGAGGCGGCGATGGTGGAGATGGTGATGGCGAGGACGATGGCGAGAGAGAGATGGGAAAGGGAGGCGGCGGCGGAGATGGCGAAGGGGAGGGCAAGAGATATGGGAAGGGGAGGAGACGGCGACCGCTGGGGGATCAGGGGAGATGGCAAGGGCGAGGATGAAAGGGAGGAGGTCCCGGGGGGGGGGGGAGCCGCGATCGGGTGGAGCCATGTAGGGGAGCGGGATGGAAGAGAGAACGGGTGCGTCCCGCCGCCTCCTTGAGGGCTCCGCGAGCCCCGATTTGACGGCAGTGCAAGGGCCGGGGCTAGGGCACGTGGACTGCCGAATAGGCACCCAGAAGCAAGATCGATGGACCTAGGCAACGAGGACCTCGACGGAATTGCGAAAAGCGCGCAGGGGGGTGGGGGAGGGGGGGCTCTTGCAAACAACGAGGTGGACACTCGCAGGGACCAACGATTCTTCCGGCTTTAAGATAGAGTATATATTCTCGTATTCAACTCCTAAAATGAAATGGGGACAGGTGAGGTGGACTGGAGGAGTACGAATACTTATATATGCCGAAAGTATAGTCCAAGCACCACCATTGGTACCGATGCACACAGCAAGCACAATCAAATACCAGTAGTACCACTTGCCTAGTTGCCTGAGACCCAGCGCAGCATAACTAAATATTTGAGTGTTGAAATATATATATTTTTAAAGAGATTTCATAAAGACATAATAGCAACTAGATGACCATTTATGGAGGCTAAACAAAAACAGATGACCGCATGATAACATGCAGATATACAGTAGTTGATATTTAGTCCAAATGGAAGTAGTTTATAACACATTATCAGTGATCCAAGGTCATGTACAATGGATTTAAATCAGCTGTTTATAGCCTTTACTACATAGGATTTAAGCTGACGTGAATGAAAGAGAATGAAGAGAGATAAATATATTGTCTACAATCCTATAGCCAACTGTAACATCAGAACTAAGAAAATCATTAAAAGATTGTGTATTGTTTACAATACTGTAGCCGACTGTACATGTCCTAAGTATCTAACATACGTATAAGTGACTCAGTCAAATCATTGTGCTTGCCCTAATTGTGCAGCATGGTATCTGTTGTATCTTGTACTCTTTCCAAACTAGAGGAAAAAGCAGATTACGTTACACGTATGCAGCATATAGAACTATCAGCATGTGAAAAGCAGTGGAACATGTGTGTAGCATAGATTTAACACCCACACAAGAATAAATTGAATTACAGTTGTGCTATGATGTAATCTATTTAACTTATAGGGTACTGCCTGAGGCAGAATGTAATCCATCGATATTGATTGGAAGAAAATACCTACTAAAATAACATGAGCATTAATAAAAGAGAACGGTCTCACGGGGCCATGTAAGCTGAAATGGTTCTCGCGTCCTAGACAGCAAGAGGCACATCAATATCATTGTATACAACCAAGTGTCATTGTACAATTGCAAGTAGATCTTCAGTCCATAGATGCAAAGCATTATGCAACAGCTAATAGTAAACTTCCAGGTATTCGTTAGTATTTGTATGCTAAGGAAACAAAGTTAATCATACAAGTGCAATTAAGTTTCAGAAGATATTTCAACCAAAGGAACATTATCGCTGGATGAGTTATATACCACTTACCCAAGATGGAAGTTTGAATAAAATATCATGCTCATTAGGAAGACATTAAAGCACAGGTGGAATAAGAACAGCAGTAGGCAAAAAAAAAGGGAGGAAGGAACCTGATGCTTCCAACTGTACTGAACTTGGTTCTGAACCAGAACAAGTGCTATGATTAACCAATTCTTTGGCACTAGAAGCAATGATCTGTATTTCGCCCACTGTGCTTTTGCATTCTCAGTCACCAACCACTGTTTGAGAGTGTACAAAATAGTAAATTACCACCAATTAGGAATGACAGAATTCCACAGAAGAGGAGGGACTTACACTGTTCACCTCCGATGTAGCTCCTGTTAGTCGCTGGATTCTTGCACTTGGTGATAGCAAGATCCTTACTCTCATCGGGAGGATGACACTTGGAGATGGGGCAATTTTCTTTGTTTATTTCTCACACAACGCCATACCAACCTGGGGGGTTGGGGATACAAATTTATAGGCTTAACCAGCCAAGCATATGCTAAGATGCTAGTCTAAGATGTTGTCCTAGATGCTAGTCAAAAGCTGTCCTAGATGCTAGTCAAAAGCTGTCCTAAAGAGATGCTGTCCTTGAAGGGCAGCAAAAACCAACACAAAAGAGACTTATCCATCACTCTCCCCTTAAGTCTTGTGTGTCTCCTTGTGAGGAATCTGAGCCATCCCGATCCTGGCGCGAAGCTCCTGGAACTTGATCCGCCCAAGAGACTTGGTCAGGAGGTCGGCGAATGGTCTTGGGTGTTGATGTAGTTGGCGGGACGCTCCCTTCATCCAGCAACCGATGAAGTGATACCTCACCCGGATGTGCTTCTGCGCTCATGGAAGACAGGGTTCTTCGCCAAGGCCAAGGCGGACTTGTTGCCCACCCCGAGCTCCGCCTCGCGTCTCTGCCAAGGAGATCGCCATGTGCCGTGCGACCATAGAGCTCTGAGTAGAAGCGGTAGTGGCTGCAATGTACTCGCCGCAGCTAGACAAAGCCACTACCGCCGCTGACCGATCGCCGGTGATCGGACACTTGCCGAGGAAGTACTGAGATCCATTGGTGCTCTTGCTCGTGTCGATGTCGCCCGGCGTGGTCATTTGTCGCCAGACCGATGAAGTGCGCCGCGCCGGGGCACCTTGGGTAGTGCAAGCCGTAGTCGGAGGTGCCCGCGACGTAGCGGAGGATCCTTTTCACGGCCTGCTGGTGCTCCGTCGTCGGTCGCTGCATGAACCGGCTGACGTAGCCGACGGCGAACGCCAAGTCCGGTCGCGTGTGGACAAGGTAGCGAAGGCTGCCCACAATGCGCCGCAGATCTTCAAGGCCCACCTCCTCCGCCGTACTCTCACGACTTAGCTTCAGCCTCTCCTCCATAGGAGTGTGGGCTGGGTTGCAGTCGGTGAGGCCGCCCAGCTCCACGATGCGCTTGGCGTAGGCAGTCTGGCGAAGAGAGATGCCGGAGCTGTCCTGGTGGACCTCGATCCCGAGGTAGAAAGAGAGGGGCCCGAGGTCGCTCATCTGGAAGGTGGCCTTCATCTCCGCCTTGAACGCCTCGATCTCCTTCTCCTTGGTACCGGTGATCACAAGGTCGTCGACGTAGACGCCTATCAGCAGGGCATTGCCTCCCTTGCCCCGCCGGTAGACCGCGGCCTCGTGAGCGCTCTGTTGGAATCCCATTTGCTTGAGGGTGGAGTCCAGCTTGGCGTTCCAAGCTCGCGGTGCCTGCCGCAAGCCGTAGAGGGCCTTGCGCAGGCGGAGGACCTTGCTTTCTTTGCCGGGGATGATGAATCCCGGCGGCTGGCGGACGTAGACCTCCTCCTTCAAGTCGCCGTTGAGGAAAGCAGACTTGACGTCCATGTGATGGACGCACCAGCCCTCCTGGGCTACGAGGGCGAGGAGGAGACGCACGGACTCCATCCGTGCAACAGGCGCGAAGGCATCGTCGAAGTCGACTCCCTCCTGCTGGACGAAGCCTCGTGCCACGAGACGCGCCTTGTGCTTGATCACCTCTCCAGCCTCGTTTTTCTTGAGCTTGAAGACCCACTTGAGAGAGATGGCGTGGTGGCCACCGAAGATCGCCAACTCCCACGTCTTGTTTCGCTCGGCGGCGTCCATCTCTCTCTGCATCGCGGCACGCCATGCCGCGCTTTCTCTCCGGCTCGGCGAACGAGGCTCGCTCGCCGTAAATCTGCGGCGAGGTGCTCTGCGCTCGAAATCATGCTGCATGATTCGAGGACCGCCGCCACCGAGGAGGTCGCCCATGGTACGGTAGCAGCGCAGGCTCGCCGCCGTGGTAGGCGTCGGCGCGATCTCGCGTTGGACGGAGTGGCGAACTCCACCGTGTCTTTGCCGTCATCGTGGTAAAAAAGCCGCCGGTCCGAGCTGAAGGAGTAGGCGCCGTGTGGGAGAACGAGGCGTGGCGGTGGTCTTTGGCGGTGGACTCGCCGGAGCTCGTGGGCTTGCCGAGCCGGTGGTGGCGGTGGTGAAGGACTCACGGAGGTGGTGGCGAACGAGGTGGTGGGGTAGGCGAAGCTCGGTGAAGACGAGCCGCTGGCTCCCCGCCCTCGGTGGACGAGTCGACAACGAAATCGCTGGTCGTCGAGTCGAGCCGTCATCCACCATCTTGTCCCACGTCCGGCCTCGCGCCTTCGTCGAACACGACGCCACGCGTGATGCGACGCGCCGTGTCGTAGGATCGAGGACGCAGAGGCCTTGGTGCCTCCGCGTAGCCGATGAAGACTCTGGCGTGCTCGGCCGCCGAGCTTGCCGACGTGGTTGAGCTCCTTGACGAAGGCCAAGCGGTACCAAGACACGGAGGTGGCTCACCATGGCTTGCGCCGTGCGAGCCTCGTATGGCGTCTTGCCGCCGAGGCCTTGGTGAGGGAGCGGTTAAGCAAGTGAACGGCAATCATCATCGCCTCACCCGAAGAGAATGCCCAGATCCTCTCGCTGAGGAGGGCGCGGCGGCCACCACCGCCCGGTTGCGGCGCTTCGACGACGCCTGCTCTTCTGCGGGTGTACGGCGCGAGAAGTGACGATGGATCCTCGCAGTGCAAGACGCCGCGAACTCGGCCGCCGTGAACTCACCGCCGCTGTCCGTAAGTGGGACCCGGCTTGCGGCGACTCGCCCCGCAGCAGCTTGAAGCCACTTGATGGCGCCCGCCTTGCCGCTTTGACGCCGAAAGCAGACAGCCCACATGTAGCGGGACACGTCGTCGACGAGGAGGAGGAAGTAGCACCGCCTCCAGTGTAGCCGTGTCACGGGCCACAGAGGTCACCGTGTACGAAGCTCCACTTCTCTTGGCGCGAAGCTTCGCTGGCGAGGGAAGGAAGCCGCCGCAGCTTGGTGAGGACGCAGTGTCGCAGAATCGCTTCCACGTGGTCGACGCGGCGGCATGCCCCGCACCATCTCCTTGCCGCCGAAATGTCTCGTGGCCTCAAAGTTGAGGTGCCCAAAGCGCCGTGCCACCTCCAAACGCCGCCGCCGCGGCGGGCCGCAAGACAAAGAGGTTGCGCCACCGCTGCGGAAGGACGAGAGGCGGTTGCTCGCTGACCTTGACGAGGAGCCGGCGACTATGATCCCAGATCAGCGACACGCGTGCTCAATCTCCACACGCGATCCGTTCTCATCCATTGTCCCAAGCCGATGATGGAGTTCTCAACGCGGGATGTAGTAGACACCGGTGAGCGGCCGGCAGTTTCGCCGATCTTGGCGATTTAAGACGACAGAGCCGACGCCCTTGATCTCCACGGCGAGGCGCCGCCGAACTTGACGGTGCCTCAACGCCGAAGTCAAGCTCGAGAAGAACTCCGCCGTCCGGTCATGTGGTGGGTGGCGCTGTGTCGAGGCACCACCGTCGGTCTTGTCGTTGTTTAACTGCCGCCGAGGAGGGCGTGTGCTTTTGGCTCGTCAAGGTGGAGGAGAGCCGCTGCGGCCGGTGCCGCTGGAGGTAGTTCGATGCTCGCATGAGCAATGAACAGAGCCGGCTGCTCCTCCTCCTCCGCCTGCGCGACGTGGGCCTGGCCGCGTCGTGGCTGTCGACAATCCTTGGCCCAATGACCAGGCTTGCCGCAGTTGTGGCAAGAGTCGTCTCGTGCCGGCTTTTGCTTGCCGCCAGCGCATACTGGCGCCCACGGTCATCACCCTAAGACGTCCTCGCGCCCGCGGGCGTTTTACGCGGCTTGCCGCGCTTGCCACGCTTTGCGTCTGTCGTGGAAGAAGGCTCCCCTTCTTCTGTCACCTTGGCCGCGCCCACCGCTTCGAGTGAGGAGGAGCTTCCGCCAATGGTGACGGGTCCCGAGACGCCGGGCTCATCGCCGCCAACGACCTTGAGGCGACCCAACGCCTCGATCGTCATCGTGGAGAGGTCCAGCGAGAGACTCGACGAGCGAGCCATCCGCTTGTACTTCTCAGGACGCAATGGAAGAGCTTCTCCATCGCTCTCTCCTCGCCGAGGTGTCGCCGCCGAATCGCACTAACTTCGCAACAGAGTGTTGAGACGGAGAGCAAAGTCATCAACGCCCTCACCGCTTGAAGGCCGATTCTCCCACTCCTTGCGTAGTGCCCGCAATGTAGACTTGCGGCGCGCCGCCGATGCGTCTGCCGCGGCGATGGCGTCCCAAGCCTCTTTGGCGATCCGCTTGTTGGTAAGCGAGAATCGATCTCGGGCGGGATGCAGCGATGAGAGCATCGGCGCCCGTCGATCCTGGTCGAGTCGACGCTCTCCAGACGGATCAGATCCCACATATGCCGCGACTGAGCTTTACCTCATCACCGCAATTTCACTCGACGAAGTTGGTCTTGGTGAGGGTAGGCCACCCGCCGGGCCGGGCCGATGTCCTCGACGACACTGGTACTCGTGGTGACCACGGTATCAACCGGGAGAGAGCGCGTCGCTCCGGAAGGCCGCGCTCCGCTGACCCACGCCGCCGCTGCGGCGCTGTCTCCTCCAGAGCGCCGCCGCGCGTGCCGCTGTCCGTTCGCCGCCGCGCGCGTGGGCGGCGCTTGTTGCTCATCGCTGCTCGCCGCCCTCGCCGCTGCCTCCCTCGGCCGCTCAAGGTCCGCTGGCGCTGTTATCGCCAGAGATGGAGCTGCTGCTGCCGCTGAACCTCGACCTCGGCTGCCGCCGCCACGACGCTGCATTCGCCGCCGCCGCTTCCACCTCGCTCGCCTTTGCCGGCTCATTGCTGCCAAATTTTGACGCTTTTTTCTTCGCCAAGCAATGCTCAGGTTGCCGCCGCGCTCGCGTTCCTCGCCAGCAACATTCGGCTTCTTGCCGCCACAGCGTGCTCGAGGCGCATCGAAGGCCGAGATCGCCTGCGGACATGGCGTACACCGGGAACTGGCGTGGAGAGAGAGCCGCTTCTCTTGGTTGGGCTGCTGCAGGGCCGAAGCGAGGTGGAGAAGGGATTGAGCAGAGATGCTCAAAGTTGCGAGGATAGTACGGCTCGATACCACTTGTTAGTCATTTGGATTCTTGCACTTGGTGATAGCAAGATCCTTACTCTCATCGGGAGGATGACACTTGGAGATGGGGCAATTTTCTTTGTTTATTTCTCACATTAACATCATACCAACTTCGAGGGGTTGGGGATACAAATTTATAGGCTTAACCACCAAGCATATGCTAAGATGCTAGTCTAAGATCTTGCCCTAGATGCTAGTCAAAAGTCGTCCTAGATGCTAGTCAAAAGTCTGTCCTAAAGAGATGTTGTCCTTGAAGGGCAGCAAAAACCAACACAAAAGAGACTTATCCATCAGCTCCAAGCAGGTTCATCTTACACTATTCGCCTCCGATGTAGCTCCAAGCGGGTTCATCCCTTTAGATTTAGCCCATCCAGTGAAAAAAAATTTGGCGAAATTTCGCCGGTTACCAACGATAACCGGGCTTACCGGTGGGGGTTGGTAGAACCACAAACCGGCCCCAATTTTTAGTTTAGATGAATTTTGTCCAAAAAAAAATCGAATTTGCTTGAATTTTGTTTGACTTTGATTTTTTTAATATTTAAAATCCGAAATTGGCCGAAATTTTTTCCGAAAAAACCAGTTACCGCCGGTAACCGGGCCTATCGCTTCCCTCCGATTTTTTTTTTTTTTTTTTTGCAATCAGTAGGGAAAACCCTGTGCCCATCGGCATGCTCCTTCACCGACCAAAAACCTAAAAACAAAGAATAATTCAGCTATTCAAAATTACAGCTAAGATGGATGAAAGGTTAGACATAAACAAATAAATTAACATGGATGAGTGCACGATAGATTGCCATCCATGGATTATGAAAAAGCAGTCATCATGCAATGGTTTATGGTTCCATTCCTCAATTTGCAGGTGAATATAAGCCATTGTCAGCATTACATATTTAAAGATGATATGAAATTCATGCTAAATCAGAAGAGCATTGGCACAATCCAATTATTTGCTCAACACTGGCGAAAATAGCACAAGGGCAAGAAATTACTGAAAAGTAAAAAGGTTCTGAGCAACCAAAAAGTGGAGAAGATGCTTGAATTTTGTGCTTACATGGGGGTATCCGACCAAGTAGTGAAGATCCTATCATTAGTTCCTTTGCCAAGTGCAAAGCAACTTGGATGGGATTCTTCACACCTGATCTACAAGAAATAGAAAGTATGGTCAGAGCCGACATCAACCGGCACAAAATAAACATATCAACAGTAACTTTTGTGTCATACTCTTATTTAAAGCTTCCATTTTGTAGGACTGAATTTCAGTAAATTACTACAAGTACGTTGCACAGATCTAGCAGCTCCAAAAGAACACGTACTTCCATCCATGATACTTGCATCGCATTCCACACGACCACTTTCAGCCAAATTTGAACCCCGGCCATCATTTGTGATGGGATCATCCTAGTAAACCAGAGATGAGAATGAACAATTTCAGACACCTTTTGCTTGGAACAAGCAAGTGCCAGTAAGCCTTTTATGTACCTAAACTACAAGCCTACAACACACCAGCAGACTTGCTTATATCTAGTAGGGTTGCAAACGTTGCTTATACAATCAATGCAAAATCCACTCTTTTGTTTTGCCCTTTTCACATTTGGAAATTGGGATAAAATCACATACATCATACATCAGATGGTTGTTTCGTGTATTAATATAATTCATATTTGCTGCAAATTTTAACAAGACTAACTACACGTAGACACTGCAGCTATAGTCAGGGAGCGATACAGACCTCCAACACTTGAATGGCAGCTGCAACCTCATCAAGACTTGTGCCACTGCCCTGAAAATGTATAGAACATTAGAAAATTTACTACTGGATGGCTCTCAAGTGTGCCGTTTTCACATCACAGTATCACATTATCACAAGTAGACATACTTCAAATATCAGTAATCCAGTAGAAATGCAAACCCAGAGATCAAATCAGGCTCCTCTGACAAAAAGAAAACAAATCAGGCGCCTATAAGTATAATTTCACGGTTGATCCAATTACGTCATGTTCCTACTACACCAAGTGTCATTGAGTTCCATTAGAACTGTGTCTACTCTATAATTCCACTCAACGGGTAAAATCCCAAGCTCTGATCGAATCCGTAGCGAGATCGCATCAATCCGAGCGACATAGCATGCGAAACCAAGCACTATATGGAGGAGGAGGAGGAGGAGGAGGAGGAGTGGAGCATGTAGGGGCTAGGGTTTAAGGATTGGACTTCGCGGAGGACAGCGGCGGCGGCGAGGCAGGCGCACTTCATGGCTCGGCAGTACAGCTTCTCGTTCGCCGGCGCGTGGAAGCCGGCGCCCACGTGCACCGCCACGTAGAACCTGCGGATACTGGGGCCACGATTAGGGCTCGGGTTTGCTTCTCCGGCGCCTACATCGCCATCGGCCGCGGCCAACTCGCTCTCCCCGTGCGATTGTGCACGACGAGCACGAGCAAGTTTTGAAATTATGATCCGGGGCCCCTACGGAGTTACGATTTTACACTTTGTTAGTCTCGAACCAAAAGGGTAGGGACATTTGCATTTGGACCCCTGACGAAACTATTATTAGTAGTCCGGTAGCTAAGTCTTACATTGGAAAGGATCTCTCCGTATCTCGGCTTGAACAGACGAGATGCTTTCCTTTTTCGTGCACTTGGACCCTTTCCCGCCTTCAATTTTATCTGCAAATAAAGCTGCCCATCTCATCTCTTGCAACGTCTGTTTGATTTGATATGAATTGGATTGGACAATGTGAAGTGAAAGGTCATTTTTCTCATACACAAAATACCACAATTAAGTCCTAACCCCAAACATTCTTGCAATGTAAATTATTTTCAGATCCTTCATAGCTAGCATTAGGCAAGTTAAGACTTAGAAAGAAGAAGCACACAAACGCTAGTAGGTGATGTGTACAAGGCAAGCACAGAAGAGGTGCATGACATGAGAACAAATTAGTTGGTGCACATTTACAATATATAATTTATAAATTAATTAATTTCAAATTTGTGAATTTTATTTTGCAACTAAATTATAATACTACTTTACGTGTTTTCATGTTTTGAAAACGATCGTTCACTTCTTTATTTCCAATTAAAACCGGTGCGAAACCCTTTGGTCCCACGCCACCACCCGTGGCGTGACAAAATAACTTGCGCACACTAGCCTATTTCGATCAAACTCTTGTCACGCCCACGCGCGAAGTGGCGACAAGATGGAGATTGGGCGTCACGCCACAACTAGTGGCGTGACAAAAAAGTGCTATTTTGGTGATTTATCTTGGCGCCATCCATCCTTGTTGTTTTGTCTTTGGGTGTGACCAAAGAGGTTAGAATTAGAAATAAATTTGCCGATTTGGGGTGGTCGGGGTTAACTTTAAAATGTTTCATGTTTGAAAATCGAAAAAATGTTAATTAATAAAAAGTTCTTTCATATATGTCGTCGCTGTTGATATTGTTGCTATAGTAGTTAGTATGATACATGCAAATGCAATGGCCCGTGCGGAATGCATTTGGTTCGTGGCACCTCGTCCCTGTTGTGTCGCTGTTGGTGGGTGGTTGAGGGTGACTGGTTTATTTTCTCTCTCTCTCTCTCTCTCTTTTCTCTTGCTCGTCACAAGCCGATGAAGGTCTAAAATCAAGAGTTTTTTTTCGAGGAACCGATGACGAGTTCAGTTCGAACGATTACCTCATAGATAAACATAGAATCGCTTATAACAATGCAAGAACAAATAATACAGAATAGTAGATTGAACACAGAGATATAAGGGGACTTCTAGCTTCTCTTTATTGCTCTTCTGTAAACGGTGATACAATGGTTAGGCATCCCCTCCTTTATATAGTCTTCAGGGTGGATGAGGAGCCCATCATGGGTCAAGCCTACAAGGTCTGGACTCAGGTTTTCCTCACACTCCCCTTGGGCATTCATCCGTCATGTTTATGTCTCATCAAAACTCCACAAAAACCCAATGAATTTTTTTTGGAAAAAGAGTACATGAAACACGTTCTGTTGTGCTGTATGAATTGCCTCATTAAAAACCTTAGCCAAGAAACTTCAGGAAAACTCGTCGAGGGAAAAAGAGTATAATCCACCCAATTTCATTTAATCTCTAGGATTTACTCTTTGAGTACTCGATCTTCGTGATCAAGTTTCACTAATGAGTTCATGAAGATTCTCCCCCTGAATTCTACACTTCTCTAAGTCTCATCATTCCAATTCTATGTATGCACCTTTCAAAGCTAGATGCTGGAAGTGACTTAGTGAATAAATCTGCAAGATTTTTACATGACTTAGTATGCAGTATTTTAATTTTGTTTATCTTTTGCAATTCATGAGCATAGAAGATCTTGGAGTTGATATGCTTTGTGAGAGGACTCTTTACATAACTCATCGCACTTATGCAACACAAGCTACATTATCTTCATAGATAATAGTGAGAGTCGGTGCGGTATTCAATCCACACGACTGCTGGATGTGGTGAATCATCCACTGAAGCCAAGCACATTCCCGTGAGGCCTCGCATAGTGCTATGATTTTCAAGTGGTTCGTTGAAGTTGATACAAGACTTTGCTTAGACGATTTTTATGAAATTACAGTTCCACCATATAGGAATACATAGTATATTTGCGATTTGGCTGTATACGGGTCCGACAGGTACCCGGCATCTGTATAGCTATTCATAGCCAGACCTTGGTTCTTTCTGTAGAACAGACCAAGGTCTTTGCTTTCTTGGAGGTATCGAAAGATGTCCTTTTATTCCCTACCAATGCTTTTGGTAGGTTCTGAACTATACCTTACTAATAGGTTCACGGCAAATGCAATGTCCGGTCTAGTACAGTTTGCTAAATACATGAGTGCTTCTATTGCACTTAAGAATGGGAATTCCGGTCCCAGGGCTTCCTCACCCTCTTCTCTAGGTCTGTACAAGTCTTTGTCTTGCTGCAAAGATCTCCCGACCATTGGCACTTTTGAAGGGTATGCCTTTTCAAAGCCGAACAATTCTAGTACCTTCCGAGTGTAGGTTGATTGATGCACTAAATCTCTTCGGGGGCATGCTCAAGTTGCAAGCCTAGGTAATATTTGGTTTTACCTAAATCTTTCATTTCAAACTCCGACTCCAGGTAAGAGCTTACTTCCTTAATTTCTTCCAAGGTTTCGATGATATTCAGATCATGTACATACACTAAGATTATACAAAATCCATCCTGGATCGTCGTATAAATACACATGGATAATTCTCATTGTTCGTGTAGCCTTTTTTGCATAGAAAGTCGATTCAAGCGATTATACCATATCCTACCTAATTGCTTAAGTCTGTAAAGTGACTTTATGAGTTTCATACTGTACAGATTTCTATTTGCTCTGTCTTGGTTCGGGACAGGGATACATTAAGGTATATTCATATAAATGTCCAAAACCAAATTTCCATAAAGGTATGCAGTTACCACATCCATCAATTTCATTTCTAAATTCAAGTTTGCTGCCATTGAGATTAAATATCCAAATGTAGTTCCACCCATGATCGGGGAATATGTTTCTTCATAATCAACTCCTGGACGTTGAGTGAAACCTTGTGCAATGAGTCTTGCTTATTTTCATTTCTCTTTCGAACAAATTCTCACTTATGCCCTACGGGGTGCACATGGGGAGACGTGTGGCTTACATGCCCAAATACTTCTCTTTTATTCAGAGATAATGATTCAGTTTATATTGCATTCTTCTAATCTTCTCAATTTGATCTTTTCTTACATCCAACGAGCGATGCAGGCTCTAGATCAAGATCGATGATTGTGTTAATTTTCTTTGCAAAGTAAATATTGACATTGGTCATTGTTTTATTTATAGATTCTCCTATGGTCACCAAGTTTATAGTTATTTCTTCATGGGTCTATTCTTCTAATACTTCTACTTGCCCACCGTTGCTACCAATTACAGGGGCAAGTCCCTTTAATTTTTCAGTTCTGATGTGTGCGCACACATCCATGCTGATATCTTCCTTCGTGGGAATATTCAAATCCGGTATGCCTTTTACTAAAAGTTCCATACCGTGTCTTGGTCTCAATTGGCTCCCCTTCTAGTTCTAGGGAACTTTAGTGATCGGCGGTGTCAAGTCTTTCTTATCCTTTTTCACTAGACATCCCCGGTTACTTCGGATTCGAGGGGCCGGAGTTCGCATCCTTTCTGAGGCCTCAAGACGGGATTAGGGATACCTTTTTTTTCTTCGATGTTTCAACCCTCTTTGGTGCATTGCGTGTTCAACCCTCTCCGGTGCATTGTGTGTAGGCACATACAACTTGGTCACGCTCTTCAAATCACTAAAGTGGTTAGGCAGTTGATTCGCTAATGTTTGCAAATCAATTTTCTTTTAGACTTCAATTATTTTCTAGACTTCAATTGTTTTCTAGACTTCAATTATCTTATAGACTTCTTTATCTGCTTCATTAGTGCACGGGTCATGTGCATTGATTTTAATTATCTTCTGGACTTCTCTATTTCCTAATATTTTCATCAAGGAGTTGATTTTCTCCCCCTAATGACAGGAAACAATCATCATCAAATATGCTATCAGCGAAGTGGGCCGCATGCAAATCTCCTGTCATAGGGTTCAAATACCTGATTATGGATGTTGTCTCATAACCAATGTATATCCCAGACTTTCGGAGAGGGCTCATTGCAGTTCGCTGCGATAGTGGTATATGTATATAAACCTTGTAACTAAATTTGCGAAGATGAGATTTTCGGTGCTGACCCTTACGCTAGTTGCATAGGTGGATGGATGTTATATGCCGGTGGTCTAAAATTGATGAGAGTTGCTGCGTGTAGGACTGCGTGTCCTCAACATGTAGTTGATAAATTACAATTATGCTAGTCCATTCAGGGTGTGGACATGCGGAACGGAATGCTCAACTTTTATTCCCATTGCCATGTAATAATCATCAAATGCTTTCGAAATAAATTCTCCAATGTTGTTCATTCTGATGGACTTCACATGATAATCTAGGAAATTATTTTCAATTTTAATTATATGCGAGACTAGCTTTGCAAAAGCATAGTTTCTTGTGGACAATAAACATACGTGCAACTATTTCGAGGAAGCATCGATGAGTATCATAAAATACCTAAATAGCCCTGATAGGGGCTGTATAGGACCACAAATGTCTCACTGGATATGGTCCAGGAATGCAGGAACTTCATCCTTTACTTTCAGAGTAGAAGGTCTAGTAATTTATTTTCCGGTGGCACATGCGGGGCGCACAAAATCTTCCTGATTCAGGAAATTATTTACATCAATATTATGTCCTTGTGAATTGTTAATGCTATTTCTCATCATCCTAAGACCTAGGTGGCATAATCTATCATGCTAGGGATATAAAAGTTCGGAGCTTTTAAATACGGTTTTCATGACAGTATAAGTTGTAGGTGCCTTAATATAGTGTAGTATAGCCCAGTTTTATATGAAGGAAATTGTTCTAATACCCTTTTGCACTTTCTTCATGCTATGCAATGAATTACAAACTGCAAGTTACTATAAAAGATCCAAATACAATGCGTGCACTAGATCGAATCAGCGAAGTATTCAGAAACTTTTGCCTCAATCTACTCCATGGTGATTTTCTCCTCTTAGGTAACTACGGCTGCGGCCACTGCCATATCCAAAGGAGGGATGATGGGGGCTGCTACTGGGCTGTCCACATCCATGAGTGCAACTAATGGATGTGGATCCTCTGTTCCTGCAATGATGGGGTGTGCCTCATGTTATTCTTTGCCCTTCTTCTTAGATTGGAAGGCATCAATAATGTGTGACCCACGATCTGACCCTTCTTGCCCCTCTCCTTTGTTAGAGGCTTCCTCACCTTGTAGCTGCTAGCATTGACTTCATGGCCAATATTGCTACTAGGCGGTTGTGAGATGTAGTTATTCCTTAGAACATTATCTTGAGATTCCATAACTTGCATGATATCAATCAATTCGGCATACTTCTTGTAGCCATCTTGACGATAGTTGCATGCGGATTGCACCGCATTCGAGTGAAAAGTAGAGAGAGTCTTCTCAATCTTCTGCTCATCCATGGTTATTTTACCACGAAATTGAAGAGTGGTACAAATTATGTACAAATTCTGGCCATACTGGGTCAATTCTTTGAACTCCTGGTTTGTGATGCTAGTCATTTCCATATTCATGCAAAGCGTTCATAAGATTACTGTTGGTAATTTATATAAAATAGTTGCAAGATTCTCATAATGCTCTTTGAACTCCCTTATTCGTAATCCCATATTTTTCTATGTATTTTTCATGATTCAATGCTATTTTCAGTGATTAAAAGCAATATAAACAATCACATATAATCAAAACATCAAATATAATAAATAAATTGCATAGAAATAATAATAACAGAGTTAAACATGCTTCAAATGCTCAACATGATTCAAAATTTGAATTCCTAAGGCCCTTTTCTGTTGGAATATGAATTTTCGGCGAATTCTACAATTTTCAGGGGTTAAACCGCGAATTTTCAGTTCTGAGAAGATTTTCTACAATTTTCCAATTTTCAGGGGTTTTCCACAAAATGTTCTTATATGCGAGATTTCCTCATAATTTTCAGAACTCAAAGGGTCTTTTTTTGGGGCAAATTTTGGGTTTTTCTATTTTCCTCCCCTTTTTTCTTTTCTCTTAGTCGGCCCCCATTTTTTTCGGTCAAGCTCTATTCTTTCTCCGCCTAGTTTTTCTATTGGGCTAGGCCCATTTGGCCCGGTTAAAGCCGGCGCAAAGGGAGGTGAGGGGGGTTCTAGGGTTCCCCATTGTCGCCGTTTTCTAGTGGCGGCGGCGATAGCAGGCGGGCGTGGGCGTGGCGATCGGCATCGGGCATGGGCGCGAGAACCGGCGGCAGCTTTGGGCATCGACGCGAAGATGGTCGCTGCCATCTCACGCTAGCGCGGCCTCAGCGCTCCGGTTGAGGCGTGGCGGCCTTCAAGGCATGGCGGCGCGGTCGGCCTTCTAGGCACTGCGGCGCGGGTGGCCTTCGAGGTGCTACGACGTGGCCGGCCTTTGAGATGCGGCGGCACTGGTGGCCTTCGAGGCACTACAGCGCGGAGTGGCTCCGATGGTGGTGGTTGCAGGCCGTACGGGCCCGACGGTGACGCGGCGCATTCATGCAAATCCAAGGGCCGGCGTGGCCATGCAAGGTTGAGGGCGACGCGAGGCGCCGCTGCGCCGCGGTCGGTGGTGTCGTGGGGCTGCCTGTGAGGCCTTTGGCGGCGCTTCGCGCAGGTCCGGTGGCATGCGGTCGCCGGTGCACGTGCGGGCGTGATGCCGAGGTGGTCTGTCACACGACTGGCGCGTTCTCGACGGATGATGACGGTGAAGCTCGTGGGCATGCTTCACCTTTCGGCGTGGGCGGCGGTACCGGTGTGCAGGTGGGCGACAAGCGGCGACATGCGGGCGGCGACGGCGCGCCTGCCTGTGGGCGAAGCGGCGCGTAAGCGATGATGCGACGGCGGCGGCGATTATGGCGCCACGTGGAGGTGTGCTATGACTACGTGGCGCGGTGGCTCGGCGGAGAGCGACGACATAGCGAAGGAGGTCGGGCAAGACGGCTACGGCGACGTCGGTGATCGCGAAGATGATGATTCGGCACCAATGGGTGGTTTTCGCAAGGTCGGCGCGAGGCTCGGCGGCGCACGGCCATGCAGGGCCGGAGCAGGCCGTCGGACGATTTTTTTTGTTACTGATCATCCAAAATATTGTTTATCCATAAAAGTGCAATCATCATCTACTCTTTTCATGTAATCTACCGATCGGCTTGGCCGGCGACTTCAAGTCGGCTCACGGTAGATTAGAGCGGATTTGCAATCTACAATCCACAGTGCAATTGACATCTACTACTTCATTCAACCTACCGATCAACATTGTCCCGGCGACTTCAAGTCAGCTCATGGTAGATTAGAGCGGATTTGCATTGTAGAAAATAATCTAGAAAGCCAAATTTACAGAATTGAAAGTGAACTAGAAAAGCGATTCGATCTACGAGTGTCATGCTTCGACGGTTATCTTTTGATCCAAGTAGAGTAGGCCTAGAGGTAGGCCGGAATCTATCGTGCTAATAACATGTTAAGGAACCGTCCTTGGCGAGTCTAGTCGAATGATCACCTCATAAACAAGAGTAGAATCGCTTAGAATAATGTAAGAACAAACAATACATAATAGTAGATTGAACACAGAGATATGAGGGGACTTCTGGTTTCTCTTTATTGCTCTTCTGTAAATGATAATATAATGGTTGGAGGTCCCCTCCTTTATATAGTCTTTAGGGTGGATGAGGAGCCCATCATGCGCTAGCCCTGCAAGGTGTGGGCCCAGGGTTTCCTAACATTTTACTCGTTTGGAACGAAATAGCAAATATAGCCTCATCTTATCCGAAATGACAAAAATGACACTACGATAGGCTAGGCAGGCGAGATGTGTCCTCTACTACGCTCCCAGTCCGCAGAAGCCACCTATCGCCCTCTTAATCCCCGATAGGTCACCTGTCGCGCTCTCAATCCACGGTAGGATGCCACGTGCACATGTTTACCATGGATTGGCAGCGTGGCAGGTGGCCTGTCGCGGACCGAGAGGGCGGTAGGTGGCTTCCGCGGACTAGAGCGAGGTAGACGGCTACCACGGTGCCATTTTTGTAATTTCGTGCGAGCGGTGGTACTTTTGCTATTACAAATAATTTTTTTTGATAATTTAGCCGAAGACTCCAAAATCAGCATATATTCGTAAATTTCTAATAGTACATGTCACACGTAAATATATGGCATCCACATAAATGGGAGCATCTGATGCATGCTATATACCATTTTTGCAGCAAGTGAGCTAAGGAAGGAAACAATCGATAGACCCGGCTAAATGGGTGCAATGGATCATTTTTTTCATGGAGCAAGACGGCATGCGGTTGCCAGTAATTTCATTCCAATGGTCATGCACTAAACAGTTTAGCATGAGCAGAGCTAACCTAAGCATGTGTCGTGGGTGAAAGTGATCGGTATTGTGTGACGACTCACACCAATACAATGATGCAAGTATTTGTCACAAAAGTACTTCTGTAAAAAAATTACTGAATTTCATCATCAGTTAGATGTATCCGTCGGTTTATAATAAAAGGAGATAGTAATGTCGTGTTGGATAGGGGGGGAAATTGAAATGTCTAATACAATATACTACAGAGCAGAAAAAAATGAAAAAAATTATTCAGTAACAAAGGGAGAAAGAGAAGATGGTGAGATGAGACTCCTCTTCTTTTAGGCATTCACGTCCCTGGTATAAGGACAAGTTCCCATGGCTCAGAGAGAGTACACAGCAAAGGAGCTGCACGCAATTACCACTTTTCTGCAGCTGCTTCCCCCTCCTCTCCTCTCCTCTCGCTCTTGATCTTCATCGTAGAGAGAGAGAGAGAGAGAGAGAGAGACGTGCCTACCCACCACCTCCTCCTACTACTTCTTGGGATTGTAGCTTTCTAGCCAAACCAAACCAAGCCAAACCAAACTGCCTCCTTGATTACGTCGCTCGCTTGCGCAAGTTTGCAATTTTGGAGGTATTTTCTCCTGCGCTAGTTCCCCTCCTGATACCCACATTGTTCTTGGTTTTCTTGGTTATCTTCTCGTTCGGAAGTAACCGGGTGCTTTTTTGTGCGATCTTCGTGTGCTTCTTTTGTTAATGTTATACCATGGGGTTTTACTTGGTGATTCTTGGCTACCTTCCTACATGCCTCTCATTTTGATTCTTTTTTTTCTTAGGGTTTTTTAGTTTGACATCAAGGGAATTTTTTTTAATTTACTACATGTCTCTCCTCTTGAGAAGCTTTATTTAGTACTACTTCCGTTGGATCAAAGCATTGGAAAATTTTTGAGAAGAGTTTAGTACAGAGAGTGTATGCCATATGACATAAAGATAACGGAATTGCTAAAAAACAGTCGAATATTTTTTTTGAGATAAAACAGTCGAATTTCTATCCTTTGATGCCTTGCGTGGAGATTTGTTCTCGGCCGGCAATGTCGTCTTCTCCGGTGGGGGCGAGTTAGGGGCAGGGCTTTGCCGGATTAGGGCTAAGGTTCACCGTATTAGGTTTTGGGTTTACTAGGGCCAACTATAAAGTGAGGGAGGGGCAGTGGAGGCATGGCGATGGTGGAGGGGGGTGGTGAGGGTGGCGGTGGCGCTGAGTTGAAGTTGGGTTGAAGGAGGGCGGTGGGGGAGCATGGAATCAAATAGAAGTTAGGAGGCGGGGGTGGCGATGGAAGGGCATGGGGAGGCAAAGGAGGAGGAGAGGCGGCGGAAGAAATTAGGAGGCGGGGGTGGCGATGGCGGATCCGGCAGCGGTAGTCGCCGGAGACGGAGAAGAAGGCGGTTGTGGGGGAGGCAAGCGAGGAGGAGGTCGGCGGCAGAAGAAATTAGGAGGTAGGGGTGGCGATGGCGGATTTGGCAGAATCACGGAGACGGAAAGAAGGCCAGCTGAGGGGATGCAGGAGAGGAGGAGGCCGGTGGCGGAAGCAGCAAGACGGTGGGGTGGCAGCGCGGGGCGGTGGGGTGGGAGGGAGGCGGGAGCAGGCTGGAGAGGGTTATGCTTTAATAGGGAAGTTGGGGGAGGGGATGGCCTTTGGATCTCAATCCAATGGCTAAGAAGATAAATAAAAGTGTTGCAATGGAAATGTTAAGAATGTAGAGGTCATGGATTATTAGCATTAAAGAACTGCAGATTTGATGCATGGTAGCAACTAGAGAAGTGGAATGTAACTTTTGATTTGCACTAGTATCACTCAATTATTGGCACCGGGGATTCACAGTGCTGCAGATTGTGCGAAACTATGGTGCCAATAGCACTTTTTAATTACAGGGAGGCGGTAATGTAAAAACCACAATCGAACTAAACAAGTACCAGTACCAAATCAAACAAGACCAACACAGGAGGAAGTGGGTGCTCACATTTTTGCAATCTCTTGCAGTACAAATTGTGGAAGTTCAGATAGCCCATTGTTTATGTGCATTCTCTTTAATTTTGTGACCGACACATTATGCAACTTGATCTGGATGAAGTGATTAGTAGGCAAGGACACCGAGTTGTGAGGGTAGCTTAACTAGATTTCTAGGTCTATCTATTCGGAAGCACATAGCTTATTTTTTTAATAAGCCCCTGGTTATTTACTGTTCACTCAATACTTGTGTTAAGCCCTAATGCCATATCGCCTATTTTTTTGCTAAATAATCTTCTCCTCTATGAACCAGTTGTTGGCACAAGAATGGGATGGAAAAATGACTTGGCTGGTCAGCTGAAGGAGGATGTCAGTGACGACATGAGTGCTGCTGCCGGATATGAAGATGGCAGTGAGGAAGAAGAGCCATATGAGCGTGAATTCTATGATGAGGATGACGAGCCACAAGATGTGGAGCCCTGTGATGATCCAGTACCAAAAGAGGAGGAGGCTAGTGAAGAGGAACCTTGCGATGGTGCCGCTTTGCCTGAAAATGAGGATGCCAGCGATGTGGAACCTTTTGAAGTAGAGATTTGTAATGAGGAAGGCAGTGGCGAGGACTCATTTTATGCAGAGCCTTTCATCGATGAAGTGGAGCCATGCGATGATCTGGTGGCTCATGAGGAGTTTGTTGAGAAGAAGTCCAGTGCTGTGCAGGCTTTCAAGAAAGAACAAAATAAGCGAGAGCTGAAACTGAGAAAGGACAGTAACAATAAGCAAAAGGAGGTACTGCTGACCGATGGAATGGAAATGAAACCGTTCAAAAAACGATTGTCTGTCAAGTTTGCTGCTGATGTATCTTGTTACACATACAGTACTGAAAGTTTTGCTGCTGCTAAGTTGGAGAAAAGGAAAGCCCAGTTTGATGACCAGGACAAACACCTGTGTAAGAGACAAGAGCACACGCTTTTGTTGCCTCAGGATGGTGGCAAGCTGAAAGAAGTGGACAACACTAATCTTTACGTGGGTAACCTGCCGGCTTCTGTGGCTTCTCACAAGCTCATCGAGCTATTTCTACCTTTTGGACGAATTGTTAGATCAAGAGTAATGGATGACTGTTTCACTGGTTCAAGCAAGGGATATGGCTTTGTGAAGTATGCTGATCCTAGCTGTGCTGCTGAAGCTATTAAACGTATGAATGGACGCCTGGTTGAGGGAAGAACACTAGAGGTCAGAGTAGCTGGTGTTCCACCATCAAGATCCAATCCATCTATTCATTCTGTGTCAGAGTCTGATAGTCAACCCACAAAGGAAATCGACATCACTAACTTGTATGTCTGCAACCTTTCCTTGTCCATGAACTCAGAAAAGCTACTTGAGCTTTTTCTACCTTTTGGGGAAGTAACTAATGCAAAGGTGGCCAGAGATTACACCACAGGTTTAAGTAATGGATATGGCTTTGTGAAGTACTCTGATTCTCACCATGCAGCTGAGGCTGTCATTCATATGAATGGACGTCTGGTTGAGGGAAGAAAGATAGAGGTTAGAGTATCCGGCACATCTCCAACACCGTCAAACTCATCTGTGGAATCACATACCAATACCAGAACCATCAAGGAAATTGACATGGCTAATCTATATGTCTGTAACATTCCCTCGTCCATTGACACCAATAAGTTGGTTGAGCTTTTCCTGCCATTTGGTAAGATCACCCATGCGAGAGTGGTAGCAGACCAAGCCACTAATTCAGGTAAAGGATATGGCTTCGTCAAATTTGATGATTCTCAATCTGCTGCTGAGGCTATTGCATTAATGAATGGAGCACTGATTGAAGGGGAAACGATAATGGTCAGAGTAGCAGGCCTTTCCGCATCAGCATCCAGCTCAGCTGTACAGCACTCACCACATTCAATAACAACGCCCTCTCCAGAAATCAACAAGTCTAGACTGTACATCGCTAACCTTCCACGGTCTATCACTGCTGATAAGCTGGTTAACCTTTTCATGCCCTTTGGTCAGATCAGCAGAGTCCTGATGAATCTGGAGTACAGTCTAGTGTGGTATGCAGATGTATCCTCAGCAATCACGGCTGTCGAACACATGGATGGGTACCTGATTGAAGGAAAGAGGCTAGTAGTCAAGAGATCGGAGCCTTGTCCAACCAATGCAGCAGAGAATGCTTTATCACAGTCAGTTGGCAAGCCTATGAAAGAAATTGACATGGCCAATGTGTTTGTGGGCAAGGTTCCATCAACTGTAACTGGCCATCAGCTTGTCGAGCTTTTCCGCCCATTTGGACAAATTGTTCAAGCTAGAATGTTTAAATTTCATGGGTATGGCATGGTTAGGTATGACAATCCTTCGTCTGCTGCTGCTGCAATTGATCATATGGATGGTTACCAGATTGGAGGACGCACCCTGGTTGTCAGAGTAGCAGGGCTTCCTGCAGAATCCGATGCAGCCACAAATGCTCCAACACCACAGATGACTGGCAATGAGCAGAGACAAATTGACATGACCAACCTATATGTGTGCCACCTCCCGTACTATGTTACCACTGAAAAGCTGATTGAATTTTTTCTGCCATGCGGCCAAATCACTCAAGCGAAAGTAGTTGTTGACAGATACACTGGTGTGAGCAAGGGATTTGGATTTGTCAGATTTGCTGACCCTTACTCTGCTGCTGTGGCGATCACTCACATGAATGGCTACCCACTGGATGGGCATATATTGGAGGTTAGAATAGCTGGTGTTCAACGAGTGCTATAAGCAGTTACATGGCGCATTTCTACTCCCACTTCACGTCCTCTGACCCCTCAATGACGGCTGTTGGAATACCGACACCATATTGGCCATCCTATTATGCTGAATCTGCATACGCCACATCAGCTGAGAACCAGGGACAAGGCGCTGCATCTACAACTGATGCTGCTGCTCAAACAACTCAGCAGGAAGGCCTGCCTGGATCTAAATCAGTCAGTTAAGTTGCCGAGAAAGATTGTTCTTCTGTGTCAAACCGTGTTGCTGATCATTCTCAGTCACTTGGTTGGGATGGTCCACCTGGCTTCGAGCCCCATGTTGTGGCCAAGAAAGATGCCACTACGATGAACCCTTCTCAAGCTTGTTCAAAGGTTCATTTCGCGCAGTCAGGAGGCGACCAGAAAAGACGTTCAATCTAACACCATCTGCTTCAGACCACTTGAGGTTTGATCTAACATGGCAGAATCTACCAAAGCTACTTTACATTTTAGGATTTACTCTTCAGTAGTTCTCTCTCCTTTTTTAGGAATAGATTGTTCTTTTTCCTTGTGGAAAAGACCACATCTTAAGTTCCTAACATTATTTGGCTTAGTTAAGTGCTTCCACTCTGGTAGTTGAGATTGGTGGCAAAAGGAAAACCATGTCAGTGTAATTCTAATGTTTACCTGTACTAGTAGGGTGCCCGTGCGCTGCAACAGAACCCAAACCTTATAGAAATAATATTTTTCTTTAACACATAAAGTGAATTAAACAATTAAAAGATGATGATACATATATCTACGAGCATCACATTAGTGCAACATTGTAGAACAAGAATTTCGTGCAACAATTATGGAAATGAACAGCAACAAACAATATATTCCCATAGTTTACTTCAATACCTATACCTATACATAAGATCCCATTGCTTATTGCAATCATTTACTGGCCGGTACAACAAAGTTTTTCACAAAATGGAATCATTACAATACTTGTAAGATACGTGATATTGTAAATTACGAGGTTTGTTGCAGTACTTCATCGGTGAAGGAGGTGGCCACCGTGTTGTCATCAAGACTCGCCCTCGGTGGAGAAGCGACGCCTCCCTCAGCCGCCCTCCATGGCCAGTCGCTCACCATGGCTAGCCACACGCGCCTTGTGCTGCCGCCCGCCGTGCCGTCGACCCCCCTTGTGCCGCTCGTCATCAGTGTGTGTGGGGAGGGGGAAGAGAGGGAGAGAGAAGGGGATGTAAGGAGTGGAGGTGGATGCGAGGAGCGGAGGTGCGCACGGTCGGGTGGGGCATTGCGGGGCATGACTGACACGGTGGTCCCAGTAGAGGTGCGCACAATCGGATGGGGTGGAGCGGGGCGTCACTGACATGGTGGTCTCACTGCATGGGTTCGTAGCTTTCTTACGTAGTGGGGGTGGGATGATTTGTCCCGCTGCGTGGGGGTAAATCCCTTCTTTTATTAGTCAGATAAGATATATAAGATTATATGGCATCTTTGCAAGGTGGTTTAATAAAAGATAAGATATATAAGATTATATGGCATCTTTGCAAGGTGGTTTATGGTGCCTACCGATGACAACTTGAGTTCAAAAGATTGAAGTTAATGCTATCTTGATGTGTTAAGGTAAAGCAATAGATATGCCTTGCTTGTTGGTATATTATTTTCTGAAATGTTAACCATGCTATTTGTTAAGTATGTGGTTCAGTTTTTATTCAAGAGATGAATGCATGTGTTCGCTTGATAAATTTTGCTTGTTTTACATAGGTGACCTGTGTACTCTTGATCGGTATTCTTTGTACAAACTTACAGCAATTACCTCTTTTTTCCCCAAAATGTTTATACTAAAATTCTGCATTTTCAATAGAGTTCCCAACACTGTTTCTTCCAGCTCCTGATGTTGCTTTGTTCTTAACGTTCTTAATCCAGCTCTGTATAAGGTGCTGCTAAGTTTCACAAATCACAAACGCTTAGACGAGTAATATTTTCCCTTTTGTCCATTTCTTGAAATGTCACAGCATTCTAACCTCAGCTGTTGAAAATGTCATTTAACAAGAGTAAAAAAGGATCCCAGAAAGTATCATATTTCAGACAAAGGCTCGAAAAACAACAGTTTTCAATTAACAATAAACCACAGGTTCACAGGTCCAGATCAAAGCATTTGAGCCAGCTGAACGCCTTGCATGCACATGTCTTACAAATTTAGCAGAAAATAGCTAACAACGGCAATCAAACATTACATGCATCATTTCCCCTCTACATCACAGCTGTGTGCAGAGAACTGTAAAGATCTATCTCATAGTACTGGGTGAGTCCGACATTGCCACCATGAACAACAGTAGACAGCACAGTCGAACTAGGTAACTCTCATTTATTTGTGCCAAATGTGTACATATAATCTGAACTTTAGGAATGAAGAGCAGTACATTCTGTTTGAAGCAGCAATGGTGACAAGTAAATAGCATGGAAATGCATAAATGAATTCAAAGAGAGATCTATTGAGCCATTATTTCAAACTGAGACGCATCTGAGGGATGTGAAGTATATAAATAAATGGTGCAATAGTGTGGTGATCACTTCGACATGAAGAGAGATCTGCACTGCTGCGCTGTGTCATCAGGACTGGTAACTGCAAATATAAATGATTGACTCAGCATGAGTAGTGCATGACAATCATAGAAATCATGCATGAAACTCAGTAAAACCTAAGCCTAACATCAGTCTTAATCTGAATAACCAAGGCTGCTGTAGATGCATGCAAGAGCTCATTTAGTAAGATGATTCACAGCTCAATCATATTGGGACATGTCATATTTCTACAAGAGTATTGATGACCTATTGTTTATTCAATACTTCACTCGAGAAATGATGTCCATGGTTCTCCAGGACAGAAACTTCCATGATGAATATAAACCCCACAGTGATCAATATTCATGAAAGTGTGGCATTCTTTTAAAGCATGCAGTGCAGAGTTCAACTTGATTAGTTCCAGATATATAAAAATATAATATAATTTAAGGGAGCTGCTAGCCCATACTACACCGTTGGAATACGTTTCCAACCGTACAGCAGTTTCATGAGGTTCCAGTTGCATAAAAAGTTTCATGAAGCTTCTGGTTTTTGAGTTCGAAGTTTCATGAGGTTTTAGTTACATAAAAATTTCATGAAGCTTCAGGTTTTTGGATTTGAAGTTTCAAGCAGGTTCCAGTGCATTTCATTAAAAAAAAATCAGAACGTTTCAAGAGGTTTCGTAAGGTTTCATAAAGAAGTTTCATCGGGTTTCGAGAAGTTTCACCAATGTTTTGGCAAGTTTCATATAAAAACCAGATGAAATACAAATGGAAAGCAAGTTTCATGAAGTTTCACGATGTTTCAGTTGCATAAAAGTTTCATGAAGTTTCAGGTTTTCGGGTTTGAAGTTTCAAGCAGGTTTCAGCGCATTTCATAAAAAAGTTACAGAACGTTTCAAGAGGTTTCATAAAAAAAGTTTCAGCGGGTTTCGAGAAGTTTCGGAAGGTTTCATCAATGCTTTGGCAAGTTTTATACAAAAACCAGATGAAACAAAAATGGAAAGCAAGTTTCAGGAAGTTTCAAAAACTGAAACCTCGAGTTTCCACATGAGTTTTAGGTACTGAAACCTCGAGTTTCAAACATGAGATTGAAGCAAGTTTAAAAACTAAAACTTTGCTTCATCGAGTTTCATATAGGAAACTTAATATTTCAAGAAGTTTTCAACTGCGAGTATCAGAAGTTAGTTGCAGAGAAGTTTCAAAACAAAATTCAGCCAATTTTCACAGGAGTTTCAAAATTCGAATAAACTCTTGCCAAGTTTCAGAACACATTTGCTAAGTGTCACACAAGTTTCAAAATTTGGTCTTACTCGTTGACCTCGCCGGCCACGCCCGACCGGCCGCCTGCTCCCCATTCGCAGCCACACTCAACCCATGGCCGCACGCCGTTGCCGTGTCTGCCCTTCTGTTGCATCAGCTGCTCGGCCGTCATCTGTGGCCTTGCTTGCACGTGAACTACACGCCTGTTGGCTCGTGGCTTGCCGCCGCACTCACTCGCCCATGGCCGCCGCTGTGCCCACTCGCCCTGTGGCCATGACACTAGTTCGTTGCTCGCCGGTGGGCGGTGGCGCTCACCTGACCGTCGCTCCCACCCACTCGCAGCCACCGCGTAGATCGAGTCAACACTAGCCGCGGCTGCCCGTCTCCGTGCCCGCTTGTGTACGTCGCCACGCGAGCTGGCTCGTCGTTGCTTGCTACTCCAACTTCCACAGTGAAGGAGATGGTAAGACAGTGAGAGATGCAATGATCGATGGATGAGAGCGTCGATGGGTTCAAATGGATACAGATATGACTTTGTGGTGTAGGTGTGATCTGAAGCGTTGAAAGCTCACGATGGGATGGTGAAGCCTTGTACTGTCAATTTGGCTCGGAAAGCTATAGCGTTTTGTAGTATTTCTCATAATTTAAACATGTTACTCTGAATGATTAAAGAGTGGAATGCCATGCAACTACTAACATGATGAACAGGTAGTTTCTGTCAGCAATATTACAACTCTATCGTCACCAACTCAAGGAAGTGGCAGGTTAATGACGAAACTGCCCTTGCGCTTGAGCAGGGAGGAGATCAACTATCACCACACTGTAACTAATCAGTAATCATTTTGTGAGCTATTTATTCATGAGCACGAGAATAGTAGCTTTTACCATACAACGAGCATACCTGTATGCCCAACTGTTCTGTCAGATTCAAATATCTCATAATCATTCCCACCCTATCGAATAGAAAAGAAGCATTAGTAAGACGAATTATTAACATTGGATGCATTATAATTAAGTTGGTAGCCAGTAAATGAGATGGCGTAAAAAATATGTATCAATGACTTGAAAAGATAGTACTATCCAGACAAAGAAAATGAGATTGTTTTATTTTGAAGCACTACATAACTAAACCAGACATATCACCTTATAGGTTTTGTCCCCAAAGAAATGAATCTCTTGGGATTCCTCGAGATATCTCAAGCAGTAAGTCTTGTCCCAGCCTTGTGGGAATACCTGAATTTCAGTGACGCGGTAGTAAATAGCATGAACATAATATTTCCAGCAAATATGTATGTCTCTGAGACTTACATCAAAACTAATCTGCCCTCCGATAGAAAATGTCAGGTTCAAGTGTGCAAACTTTTCACGAAGCACTGACACCATTTTAGGCCGAATATTATGTACCTATAGAAAATCAGTCATTTCAGTTTCGTGGCATTTGAATGATAACCTTTTTTATCCTCTGATTAGAATTCATTACTGCCTTCTGAATATAATTTGTACCTTATCGTACTTTTCAAACTCGTCACGTTCTTCTTGACAACAGTTTCTCCCTATTGGCGACACATTAAGCATTCCACTTCGGAATTCTATGAATGTACCCCTGAGCAAACAGTTACTTGGTCAGTAAAGAGCTAGTGCCAATGGGGATTCTTGGACAATGTCCTTTACTGACCTTTTGATTGGGATATCCAAGTCAGCAATGTAATGAAGAGTGAAGTTAATAATTTCCTGCAAAGAACGCATATCATCATTAGAAAGGCCTCAAAATTTATCAGTGAAAACAGTACAAGAATGTAGCAACACATAGGCTCACCTTAAGCTTGTCATCTCCAAGGAACGATTTCAAACTCTGCAGAGTGCAAAACATTAGGTTCTAGCATATACAAAGCGCATCGAAAGCTTCAAGATTTTCTTTCTAATAGGCTACCAGGAATAGCCAATGACTAGAATTTGCTTTGTCTGAGCAATGCTAGCTCATTCAGACACTCAACAAAGGAAAACATGATAATCTCCAAATGAGCTTGACTATATCCCAATTTCAGACACTATCCAAATGCGCACATGTTAAAACAGCGTACATAGGGTGCCCAAAGACTTACTTGAGTTCCAATGAGCTTGCCGTTCTTGTGCGCAACCAGACCATTTTCAGAGAAGACATAATCATAGTCAGTGACAACTGCGGAAGAAAGATGAAACCAATTAATTACAGGGTTTGCATAAACAATACAATGCGGTATCAGGAACACGGAAGCTAACCAACTATCTTGTTCCAAAACGAAGCTAACTCTCTTGTGTGCAAAACTGCAAAATTGAGCATATAGGTTCCAAACCTGATTGGCCCAGCTGCTCAGAAATCTTGACCAGATCGGATCCCCCCACCACGCCTACAGTCACATGCTGCTCCCGAATAACCAGAAAGGCACAACCAGATTGTAATTTCCCGTTAGAATCCTATGAAAATGAAGAGAACATCAAGAAGGAGAGATGTCATTCACACCTCGCTCAGCTGCTTCATGAACTCGAGCATCTCCGGCGTCACCGCCTACCCAAGAGAAGAGAAGAGGAAATTTCATTATTCACACAGCCGCGGCCGCGGAGGGCCTCAAAAAGATGACTAACAAAAAAAAACGGATCCGGACAAGGAAACCTTGCGGGGCGCGGTGAGGGTGCCGTCGACGTCGAAGAGCGCGAGGATACCCGCATTCTTCCTTGCCGCCGCCATGACCAACCCACTCCTCCTGCTCCCGCCTCTACTACCAAGAGACGCGCTCCTCGCGTTCGTATAGTAGCACCGGAATCGCGGGGAGGAGGAGGAGGATGCGTGGTGGGTTGGAAAAGTCAGCTTCGTGGTGCGGATCTAGATGCGCGCCTTGCTTCGTTTTCTCTGGAGTTGGAGTGGAGAGGGAGGGAGGAGGAAGACGATGCTCGTGCGCGGGTGTTGGGATCTGCGCACGGGAGGCGGAGGAGTGGAGTCTGCCGATGACCGCGCGCCACGTCACGTGACCAATCGCTGGCAATCGGCAATCACAAACATGAGAGTTTTTTTTGGCTCGTCTGGTCTCCTTCTAAAAGTAATGGCAAAATTAGTTGTATTGTATCAACCAAATATGAAAAATATCACCTCTATCAAACGAAACCACCACGGCAGGCGATCTGCCGCTAACTAGGTAGGTGACCAACCCCGAACTGGGACCGTGGCAGGGATCTCCAATGCTTTGGTATCCGTGGTGCAATTTTTACCATTCCGTCAATGATCTACGGTGCGCGGTGCTCTGGTACCCTCGGTGCTAGTTTTACCACTCCAACAGTTATTTTGTTGTCAAAATAGGTCAAACAAGCCAATAACTTCAAACTTGGATTACTGCCAGCCTGCGACTGTGGGAAGAGGGGTGTGGTCGTGTGGCAGCATTTGTGCTCTGGCCCGAATCCCTGCCACTGTGGGGGCAGGCGCAACTTGTAACCGTTACCTCTCCTTCTGTACAAGATACATGTTCCTTCTTGTAAGGCGTAGTTTGTTGGACATCGGCCACACAACCAAAACGCATGTTGGTAAGGGTGTAAATTCTTCATGGTACCTTTGTGTGTTGTGTGTGCCCGCGCGCGCTTGTGTTTTGCAATCACGTCATTTTGTCCACTGAAGTGCTCTTTCTTACTCTTTTAGGCTATAGATTGTCGTTAGGGGTGACGGAGTGATCTAGATGAAGCCATTGGATTGGGATCCTCTGGATTGAAGGATTTAATGTAGAGGATCTACAGTGTATGATATTATGAGCGATCTCCACCGTCCGATCAAAATCAAATGCTGATATCAATAGCTACAGTGTTTTCGCAGTAGTAAAATAGCCACAGTAAATATTCCACTGTTGCTATAGTATTGGTATGGTACCACTGCAGAGTATTGTTCGCACACGACACACTCACAAATCATTGTTCATACAGTTAACATCTGTAGTAATGTAGAGGATCGGATCCGAAGCCATTAAGTACTCTCACTAAAAAATGATGAAGCCTTTGTAACATCCCAAAAGTCCTAAATGCGAAATTATGGGATTTTTAAAAGGGGAAATTAGCTCAGTGACATCGTGTCCAGACGTATTTAGAGGAATGACATTGTGTTCATGAGGCACTGCAAAATAACATCGCGAAGACATGAAATCTTGAATGACATCGCAGTCACATTAGTTTGTTAGTTCTTGTTAAAAGTCGAGTTAATTCTATTTGACCAATTTTTAAATATAGAAAATGAACTCAAAAATTATGAAATTTTTGTGGAGCATCCTGATATAGTTTACTTGCTTGTATATTTTTTCAAAACTATATCCATTCTGATTTGTTTCTCTAAAATTCATTAAAGTATACTATTTGTAGGATTGTTCTAATATATAAAATGAGGTCTAAATATTATGAATTTTTTCAGGCTCCTTACATAGTGGACTTGATTGTATAATTTTTTTAGAATTTTTAAAAATTAATTCATGCAATTCCATAATATTTAGACATCATTTCATAATGTCCACCGTGTAAGTTGTCCAATATAGAAAATAAGGTCTAATTGCATTAATTAATTTTTGAAAAATTTTGGAAAAATTACACAATCAATTTCACCTTCTAAGGAGCCTAGAAAACAAAAATCATAATGTTTGGACCTCATTTTCTATATTAGAAAAGTCATACAAACAGTATACTTTAATGAATTTTAGAGAACAAATCGAATGGATAAAATTTTGAAAAAATACACAAGCAAGTAAACTATATCAGATGCTCCAAAAAATTAATAATTTTTTGAGCTCATTTTCTATATTTAAAAATTGGCCAAACGGAAGTAACTAACGAACAAGAAACTAACTGACTAATGTGACTACGATGTCATTCAAGCAAGATTTCTTGTCTTCGCGATGTTATTTTGCAGTGCCTCACGAACACAATGTCATTCCTCTAAATACGTCTGAACGCGATGTCACTTAGCTAATTTCCCCTTTTTAAAACTTTTTATGTGATAATAATTGTCGTTCTTTTTGTCTGCATTTTCGAGACTTATTTGAATTGCATATTCTCTTCTTGCCAGTATAAGTGGTGTAAAAGCAGAAAACCCTAAAGACAAGAAATCATAAAGTAGAAACCCTAATTACAGAAATCCTAAATATGGAAACCCTAGAAACCGGCTAGAGCGAATTAACTTAAAATATTGTCCCTCTAAACACTACATGTAATATAAACCCTAAACCCATAAGACTTAATTCAAAACCTAATTCCCTAAGTGATCAAGAAGTCCAATTAGAAATATTCAATAAATACCAAACTGTGTCTGGTATTGCAGGAGAATCACCAAATGAAAATACCATAATTATATACAACCCTAAAATTCTATTTCATTTCTTTTTCCCAATTCTTTTCCTAGCCTTTCTTTTCTTTTTCACCTTCACGCTGTTCCTTTGGTCGAGCCATCCACACCCGGTCGCACCAGACCATTTCCTTCGGTCGACCAACTCGGCTCGGCGTTGTGCTGCGCGCCAGAGCTTGGCTCAACTCCTCTCCCTCAGCGTCAACGATTCCAGAACCGAGCAACCACGTTGCGGCCATGCAACCCATGCGCGGTCACTCGCCGTCGCTCACAATGTCGCTCAAGCGCACTGTGCCGCCACACCTTGTCAACTCCACGCCCATGCCACCCCGAGACCTGCGCTGGCGCTTGAGCCGAGCGCATCGTTGCCCTCGTGCGAACTCCGCCTCCCAGCTATAAGTAGCAACCCACTGCCTCTTTGCGTCCTTTACTCGCCACCCTAAACCAAACCTTCTCCATTCCTCTGCCTAGCTCAAGCACAAGGTAAGACACAAGTGCCCATTTTGGCCGAAGCACAGCCTCATCGTCGTCGGCGATCCAGAGACCAACCCCCCCCCCCACGTTTCTCCACCTCCGTCACATTATGTTCCAGATCACCAACATCACTTCCCCTAAACTAATTTGATGTTTTGTTCACAGGGATTGCTGCCGCCTTCATTCTTCCTCCCCTCTGGCCAGTTGAGCCAAACCCGAGGAATCCTCTACTCTGGTGAGCTAGACTCCAAGTCAATCCCCCCTAACCATCTCTATACCCCCTTGAAGCATCTCCGTGGGTTGAATACTCATCATTTTGTGCAGAGCCTCATCGCCGCTTGGAGCTCCCATCGTCGCCACTTCTCATCGCTGTTAGACCATCTCCGGCCACCGTCGTTACCCCGCGTCATACCAGCATGGTCCTAGTACTCCTTAGTTGCTTGTGCGCACTCTAGTTAGTTGGAAGAGTTATCGGGTGGCCGAAGTCACCACAGCCTGAGCTTCTCCGCCGCCAAGGATGGCCGTGCCACCACTACAGACCACCGGAACCCCACCGCCGATGCCAGTAGTATCACATAGTCGTAGGAGTCCCATTTTTACCCTTAGCCGGCACCGCCATGGGCTGAATCGCTAGCGTTGAGCGGGAGAGAATCGTGCTTGGGAGCACTCTGCCCTGTCTGAACAATACAGGTACTGTAGCTGAGTGGTTAATGGCGAAATCAGTGTCTTAGCATATATTACTGTGTAGATGCAATATTAATTAGAGCCTGGAGTCACTACCGTGTGGGGTCTCGAACAGAAACCCAAGGCATTTAGTGCTTTGATTTTAGTGCCGGGTCATTAGCTTGTGGGCCCGAAGCTCATTAGTGCGTAATAAACCCTGGTCCATGGATTGGTAGACCAAAACACGTGGTCCATCATTCCTTGTACTATTTTGTAGACTGTGTGACTGACATCGGAGCCCACTTGTTAGAAATAGTTTCCTTTAGGAAAATAAACGAAAATGAAATGAAAATGCATAGGGGTCCACCTGTCATTCACTGTAAGTTTCCGGTTGGAAAATAAATAAAAAAGAAATGTAAAAATTCATGGGCCCCATCTGTCAGCCAGTAGATTCTCTCTCCTCTGTTTTATTTTAATGATTTAAATTAGGGTTTTAACTTCAGGAGGCCCGTTCTCACTCATTTTAACTCCGAATCGAGTGATTTTTGTCTCTAAATTCATATAAAATCAAAATCTACTCAACCAAACCAAAAGCACCCAATTTGGAGTTTATTTGAATTTTTAAATGCAATTTGAAGTGCATATGTTGAATTTTGGTTAAATTTTGCGTATATAGAATTTGAAGCTCCCGAGGACCCTCTAGTTGACCAAGAGCAAGAACAGCAGTACCTTGACCAAAGCGAGTCAATACTTTGATCATTTTGCACCTAATCTTTGCAATTATATTATTTTACTTATGAAATTGCAATGCTATGTTTTATCTGAATATGTTGAGCTAAGCTCGTAGCTACTGCCCTATAAATAATTGTGTATAAAATTCCAACCCTTGAAACTTGGACATTGTCCTTATCGCCTTAGATTAATGGAATACCAAATAGCCACTAATTAGCTACTTAAAGTACATGCTTAGCTTGATGTAGTATCATTGTCATTCGGGCAATAAATTGCCTAACATCACTTAATCTTTTGAAAATAAAATTGGGCAGTCAAGGTTGGAGCCTGGCTAGTATGTTGGACTAAAGGTTATTTTGAAAACAAAAAAGAAAACCTGAAAAAAAAACAGATTTAGAGTCGGGCGGCTGGAAAGAGTGACTGGTGCCGGGTGCATAGGAGAATGTTGGTATGTGGATGTACCGCTCGAGTCAATTAAGGACCGAATCTGGTAATGGCCTCTCATGTAAAACAATGCAACCACAAGTCGGTAACACCTACGACCTAGCTAACTAATTTGTTTGCCTCGGCGTGGCTTCGCCATTGGTGGATGCGGGTGGATAGATGAGGGAGAACGAAGCCATAGGAACTGCACGGCACAAAAGGGAGACCTCCTGGGGACAAGCAGGAGAGTCCGAAGGAGGTGATACCTAGCGGTGCGAAGTTGCAATGAGGTGGGACATTGTAAAGGCCTTGTGATAATCAATATTAGCCACACACCTAAGGAAGTGTGATGGGACAGTATAAGTTGATTTATCTCTTGTGGGTAAAGTGTACAAACTCTACAGAGTAAGAAAATTATCTAGATAGTTGTGCTCACGGTCAAGAGCTATGCTGAGAACTTGCTTGAGGTAGCTTTCCTTTTTATAAAACCATTTGTGTGTGTGGAATTAAAAGGGTGGGTTGGGAACCCAGAGAATTGAGAAAGCCTGGTCTAGGACCAGTGGTAAATATGGGATAGCCTGAGCATTGAGTGGACGAAGCCACTCAATGATATAGGAGATGAAATCTCCACTAGTACTTTACCACAAAAACTCAGTTTACAAAACCTATGTTAGTCAAAATGCTAAGGAATTTCTACTATATACTCTAATTCAAAACCTGGCTTTGTGCAAATAAAAGAAACACGAACCTCCCTTGACTAGCCTTGCATCTATAATAATTGTATTGTGTGTTGGCTCACAAGTACAGTTGTGTACTCAGGATCGCTTAATATAATCTTTTAGAGCCTCTTGACTAAGATCCATATGAATACTATTCAGCCGCTAGACCAGATGGTGGAGAAGGTGGTGAAGCTTAGGCCGGGACCCCTAGTCGCTTGCCTGTGGGCAGAGTGAATGGCTCCACTACTGCTTCTTTTGCTTTCACTCTTATCCTTTAATTCTATACTCCGAACTATGTAGTATGGTGGCCTGCGTGCCCCCTTTTGTAAGACAGTTGGCCTTACGGCCTGTTATGTAATAATTATTCTGTTAATCAATGTATGCGATGTATGTGTATGAATCAAGTATGTATCTATGTGTGCTATCTACTAATCCAGGGAAATAGCATAGGATTATATAGTAGATCCCGAGTTACAAATTTGGGGTCTGACAGCCTTACGATTGTTTCTCCTATGTACGTATAAACTCTCACATTATTATACACAAACCAAAATAGAACTTTCTAGCTTAGCTCCTAACCGATTTATGGATTGCTAACACATGTCCATTGGGAAACAGTTGAGGTCAATTTGGAGGATCATCGAATGTTGTAACACCCCAAAATTCACTTTCAGCCTGGTTGTTTAAAAATGTAGGATTTTTAAAACTTTTTATTACGCTTCGTCAACATTCGATTTTTTAGTCGTTAATTGAAACCTCATCCCGAAAAAAATAGAAAAATTGAATTCAAACATGAGTTTAAAAAGAGAAGAAAAAGAAAATAAATCGAGACCTCAAGAGTACGGTCTGGGCTGAAAGCCACCTGGCCTAGCCTGACTTCTTTTACTTTTTCTTTCTTTTCTTTTCTTTTCTTTCTTCCCTTTTTCCCTTCCCTTTCTCTTCTGTCTCCTTCCCTCCCCAGGCCAACCCGCCAACCTCCCTCCTTCCCTCTCTTCCTCCCTGCTCCCTCTGTTTTTCCCTAGCACCTCCACACGTCACGCGCACCATGCTATGGCCGCTAGCGTCATGCCGTGCCACTTGCCCCCATCGCGTCGCTGCCACTGCAACTACTCTGTTGCTGCGTCACCACCGTTCCCGACCAACTACCACCCCGACGACCCGCTTGCTATCGTGTCTTGTCGCCGCGCCACGCCTCGCCCATGCTCCACCCTGCTGCCATGTTGCTGGGCATAGAAGCGTGCTGCACTACGTTCGTGTCAACTCGCCGCTGAATTCATGACTTCTCACACCAAGCCAGTTCTACTTAAGCAACGTCCGTGAAGAGGCGCCGGGCCGAGTCACCATCCCCCCCAACTCCCCCTTGCCTCTGCTCCTCCCCGAGCAAGCTCATAATGCCACCCATTGCTTGGCCACGGCCACGCCGCTGCAGATTCAGTCGATTCGATGCTCCTCTCCCCAAATCATCTGCGCCGAAATGTGTTCCGGAGCGTGCTCCTCAAATCCCCTCAAGCAATCCTGTATTCCCTCCTCCAGAGCCCGCCGCAGCTCCATCTTCCCCACACCCGGCCGAAACCGCCACCACCACCACCGTTCACCACTCGGTGAGCCCCTTCTCGATTCCCCTTTGCCAGAGCATCCCTAGACCACCCTCTTCTCTCCCCCACTGTCCACTCCAACTCCCTTTCCTCGCAGCGCCACCGCCACGTCGAGCCCACCACGCCACTTGCGGCTCCCATCGACAGTGCGCCTCCAGCCGTCTCGATCCCCTCCGTCCACTCCGATGACATCCCCACACCTCACTTGTGCCCACACATGCCCTCTTTCTTCCCCTCTCCCCTCCAGCGCCGCCCCGTTCCACTCCCAACTGCACCACCACCACTCACGAGATCGCCTCGGTCTCTCCATTCTATTTTTGCCACCCACGGCCACCATCGTCGATCGCCTCGCCGACATTGAGCACCACCCCAAGCCGCCTTCGCCCTCCTCTGCTTCGGTTTGGAATAGAGAGCACCCCCTCCCCCCTCTCTCTCTAGTGAGTGACAGGTGGGCCCTCTATCTCTCTGTAACTCTCCCTTTCTCTTTGTATGCATCTATGTATGACAGTGGGCCCACCCAATGATTAGTTGATAAAACATTAATTATAATGTTAAGGAGTTATTGGAAATTTCAGTTAGCTAATATATTTTAATTAAGTTGATTAGTAGTTAAAAATTAGGATAATAAATATAAATGGAATATTGTTAATAAGGAAATGGATGATTAAACTTTGCTAAGTAGGTAATATAAGCAATTAGAGATAACTAAGAATGGGTAGTGAGCTATCATCATACAAAGACAAGTATGATAAGGGAGTATGCGAAAGCAATTCATTGAGTTAAAATCTTCAATTGCAATTTGAATTAAACTAATAGCATTGTCAACACTTCAATGACAGTGAGTCATATCTTTGTCATAATAAGGAGGGCTAGACAATAAAAAAGGGGACCCCCGGTATCTACGAGGGGGCCAGGGGATCCTCGGAGAAGGGACCGATTGTCAGGAGAAGTAAATGTGTATTAATTGTCCCAAAAAAAGGGTCTGGTTTATTACATGGGGAGGCGGCTATTTATAGCCTTTCGACCGAGTACATGAGATTACAGATCTGTCCCTAAAAAGGCCCTACTTCTATAGGGGCTTTTCCTTCCCTTATGTGTAGCCTTCGTCTTATGGTAGACCTCCCTGGTCTTGGTCCATCTGGCTGATGCGCTCGGTCCACCGGTGCTATCCGCCCTTCGCTCTGTGCGGGGGTGTCCTTGGGTCGAGGGGCCCCGGACACCCTTCAGCGTTCCCGAGGTGGCCCTGGGGACCTCCTGACTCTTGGGCCCGCAATGCTCAGTGGTCCTCCGGAAGCCTTCGTATCGCCTTTGAAGCCTCCCCGGAGGTACGCCTGGTACCCTCGGGGAGGCACCCTATCGTGCCTCCGATTGTTGGCCCTCACGGGCCTCCTGATGGCCTTTGGGTGGGCTCTGCCCCCCCCCAAGGCGTTCTTGGCACCCCTTGGGGGGCCTGGGCCGAGCCTTTGGCCCATGCGAGCCTCCTGATGGCCTCTGTGCGGGCTTTGGGGCCCTCCTAAAGGCATACTTGGTACCCCTCAAGGGTCCCGGGCCATGCCTCTGGCTTATGTCCTTCGAGGAAGGCCCTGTGGTCTTCGCTAGGTCATTGGGGCCGCCCCTACGATAACCTTTAATTAGGGAATGCCTTTTAGCTCACTAAGAACATAAACTAAGGTAGACTATTGAGGTAGGTTTCAATTACTGTATACTTTCTTTAACTAAGCCAAATAGTGAACCAATAGGATGGATGATCTGAGTACGTACAAACCATTAGAAAATAAAACACAATTTCAAGTGACAACTTATCTAACTTTAGTTAGTGTTTAGTTAGAATAACGCATTCAGTCGAACTCTTCATTTTTGACTTAGGTTAAAATCGTTAACCTTGTCAATGTCCCAACAAGCGATAGGTCAAATCTTTAATGAGAGATCATGTAGTAAGTAAATTAACTATACGACAAAACTAAAGTGATTAAATCAGGTGGTAGTTAGAACCTAAGATGATATGGTCATATTTAGGCATACACATGCACACATGATCAAATGACCAGTAGGCCCAAGGCCATGGTCATACAATGATAAATGGTAATAACGACAATACAATGATGGCATGTACACCCACTAGTACAATAATAATACAGTAATACATCATAGAAACATACACTTGTGAGAGGGCCCTTACTAAATTGTCGATTAGGTAAAATGAGTACCTTACTTAAAACCTAACTAGGATTATGGCATGTCACGGACACATAGGACATATACAATAGTTTGTAACACTAAGTGTTTAGTTAAACAAATCGCTCGTGATTAAGTTAGGCATAATCATTATACTAGATAGTCGTGAATGTTAGCAGTAGCTATGTCATGACCTCATGCTAGTTAATCTGGACCACAGCCGATAGGGTAATCAATGAACATGAAGTAGATAGATGAGAACACGTAGGCCTTACCTACAGAACGAGTATCAGGTGTTGGTTGAGTCCCAGAATGATGGATTCCAAGACTTGCTGTGCTAGATCGGACGACCTCAGGAGAGCTTGAACATTTGGAGGGGGAACCCTCACCGTGCTCTGTACTCGCCGTGGCGCAATCCTAACCCTGGTTGAATGGCCCCTTGCCCTTTGAGGAATCTGGTTTCTTGTCTGGGCGTAATGTTGTGGGGGGAGAAAGATCCCTCGTGGTCATTGTCTGTGGTATGGTCTCTATAAGATCGAGGAGGCTGACTAGAGGGGGGTGAATAGGCGGTTTTAAAAACTTCTTTAGCTAAAACCGAGTTTTATGCAAAATTGTAAATCAATTCAGTTTTGCACAATTAAAGCCTAAATCAACTAGTCTTTACTAAGTGCACCAACAATATGAGACAATGTAAATGATAGCGATCATACACATACAAGTAAGCAAATAAATATAAGGAATATAAATTGCACAATATAAAGCACAAGAAATCAAACCACTATGACACAACGATGTTTTACCGTGGTGATCGGAGACTTGTCGGTCTCCCCTAATCCACGTTGAGGTAAGCCCAAAATCAATTGGACCGGCTCCACGAATTGACCAAACACCTCCGGGGTAAGTCCAACCACTTGGACCGGTTCCAAACCGAACCAACACCTCAATCCACTAGGGTTTCTCTTTCTCTACTCCGGAGATGGCGAGCACCAAGCCACTCACAAACGCCTGGGTCTTCTCACAACCTTCTTTGAGAAGATCACCGAATCACGACGTCTCCACGCCGTCTAGGTGTCGGCAAACACCAAGAGTAACAAGTCGAAGACTCTCACTCGAACTAATCACGTGTCTAAGCTCAAGTGGATACACAATCCACTACCTAATGCAATAAATGCAATTAGGGTTTGCTCTCTAAGCTCACTAAGTGCAACACATGCACAAAAGAGTGTAGAGGGCTTGCTCTTAGCTCAAGGGAATAGAATGTGGTACCAGCCACTTGCCCTCAACTGGTCAAGGTGGGTATTTATAGCCCACACACAAAAACTAGCCGTTGGGACAAAGTCTGCTGAAAAATCAAGACGAGCAAGATTACCGCTGCCGTTCAATGGCGGTACTACTGCTCGACGGTTCAATCTGGTCGGATCGCCGCACGCTCTCGAACTAGCCGTTGAAAAAGTGGCGCAGTACTACCGCCAACCAACATACTGATTATCACGAGGCCGATCGTATCGCCACCAAGGGTAGTACTACCGTTTCTCAAGAGAGCTAAAAGGGTGCTCTCGGAAAATACGCATCGCTGTCTGAAAATACGGTGTGCAGCGGTCGCATCGCTCAAGGAACGCCGGTACTACCGCACCAAGGATTTGCAAAGTCCAATCGGATTGCACGCGTGGACGGCTCAGATTCATTGGGCCGTTCGAACCACCTTTGAAGCCGTTCTATTCGAGCAATGTTCGGACGGTCCGAACGGCACACGGTAGTTCCGCCAAAGGAAATGCTTCCTACCATGATACGGTAGTTCCGCCACGAAGGCTCTGGTACTACCGCACCTCAATTGAGCAACTCATGCTCAAAAGGCATTGTTCTGTAAAAAACGTACCGCCAACAAAACATCGTTACAACTTACAACCGGGTTGCGGTCATACCGCACCATGAGCCGATCGTATCGCTGAGTGGTAGTACCGCAGACAACACACCGGTACTATCGATCTTCCTGAGAAAACAACAGTTTGCATCCAAAAATAAACTCAATTGCAAAACACATTTGACAATTGACAAGTGGTGCAAACAAAGATTAAAGGCAAGATTATCAACAAGTTGCAGAACACATTTGCCAACTCTTAGAATCAATGCCACCAAGGAATAAGGTACATAGACTTAAATTGTTTGCAAAACACATTCGCAAACTGAAGTCACATGCTACAAGGATTATGCATGAGCCTCAACTATTTGCAAAACACATTCGCAAATATTGGCAATCATGCTAACGAGAGCTAGAGCAACCACAATGAGCTATCAACACATGACTAATTCAAGCTACTAATCAAGACCCCTCTTAATAGTACGGTAACCTATACTAGCAATCCGATCTTCCATCCAAACACCAAGACCGGTAAAAGACTAGGAACAAATTCTTAGCCCTAGCTAGTCATACCTTTGCCTTACACAAACACTTGAAGCTTGATGACATACATCTTTACTTCAAGTCCGGATTCTTGATTTGAATATGCATCAACTCGTGATGCACTCTTTTGACTTGACCTCCATCAACACATGATGGATCTTTTCTTGACTTGGTGATCAACTCATGATCATCTCTTCTTCTTGAACATCATCAATACATGATGATTTCCTTTTCTTCGAGTTCTTGATACGCATCAACACATGATGCATCATTTACTTCAAGCTCTTGACTCGATGATGATCAATTCATGATTTCATCCAAAGTCTCTTCCATCATGGGACATAACCTATTCATTCAACTCACGAAAAACATTAGTCCCACAACATAATTGTCATTAATTACCAAAACATACCATTATCTCATAATGGTGGGACAAGATATTCCAATCTTTCTCTTTTTGGTAATTGATGACAACCATCACAATTGCAAGTAATTGAATGAAGATAAATATGAGTAAGTATAAGCTACACAAATTTTGTATACTCATATGATATGTTTTAAAGTAAAGATTCTTAATATATGTGGATAAAGAGTATGGATGAATACTAATGAAACCACAAAACATAGAGTGAACTCCCCCTAGATGTGTGCATACATGAATGTGTAATGAGAACATATGCACATATTCAATTTAGATTTTTGGTGGAGTTCAACCTATATTTTGGATCCGAGGATGCAATAAGATAGGAATATAATGTCGAATGCATACCTCTTTGATTTTCACCATTATATCCAACTGAGACTAAACAATAGGTATAACAATAGAAGTGTTAGTCTCATAAGTAGATTTGTCATTAATAACCAAAATACTCCATTAACTCATAATGGCGGGTCTAGATTCTTCAATCTCCTCCTTTTTTGTGATTGATGACAAATCCTTTAACAATAGCAACATCTGGATATAAATCAACATAAGGTAAGAATTTAAGCTATTTGACTATTTGCATGCATGACACAAAGCTAACTATGCATGGAATAAGGTGAAAATACAAGAGAGAATCCAAATGTTCTCCCAATTCTCCCAAAACATTCTCCCTCTTTTGGCATTAAACACCAAAAATCCAAAAAAAAACAAAGCCAAAAGAAGTCCTTGCAAATAAGTTTTCCATATAATAGATTACCTTTTTTTAAGTAACCCCAAAATATTTAATATGTTTTTCACAAAGAAAAACTCCCCCTTACACAAAGGTTGTTGATGACACTCTTTTCTTCTCCTTTGACACACAAAGGATTGGTTTTCTCTATCCAATTGATATCTCTCTTTTTGTCACCTCTTTGAAATATATCTATCCAAAACTTATGATGACTTCAACTTCTCTAATTTGACCATAACTTGTAACCAAAACTCTCCTCCTTCGAAATTTTGCACCAAAGAATGTCTATTTGTGGACCACGCTTGAAAGGTAGATTTTAAGCCTCACTTGTAGATACCACCTGTCGACAAGACTTGAACTTGCAAAGTGCTTGAACTTCTCTCGCAAAGATCTTCAAAGAAAGCATCCAAAGAGAAGAGGAAAAGAGAAAATTCGCTCGTACAAGAAAAGTACTAGAGCTTGGTCAAGAGAGGTAAGATCGGCAAGGAATGAAATTAGATACCACTTAAAAGGATAAGATGATATCATGTGAAAGAATACCACTTGTAAAGACAAGGGTGAATCTCATGCCGAGGTTAAGATGATCAATAGAAGTTACCACTTAGAAAGAATACCATTTTTATGATAAATATATCATGATGCGAACAAAATGGCATAAGGAGTCAAATAGGCACTTAAGGGTAGCTAGAGAATACAACAAGGATCAATTTGACCAAAGGAAGCAGCCAAAATAGGTTTAGAAAAGAATTGAATTGCAATGGTTGTTTTGACAGAGAAATCGGTAGTACCACAATTGAATTGCCGGTAGTACCACTGCAATGCCGCCGGTAGTTCCGATTTTTCTGGGACTTCAAGGATAGACATTGGAATGAAGAGATATGCAAATGATCCCTAGTTTTATACTTAAATAAATGACATTTAGGATCATTATGTATGAGATAGAAGATAGAAACTTCAATGAATGTAGTTTTTATGAATTAATCTTTTGTTTTTGCGAATGTGATTCATTTTCAAGAAACTTCTTCAAAAAAAAGTCCAAATTGAGCATTTGATGAAATTTTGGGCATCCAATTTTATGTATGAGTTATTAATACCATTATGGTCATAGAATAGTTTATGACCACTCAGTTAAGTTTTTCCCTTGTGAATGATAAGGGTATAATTATGAACAATATGAAGGTATTGCTATCTATAATAGCAATTACAGATAAACAGATTAATTAATTGAGGATTATTAGATCCACGTCAGTAATCAATCACCAATCAACCTCGTATAGAATATAGCCATCGCTCATCGCTAATCGCCCACATTAGAAGTACAAATCGTGAGCCAGAAGTGGATCAGAGAGTTCGACCTAACTGGGTGATCTCCCTCATTTAGGTAACCAATACGGAATATTCCCTCCCTCCCATTGGAGTCCCAACTTCTTGCACTAGTGGACTTCTTGAGAGCCCGATCCCTCTTGCCCTCACTCCGGATCAAACAGTTACCTAACCCTAAGCCTGACTGTCAACTCAAAACCCCACCAATGGACCAAATGAATAGAGTTTGGGTTTATTTACTTTGGTCCGAAGTATTTCCTTCATTCCAAATATTCCTGGATGTACTTCATTCCTTCTGAAGTATTTCCTTCATCAACTCCATTAAGTAGATTTAGTTTCATCTGGAGTACTTCCTGGTCTCACAAGATGTTGTTAGATATATTTACTTTCATTTGAAGTGTTTCCTTTTGTTTGAATGTTTTTGGATTTATTGGATTTTATTTGGATGCTTTCAGAAGTTCTTGGGTTCAATTATAATCTGCGTAGTTAGAATCTGAAGCCATGATGGAACAGCGGTCCCAACAAGAACGAGGTCGAGACTAAAATTATCAAAACATTGAGCAAGATAAGTCAACACTTTGATCATGTTGCGCCTACTTTTGAAATACAATTATATTGTTTTAAATTATGAAATTGCATTGCTATCATTTATACAACTATATCGGCCTAGCTCATAGTTAATACCTTAATGATAATTAGTATAATATTTCCATCCTTGAACTTGAACACTATCCTTTTTTACCCTAGAACTAATGGTATACATACTAGTTAATACGTCTGTATCTGAGTGTCATGCTTAGCCTTGCTTAGATACTTTGACATGTGGGTAATGGTTTGCCCTGATATTATTCAAAACATGAAAACTAGATTTGGGCAATCGAGGTTGGAGCCTGGTTGGTATGTTAAACTAGAAAAGTATTTCAAAACAAAAGAAAACCAAAAACAGATTTCAACTCAGGCAGTTGGAAAGCGTGGCGAGTGCTGGTAGAGAGCACAACAGAGTGCATATGTGGAAGTACTGCCTGAGTCAATAAAGGGCTGAGTTCTTGTAACGGCATTCTCGTGTAAAAATAGTGTAACCATAAGTCTATAATGGGTATGACCTAGCTGACTAATTTGTTTGCCTCAGCGTTGCTTCTTCATCTTGCTCATGTGGCATGCATTATAGTCTTAGTTGACAACCACTCCGGGTTGGCGCGGCTATAATTCATTAGGAAATCACTACGGTGCAAAAGGGGGCTACGCCGGGGGGGGGGGTATGCACTATGGTCTTAGTTGACAACCACCCGGAAGATTGGAGTCCATAGGATGACACGACTGTATTGCATTAGAAAACTACCTTTGGTAACGAAACCTAGCGGATGAGGTTGCGTTAGGTAGGGCATTGTAAATGTCTTGTGATGATTATCTTAGTCTCACGTCTACGGTTACGTGTTGACAGTATAAGATGACTGTTTCTTATGGGTAAAGTGTACGAACTCGACAGAGTGTAAACTGTCCGGATAGCCGTGCCCACGGTCATGGGCGGTGCCAAGAACTTACTTGAATTAGCTTTCATCATCATAAAACAATTTGTGGGTGGAATGAAAAGATGGGTTAGAGCCCAGAGATTTGAGATGGTCTGGTTGAGAACCAGTGAGAAGTACGAGATGTGACCCGAGAAAGAATGTGAGCATTGGGTGGATAGAGTCACTCAATGGTATAGGAGGTTGGAGCCTCCACTAGTATTTTATAACAAAACTCAACTTTGTTAAAACATATGTTATAATTGTTTCCAGATTTGCTACTATATAATCTATTTCAATATGTGGCTTTATGCAAACAAAAGAACCACAAGCCATTCCTTTGATCAGTCTTGCATATTATATAACTGTTTTTTGTGTGTTGGCTCGCGGGTACAGTTGTGCACTCATACTCGCTCAATATTATTATTCAGTAAGTATGAAAGAAGAAGGCTATGTGTGTGCTTATGAGCATTCGTCAAGATCGGAGATCAAAAAGGCCAAAAACTAGGCCGTTGGCCCTATTCGATTGCTTGTGGGTATATTGTGAGGGTTCCACGTGGTATATTTTTATTCTGTTTTCGCCGTTGTTCTTTGAAAGGTATTTGGCCTGTCCGACCATTCTACCAGTCAAACGTCATAAGGTATATTTGCGTTTTGTTTATTATTATGCAATAGCTTTACATTTTTGGGATATGTGTTTGATGTTCAATAATGTAACTGTGAGCACTAACTACTGATCTACGGACTAGTACTGTGAACACAGAAGATTCTAAATTTGTTAGATTACAAATTTGGGGTCTGACAAATGTGTTTGCAGTACACAAGAACTAGTATCCTTCAAGTAACAAATGGAAAGGCTGTCGTTTCTAATCCATCATCTTTAGAAAAGGAAGCCAGTGAAATGGTCACCACATCAATTACACGGTGAAAACTTACGCAGTAGCTTCATCGAAAACTTATGTGCCCATATATGCATGGTCGATCTCCACTGTATCTAATTAAATAGATTCCCCCCATGTATCGACGCTTCACTATTAAGTTTTGTAATAACTCAGATACTGCTAGTCCCAAAGCAGTTAAGCCCTTGTCCACAAAATGTGTAATATCAACTCCGCTCTTGCTCCAATCCTAGACCTAATAGCGTTTATCAACTTGTAGGCCAACTTGACACAGAATTTCCCTTTGCGATCATGTTTTCACACTATTTCATCCCTTTTCTTGCTCCAACATCACATGGCCTCTTTGATAAGACTAGGTTTTTGATGTCTCAGGACAACGATCTTCCTAAAACCTTGTTTGTCCACCACATTTCACCATCCATTTGCATAGTCAAGTTTCAGTATCAGTTTATGCAACAAACATTGGTTAAATGCCTGCACACACACAACCTGGTCTTACATTGTTTTCATTTCTTTAGGGAGATCTCAATATAGTATGCTCTGCTTTGCCCTTCCATCCTGCATAATGACATTATTTTTTCATGTTGCAGCTGACAGAGGTGGCATCTCTGCTAGCTTAGATCCTCAATCTGAACCGGAAGGAAAAGAAGTCTAGAACTGCGAAGATTAGAAGCAAAGATGCAATGGCCTCAGAGGGTAGTAAGTGTTAGAATAAGACTCCTCTTTTGTATTTCCTTATCTGTATATGGAAACCCCCTTTGTATATCCTGATATATATTGCCCATTGGGCCCTTTTGTATATACACACAACATTTATAACATAATATCAGAGCTCTAATCTAGCTCTCCTTCCACTGCCATCCCGCCGCCCAACGCCGTCGGCTGCCCGGTCACCGTCCGGCTCGAACGCCGCCGTCGTGAGTCATTGCTCCTGGAACCGCGCCTGAAGCCATTGCGTGCACGGGACGCCTGACGCTACCATCACCCGTCTTGCCTCCGCCGCCGCTGCTCAACCGACCAGGAGCCCACCGCTCATTGGCCGCCACCACAAGGTTGCCGCCACCGCCGCTGCTGTCGCGTCGACCAAGAGCCTGACGCGTCACCAACCGGGAACCCAACGCTCCCATCTCTACCGATCTGGAGGCGGCCACCGCCACCGCCTCAAGCAGGGGGAACCCTAGTTCGGTTCCCCCGTGCGTGTTCTTTAGTGTTCCTTCGCACGGGCCGTAGGCAGGCTTGCCTTTTTAGCCCAGCCCGAAAGAAACAAAAAAAAAACAGTACGTCGATCTAACAGTCGCGCCGTCCAGCGCCGCCTGTTAGACTTTCTTGCCTTGGTCACCGCGCCATCCAGCGTTGCCTACCAATGGCTTTCGTTCCATCCGCTGCGATCCCATTATCGGGAACAAAGCTTCATAGGACGAACTACAGGTTGTGGTCTTCACTCATAGATATCACGCTCGATGGTCTCCGCCTCTGGGGACATGTCACTAGTGCTCAACCTTGTCCACCGTTGCCAGTTCAGCCTCCTCCTAGACAACCTACTTCTGCACCTCCTGCAGAAGATGAGGTCGCTAAAACGGAGGCAGAGGCTACTGTTGCTGCTGCTGACGCTGCTGATGAGGCCTTTCAGTACGCCATAGACGCTTTTGAGTGCTGGTGTGCTGATGAGGCCCGTGTTCGAGCCATCCTAGTGGTCAGCGTCGATGACTCCATCCAGCTAGACATTGTTGGTCTGCGTTCTACTCGTCAGGTTTGGGAGTATTTACGCGAGCGATACCAGCAGAGTAGCGATGCTTAGTTCTTTTCGCTTCAGCGTGAGTTGGAGACGCTTCGCCAGGTGTACTCCTCTGTTGACGACTTCTTCCGAGCTCTGGCCAGTCTCTGGTGCCAGCTGGACGAGCTGGCTTCTCCACTCTGCCAAGAGTGTCATAAAGTGCAGAAGGCGGATCATGATCGCCTTCGCCTTTATGACTTCGTTTGCCGTCTTCGCCCAGAGTTTGAGCCTGTCAGGGCTCAACTGCTGAGCCACTCACCATGACCAACAATCACCGAGGCTCTTTCGACACTTCGTGCTGAGGAGCTTCGCCGTGAGTTAGCAGCACAGTTTGTTCCGACTGTGCTTGCTATCCCTTCTTCTTCGACTGCACCGACGGTTTCTGCTTCGACTACAGGACCTTCTCAGCTGTATGTTTCTACTCCTGTTTTTGCACCAATTGGGGTTCAGTGCAATTACTGTAAGAACTTAGGGCACGACTACCAGCATTGTGCGGTGCGCAAAAAGCAAAACAAGGCGCGTGAACGATCCAAGGGGACAGGGAGGCCCTAACTCTTCGACGGGAGGACAGACCAGCACGTCAAGACCTTCTCAGTGAAGTGGCTCTGTTTAGCAATTCTGCCAGGCTCTACTTCAGCAGCTCTCTCACAGCTCAGCAGGTTCTACCAGTCTAGCTCAGACGTCTCCTCCGGGTACCTTTTGGGTTCTGGATTCTAGTGCCTCTTTCCACATGACACCAGACTCCACATCTCTCACTTCAGTAGGACCTCCTGTTTTTCCTATCTCTATTCAGACAGTTGACGGTACTTCTCTATCTGTTAGTTGCCAGGGCACTCTTTTGTCCACTGACTTTTATGTTCCATCTTTTTCCCATGCTCCCAAGCTTACCATGCAGCTTCTCTCGGTGGGTCAGCTCACCGATCTTGGCTGTAGGGTTGGTTTTTACTCTCAAATCTGTTTCATCCAGGATCGACAGACAGGGATGGTACTTGGGACTAGTCGGCGCCGTAGGGATCGTCAGGGTTTCTACATCCTTGATCGCCTCAACCTTCCGTTCACTTCAGTTGCTCTTGTCACCTCTGCGTCTCCTTCGATCGCCACTGCTGCCACCACCTCTGGCGTTTTTGCGCAGTGGCATCACCGTTTAGGTCACTTGTGTGGGTCCCGTCTTTCTTTATTAGTTCGTCAGGGTGTTCTTGGACGTGTTACTGTTGACATGGACATGTTTTGTCAGGGTTGTAAGCTGGGCAAGTAGCTACAGCTTCCTTATCATTCTAGTGAGTCCTTGTCTTCTCGTCCTTTTAACTTAGTTCATTCAGATGTATGGGGACCTGCACCTATTATATCTAAAGGCGGGCATAAACTTTATGTGATCTTCATTGATGATTATTCCCGTTTTATATGGATTTTCCCTATGTCTAATCATGGTCAGTTTCTTGCGATCTATCGTAGCTTTGCAACGATGGTTTGTACTCAGTTTGATTCTTCCATTCGTACTTTTTGCTGTGATTCTGCTGGCGAGTACTGTTCTAGCGCTTTTAGACAGTTTCTTTTTGAGCTGGGCACTCTTTACTAGTCTTCTTGTCATGGTGCCCATGCTCAGAATGGAGTTGCTGAGCGCAAACATTGTCATCTGATTGAGACTGCCCGCACTCTTCTCCTTGCCTCTCATGTTCCATCACAGTCCTGGGCTGGGGCTGTTTCTACGGCTGCATATATCATCAATATGCAGCTTTCCGCTGCTCTTAAGGGTGTCAGTCCTATAGAGCGTCTCTACTCTCGAGCCCTCCAATACACTCACCTTCGTGTTTTTGGCTTTACTTATTTTGTTCTGTTGCAGCCTCGTGAACGCACTAAACTATCGGCCCAGTCAGTTGAGTGTGTGTTTCTTGATTATAGTTCTGAGCATAAGGGTTATCGTTGCTGGGATCCTTCCGCTCGACGGATCAGGATTTCACGAGACGTTGTCTTTGATGAATCTCGATCTTTCTTCTATCGAGATTTGGCCCCTCCTGTTTCCACCGTTGAGTCGATTTCATGGTTGTCTCTTTCTGACTCTTCACCAATTTCTCCACTATCATAGTCTTCCCCTGGTCTGTCTCTAGTGGTTCCTTCTATACCTTAGCCTCCGGTGCTGCCTTCTGCAGCACCGCCTCTTGTTCCCGCAGCACCACCATCTCATTTCTCTGGTATTCACTACTCCAGGCATCCTTGTCCTTCACCAGTCTTCTCTCGTGGTATCTTGCCGACAACCACATCTGATCCTTCTGATGATGCTCCTCGTTACGTCCTTCGTGACTGGACATTCCTTCGACCTCCTGATCGTCTTGGATTTGCTTCGATAGCTCAGCTCTCTCTGTCACTAGGCCTAGTTCTTATCGTGAGGCTGCTCCTCATTCTGAGTGACAGCTCGCTATGGTAGAGGAGCTTGATGTTCTTCGACGTACGGAGACTTGGGATATTGTACCGACACCTGTGCATGCTCATCCGATCACGTGCAAGTGGGTGTACAAGATTAAGACTCGGTTTGATGGTACTATCGAGCGCTACAAGGCTCATCTTGTGGCTCGTGACTTTTAGCAGGAGTACGGTCTTGACTACGATGAGAATTTTGCCCCTGTTGCCCATATGACCACTGTTCGCACTCTTGTTGCATTTGCTTCTGTTCGTCAGTGGTCTATCTCTCAGCTTGATGTTAAGAATGTCTTTCTTAATGGTGTTTTGCATGAGGAGGTGCTCTTTATGGCCTCAAATAGGCTTCTCGTGCCTGGTTTGCGTGTTTTACCCTAGTGATTACAGTTGTCAGTTTCACTGTCAGTTCCCATGATCCTGCTCTTTTTTCCATGTCTCATCTCAAGATAGGACACTGCTTCTTCTGTATGTTGATGATATACTCATCACTAGTGATGATTCCTCATTCATCACGTATGTGAAGAAGCATCTCAGTGAGGAGTTTTTGATGACTGATCTTGGTTCTCTTACGTACTTCCTTGGGATTGAGGTCTCTTCCATGCCTGAGGGCTACTACCTCTCCCAGCGGAAGTATGTCCAGGATCTTTTCGATCGGTCTGGTCTGACTGACACTCGCGTTGCTGAGACTCCCATGGAGTTATCCCTACAGCTTTGTGCCACTAATGGTGATCTTCTTGAGAATCCTACTCGGTATCGCCATCTTGTTGAGAATTTAGTGTATCTTGTGAGCACTCGTCCTGATATTACTTATGTTGTTCATATCTTGAGTCAGTTCATGGCTCGTCCTATCCATCTTCACTACAGTCACCTTCTTTGTGTTCTTCGCTACTTGCGTGGGACTATCTCCTGTTGTTTGTTTTTCCCTAGCTCTACCTCACTACAACTTCAGACATACTCCGATGTGACCTGGGCTAGTGATCCTTTCGATCGTCATTCTCTTTCTGCTTACTATGTTTTTCTTGGCTCCTCCCTGATTGCCTGGAAGACTAAGAAGCAGACTGCAGTTTTCCGTTCGAGTGCAAAGGCTGAGTTGAGAGCTATGACAGCAGTGACAGCAGAGGTTATTTGGTTGAGGTGGCTACTTGCAGATTTTGGAGTGCCTGTGACGGGACCTACGACTCTTTTGTCTGACAGTACAGGTGCTATCAGTATTGCTCGGAACCCAGTGAAGCATGAACTCACCAAGCACATTGGTGTGGATGCTTCATACACTCGCTCACAGGTGCAATAGGGAGTACTTGCTTTACAGTTTGTGCCATCAGAGTTACAGGTCGCTGACTTCTTTACAAAGTCACAGACTAGAGCACAACATTTGTATTTTATCTCTAAACTCAGTGTGTGATTCACCATGAGTTTGAGATGGATGTTAGAATAGAAATCCTCTTTTGTATTTCTTTATCTGCATATGAAAACCCCTCTTATACATTCATATATATATTACCCATTGGGCCCTTTTGAATATAAACACAATATTCATAACAGTAAGCAACCAAGACGAAGAGGGAGGCCAAAAAAAATCTTGAAATAAACGTAATAATGTAATAGACAGTATATCATCAATGCATCTGTGAACCTATTCAGCCTTGCCATGAAACAAAAGGAGTGCGAATGTCTGTAGTACTTATATTTCCCCTATTTTTACTCATTTGTGAATGGTTGTAGTCAACATGGAGGGTATTTAGCACTAGCGGGGGCAGATATCACCTATTAGATTCTTGTATCTATGGAACTGATCCTGCTTCTGGCAAGTAGATAAAGAACAGATGGCATAAACATCAAGGAGATTCGTTCAAATCAGTTCTCCATTGAGGCCGAGGCAGCCATGTCTATTAGTATATCGAATGTTTATCAGAGTATCATCAATGCATTTGTAGAGTTATTCGGTCTTGTCATTATAGAAAGGAAGTGATGAACTAGAAGTACTTATAACACTTTGTTTTGGATGATGAACAATTCTGGAGGGGTTGCTCCACAGGGTGTAGAAAATAGCATATTTAAGCAGTCCAAGTCAATGCTTTGGGATACAAAATAGATGGTTATTTCAGCTCTCAGGACATGACAATACAAAATGAGGTTGGCTAGCATATTAGTCCTTGAGCACAATCTCTTGTTGTTGATGCACACTTTCCAGGTAGATCAATTCCAGCTGCTGTAACCCTCCTCCTCGTTCGGATGGCGATTTTCCTGGAGAAGAATGCCTAGCAGATTAGCATCAAATATATTTCTAACACAAGGCCATAGCACAACAATGATGTTAGAGATGTTTCCGACGACAGAAGCTACCGCTGCTGGAGTGAAGGTGAGTGCAAGCTTGATCTCCCCACAATACTTCTCCTCTTTGACGACCCGGTAGACGGCAGGAGGAAGGCTTCCTTCCAGAAACACTGGTTCCAGGGGAATGCTGAAATTTTATATGCCAGTCAGACATAGACACGAAAAAATGGGTATTCTGAACTTTTGCAGGAGCTCATAGTATTCAGAACATAGATAGCTCTATATACTGCAAAAGCTTCCTTCCATTGGTATAATACTTGCATTCAGTGCATGCGTTTGATACTTACGTTGCTTCGCCAACAAAATCGTCAGCTGAAAGGGCATCACTGTCCATGATCTTGACATTGAACTCCGGAATATCGTCAGAGACAGTGAAAATGAAGCTCTCGTTCCATTCAGGTTCGCTTCCTGCCCCTGAATCAGTTAAAGCAAGATTGAAGAGATCAGATTAGGGTCCTATTGTCGCCCATTTCACTGCAAACAGATTGATGCTCCCGATCGAGCAGTAGCACTAGAACTAGACCCTGTTGCTAATACAATGAAATGAGTGCGATTCTTGCCGATGATCGAATACCTTTTGCAACGCTGCTCTTCTGCTCCTGAGTGCGGCAGGTAAGGATCACATAAGGGTCCATGTTATCTGATCAGCAATTGTGTACAACGGCATAAAAGAAAAGATATGGATTTAGTAATCTAACGACGAAGATTGGGAAGATGCTAACGAACTTGTCTTCAGTAAGCTACTAGATTAGCATCAGGATTTAGGAATCTGAAAAGGAGGACCACAGTAAAGTTTCCGAGCCCCCTCTAGAATTTTCAACGGTACTCTAGCTTCACAGTTAGACAAGACTCACAGCTCACATGTCGACATCGCACATGCTTTCACCCATTTATATTGACAGAGAGGAGCACAAGAAAATTGCCATGAGAGATTCATGTATGAGCTTTTGATGATCAAAATCCTTCCACCCCCATTCTCTGCTGGATAGTCTTTACATGCAAATTCTTTTCTTTCTTTTTTGCCAATGCGCTAATAACTGAATATAAAACACAAGTTATTGTTGACCACGGAGCTGGAGAGATCAACATGCTGTAAACAAGCATATGTACCCTCGATCACTGCAGAACCACAATTCGTGATGTTTTATGCTATCTGGCTCGTGGATCTACCTTAAGCGGTAATAAAGTGATGCAGTGAAGAAGACACGAGATCATACGCGTACGACTTTCAGAGTAAGACTTTCAAAGTAACAACCAAGAAAGGAAGAAAGCTTCGATCTGAAGAAGAAGAAGAGGAAGAAGAGGAAGGTTTACTCAGGAAATCGGTGTCCTCGAGGCCCTTGGCGCAGACAAGAAGAACCTCGAGCTTCCCGCGCACCATGTCTCCTCTCCTGCTCGCTCGTCTCCTTGTTGTCTTGCTCGATCTTGTTGCACAGGCACTTTCCCTGGTCAATTCACCAACTCATACAAAGCCATGCCACATTATGAGGGAGGCATATAATATATAAAAGAATTGAGTAAATGTAAGGAAACCTAGGTTTTAAGGCACTAGTATCAGAAAACCTCACACTTTATGATTTTTTTTAAGAAAACCTTAGGTTTTAGTCACGCTATAACGCTTGACATGATAAAAGCATATTGTCACGTCACGGATTTCGGCGTGACTAAAGTGATGATAGCCTTCCGAGCCATGACAGCACTCGTTGTCACACCAATATCCATAGCGTGACAGCACACGTTTGCTACGTCAAAATCCGTGGTATGATCAAAATCTAGAGTTTTCTGAAAAAAAAAATAACAAAATATAAGATTTTCTTATATTAGTGCGCTAAAACCTGAAGTTTTCTGTCATTTACTCAAATGAATTCTTCCAAGGAGGCTAGGCCATGTCGCCACTGGCCCACCCCGATGCCAGATTGCATCTCTCATAGTCGCATCTACTGGAGTAAGTCATTACTGGAAACAAGGTAGGATTAGTTGCGCGTTTCATTAGTCGTTTACCTGGCCAATGAAAGTTATTCTCTTGTAGTTGTAGAGAGAGAAGGTCTCCTCCGGCCGCCTAGGTTGAGCTGGAATCGGCACATGAGTTGAGATGACAACATGCATGCTCGGATGTTTCCACCTAAATAATGCAACACACACACATATATACTCATTTATGTGCTTTGAGATTCGCAAACGTATACTCATAAAAGTGTATTTGAGATGTCAAACTCCAAAAAAAAATTAAATTCATCTTCAATTTAACTAGTTTGGGCTAGTTTCATAGTATATAATTACTCTAGTTACACTAAATTCAAAAGTAGTTCAAACTAGTTTGAACTGAGTTCAAAACTCACTTGTCATAAATATGTCAAGGATATAAAACATTTTCATACCCAAACTTTAAAATTTACATCGATCATACATGTGTATCGGATGGTTCTGATGTAGTTGCCTAAGCACCAGTGTCTTATATATATATATATATATATATATATATATATATATATATATATATATATATATATATATATATATAATATATCTAGTGCTAATGAGTAATTGATTGCTAAGGTGCTAATGTCAATATTGACCGTTGGATCCGGATTGAACAACCAAGATTAATGCGTGCTCCCACCTCCAATGTGTCTTCATTAATGCACCTTCATTAAACACCATGCATTAATGTGTCTTCATTAATGCGGCTCCCACCTCCAAGTCAAGATCCAGATCCAACGGTCAAGATTGACATTAGCACCTTAGCACCTGAATTACCCATTAGCACTATATATATATATATATATATATATATATATATATATATATATATATATATATATATATATATATATATATTTATATATTTATTTATTTATTTATATTTATATTTATATTTATATTTATATTTATATATACACGAAGATGGTATGGTACTCCAAGGAGTACGTACTCCCCCGCTCCTCATATACCACTTAAATCGTATGATAATACATCTTTATCTATTTGAGCATACTCCAATAATGATTATAAGATACCCCAAAGTGAGTTCCATAAAAAATTTCATCGAAGAACACTTTTTATAGCAAAATTTGTGTACGTACTTGACGAGGATCTAATAATCCTCATTTATATATCTATCTGTAATTCTTATTATAGATATTAACATCTCCATATTAGCCTTAAGTATACCCCTAATATTTATAAGGGAGAGGTCAAGCTGTCTGGTCATAAACCACCCCATGGTCATGAGTCTTCTTACAACCATAGTATGGTCTTAAGCCTTTCTACGACTATCGAGCAGTTGTAAGATCTTCTATGACTTGGTTGGCTTCGACAACCCTGTAATTGATAGGGCTTGCTGACTTGTGGGCCTAATCAGTTAGGGAGTTATTATGCACCATGTTTAACACATGAGGTACTTAATATACGTTGTTACTCTCTGTGAGTAACCGCATGAATTACTTCTGTCTCTAACAACAACTGTCTACCAACATGGGGGTGCCACGTCCCCGGCGGTAACTTCCATCAAGCGGTTCGTCAATCTTTCTTTTGATTGTAATCAGCATACTCGATATAGCCACACAGGAGTAGGGTTGTTATTCTCTCTAGAGAAGGCCTGAACCTGTATAAAATTCCTGTGTCATTCTCTATGCGATTCTTATCTAGGAGACCCCTGAATCAAACAATCATACATAAGATCGGTTCTAGATCACCAATAGTTGGCGCTGTCCGTAGGGACATCTCTGGTGATTTCTTGTTAACAAATTCTCTTTTTTCCTAATGCTTTCATGGTAGGAGAGTGGAACGAGGAGAATTGGTTCGACTTGGCCGACTACGCAGAGATCAACATGGATGCCGGCTTCGACTACGAGCCGAGTATCATTTCATCCGATGGTAATGCCACATCTAGAGATCATTTGCCGGATCCAAGAGACCATGTCACCGATGGAGTTGAGAAGGAATCCTTTCCCCCCCACAACAGTACGTCCAACTGAGGGGCCAGTTTCCTCAGAGGGCAAGGGTCTATCCGACCGCAATCAGGACTGCAACCAGGCAGACTCACAACATGACGAGGGTTCTCCCTCCGAATGTCCGAGTCCGCCTGAGGTAGTCCGACCTGGCGAGGCAAATCCTGGAAGTCATCATTCCGGGACTCCATCAACATCTGGTGATCGTAACTCTACGGCTACCCTTGCGGAGGATATGGGGAAGCACCATGTTCCTACGAGTTCAACCACACGTTCACAGGGTTCACCTGCGGACACAGATGGTTATGACCCAGAGTTCCCCTTCCTAGAGGGGTTTACTCCAAGTCATCAGACGGTGTCATTTGACCACTCTTCAAGCCAGGAGACCTTAAGCGCAAGTGGAGATCATATACAAGAGGTCTTCGCCCTCCCCTTAGATCATGATCTCTCTCCTAGAAGCAGGCCTGAGGATGCTCCCTGCCGATCACACCCTACAACCCCTCGTGGCAATGATGAAGATGCCCCGCCAATGAATGGGATCAGCACTCTGATGAGCGTGGGAGAAATCATTGGAATGATCACACTCCATTAAGGCAAACTCAAGGATTAGATGTAGATGATCCTGAGACAACCCGAAGGAGAAGGATGGCGGCTTAGAGAAATTTACCTGGGCGCGTTCAATATCAGTCGGAGGAGGCTCGGGAACTCCATCACATAAATGATCTACTCGAGATCCCAACTCAAGAACTCGCACGAGTGCTAGGGTACGACCTCTTCGCCGAAGAGATCGTGCGAAGGCTCCGAAGCATGATGGTAAGACTTGAGTATCCTCCACGACATCATTCTGGAAGTCGTAGCGGTGTGACTCCATCGACTACAACAACTCGCCTCATCGAGATCGGCGCGACAACAGGTTACGTCGTTCCCCTAACCTTAACTCCAGTCGGAGAAGAGTTCTTCGAACATCTGATGATCGACAAGCTCCCAAGGGAGATGATCGTTCACCACTATGACCTAGAAATTTGCAATGGCAGATGGAATACGAGAAGTATTACCCTCATAGGACTAAGACCTATATATATCATAGGTCGGGTCCACCCACGATCGAGTATCAGCATCTACGATCAACTAGTGATATCAATCCTTCTTTCTACAGAGAAGACGGTATGATGTCATTACCGGACGTTCTCGCTTGATCTCCAAGCTATTTGTTGGCCACCGCGGTTTCGACTAGTGAACATGGAGAAGTTTGATGGGTCACAAAATCCCATCAAATTCCTTCAGATCTATACGACCGCTGTCCGAGCAGCAGGATGAGGAGAGCACGTTAGGGCGAATTACCTTCCAACTGTGCTTGAAGGGTCTGCTCGATCGTGGTTGCTAAACCAACCACTCGAGTCAATCTATTCGTGGCAACCACTCTGCGACCTTCTGCTGGCCAACTTCTATGGCACTTACAATCGACCTAGAAATGAGGACGACCTGCACAGGATGAGATAAAATGACCACGAGACTTTGCGCCAATTTATCAGGCATTTCAGTCAAGTTTGCAATTCGATTCCAGAGGTTTCTGACTCATCTATTATCAGGGCCTTTAAACAAAGAGTCTATAGCCGAAGGATTACAGAGGACATCGCTTGGAATCCCCCAAATATTGTCGCTAAGCTCTTCGAGACGACTGATTGATATGCGACTGCTGCTGAAGCAGTCAAGTGGAATAAAACCATCGATTGGGATGACAAAGATCCTCAAGAAGCGGGCGAAAGTAGTAAGAAGAAGGATATGAAGGTCAAGAAATCTAAGAACAAGGCGAAGGGTCAAAAGCCTCAAGTCAACAGTTCTAAGGAAGTCTTGGCTGTAAGGGATAAGGAGCCACGAAGTTCTAAGATGTACTCTGAATAGGGCAAAGGTAAGCACCCCGAGCGAAAGAACGACAAGCCTAGGTGGAGTCCTTTCCATAAAAAGGAAGGACATGACATTCGCAACTGTCGGGTTTTCCAAAGAAAACTCGAGAACTACTACACCGACAAAGGACCACTCCCTACACTCGAGGAGGTACAACAAACGAATGGTCGTAAGCAGTCTGACGATGACGAGGAGATATCGTTCCAAGATCCGAAGCATACCATCGACCACATATTTGGGGGATCTTCGGCATATGAGTCAAAAAGACAGTTCAAAGCCGTCGTACGAGAGGTAAACTCTATTGACCCTCCTCTTGTCATTAAATAACCAAAGTAGTCAGAAGTTCCCATCTCTTTTGAGAACGTGGACTGTCTGATCCCTTCCACTCGACCAGGTCGATATCTGATCGTAGTCGAGCCCACCATCAACAACTGTCAAGTGAATCGCGTGTTAGTTGATGGTGGCAGTTCATTAAATATTCTATTTACAAGTGCCCTGGATGAGATGCAAGTACCTCGGACCAGAATAAAACATGCACGATACTCATTCCATGGGATCGTACCAGGGTCATCAGCCAAACCCATTGGCCAAGTTTCTATGATGTCATACTCGGACGACCAACGTTGGCACGATTCTTAATGACTGCTCACTACGGGTAGCAATGTCTTATGATGCCAGGTCCCAAAGGAGTGATCACAGTATGTTGTGACAAGAAGATGGCGCTTACATGCGTCCACAAGTCTCTCGAGATGGTTGGCCAGATGCTAACTCAAGAAGAAAGCAAGGGGCGGCCTTCGACCAAGCAGTCGAAGCCTAAAGCTGTGCCAAAGCCGAACGATCAAGTCAAGGAAATCCCTCTGAATTCAAAGGAGCCCTTGAATACTGTTCGCATCGGAGTTACTTCCGACCTCAAATAGGAAGACGTCATCGTCACTTTCCTCTGAGCTAACGTAGATGTCTTCACGTGGCAAGCATCCGACATGCTCGGAGTCCCCAGGGAAGCGATCGAGCACAGGCTAGCTCTACGCCCTAACAAGAAACCTGTAAAACAAAAATTACAGAGATTTGCACCTGATCGACGAGAAACCATCAAATCAAAATTGTACAAGTTACTTAGAGCAGGCTTTATAAGAGAAGTCGACCACCCAGAGTGGTTGGCTAACCCTGTAATAGTTAGAAAGTCTAATGGTAAGTGGCGTATGTGTGTAGACTTTACTGATCTCAATAAAGTTTGTCCAAAAGATGATTTTCCTTTACCTCGTTGTGAAGTATTAAGTTTTCTAGATGCATACTCTAGCTATCATCAGATTAATATATGTTTAGATGATGAAGTAAATACCGTATTTAGTACACCATTTGGGATATTTTGCTATGTCAAAATGCCATTTGGTCTAAAAAATGATCGCGCTTCTTTTCAACGCTTGATGCAAACGACTTTTTTACCTCAACTAGGCCAAAATTTAGAAGCTTATGTTGATGATCTAGTCATAAAAAGTATCAAGCAACTTAATCATATTTGCGACTTGCAAGAAACATTCGACAACCTCATAAAACACCGTTTGAAACTCAATCCCGAAAAGTGCGTGTTCGGAGTCTCTTTAGGAAAATTGCTTGGATTCCTTGTCTCTGCACGAGGAATTGAAGCAAATCCTGAAAATATAAATGTCATTGAAACAATGCGCCCTCCGACCATGAATAAAGAAGTCCAGAAACTCATAGGGTGCATGACAGCTTTAAGTCCTTTCATCACATGACTGGAAGAAAAATACCTTCATTTCTTCAAACTTCAAAGGAAACATGAGAGTTTCGAGTGGTCAGAAGAGGCAAACACAACCTTTGAGGATGTCAAGAGGTATCATATGAGTGTTCATGTTTTAGTTTCTCCAAAACCAGAAGAGACGCTCTTAATTTATCTAACTGCCACGCCACAGACAGTGAGCGCAGTACTAGTCGCAGAATGTGAAAACGTCCAACGACCAGTTTACTACATAAGTGAAGTTTTACACTGGCCTAAGGAGCGATACCCTCAGGTTCAAAAACTTCTATATGCCCTCCTCATATCTTCGAGGAAACCGCGACATTATTTTCAGGCACACATGATGATTGCGACATCTGAGCTTCCCTTAGAAGCGGTCCTCCATAACAGGGAAGCAGTGGGACGTATGGCAAAATGGTCAGTAGAACTTGGGGAGTTCAACCTCCATTTCGTGTCCCGGGTAGCCATTAAATCCCAGATCTTGGCAGACTTTATCGCCGAATGGACAAATCCTGAACCTGTTTAGGATCCCCAGTACGATACCCACGACCAGTGGACGATGTGCTTTGACGGGTCGTCGCTTACGTTAAGTGGCTCGGGGGCTGGGTGGTCCTAGAATCTCCTACCAGAGAAACCTTAAAGTATGCTATTCAATTACACTTTCCTACCACTAACAACGTGGCAGAATACGAATGTTTGTTGACTAGCATACGAGCAGTGAAAGCACTCGGGATTCGACGACTACTCGTGAGAGGAGACTCTCAACTAGTCATGAATCAGGTTGGAAAAGAGTATCAATGCTCTAATCCGACCATGTCTCAATACTTATCGGAAGTTCGAAGACTTGAAAAGCATTTTTTCGGTTTCGAGTTGTAATATATCCCTTGAAATGATAATTTTCTTACTGACCAGTTAGCTCGAATAGCCTCATCCTGATCTTAAGTACCACAAGGAGTCTTCTTGGATCAGCTCTAGAAGCTGTCTCTCGTCGAAGCACCAGAAATACCTCCTATTGAGACAACCTCTCTAGAGTACGATGATACCTAGATGAATCCCATCTATGAGTATCTTCAGAAGGGTACACTACCCGATGATGATCTTGAGGCAGATCGTTTATCCTGTAAGGCCAAAATGTATACTTTGATCGAAGGAGTCCTCTATAAAAGAGGTACTCAAGGGGTTCTCACGCGAGGCATATCATAGAAAGAATGATTAAATCTCCTTTATGACATATACGAGGGCATCTGTGGAACTCATGCTTCTTATAGAACGTTGGTCGGTAAAGTTTTCCAGCAAGGTTTTTATTGGCCAATGGCCCTCCATAATGCCAAAGAGTTGGTTCAAAAGTATGTACAATGTCAGTTTCACAGAAGGCAAATACAGCAACCAGCTCAGGCATTGCAAACGATTCCTCTTTCATAGCCTTTTGCGACCTGGGGTCTCGATATCCTAGGGCCGTTCTCAAAAGCACCAGGGGCTTTGAGTTCCTTTTTGTGGCTATTGATACGTTCACAAAATGGATTGAAGCCGAATCTGTGACTGGGATAACAACAAAAACAGCAAAAAAGGTTCATGGTGAGAAGCGTGATTACTCGATTTGGTGTCCCTAGTCGAATAATTACAGATAATGGTAAGCAATTTTTTAGCGCAAAATTTCAAGAATTTTACGGTGAGTTGGGTACCAAGTTATGTTATGCTTCTGTTCTCCACCCACAGAGTAATGGGGCAGTTGAAAGAGCGAATGGCCAAATAATACAGGGCATAAAAACCTGAGTGTTCAACCAGCTTGTCAAGCGCTCGGGGGCTTGGGTACAAGAATTACCTCAGTATTATGGGTAGTTCGCACGACTGCAAGTCGGGCTACAGGTGAAACACCTTTTTCCTTAGTTTTTGGGGCTGAAGCCATGCTTCTACCAGAACTAAAGATATGGTCGACAAAGGTTGAAACCTTCAGCGACTCAACCCAGGAACAACTTCGAGCGGATGACATCAACCTGCTCGAAGAGAAGAGGAATCAAGCCTTGATCCATTCAGCGGTCTACCAACAAGCCCTACGCAAATACTATGATCGTAAGGTTCAACCTCGGAGCCTTACTGTAGGTGACTTAGTGTTGAAGAAAATTCAATCCCAGTCTAATCAGAATAATCTTTCCCCCAAGTGGGAAGGTCCTTACACAGCGTTCGAAGTTACGTGACCAGGTTCGGTACGACTAGCAATGGAAGACGGCCGGGTTCTCTCCAATTCTTGGAACATTGACCAGTTACGCAAATTTTATGTGTAACACGTTACTATATCAATAAAGTTTCAGGTTTTTTCACTCTTTATTGTCTTACTTTTGAGTAGTGCTTGGATAGTCTTTCGATCATTTTTATATACTCAGTTTTTCTTTACACTGGTCGAAGAAGGGTAACATGACCTAGTCAAAGTCTTTCCTGTCTGTACGTAGTCCTGCCCACTAGAAGGAACTTCCTAGTATCGCGTTGTTCCTAACTTTTGCTACCAATACGAAGATACTGGGTTTAACAAAACTGGTTGAAACATTCTCCAAGCCAGCTCTTTTTAACCTTACTTTATTTTCTTCATTACTTTTGAAAAATTCTCTAAGTGGAGTACACTTTTATAGTTTGTTTGACTCCTTTTAGTAACCTAAAATGCGTTTAAACTGGTCGGAGAAAGACACAACACCTAGTCGAAATCTTTACTCTCTGCATGTGATCCTGCCCACTAAAAGGAACTTCCTAGTTTTGTACTATTTCCAGCTCTTGCTATCAGTGTCAAACAAATTGAGTTTACTGGAAAAAGTTGAATAAACTTTCAAGGCACTCCGAAGAGTTTATCCCACATGTGTTGATGCTCTTGATTCGATTACTATGGTCGAAGAACGTAGCTTCACTAGTCGAAGTCTTTCCTCTATGCACGTGGTCCTGCCCACTAGAAGGAACTTCCTAGTGTCTATCTGTTACTAAACTTTTACGACCAGAACATGACAATCAAGATCAACAACACAAGTAGAAAAAACTTCTTTTTTTAAGCAAACCCTTATATACACTATTTACTTAGTTTATCTATATAAGCTAAGCAAATAGTCGAGGGCTAGGATAAAGCCATTAATATGACTTCAATTCTTAGTCTTAATTTCAATTTCTTTTTTCTATCCATTATCTTATGAGTTACTAACTACTCGACAAGATAATTTGCAGGAAAAAGCAGGTATATATATATTGATAACCAAAAGACTTGTCTTTACAAGTTTTCCTATTACAATCTACTTTAATGAAGGAGATCCAATTTGCATCTCCTCCATGACCTTCTGGCTGACTGGCTTCACCTCTTCGATTAGATGAGTTGCTTCTGCTTCGGAGCAGTCGAGGTCGTCCTCGATTGGTTGAAGATTGAGATTACGGTCGTGTGTCTTAAGTTTTGCCAAGGCATAACCTACTGCACCTTCGACCGCTTCTCTTACCGAGTCAGCTTGGTTGGCCTTCAGAGTAGTTATCAGCTCCCTTAAGGCTCTGACTTGCTGTCCAACAATACTCGATTGAGTAGTTAGGGTGTCTTCAAGAGGAATAACTTCCTCAGCACCAAGCCCACCGAGTACGTTGTTTAGAAGTGAGATGTTGTCTTGAAGGTTGATCTTCATCGACTTCGTCTCCTCTTGACTACGAGTCGAAGCTTCGTGGAGTCGCTTGATTTCAACTGCTTGCTCTGAAATAGAGTACGACCAATCAGAAGCATATCCCTAAACAACTCGTAAGCAACACTGGTCATGGGTAAAAAGTTACTTACCCGCCAGTCGAGCATCAAGTTGCTTAATTTTGTTGTCATGGGATTTTTCATCACTCTTAAACCTGCAAAGGTTAAGTTTCTTCATCAGGTCGAGTTTTTCATCCTTTAGCATCTCCGTCTCGACTTTCTTGTGGTCAAGTGCGTCAGCCAGGGATTTTTCGTCACTATTAAATTTGCAAAGGTTAAAGATAGACATGAGAACTACACAAGTAGTTGAATAAAAACGATTATGAATGGCAGTAGCCTACCATCTCTCTGCCTGCTCGTAGAGTTTCGCTTTTTGTTGTTGTAGCTGTATAATTTATCGGTTGTATTCACCAACAGTGACAATTTGTTTGCTCGCAGAGTTTCGCTTTTTGTTGTCGTAGCTGTATAATTTATCGGTTGTATTCACCAACAGTGACAATTTGTTCTAAAACTTTATATATAAAGAAAGACAATGAAAAGTAAGAAACAAACCGCATGTGTAAATGTTTGGCATCAGATGCTTACATTTATGCTCGTTCGAGCAAACATAGAGAATACCCTTGTGGGATCCTTCAATTCATCGATCTCCTCGACCCGGTTCCACCACACCTTTTCAAGGTGCTCGTCATCGAAAATATTCCCCCTGTTAGGAATATCTTTAGGATGAGGAACTCGGTTATGAGACCTGAATGCGGAAGATCCCACAATGGAAGCAGGTCCAAAGAACTCAGAGAAGAAGTTAAGATACTCTCCTTCTTCTTCTTCGGTGATGACAGCGTCGGCAGTTCTTTGGGAGCCTGAGGGAACATCCGCAATGACTTTTTTTCCGGCACGATGATCGAAAGTTTTGCCACCTTGCCCAGATGCTTCCATCGCATCATTGGCCGTTTTCGCCTCTGTCTCCGTAACCACTTCAGTGGTCATGGTTGCTTTGGCAAGAACGGCCACCTCCACCGGAGGAATGTTGGTCGATCCCGCGACCGCCTCTGTGGTTATAGTCGCTTGAGCAGCAATTATTTCTTCCACCACAAAGACAGTGGTCGTAGTCGTGGCCACTCCCGCTACTGTTTCCTCGACTGTAGAAGAAAGGGCAGTGGGCTTCTCGACAAAAGCGTCCTTGGGGGCTGGAGGGATCGGGCTAAGATCACAGAAAGGAAAACATGTCAAATTTGTAGAAAGAAAAAGGCAAATGTTGTTCTTGTACTTTTGTCTTTTTACATACCTTCGTTTCCTAGACTTGATCCTGAATCTAGAAGAAACCTTCCCCAAGGAAGATTTCTTCGATTTCTTCTCTTCGACCACGTCTGGTCAAAATTCGAGCTGAGGAATGGGGTCTACCATGACCACATCTGGTCATTGGTGTTGAGCGAGAACTGCTGCTCCTTGGCCCTCCTGACTCTCCTGGTGGTCGAAACCTGTTTCGACCACCTCAAGAGCAGTACTTCCCTCGACCATAAGCTCTGCCGACGCAGCGGTATACTTCACAAAAGATACAAAGTTTTTCCAGTTCTCCTTTTCTAGTCCCTTAACAAAAGCCGTGAGAAGCTGAGACTGCAAAAGTCCTATCATCATAGTAGAATGGTACCTTACTCTTGGGGGCTTTGTGCTTACGGGCTTTAATCGCTTCGATCGCATTTGTTTTCTCCGCGGCAACTATGTCTGTAAAGAATTGCACAAAGGGCCTGGTCGAATCAAAACTTGAGCCCGCCTCTTGCTTGTCGATGACCTTTGCAAGTCGATGTTTTTTGGTCATAGGAGCTTTCACTTGCTCCGCTTCCGTGCCAATAACCATCAATCCGACCTCTTGATCGTCTGACGGTCTTCTATGCCTACATTCTGCAAAGGTCAGAAAGAGAAATATTATTTAGTGGTCATTTCCTATGACTAGGTGGGTCCAAAGAAGAAACCAATCCTTGGTTACATTTAGGTGTTCCTCCTTCTCCTTTGCAGATACGACCGTAAGGATTCGAGGAGCCACCACGTCAAGTGGTGGAGGTTTTTCATAAACGAATTTGACTCGGATGTCAATCTCCATTTGTGAGAGATCTGCGCAGGTAGATAAAACATTCAGTGGTTAGGCTTGAGATTAACCAAAATAAAGCTAAGTTGAAAGATTACTTACCTTTCTCGTAATCTTTGGTCGAATCCCTAGCCCCCGAGTACATTCACATGGGATGTGCTCGTTTCTTCAAAAGGCTAATGCGGCGTGTGATGAAATCCTTCGCCACGTGCTATCCGGTGAACCTCTCTTCCTTCAAGTCTTTGATGGCTTGAATGTAGGGGACGATCTAGCCAAGATCCTTGGGAGTCGAATCTCAGGAAGAAATCTTCTCGGCAGTCTTCCCGACAAAGGAAAGACTGTCTTCACTAGTCGTCTCCCAGTAGAACCACTTCTTCTTCCATCCCGACCACAACGACCGGGTGAATATCTGAATGTACTCCTTGGCCTTCCCATCATGGAGCTTCAGACCACGACTCCCGACAATTCCAGACTGTCTGCTCATTCTATAATAGTATTGGAGCAGCTCTAGGTCTGGAAGGATCCCAAGGTAAGCTTCGCACAAGTACACGAACACACTTAACATTGTGATGGAATTAGGAACAAGGTTCACCAATTCCACCCCAAAGTGCTCGAGTACAAGTGTAAGGAAGGGATGAGCGAGTAGTCGAAGGCCACACTCGCAGTACGCCTAAAAGACAGGGATCTGACCAATCTCCCCCGACGGCCAATGTTGCCCAGTAACCTCAATCCACTTCACGGATTCCCTCTTCGTCATATTCTCGGCGGCGACCAAAGCTTTTATCTTGGCTGAATCCATCTCTGATTCTGTCCACTTAGAAGCGGCTCCGGCCATTTTCTCCAAGTGAGGCTGGATTGGATTTTTAAAAGCTTCGAGGAAGGACGTGATTTGGCCGGCGGCAGAGAACGCAAGAGCTCGAAGAACAGTTGAAGCAGAGGGGGGCAAAAGTAAGAACCCTAGAATCATACATGCGGTAAGTTTTTATAACCGCACGATTGAGTTAAAGATCGTGGGAACTCAACAGTTGTGTAACATCCTGCTTTTTAGAGCCTTTTTGAAACTTTTCAAAATTAAAATTAACCATTTGGTTTATTGGATTAATAAATCTTAAACTTGAAATTTCAGAAAATAAAAACAATTTAATGTGAGTTAATCAAACTTCAATTAAATCAAAACTTGGTTTATTTGCATTTCTTGAACTTTAGTGGATTTAAAGTCAAAAAGAGTGCATTAAGTATTTTCTTGGATTTTCTGGTTTTTAAAAAGGCTTTCCTTTTTGCCCAAAAGTCTAAAAATAATTTATTTGGAAAATTTAAAAGCTAAACTATAGTTATAAATAATTTTATTAAGTTCCAAATGACTCAAAGAATTTCTGTGTATTTTTTTTTGAAATTTTTGGACCTAATTAACTATTTTCTAAAAACCCTTTTTCAATTTCTTGAATTATTTTAATAAAAAACCTAATTAAATCCTCCTTTTCCTTTTGGGCCAAAAGCCTCAGCCCCGGCCCATCTCCTTCGCGCCCAGCCCACTTCACGCGCGCCCTAGCACCTCGCTCTAGCCCAGCCTAGCGTGCCGCGCTCCCTTCCCCCTTGTTCACCGTCCAATCGAATCGACGACTCGATTCGTAACTGGCCTTTCAAGATCGCGCCCTTACTCTCGGCGACGGCGGGCCCACCCACCAGCGTCTCAGCGCACCGCGCCGCACCTCTCTCTCTCTCTCTCTCGGCTTTGGTGGGTCCTTTGTCGACCACCCACCTGGTCTGGTCGTCTCCTTCCTCACGCCATCGCGCTCGCCTTCGCGTCGAGTCGTCTTGCAGCGTTTAGCAGCCTGGCGCGCTGCCTCCCTCCCATTGCCGCACCTACCTCTGGCGCACGCATTCAATGCGGTGTCCTCTGTCGCACCCGTTGCCGCCACCCACCCCCACTTCCGCGTCCCGCCAGCGTCACGCCGCGTCGTCCTCCTCCTCGCGGATCTGCCCGTTGGCGCCCTCGTCACTGTCGTGCGGAAGTCTTCGCCGTGCCCACGTTTTCCGCCGACGCTTCGCCCATCCACACCACCCTCGTCAGCGGGGGCATTGAATGTCCGTCGCCTCCGCCACTGCCCCATCCCATCGCCCTCCGCTTCGCCCCGCAAATCCCGCGCACGCCATGACCTACGCCGGCCCAAGCTCCACGGCACGCCCATGCTGCCCCGTCTCTCTCCTCCTTCCCGCTGCCTTTAAAGGAGCACCCTGTGCGCCTCTTCCTCTCCTCTCCCCGTTCCCCCAACTCACTCCCTCTCCTTCGTCCCCAATCGCTCGGATTTCGCCAGCAAAGCTCCGCGGCCGAAGCTCCTTCCGTCTCCTGTAGCGCCGCCATGGGACCTCTCCGAGTTTCACCTCCATCGCCGCAGACCGCCTCGTCGTGGACCTTTTGTGCGCGCGACCGCCTCCTCGCTTCCCCACCGGAGCACCGTCGCCACCACCGAGCCGCCGCCTCCGCCGCTTTTCATCGTCGCCGCCGGCCACCTCTCCACCAGCCGTCGCCGAACCGGTGCGCCCTCAGATCCACGTGCCCTCCTCTTCACGTTGGTACCATCCACCGGGCTAACGTGGCTCCAGCTCACCGCCACCTCACCGACACGTCAACGCCACCTTTGCCCAGGGCTAACGTGGCGTGCGCACGTGTCACAGCCACGTGGCCCGGCACAGTGCCGCGGGCCCAGTTGTCTATGGCTCAGCTTTTTCCGAATTAAAAATAAATACGGAAATTCCGGAAATCCTTTTCTTTTATCATTTCATGTTTTTGCAATCTTCCGGAAGCCATAACTTTTCGTTCGAACTCCGATTCGAGCGATTCAAATCTCTAAATTCATCTAAAATCAAGACCTACCTATCTATACTAAAATTATTTGATTTTGAGTTCATTTGATTTCATTTGAGTATTATTTGAATTTGGATCCTTTTCGCATGTAGATTTCGACGACTCGTGGAACCCGAATATTATAAGAAGTAGATCCTCAAGCATTTGAGCAAGACAAGTTACATCATTGATCATATTGAATCCCATTATTTGAAATTATTTAAATTCTTTTTTAAATTATTATTGCATGCTTATTTAAATTCAAGTAATTTAGATTCCCGTTTTAAGCTTCTAGTTATTCTATATTCCTTTGTATAGCCAATTTTGTTATTGAATCAATCATTCCTTCATATCTTAGTTAAAAATCTAGTAGATACATTAGTATGAGCTAGAGCATGTTGTAAAATACTATGCTTAGGCAAAGCTTAGACCAAAATGTTTACTTTGGAGAAATTAGCCAAAATCCAATTATGATTTGAACAATGTTATGGTATGTCTTACCATACAATCTTTGGAACGTTTAACTTGTTAAATAAAATAAAAAATGGTTTGGACTTGGGCGAAATGGATGTTGAATGGTGCATGTTCATGAACGGGATCGATCATTTCTATGATCGAGACCCATGGGTTTATTGGAATGTCGCCCAAGTCAATTAAGGACCAGTCTTCGAGCCGCGTCTTGCTAAGCCCCATCGTACTACCACATGTCCTGTGTGGGCGGGACCTAGCTAAATAATTTGTATTCTTTCATCGTGGTCGTGCCATCCGGTTGCATGGGTGTCTTTTATGACCTACTTTTATGTATTCCCATCGTGGTCGTGCCACCCAGCGGGTTTCCATCCAAAGGGGGCGACGCCCTCCAGACAATTGCCTGTGGCGAATCGTGTGGTCTACCTTACTGCTTTTGCTTCCCCTGTATTTTACTCTTTGGCTTTATGCCCCTTTTGTATTAAACTTTAAGTATTTCAATGAATGACGTTGTATGGTTGTGCTATCCACTTTTGTTGACTGTGTACACTAGCTGTTCCTGGACTAGTGTGTGTTTCACAGAGAATCCGGGATCCTTCGCTCCCGGGTTCGACAAGTTGCCACCTCTTCGGGAACCACTTCAATAGACAGATTTGTGAGAGTCGATTGATATTCTTTAAGTTGCCTGTTCGAGAAAACCAAGTCTGTCTTTACACCTCAAGCGAAATTACCTTCTTGACCAAGTCTTTTTCTGGTCAAAATAAAATACCAGTCGGAAAGACTTTTACTTCTGACCATCATTCTACGACTACTTTGTGGTCGTAATACCTTCTACGACTCCCTTTTCTAAGTAAGTTATTTTCACTTGAAGCTGAGGGACTAGATGATGATGATCTAATAACCCTTATTTATTTATTTATATGTAATTCTTGTTATAGATATTAACATTTCTATATTAGTCTTAAGTATACCCCTTAGTATTTATAAGGGAGAGGTCAAGATGCCTGGTTATAAACCACCACGTAGTCATGAGTCTTTTTACGACCAGGGTATAGTCGTAAGCCTTTCTACGACTATCGAGCAGACGTAAGATCTTTTACGACTTGGTTGGCTTCGACCAGCCTGGTTTCGACAACCCTGTAATTGATAGAGCTTGCTGACTTGTAGGCCTAATCAGTTAGGGAGTATTATGCGCTATGTTTAACACATGAGGTACCTAATATACGCTGTTACTCTCTGTGAGTAACTGCATAAATTACTTCTGTCTCTGATAACAACTGCCAAGCAACATGGGGGTGCCACGTCCCTGGCGGCAACTTCCATCAAGCGGTTCGTCAATTGGAACGTTGGGACGCCTCTTCGTCTGGAGGAATTGCCACCTCTTCATACATTATATAAGGTTGAAGTCAGAAGACAGAAGGAGACAAGCGCTATCTGGAGTACAAGTCCTAGTCTTTCTCTTAATTGTAATCAGCATACTCAATATAGCCATACAGGAGTAGGGTTGTTATTCTCTCTGGAGAAGGCCTGAACCTGTATAAAATCTCCGTATCATTCTCTGCGTGATTCTTATCTAGGAGACCCCGAATCAAACAATCATACATAAGATCGGTTCTAGATCACCGTCAATACTTCTTTTATATATGAAAAATGGTATACAACAAAAATAAAGGGCTCCAATAGAATTTTTTAATCAAGTCACATTGGAGTATCTTATAATTGGTATTTAAGCATATTGAAAGTGATAAAGAAATATAATATGTTCTTTTAAGTGGTATATTGGAAGTGGGAGTATATACCTCTAGGTGTCTAAATCGCCATCCTATATATATATATATATATATATATATATATATATATATATATATATATATATATATATATATATATATATATATATATATATATATGGTATGGTACTCCTAGGAGTACGTACTCCCACCTCTCATATACCACTTAAATCGTATGACGATACCTCTTTATCTGTTTGAGCATACTCTAATAATGATTATAAGATACCCCAAAGTGAGTTTCATGATAATTTTCATTAAATTTCACTTTTTATAGCAAAATTTGTGTATATACTTCTTTTATATATGAAAAAGGGTATATAGCAAAAAACAAAGGACTCCAATGAATTTTTTTCAATTAAAGTAAGTATTAGAGTATCTTATCATTAGTATTTAAGTATTCTGGAAATGATAAAGAAGTATAATATATTCGTTTAAGTGGTATATTGGAAGTGTGAGTATATACTTCCAAGAGTATATATATAAAATACCTTCTACTATCGGAAGTAGTTACTCACATCTTTGATATACCTCCTAAAACAACTTGACATACTCTTTTATCACTTTGGGTATACTCATATACCAATTATAATTTATAAAATACTCCAATGCGAACCATATGAAATTTTTTCAAAAGAGTCGATAGTTTTTAGCATATTTTGTAAATACCTTCGTATTCACATATAAAAAGGAGTATGTCTAAAAAATTATATATACCACCTCTGAAAAGGTATGAATACCACTATACTCGTATACTACACATATATACTCTAGATTACACAAAATACTCCTTATATTATAAGATACGAGAGTAGTTACTTTCTATACCGTATCTAATAACGTAGAGTATGTACGTGTAGTATGGTACGTTACGTGTGGGATAATGCAGGCAACGCGCAAGAGGCGAGTCTTTTCTTCTCTTTCTCCTGGTCTGCCTGTGTTTGTGCGTGGAAGCAACGACAACGATTGGGAGCATCGCCGTGCAATCGGCTCTGCAAGTCCAACAACCAGCGTTGGATTGAAACAAGGAAAACCTATTGAGTTTCTCAAAAAAAAAAAAAATCCCCTCTTGTCTCCACCGTTTAAACGAAGGGAACAGATTGATGGGCCGGGCCGTCTCCTCGTCACCAAGAAAAATCTACTAAAACATCTCCAATAGTTAGATATAACTTTATAACATATGTTATATTATCTTTGAAGACAATATCTCCAATAAATAGTCTCTAGTACACACTCCAACATTTATATTTTATAATTTTTCTTTGAAACGGGTCTACATATCAACTAGAGTAGATTAATGTATCATGTCTTGTTTCGCGTGCATGACAGTTTGTTCAAAAAGAGACAACATGTGTTCTCTCTCTTCCTCTTTTCTCCTCCACGTAGGATTTTGTTAATATGATATAGATAAGAGACGACAATAAATATACTATTGGAGATGCCTTTAAGGGTCGTGCCTATCCAAATTCTGCTACTCCCTCTGTTCTTACATATATGTTGCTTTAGAATACGTGCATTCAACATTTAAAACTTTGACCTTTAACTCCTACAAAAGTATTTAGATTTGTCCAAAAAAAAACTATATGAATAGAAAGTACTTTGATATAATTATATTTATTATAATTTTTTATAACATATAGCTAGGAATTCTTTTTGATCTAACCCTGTAGCGCCACGTAATTGCATAAATAACCCCCGTTGCTCCGTATTTTCAAAACTAGACCCGGACGGAGGGAACGCCGATCGGCGACGCTGCGTGCCCATTCCGTGCTCGCCGAAGCGGAAGGAACGCTGCAATCGCGGAATCGTTGGCGAGCGCGGAACCAAAGTTTTGGCTCGGGAGGTGGCGGGAGTGGTGACCTTCCGCGGTCACCAAGCGGAAGGACGCCCGCTTTCGCATGCCGCCAGCGCGGAATGAGGTAACACCGCCGCCATGCGTCGCCCGCCCTTGCCGTGGTGCGCGCTCCCTTGGCTGGCCCCGTCTTGTTGGCGTCGCCTCGTCGTCGTGGCGGGTGAAGATAAAAGGAAAATGACGGTGGCGTCGTTCAATCCATCTACTCTACCATTCCATTTCTTCCAGCAGCGACGAGCGACCGAGAGGAGAGGAGAAAAAGAAGGTGATTTTGAGTGGCATTTTGGGAGGTTTTCAATTTGAATTTGGAGGTTTCGCAATTGTATGAGTTGTAGATCGGCTTGCGAGCGTCAAGAAAAGGTATTTTTCATGCACATGTGTTTTATTTTTAGCTAGTTGATTAGCATATAATTAGCTTAGTGGTCATGTCATTATTACATAGATACATATGCAAGTAGCGCAGTTATTTTTTATTACCATAATGGCTTCTTGATTGTGTAGAATGTGTTAAGTAACTGTGCTTAGTTGACGTAAATGTTTAGTTTATGTGGATATCATTGTTAGTTAATTAGCACGTAAATATAGTAGATAGTAGAAAAAGACAGTCTGTAACTATGGCATAGATAGTAGATGTTGTGTGGAATAGAAGAGGTAGAGCTTGTAGGCACATGCATTGTATTGTTTGAGCGGAAGCTAATCTAAACCAAGACTAAGACACATGTATAGAAAGGTTTAATGCGATAGCATATAACTATGGTGTAGTTATTTGATGCTGCGTGTATTATCTGGTTGGTAGCATAATTTTTGTAGGGGCGAAAAATCTCTATTTTGAAACCATGTAAATATATGATTTATTTGAATTTTTTTTGAAAAAATAAAATAACATTGTGTAGTTATGCAAATCATTCGACCTAGTGGGATATTATTTACTATTGAAATAGAAGTATGAAATACATTTAGGAAAGATTAATCAAGAAGCGAAGAAGTCACATAGCCAAAGCTGCGAGAATATATTAAAAAATTTTTTACTTGATTACCCATTTAAGTCCTGTGTTTTTATTTAGAACTCCATATATATAATTGAATCCTGTAATACACAGCTAAATGCGAATTAGTAGGAGCAAAATTAATCCAATATGTTATTTGATACTAACATCATATGGTTTCTTGATACTAACATCACGTAGTCAAGTGTATCTATTTATTTATGTTTGTCATTTTGCGCGTAGAACCCAACGCCGTCTTCCCTAAACATGTCGATTCAAGACTTGTTCGTGTTCTATGGCGATGGTCTCGTACGTGACGGGGACCCGTCAAATTGTGATCGGACCCAGATCCGGGCACCAGGCCTGAAGGACATGAGTCTATGCGAGCTAAGGAGGTGTGTGCGTTCCGCGTTCGATCGGGACAGGAAGGAAGAATGATCGAGGCATTGTATGCCTCGGTGGGTGGTGAAGGTCGACCTTTGGCAACTTATCAAGGTGGCGGTGGCCTTCATGGACCAACTACATAGAGGTTGTGTGCAACCCGCCACGCAATATACGCCGGCCGATGGTGTATGTCGGTTTGTGAAGAGGGCGGAATCATCCGTCATGGGTGGTTCTGGTGGAGTTGATGCCAAGTTGTTGTTGCCGGAGATGTGGGTGAGGTAGTGGGTGATGGAGACTTGAGGCGGCGCGGAGGCTTTTGAGCCGAGCGGCGTGGAAAGGTGGTGGGCAACCCGTATTGATCGCCATGAATACCTTGCCGAAAGCGAGGTTGAAAGCGAGGAGGAGGTCGTGGATACTGACTAGTTCGAGAGGAGCATGATGAAGAAGTTGCTACGGAGGTGTATTTGGTGGTCTTTGTGACCACCGACGTTGCCTATGTCTCGTCTCGATTGGGCGACATTGCGGCGACATCCCCGGTTCTACCATGACCAGAGGAGGTGGTGGGGGTTCAATGAAGATACTCTGCTCTTAGGCGGCGTTTCCCCAACAAGAGCGCTACCGGCGAGCCATTGCGAATCGCCGTCAACATTAGCGGACGTGTCGGGTGCACAAGTCAACCCCGACACCTCGTGCGTGAAGTGTGTGGATGGATCTTGCGCTAGTAAGGTTCGTGGCGCAGCGGTTCAGAGTGCCGCCACGGACTTCCGCGATAACGGTCTTTGAAGGACCACACATGCGAGCTTGCGAGCCACCGAGGCACCGCAACCGGCGTCCTCATATATTGCAGAGTCGATAAGCCACCTCGTCGTGGCGATGTATCGTCTGGCAAAAACTACTTCGCGGATGTTGTCAATCTGATGGGCTTCTCAGTCAGCTACAACAAGGTATGGCGGGCAAAATAGAAGGTCCTAGAGCGTATGTTAAGCACATCTGAAGAGGCTCACGACTTTGTCCCAAGAATGCTCCATCAGTTGCGAGTCCAATCCCGGGACATACATTAACAAGCTGGACCGGGTGCATCCTACGAAGGGGCCGAATTGTTTTATCCTTGACAGGGTATTCTGGGCCTTCCCCCAAGCGAGCGGAGGGTTCAAGTACTGTCGTCCTGTGCTGTCGATGGACAGCACCTTCCTCACTGGCAAGTACATGGACACCATCCTCACCGCGGTAGCAACTGACGCGAACGACCAGTTACTCCCCGTGGCCTTTGCGATTGTTGAGAGCGAGAACACAGATAGTTGGCTGTGGTTCCTTGCAAACATGAAGCGGGCAGTGGTTCAAGACTGGCCAGGTGTGTGCGTCATCTCCGGCTGCAATGCTGGGTTGCTGTCCGCGTTTACCACGATGCAAAACGGGACATAGCCTCCCTTCCAGTGGAACGACCTGACGAATCGATGGTGCATGAGGCATCTCGCGGCGAACTTCCACACAAGGTTCCGAAACAAGGACCTGATGAAGACCTTCAAGAAGCTATGCATGCAGAACCAAAGGCGGAAGTTCAACGCAGTGTGGAGACAGTTGGACGAGGATACTAGCAAGCATGTAAGGAATTCCCGGGGCGGAGGGGAGGCGGCGGGAGGCTCCCTCGAGTTGGGGAGTTCACACGAAGGTAAACTTCGCACGCACCCGACTTAGAGAAATGGTCTCGTTGCATGATACCGGTGGTGCACGATCACGGAATCATGACGACTAACATGTCGGAGGTGTACAGCGGTGTCTTGAAGGGTGTCCGATCCTCCGATCACGCAATTGTTGAGGAGAGCTGGAACCGCACCGTGGGGTACCGTCCATGAGCCATGATGGCGAAGAAGCATATGGACGAAGGCAAGCAAGATTCGGAGGTGGCGCAGGCCTACATGGACAAGAAGATCGAAAAGGCTTGTTCGCACACTACTAGGACCATGGATGGCATATGGACGAAGGCAAGCAGTATTCGGAGGTGGCGCAGGCCTACATGGACAGGAAGATCGAAAAGGCTCGTTCGCACACTACTAGGACCATGGATGGCATCAGGAAGAAGTTTGAGATCCGTCTGAGGCAGAAGTATCTCACGGGTTATGCTAGGGGTGATCGCAAACAAGTCTGCTCGATAGATGGGGAAGCGTCCTGCACTTGCAATAAGCCGCAGCTTCTTCACAAGCCCTGCTCCCATGTATACGTGGCGTCTTGGCGGTGTGGCGCCGATCCTCGGCATATCGTCTCGAGTTCTCGACATTCATCACTGTCGGCACTTGGAGTGCGAAGTTTCATTCGCCGGTTTGGACATGCATTACAGGGACCTCGGCACCGGCGCGTGAAGTGGGTGCCGAGCAGCGCGCCAGCGGTCGGTCGTGGAAGGCAACGATCCGCCGCGCGCTCTGAATCGACATGGATGATAGCGGCGTGGGCAACGAGCTAGGCACCCGAGATGCAAACTCTGCAAGACGATTGGCCACCCGTTCGCCACCTACCCAAACAGGCCCGGGTCAAGCAACACACCGTAGTTTCATCGCCTATACATGTATGCTATATGTTTGTTGTAATCGCTAGGCGTTATCATGTTGTGCGTGTTGGAATGTGTCGGACAATGGTCATGTTGTCATATGTTTGTTGCCTATGTATCTTTGTATGTTTGTTGTATGTCGTTCTACGCACTCTCGTCAAAGTGTAATCGTGTTCTATATGTTGTAATGTGTCGGAGAATGGTTCTTGTCATTTATGCATTGTGTATGTATGCTATATGTTTCGCTTCGTTTTGCTTATTTATGCGTATTCTTTTATTTACACACTAACTTGTTCTTATGCGTATCTCAAGAGATGGCGCGACTGCAGGCGACGTCATGTCGTTGCTTTCGACCTGATGGGATCAGAGACACCGATGCCGCAGCGTGGTCATCCGACGGGGTCCTCCGAGCTTTGTCCTCGAGAGTCGAGAGAGCATCGCCTTTGGACCGGCGGTACATCCCACTACTACGGGACAGGGCTTTTGCCCATTGCCTTTGTTGGACTGGACCACGCGTTTGGTTTGACGCGCCCTCGTTGTCCGTGCTCGTGGGTGTTGGAGACCGGAGACGACACCTTCCACTTTCGGCGGGGAGATGACCATTACTCGCGGGGCGTCGCTATGCTTACGGGACTACCATTGCGGGGTCATGCAAGATGCCACCCCCAGCGACCAGATGGAAGGTGCGATGGTCGACGAGTTCGGTCACCCGATTCTGCGAGAATATATCGGTGTGCCACATTCGTAGCTCTGACGGTCAGTGCGCCCGTGAGACGCGACCTGGCGGTCGTCGACGGACACACTTCCTTGCGTACCTGCTCTTCCACTTTGGGTGGGTCATGTTTCCTTCGACTCAAGGAGATTGGGTGTACCCTAGCTACATCCATCTTGCTTGGGCGTTGGCGGACGCCTGGCCCGACGAGGTGCCGCAATACAGTTGGGGCTTCACAATACTTTGCGCCACGTACCGAGCCTTGTGTGATGCCTCACAGCGCAATACGGCCGGGGAGCCAGTCCTCGCAGTATGCTACATCCTCTTGCAACTGTGGCCGTGGGAGCACTTCCCGGTTGGCCGTCCGTACTTCCGCACGGCCGTGCACCCGTACGAACACACCCCCGAGTTTTATGGTGCGGGAGATGCCGCCGACCCTGTTGAGGGGCCCACAATGGGCACTCGTTGGACACGTGCTCGGCTAGGGTGGGCTAGGGAGAGGCCGAGGCGCGTCTACCCTGAGTTCCACAACCAGTTCGAGACTCTGCATGAGGTGGAGGTCATATGCTTCCCATGGTTTACATAGATCATTGTGGAGACGGCCCCGTACGGCTTGTCCTCTCAGTGCAGTCAGGACTACGCGTACTGGATGACGACCTGCCATCTAGTGTTCTCCCATATGGTCGAGCCGTACTCACCACAGCAGGTCATGAGACAGTTCGGGCTTTACTAGTAGGTGCCACCACCTCTGAGACGACCTCTTGCAGCGAAGGCCCACAGGTATATTGTTACTTGGTTTTCCTGTTGGCTGCATCTCTTTTTTTTCGATTGCCTAATGTCCAAATTCACCTGCAGGCAAACGAGGCAAGAGTGGAAGAGCGACGACTGGAGGGAGACATAGCTACCGTGGACGACGCTATGGGCCGAGAGGGTGGCGATCGACGTCGTGCAGGAGGCACGACCGTACGACATCGAGACACATATTGCGTACTTGACATGGTACCTTCCGCGCACCAGGAGCAGCCTTACTGGTGCGCCGCCCTAGCGTCCTACGGAGGTCACGCACGACGCCGCTGTACGAGCAGGTCCTGACACTCATCGGGCGGCACGCTAAGACGAGACGGTAAAATATTCTTCGTAGTTTTTTTTTGCACGGGAAGCACATCTAACTTATTCTCAGTTTCCTTGCAGTTAGACCGCCTTCAGAGTATCAACAGCGAGGCTGCCCAGCGTCTACGGCGTGGGAGGACTAGCAGCTCCTCTCAGTTCCTAGGTATGCTGAGATGTGTCTATGATGACTCGGCAGTGGCAATCAGGAACATGACTTGTGGCCGGCACAGCGACGTAGCTAGGTGACGACGACACGGACACCGAGAACAACCTCCTTTCCCACTGCCCTTAGCACCGCCCTCAGCACCTCCCTCCGCACCACCGTCTATACGTCCGTCGCACTCTGGGAGTCGACCTAGCTACCGTCGCTCTTTCTCCACGCGTCTCGGCCTCGGCCTCGGGCAAGCGGTATGTCAATTACGATTTGTTGTCCTAACTGTTTGCACATGCCCTTATTTGTAACGTATATCTCACTTCCGTTTGTTCTTTCAGCACTTGCGACGTGACAACACTCTGGTACCACCCCCGTCGTCATGGGGGCCGACACAGGATCGGACTTCAGACAGCGACTTCGACTTCGCCCATGCCCAAATGGCGAGACGAGGCGTTTCCCACATTCGCATCGAAGCATGAGGGCAACCCGTGGTCTGGGCAGTTGTTCGGAGCAAGCATCATGCACTATTTGGTGGCCGATTGCACGGAGCATCATCATCCGCATGACCACATACACAGTACGCGCAGAACGCGTACTTAATTCCATCTTCCCATTACACGCTACGGTAAACTCACGTAGCCCACCGACTTTGCAGGTCTAGAGTGACCAATGGGGACATGAAGGCCAAGGATCGCAGTCCGCACTTTCGACTTCGAAGGTACATCCTTTCCAACATGACTACGATTGCAAAGGTCATAACATCTGCCCTAACGCAGTCTTTGTTCTGCGGGGGCGAGTGGGTGGGCGATATGCTCCAGTCTTACCCGGCTCCCTACAATGAGTTCTATGTGACACCGCCTCCCACACAGCAGTCCCACTATGACTTTCGAGAGGCACGCCACTCCCCTGACAGGTTCACATTCCCTTCGGGGCAGCTACAGCGTCGGGGCAGGCGGCGGAGGTAGGGACCATGAGTTTTAGTGTGTTCTACTATTATTTCTTGTTCCTACCAATTAGAAGTCCAGTTGTAATGAGATTGTAATATCCACTGCCGCGTATCCTTGCATTACACGAATGAGTTTGTTCAATGCATATCGACGCCTATAACTTAATGCACGCGACACATCGATGCAACATGTCAACTCGATAAAAGGCAACCACAATAACGCGTTCACTATTTAGTTACATGCTTTAGGAGATTGAACATAAGTGCGTACAGAAGGGGAGACTACCGACGTACAAGCTTCTCCGCCCGTGTCTAATTGTAGAAGGTGCCTCTTGCTACCCACATAGAGTGTTCTCCAGTTGGGCGCCTCGGATGTGGCTGGCCATCGTTGTAGTGGCACACACATATGTAGCTGGGGTTGGCACAGCAGCATGTGGGATCATAGGAACTTCCTATGTTCACGACCTCCTCGTTGCCCCTCTCGCGCTGCATTTGTTGGCGGATGTCATCATTTTGCTCCTTGAGATCGTCAATTTGCGCCTCCAAATCAAAGATTTGGTTCCACAATGTATGCACGTGCATCGAAACATGTCGTTCGTGGGGAGGATCGATCTAGCGGGTAAAGTTGCATTTCACCATCTGCTGCAATGGACGGTTAGTATGGAGGACGTATTAGCAGTAACATGAACAAAACTATTTACCCTAGAGTATGGGCATCGGAAGAAACGTTGTCCTCCATCGATAAGGCAGTCTATGACCTGCACGATAGCGTCCTCCCCGTGTCTGCATTTCGGCCATACTAGTTGAGCACGCTTGTTCGGCATCAACCGGTAGTTAGGGCCGAAGTCCTCCCTCCTTTCCAGGAGAGGGTCTGGCTTCGGCGACCCTGGTTGCACTGGTCCCTAGGCGTCTGCCATCTTATGTTACTGTAAGACGGACAAGGTTTTTCTTCCTACGGTTTCAAGGGTCGAGTGGTCCTACTTTCGGAGCGTAGGGCGTGCATTTTATAGCCCGCGGGAGAGGCTAACAAAGCGGGTAATGTATTAGCTTGCAGATGACAAGACCAGACGAAATTTGGTCATGGCGCAGAGACAAGACCAAACGAAGCTTGCATAGTGACAAGGCGAAAGGCTGACCTTTTGCGATGACAAAACCACAGGCGGCTACGTGCGTTGATAAGACCAAAGAGACGAATTTTCTGAAGTGACAAGACCACACAGCCGCCAGCTTTGCGCAGTGATAAGACCAAATGAGACAGCTTTGCACAGTTTAGGGTTTAGGTTTAGGGTTAGGCTTTTCAGATCGACTTGACAACCCTGATCACCTCGCCAGCTTTTAAGACCGAAAAGATAAGACTCTGCAAAGAAAGACGTGGCAACACTCTCTACTCTGCATGAAATTAACTATACCATGCCAACCATGGGGCTTATAAAAGGGGGGTTGAACCAAACCCAACTCTACACAACACTACACAACAAATACCCAGCTATGGACTCTTCGGCAAACTTCTACGCGAGGATGTTGAAGAAGCAAAAGTGGCTTAAGCAGAAGAGGAAACAGCTATAATACCCAGATAAATCAATGAAAGATGCTCCAAAGACCACCACGCTTTTTCGATCCCGCAGTGTGTGTGTGGCGAACCGCAGAGATCATTCATCCACACACCCGACACCGCCACTGGCGTACTACACATCTGCACCGCCCGTAAGCGTTTTTTTTCAGCAGACGATTTTCCTCTCCTAACGTTGAATTCCTTAAATTTTTAACTTCATCCCACGTAATGGCAGCCCGAGATGCGCTGCCACTTCTTCCGGTGAATCGACGGCCCGGAGATGTACGATAGGGCATTTATCCAGCAGAAGTACATGTTGAACTACTCGGTGCGGGCCGAGAACTTCGTGCGGTGGAGACCTTACGTACCGGACCCTGTTGAGGAGGCACCAAAGGAGCCCAGTACTCGCTTGGGTGTAATCCATATAGACGACGTGAGTTATAAAGAATTTACATCCTTATTACGTTTTTCACTGTACTGTGTACTTACATCATAGAATCGCAGGACATGGGCGACTTCGACATACCGGCCGACGTGGGCGGTCCGCGACAAGGGCAAGGAAAGGCTCATGCGGTTCGGCGGCCACCACAAAGCATATCCGATCGCCGGGCGAATCCAGTATCAACGGCGTGAGTTATGAAGAATTTACATTCTTCTTACGATTTTCTATATCTGATGCACTTACATCATGAAATCGCAAGACATAGACGACTTCGACATACCATTTCGGCGTGGGCGGTCCCGCGACAAGGGCAAGGGAAAGGCTCATGCGGTTGAGCCCGGCCGCCACAATATATCTGGTCGTCCGGGCGTAATCCATATCCACGACGTGAGTTATGAAGAATTTACATCCTTCTTACGATTCTCACTATACGGTGCACTAACATCATGGAATCGTAGGACATGGACGACTTCGACATACCGGCCTCGACGGGCAAATTCCGTGACAAGGGAAGGGAATGCCGCGAGAGTTCAACGCCGAGCTAGCAAGGAAGGGAAAATGGCCCCGGTCCACGCAGTAGGTTAGGTCATTACGTAGTAGTCCCCCGTCTTACCTCCCATGTTTTTTACTATCCCCTAAAGGCATGTATACTTATATGGTCCGGATGCTTGTGTCGCAGTGTACCGTAGTAGTAGTGAGGATGACTAAAGCAATTAGCCAAACCATCATGCCATGTGACTACGTGTAACGTGCTTTTGTCCGCGGACTCTAATGTAGTTCTGGTTCCGTGTCTCCACTAAGCCATCAAAGCAAGTCTATATTGCAAGTATGCCTCTTCTAGTGGAATTCCAGAAAGAACCATTCGCACCGACATCGAATACTCTATGTTTTAGGGCATCTTCATAATCACAACAAGCGTTCTCAGCCCCTTCAATCATATTCTGTATAAGCTTAATAAAGTACGCCATCGACTACCTGCCTTTATACACGTATACGTTCAGACGACTTCATCGAGGAGAGACTCTATGTTTTAGGGCATCTTCATAATTACAACGAGCGTTCTCAGCCCCTTCAATCATATTTTGTGTAAACTTCATAAAGTATTGCTGTTTTTTTTATCCCACTTCTAAAAGACAACAAGTGTTTCAGTATACAAAGTTTGTTTGGACGACATCCTCAAGGTTATACCTCGTCTGATATGCTTATCAACCATTCTTTCTCTGAACAAATTAAATAATTGAAAAATTACTGAAGCAACAACACTGTGACGGGAGGCTCCATAAAAAGTTTCGTAATTTTCTAAACTCATTTGCTACATTTTGAAATTACTACAAACAATATTTGAAACCGCGATTTAAACCCTCATTTTGGAGAAAAAAAACCCTAATTTACAAACCTCCGTGCCCATATTTCTTAATAATATTTTTTTAATAAATATCAGTGTCCGTTGAAACCCTAACTGAAATTACTAAAAAAAAATTTGTATTCATAAAAGCGCTAACCGGAACAAAATCCTAAACCATTGGAAACTCTAACAATCCTGCTGGAAACCCTAATCCCATCCCATTCGAAACCCTAATCGCTGCCAATCCGCTCAAAACCCTAATCGCAAAAAACCTAATCGTGAAAAACTCTTAAACTCTAATCGCCAAAAACCAAAAACCATCGCCAAAAACCAAAAATCCTAATCGTGAAACCTAACCCTTTCATGCCGCCATCATGAAAGAGTCTCTAACATTCTGTGACTCGCCACCGCGTGAGTCTTGGCTTTCTACGCTCCTCCACCGCGGAAGGTGACTTGGCCCCGGCCTCCGCTGCTTTGCTTTTTCATGACCATGCTTATTTCGCCGCTCAAGCGCGAATGGGACACGATGTCGCCGCGACGGCGATTCCGCTTCAGATGAGGTCTATTTTTGCAAATACGATACTATGTAGGTCATATCTACAAATACGTAACGCTACAGGGTCAGAACAATAAAAAATTCTATAACTAGACCTACGAAATACGTATATTAAAGAACCAAACGACGAGTAAAAAAAAACGAGGTAGTACTATACTACCACCAACCCAACAAACAATAAATACTAGCCCACCCAAAGCATGCATTCTGTCTCACTGACCTGTGGGGCCAAGGGCTCAGCCAAACGCACCTACCCTCTTCCCCCTTTCCTCACGGATTCGATTCGCCCTCTCCATCTCCCTCTCTTCTCCTCCCCGCCACCTCTCCCCTTCCCCTCCCCTCTCCCATCTCCCTCGCGTCGCCATCCGTTCCCTCGCCATCGCCTCTCCTGCGGCCGTCGACCTCCAACGGACGCCTTCCTCTCTTGTATCGCCGGCGGGTAAGCCAGCCCCCTCTCCCCCCATGACCCTATTCTTCTTCTTCTTCTTCTTCCAGGAATCCCCCACCGTGCCATGCCCCAACTCTGGTAACGTGTAGATTATACCTTGTTTACCAACGTACCATGATCCGAGACTCTCAGCGTGGTGCGTGTTGATGTTAATCTACGCGCCATGTGGTTTTTATACGAGCACTGCTCTGTCCAAATTAATCTAAAGTTAATCGGTTACAACTTTGAGACCTGATCGATTGCTTTACTAGGACATTGCGGGTGCCGTACGCACACATGCCGCGTTAGGTAATGACGAGCTTGCCTGAGAGGGGTGCAGTACCGCCATCCGACTCACCGTGCGAGGGAGACGCTCAAGCTTCTTCGTCGTCTTCTTCTTCTTCTTCTACTTCGGATCAGGAGAAGGGTAGCAGCTCGAAACAGTCGATCCTTTCGAGTGTTTTCGCGCCCCCTTTCGCCATCTTTGAGGCGCACCAGGAGTCGTTGCTCACGCGTGGGAAGAAGTCGCCAAATTCCTCCTCTGGATCCTATGGTTGGTCGAGGGTTTTGAGGAGGATCGTGGGTAGTGGCTCGATGTGGCGTTTACTGGGATGCACCAAGGTTCTGTCCAGCAGCGATGTGTGGTTCCTTGGCAAATGCTACAGGATGTCATCTGAGGAGTCGTCCAGCGACTCCGACTCCGACAGTGGGCATGCTGCGTTTTTAGAAGATTTTTCATCCAGGATATGGATCACTTACCGAAAAGGTTGGCTCTTGTTTGCAGAACCATATGTCTGCTAAAACAATTAATCTGGTTGACATCAGTGCTGAGTTGTTGATATGATCCTTTTGTCACAGCTTTCGATGCCATATCTGATTCCAAGTTCACTAGTGATGTAAACTGGGGCTGCATGGTTAGAAGCAGTCAGATGCTGGTTGCGCAGGTGCTTGTCCAACTTTATTTATTTGAGACCATTGTCTTGCTGACTACTAAAGCTGTAACAAATTTGGCCTTTGGACAATTTTTTGCAGGCGCTGATTTTCCACCATCTTGGAAGGTCTTGGAGAAAGCCCTCACAGAAGGTGAGATAATACACCACTTGCCTATTCTGATCTGTTAGAGTTGCTCCCTATATGAAGATAGATGACTGATTTCTGTTCAGTTATAGTAGGTGATGGAGCTCATTTAATTCTTAATGTAGGGTTGCTTATAATGGTCAAATGTTCATATGCAGCCATATAACCCAGAATATATAGGGATCTTACACCTGTTTGGTGATTCTGAAGCTTGTGCTTTCTCCATTCACAATTTGCTTCAAGCTGGAAAGAGTTATGGTCTGGCTGCTGGATCATGGGTGGGTCCATACGCTATGTGCCGGGCTTGGCAAACCCTTATCCGCACAAATAGAGAGCAGCCTGAAGTTGTAAACGGGAATGAAAGTTTCCCTATGGCTCTTTATGTGGTTTCGGGTGATGAAGATGGTGAAAGAGGTGGAGCTCCAGTTGTTTGTATTGATGTTGCTGCTCAGCATTGCTATGATGTCAGCAAAGGTCAATCAGCATGGTCACCAATTCTTTTGTTGGTTCCTCTGGTTCTTGGCCCTGACAAAATTAATCCAAGGTAATCAGCAAGCTACTAATTTTCCTGCTTTGGGGGCTTCATATGGATCTATGCTTGGTTATCTGATTTAAGAGTCGTCCTAAGTTAGTTTTTCCTACTCCTGTGCTATAAACCTATAAAGGATAGTCAAGGGCCTTTGGACCTACACTCATACTTAATTCACATTCTATTATTTTCGAAACACAAGACAAGATCCGTTGTGTTATTTTACCCCTGACCATGTGGGTAGTTTTCCTGATCTTTTTAAGAAAGAGGCAAACCAATCTTAAGTCCGGCAACCATCAATTTGCCTAATAGGGATGCCCTTGAATAATTGATGTTTCTGCTGATGGATTGATGTGTCATACATTGCTCTTGAAAGTAAATCTAGGACTATTCGAAGCTTCTAACAATTCCTGGCGTTGGACTTACTATCAGGTACATCCCACTACTAAAGGAGACATTCACATTTCCTCAAAGCTTGGGCATTTTAGGTGGAAAACCTGGAACATCAACTTACATTGCTGGGGTACAGGATGATAGGGCGATCTACCTAGACCCCCATGATGTTCAGATGGTAAGACTGCATTCTTACTTTTATTTTCTAGTGTATACAGACATCTTTTCTGCAAGTGTTTCAGTTTTATAGCTTCAGCAAGTTAAGCAATCTGTTCCATATGCACTACTGAGTGCATGATATGACCTTTCATATATGTTGATGTAATTAGAGTATTCAATTGTCACTCACTGATAGAATTGGTATCTTGCAGCTAAGCTCCATAATCCCTTTCAAAGAAAAATATAAGTTGTGTCTGTTATGCAGCCAGTCAGCCACCAGTTGTTTTGTATATCTCTTGTGGTTTACATTGCAGACTAGACGTTGGTAGGCATCATGGCTGTTTTTGTTGTTGCGTGTATGTGAACCTGCTGCAAGAGCCATTTGTTGATTTTATTTTCGCATGGTCCAGAATTACTTGCGTTGCGTTAGAACTCGAACTGTACACCAATACCTGTTTTAGGTTCAAAATGTCCCAAGAATTCTGCAGGCACAAACAATGGTTGTTTTCACTGTATGGAAAAATAACTTAGTGATCACCTCTTTCTCTGTTGGAAAACAGTATGGCAGGTGTCAAAAAAAGGTATGACGGGCTGTCTGAGAGTTCTTTTCACTGTGTTGCAAACATGTACTCTTTTTGGCACCCCAGTTTCATGAGACTAAAAACTATACCTGATAACATATATGACCTGTCTATTTCTGTATTCTCGTTTGCTTGGAAACTGTAAATATCATTTGTGGTTATCAGTCATATCGAAGTACATAGATAATGTATTTATCAATGCATTGATTGAGAAGCATTTGATTTTTGAACTATGATGGTAATATTCGGGTGCTCTCTAAATGTCAGGCAGTTAACATAGCATCGGATAACTTGGAGGCAGACACTTCCTCATACCACTGCAGGTATGTGCACATTGTGATTACAATCTGGTGAATGAAACCAAATATTCTTTCTCCTTTGCATGTTTAAATGATGAAACCCTTATTCATGTGTCTGCACTTGGACAGCACTGTCCGAGATTTGGCTCTGGACCTGATAGATCCCTCCCTGGCTCTTGGTTTTTACTGCTGCGACAAAGGTGAACTGTTGTTTCTGAGACGCATGTTGGGTTATCATTTAAGTTTACTCTAATCTTGATGTTCTTTTTTTAACTTCTATGTAGATGACTTTGATGATTTCTGTTCTCGGGCCTCTGAATTGGTAGAAAAGGCGAATGGAGCGCCACTCTTTACTGTTGTGCAGTCAGTTCGACCATTGAAACAAATGTATAACCAGGACGATGGATTGGGTAGCTGTGGCGATAGCATGGCTGACAAGATCAACGTGGAGGACCTTGATGGCTCTGGCGAAACAGGAGAAGAGGAGTGGCAGATTCTTTAAATGAAGGGAAAATTAACTTCATATTGAGTTGAAAACGTGACGTCCACACATTGGTTGATTTCCCTTATTTGTGTGTGAAGACCAGAAATTCCTTATTGTGAGTTATCTGTGGAACAAGCTGGAATGCCGATATCCCATAGAGTTGGGAAATCAGCAAGTTAGGAGCTGTTCACCGTGATCGGTGCAAGCTCATTCGATGGAAATCCCTTTGTACCATACATACTCTGATACTCTTCTGGTTGACTATAAATGTATTTATTTATCTGTACTACTATGTTACAAGAGTATTTTCATAAGAGTAAAGTACACTATGGGTCTCTGAACCTATCAGCATTGGTCGCTTGGGTCCCTAATCTATGAAACAAGCTAATCCGATACCTACACCTATTTAAGTGGGTCATTGGAGGTCCCAAAGTGCCTGCGCTGGTCTTGACCGCTGATGTGGATGGTTGACCCTGACGTGGATGATTTGCGCGCTAACAGTAACCCGTCACTCTTTCATTTTCGTCCTCATAAATCTTGCAGACCTAAATTCCGAACCAAAATCCCCAATCCCCATTTATATCCTCACTGGATTCATCCATCTATCTATCCATTGCCCCCATGGCTATGGTGTTGTGCTGCGAACTAACATAGACTCTTGAGATGCCTTGCAGCTTGGCCGCACAAGTGCCGGTAGAGGACGCCGGAGAAGCTCCCCGACCGACGGAACGGCGCCGCGGCGAGGCTCATGGAGAAGATGGTGCCCGGCGTGCCGGCCATGAAGCCCAAGGCCAGCAAGGACCAGTACCTGCTCAAGCGTCGCGATAATGCGCGTGCTACGCCACTGCCACCGTCGGTGTCCATATCGGAGGCCTCCCACTGGCGGGGCATGCTCCCGGACGTGTACCTGGCGGGCATAGCCCCCGCTCTGGGCAACGGCCCGCCTAGCTCCTCGGCTGATCCGCCGACACCGTCGTTAAGCGGCCACGGAGATGAGGAGTTCATCTTGACAAAGACGCCGCCTTTCCCCGGTCGCGCTTCCTCCGCCGGTCGGTGGCGCGAGGGCTCTCCCACGGACGCCAGCCAAGAAGGTCCGCAAATGCGAGAGGGAGGAACCGGCGGACACCGGTGCCGCTGCAACTGGCGAGCCCAACAACAAGAATAAAAAGAAGAAGCTCGCCGACCTCAATGACGGCGCACCCTCCTCCTCCCCTCCCTCCGGCGGTGGCAAGCCGGTGTTCTTGCCTCCCAAGGTTTTCCTTGACGGCCTGGACCTGAAGTCCCACATGTGCCGAGTCATCTACAAGTTCCACTCTGATGCCGAGGTGATGCTCAAGTACGCCCGGAGCAACGCCATGTTCGGCCAGGTGGACTCTCACTTCTACCTCCGCAGCGTCGAGTTGTCATCGTCCGTGGCGCGAGCCGGGCCCGGCTCCTGCGGCCTTCCGTTGGTCTGGGAGCTCGGAACGGCGCTCTCTGCCATTGTCGTGGTCGTCTTTGGCGCGCACGGACATGGGGGCAGCCCAAGTCAATCCTGAAGAAGAGCACTGACGATGGCGCGCCAGCCGCGGTGGGTGCGCTCCTGGATTCCCCTCGGGTGAAGTTCATGCTGGATGGTGGGGACAGCAAGCTCGATCCACCTACATTGCCTGCGAGCCGCGGCGGAAGCAATGGCTGGACGCTGCTGCACCGATCAACAAGAGCGCCAAGTCAGTCGGCTTCGCGCCGCCGCCACTGCAACAGCCGGCACACCCTGCACAACAGCAACAACCGTTGTAGCCTCCCCGCGCTGCGAGGGGCTCCTTGCCCTCCCCGGACAGCCACGCTGGAGAGTCCACATCACGGTCAACCATCCACATCAGCGGTCAAGGCCAGTTTAGGCACTTTAGGACCTCTGATGACTCACTTAAATAGGTTTAAGTGCCGGATTGACTAGTTTCATATATTAGGGATCCACATGACCAATGCTGACAAATTTAGGGACCATAGTGTACTTTACTCTTTTCATGACATCATGCTTGCTAGCGATTTTCCTTCATTGCTCTTGATCCTTCTCGGAGGTGGTCTCCCTACCCGCCGAACGAGTGCAGTGTGGGGAACTGGGGATTCTAATTGCAAGAAGCTGACCCTTCCAAAGGGATATATATATATTCATTCCGAGCTTCTTTTGTAGTACAGTCTGCGCTAGAGGTGTTTATGAAGAAAGGGACAAAGCTCGCAAGCAGCAACAAGAAAAGAACAAGTTCATGAATACAGCTTTGCACAAACATTTAGCTCAAAGCCAAAGAAAAGTATCCCTTCAATTGCAGGGAAATTTTGCCTTACAGCAGGCTAGAACATTCTTCTTAAATCATAGTTCAGAGAGAATCACACTGCAGATCACTCTCAGCACGCAAGTTCTGTAGCAGTATAGGCAGTCGGTGCCTAGCTTAGCTTGTCCATCTCCCGCCCTTTAAAACTTGCACACTCCGTGCCATTCTCTCGAACACATCTCCAAACTTCACTCCACTTCTAGCTGCTATTAGCAGAGTACTCGACGATGCTTGGATCAATTCTGATCCTCCTGTCGATCACCGTCGCGGATGCAGCCGGCGTTGGTGTCAACTACGGCACGCGGGCGACGAGCCTCCCGCCACCGGGCGACGTCGCGCGGTTCCTCGCCCGCGACACGATCGTCGACCGCGTGAGGCTCTTCGACGCCGACCCGCTCGCCTTGCAGGCCTTCGCGAGCACCGGCCTCGCCGTGGACGTGACCGTCCCGAACGGCCTCGTCCCGCGCCTCGTCAACCTCGGGTTCGCGCAGCAGTGGGTGCGCGCCAACGTCGCGCCCTACGCCGACGCCACCAACATCTCGAGGATCCTCGTGGGCAACGAGGTGATCTCGCAGGCCAACCGGACGCTGCTCATTAGCCTCGTCCCGGCCATGCAGAAGCTGCGCATGGCGCTGGTCAACGTGTCCTTGCACCGCCGGATCAAGGTCTCCACCCCGCACTCCCTCGCCATCCTGGCCGCGTCCACGCCGCCGTCCGCCGGGCGGTTCCGCGACGGCTACAACGCCGCCATCGTCAAGCCGCTCCTCAGCTTCCTGCGCGCGACAGGCGCGCCGTTCATGGTGAACGCATACCCGTTCTACGGCCTCACCAACGACACGCTCGACTACGCGCTGTTCCGGGTGAACAACGGCGTCATGGACAACGGCACCGGGCTGCTGTACACCAACATGCTGGACGCGCAGCTCGACGCCGTTCACTCGGCGATGAGACAGCTCGGCTTCGGTGAAGTCGACATCGTCGTAGCCGAGACCGGGTGGCCATCGGCAGGGGAGGACTGGGAGGTCGGCGTGGGCGCGGACCTCGCGGAGGACTACAACAAGAACGCCATCCGGCACCTCGGGTCCGGCGTGGGCACGCCGCTCATGCCGAATCGCACCTTCGAGGTGTCCATCTTCTCCCTCTTCGACGAGAATCTCAAGCCCGGTCCGGTGTCCGAGAGGAACTTCGGCCTGTTCCGCGCCGACATGACGCCGGTCTACGACGTCGGCATCCTCACCGCTCCGGAGGTATTACCATTAAATGTTGGTTCTACTCACACTCCTTAGTCGCCGTAACAAGTACGTGCATGATATGCAGACCGTCGGGCCGGTGAGCGCGAAGGTGACACCGGCCCCAGACTCGAGAGCAGCGGACGTGCGGCGGTGGTGCGTGCCGAAGCCGGCGGCGGACGAGATGGTGCTGCAAGAGAACATAGACTTTGTGTGCGGGCAAGTGGGCATCGACTGCGCCGCGATACGGCCGGGCGGCATCTGCTTCGAGCCGGACACCGTGCAAGCCCATGCGGCCTACGCCATGGACCTTTATTTCCAGTCCAATGGACAGCATGAGTTCGACTGCGACTTCGGTCAGACCGGCGTCGTTACTACCGTGGATCCCAGTAAGAATTTTTCTTTTTTAGTCAAGGCTGATACACGTATTAATCTTCGATATGTTGAAGTATTTACGTGTGACATTTTTTTTCATGGCAGGTTATGAAAGCTGCAAATTTACATGAAGTGAGAGCTGATCGCAACAAGGCTTCTTGTCATTTCTTTTTTTGTTCAAAATGCATGCATGAACTTGTGCCACTAAATTAGCATTAGATGCTTGGAAATATGTATCTATATTATATAGTGTTATGTTTGTTATTATCACTAGCTAACTAGTAGCTCATGATGTATTTGTCGAAGTAGTAGAACTTTTGTTCATGTCAAGCTTGACTTAAGCTAGCTAGAACCGCAACTTGAGCTATATGTTCATGCTTTAATCAAGCTCAATTCAAACCTAATATAAAGAGACTGTTGTCGATGTTTTAGTATCGATCTTATGAATTAATGGTTGTTTGGGTGGCTTTCTATGGAATAGATCCACACAGAAAAAGACACAGAAATTTGTATAGGTTTGGGCATTCTCCTAGGAGAATAATAACCATACTCCTGTATTCTTGTATTCAGTATGCTTGTTACAATTGGGAAGAAATCACTCAGACTAAAGCTCAATGATCTCTTACAACTAACCCCGATCGTCCCTTTCTCTGTCCACTGACTGTAGCCCCTATATATCGCATGAATGGGTGGCAGTTACTCCATGCCAAAAAGCAACTCTACGCCGGATGAAATACACACGTTGATGGTAGTTATTGTAAGAGGAAACTGCATCCCACGTCGCCTGCCAGTTACATCAAGGACAGAGGCATAATTCGTGTAATTATTCCAGATAATAATTGCGTATATTAACTGCTCTGTAGTCTGTATATTGAACACAGTGTATAAGAGTCCCTAATCAATTGGGCTTACATGTCTATATGATTTATCGACTATAGGGTGGTCGTAGCAGACCTGGTCGTAGAAGGCCCTACGACCACAAGATGGTCGTGGAAAGGCTTACGACCATGGAGTGGTTGTAGAAAGGCTTACGACCACGGGGTAGTCGTAGGAAGACTTACGACCACTCATTTAAACTTCTCCCTTATGAACAATAAGGGGTATGTTTGAGAGTAATATGAAGATATTATTATCTATAATAGCAATTACAGATAAACAGTTAATTAAAGATTATTATATCCTTGCGCAATTGTCTTCCTCTATTTCAGTCGGTGGAGCTACTCTCGAACGAATTTTCAACATTCTCGAGGAACCTGTCGACAATTCGGGTCCTGTTGTAGATACTAGCGCAAGGTAGACGTCGCCTTCCTTTGGTGCAGGCTGCGGTTGACCGTTGGGGATGTTGCGGACGTCGTCTTGGCGATCTGACCTTCATTGGTTGGATCCAGTGACGAGGTCGTGTTGTGGCGTGGTCTTGGAGCGCTGGTACCTTCGATCTGGGGTGAAAACTCTTTATCTGACCTTCGCTGGTTGGATCTGGCAACGACGTCGACCTGAGCGGCATCACCTTCTTGAAGGCGTTGCTTTAGAGAACCGGTACCTGAGCTCCAAAGTGAAAACTCCCGATCTGATCTTCACTGGTTGGATCTGGCGATGACGATGTGGGTCGTATCCCTTCTAGGAGGCATCGCTACGGAGACTAGCCCATCATCACTTCTTTGCTGCGCAACTACTGTTCGCGTGTGGATGATCTCCTGGTTGGTCCCGGAGGCGGGACTTGGTGGTCTTTTTTTGGCTGGTCTTTGCATGGCAATTTGTTTGTCATTGTTGGCTTTTGGCCTTTTTTTGTTTTAAGCTTTTAGTTGATGGTGGTGTAATGGCTGTGTACATCCCTAGTTGGTGCAGAGACCGGGAGTTGTACTTCTATTATCTAAAAATAAGATACAAAATTATCTATCTTTGAAACATGTATCCTCTAAATTGATCATCCTCAAATAAGCCCTTCCTAGGGTGGGGTATTGCATGTCCCAATTTATAATTATAGGAGTAATAAATACAAGTAAAGTATTGATATGACCGGAATTGTAGAAGCAAATACCAATTTACTGAACAAAAAGAAAAAAAATATATCTATAAATTTACCAATTTACGGAATTGTAGAAGCAAATACCAATTTATAATTGTCGTCTCCTCGTTGCTTCCTTGATAGGCATATGGTATAAATGGCTGCGGACAATGTATCTGTAAATTTTATCATGTGGCACCAAATAGAAAAGTACAGATTCCAAGCGACAATCCTTTAACCCAGCGATTTCCTGGTTAATAATCCTTATTGAATTCCTTATGCTCTCTCGATGCTGCTTATAAGCTTTCCACTTGAACATCCCCAAACTCTTAAGCTGATACACGTAGTCTCTCATTTCCTCCCTCAGCCATACTTCACGTCCCAACGATGTGGTTTTGAGCATACATAGTATCACGTTCGCCGTTTGTCCTAGTACCCTGCTCGTCAAGAAGACATAGCCTGAAGGTTAACAAGAGAGGCTGCCTAAAAAAGGACTGAATGGCCGGGAATCACTCCTGGATAGAAGAGGACTATACACGCTAGATTGAGAACAGCAGCTAATTTCATCGATGATTAGAAGAGTGAATATACACCCCCAAAAAAAGGCTGAGGGCACACGATCCTGACCGGATGATGCTGCCAAGGCAAGCTACTAGCAGTAGTTGGTAGAGTGCAGGCTTTTATCTGGCTTTGAGATGCCCAATGATTAAGTGGGGTTTTAGTTCGCTCCACTTTTTGCCTGCAGAAGAACATATTATTGGACTAATCGTTTGAACCATAACATTGCGCTACTGCTACCAGAGTTTTTTTTAATCTTATTTAGCATGTATTTAAAGCGAAATAGAAAAAATAGCTCCCCTTCATAAACAAAATACCAAAAATGACATCTTGCCACACGAAAACGCCGCAACAGAGGACCTGTTGTGCATAGGCACGGATCCAGACGAGAAAACCATTGCGGTCACCTCCATTGCACCATAGGATCACCTCTATCAATGAATAATAACTCTGTAGGATTTACTAAATTTCAATGGGGTCATCCTATATTGTATCCGCCCCTGGCTGTGCACCCAGATCGCGGTAGGTCACCTGTTGCTAACCCAGTCCGTGGCAAACGATCTGGGTTAACGACAGCCTGCTACGATCTGGGTGTGCGGCAGGCCGCCTGTCACCGAATGACATGCTATCACGTGTCCTATCATGGCGTTTTCGCACTGTAGAAGTGTCATTTTTTGCCATTTCATTCACCGAAGGGGGCTATTTGTGCTATTAAGCTTTAAAACGTGCTAAATGAACCAAAGACTTCTGCTACCACATGCACTTTTGCTCATCATTCATTATTCAACCTAGTAAAGTAGTAACATACATTCATCACTGGTGCATGCAGGGGCGAATCCACCGGGGGACTAGTGGCGGTGACCGTGGAGAGCCCTAGGACACCGCAGCCTCGGATGCGGGCTCCTCCTCCTCCCCCGTCGCCTCTGCAGCCTCGTGTAGGATTGGGACCCCCTCGCCGTTGTCGACGAAGACGTCGCCCAGTCGCTCGAACATGTTCCTCTCCTCAAGTACTCCATCCCTCAGTGGCTTGAGGACGCGGTGCGCCTCCAATACCCCGTCTTCGAGAAGCTGCACGAAGACCGTCTCCGGCTTCTTCATCATCCGGAACCCCGGCGAGCTACGTGCGCCCGGCGGCGCGCTACGGTCGGGGTGGCAAAGGAGGGGGGTGGCCATCGCCGTGGTAGAATGGTTGTGTTTCTTGTTTAATCCGAAGTGGCTCAAGTCATTGACTCCTGTCAGGTTTAGGCAAGCCAGACATCCTTCCGGTTAAATGGAGGCAGAGAGGGGCGCCGGACAGCCGGGACACATCATTTTTTTCTCCTCGTATGTGCGATGCTGCGCAGTGTGATCGATTCCAGCGTTGTCTTCCCACGTCCATGTTTTTTGCTGGGCCGTTTGATGCTTCTCGCATTCCTCGCGTTGTTCGATCAGATCAGGCGATGTGTTCGTGTTCTTCACCTTCGCCTCATGGCGTGTGTCCTCATTTGTTGTGCGCTCTGTCTCTTCTTAATTATACGCACATAGCTCATTTGCGCAGTCTCGACCTTATCGTCTCGGTGTCTCCCTTGGCTCCGTGTCCCTTCTTTCGGTCCTTGCGCTTCTTCCTCTCGGTTCTTGCCGCTTCCTCTTCTCATTCTTTCTTACGCTTCTGTTCTTGTCTGTTTGGTTTTTCTCGTTGTTGCTTTGTGTTTCTATCGGTCGTGTGCCATCTCTGCGTACGTACACCTGCTTCAATTTTTCTTCAGTTTTCGTAGTTATCGATCGTCGTTCTTGCATATTCTGGGCTCCTCATCTCTCTTGTTTTTGTGGGTTCGGTTTTCGTTTCATGGGGGTGTTTGTTACTCTTTCTCTTCTGCGCGCGTTGCAGGTTTCTTTCCGTATATCTGCCTGAATCACCGTTGTTGCTTTTTTTGTCCTTTTGGTCTCTTTATTTTGTGGGTTTTCTTCTTTCTCGGTTCTATCTGCTTGTTGCCTACGATGCACGTCTGGCCTTGTGCTGCCCCCCTTATTTTCTAACACGTTCTTGTGGTCTCATCATTTCTGATTCAACGTATTGTTCTTTTTTTTGTTTGTGCTAAAGGGGGTCTATTTCTATGAGTCTACTCCTTTTTTTTGGTCGGCCTCTTGGGGTTTTTTGTTTTTGCGCCAGTGGCCCTTCCTGTTTTTATTCCCTTTTAGTCTATTCGTCTGAATTCCCTCTTCTTACTTCCTACTCTCTAACTGTTGTCCATTGGTTTCGTTGATTTTCACCGATGTTTTATCTTCTTCACCATCCAGTTCTAACTTGTCAGACTTTATTTACTTATTATTAGATATGTTATTTCCTTGCTCTGTTCTTCGAATACGTACAAGATATTTTTTCCTGGATCTGCTTTGATCTGCTTTCTTTTTTCCCTTCTACTTAGGAGTTTTTCCTTTGTGAATTCAGTCAGTTTTTTCTCGGTTTTCTGTGCTTCTTACTTATGATTCAAGTGTGGCCCTGTATTTATTGTTTTTTCCCCCTTTTCTATCGCGGTCTTGCGGGCACGTCATAGCTGATCCGCCCTTTTTTGGTTTTTTTGGCCACGACTCTGCCTCCTGTGGTTTTTTGCTATTGGCTCTGGTAATATGTTGCCTAATAATTGCACTGTTGGATTTGCTGATACATCTTCTTATAGTTGCAATGTAGATAGCTAAGATAAGTAAGAGTAGCCCTCTGCCTTATTTTCTGTTGGTCCTGAAAAGCATACTCCCAAGTCCCACTATTATGGTCTTGGTAGCGTTCGAAATTCTAGAGAATGGAATTCCGTCTGTGCTATTATAGATATGGTCACATGTGACATTTCAAAAATGCGTAAATGCAAAAAATACGAGATTTTTTAAACTTTTTGTGTATTACCTGTTGTCATTCTTTTTGCCTGTAGTTTTGAGAAATATTTGAATTGCATTATCTCTTTCGCCGATACAATAAAACCCTAAAAACATAAATCCTATCAAAATTAGCAAAAACTTAAGAGCATTGCCCCTCTGAAAGATTACATGAAGTACAAACCCTAGAATAAGAATAATGTTCAAGAGCCAATTAGAATTGTTTAACAAATATCAGATTATGAACTATCATCACATGAGAATTTCTTAAAGCAGAGTCTCTTTTCATTATCTCAAGCTTTTTCCTGATCTTTTCTTTTCCTTCAACTATTCATCTGGTCAACCAGCTTGAATCACCTTAAGCCACATAGGATTTTATTGACTATTGGAGATGCTTTAGAGTCGGGGTGACCGTCCCTCCCCTCCTCTCCCCTTCCTCCTCTCCCCGCCCCCAACCTACGCATCTAGAGGTTACGACCTCGTCGGCGTCGGCCATGGGCGGGGACTGGCACGAGCCTGCCCAGGCGGCTGTCATCGGCCTCCTCTTCGCCTTCCTCGTTGCCAAGCTCATCTCCGTCGTCATCGCCTTCAAGGAGGACAACCTCCGCATCACCCGCTCCCCTCCCACTTCCCCCACCCCCTCCAGTTCGTCCCCTGCCCCTCCGGCCACCCCCACCCCCGCGGACCCACCACCTACCTCCCGCGACGGCCACGGCGACACCAGCGACGGCAGCGACAGCGACTGGGAGGGCGTGGAGAGCACGGAGCTCGACGAGGAGTTCAGCGCTGCCTCCGCCTTCGTCGCGGCTTCCGCCGCCTCCGGCACCAGCGTCCCCGAGGAGGCGCAGCTGAAGCTCTACGGCCTCTACAAGATCGCCACCGAGGGGCCCTGCACCGCACCGCAGCCGTCCGCCCTCAAGCTCAAGGCCCGCGCCAAGTGGTAGATTCCACCCCTTGTCTTGCTAAATTTGTGGGGATTTGGTTCGATCTTCTGTCAGAGTTGGGTTTAGCCTTTGTTTTGGGACCAGGGTTTAGGAGATGGATTGGATTTGATCGATATCTAAGTTTAGCTTCTATTACTGCGGGAATTGCTGATCAGATGTAGATTCTGGTGTTATTTGTGCTTTGCACTGACCAGGAGTGGCTGTTCATAACTTCATATCACCAAGTGTATTGCTTTGTGCTAACATTTTAGCTACAATTCTTGTTAGAAACTTAGAATCGGTGATATTGCCACTAGGTTTCTAAGTGGTGCATAGGAAGTCATCTCATATGATAGACTGATATCTGGATGGTTGGATTGGATCTCATGCGTTATTTAGTCTAGTTTGTTACGAGCGCTGCTAATTGATTGCATTTTTGCAATGTTTGTTTGTGCTGCTGTTGCCTGAGCATCTAAGTACTTTGATTCAATGTTCATGCTCTATAATCTATATCCATGAATGTCTCTGGTGATCATGCTGCATGGCTGTGTAGGGCTTACATTTAAGATGCCTTTTGGTGCTCTGGATTTTCAAATATGGCATGGAACTCAGATATCTACTAATTGCAGTGAACTTATATTAGCACTAGACTTTTTTCGCATTTGCTATGTATGCGCTTGTCAATGTGGAAGAAGCAATCCAGGTTACCAGGTATACTTATCGGTTGAGCACTTGTGTGATGTGAATGTGCAAGGAATGCTTGGCATAAATTGGGTGCTATGCCTACAGAAGAAGCCATGCAGGAGTACATTGCAATTGTTGATGATCTATTCCCTAACTGGGCTGTTGGTTCGAGCGCGGTAAGTTTTATATGTTCTGACTAACCACACATTTGCTACCATTTGTATAGGAATCCCCATCACTGTGTTGGTTCTATTTGATAACCTGTTTGACATTATTTCAGAAAAAGAAAGATGAAGATAGCACAATGTCTGCTTCAGGTTCGAAGGGACCAATGGGACCTGTATTTAGCAGTTTAATGTACGAGGAAGATCGAGGAAATGAATCGTGAGTTTTTTACATCAAGGATATCCTGTACATTTGTTCCTATGCGTTAATTTTTCTGTGATGATGAGGAATCAAGTTCACCTAGTGATGTACTGTTTTTCTTTTGTTGACTGATAGATCATAGCAAATAAAAGTGACATGATTCATTGTTTAGTGTGCAGCTAGTTATCTCCATGTTGGTGCTATTAGGCCTTATTTATCCAGCCATCTAGTACTTTACCTGTATTATTGTTTCCATTATTACAATGAACTTATCTGTACCTGCAGAGAACTTGGTGACATCCATGTCTCAGCAAGGGAAGGAGCAATTGATGACGTAGAGAAGCATCTGGCTGCTGGTACAGAAGTCAATTTGAGAGGTTTGTGTTTGTAAACTATCCATGCTTATGTTCTCTTTGTAGCATAAGTCAATTAAACATAGTTTTGTTTATGATGCTTTCAGATAGTGAAGGAAGGACTCCCTTGCATTGGGCTGTTGACCGTGGTCATCTAAATGCCGTTGAGATTCTTGTCAATGCAAATGCGGATGTGAATGCTCAGGTATCTGTTTTTTGTGGGTGTCTTTTTTTGTATGCTTTAATCATTGCATTCTAGAATTCTCATGTTCATAAATTGGGTGACTGTAAGGAGAAGCTGGTGATATATCTGACTAAGTATTTTTCAGTGGGTTTGTGTTATAAACTACACTACATGGGTAAAAGGTTGGTGTCGTATATAAAAGGGGACCCCAAGTGTCCCACGGATACAATAGGAGGCAACCAGGGGATCCTCAAGAGAATGGACCGGTGTCAAGAAGGAAATAATGTGTCTTTTATCATCTTGAAAAAGTCTTGTCAAATTACATGGGGAGGTGGCTATTTATAGTTTCTTAATCAGGGTACATGAGATTACTATCCTACCCCTACAAAGGTCCTATGCCCGTAGGGGTTGCAGGGGCTTTTCATCTTTCTAGGCATAGCCTTCGGTTCATGGTGGGCTCTCCTAGACCCGGTCCATCATGACTGTGCTCCTGGTTCGTCGGCCGTCTTCCCCCCTCGCCACGTGCGAGGTTGCTCTGGAGCGAAGGGCCTCGGAGGCCCCTCGTTTCATGCGAGGTGGTTCGGGGCGAGGGCCCTCGGGGCTCCTTCGCTCCTAGACCTGTAGTGCGCCTCCTGATGGCACTACCCTCGGTAGCTTTCCTGTACCCTTCGGCTTTCCGAAGGCATACCTGGAACCCTTCAGCAAAGCCGGAGTGGGTCAATGGCCTGGCGCCCTCGGAGGCCTTTTCTGGGCCTTCGCACGCCCTTCAACCTTCCGAAGGTGCACTTGGTACCCTCTGGGGGAGCCGGGGCGCGCCTTCAGCTTAGCTCTATCAGAGGCCTTCTTAGGGCCCTCTTACGCCCTTCGGTTCTCCGAAGGTATACTTGGCATCCTCCGGGGGAGCCAGGGCGTACTTGGCATCCTCCGGGGGAGTCGGGGCGTGCTTCGGTTGGGCGCCCTCGGAGGCCTTCTTGGGGCCTTCGCCGGGTCGTTGGGGCCGGTGAGCCACCCTACGACAGTTGGGTATATCCATTCTGACCTTAGAATACCATCGGCAAGTTATCAGCTTGCCAGGTTGGTGTAATTGACATACAGCTAACTAGTCAAGTAGTCAGTGGATACACGTTAGCTTCATTAGGTATCATAGAGCTGCAGAGTGCAGACGTCAACATTTTGAGACATTTAAGCATTATTACGAGCTCAATGAACTGAACTTTATTTTTGTCTCGTCCATATTCAGGACAATGAAGGACAAACGGCACTTCACTATGCTGTTCTTTGCGAGAGAGAAGATATTGCTGAATTGCTTGTCAAGCATCACGCTGATCTTCAAATCAAGGATGAGGATGGGAACACAGCACGAAACTTATGCTCTTCGACCTGGTCTTTTATGAAGCTGGCAAATTGACAAGATGATGCACTGGACATTTGTTGACGTCTACTACCAAGAAACACACTGTCCTACATTAGCTGAATCAGATGAGCTGTTTTATCACCCTCATCGAATAGGTGGTTGTCAAAACTCAAAAGATATTGTAGTATTAGTGCAGGGAGATATTTTGTAGTATTGCTTTATGTAGAATTTTGGGAATGTTGTGTGTCCCTTTTGGGATCTCACACCTTTATTTATAATGTCAAATATTACAGACCGACTCTGACACGACTTAAACTCTTACCTAAACTCTGGACTCTTTCCTAATCTCTAATATCTCCAACACTCCCCCTTAAGATGGGCATGAGATAACAATAATGACCATCTTGTTACATAATGCAATACCATTGCTAGAAGTAGTAAAACCTATCATCCATCGGCTCTATAACCAATACCATCAAAAAGTTGCTAACCGCCAATACTACCAGAGACGTCACTAAATCTATCTTATCTATCAGCTGCCCTGACCTTAACCTTATCTTCCTCTACCCTTATGCCCCTAGCTACCCCTCGCCTTCACCACTTTGCCCACACGCCCCTAGTCTCGGCATCCACCACATTTACCTCTGTCGCAGACCATTACGCTTGACTCGAGTCACTATCCTCTCTTGGACATTTCCAACAACACTCAATCTAGCACCCATACCAAGTTACCAACAACACCGTACGACACCAACATCATCACCGTCGACCAATGTAGCCTCCACTGGAGCTACTACCAGCTCCTACTTCGTCCTCACCATCGTCGAGCTCATCACCATCTTCCAATTCCACCATTAAGTCTTCCATACCTCACCATCGTAACCTCCAATTCTGTTACCATCGAGCAACACAGCAGCTAGGACTCTCAGCAAACACATCATCCTCTCTCTCCTTTCCTTAACATAACACACACAGTCGATTCCCCTCAACCACACCAGATCCTCCACCGATCTGGATCCTTCACCCTCGAAGCACCTACAACCGATCAGATCCTTCATACCGGATCAGATCTGACACACTAGATATCCGGAGCGCACCTCTTCTACATCTATCTCCACAGCGAAAGCACCAGATCCACAGCAAAAGCAAGCACCACACCTCTCCACCACAATGGATCCACAACAAAAGCAACCACCACACCTCTCCTTCAACTCCTTCTTGGCCACAACAAATCCCGAAGGCTCTTCTTCCTCTCACTTCCCCCTTCATCTCTTCTCCCCGAGCCCTTCATCTCCTCTTCGGCCGACTCCTCCAAAACTCCTCCCCTGAGCCCAAGTACCAGCTCCTCCTTCGAGCGTTTGTCACCGAAACACCTCCCCCGAGCGCCTTCCCCGCACCACTCCACCGAGCTCCCATCCTTCCCGTCTTGCCCCGCCGCTTCTGCCTTCTCTCCTTTTCCACCTCGACCACGCGACGGCGAGGCTCCTCGACTTCTCCGTCGCATTGCCGCTCACCACCCAGGCGCTAGGCCACGCCTCCTCACGCCCTCGGCGGCCTGTGTGACCCGTGCGCTCCTTCTCCCCAATCCTCCACCGCCGGCCCAAGCCGGACCCGGTCCCTCCTCAAGCCGCCTCCGCCGCACCGAAGCTCCTTCCTTCTCCTCCTCTCCACCGCCGCACCACTTCTGGTCAGATCCCGCTTCCTCCCTTTCTCTGTCGTCGCACCAGATCCCCCTTCCCCCACTAGATCCCCTGCTACTACTCGATCGCCGATCGAATCCCCTTCTCCTCAGCTCCTTCACAAGAAGCCTCAAGCCTCCGCCACACCGCGACGCTCCCGCTCTCGGCCGCCCCTGGCCTCCCCGTTGAGCCACCACCACCACTCCGCTGCAACACCTGGGCTGCCGCCAAGCCACTGCCTAGGCTGCCGTCGTCCCCTCGTCTCCTCTCCACCTTATGCCGATACACCTCCCCACCTCTGCTCTTCCGTGTCAAGTGAGGACCAGCATGCAACCCGGCTGGCCGTCGGTCCGCTCCCGTTAGACATGATCGTGGAGGACCACGCGCGGCAGGACAACGATGGCTGGCGGATCGTCGTCACCAGATGGCGGCGGCGGCGGCTCTTTAGGTATGGGTTTTGCTTACTCGGGTTAGGGTTTGGGAGGTTGGCTCTGATACCATGTAGAATTTCGGGAATATTGTGTGTCCCTTTTGGGATCTCCACACCCTTTATTTATAGTACAAAATATTACAGACCGACTCTGACATGACTTGGACGTTTGCCTAAACTATGGACTCTTTCATAATCTCTAATATCTCCAACACTTTATACAGTTATCATCCTCATCGAATAGGTGGTTGTCAAAACTCAAAAGCTATTGCAGTATTAGTGCAGGGGGATATTTTGTAGTATTGCTTTATACAGTTTACACTGTATTAGTGTATTGGTTCTGCACACCAACGGTTGGTTAGAAAAAGGTAGGGTTAATTCCTTATTTACCATTGAAAGTTGACTGACTCTCCAAAATACTATCGCCAAATTGTTTATCTCTTTTTTGTCACTCATTCTTAACTTTGCTCCCTTTTTTGCCACTCCCGTGAACTTAGCTGTGAACTTGGCCGCAAAAAGACTATCTTACTCCTAAGTGCATTATTTAGGGCTGATATATTTAGGGAATTATTTGACATAGTAATATAGTTCCAAAAATTATGAAATTTTTAGAGGAAGTTCCTGACATAGTGTAGATTATTGTGTAATTTTTATAGGGTTTTATTTGCAACATGTTTTTCTCTAAAAATATTTCAATTTTCGGTTTTATGCATTTTTATTATTCTATTGGAAAAAAGTTGGTAAAAACATGTTTAAAAATCCAAACTTGATGTAATGACTCTGTCAACAAAATGGGAATTATTTAAAAATATTTTTACCAACTTTTCTCAAATAGAATAATAAAAATGCATAAAACCAAAATTTAAAAGATTTTTAGAGAAAATATATTGCAAATAAAACCCTTATAAAAAATTACACAATAATCTACACTATGTCAGGAATTTCTCCTAAAAATTTTATAATTTTTGGAACTATATTACTAAAGATCTCAGCCCTAAATAATTCATTTAGGGGCAAAAATATCTTTTCGCGGCCAAGTTCACGGTAACTGACGGAAGTGGTAAAAAAGGGAGAGAAGTTGAGAACGAGTGGTAAAAAAGGGATGAACAATTTAGCGATGGCATTTTGGAGAGCCGGTTAACTTCTAATGACAAATAAGAAATTAACCCAAAAAGGTATTCCATATCATACATGGTTAATCAAGTCTGTTAGCCTCCAATCTCTCTGAATGAGCCGTCAATTTTCTTTGTCGCACTACATGAACCCTGTACCTATTGAACATGCAATTCCCTTGTAAACTCCTTTTAAGACAATATCCTACGAGAACTATACTGTCCCGAAGAAAAAGAAACACCAAGTTCAAGATTTACGATCCATCTTGCCAAAGCATGATATAGTAATCAACTTCCTGGCTAAGCTTGCGGTCGTCTCTGGTGATCTTGATTTTCTCCGACTTGCCGGTGCCCTTGTCCGCCGCCTGCACGTGGAGGATGCCATTGACATCCACCTCGAAGGTGACCTCGAACTGAGGTGTGTCCCTGTTCCATTGCATTGCATTGCATCACATCAGATACATGCATGTTCTAAAGTATGCAAGACAAATAAACAGATTAAGGTTATGGGAGAAACAAACCTTGGTGCAGGTGCAATTCCGGTGAGATCAAACTTGCCTAGAAGCTTGTTGTCCTTTGTCATGCTCCTCTCACCCTTGAACACCTTAGTGGGGAAGGGAATTGAACGCACTACACACTGCTGGGGCGGGGGGTTGAGCGGAGATAGGGAAGGAGCCTCTGTCCTGGTAGATGGTGAACATCTGCGTCTTCTTCGTTAGCACCATTGTGTTCTTGGGGATCAGGCTCGTCATCACCCCATCGGCGGTCTCGATACCGAGCGTCAGCGGCGTAACATAAGGACCACCACATCTGCACGCACATTAGTTTCATCAAGTTAAGCTTCAAAAGCAGTAAACAAACAAAAGCAGACCAGCGAATGCAGTGGAGGCAAAACATTAAGGGATACGGGTAGGCTACGCTAGCTGGTAATTCAAAAAATTCTACCACGTAAACTAGAATGTTATGGAAGCAAGAGACCATAGATCGTTACCACTAGACGCGCAGCAAAGCGGAAGAAGAGTTGAAGCAGCCTAATACAACATAGAGTGCGTCGGTGAAGTGTCATAGTCGATTGTCCAGCGTCCTCAGCAACGATCATCTCCTCCAGCAGCATATCGCGTTCCTTGCGAAGTTGTGGATCGTCCTTGAGTGCAACAGCAACCGCAACAACGCCTCTACAGTATCCACACGTCCAGGGATGGAGCATCGTACGCTGGTGTGCTAGCACCAACTCGCACGGTAGGGCTCTCGAGAAGATGGTTGCTAGGGTTTCGGTAGAGCAACTTACATTCTGTTTCTTTCCAATAGCCTCATGCAACCCCTTATAAAGAGCCCATGATGGATCCTATCCGAACACGTTTGTTCCAACCCGTTAAGTGTGTGACCCTGTAGGTTTATGCGTAATCAGTTGTGACTCGGAAACCCTTTTCCGACCACGAGCCGTTAGCGGTTCCTAGTAGGACATAACGATTCCCGAATACACATAAATTATATCAGACATACCTTAATGTAATATGATCTACGAGTAGGTTCTTATCACTTACGACCAGCTCGTATCACTATACGACCAATTCATATTTAGTCATAACCAATTCGTAACTCCTTACTATCAGATCACGACCAGATAGTGATTATGTTCGACCAGTCTACAACCAGCTCGTATCTCCATACGACCAATCCATATCTAATCGAACTGAACGACCTACTCGTGTATTCTCCCTTTGCCTCACGATATCTGGTTAAACTCTAGGTGAAATGTTTTGTCATCCATGGATTGTTCAATACTTTCTCGATCAAGTGACGGATAACTTCACGTGGTCGACTCTTCGACCACTAGTGACATGGCCATACACTTTCTTTATCCGATCACATCGAGGGGCTCAGAGATATCTCTCCTGTTATGTTAGGAGGGGCAAATCTCATATCCGACCAGTCACATCCCTCCACATGTTTTATAGCATACCCGAAAGCTACATTTATAACTACCCAGTTATGGAGTAGCGTTTGGCAACTCCTAAGTGTACTATTACACATGTAGAAAACCATGTTGATCTCAGGTCTAAGGATTATACATCATCATTGCTTGAGACTAACTGATGACACATAAAATCATAACAATCTCAATAGTGTGTCAAGGTGGGTCAATCCAACACCATGTTCTCTAACATGTGTTCACATTATTGATTCGATATCCCTATATCCATGACCGGTGAAACATGGTCATCAATCAATACATGTGCTGGTCGATAAGTCAGTAGTGTTCCGACCAATGACATCCGACTAGGGATACATTTAGAATGACATCATATAAGTTAAAGAACTTCACCAACAAGGCACATACTTGTTAATCTTCATAACTGATAATTCATTCAAGGAACATAATAACATTTATTCTATAACTCATAAACATAGACGTGATACAATTATCTCTATGATTGCCTCTAAGGTATGTCACCAATAAAACATACTTTGTGTTTTGTTGTCAACCTCTCCAACTGGGATGCTCCCCTGCACGACGACGCCATGGGCGACTGCCTTGTCGGGGTTTACCCCCCTGTTGGGCTCCTTGCCATCGAAGTACTCCCTAATGATCCGCATGACGTGAAGCCAGCGATGATGCCGGCGTCCTTGGTGGCCTGGAACTGTGCGTCGTTGAAGTAAGCCAGGATGGTGATGACGACGTCCTCGACCTTCTTACCGAGGTAGGCCATAGGCCTCAGCTGTCTCCTTCATCTTGGTGAGTACCAGAGCGTTGATCTCCTCAGGGCCAAACATCCTCACGTCACCTTCCATCACTTGCACCTGGACGCACGGCTTGCCATTCTTGTTCACGATCTTGTACGACATAAGCTTCACATCCTTTTGCACCTCCGTGTCGCTAAACCTATGCATACATGCAAGCACACTATTGCAGAAAAGGTCATCACAGACGGTTCAAAAACGTCATCACAAATGATTTTGTAAGCCGTTTGAGTTTATGGGACAGTAATGATATGAAGTCATCACAGACAGTTTTCGAACCGTTAGTGATGCAGACTATCACAAACGGTTATTAACTCAGAACCGTCTGTGATAGTAGACGGGTTGTAGATGAAATCGTCTGTGATAGCTGATGTATCACAGGCGGCTTGTCCTAAGGAACCGTCTGTGATAGTTGACTATCACAAGACCAAATGAGGCAAAAACTACTACAACACCTCTTCATCTACCTCTCGTCATTCATTTAACCATGTTCATGCCGGTCAAGTTCTCCTCCCTTGCGTCCCAGGGTCCTAACATTCTATTCCCGATATCTTCTCTATAAAATCTCCAAGCAGTGGCTGCCTGTGCCTTTAAAAGTAGTCCCTTGTTAGCTAACTCGAGGCCTAAATTCAGCTAGCTCGCTCGCTCCTTGGGCGTTCATCCTAAACAGCGCAGGTGAACCACGTCCTACTTCATCGAACATGACACACTATATGTATGTATGTATATGTATACATATATAAGGCACAAGCAGCCACTGCTTGGAAATTTTATAGAGAAGAGATCAGGAATGGAATAGTAGGACCCTGGGACGCAAGGGAGGAGAACTTGACCGACATGAACACGGTTACACAGACAAAGGTGAAATGAATGACGAGAAGCAGGTGAAGAGGTGTTGTAGTAGTTTTTGACTCATTTGGTCTTGTTTTGGAATGGAATAGCAAATTTTGCTTTCTCGTGTCCGAAGTTACAAGAATAACACCACAATAGACTAGTCAGGCGACATGTATCCCCTACCACGCTTCGAATGCACAACAACATCCTATCATTATCATAAGTGTCCGTGATGGTAAATCGGCCCTCGGGCTTTTTCAATATTCCTCCTCTATCGCGCTTGGATTTTCCAGAGGACGGCGTATGAGGCGATGATGACGGAGAATGAGCGGATGACATCTTCACAAGAAATAGAAGTTCTGACACGCATGAACATATTACCATAAGATTCTCTATGTGTATAGGTATACACACTAATTTGAAACCGTCGGTGATAACTGATGTATCACAGACGGTTTGTCCTAAGGAACTGTCTGTGATATTTTTTTGTATTGCAAAATTAATTATGAATAAAGCATATTTCCAGCACCAATTAAATGACATAATTGACATATAAGCATGTGAATCCTTCAAGTCATTTAAAAGGAATAATATGCTCAACACACACAATATGTGCACAATAAAAATCAGCATAAAGCTAATATTTAGAAGATTGATTATTGCTCTCAGAAGGCTAGCTGCACAAGATTTAAACTTGGCCATCACATCACTCATGCCAAATGTAATCACAAATTAAATATGACACTTTATAGATTAGGCCTTAAGTTCAAAATAAAACTTGCTAATCTATTCAGACTAGTTCAAGCAAATCATCTAAAATTAACTTTGTTGTACATAGGAACAAAATCTATCAAGATACTATCAATTGTGATGTAGATCAGTGATTATAAATAATCATAGAAAAACAGACTGGAAGACTGAAACTTCTACATGACAACAAGTATTAATTGACTGAAAAAACTCAAAGGACAGTAAGTATATCAGAATGTATAAATGGCTCGAAACAATAGATAACAGCAGGTAATCTAACAGCTCAAGGCACAATCTATACACAATATCACATCCAATTTCATTTGGGACATCAATTCATCATAGAGCAATTCACCGAGCCCACAAAAAATCACTTTGCAATATCTCCTAGTGCTAGGCACATACAAATCACACAGATTGAATATATCCAATAGCACATCACATAAGCAAGGTGATATGAAAAAAATGAGATGGCCGAGGGGGTGGCCGGCTTACCTTGGGAGGCGCTCGGGGGCACCTGTGCAAAGAACTTGGTGTACTCATGCCAAATCCTACAGTCATCGCTGCAGAAGACGATGTAGTCACCCCACCCTTCCGTCACACCACAGACGGTGCTCGTGCACCGGTGGTCGTCCTCCGGCAGCGCTAACACCCGGCACTACGGCCTGGCCATCTTCTTCCACGTCGCCTCCCGGATCGCGCCCGCAGCGAGCCTCTGGCACCACCTGCACTCCCAGTTGGTCCTCTTGGTCATCTCGCACCCGCTGTCGACCGACTCGCCCTTGACCTTGCTGATGTAGTGCTTCCCAACGTCGAGCACGTAGGCCGCGGCCTTGTGGCCGGCGACGGTCGCCCGGTCGAGGTATACGAGGTCGCGCTGCATGTCCTGGTGCGCGAAGACGAGCGTGAGACCGACGATGAAGCAGGCCTCTGGGTTGCCGACGCCGGCCAGGTGGTTGACGACGGTGAGGTAGTGCTCGTTGTCCAGCCACTTCATCGCCTTCTCCCGCTCCAGCGCCACGCGCATCCCCACGACACGCTCCTTGGACGCCTTGTACATGGCCTTGCAACTCATAAGAGAAAATTAAAAGTCCAAATTAAGGGCGTTGTTGCTAGTCAGATTGGTAACATGTATATGCATGCATGGATTGGTTGCCGCCACAAACAGTAATACATATTTTTGTAGGTATATAAATATGTACGTGGCTCGTAGGCTGCAGAGGTCAACCTTGGGCTGAGGAGAGCTCGCGGCCACGAGGCCGACGATGTGGACAACAACATCATGAGGAAGAGCGACAGCGATCGCCGACCTCCTCGCCTTGGTCCTCGCCACCATGCTCCGCGTGCTCACCATGGCGCGCGACGGTACTAGCTAGCTGTGTATGTATCAATACAGCAAGAGCTCGCTTAATTACTGCTAGATATGGAGGCATTGTAATGTCGGCGTGCGAGACAAAGACACAGGTCGCGCGGGAGTCGAAGTGGCATCGAACATATCACAGACACTTCCAACCACAAACCGTCTATAATACAAAATTAAATTACCACATACGGTTATATTTAAAAACCGTCTATGAAGTTTGCAATAATCACATACGGTTCATGTTAAGAACCGTCTGGGAATTATCACAAACGGTTCTTATTAAAAACCGTCTGTGATAATTACATATCACAGACAGTTCTACACATCGCTAGTAACATAGACGATCGCGATTGTAAAATCGTCTGTGATAATTATAACACTGATGGTTTTTGGGGAACCGTCCGTGATGAGCCGTCTAGTATTGCCTCTTTTATAGTAGTGGCAAGAGCTCATTAAATCAATATTGATCACACTGAGCATCAATTGAACAGAGTTAAACTGTAATGGTGGTGCATATATAGGAACTGTCTCCCGATGTGGCGCTTGGCATTGTAGACGGTGCGCTCGGGGTTGACTGCGGCCTGGTTCTTGGCGGCCTCACCGATGAGGCGCTCGGTGTTGGTGAAGGCCACCCATGACGGGGTGATGCGGTTTCCTTGGTCGTTGGCAATGATCTCCACATGTCTGTTCCAGCCGACACACGAGTAGGTCGTGCCGAGGTCGATACCGCTCAAGGTCCCTGAGGCTTTTTCTATAAAAGGAGGCAGGAGCTCTGCCGATTAATTAGTGAGAGAATAGATGTTCACATAAAAAAAGGAAGGGGCAAGCCCCAGCAAAACGAAAAACAAATTAGCCGGGAGGGGCTAGGAATACAACGAGCGGGCAAAGCCCAAAATCAAGCCTCACGGGAACGCTCTTTTCCTTTGCGCAATCGACCCCTTGGTCTGCATTGCCACCTCGTCTGTCGTGGCATGTTCGTGTTGGAAAACTCGGCAGCTACGCTCTTTCCAAATATTCTACACAATGTAGATTGTCATGCTGTTGACTTCACATCTTTTAGCTTTTGGGACTGTCTTGGAAGCTTGTTGCCACCATTCGATGATGTTAGCAAAGTTTGAGGGTTGGACATGCTGCAAGGTGTCAAAGTTGTACCAGCTTGGTACCAAGGTCCACACATCCGAGGCAAAGGGACGTCATAGGGTGAGGTGGAGTCCTGTTTCGTGGTGATGGTTGCATAGCAAACAAGATTGATGGTGAGGCCACATACCCATGGGATGTTAGGTTGTTTGCAGTTAGGATCTTATTTTGCACTAAGGTCCAAGCGAAGAATTTGCATTTGTGTTTCCGCCCTTGCTTTCCAAATGATTTCTGTGTTGTAGATTTCATAGCTTCCTCGGAATTGAGCGAGGTAAGCCGACTTGCACGTGTAATAACTGTGGTCCGTCCAACGCCATTTGATGGCATCTAGCATATCTGGTTGTAAATGGATACCCTGAAGCTGTCCCCAAAGGGTTACAAATTCTTCTATTTGAGTGGAGTTGGATATTTTTCCTATAAGTGCTCTGATCCTGTTGTTGTTCTACGTCTCAATAAGAACCGATCTATTTTTTTCTTCTATCAATCATGAATAGATTGGGGGTGAGGTGCTTTGGTGTGTCCCCTTCTAGCCATTTGTTGTGCCAAAATTTTGCCTTGGCGCCATCGCCAATTACTATCTTAGTGGATATGTTGAGAAGATCCTTGTCCATTTTATCACATGGTGGTTCCGTTCCAATTCATGGTTTGGTGGAGTTTGTCCAATCATACCAGAGCTAGCATAGGCACAAAGCTCTATTGAATTTCTCTAGGTCTAGATTCCAAGACCACCAAGTTTTTTTGGCTTTCAGACTTTTGCCCAGCGGACCAAACAATGGCCTCCAAAGCTTAACCAACTATTATCGAGCTTTATTCATTTGAAATTGACATAGTTCGACTTAAAATCATTTTATTTATTGTTTAAGTGGTTATTTTAAAAGAAAGCTAACGGGCCACTATCGAGCCGAACCTCATTAACCTTTTTCATTCTAAATTGACCCATTTCAATTTGAACCAATTAACTACTGTATTCGAATCAATTTTGATTCGAGCTCGTAACATTACTACAAAATAGCCTATACTGGACGCCTCATCACAAACGGTTCCTTTAGAATTGTCTATGTTGTACTTATCATAGACGGTTCCTTAAGAACCATCTGTGATACGTAATTATCACAGACGATTTTTAAATAGAACCGTCTGTGATAATTCACAGACGGTTTAAAAATAGAACCGTCTGTGATAATCGCAGACATCACAGACAGTTATGGTTAAGAACCGTTTGTAAATTATCACAGATAGTTTTTAAAAATAACCGTCTGTGATAGTGCAAACGTCACAGACAGTTCCTAAAAAGAACCGTTTGTGATATGCAGATTTTAAATACTCGGTCGTCCCGACAGACTCGCTGCCCCTGGCATCTCCACCCCCTTCCTATTTGAGCTGCCACCCCTGCTGCCTCCTCCCCATTGTGCCACCTTAGAAAGGAGAAGGAAAGGAGAAGGGAAAGGAGGAAGCTAAAGAGAGAAGAAGGGAAGGAGGAAGGGAGAAGAAGGAGAGGAGGAAGAAAGGGAGGAGGATCTCGTGGGATATTTGGGATTTTTTGTTGTGAGCTCCGAGGGTAACGATCTATAACCCTTTATATTTGCCATAGGTTAATCGCTAATAAATTTTAGTATGTTTGGTCAATAGGAAGAGTACTTGTGGTTTATTAATCTAATTTAACACTAATTTGTTACGTGTGTAGTGTAGATGGACCGAAACTGGATGTACGGTGAGAACCGTGTGAGTGAAGAGTACATTAATGACATGTCTGCTTTTAGAAGAGCCGTTGAGCAGGATATGTTGAAGAAGGGGATAAAATTTATGTACTGTCCATGCATTGATTACAGTAATATGAAGATGTTTAACAACCCAGCATAGATCGAAGTACACTTGATTCGAAGGGGTTTCAAAAAGGGGTATACATATTGGACCAGTCACGGTGAAGAGCAGATTATACATGAAGTTAATAATAACGACATCGCTGAGGAAGTCAACGATATGCTGGATGTGGACTATACTTTTGATGAGGATAGGTCGCACGATGACAATTTGGATCAGATGCTACGCGATGCAGAAGGGAACTACAGTGAGAGAGAGTTTGGTAAATTTGAGGGCTTAATAGAGGACTCAGGGACACCTTTGTTCCCTAGCTGCAAGTCGAAATACACAAGGTTGTCGTCTGTGCTTGAACTGCTGAAATTGAAGGCGGCAATGGTTGGTCCGATAAGAGTTTCACGACGTTGTTAGGTCTCCTAGCGGACATCCTTTCGGAGGAAAACGTGTTGCCCAGCACCACCTACCAAACAAAGAAGGTTCTTTGTCCATTGGGAATAAAAGTAAAAAGAATGCATGCATGTCCGAATGATTGTATCCTCTACCGTAAAGAGTATCCAGACATGCATGTATGTCCCGTGTGCAAAGCATCCCGATACATGCATAAAAATTTATTACATTGTATTTGATTAAGTAATTGATAATGCATACCAAACTGTGTTGGTGCAAGTAGCAACTTTTACTTATAACCCTAATTTGAGAAAGTATGTGTGCGGATACTTCAATGTACTAGTCTATATGGGGGTTTGTTGTCCCGGCTGTCATGATTACAGCCTTTTTAACAATCAAAGTTCTTATTCCAGTAACAACACAGATAATACAATGAATCTAATATAGCCAGACAATATTTCAATGTTGTTTGAACTTGAAGGGAGACCCATTTCATACAAGGAATTGACAAGTGTATGATTTTCATATTTTAGCAGAACTATCACAAGCAGTTTAGTGCAACAAACCATCTATGATAAGTAATCACAGGCGGTTCTATTATGGAACCGTTTGTGATATGTGATAAGGACATCAACCCTTTGGATACGACCGCTACTCCATGTACCAAGCAAGAGTTCAAGCTGGACACGTTCTGGAATCCAATTCACCCTCCAGAGATAGCACCGATTCAAATTTGCATAACTTTCATATACGGAGTCCGTTTGAGGTCCATGAGTACTTGGTGGAAAGCTTATCTCGTCCTTTTTTCAATGGATCTAGCCTCACCTCCAAATTCCTTCTGTGCGCACCGCAATCATCAAAATAAGGTGATGCATCATCTGTTTGGGCCAAATTGGGCCTTGTAATGCTTGGGCCCAAGGGAAGGCGACACCCTAGGTGGCCTGTACTGTTCATGAGGCACTATTTATGCATGAATAGTGTCATAAATAGTATCACCCCCTATTTTCATAGCTATGTGCGGCTCCCCCTCCCCTATTTAAGGAGGCCGCACCCCTCTAGTTTTTTTAGATTTTGTTTAGTTAAAAGGTAGCTTCTTTGCAACTTCGTGCATTAGCTTGTGTCGATTAGACCGACCATAACACCACTACAGAATCCCAACTTTATCAAATATTTCAATCCTATTTGTAATTTCAGATTGTTTATTATTTTGTTCTTGTTTGTTCTTCGATTGCATGCAGGAATAGACCTTTGTGGTCAGATCGATCGCGCTTCTAGCAAGGTCGATAACGAACTTGGAGTCGGTTCAGTGATTGCCGGGCATATTGGTCATGTGCGATTGGCAACCGAATCGTGAGAGTCGTCTCCACCCAAATCGAATTATCCATCTCACTGAAAGATCGGGACACCAATTGTCGCATCAATATGTGACCATATCACATACGGTTCTAGTTTAGAACCGTCTATGATTGCTTATCACATATGGTTCCATAATAGAACCGTCTGTAATACCCCTTTATTAATAGGGAACCACTAGGGTTTGCGCTCTTATTCTCGTCACTCGCCCATTCGACTACCCAAAGCCACTCTCGTCCGTTCCCCTCCCCACTCGAGCGCCGCTGCTGCCCAAAGCCTCCTCCTCCACGCCGGAGCCACGCCGCTCAAGCTCCTCCTCCACGCCGGTTCTTCTTGTTGGCTTCAATTGCCTTCACTCGGTGAGTATTCCTGTTAATTATTTGTGCACCACTTTGTGTATATATAGGTGAGATGTTTTGGTTCATATCTTGAATTGGAATTTGTATTGAGATATTATGCAAAGTGATGTCAGTGGGCTTCAATTGACTTGCTCTGTAATGAAATTAGTCATATACGGAAATTGATTAAGTCAATTAGTTCATACTTGAGCTCTAGTTATTTACTTGCTGCTGCTGTTAGACCAACTATTATTCTGTTACTTCCAGTTTTATATATTTATTTTGAATCTGCTGATTCCATTGATCTCATGCATTACAGTCTGATTACTCTGTCAGCCTATTTGGCTTTATTCCTGATACAGAGAGATCATTTTTTTGTTAGTTGTGTAGAGTTCAATTTGTGATCTTTTAATCTACTGTTTAAACTGGAAGTTCTTTTTGTGTTCTTTATCAGTTGGGTTATATTGACAGTTTAGTAAAGTTTGTTTAGAGCTCAAGAATTGAAACTTTTGTCATGATCATTAATGAAGAGTATAGACTAAGTTTAGAGGAGGCAGAGATTAAATTATTCTGCAACTCTACTTCTGAGAGCAATTATAAATTCACTCAAATCTGAGCAATATGTTGATTTGTTTCATATACATGTGCTATATGTTTAGCATTTCAATCAATTTAAATGACTTGGATGATTTATATTTGATTATGTTGATTTGGTCATTTAAATGATGTTGGATTAATGCTCTTGTGTCTTATGTTTTTGTTGGAATTAAGTTTGATTATTTGATTAATCTGTAAAGACGAAATATTCGGAGATACAATGCCCACTTTATCAGTAGGGAACCACTAGAGCTTTATGCTGATTTCTTTTTGTATACATGATGATTGTATCGAGCGTATTATTCTTTATGCGGGATATTATGTTTTTGGTTTATTGGTTGGGTAACTTCTATTTGTTTATATAGTTAATCCGTTTACAAGACAATTTTAGTTCATTGGTTGGGTAACTTCTATTTTTCTGTATAAAATATGTTTCCAAGGAAAATTATCTTCGAAAATACCTAATGGATATCAACTTGCAATCCATTTTATTTAAACTCTCAGCGTTTTGAATTATGAAATTTTAGTTCATTGTGTATGTAACTTATATAGATAGCAAGTAAGCGAGATGGCGTCCGCACGTTTGGTAAATATGTTGAACTACCTAGTTGTTAATAAGTCCATAACTTCATAGTGTCTAAAATAGCATGATGGCCTCTTGCAGCACGCATTGACTACCGAATCTTCCTAAGGCTCATTCGAAGCAGTCAGGGAGAAATATGTACTATTTACAGCCCTATGAAACAAGGAGCACCCGGGTCGCACGCGAGGCTTTGGGGTTTGCGTACCTTGGAGGGAGGGATTCCCAGACGACTCCGAGACGTATAGGAGTAGGAAGAGATCTAAGGCCAAGCGCGATGACCAGTTGGTAGAGCAGATTAATGAGGAGCTTACTGCAAAATTTTAAGGACAAATAACAAGATTGCAGGAACAAATGAATCAACTCCTCAACCAGTCGCAAACCGCCCCCGTTATTTTGGGAGCCAGTCATCCTCAACATCAGAGTAGCGTCGCGTCCACGCAAAATTCTGAACATGGCGACGTCCAATTACCTATCGATGATATCAAGGTAATGTACATATCTGAAATGCTCCAAAGATAGACCTATAGGACGTCTTAGCTAATTGTGTATCGTTTTGTAGGAGCTGACGCCCTGCAAGTTCCAAGTGAGGCTAGTTGGGTCCATTTCTATTGAGGCTAGGCGGGGGATGGTGTATCCATGCCAGAAAGGGATAGTGTTGCACGGTGCCCAGCTGGCGTAGGGTTACGCCAGGGTCCAGGTGGACATGGTACATGATAATTTCATGGTCGTCCCACTGGAGATTCACTCAAACGAAGACATCAGAACACTAGGGGATGCCATATACACTTTTATGCAGTGGCCTAAGAGGGACATTGCCCTGGACCTTGCAGTGCCGCGATCTCTACACGACCATGCCTCTCCAACAGGACCCTCGATGACTCCACCTCAACCTTCGCTTCAGAAGGTCGTCTCATCGGTTCCCGTGGAGAAGACGCCGAAGGAATAAGAAAAGCATGCCACCGTATCGGTTCTCAAGTCGTCTCACTGGAAGATGTGTAGCGGGCGAGTCGCTAAGGCCAAATCAAAATCGAAGAACATTAAGGCGCATCCCAAACTTGGGAAATACTCACTCGAATGTCCGTTGACCGCCGACACAATACTAGCCTACGCTGGAGTATGTTGCAGGTCTTTACTTGTCTGGTACTTGAGGAAGACCAAAGAGAAGGGGTATGATACTGGAATCACCGTCAAATACACGAAGGAGCATTTCTTCCACGAGCTGAACCACTTCGTCGTGAGTTTCAATGACTTATTTGACCTATTCAACCTCACTGCCCTCGACACCTCACTTCTACGATGCTGGACACTGTAAGTATGTACAATCAAGTTATACATGCACGTAATATCAATAAATGTGATAACTCGTTGCTTATGTATAGATACATGATGAAAAATGCCCGACGATGGCGAGAACCGGGATGCATCACCCAAGACGCAACCTACGTCATGACATACATAACGACGGGATTACTTGCTCAGGGCGACAAGGACTACATACTGACGCCCTATAATCAGAAGTAAGTGCTTCACTACTAGCTATGCAAATTTCATTTATACTTTATGCGCAGCACGAACTTAGGTTTAATGACTATAGCGACATACATGAGTAGGTTCCACTGGATCCTTTTAATCATTGTACCAAAGAGGAACAAGGTAATATACCTTGATTCCCTACTCAATAAAAACCACGACTTCACCCTTGTGCAAGGAATACTCGACAGGCATGCTCATTTCCTCCATACATAACTCTATTGTAATCTTCCTTCGTTTGAAATGGCTGAGGATAACTTTTTGGAATCACATAGGTCATTCAACGCCTATGTTACCAAGGAAGAGACACACAAGGAATCGAGCACCACACTACAACACAGGGTGCGATTTCCGGTACGCGCTACAACACAATAATCCTATATCACACTTCGTAATAATACGTTTCGAACTGACTATACATATATATGTAATTCTATTTTTGCAGTGCCATCAGCAAAAACAAGGTCACCTATGTGCATTCTACGTTTGCCGTCATATGCAGCAAATTATGAGTGCTAAGACGAATGATCCAGAGGTTTGTCAATCTCGCAATAATTATTTCCTAATTATAAATTTAAATATATATGCTTACTACTTTACTCCTGCTAGCGACGGCATGATACTCGATTTAGATGCATTTGTTACGACTGAAATCTCAGAGATTCGAGGGATGCTCTGCGGCTTCATCAAGACGGAGATCGTTAATGCCAGCGGAGAGTTTCATTCCGTCGACACCGCTGAACGACCTTCAAACAATTGATTCAATTGTAATTCACTTTGAGTAGTTGTAATTCAATTGTAACTCTAGTGACAATACTTGAACATATTCTTTTGTAATTGCTTTTGAGTTGTAAATGATCACTTTGAGTTGTCAATAGTTGATTCATCTATGATTTATCTATTTTCTACTTGCTTGTTTTCAGAGGGCATAACTAGCAATTCCTGAGGATAGCCGAAAATCAGAACAAATTTAGTTAGGTACAACGAAACTATCACAGACGGTTTCCACCAACAACCGTCTGTGATATGTCCCCAATCACATACGGTTAGTAAAAAAACCGTCTGTGATATCCTACATATCACAGACGGTGGTTGGTGGAAACCGTCTATGATAGTAGCCATTCACAGACGGTTTCAACAAAAAAACCGTCTGTTTTGTGACTTATCACAGATGACTCAGAAACCGTCTGTGATAACCACTTGTTATCACAGACACATAAATTCAAACGGTTCAAAAACCGTCTGTGATGATGGTTTGGAGTCGTCTGTGATGACCCACTCTGTAGTAGTGTAACAAGCTTTTTGTGGGCTCTAGTCTCCATTAGCACCCCCTTTACCTTTCCAAAGGAAGGATCTCTACAATCTATCCATCTTTTTCTTTGCTCGCTTGGCTAGTGGGAAGATAGTAAGGTGGTAGGTCGGAATAGAGGAGAACACTGAGTTAATCAAGGTTAATCTTCCAGCTGGAGCCGCCGCCGAGGCCACGAGAAGCAACACCGCGAGAAATAGCCCAACCAGCGACGTCGCTCGAGCCATGTCGCCTCCCCTGTCTCGTCAAAAGCTTAGGGTGCATTTGGTTGGATGTGATGGTACAGGTAAGATGTGATCGTCCTGTATGAGATGGTACAGTCAGTCTGTTTGATTGGTTATATGAGATAATACACAAATGTCTTTGGTTGGTTGTATGAGAGAGTGAACGGCATGGTTCAGCAGATTTTATCGAATGGGATGATACAACATAAAAAGGGAATATCTTATTTTTTGAACTATCTCATCCAGGATGGTTTAATATCAGATCCAACCAACCAACTAAACGCCTGAACACACTTATTTTTGAACCAAATCATCTCGTTCAACATGATACGTCCAACCAAACACACCCTTATCCCCTCTCTTGTCGAAGATACCCAAGCAGTTATGGTTGCCAAGACACGACGAGTTTGAGGCGTCTCGCCGCTATTTGTAGGCTGCGAATCACCCGCACGGGCGGGACGGCAAGAAGCCCCGATGATGTTGACGAACCGGCGATGGTCTCCGACGTGCCCTCCGGAAGAGTGGCAATACGGTATGCCAGGCAATCCGAGCCATCCGTCTTGCTGATCGCACGGTTGTTTATGGGCTATGACGTGTTTACGGGCATTGGTCTTTGTATTATGACGTGTCAACGGGCATTATTAGGGTGTCGTTCCAGACTCTGCTTGCTTGTGCTTCCAAAAGTAGATTTTTTTATTAAAAAAAATACATTTTAAAAAAAGAATTACATAAGTAAATAGTCGAAGAAGATAATTACAAAACAAGATCTCTGTCGCCAATTGAATTGTTGTCATTTCAATTGACGACAGAGACCCTCAATTGGTGACAGATGTCTATTTTTATAAATTTTTTTTTGACTATTTATTTCTGTAATTCTTTTTTAAAATGTATTATAAAAAAAAGTTCTCCAAAAGTATCACAGGTTCGTTTTGGGCTGACTTTGCAGGCTTGATCGATCAAAGCGAGTTTTTATCTGTTTCCAATTCCCTGATCCAAATGAAAGCTGTTTTTTTTTCGCCTGATAGACACATGATTGTGATAGTTGAGGTACATGAGTTCAAGTCTCGACTTCCCTAATTAAAAAATCAAAGGTAAATAGTTCCGACTCCAATGGCCGGATGGATTGATTCTCTTCACTTATGGGTTAGAATGGTACCACTTGTCACTCAATGTGACAAACCGGATAGCTTATTGGATAAAAAATAACTACAAGATAGAATTGCCTATCAACAACATGTGATCTATTCCAATGGAAAATATATTAGCATACAAATGTTAGAATGTTACTGATATACGCAGTTAGCCACATGCTGTGCATTTTCATCCTTTTCTCCCGTAATTTACAGTTTTCGCTAGGGTCCTATCAGAATCAGAATGTAACGAATCGCAAACACCGACATGGCTTAATTTGTCACCGAAGCTCCTCGTGGAAATCACTGTCAACATCGTCGTAGTCGAAGTGATCATCCATGTAAACAATATTGTAGAAGGACATGTAATGGTTCAGCATCTCCTCCAGTGATAGTTTGCTGTCTCTGTCGTCATCAGCCTGCGCCATTTGCAGTTTCAGAAATCATGAACTGAAGACTAGTTATTCGTTTAATTCTTCGATTTGCCACGGTCACCTTCATCAAAAGCTTTGCATGCGATGTAGCATACGAAAACTCCCCTGCGAGGAGGCTCTGGATTACCGGCCGCGCTTCTTCCACTGTCAAATAACTGAACAAATGGGAAAACAAGAGGAAAGTAAGCATCTTCAGACATTTGTAACACCTAGATTAAGGAAAGGGGATATTGGACAGCTCAAAAGTTTCTTTTACTCTACAATTCCAACTATGTCCTTGAAATGCAGGCTTCATCTACTATTTGCAAGGATTTCAGTTTTAGGGTATTACTTGTCCATGTCAGCGTCGAGCTCTCGGAACCTTTTTTCAGCCTCGGCACGACCAAGATCATGACCACCATCGTGCTTTGCAACGGAGATGTGGTCGATCCTGTGGGATTGGTCCATGAACTCCTCCAAACTTAACCGTCCATCTCTATCGCGGTCCATTTCGCTGTTCTCCATGTATGCAATCAAACATCTCGATTAATTTCTCAAATGGACTACAATTAACAAGTTAAGTTACATGGAATTTCAAGGTGTTCAACCATGCGCTGACCTTAGCTTATCCTTCAATATCCAGAGATGCACTTTCTCCTGGCTGCTATCTTCAGGATGCAAGAAGCTACAGCACACACATTGACCTGGCGTTAGACTACTTTCCGATCTGACGCACTGAATAATTATTAATGGATCGCAAAGGAGAATGACTCCGAATCAAAAAATGTCTGCAGTACTCGTTGAACTCGACGGTGTCAAGGGTGCCGCTCTCATCTCTATCTGCGCTTGCAAACTTGTGCTGCCACCAACCCGGTTTGCCGTGCTCCGTGTTGCTCCACTCTTGCAAACCAGTAAATTATTAGTAGCAGTGGCATCAATTCGCTAGTACAGACATGGCACATTGCACAAATTAACTGCAAGCATTGCACAAACCTATGTCATGATCGGGATCGACGCCCAGGTACTCGTGCAGCGTGACGGCGCCGTCCCCGTCCTTGTCGTGCTTCTCCATCTCCCGCCGCGTGAGGGCCCCGAGACGCTCCGCCGCCTGCCGGTGCAGCCACGCCTCCAGCTCGGCGTGGCTGATGCCGCCGTCCCTGGGCGACCGGTCCAGCATCGCGAACAGGTACACGAGCCGCTCCCTCACGCTCAGCGCCCCGTCCGACCCAAAGTACCTTGTATACATTTGGCACGCGAAACAGCGAGAAATCAAGCGCTCGGCACGTGAAAACAACAGCTTTTTGCGCACATAGCTCGTGCATACCGGTCCAGGGGGCCGAGCGTGGCGTCCAAGTCGGGGAGCCGGGCGAGCGCGTCGTGGAAGGTCCTGAGGTCCGGGAGGCCGTGCTGCTCGCCGGCGTGGAGCAGCACCTCGAGCTCGGTCGCGAACGGGCCGAATGGCATGTAATGGCGGCCGGAGCGGCGGCTGGGGCGGGCGGCGGCGTGGACGGGGCCCGGCAGGGTGTCCGTGTCGGGGGGTAGGAGGAGGAGGTACACGCAGAGCAGCGTGCTGGCCGAGAGGAGCACGGCCACCGCCGGACCCGCCATATTGTGCTCACCCCCGTGAGAGGGCGGCACGGTGGGAATTTGGTGATTCGGCCAGTTCGAGCGGCCCGACGCGACGGTGCATCTGTATTTTGTAGCGCCCCGCGGCTTGTGGCCTCGGAAGCTGGAAAACCGCACGTCCAGGTCCAGAATTGGCACCTCTCTTCTTCCGTTCTCTAGTAGTGTTGTGTGGATGAGGTTGGAAAACAAGGGGCACACGACACGAACGCCGTGTGTTTTGCGCAGAAAACGTGCATCGCTCGTGTTTTCCTCTCCAAGTGATGCGCCAAATGCCCGGAGAATCTTGAACGGATGTCCAGAGCTATCAAAAACAAAGAGTCCCGCTATACACATACGCTTTATCATTGTACGCCCGTACAATGCACGTGACGGCGTGCGGGGCTAGTCGGAGTAGGGAGGAGAAGCCGACGCGGGCGAGGGGTGGAGGCCGAGGGGCCCCGCACCGGAGCCGGCGAGGGGTGCCGCCGCTGGAGGGGCAGCACGCCCGAGGTGGTGCGGCCTCGCCAACGCTGGAGGAGAGTGTGCCCAAGGGGGTGCCGTGCCAGAGTCGGCGTGGAGGCCGCGAGCTGGCCACAGGCGCAGGGCCGGGTGGCTGATCCGCCCGCCCAAGGGCGGGGAGGGGCTATGGCCAAGGGCCGGAGATGGTGAGCTTGCCACAGGCGAAGGGAGCCACGAGGGGGGGAGGTGGTCACCGGCGAAGGGGGCCCAACGCGGCGGCGAAGGGTGAGGCGAGGCCAGTGGGCGGTGAGGTGGAGGCCGAAGGGGGGCTTCGGGTGTGGCGCGAGGGGGTCCCAAGGTGGGTCAGGTGGAGGCGCAGCCGGCCGGCCGTTTCGTCGTACGCGAAGCATTTCTAGAAAAACAAAAGGGGTAATTTGCTATGCTATGAATAACTTTAATCTTGTAATATCACCGATATCTTCGGACTCTTCACATATATCAATAAGTCGATATCACTTAGTTATTCAAGAAGATGAATATGTCCTTTGTACTCGGATTGACATATCTCCTCGAGTCCACGAAGGTGCATAACATTTGGATGCAGTGAGTAACGTACATCTGTACTGCACCTAATAAGTACCTACTTATGTAGTATACGATCAGGATCTATCTATACCGAGCACGCTAATACATGCTCGTCTGTGCCATTTTGCTCGGACCTGGTAGAGCTGGATTGACATATCTCCTCGAGTCCACGAAGGTGCATAACATTTGGATGCAGTGAGTAACGTACATCTGTACTGCACCTAATAAGTACCTACTTATGTAGTATACGATCAGGATCTATCTATACCGAGCACGCTAATACATGCTCGTCTGTGCCACCTTTTTGGATTTTTGTAGAAATGAGCTTACAAAGCATGTACAGATTAGAGATAATAGAGACTACAAGTTCTGTATTTGTATATGATACCAGTCATAAAAGTGGAAATAGCTTACTTCTCGAGGCCACCTCTCAGCACCTGGAGCTCAAGATATGACCGATCCGTACCCAGCGGTCCTCCATATTTGAGGTTCTGCCCAGAATCAGCAATCATATTGGATGAACTGGTTGAGACAGACACTGAAGGTGTGGTGCTCAACATCCCCATATCGGCGGCCATCCCACTGGAACAGTCCAGGTACACTGGCATGCCTCCTGAGCGGCTAGTTGTCGTGCTTGTCTGAAATGAAACCACATGCTGTCTGCAGAATGGCTGCGGAAATGCCCCCAAAGTTTAGATTAGGATCGTCTGCCATCTACATGCCCAGCAAAATCTCTAGAACAGACTTTGGTACTTCCAGTCTCGAAGGATGCACTCCATGCTCCAGAACAACTTCACAATGACGTTACCAAATGAGAGCTTCTGTGTTACCTGTTACAAGTTGTACCGCATTCACTTGTAGGGAGATTTCTCTGTCCAGTCACTACCTGGTTGGCTTGATTACTTCTGGAGAAAGGCAACGAAGGTGACAAGCGTTTTGAAACAGATGGAAAAGATCTTGCTCACGAACCCAGCCTCAAGTCCAAACCGTGCTTCCTTGTCTCTTACGTGTAGAAATCTGCTTGTGTAGCATTGTTAAACAACGCAGAGCCAGATCCAGATTTTCTGGTATACGGCAAAGGATCACTGTTTAAACAATGTTTTATGTCTGTGCAAACAGTGAATGACAGTAGAAACAGTGAAGGATTATTGTAGCGCTTGGTTTATTTTAGATCAGTAGGTGGAGACTAAGACATAATGTATATCACTGTGCTCATCTGCATCCCGCTTTGATGCCGAGCCGAGTTAGAACAATTCTTCTGGTTTAGTAAAGGCCGAGTCAAGAAAGGTGGCCTTGTTCATTCCGCCGCTCGTAAAACCAAGCTAAAACCGGTCTTGTGAAATCAAGTTTTCGCAAAACCTGTGATCCAAACATGAACGTCCCGTGTGGCTTCGCTGCGACCCCTTAACGTGCTCCGGACAGTGACAATGGCACAGTAAGCCAGTAACATGAAACACAGTAAAATTCAGACATAGACTTGTACAGTTCTACTCAAAATGACATAACTTTGTTTGTGGGGCTACTTGTTGCCGAGCATCTCAGCCAAAGCATTAAACACGTACTGTGTACATCAGTAGACATACTCCGTCAAATCATCATTATCATGTTTCTATCAGTATCTGAGAGGATCACTACGTAATGCGATCTTTCGTAAATAAAGATGTATAAATGTGGCAGCGAATAACAGTATAATATTTACTATAGCATTTTTTATTATATCAGCAAATATTATAGCAATTGATCTAAATCTTTATTGTTTTTTTTATCGAACCATAGGGTCACCTTCTGGTGCACGACACTTACGGTACCGGTTACTAGTAGACTGTACTACCAGTGCATTTCGTTGCGCAATTGTAAGGAGCAGCAGACCAAAAGGTTTTTGCTCTGCTCTCGCCACGAGCCGGAGCCGGAGCCGGAGCGGAGCGGAGAGAGGCCAAATCTATTCACACACACACACCCATCACTCCCATTCTCCCTCGCTCTCGCTGCTTCCACACTCCCCACCTACAGATCGCTCGCCCGCTTGCCCACGAACGCAACGCAGCCCAAGCCCCGCGTCAAATCGAATCGAACCAAGAGAACAAGCAAGAAGAGAGCATCGGAAGCTAGCACTGCACGCTAGGAGGAGGGGAGGAGGCAAGATGGGAGGCCCCCTCGGCGCTATCATTGGGCGGTACCCGGCGGCGGCCGGCGGCGGCGGCGGAGAAGATGAGCCGGGAGCTGGCGGCGGCAGCGGCATTATCAGGCACAACCGCAGGTGCCGCGATTTGGTGTTCCTGGTGCTCTTCGCCGCGTTCTGGGTCGCCATGATCGTCAACTCCAGCTTCGGATTCAACCAGGGCAACCCTCTCAGGTGAGGTGACCCACCCAACCACTTTGACATGTTAAGATTCGTTCTTCGGTGCTGCGCGTGTTGCTTAATTTTCGGTTTCTTGTGGCTGGGTTTGGGCGCCCAATGTGCTAAGATTCCTCGGCAAAGATCTTTGATGTACATTTTTAGCTGTTCTTGAGGTGCTAATCTTTCAATAATGGTGTTTTCCATGTGTTTCTTGTGGGATTACTTGGGTACCTAACGCATACTCTTGACGTTTTCGTTGGATACTTTTTGCGTGGATCTTGCTCAACTCTTCATCTTTTTTGCGTTTTCATCTTCACTGTCTTCTATCTCCAATTGAACCAAAATAATTGTGGAAAATGCTTGTTTCTGTTGCTCGTATGGCTCAATCATTGAGCTTCTATTAAGGATTATTACGGATTTACTGAATGGATCTTGCTTATCGTGTAATGCGAAGCGAATCTTATTCTTGCTTCGGTCTACCAACCGATTAGGTAAAGAAAGGATGCCTCTTTTGCTTTCCGGAGGGAGAAATGAGCCTTTAGTGCTTATAATAGAGTTGTGTGTGTTAGAGATATATTAGAGAAATATCTATCTTTTATATTGCCTTATCTATATATGGCATGCACCCGTTGTACACTCTATATATATACTCTATATATATTGCCCATTGGTATCAGAGCCGAGTTAGGTTTAGGGTTTAATGTAGTCGCCGCTCGTCTTCCGCTGCTCGCTGCCCCAGGAGGAGCTTCTCCGCTCCTGAGGGCGGCCTCTCGTTGCCGCCCGTGCTCTCCCGTCGGGCTGCTGTCGTCTCGGGCGTCTGCGTCTTCTTCACCCGGCACCGGATCTGTCGGTCGCTTCTCGGAGCGACCGGTTCCATGCGCACTTGCAGCGGGAGATCGAGATCCAGCACGGCCTCGACGTGGTGTTGACGACAAGTCCCATCTGGAGCTCCCGTGGCCAGATCCGGATCCAGCTCGGCGCGTGGTCTCTTGGTCCGTCCTCCCGCGCAACGTGCTCGGCGATGTCGTCCACCAGCTGTGGTGCTCCGCCGACGGCCTTGGATCCGAGTCATCGGAGCCACGCACCGCCTCTGCTCCGAGTGCCTCACCCGAATCCAGCCGTCCGGGGTCGTCTGCTCGCGATCCGGCCATCCGGGGTCGTCCGCACGAGCGCCCGAGGTCTCCCGATCTCCGCGTTGTCGAGCTGCTGCTCCCGCGGCTCCGCCTCTCTGGCTCTATCCTGGCGTCCTGCTTCTGCGCCGCCCGAAGGCCCGCCGCCTCTTCTGCGCCACGAGAGCCCTCTGTCTTGCTGCTGCGAGATCTTGACTCGCTTTCCCTCACGGGTTGTTGCGATTGACACTATTGCGACAAGATGCTGCAACTTTAGCTGCTGGCCTGCTGCTGTGGCTTTTGCCTCATGATGTTTCCGCGAAACTTGGTGTGCAGGCTAGATTTCAGAGCAACGTTGTAGACTATGCAGATGGGCTGGTGCTTGCTATTGATGTTTGGAGTTTTGATGCTTGCCCAATTGGGATGGAGATTGGGAAGGGATGAGGTGCTGGTGGATGTTGGGCATCATATTGCTGCTCAACATGGTGGCGCCCCCAGCAGCTTGGTCATCTTGGGGAGCGGTCATCTTGGGGAGGAGGTACTGGTGGATGTTGGGCATCACGCCGCCGCTCGGTTGCTTGTTGGTAGTGGCTGGGAAGTGTGCTGCTATTTAAGCCAATTTGGTGCAGGCTCTTGGGCAGCTCCTTTATGGGCTTTTGCTCCTGCATCTGGGCTACTGTGTGCTGCGGCGGTTGGTGGAGATTGAGTCTGTTGCTGCTGCTAGTTATGCTAATTGTTGCTGCTACTGCTAGTTGTTCTTTGTGATAGCTATTCTTGCTGCTATTGCTGCTAGCCATCTTCGAGTCTTTTTTATTCTTTGCGTCTTTTTCTTCCGTTGCGTCCATCCAAGTCCGTATCATTCAATCTTTGAGTTCGTCTAAGCCATACGAGTCTACAAATTTATTATCAGTCATAGAAGCATAGGAATTTCTTTGCATGGCAGCAAACGCTACTTTTTTCTTCGAGCCGCTGCAGATCCGTCGCCCCAAGCTTTTAAGGCCACCGCGCTTGCTGCGCACTGCGTCTCTATTGCGCTTCTTGTGTACTACGTCTTTATTGCGCTTCTTGTGTACTGCGTCTCTATTGCGCTTCTTGTGCACTGCGCCGCCGCCGTCTTGGGCTTCGATCTGCGCGGCCATGCTTCTATCTATTCCTATTCGGATTGATTTGACAGTTTTCTCTATTTTTGTCGGTTTCATCTTCTTCGTCATGTTGCCGTGGTTGACTTTACTCCCGCATCTTGTGCTTTATGGGCTGTCGAACGACATCGGATGTGAGGATATCTTTTTTGTCGACATATTTTCCAACAGCTGCATGCTATGACGACATTATCAAGACTCGGACTTCGGACTTTCCCTATTTTAGTGTCAATCCTTTCCAAATACAATGCTATTGCATACGTCTTGTATTTAGGGGGGGGAGGTTGTTAGAGATATATTAGAGATAGGAATCGCTTTGTATTCCTTATCTGTCTTTTGTATTGCCTTATCTGTATATGTCATGCACCCCTTGTACACCCTATATATATTGTGCATTGGGCCTCTTTAATATACACACAATATTCATAACAGTGTGGCCCTCAGAATTGTATCCCATACCTGAAACCCTTGCAACACAGCTAAAGGGATTGTGCTCTCTGGGCTAAAAGCAGATGACACTTTGTGGCTATATGCTCTTTGAAACCACAATGCATTCCTGACATTAAAAAGAAAATAAATTGTTCTTAGGGGTAAAAGTCAGTCTTGTGGATCTTCTTCAGTATTCTTGCAACTTGTACATAGCTGCCATTTTACTACCACTCTGCCATTTTGATCAACCAACTACATTTGAGGTCCAGTGATGGAATTTTGTGGGTCATCTTAGTGACTTAGCGTTCAAAGTGGTCCACCGTTATTTTGCTCTCGGTTGTACCCATTGTTGATTGATGTTAATATCTCTTTCGTTGCTCCTGATCTCCAACTAGATTAATTAAGAAGACTTGGCCAAAAGCACAATGTTCTATAAGATAGTGTTTGGTCAACCAGCCCTTACGAGGAATGATCTTACTATTAGCAAATTCTGCATGTAGATTAAATGAATAGAAATGACACCCTGTGCTTAATCATGCAGGCTGACTTACGAACTGGACTACAAAGGAAACATTTGTGGTGACAGGCACGGTGACCCGGATTTGCACGAGCTCGATGTTAGATATTGGATGAACCCGAACCAGGTCTACCAAAGTGGACTTAAGAGCAGCAAGGTTAACCTGGCCGATGCCAAAGCCATCTGCCTGATGGAGTGCCCCACTCCAGCAGTAGATGCATTGAACTTTGTTTGTGATTATCCAGAAGGGGACATACGCCTCTCCGTTGATGATTGGATCAACAGGGACTATGATTATTTTGAGTATCTCACACCAGATATGAGAAACAGTTCTCTTCAGCTGCAGGGCCCATGCTACCCTGTCATATTTCCAAGTGTAAATGGTAAGTCGGTAATTTTTGTTATGAATATTGTGTGTATATTGAAGAGGCCTAATGGACAATATATATAGGGTACAAAAGGACATAAGTTTAAACCCTAATACAATAGAGAATACCATAAATACCCTTATATCCTTACCCCCCCCCTAAAATGTAAGGCGTATGTAATTGCATTGCATTTGGAAAAGGTTGACACTAAAATAAGAAAAATCCAAAGTCCGTGTCTTGATAATGTCATCGTAGCATGCAGCTCCTGGAATATGTCGAGTATCAAAAGATCTCCTCCATCCGGGGTCGTGCAACAGCCCATAAAGCACAAGGTGCGGAGGCTGAGAAAGTCGACCACAGCAGCACGACGAAGAAGATGATAAAATCGATATGAATAAAGAGTGCTATCAAATCAAGCCGAATAAGAATAGGTGGAAGCATGACAACGCAGATCGAAGCTCAGGACGGCAGCGGCGCAAAAGAAGCGTGGCGGCCTTAGAAGCTCGGGGCGGCAGCTAAGAAAGCGGTGGCATCATAACGACTTCTACGACCGCACGCACTCGTAAAGAAGAGTGAGCGGCTACATCGCCATGCATAAGGCAATTCCTATGCTTCTACGACTGACAATAAATTTGTGGACTCGCATGGCTCAGACGAACTCAAAGATTGAGTAGTACGGACTTGGATGGACGAGTAATTCACTTATACTTCAACACTCCCCCTCACGTGTAGGCTCCCTCAGGCCTAACACGTGGAATAGAAGTGGGCTGCAATTATTATTTTTTAATTGTGCCAGCCGGGTCTTGAACTCAAGACCTCTTGGCTCTGATACCATGTTATGAATATTGTGTGTATATTGAAGAGACCCAATGGAAAATATATATAGGGTACAAAAGGACACAAATCTAAACTCTAATACAATAGAAAATACCATAAATACCCTTATACCTTAACAATCTTCATTCTGAGCCATTTCATGACACCTGTTGGAGATATTAGAGTTTAGGAAAGAGTCCAAGTCGTGTGCGAGTTGTGTTAGAGTTGGACTGTAATATTTGGCACTATAAATAAAGGGTGTGGAGATCCTAAGAGGGACACAATTATTCCCCGAAATCCTACATGGTATCAGAGTCAACCCAACCCAAAACCCTAACCTAGAAAAAAAAACCTTACCTCAGAACAGCCGCCACCATCGCTCCTCGAACGATCCGCCGCCCGCCGTCGTCTCGTTGCATGTGGTCCTCCTTGACCGCGTCGCACGGGAGCGGACAGCAGCCGACTGGGTTGTGCGCAAGCTGCCATCGCTGAACCATGCGGGCCACGGCCGCTGTTTGGGGTTGCATACACTCGGACCGATGGTGGTGCGATGGTGAGGGAGCTGGGGATCGGCAATGGTGAGGGAGGAGGTTGGTGCGACAGTGGATAGGAGAAGGGGTTCGAGTGGATCCGGATCCGGCGGTGGGACGCCAGAGGTGGAGTTGGCGAGGAGGTGAGGCGGTAGTGGAGCCAAGGCCGTGCGGCGTGGAGAAGCCGCTGGCCGAGGAGGCTTGAGGTGTGATGCAGAAGGATTCAGTGGCCGGAGCCATGGAGGCGGCTGGAGCGGCGTGCAAGAGGGAGGCGACAGCTTAGGTGGTGGGATTCAGGCGATCTGGTGTGGTGGCGGAGAGAGAGAGAGGCGATGGGTGGCGTGGCTGCGCTGGGGGGCGGAGCTTTGGTGGTGAGGAGGAGGAGAAGAGGCAGGAGACAGGCAGCGCTTGGAGGAGCTGATGTTTGGGGGCCGACACCCAAGGGGAGAAGCTTCGGTGCGGCGGTAGAGGAAGAAGAAGGGGCTCGGGAGGAAGAAGTTGCTTTGCTATGGCAGGAGGGATCTGGTCTCGATCCAATGTGGAGGGGATGGAGCGGTGTCGGTGGGGAGATCCGATCCGGTGGTGTGGAGGAGGTGCGCTAGGGAGATCCGGTGTGGCTTCGGTGTTGGTGTGGAGGATCTGGTGGGGGTGTGGAGGATCCGGTGTGGCTTCGCTGTTGGTGTGGAGGATCTGGTGGGGGTGTGGAGGTGTGGAGGATCTGATATGGTGTCGGTGCTTTGAGGGTGGAGGATCTTCTGATCCGGTGTGGAGGATCCAGTGTGGTGACCCAGTGTGGTGTTGTTGTGGAGGATTAATTTTTTAGGAGGATCTGGTGTGGATCCAGATTGGTGGAGGGCCTGGTGTGGCTGTGCTGTGTTTGGGAAAGGAGAGAGAGGATGGTGTGTTTGCTGAGAGTTCTAGATGTTGTTTTGCTTGGTGGTGACAGTATCGGAGGTTACGACGGAAGACATGGAAGACAGGGGAAGAAGACTGTTCAGGTGATGCTTTGGTGATTGTGCTAATGGTGAAATTGAATGATGGTGATGAGCTCGACGATGGTGAGGACGAAGTAGGAGCTGGTGGTAGCTCCAGTGGAGACTGTGTCGTGCGGTGGTGTTGGTATGGGTGTCGGAGATAGTGTTGCTGGAAAGGTTCAGAAGAGGATTGTGACTGGAGTCAGGTGTAATGGTCTGTGACAGAGGTAGAGGTGGTGAAGGCCGAGACTGGTGGCGTGTGGGCAGAGTGGTGGAGGCTGGGGGTGGTTGGGGGCATGTGGGTAGAGGAAGATGAGGTTGAGGTCGAGATAGCTGGTAGATGGTAGAGATGGATTTGGTGATGTCCCTGATAGCATTGGTGGTGAGAAACTTTTGGTTTTGTGATGGTATTGGTTATGGAGTCGATGGATTGTAGGTTTTGGTAGATGCTAGTAATGATATTGTAATATGTAACAAGATGGACATGATTGTTATCTCATGCCCATCTTGACGGGGAGTGTTGGAGATATTAGAGTTTAGGTAAGCGTTCAAGCCGTGTGCGAGTTGTGTTAGAGTTGGACTGTAATATTTTGCATTATAAAAAAAAGGTGTGGGGATCCTAAGAGAGACACAATTATTTTCCGAAATTCTACAACACCCTTTTGTAAGCATGGAGTAACAGAATGCTTTTACTTATTCATGTATTAAATTTCAATGAGATGACTAATTCAAAACCTTCTGTCCAGTCTATTGGAGCTGCCAATTTATTGCCCGGGCATCCAATGTCTCTTTGAAGCATTGGCAGCAGATGGGTGGTGTAAGCATCGACGAAAATATTCTTATAGATAAAACAATCCACAAGGCCATTGATTTTAGATCTGCAGTCTTGAAGGTTTGCAAACTTCCTGGCACCGTTTTAATGTTTTATTGACTTAACTGTCACAAAAATTCCTGATTTATAGTTTTATTGACTTAACTGTCACAAAAATTCCTGATTTATAATGAAATTAAATGACAAATGGCTCTGGTTACTCCCACAGTTAATTCTGAATGTACATTAAACTGCACTTGTAATAGTATTCTTCCTTAAAAAAAATATTCCCGCACCATGATTGTTCTGCAAGAGGTTGCTACTCGGTAGCGGCTATTTAGGCTGAGCCTCCACAACATTGATAATTATTTCATTGTATTTAAAGAAATTCATGATGCAACTAATCTTATAGCATCTGAGACCCATTATGTATTTTAAGATATTAATTTCCTTTTCTTCTGTTTGCAGAGATATGTTGCAGACATTGGGAAGTCCTGGCCTGTTTTAATTGTTTGCGGTGGAATCCTCCCTCTTTTCTTGTCAGTGATCTGGTTGCTTATGATTCGTTATTTTGTTGCTGCCATGACATGGATAACAGTAGTGCTCTTCAATGCCCTTGTAATATCTGTTACTATGTTTTGTTACATTAAAGGTACAGTTTACTATTCCAAGTCTTAACTACTAAGTATCTATTGACAAAGAAAACTCCATTGTGTTCCATTTGACATGTTACATATATCCGATGCATGTGACATTACTCCTAACCGGCTACATTATACATTCAGCTGGCTGGATAGGAAATGATCCCTTAACGGTTGTTATTGGTGAAAGCGATCCATATGTCCACATAAGCGGGCGGGTAAGTGCCTCCAATTGATTTAATTTTTTACAAGATCCGGCTGCTTGTTGTCTGATCATTCATCGTCTTGCCAGGAAATTAGCCACCTTCGTGCTGCTACAGTACTGATGACAGCAATAATGGTCATTGCTTTTCTGTCTTCAATAGCTATTATTCGGCGTATACTGATAGCCACATCTGTCCTAAAGGTAAGCAGGTCATTGGATGTACAAGCTTGACTAGCTCACTATTTATACATTAGATAAGGGGTGGCTTGGTTACAAAAGCACGTGGCATCAATGCTACCTCTATTGTGATATAGCTTATAATTTCAATGCTACCTCTATTGTGATATAGCTAATAATTTCTAAGCATTAACCACGATAAATTATTTCCAGGTTGCTGCAAAGGTCATTGGTGAAGTTCAGGCACTAATAATTTTCCCAGTTGTGCCATACTCTGTCCTTGCTATCTTTTATATGTTCTGGTTTTCGGCTACACTCCATCTCTTCAGCTCCGGTCAAGTTCTCCGAAATGACTGCAATACAGATTGTTGTTCATACGATTTGAAGTTGGGCAGAGTAAACTGTGACAACTGTTGTGGGTACAGCATCCATTACACCCCTCATATTGGCATTGCCATTCTTTTCCACTTATTTGGCTGTTACTGGGCGACTCAATTCTTTATTGCGTGCTCTTCAACTGTGATTGCCGGATCAGTTGCTTCATACTACTGGGCACATGGTGAAATATCAGTAAGCACTTAAGAATCAGAAGTTTAACTATAACGGAATAAGACTTAAAATTTACTCTGTATTTAATTATTAGTTTATTCCCCCTTCCACTGACAGTTCAAGCTATTCCTATGCAGCATGAGATACCATTTGTTACTGTTGTCTCTTCGCTGAAGCGGCTGTTGCGTTACAGCCTTGGATCTGTTGCTCTAGGTTCACTTGTTGTATCTGTTGTTGAGTGGGTACGGTTTATACTAGAATGCCTCCGCCGAAAGTTCAAGCTAGTTGATTCTGCTCGGGAAAGCTGCTTTGGGAAAATGACATCGTCCTCATCTCAGTGCTGCCTGGGCTGCATAGACTGGACCCTCAAGTCAATAAATCGAAATGCCTATATAATGGTAAGTATAAAGATTTATTATTCATACCTATTATTTCCATCTTGAAACCAATCATTTTTCCGCTTTGTGTTTGTGGTGGGGATACAATCTCATCTGGATTGTGAGGTCCTTATTGTGTACCACTTGGGGCTGGTTCAATCACCACACTTGACCTGATATTTCTGAATTCATTGCCTTCGCTTCTCATATACTTGATCGATAACTATATTTTTTAAAAAAATTAAAGGCAGTTGTAGAAACCCATTTGATAGAACATTCTTCTAATACGGTCTCATTTGAGCAGCAGTCCTATCTAAGCTTGGCGTTTCTGGCATGTGAAAACCTATCCTATCCATGTTACCATGTTGCATTGTGTTGGCTATAAATATCTAGAATTACAAACGCAATTTTCCGGACACACTTTCAGGGGGGAGAAGATGAACACACAGAAACACAGAGGTTTTCCGACGCTCTTTCAACTTGCGCCGTATTTCTATTCTCTGTTATTCAACTCTCTAAAAAATAAACAAACTGGTTACAATGCATTTTATAGCTACAATATGACATTTAACCTCCCTACTAACACATTCAAGTAGGTCACTACCTCCACTATATGCACTAACTCCACTATATGCAAATTCAATTAACATACAAAACACTTAGACAAGAAGATTAGTTCCAACAATCACCCCCTTAATCTTGTCATGTCAAGCTTCTCATCTGAAAAGCTGATCTTTTGGCGCATCTCAAAGAAGCATTACCTTTCGCTTGCTGACCACGCCACATAGTTGTTGTCCATGAACAGAGGGTACTACGGGGACGTATTTCCCTTCTCTTCCTTCTGTGACACGACTTGCCGGCAACTCTGACCTTGAAGACTTGGGCATTCAACAACGTGGCTTTTCTTGCGACGATGGACTTAACTACATCACCCTACCTGTTTGCAGCTAGGGACACAACTTGCGCCATATTTCTCTCCTCTGTTATTCAACTCTCTAAAAAATAAACAAATTGGTTACAATGCATTTCATAGCTACAATATGACATATAATCTCTCCGCTAACACATTCAAGTAGGTCACTAGCTCCACTACATGCACTAGCTTCACTACATGCAAAACACTTAGACAACATGATTAATTTCAACACATTGTTCTCCTGAAATTGATAAGGCTTTGTACCTTTCTTTTGCTGTTGCAGATTGCCATTACCGGGAAAGGGTTCTTCAAAGCTTCTGTGCTCGCAACTGGTTTAATAATGAATAACATACTGCGCATTGGAAAAGTTAATGTCATTGGAGATGTTATCCTCTTCCTGGGGAAACTGTGTGTGAGCTTATTCTGTGCGCTTTTTGCTTTTCTTATGTTAGATACTCACAAGTACAAGTCTGCACACAACAAGATATCATCTCCACTGGTTCCTGTTCTGGTGAGCATTTCATCACTTTGTCATTGTAGTTCTGATATTGACAAAAATCATTTCCACTGGGAAGACCTAAATTGACTGCGTTCTGTGATGCTGTAGGTATCATGGGGCCTTGGTTATATAGTTGCCAAGCTTTTCTTTGCAGTCGTTGAGATGTCAATCGACACCATAATCCTTTCATTCTGTCAGGATGCTGAGGAGCATCAGGGTAGTGCGCAGTATGCACCCCCTCTTCTCATGGAAACATTGGATGAGCAGAGTGAACTGCAAAGATTAACTCAAGGACCATGATTTTTTTTCCCTCTTGGGTTTTTTCTTCTCAGAACTAGAGCTAAAAATGGTAATGTAGTAGAAGCCTATCTTTTTTTTTCTCTCTCTCGTGTTCTTGGCTTGGGGGGTGTGGGACCGATCCTCCAGGCCTAATTGGAAGTGTTAGGCACCTTATCTAGTGCATGTACTTCGCTGTTGAAATCTATTGTATGTGAGCTTGTGACTCGTTCTCTCAGTTGTATCATAAGTTGGAAGGTAACTTCAGAAGTTGTCAAATTATCCATGTCAGGCAAGGGAAAATCATGACTGGAGGATCATTTTATACAATAATTTACCTGTTGCCACACTAAAACTGTGAAAATGTAATGCTAGGAACAGTTCTCAAATCGATGCCCACCAATAATGAGCATAACGAAGCCCAATATGTTACACATCAAGAAAACTCTGAAGTGCGTGATAAAGTTATGGAAACGTGCAATTCTGAAGTGCGTCGTAAACTCAGATATTCAGCTAATGTAACTGTGCATCAAGATTTAAAAAAAAAAGTTTGTTGATTTCTGGTGAAACGTGCAATTCTGAAGTGCGTGAAGTTATGGAACCCATCAATCACACGTTAACCACGTATCACAATTGAGTAACGACAATCATAGCGACTAATCATGCAAGTGTATATACGTGCATACAAACTGTGGACATGCTAGATGATGATAATGGTCGCAGTTTCCTTCTCCCTGGCCGATGGGGTCGACAGATACCTTTGGTCGGGGTGAGCGGCGTCAGTAGGGGAGGCGGCGGCGGAGGGTATACCATTGTTACATACCACTCCGATGAGTATTTCAATCAACCACAAAGTATTTTGATACAAGTAAGAAGGAAGTATAAGACTGGGAAATAGAGAGCTTTGAGGGACTGGGAATCGGATGGAAGAGGAATTGGGAAGAGGAGCAGACTGGGACGGAGAAGAAGCAGCCGTAAGAAAGAAGAAGATGTTCTCTGGTTTCTTTGATGTCCCGTTCTAAAGCTGCTGCTGCTGCCCTTTTGTACTCCTTAGCCTGGGTCAATCTCTCCTGAGCCCCACGGCCCACGGCCCACCAATGAGGCCCAAAGCCAGCCGGTCCGTGATATTCCTCCCTCCTTAAAAGAGGTTTGACCCCAAGCCGATACAAAAGAATAGTCACCATTACCACTGAGATCCATGGTACCAGAAGAACCTTCCTGCTCAGCCTGACTAGAACACAATCACCACCATGCTTCTGCTGCTGCGGTAACAAACCACCATTCTGTAAGAAATATCGTTGTTTCAGTTTTGCGAGCCTCCTCTTCTTGACAAGCCAGTAAGTCTAGAAGCCCCGTATGAGGAGAACCACCAGCAAAGCTAGGCCTCCACCTACTGTAATCACTGGTGTTGTATCTTTGTTGTCTGAAATGTACTGCTTCATTTCATCTTGCAGTGCCTTGCTGACATCCAAATATATCAAGATGTTAACACTCCGCCGCATACCACTAATTACTTCTCCGTCTGAGGGTAAGCCGCTTGAGAAATGTACATGTAACCTCGCCATACGTATTAGCCCAGATTGCAAGATCGAATCAAGATTTTTCCTGTAAGTTCCATGCACACAAACTGAGAACTCATTAGCTGATAAAATTGGTTTCAACAAGCTCTCTGAATCAAGATTCTTCTCGTCTTGGAATCCACCAGGCCCCTGCAGACATGGGTTCCCCACGAAGCCTTCAGAACAGTTGCAGCGGTATCCAATTCCATTTGCCATAGTATAGCATTCAGTGTTCTCCCTGCACATATAGCTCTCAGGGATGCGGCATGCCTCTGTGCAATTCTCCATGTTAGCAATAACTTCTTCATCTTTCATCAGACTGATAATCTCCTCAGACTTGGCAAAGAGGCTTGAATGTGTATACAAAGTAATCATAGCTAAGCAAGCATTAACACACTTAACATTGCATTCCCTCATTTTTGCAAAAGTGAATTCAGCTTCCAAAAGGTTCCCAGTTTTCTGGTAAAGGCCCATAAGCATACGAACTGTAGACACATTCGGCTGCCCTTCTCTCATCCTCTGATACACACAAGACATTACCACCTGAACCAACTGTGAACTGAAGTTCCTGCTTGTAAGCCAATCTTGACTCATACCATGGACTCCATCAGATGTATTATCATGTGGCAATTCATTTAGCAAGGCTTGCCATGCATCCTTTGATTGAGCCCATAGTCCCTCTAGTGTTCTGTATTCCATGCTGCCCAACCAACCAGATTGAACTATTTCTCCAACCCTCTTTTGCTTCGTTTGAAACACATCATCAATTCCGAGTTCTAGCAATTTCTTCATTTCCACATAGTGAGGCACGCAATCAGCAGCCTCTTGGACCTCGCATAGAGTAGTTGCAGCATCAGCAGCTGCGACTTGTGGGCTACAGAAAATACTGTTCACCTTCGGATCTAGAAGTAGTTCTGCAGTCTTCTGAGACTGTATGATCCCAAGCATGTTCAGCAGCGCATACCCCATTCCGGCTAAACTAATCTCAGGACTGTTTTGTGTAGCTCCTTGACAGACCAGAATGATCCTGTTGCTCGTCTTTCTTCCTCCAGAGCTTCCCGCAGCAACAGGAGAATTCGGGGTCTGATTTAAGCGGTTAAGACATACACTTGGAGGGCCTCCACCAGTCTGTGGGGTGAAATAAGCATTACCGCCACCACTTTGCTCCCGGTTAACTGGATATGTGGATTCTGATGGTACAGATGAACCAGAGTTGGCATTTCTCGACTTTCTGGCAGGATAGGAGCTCTCCTCCACTTCGTCATTCTGCACAGCGCGGTCTTGGTTGGATATTTGGTACCTGAAACTGGGAGGTGTCATATGCAGCGGTCCCCTTGATGCCTTCGGTGGTACTGTGACAATATTTTGTGAAGATTTGCTTCTGATGTATGCTGAGGCTTCTTCGCTCCTGTCCGCCAGCGATCCCTCGTCATCGATATCGAACATCAGCTGACCCAGATCACTGGCCGATGCACTCCCAGGGCCTTGTGCACTTGACTTTTTACCTAATCCAGTGTATCCATTTATAAGAGCAATGTATTGTGCTTCAGTTTCTTCATCTGATGTGCTTCCTACCACGAAATGTACATGGTGCTCATCATCTTCATCAGTGAATAGGTACATCACTGGCCTTTCCTTGCTTTCTTCAAGTACAATGCACTCATCAATCATATGGTGAAAATACCTCCTGGCAGCATCCTCCCTAGGCTTTCCCCCCTTTGCTATTTTGTTGAAAAGCACACCACCTTTAGCATACTCCAAAACAAAATAAATCTTACTCTTGCTAGCCCTGACATCAAAAAGCTGCAAGACATTTGGATGCTTTACCAATCTCTTTGTTGACCTGATTCCTGCCTGTTTGTGGAATAACCCGAGCAAAGTCTCATGTTCTTGAGGTGGTGGCCATGGGGGCATCCACGGCACTACCTTTGGATAGCGATGCGTCCTTCGACCGGCATCGCATCACCTCTTCCGTCGGCAGCGAAGTCCAAAGATCCTCGGGAGCTCTTCAACCAAACCTTGATCAAGCCTTCAAACTTGAGACCGCCCTGTTCGTAGAGGCGCTGCCTCGGCGTTGAGCACTTGGTGAGCGTCACGGTAGCGAGGATGGAGTCGGTGCATGGAGTGGCTTCTACCTCGGCGTGGTCGACATCAGCGCCGATGGATGGAGCGTGGCTGGTGATGGCGATGTCAGTGTTGCAGCTGTGACACGCCGTCGAACACCTGGTGGGCGTCACGGTGTCAGGGCCCAACGTCGAACACTTGGTGGGCGACTCAGGGGCGAGGGCAACCTCTGCACAGGGAGTAGTTGCCGCCATGGCGTGATCCACCGCAGCGACAAGGGTGGCCGTTGGTGCGGTCCCAGACGGTGGCAAGGCATGAACTGGCGCTTCTTGCGGCTGGGTGATGGCCTTCAAGCCAACCGCAATCCCATTCATGCTTACTGCCAGGTCTTCCATCTCCACTGTCTGCTTCTTCACCTCAGAGATTAACTTGTTCAACATGGATATGCACCGGCCGCTTCTCCTCTCAAGATCACTCATAGCCACTTCGAAGCACGGAATCACCATGATCGCCGGCTCTGATACTTACATACCACTCCGATGAGTAATTCAATCAACCACAAAGTATTTTGATACAAGTAAGAAGGAAGTATAAGACTGGGAAATAGAGAGCTTTGAGGGACTGGGAATCGGATGGAAGAGGAATTGGGAAGAGGAGCAGACTGGGACGGAGAAGAAGCAGCCGCAAGAAAGAAGAAGATGTTCTCTGGTTTCTTTGATGTCCCGTTCTAAAGCTGCTGCTGCCCTTTTGTACTCCTTAGCCTGGGTCAATCTCTCCTGGGCCCCACGGCCCACGGCCCACCAATGAGGCCCAAAGCCAGCCGGTTCGTGACAACCATCCCTTCTTGCAGGGCGGGCCGACCACCTTGGCCACCATCCTCCTGACCTGGCCGGCCGCCTTGCGCTTCCCCGGCACCACGGCCAGCGCCAGGGACGGCTGCCGCCTTCCTCGGCGCCGCCCTGCATGGCGACGACCAAACAAGAGTTCTACCCAAAGTTATCTGAGACTGACATGCAGCAATATCATTCATCCATGTACAAGGACAAGGTAGTAGTAGTACGCACACCATATATCTATCAGCCAGCCACTCGCTGCCGCCTCTCCCAGCCAGATTAATTTCTTCCACCTGAAGATCGATTGCTTGACAAAGTGTATCTGTTCTTTATTCCCTGGCTTTATTTATTTGCGCGAGAGTAAAAAGCTAGTGTTGTAGTAATTAATTAGCTGCAAGTTAAATGCAAGAGCCATGCATACCTCCTTCTGCTGAGGACAAATAAGCCTTAAAGAAAGCAACGTTGTTAAGCGCCTTGAAGCCGCTCCTGCATCTCCTAGCCTCCGCTCCAACATATCAGAGATATGCGTATGGGAATGAGGTATCTATACTAGCACTTCCTCTTAGAGTACGTCGTACGTAGACAATGCACGCATGCATCGGCACATCACGTACGCTCGTCGCTCATGCGCGTCGGAGTGCCCGTGCCTGTCCTCAGGGTCAGGGGCGCTATCCCTGGCATTGACGCCGACCTCGTCACGCCTCCTCCTTGGTTCGACGGCGACGACGGCACCGAAGACGAGGCCTGCCGCAGAGGCAGCGCGTGGGAGCTGCCCTGCGTCGAGCTGCTGTTCGGCATGACGGGGTGATGATGGCACGGCGTGTCGGGTCTCGGGCTTCGACCACTACTGCGCGGCTGCGGCTCAATCTTCAGGTATGGCCTGCCCGGCGTGGCCCCCTCGAACGGGTCCTGGTCCTCCTCGTCATCGTCTTCGTCGAGGGAGCACACGGTGCTCGTCTCCGTTCGGTTGGCGGAGTCGTCGCCGCGCCGCTTCCTCCTCCTTTTCCTCGCGGCCTTCCCCCAACCGTGTATAGTTTCTCTGATCCTCCGCGGGATCAGAGCAGCCTTGTACTTTGACCCCATCTGTTGTCGTAGCGGCGTATTGTATTAGTTGTATGTGGAGAAAATAGCATCTAGAACTGTGGAAACTATACATCCATACAGATCTTGCTAATCAAACAAAAGTTTGACCATTAGTTCCATGGAATGCACACTGCTGGTTACATAAATTCATCAATATGTAATGATCAGAAAAATTGATATGTGATCTCTAAAGCTTTTGGCATAGAAATAGGTTACCTGAGTGACAAGTGCATAAACAGGCAACGTACTGTAACTGCACAGGAACTGTCCGGCAAACCTGAAATTGTATATTGGGAGGATTCTTATTATGGATGAAACAAGAAAGGAGAGCGCTTCAATTTAATTATTCAAACAAGGAGAAACTAAATAGTTTTCAGAATTGCATATCCCAATATAAGGCGGCAATATACTAATAGGTGGTTTTTGATGAAGCATGAATTGTAGCCAAATTGCCACTGCGGCACAATGATACAGCATGTTAATACCACTTTACAAATGAATATTAAGTCATGGTCTCTTATTATGTCACATGAATTTCCCATGAATGTTGTTGTTAATGGAAGCTGAGACAGAATTGATACCCAGAACCAGAAGAAAGAAGCCAACTCGAATGCATTCTGCAGCAATTAGCAAACCGAAGTATGCATTAGTTTAGGCTCATCCTGTTAGTAATCCTTGTGCACGAAGTTAGTTAGTTTTGCATGTTTCGCTTCAGATTGCATGCGCGAAGCTATTGTGGTTGTGGTCGCCGTCTTGGCATGAGGAGGGCGTGGCGAGAATAGCTCGCACATGACCCGGAGTGATCGGTTGTGGAAGAGCGAAATGTGCGGTTGTCCACCCGAGAGCTTCAGCTCTTTGTAATCCTGTGAATAAAAGGAAGAAAACCCGTAAAAGCAAAGATCTTTGAGAGCTGCACCAAATAATCGTGAGTTCCAAGTGTTCACGTAGTTTTTGAGCCGTGTTTGTCTTTGAGATCGTGATTGCGCTGCCGCCACCGCCAAGAACACCGGAGATCGCTAACAATTGGTATCGAGCCTTGCGTGTGCTCAGGTGGTCGAAGCTTTCAAGCGAGATCATGTCTTCGCGAGGTCGAACAAGCAAGGGTGACGACTCGGCGACAGTGGGAGCAAGACTCCACCGCGCCGTTCGCAATCGCGGCGTCCGACTTCGATCGCCCACGCCGCGGGCCGCACTCAGGCCGCGAGAGGTCGTGCCGAGCGCGTCATCCGAGACTCGGCGGCTCGGGACGATGGCGCGAATCGACGAAGACCAACTACAATGAGTGGTCGCCGCTCATGAAGCTTAAGCTCCAAGCGCGTTACGTGGGACGTCGCCGAAGCACGGCGACATCGACTTCCACGCCGACCGCACCGCGACCGAGGCCATCTGCGTGGCGCCCCTCCGAGCTCGTCTCCACCTTGGCGACCAAGCCGTCGGCCAAGGAGGCATGGGAGGCCATCAAGATGATGCGCATCGGCGACGATCGGGTGCGGAAGGCGACCGCACAAAACCTCCGGGCCGAGTACGAGCAGATCGCTTTCCGCGACGGGGAGTCGGTCGAGGATTTCGCCCTGCGTTTGACGAACATCGTACAGCGGCTGGCGACGCTCGGCGACCCGGAGCCGGACCACAAGGTGGTGGCCAAGTACCTGCGCGTCGCCCGACCGAGGTACAAGCAACTCGTCGTTTCTATTGAAACCCTTCTCGACATCTCCACGCTCTCGCTCGAAGAGGTGACGGGGAGACTCAAGGCGGCGGACGACGATGAACCTGCGCCAGCACAGACCATCAGCGGCAAACTGCTGCTTACGGAGGAGCAATGGATCGAGCGCTACAAGAAGCGGGACCAAGAGTCCAGACGCGACGGGTCGAAGCTCGGTGGCCGCAGTTGCGTCGCGGAAGAGGCCCACGGCGTGGCGCAAAGCGGCAACGGCGACTTCATGGGCAGCCGAAGCGCTGGGCCGCCGGCAGTTCGACGACCTGGCGTAAACCGCGGCAAGAAAGGCCACTGGGCAAAGGATTGCCGCGGGAAGAAGAAGGAGGAGCAGGCCCACGTAGCCCAGGATGATGAGCCCACTCTACTTCTTGCCCTCAGCACCGTGCAGGAGGAGGGGATCCATCCCCAACTCGCAGCGACGCCGCCGGTTTCGATTCCGGCGATTCCGCCGTCGATCTGCTACGATGGCCAACTCCACTTCATCGAGAACAAGGTCTTCGCCGCCTTCGACGAATCCGGGGACCGGGACCCGAAGCGATGGGTCTTGGACACGGGTGCATCCAATCACATGTCGGGCTCGCGGGGGGCGTTCTCCAGCCTCGACGCCGGTGTCACTGGGTCGTCGCGGTTCGGCGGCAACTCCGTCGCGCCGCGATCGAGGATCGCACCGTGCTATTCTCCTGCAAGACCGGTGAGCACCGCGCCATCTCCAACGTCTACTACCTGCCGCGCCTCACCGCCAACATTATCTCAGTCGGCCAGCTCGACGAGATTGGGTACCAGCTACTGGTCGAAGACGGGGTGATGCGGATCCGCGACGAGGAGCGCCGCCTGCTTGCCAAGATCCACCGTAACCCAGGGCGGCTCTACGTGCTCGACGTCGACATCGCACGGCCTGTCTGCCTGGCGGCGCGGGGAGAAGAGGAAGCGTGGATCTGGCACGCCCGATTCGGCCATCTCCACTTCGCCGCGCTGCGCAAGATGGGCAGGGATGGGCTTGTCCGCGATGCCCCCGCCACCAAGTGAGCAGTGCGGAAGCGTGTCTCGCCCGCAAGCATCGGCGCCACCGCTTCCCAGCGTGCACTCGGACGAAGCGACGGAGGTGCTACAATCGCTCCACGGCGACCTCTGCGGCCCCATTTCGCCGCCGACACCGAAGCGGAAACCGTACTTCCTCCTCCTTGTGGACGCATCGTTCGTGACATGTGGTCGTCCCTTCTTCCCAAAGAAGGATGCAAGATCCACGGCGATCAAGCGCATCCAGCAGCGTCGGAACATAAGTCCGACAAGCGTGTTCGCAGCACTCGCACCGACCGGGAGGAGAGTTCTGGCAAAGGATTTCAAACAAGATCGCTTGCGAAGCCGACTTCGTCGCGAAGCCGACGGCGCTTACTCTCCTCACAGAACGGCGTCGTTGAACGCCGCAATCGAACCGTGGTTGGGACACTCGGAGCATGCTCAAAGCGAAGGGCTCCGGGCGAAGTTCTCAGGCGGCGGTCACCACGGCCAGTTTTCGCTTCAACCGCTCGTCGTCCAAGAGCGTGGTGGCAAGACTCCCTACGAACTTTGGACCGGGAGTGTCCCTGGCGTTCATCACCTGCGTACCTTCGGGTGTATCGCGCACATGAAGGTGACGACACCAAACTTGAGGAAACTCGACGACCGGAGCAAGCGCACCATCTTTGTCGGCTATGAAGCGGGCTCCAAGGCGTACCGGGTGTACGACCCGGTGTCACGGCGCGTGCACATCAGCCGCGACGTGGTGTTTGAAGAGATGGCGCAGTGGTCCTGGACCGAGGGCCAACGCGGTGAGATGGGAGATTTCGTCGTCGAGAACTTCAATCTGGCGCCATCCGGGTCGGTCACCACTACAATGACGACGAGCGCGAGTACATCGGGCCATGCCTCACCAGCACCGTCTGCCCACGCCTCACCAACGTCGTCAGCCCATGCCTCGCCAGTGTACGCCACTGGGAGCGCAACGCCGGGCACGCACTCACTCCAAGACGCGACCCCGATCGAGTTTGTGTCGCCACCTGGAGCTGGCGCTTCACAACATCTGGACGCATACCACGACGACGACGCCTGACCCGCATGCCGCAACATCGACAACGTACTGGGGCCGGCCACACCGCCGGGGCACGCCGCACGGGAGCTGGAGGAGCAGTTGCTGCTGGCGAGTGAAGTGAGCCGGCGTCGTTCAAGGAGGCAGAGGAGCACGAGAACTGGCGCAACGCCATGCTCGATGAGTTCACCTCCATCGAGGCGAACGACACCTGGAAGCTCGTTGATCCACCGCCAGGGGTGCGGCCGATCGGCCTCAAGTGGGTCTACAAGACCAAGCGCGATGAAGCCGGTCTCATTGCCAAGTTCAAAGCCAGACTCGTCGCCAAGGGATATGTGCAGCGCCAAGGGATCGATTTTGACGAGGTTTTCGCCCGGTGGCGGCTTGAGTTCTGTCGGCGGTTCTTCGCCGCCTACGCCGCGAGCAGGGCGATGCACCACATGGACGCTAAGTCGGCCTTCCTTAACTGGCCGAGCCGCAGAGGACGCTCACGCCGAGCAACCCCGGTTTCGTGTTTCAAGAGACAGAACACAAGGTGCTCCATCGATCAAGGCGCCTATGGTCTTCGTCAAGCCCCCGCTACCGTACTCCAAGCCGACACCTCTCGCTCAAACTTGGGTTCACTAGGAGTACCTCAGAGCATCTTGTGTACCTGCATGTGGTCGGGAAGCACGACGGCTCATCGTGGGAGTCTATGTTGACGACTTGGTGATAACGGCGCCAACCATTTCGACATTGACAAGTTCAAGCAGGAGATGAAGAGTACATTCCAGATGAGTGATCTGGGGCTGTTGAAGTACTATCTCGGCTTGGAGGTGGTACAATCTGAGGTGGGGATCATCAGAAGCTGAGAGCATATGCAAAGAAAGATCCTAGAGGGTGTCGGTGATGCATAGGTCGCAATTCAATCAACACTCCAATGGAGCCAGGTTGAAACCGAGTAAGTCAAGTTCGCCTTCTTTGTTGATGCTACTCAGTACAGGTCCATTGTTGGCTCTCTGCGCTATTTGGTGAACTCAAGGCCAGAGTTGGCATACTCAGTGGGGTACATTAGTAGATTCATGGAGAATCCAACCATCGAACATATGGCAAGATGAAGAGAGTACTTAGGTACATTGCAGAACTCTTCACTACTACCGCCACTATCGAGGGGAAGGAAGCACTGACTTGAAGGTTATTGTGATGATGACCTCACGGAGACATTGATACAAGGAAGAGCACCTCCCGCCCTATTCTTCCTCGGCGAAACATAGTAACTGGCGATCCCAAAAGCAAAAGGTGGTGGCCCTTTCATCATGCGGCCGAGTACATTGCGCAACGATGCGCGCTCGCCAGGATTTGGTTGGCGCGACTTCTTGCAGAGCTCAAAGGCAAGAAGCCCGGCGTCATCAATCTGAAGATTGACAATCAGCCGGCCATCCAACTGAGTAAGAACCCTGTTTTTCATGATCGTAGCAAGCACATCGATGTTAGATACCATTTTATTCGTGAATGCATCGAGGAGAACAGGGTCACAGTTGAGTCCATTGGGATCGCTAAGCAAATTGGCCGACATTTTGACAAAGGCCCAGGGACGTGGCGTTTTGTGAACTTCGTTCTAAACTTGGGGTCATTGATTTACGAGAATGTGCGCAAGGCTTAGGAGGAGAATTTGTTAGTAATCCTTGTGCACTAGTTAGTTAGTTTTGCATGTTTCTGTTTCCAGATTGCATGCGCACGTATTGTGGTTGTGGTCGCCGTGCGCGTAGGAGGGCGTGGCGAGAATAGCTCGCACATGACCCGGGAGTGATCGGTTGTGGAAGAGCGAAATGTGCGGCTGTCCACCCGAGAGCTTCAGCTCTTTGTAATCCTGTGAATAAAAGGAAGAAAACCCTAAAAGCAAAGATCTTTGAGAGCTGCACCAAATAATCGTGAGTTCCAAGTGTTCACGTAGTTTTTGAGTGTGTTTGTCTTTGAGATCGTGATTATGGCGCTCGCCGGCTGTCAAGAACACCGGGAGATCGCTAACACATCCATAGTCTTTTTTTACAAATTAACTAGCAACAAAGATGTACCTGGAAGAGAATGAAATGAATCAGCCACAGGAGAAACTCTGGTTTCTTGAACCAAAAGAGATCATCCCGTGGCGTTATCTTTGGTCCATATGCATTCATCCTTGCACCCTCTGATGTTAAAATTGCTATGACATGCTGCAGCTTCGCACCGACTAGAGAATTCGGATTCCAGTTGAAATCATAAAAATTTTGGGGAGAAACTACCTACGCTGTAGAATGTACAGGATGCAGGCTACAACTTACCGTAACAGGAAGAATGGCTATCCAAAAGTACAGATTAGATCCTGCAACAAAGTAACCTGTATGACGCCAGATAATGAGGAAACATAAATCTACTACAGTAGGACACAAAGTAGTTAAAAAATTACCATCAATATTAAATAACATGAAAGCAATAACAAAGCCCCACAGCACTCCACTGCATAAAAATAGCAAGTTAGCTGATCGAATTTCTCCAATACGAAAAAATAGAACAGAGTTAAGATCCATAAGCAAGCACGCAGACACACACAACAGGTCATACTACTACACTAATGTAATTGTGGAAATCATATGTTGGTGAAAGATTGTGGTTCTGCAATCATTACTAAGTCAAACAAGAGTGTACAACTAATAAATAGCAAGGTCAATGTAACTTGAGTATATCTTTCTCATGAGGTACAAATTTCAACACTCAACAAACCAACATGGAGTATTAGCCTATCAGGTAAGGTCCAACAAACCAACATGCTGGATGGAAGCAACCGTCTGGAGGTTATGGCGAAGCAAATTTTATATGCGCATGGGTGGCGGTTTAGTCAAAGAATTTGTAATGATTGAGTTTACATTTCAGTCAAGATTTGCTTGTAAGGCTTATGCCAGTTTTAACAGTTTGGCTACTTTGGTGCCTTAAACTTTTTAATAAATTAGGTTGTGTGCATCTTTGATGCAGAGACCGGAAGAGTTTTTACTCTTCCATTATCTAAAAAGGTAAGGTCCAACAAATATCTATGAGAATAAGCATATTCAAGGACAAGTAAAAGAACATTTGTACTCAAGATGGCCCAGGAAAGGACTGACTTACCATTATGAAACCCTTGCGGAGGATAAGGTAGTCGGCTCGAACAACAGATTGACCAAACTGTGAGATAAAGCTAAACCGGATGGTAACAGAATAAAGTTTTTAAGTGGTGGCTGTAAGCCTGTAACAGTTAAATAACAGTAATATCTCTAGGCCCTATACTTAAATGGAGAACTTTATTTCCCTCAACATACCACCCACATGACCGCATTATTTTGGCTCCAAAAGCGGAATGAATAGGATTTGGTAAGTGCCGGTTGCCTTCTAGTTGCTGATGCATAGGCAATCTCTGTTAAATGTAAATCAGAAGGGAATGATCAGATGCAGTTTAACTTTAACATAGTTAGATATATAGTGTTACCAATAACACCAGGAAATGGCTCCAATTACAGAAGTAAAAGGACATTAGTTTTGATGCATCAGAAAGTCCCCAAACTAGAGTTGCAAGTGCACTTCTTTTTGGAAAAGAGGATTAAAATGATAGCAAAATCACATTTAGGAAAAGATATTAAAATGGTTGCAAAAGTCAATTAAGGGGAACTGCTAAAGCAAGCGTAAACAACAAGGTTACAATTTTTGTGACCAAAATATATTTATCCTGGGATGTGTTTTTCGAGAAACACACACATCCCGGGATGTGTTATTTCATTAGGAACATGTGGAAGCTAATTCTGATTTCCTCGTTCTCAATTACTTCTCTTGAAGTGCTGAATTCTCACGTTTAAAAGCTCTCAGCTCTATATCACATCAACTATGTAGCCTATCCTTTCTTGTGAAATATGAAGGGGTTTAAAAAGGTACACTTACCGGAAAAAGATTCGTGATTATCCCTTGATGCTTCATCTTCCCATTTTCTCCATGTATGGATCTAGCACCATCCAAAGATTAGGAGCCATATTTACTAATTCAAGATTATAGGATGCAAAAAAGGGAGCACCGGTTTGACATTCATGCCAGCCCAAATATTAGTACAGCTAAATAATAGAATACAACTTGTGCACAGGTAACTGTTCTGTGAACTAATAAAATGTATTGGTGCTATGTGCATCTATGTACATTATCAGACGTTTTTTCTATCACATATTCACATGTCCTAAATATGTTTCTTAATGGTACGCCATAACTTGTAGTACAGCATGTGTACAAATCAATAGACTGACACAAGCTTAACTGACACAGTGCTGGATAAAACTGAGAACACATATAATTCAGGAATGTAGCGAGCCATTACAGCAGTTCTTCTAACCCTCCATGGAATTCATGCGTTGATTTGTCATATAAATTATATATAGAATGTACTTCAGCAAAATAACTAACTGTGCTTCAAATAAAAGTATATACGAAACAAAGATAGAAATATTAATCCACATGCTAAAGCTAAAAACCTTTAGTATAGCTAGCAACATCGTCAAGCAGCTATATGTCACATGGGTTACTGCCATGACAAAAACAAAGCGGTGCAGCTGCTCCAAACCTTCATGTGAGACAAATGATTCGTAGCCCTGCACATGAAATGAACTTTCTAAAATACTGAAAGAAGCAAAATAATGATACATATATCCTAGCAGGATGCTCGCTTGTAGCCATCCTACAATTCTTCAAGTAAGTTCAAGCAACTTTACAAACACACCTCAGGGCAACCTTGATGCTGATGGTAACGACCTTTAAGGTTCCTCCTGAGTGAATGGTGCAGAATGAACTCCATAAGGTGCTTGCCCTCACGAACTAGGGCATGCTCGGCATTTATAGATTCTTCAACCTCTTCTTTGGTGCATGGGGAGAACTTACCGTTGTAGAACTTGGAATCAATGCAGACACCTGAGATAATTCTCGATGTAGCTGCCAGAAGCAGAGATATGAAGCCAAGCAACATCATTTCTACAGCAAAACATAGTAAAGCATTAGCCCACGATTCACAGCAGAAGAAGATAAACTAGATAAGAGGACAGACAACGGATGGATACCTTCTTTCATCTTCTCCATTGCTTTGTGAAGTGGATTCCGGTGGGTTTTCTTCAACCACTGAACAAGTACAAGATTACCATGACTTAGTTGTTCATCATTATAATAAGCACCTTTCAACATATTGTATTCATTGTACAAGATTACCATGACTTAGTTCATCCATTATAATAAGCACATTTCAACATATTGTATTCATTGATGGAAAAAAAAATATAGATAGAAAATTTCTTTGTAATGGAGTGAATGATAATAGTAGCAACATATTGAGGTCTCAGCACCGCACTCAGTTACCAAATCTTTCTTTGGCTACTAGGGCCAAGGCAACAAATGGGTTGAATAGATAAACCAGTGATACAGTCACTTCACTCATTTGTTGGGACTATCTACTGTGTTTGAACCTCTTCCATTCATTCCATTCTAAATCAACTTGTTGAAGGAGGATTCTACAGAAGACTATCCATGTAAACTATGATACTCAAATAGGTGTCCAAGTATTTGCCAGCTGCCTAGCTGATTTCAGCATCCCATTCTCATTGCAATGCTGCAGGGGACAACAGAGCTATCCAGGAAAAGATTATGAACGGTGGCATCATGTGAAATCGTGCACTTTTTTTGGACCCATTTCTGTTTGAAATTCAGAGTGCATACAATACAAGACTAGGAATTTTTTTTGTTTTTTAGAAGAAAGTAGAGGGCAGAGTTTCGTAACAGATATTTGGAACTTGAGATGTTTGGATGAGGAGTTGGTGGAAAAAACAAAGCTCTTCTTTCAGTGCAATGTTATGTTAAGCTGATTCCTTTAGAGCAAGGGGGAAAAATCTCCATATCTGGCCGGCCTTGTTTCCCGCAAAACAATGGTACGAGAATGAGAAATTTTTCTGCCGAGATAAGTTTGTTCTGTTTTCAGTGAAATGATTATGTTAAATTGATTCCATCGTTTGTTCCAAAACTCCAAAATATCAAGGAAAGCAAGCTCTTCACTTTAAAACAAAAAGAAATGCGCATAAACAAACACACCATTGACCCCCCCCCCCCCCCCACACACACACATTAAACAAGTAATGATCAGAAACACACACTGTTAAATAGTTATGGATTACTCACATTGCTGAGGCGGTGGATGGAGCGCTCGATGAGCAGCGAGCCGGCGACGAGGAGGGTGAGCACGGTGGCCACCGACCACGTCGGTGTTAGCGCCAGCGAGCGCATCTCCCCCTCCCCCGCGACCGCGCCAGCGGCAGCGCCTGTCCCCTCGCCGCCCGCCATCTCTCTCTCTCTCTCTCTCTGCACGAGATGCGCACAAAGGAGACAGGTTTTGCTCTTCTTCTCCCTGAGCACCTCCTCCTATTCCTCTCCAATTACCGCCTCTCTAATGCACGCACCACATTGCATTCATCGTCATGCGAGGTGATGCCGGGGAGCTCAGCTCAAGGATCAAGAAGAGATACCAACTGGAGATGTGCAGGAGTTGGGATTTAAAATGCTCTTTTCCCCTGGTTTCTTGACCTGGGACGAAGCTATGTGCTACATTACATCGCCACTAGCACCAGTTAGGAAGAGAATTTTTTATTTAAATAATCTATTTTTATTCTAAATTACAAATATATTCCACCGACTTTTTTTTTTACGGAAATATTCCATCTGTCGCCAATCGTTAGGCGATCGAGTTTATCGCCCAACGGTTGGGCGATCGAAGCGACGCCCAACCGTTGGGCTTTAAATATGCACAGAGCCGAACCGATGGGGTAATGACAACAACTGCTGAGCGATCGGAGCTGCCGCTTAATCATCGCGACAGATGTTATTGCCGCCCAACGCAAGCGGTGCGATTGATTTCTATATAATGACGCATGTCCCCGGCCGATTCTTTTCCTCCGCCTCAACAAAGGCACTCGCTCGTGAAGGAGAAGAGAGGGAGAGAAGAGAAAAAAAGAGAGGAAGAGGAGAGGAAAAAAGAGAAGGAGAGGGAGAAGGGGAGTTTCACTGCGAGGTAAGTTGGTTTTATTTTGTAATGCATTCTTTTAGTAGGTAAATAATTTAGTTAGATCAAATAATAGTGTAGTTTTTGGATAGGTAAATAGTTTATTTAGCTAAATGAGTAGTACAGTAGCACCCGTAGGAAATTGTAGTTAGAGAAAAAAAATAGAAAATCAAATGTTATTTGATCTGTATGTAAGTAGTAGCCATAAAAACTCTAGTTAGAGGAAAAATAGTTTATTTTGTAGTGTAATTTTTTCCGGTAGGTAAATAGTTTATGTAGCTAAATGAGTAGTATAGTAGCACCCGTAGGAAATTGTAGTTAGAGAAAAATATTAGAAAATCGAAATGTTGTTGATTTGTATGTAAGTAGTAGCGATAAAAACTTTAGTTATAGGAAAAATAGTCGTGAGGAGTAATATTAATGTTTGTGAGATGTATTGTAGTAGTGTTCGGTGATATGCGTGGTCGACTATTATTGGGTGAATAATGCGTGACCGAGCGCATAAGGAGGATGAATTATTTGTATAAACCAATTAGTACAAGTAAATTAGTATGAACTAACCGACTTACGAATTGGTAGAAGACCGAATGCCACTTGGAGCATTTCGATTGCAAGTTAGCGTCCGAATCCAGATTTAGGTTGAATATGAATATCGTACTACACGCTCATTGTGGCCTCTGTTTTAGGGAATGAATGACGCCTTGATTATGCTTTGTCGTGTAGTTATCGACGATAGACGAAGAGCCTTACAAATGTAAATTGCAATGTAGCAAGATGCTTGCATGTCGTATGCGTATGAAATGACTAATTGCAATGTTCAAATATTTGCGTACCATACAAGAAGTCATGCCTGCATCCACTACATTGAAAGCGCATTATGGTGTTGGCACCGTTAGTGAAGGTCCGTGGGTGTTGACTTGAGTAGTTTTGACAAGCCACTCTGGTACATCTTAACGGCGAGAATGCACGAATCGAAGATGTGAAGCATCGGTCGACCGCAGCTTTCTTTGAACCCCGAGTTGTGCAACAGGACATACAAGGGCTTTGGAGCCGGTCTCCCACTTAACATCACCGAGTTGAGAAGACCAAGCGCACGGCAATGTGGAAGGGCTTTATAGAAGGATGTCGGCGCCGTGGATATGAGTGTGTGATACTTGTGCAACCATGCCCAAAAGAAGTCAGACACAGCCCCACACGGATATCATCCGGGTGGTGCGAAAGCTCGGGTGCCCAAAGATGTTGTCAAAACAGAGGTCCCTGAGGGTCAGGTGCGTGATGGGCAATATGGAGCATCGTTTGACGTGTTCTCGCGGATAGAGCCGATTTGGGACGGCTCGTTCTCTTGTCACCCACGAGGTATGCCTTGGAGATCATGTCAACGAGGCTAGCTGTACGCAACAAACCGAAGCTCTTTCACAAGCCATGCTCTCATGTGCTCGCGGCATGTGGGACTGTGCGTATGGACCCTTTCAACTTTGTGGCCGAGTACTTCTTGAAGGAGAGGGTGGTGCAGGCGTGGACTGGCGAGCTTAGGGGCTTCAGGGTTGTGGGTAACTTCGCCACCTCCGATATTGCAAATAGGATCTCGATTCCGAATATTGACATGCTGAAGGGGGCAAGGGTCGTCGGCAGAGTCGTCAGACATTTAATGATATGGACGGCTACAAGCCGGGCGTTGGGTACACGCTTGCATCATGCTGACGGGGAGGCACCTGACCTGCACGATGCAAGGCACCAGCTGAGGAGTAAAATTATTTATGTAACTTTGTATCCGGTGTGCAAAGTGGGACCAAAATTGCAAATCAGTCTATATTGTCATTTGTACTTTGTATTATTTATGTAAGCTGTAGTTACTACCGAATTTTCTTTTCATGTACGTAATGACGTAAGACATGTATCGTCGTAATGTTTATTTAAGTGTTGTAGTACTATAACTGCTTTTGAAAGAACATCTGGTAGCCTAGTACTCGTTGATTTCTTTGTTTGCAAGTTAAATTTACTCATTCGTTACACTCGATGTTTTATTTCCGCGATTTGCTAACTTAAAGTTGTTTTGCGTATGGCTCACGGCGGCGATTTGGAGTTTCTATCTTTGGAGGAGCGATCGACCGGCTACATCGCTGCGTCGCGTCAGGTCCCTCATCCCACGGGGTGTCGACGCGATCTGTGTTGGGGTGATCCGCACGCGACACCTCGGGTGGCTGGAGGCTAGACCCACGCCGATGCGAGTGTTAGTATCGCCGACACTATCTTCTCGCCAAACGTATCTTTCGATCGACCTTTGGTTCGTTCGCAGTCGTGGCTTCTGGTCTACTACCTATCGCCGGATGGTGCGAGCCCACGACGAGGAAGCGAAGAAGACCCGCGATCGGCGACGACGGAGACGCCCATGCCGCCGCATCCGCCACGACGCTTCGGCTCGACCCTGGCAGCCGACTCTTGTGGACGGTGGCGACTCAGAGACTCACACTTTCCATCTCCCATTCGGGAGATGGCCCTCACCCCGCAGACGTCTCCTCGCTTCTTGGGCTCCCTATCGCGGGAGTTGCCGCCTTCCGCAGAGCCTCCGGAGAATCGGGCGCGAGGACCTCTGGGCGAGTTTGAGGAGTCCTCCCTGTCTGCGGGCGGGCCGGGTACTACGTCTTCCGGAGGCACAGAGGCACGCCCGCCCTTGCGGTGGTTGTCGCAGCCCGCACGTGTTCCGCACCGAGCTCGTTAGTAGTGTTGCGCCGTCCTTCCGTCTGATGGGTCCGACTATATTTTTGTTGTGCATGTGTCGGCGGATGGACCCTCACGCGATGACCAAGCAGTGTCACGCCACCGAGGCGTATTTGCGTGGCTGTTTGGTTGAGTCGTCGTTCACCGCGATCCACGGTGACACCGCCGACGCGAGGCTCATCACAGACGCCAAAATATCGCCGACGGGGCCCCCAGATCACCGGGTTCGCCGCATTTGCCGCCACCTATCGCGGCTTGTGCGACGCCTGCTTCAGGTCGAGACCGAACTCCATCCTCACGGGGTGTCCTCTCCTACTGCAGTTGTGGTCGTTTGAGCGCTTTAGCCTCGGACGGCCCTTGTTGACGACAACCGCACCGTCACGGGCCGAGATGTATAACGCGACGACGTGGACCTACCGACGATGGGCTCTCTCGGTGCCGGCGACGGTATGTACTCTTTCCCACGCCTAATTTCTTCATATTACCGATCGTCGCACCTAATATCCTCGTGTTCGTTCGAGTGCAGTTCGGCGCCAAGACGCAGTGACACGGGCGACGAGCCGTTCAGGAGTAGCGATTCGGCCGACGGCGACGGCGTCGCCGGGAGCCATACTACCGAGGAGTTACTTTCCGTTTCCCCACGGCTCGTCCTCGCCGTGCTTGCGAGACCGAGAGTATCGGGCCGACCGCAGGTGCTAGTCTTCGACGCCTTCGTGGAGGATTACGGGCGATCGTGTGATGCGCCGCCGCCTACGCCAGAGGTTCCGAGACCGTTAGGCGTCGCAAAGGTGCGAGAACGCACTCGTGAGTAATCGGCATACATGAGTTGTTTTGTTGTCGTCTCTTCACGCACGCATCGCTAACTACATGTTACGCCTTGCGCTCTGATGGGAAGGGAGTTCGCCGGCACTAATCGGGGAATAGGATGGACGTGGGTAGCGCGATGGGAGGACGCACTACAGACCGTGTGCGGAGGACATCCCGCACGACCACGCGAGCTATGACGAGTACATTCGCCGGTACTCCTCGACACGCGGCTCGTGCTTGCCGCAGACGAGCCCGCACCACGTGTCGGCAAAGGCAAACCGACACGCACATGCATTTAGCGCAGACGGCACAACGCTGTGGCACGTTACATCCAACTCCGAAAATTTCGCTTCGTATCCGCCATTACGCTTTTGACCGTGTCTTGTTTTCGGCGTGGCGGGCATGGTCTGCTGAGCTTGCGACGGATCGCGACTCGGCCGCAGAGGTTCACGGACAAGGCGGAGGGCACACGCGAGACACGGCGCTTTATCCGTCGCTGTGGACAGCAGCCGACGTATTTTGCCTATTGTCGTGCACCGTGCTCCGGAGGTTGGCACGCCGGCACCGTTCACGGTCCGCCCTCCGCCGGCCGCCCGGGCACCACAAAGAAGGGAGGGGCGGCAGACCACGCCCGACGCCGACGCTGCCGCGGAGGTTAGCTCGAGTAGGCCACGTCCGACACTTACGCGCCCTGAGGAGGCTAGCTCGAGCAGGCCACGTCCGACACTGACGCGCCCTGAGGAGGCTAGCTCGAGCAGAGCACGTCCGACACCGGCAGCGTCGCGAAGACGTCGTACACAGACCGTGTGGACAGCTTTTGCACGCGCCATGGCGCTTAGCAGCGCGGTACGTCACGTCTCTGTTTGTCAGCACGCTTCACGTTTTTTTATTAACTAACAATATCTAGCTGTGCAGGTATAATCGCCTACGATGACGTGGACGCGCATCACGTGGACGCGCAGGACGTGGACGCACCGGACGTGGACGCGCAGGACTTCTTGGTGGACGAGGACTCGCCACCTCACACCGCCGAGGTTCTCGGCTCCACGGCTTCTCGGTGCGCTAAAGACTCCACACAAGAAGCTAAGGTTGCCCACCCCTTGCCTCTCGGTCCTCGTCCGATCGGGGTTCTGCACCGTTTTTCCTCTCAGGCCGAGGCCTCGGCACCAAGGCAGAGAAAGGCGCCAAGCGAGCCCGTAGGGAGGACGCGGAGGTGGATCAAGGTGGATAGGGTGGCGGCAGCGAGGAGGATCTTAAAAGTGCGGTTAGTGGTTAGTAGAGGCGTCTGATCGACCTTTGGGTGTACATTTCTTCGTTATGTGATACTTAAATTTTGCACTTAATATATGATGCCCAGGTTACTTTTATGTTCTTGTGTATACTCTTTCATACAATGTATGTTTGTTCAATGCATATCAACGCCTATAGCTTAATGCACACGACACCTCGATGCAAAAGTCAACTCGATAAATGGCAACTTCAATGACGCGTCCACCATTTACTTACATACGCTACGAGATTGAACGAATTGCGCATGAAGGAGACTATCTCGCGGGACTTGAATTTCTTCAACGCCGCACACGATTCCTCATCGGGCCCGCTACTCGCGGACTTGAATCTCCTTCAACCCAATTGTAATTGTTTGCTCATCGTAGTAACTTGCGGATGACAAGACCAGACGAGACGACTTTCTGCGGTGACAAGACCACACAGGCGACTTTTGCAAGTGATAAGACCATAGGAGACTGACTTTGTGCAAAGGACAAGACCACACGGGCGACTTTGCGCGATGATAAGACCAAAGGAGACTTTCAGATCGACAAGACCAAGCAGGCGGCTTTGCGCGGAGAAGACCACACGGGTCACCTTTGCGCAGTGATAAGACCAAAGGAGACAACTTTGCGCGGTTCGGGGTTTAGGTATAGGGTTAGGCTTTTCGGATCGACTTGACTACCCTGAGCACGTCGTCAGCTTTTAAGACCGAAAAGACAAGACTCTTCGAAAAGGCGTGATAACACTCGCCTCGCCAAATTTTTCGACCGATAAGACAAAGACTCTGCAAAGCAAGCCATGACTTCTCACTGCAAAGTAAGACGTGACAACACTATGCCTCCCCAGCTTTGCAGATCGACATGACAACACTATACCTTCTCAGCTTTTCAGAATTAAAATACATGACTCTCTCTCTCGCATGAAATTAACCACACCATGCCAACCATGGGGCTTATAAATGGGGCTTGAACCAAACCCAACTCTACACAACACTACACAACACATACCCGACTATGGACTCTTCGAGACACTTCTACGCGAGGATGTTCCGTATAAGCGGCTTAAGCGTAAGAGGAAACAATTGCAATACCCAGATTTTTCAATGAAAGATGCTCCAGTACCACCACGTTTTCCGATCCCGCAGTGTGTGTGTGGCGACCGCGGCCCGGGCGTACTACCGATGCGGGCACTATATCGTAAGCGTTTCTTTCGCGCGTATCGATTTTCCTCTCGCAACGTTGAATTCTTTAAATTTTTAACTTCATCCCCACGTAATGGCGGCCGAGATGCGCCGCCACTTCTTCCAATGGATCGACGGCCCGAGATGTACGACGAGCATTCATCGGCCAAGTACATCTTTGAACTACCGGTGCGGGCGAGAACTTCGTCGCGGTGGAAACCTTACGCTGGGACCTCGCTGACGAGGCACCGGCGAGCCCAAGATTTCGCCCAGCGTAATCCATATGGACGACGTGAGTTATGAAGAATTTACGCCCTTATTACGTAAGGTTTCGATGACGGTGTACTTACATCCATCATACAATCGCAGACATTGACGACTTGACATACCGTACCGACGTGGGCGCCCCGCGACAAAGGCAAGGGAAAGGCTCAGCGGTTGACCCGACGCCACAACAGATCCGATCGCCCTACCAGAATCCGTATGGACGACGTGAGTTATGAACAATTTACATCCTTCTTACGATTTTCACTACACGGTGCCCTTACATGATGAAATCGCAGACATGGACGACTTCGATATACCACTCGACGTGGGCGATGCCCCCGTGACAAGGGCAAGGGAAAGGCTCATGCGGCCGAGCCCGCCGCCACAACAGATCCGATGCCGGCCTACCAGAATCCGATCCACGACGTTAGTTATTAAGAAGTTAAATCCTTCTTACGTTACGATTCTCATTATACTGCACTTACATCATCGAACCGCAGATATGGACGACTTCGACATACCGGCCCGACGTGGGCGATCCGCGACAAGGAAGGGAAGGCGGCGAGAGTTCAACGCCGAGCTAGCAAGGAAGGAAAATGGCCCCGTCCACTTGAAGAGGTTAGGTCATTACGTAGTACTCCCGATCCTACCCCCATGTTTTTTACTATCCCCTAAAGGCATGTATACTTACATGGTCCGGACAAGCTCGTCACAATGTACCGTAGTAGTAGCGAGTTTGACTAAAGCAATTAGTCAACCATCATGCCATGTGACTACGTGTCACGTGCTTCAGACGCGACTCTAATGTAGTTCGGTTACGGTTCCACTAAGCCATCAAAGCAAGACTATATTGCAAGTATGCCTCTTCTAGTGCAATCCCGAAAGAACCATTCGCACCGACATTGAATCCTCCATGTTTTAAAGCATCTTCATAATCACAACGAGCGTTCTCGGCCCTTCACTCATATTCTCAGATAGGGTCCATAAAGTACGACCTTCCCGCATCGAGGAGAGACTCCTTCCTCACGGTAATATCACTTACCTTTCTACTTACAACTCATTCTTGTCTCAATCATCCTCACAAAATTCAACGTAAAATTAGCGCACTACAACAATATACAACGATCAAAAAATGTTATTGCGACTCGACAAATTTCATACCTATCATATTCTACTTAAAATAACAAAGCAGACCAACTAACGCGTCACAACACTATTATTTTCAAAATAAATATCATGACACAATCGAGTTGCTAAATTTAGTTCACCTAGAAAATGTAATATTCATTACAACTCAATTAAACAATATTTAAAACAACAAAACAATCGCAGCTCTGTCGCCGAACCATTGGGCGATCGAACCCGATCGCTCATGACAGACCCGATCGCTCAATGGTTGGCGGACAGAACTGTCGCCAATGACAGATGCAATCGCCACGATGTGAGATTGATCGTGCAGACAGATCTGCCGCCCAATGGTTCGGCGACGAAACCAATCGCCCAATGATGAGATCCGATCGCCCAACGATTGGGCGACATGAGAATATTTCCGTAAAAAAAAAGTCGGTGGAATATATTTGTAATTTAGAATAAAAAATAGATTATTTAAATAAAAAATTCTTAGGAAGAACTCTGGAAATGATAAATGAAATAGGGATGTTGGGGGAGGAGAAAAGGAGCACCAAATTTTTTTTCTTCAGGTCGATTAGTTTATGGTGCCTTTTGCTATATTTAGGCCCCTGCTTTTGGAGCTTGTCGGGAGAGAGCATGGAGCGGTGAAGGCAAAACCTTGTCGGAAACAGTCCTGTTCACATCAAGATCTTAAACCACATAACCGCATTTGCTTTGTTATTGGAAACAAGCCAAAGGAGTTGAGAGATGATCAGATCAGGAGACAAAGTTTCTTTCTATCTTGGCAATGAGCAGAAAAGATCAAAGGAAGAGCAAAAGAGAAAAGAAGTTCATGTGGTCTAGGAGATCAAGGGAAGCAGGAAAAGGAAGTTTGTTGCAGCAAGAAGAAGAAGAAGAAGAAGAAGAGAGTTGGGAAAATGCCACAGGAAAAGATCACTGGAGACGGGCCAAGCTGCCAACCAAAAGAGGATCTTGGAAATAGACCACTAGTATTACATAGCTATAACTGTCATTTGTATTTTTCCCTGCCATGATTTCCTGCTCATGTGTAAACAAATAATATGAGCACGCAGCAAGAAGATTCAAGGGTGGCCGTGGCACCTCGCTGCTCAGCAAGTACAGGACTCTGACACCAGCCACGAGGGGGGCGACGGGCACATGAGCTGGAGGCTGAGGTCCCCTTCGGCTGGCAGGTGGGGCCGGGAGAGGGTAGGCCTAGGGGGTCAGCGTCGCTGCATTCCGGTGCGGCAGTTGGATCCGCGCCTTAATTAAGCCCTTTCTTCTTCCACCTGTCGAATGCAAGCAAAGGCTTTAATTTAATGAAATCGCCCCCTCTTGCCTCCCCACACACCTAGAGGTGGGAATTGGGCACGACCCGGGTCCATCGTGCTTCGGATCGCGTCGTCGCGTGCAGGCTCGGTCCGGCCACCTGTCGTCTTGCGTCTGCGTCTTGCCACCACCTCAAGATTCGGCCGGCCTGCACCGCCCAAAGCGTCATCTTTGTCGGGTCGTGCGTGCCACCAAGTCCAGCCCAAAGTAACTATTGACGGCGGAGGCGACGATGGCGGCAGTGACCGCCATCTTCATTCCTCTCGCGCGGTCATGCCCGCCTCATTAAAAACCTAGTTAAAATTGAATTAATTGCGTAAAAACATAGGCACGAAAATATTTCGGGGAAAAAGTGAAATTTTCTTGATATTTTACAGATAGAATGTTACTGCCTCGTTAAAAACCTTACGCCCCAGAGTGGGGTTCTCCGAGTAAGGAAAAGAGTACAGTAACAACATGTGTACATACTAATTACTCATCAATGTCGAGATTGTTCATGCGTTCGAGGTCAGCGTACGCCTGCACGATCTCAAGATCCTCCAGTTGATGCTGTTGCCGCTCTCTAGCCAATTCCCAATCCTTGGCGCATGTGATTGTCTCCACCATCTTAGGCGTGAGGGATGATCTTCTTTCTTCAATTATTCTTTTTACCATGCTAAGCGTTGCTTCTGAAGAAACAGTTGTGGCGCCCCCGTGTCATTATCAAGGTTTAAGAAAGCGCTAGGCGCTAGGCGAGCGGTGGCTCGGGGCCTAGCGCCTAGGCGGACTAGGCGGCGCCTAGGCAAACTAGGCGGTGCCCATGCGGCTGACTTGGCTATGGTGCAAATAAGCCTACAATAGGAATAATTTGATGAATTGAGCAAGCATCAGGCATCAATTTGATGAATGAATGAAAGTATGAAACATGAGTTAGTGTCTTCGTCCTCCTCCTCCTCATAATTCCTGGTAACAACCACTTCCTCTTGGTCGGACTCGAACTTAATGTCGTCCTCCCCCTCGTTGACATCCTCTTTGGAATTGGACGAGAAATCATCTTCATTGAGGTCTCTCACTCTTGTGCTCCTACGAGGTTGCATGGCTTCACTAGCCCTAGATGCTTCATCAATGGCCTTCCATGTAAGCCCTGTACCGGCCTCAACCTCTTGATCATCATCACCACCTTCAATTATCCACCCTTGAGCTTGTGTAACATCCGAAACTAGAATGATATCGATGTTCTTCACATTGCTTTTCTCTTTTTTACTCAACAATCTTGCATTGAATTGAACATAGCCTAGATTGTTGAGACGTTTCACATCTAGCTTATTTCTTCTCTTTGAATGTATATACAAATTACAAAGTGGAGTGTAGTTGTTACATAGTTGACATATTGAGAATTTGATAATTTATACTTTTTAGTTAAGAGTTGAGACTTACCATATCAAAAGTGCTCCAATTTCTTTCACATCCCGGATGAACTTGAGGTCAAGGAGAGGATTCTTATGGCCATTCTTTGCAAAGTAGTAACTTGATATCCAAAAGTAGACCACCATGTTGCTAGCCATTAGGAAAACTTGATATCCGAAAGACCACTTCTTGATCTTTAAACTTGTGCCAATCCTCATTAAGCACTTGAGCTTGCATTTCATCATGATCATGATAAAATGTTTCAATACATTCAAATAATGCATCCATGAGATTTGTATCTTGCAAGATGGTTTTATCGTTATAACTATAATGTGGATTCAGAAGGTACGCTGCCAATGTTAATGAAGAATCAAGTCTTCCCTGCTATCTTTACATCAATTGCATCCATGATCAATTTATAGTTGTTGTCTAAATTATTTGTCTCATTTACAGGATTTTATTGGCGATTAATACGCGACTTACGTAAATTTATTGGTCTACTAATTATATGGTGTCGACACGAAATATTCCCGATGTTCATTTTTACGGCTACACCTGCTACCACTAATATTTACTAGAAGTTATCTAATTATCTAATTTTTCTACATCTAATTTTCTAATTTCTCCCAACTAACCATTTTCCTTAATCCTTTCTCACCTAATTACTCTCTCACCTACCTATCCACTCCCAGCCGAGAGCTCCTGGCCACTCATCTCTTCTCCCCTTTTTCTTTATTCATCTTTCTCTCTCCTCTCATTTCATCCATTCGGCCGAAGCCTGAACCACATCCTGGCTTCATCTTCTTCCTCAATGCTTTCCTCTTCTCTCTCTCCATTCCAGATCTTCCAATCCTCGAGTCCCGGTGCTTGCTCGGTTGAAGCCCTCCAAGTCGACCTCCTGGCCCGCTTGATCTTGCGTCGCTTGCCACCACGACCTTGCAGCCCTCCTCTTGCTCGGCTTGGCCGCCACTGCTCCCGACGCCTCCGCTCCTCGCCAAGATCCCCATGGCGCCACCGCCCTTGCTTTCACTGGCCGCGCCTCCTCCTCTGCTGGCAGACTAGCTCCCCATGGCGAGGCTAGGCGGCGAGGCCGAGGCGGCGAGCTCGAGGATAAGGCGGGGCCGGCGAGGCCAAGACGGCCACGGAGGCGAGGAGACGAGAGGTGCGCCGGTCGTGCCCTCCGTGCCCGCCGCCAGGTTGCGTCTTACCGAAACCACGACACGGCTGATTTGGTCGTCTTGCGTCAGCCGCCCGACGCGCCGACTTCGAGGCCCAACCCGCCCACCATTCGTCTTGCGTGCTAGCCCGGCACGCCACGTGTCGGCCGTCTTGAGTGTTTGGGCGTCTTGGCCATACGACCTCGGGTTGGCCCGAAAAGCCTTACCGACGACTCGACTCTACACACACCACCACAATGCTGTACGTGCTCCTGAATTTGGCCGGGATTTGGTGCGGTTGAGCTATATTCTTGAACCACTTAATTCATCTGTTAGCAGTAGCTAGAGGTAATTGGAGCAGACCTAGATGGATATTGCTTATCGTACATTCTATTTTATATTTTTTTTCTTAGAATTGGAGTTACACACACGATGAGTGCTAGATACCCAACTCTCCTTTTCGTATTCGTCCCGCAAACCTTCGGTCGGTCAGACGGACGGGAACAAGAGCAGATCTAAGAAATTGGGTTACTGGTGTCACCACTTGCTAATATCACTTGAGCACTTAGAGTCACATCCTGCATATATAAAATATTACCTTTGATTATGCTGAGATAGTTAGGATCACAAAGCGCAATAAAACGGAAACTATCTGCTCTTTTTGCACCTTCTACATAGGACATTAGATAATAGAGGTACAATCAGAGCAGATAAGGATGGAAATCACTCATCTTGTATCTTATTCTATATTTTTTTTCTTAGAGTCGGGCATAGACACAGACAATGTCGGATACTCATTTCTTTCTTTCGTATTTGAACCACAAGTATTCGATCGGTTGGACGGATGAAAATTATCTGCTCTGTTTGCATCCCTAATAGTAGCACTGACTGAGAAATATCGTTTTCTATTTTGCATGCATAGCCCTTAACCATAAATGTATTGGTCTCATGTAGTAGAATATGAGGTATTTGATTTGATATTGAAATGTCAAACATACGCACGAGAATGGTTTTATCCCTTTGGTTATACTATTTGTTTGTTTTTTATGAAATGGTGCCAAATAGCTATAGTCGGGAGCAACTGATAAGAGGACTACAGGTCGACGGAGCTATTGTATTGTGTACGGTATCTAACCACATCAGACCACGAATTTTTGGCCGTATTTTTTCAGCTCGTAATTATAGAAATGACCGTCCTCAAAAATCAATTACAAAAATAACCCCCTGTGGTACGGCCACCATGCAGCAGCCGCTCCCCGCCCGCCACGTGTCCATTGCCACATGGCCACCATTCGATGGTGTTGCCGCACGGCCACCGTGCGGTGGCCCTCCTGCGCCTGCGACATGTCCCGGCCTCCGCACTATTAGGGTTTAGGTCGAAATTAGGGTTTTGAAACTGTTTCTAGGAATTTTAAAATATAGCAAATGAGTTCAAAAAATTACGAAATTTTATGTGGAGCCTCCCGACACAGTGTACTTGCTTGTATAAATTTGCCATAATTTTATTTGTTCATAATTTTTCTCACAATTTCGTATAAGTGTATTGTTTGTATGACTTTGTAAATGTATAAAATGAGCTTCAAAAATTATGAACTTTATTTTGAAGGCTCCTCACGTAGTAGACTTGATTGTGTACTATTTTGACAATTTGATATGTGTTCTGGAATTGTCTCAAAAATTTAAGATTTAAATCGCGAAAATTTGGACTTTAGGTTTCAGAAATTCGGGTTTCATCATTTCATGTGACTTGGAATATATGAAAAAAAAAACTGCATGGCAACACCATTGGAGATGTCGATATACAATATGGCACAGGAGTACACACATAACAACCAAAAAATGCGTACAAATATAGCAAAATAAACTATGAATACAAACATACCAAAACATAATCGCATAACACATACGATATGGCTCACTTGTCATTTGAGCCACTACCTTCTAGTCGTTGCGGCTGCCTCCGTGTGCGCCTGGATGTTTTGCGTCGGGCATGTCTCGTGGGATACGTGAGCCGATCCGGAGAGCGTGTGTCGGATCAGATGGGGTACGGAGACCGCTGAGTGGGCTGGGGTGGACCTGTATGCTGACTCTGGCCCAGCAGAGTCTGGTAGGCGTACATATCGTCCTGATAAGGCATTCCGACCTGGGGGGCCACCCCCGAAGAATTCATGAGCGACGGACTCCATAAATTCACTCCTGGGTTGTCCGCCCCCAATGTACGATGCCTGCAACTCCGGTTGGACGGGTGAGCTTTGGCCTTGGACGTGTGGTGTGCCAACCAACCCAGATGAGCTCTGTCCTTGGACGTACGGTGGGACAACAAACCCGGAGGAGCTCTACCCTACGTACGCTCTAAACCCCTACCATGATCCAAGCCCTGACCCTAACGACATGAACCGCTCCCTGCTAGGAGCTGGGAGGCTCGTATTGTCATCATCAGTCGACGTGAACTGGACTGGAGGCCACTGTAAACTGGAGGCTGCAAGATAGAACGATGTTAGTACACATAAACACTCTGGACGTAAACTAAGAATCTCGTACCTCCCGGATGTGCAGTGCAGATGACCAACGGGAAGCGCTAGACTGTGTACTGAACGTGGACGGTAGAAATGATTCATCCCGATGAACCTGCGGCAGGAGAACGACATGATATTAGCGGAATGTAAGGCATAACTGAAAAACAGAACATAAATTTGTACATAACTTACCTCCCGGCCGATCTGGCCCGCGGATGACTGACGGGGAACACTACGACACCGGTCGGACTCGCTAGGTCATGGTGACCTAGCGGGTGAGCACACCCCCCGCCCCCCAACTTGGTGCCCGATGCGTAGGACGTCGTCCATCGAACGACTATAGCTCAAGTTCTTTATTATCTTCTTCGTCTTCGCGAAGACGTACTTCAAAGTTTTCATCATCCCCGCCGATGTAGTGTCTGGGTTGCGGATGGCGGACTCCATTGTGCTATGGATACGCTACGCCCGCTCCAACTGTAGTGACATACATAACAGGTTCATTAACGAAGAGTACGGATATCATCAATGAAACGACCAGAGGTTGTAAGTGTCTTACGTTGTCGTCACGCCGCGAAGCGCTGTAACGATTGTACGCGTGACGGAGGCTCTGCTGGTGCGTATCCTCTGTCACCAGCTTCGGGCGCTCTGGTAGAGGAATGATGAGTCTTGCGCGTGTTCGTGGCACGTACCACTCCATATACGCATCGTACGTCTCAAGGTCGTACAGACGCGGGTCACGCAAGACATCCAAGTGCGCCCTCTCCGTCCATGTCGTAGTCCACTCATGTTGGACCGGGCACCAGTCCTGAATATGCTCACCCGCCCTCGATTGCCTGCATTTCCGGAAGGATTGATGTTAGAAAAGAAGACGTAAGAACTGTAAATATTACTCGGATGAAGTTTGACTCACAGGTGTATGGCTCGTGGCAGGAGCCTGCCATCTGAGGGGGGCACGACCTGGTGCACACTAAACTGTCGCATTACGCGTTGCGGTGCATAAGGCTCCACCATATATGCGAACACCAGGTGGCAGTCCGTCGTCCACAACCCGATGTCCTAGGTGCATTGCACGGATAGCCCGTGTGGCGCTACCGTGCGCACGAAAGCTGGATACCATGGAGTCCACATGATGTCGCTCCCATGCAACGACTCAAACTCGTTGTGGAACAACGAGTAGCACCTCGCCGGTTTGTCCTTGGCCCAGCGCAAATGGCCAGCAGTCCACCGTAAGCCCACGGTGGGCCCGTCTATCGCGTCAATCGGGGGCATATGGGTGCATCACTCTCTCGATGAACAGCCGCCCAACAGGGAAGTGCTTCCAACTCCACAGCTGCAGGAGCATGTAGCAGACGACTAGGCTGGGGGTACCACCGGTGCCGCGCTGCGAAGCGTCACACAACCTTCGGTATGTGGCGCAAATGGCGGCTGATCCCCAGCTATACCGAGTCTTCGGCCACCTCCACGTCAACCAACGACTCGGCAACGCGGACGAAGCTAGGTAGCAAAAATCGCCATGTGTGGTTGGAAACAGGACCCAACCAAAGAGCTAAAGAAAGTAAGAAACGAGATGCGTCTTAATGACCTCATCAGGTGCACCTTGCGGGCAATGACTGAACTGCCCCAACCAAGTCCGGGGAGCACCACGTACATGCTCCGAGATAGATTGGCCGAACCGCTGCTCCAGCCTAGCCTTCTAGTCCGCACCGAGAGGGTCCGGAACAAGTGGCTCACCCCGGATTGAGAGATCCGTCAAGAGCCAGATGTCTTGTATTGTGACTGTCATCTCACCCCACTGAAAGTGGAAGGTGTGCGTCTCGGGCCTCTACCTGTCGACAAGTGCCGACAGCAAACTGGCGTCTAGGGTGAACCGATGTTCAACGAACACCAGCCTTGCAAGGGCCAACAAGTTCATGTCCTAGAGGATCGGGACGTAGCGATTGTCCAGCTCTAGTAATCCCTCCCTGCCTGAAGCACCAGGGGCGGAGGGCCATCGGCGTCACTGACGATCCACAGCTTGCACTGGTGGTCCTTATCGTACAAGTGTTCCAGAAGCGTGGGTAAAAACATGGGTTGCAACACATGGAACAGACGGATTATTAGTGAGGAGATTGATAATAATCATAAAATACGGTGAATTAAATATTACGATAAAACTAACACTACAAATTAATGTACACTAATTTAGTAGTACTAAACACAGCAATGGCGCTTCTAAGATGGCCTAACGTATAATCAGAATACACTTCCGTGTTCGGTTTAACGTATTACTCAACATTGCGCTTCTCGGCTTCTGCACTGTTTGCCCAGTGCCGGGTTCGGGCCTAAGTTTTGAGCTCTAGCCAGACACGAAGGCATAAGCTATGCTCTCTTTTTTATATAATCGTGCATATGTTCCATTCAATAACAAAATATTTTATTTGGAGAATAAATAAATTATTAATCCTTTTAGGATTTTTTCGGATTTGGGCGTAGCTATGTCGCTGGGGCCAGGCCTAGCTTTCAAGGTTGGGCCTAAGCAAGGGCTGGCATGCATTTGAACATGCCTACTACACAAGAATGCTTATGCCTTGCCTTTTTCTTTCACTTGTTTACGCCTTAGTATTCTAATAATGGGTTTATAGTGTTCTAATAATAGGTTTACTAGGCTCTATACTTGGCCGTATACAAGTAATGGGTGCTCTATCTGTTACCGTGTAATTATCGGTTATGCCACATAATCAGCCCAATTATGCCGGTGATATGTCAGAGTACCGGTTACTGATTTTTAGAACCTTGTTTACGCTAACTCATCCAAATAAACCGGGTCAAGAAAAGTAGATAAATTGTTCTTCCACATTGATTGAAGATGTGTCTGAATAAATACAATAAACCTACACATTCCAATTGAGTCCAAATGTTAGGCAATCCAATGAAGGGTGTTATGCAACAATGGTCGAGGTGGGTTCAATTATACACATGGACACACTACAATTCTACAAATCAACTTAGCGAACACGATGATATACGCTACCAATCAACAACGGTTGCTCCGCAATCCGCATCCACCTGAAACACGAGAAGACAAACAAGGTATATGAATTACTAGTTTGTCATGTCATTAACGTACAAATTTTTTTGTTATTTATATGCTGTGAGCTAATGATCTAAAAATGACATATCACAACACCTGCATTTTACTTGGCAAGGATTGTCACGCCACAAGCAGCCTTTGCATGCTTGTCTTCAGCAAACACAAGATTTCCTCTCACAAAAGTTGACAGGACCTTACCGCAAAGTTGTTTTCCTAAATACGCTGAAATATTCTGCAAAATACGAAGGGAGTTTTGGTCAATAGGTCAAAATCACATAAGCAATAAACTTTATGAAGCACAATCTACATTATATACCATAATACAACGGTTCAAATGGTAAAGAGTTAAAATTCAAGGTGGAAAGCAAACCGGATGCTTATGGTATACAGCATGGTTGTCATCAAGATGGAATTGCGCTTCAGGTTTCCATACTACAATGTCAGCATGGTATCCCGGTAGAATAACTCCCTACACAAATGTGCTACACTTGAGATTTCAATCATGCATATGTAAAATTTAAGCAGATTTAAATGAAAACAGTATCTTGTTTCTAAAAAGAAGATGAATACGTTATGATTCTTTCAAGATATACTTCCACATCTTGTCTATATTTCCGTCCGTACAATGTTCCCAATGGATAAATATTACTATATTAGTATTAGTAACGTAGACATTGGAATATAATAGTTAAATCTTGGCTTCTCGCCTAACTTCGCCAGTACTATTATACAAAAATTGAGTATAATATTTGATGAAAATTAGTAGCTTTGTGGCCAAGAATTGTCATCCGCAACTAAGTTCTGAACAGTAGCTCAACAACTCGAAAAAATTGTGAACAAAACCACAAGTGAATTCCACTTTAGCAAAGAATATCGGATTTCTTTTGACTCGTTAGTTTTTCTAGTTAAGAAATAGAATAGCACAATACTACCCCATTACCTTGTTCTTTTGCCCTGCAAGCTTTGAAGGCTTTTCGCTCCACCATGTGGCTAGTTGATTTAAATTAATGCCGTACTTTTGTCCATAGGACCATGTTACAGGGAGAACAAACTGCCAAAATTTGTACCAAACTAATTATCATATAGGAACTTTTGTAAAAAGTTAGCAGTGTGCTTTTACAAACTGTTAAGCGAACTAACCTGCAAAGAGGATATACCTCCCCATGCCCTTAAGAAGTTGCCTTCATCCATTAGTTTGAGATCAGGAGCTGTCGGTGAATGGTCTGAGCTCAACATGTCTATGTGCCCATCCTAACATCAGTCATGTAATAGTTAGCCTAGAACAGTTGATTAGAAGGTTGCAACAATTCAGAATCGGTAAGAAAAGGAAGTAGCATACAAGCAGAGCTTCCCAGAGATTTTCCCTGTTAGTGTCATCACGTATAGGAGGAGCACACTTATAGCGAGTATCCCCATCTGGAACTTCTTCAGCCGAAAATGCGAGGTAATGAGGACATGTTTCTATACTAACTCTTGCACCACTGTGTTTTGCATCCTACAAGCGCAAAGATTTATCACTAAGAAACTAACCTAGAAAACCATGAAAACAAAAGTTATTTCAGATTAAGAACTTTCCCACAACAATAAGTGCTCGTTTTAAATAAGCAGTACCAAGTGGTGAATATATTAGCATTGCCTTTCATTTGGTCGAAATGCCGCTTCCTTTCTGGACTTATCTCAAGTAAAAAACGAAGATTAATAATCGAAAAAGTGGCACAATGCTAATTTGATAATGTCATCATACCTTAATAAGTTCAAGAGTAGTTTTCGCATCTGAGAGATGAACAATGTGAATATGAGCTCCTTCTGACCGACCCCCCACCACCGTATCCTTCATGGCACGTTGCAAATCTCTAACAGCTGCTTCCTCCCTAAGTATAAGGGTTAAGCGATCATAAAGTTAATGAAGTGCGGGCACATACGGTGTCATGCGTAGAAAATACTGCACGTGAACATTACCACGGGTATTGTAGCAGCAGGTCCACATAGAAGATTAAGATGACTGCTTATCATCTATTTCCTTGAATAGTATGATTAGTTTCCTAAAATAAGTATTAGCTGTTTGGTAGCCTATCTATTAGTTAGGAAGATCATTATTAAATTGATCTCTATCTATATTGTTTAGGAGAGCCTCTATATAAGGAGAACTATTATAATCTCTCATAGGCAAGCAATAACAAAGAATTATTCTAGTATCTCCCCCAAGGTTCTTCTCCCCAGCCTATGGTCTCCCCTTTCTCCTAAAGCCCCTCCCCTTTAGCCGTGTCGTCTCAGCCCTCCTCCGTATGGTAGTTAGCCCGATAAACTAAGGTTCATTACATTTGGTATTAGAGCCACTCGTCATGGCTTCTACCGAGTCGCTGGTCTTGATGAAGGCTGACAATGAGACGATGGCCACCATCGAGAAGATGAAGGACATCCTAGGGAAGATGATGGCACCGAGGGACAAGAAGGAAGTGCTACGCAAAGTTGGCTGCACAAATGGTGACTAAACCGTGGAAAGAGAATGATGTCGTTGTTTCACGGCAGCCTCCTCCACGCCGCGCCTTTGGTGGTGCGAAACACGGCGGGTGCCATGTGGGGGATCGCGACATCGTCGCATCTTTTCCACCACCGTTGCATCCTGTGATGGACAAGATTCCTTTGCTACCTCACACTGGTCTCCTGCGATGCGGGCAACATCCTCAGCACCAAACAGCATCACAAAAGAGGCTTCATCCATTCCATGGTCTACCTTCAAGGATTGTGTCCTATTGCAGTTGTGCTACCTCTTAGGCTGCAACCGTGACCACCACCACAGCTCAAGGACGAGCTGTCTATCGAGGAGGGGAGAAGTTGTCATGTGCAGAAAATAGTGTACATGAACAGTACCGCGGGTGCTGTGGCAGCAAGTCCGTGTAGAGGACTAGTTTCCTAGAATAAGTATTAGTTATTTGGTACCCTATCTATTAGTTAGGAAGGTTATTATTAGATTGATCCCTATACATATTGGTTAGGAGAGCCTCTATATAAAGAGGACTATTGTTATCTTTCCGAGACAAGCAATAACAAAGAATTATTCTTGTCTCTCCTGCAAGGTTCTTCTCCTCAGCCCATGGTCTGCCCTTTCTTCTAAAGCCCCTCCCCTTCAGCCTTCAGCTGTGTCGTCCCGGCCCTCCTCCGTACGGTAGTTACTCCAATGAACTAATGTTCATTACATACGATTAAGTTTATCTTATAATTCTGAACTGTACACTTAAATAACAGACATCGCATCACTACTTTTCAATGTTCTCATCAACTTACTGTACTTATAGTTCTCTTTAAAAAAAAACAAAATTACTGTACCTATGCTTTCCAGAGAGTCGTGATGAATAATTCAGAAACTTGTGCTCCAAATTTTTCCAAAAAAAGAGAGGAAGATACAAAAGCTTAGCTCTCCATCTCACAGACAGTAGAATCCAATTCCATTTGGCATAAGGAGTGCATAATTTAAATTACCATGTTGGTGGTCTAGACTTCAGATATGTTGTGTAAGATCGAGGATCTAGTTCACCGTCGAGCTCCTCTTCATTCTCAACGTCGGGTATGCGTTCTGCATGGATAAGTAAGGGCCTCTTGTACTTTGCCAATGTAACCAAGCCCTCCTACATTGCAAAACGGGAAGACAAACTCTTCAGGGAGTCCACAAGCAGAATTAAATTACGAAAATCTTGTGAATGCAAAGTAAAAACATAACAGAATGGACAAAGCAGCGCACCTCAATATGAGTTGAATTTGTCATGGGAAAGTCGTTGATACCAGAGGGGCACATAAAAGACTAGAATCAAGAAAAATGTGAGCAGTCAGTGTCTGTTTGTTTAGAAAAGGAAATGAACAGAACAAGACAACAATGCTGTTATGAATATTGTGTGTGTATTTAGAGGCCCAGTGAGTAATATATATAGGGTGTATAAGAGGTGTATGTCATATACAAATATGACAATACAAAAGACACATAAGAAATACAAAAGAGGAGTTCCTATTCTAACACCCCCCTCAAATGCAAAGCGTATGCAATAACATTACATTTGGAAATGGTTAATACTAAAATATGGAAAATCCAAAGTCCGAGTCTTCACAATGTCATCGTAGCATGCAGCTCTTGGAAAATATGTCGATAAAAGATCTTCTCCCATCTGAGGTCGTGCAAAAACCCATAAAATACAAGATGCAGAGGCTGAGAAAGTAGAGGCAAACGAGAGCAAAGTCGACCGCAGCAACACAACGAAGAAGATGATGAAACCGACAAAAATAGAGAAGCTATCAAATCAAACCGAAGAAGAATAGATAGAAGCATAATAGATAGAAGCATAATGGCGCAGATCGAAGCCCAAGACAGCAGCGGCGTAATGCACAAGAAACGCAACGGAAGCGCCGTGCAGAAGAATCGCGGCGGCATCATAAAGATTTCTACGATCTGCAGTGGCTCAGATAGAAGAGCGGCGGTTGCTGCCATGCCAAAGAAATTCCTATGCTTCTAGGACTGACAATAAATTTGTGGACTCGCGTGACTTAGACGAACTCAAAGATAAAATTTTACAGACTTGGATGGACGCAACGGAAGCAACAACACAAAGAAAGAAAAGCCTAATTAGCAGCAGCAACTAGCATAACTAGCAGCAGCAACAAACTCAAGCATAACTAGCAGCAGCAAAGCAATCGCACTATCCTCCAATAGCAGCAAACTAGACCAAACCAGCAGCCATATCGCTAATCGCATAGCCCAGATAGCAAGCACAGCCGAGCCATCCCAATAAGAAGACGTGCATCTTCCTCGAGATGTAGATGCAGTCAAGATGGCAAGCACAGCTAGACATCACAATAGCCATCCCAATCAGGCCAATAGACGCAGACGCAGACTCCTTCCTCCCCCCCATCGTATCTTGCCCACTTCCCGTTCCTCCCAGCCGAACAAAGCAGCAAAATCCTCACTCCAAAAACTCAGCAAAACCAGCACATCACGCCGCGCCTCAGATGCAGCTGCGCTCTAAGAAGAAAATGATGGCCTTGGTGGCGCTCCAAAGAAAGGAGGGCGGCGGCATCACTTCAAGGAAAAAAGTAGCAGGCGAGCTGGCGATGCGCAAGCAACGAAGCAGATCTGGGCGATGCAGTTCGCTGCGAGGATGATTCCACCGAGTAGAGGTGGCGTGAATCCAGGCAACGCGGGCTCCGGAGTAGGCGATCCAAGAAAGGATCCGAGGTAGTAGCTGCGGGGTAAGCTCGAGCGGAGGAGACGCGGAGCAGAGGCAGAGATGGCGCATCGGGCGACGTCGGAAGCAGCCCGATCTAGAGCGGCGGCGCGGCGGCCACGCGCGGTGATCCGGGAGAGGGCCCAAAGGCGGCGCAACCGACAGGAGAGGACACTGGTCCGTGCAGCGGGGCTCCCAAATCTGGCGGAGACGACTCAAATCCAAGGCCAACAGCGTCGGATCCGTCCAGATCCGACTCCGCAGTGAGAATCCTCCTCCCATGCGGCCAGAAGAGGAAAGTTGAAGGCCGCGCCATTGAGTAGCCGCTGGATATCCCTTCAAAGTGACGTCGAATCCGGCGGCGGGATCTGACGATGTCTTGCTTGACGGCCTGGAGCAGAGGAACTCCAGGCAACGTCTTCTTTGGCACCAAGAAGCCAATCAGAGGATGATGCTGCTCCAAAAACCCAGTGAGAGAGGGCACGAGCGGCGATGAGCGATGATTGCTCCTCCCGGGGACATCGGGCAGCGGAAACGATGAAGGCTAATGTCGACGATCGACTCGTCGATCTTACGAAATAAAAGAGAAAATGACGCGATATATCCTGGGAGATAATGGGATTTCTCTTTATAGATATGAACTTGATTTACAGGGGGTGCTTTACGACCCGAATGGGAACTAATCCTAATTACACTGAATCTCACGCCTGCTATACTAATCAATCAGACTTAAAGCACGAATTTAAGGCTGATTGTGTTGCTCTAATCTGATGTTGTTGTCTTGCTTGTCTCAGATCGCCCCTGATTGTCCCTGATCGCCCCTTTTGTCTTCTGCGCTCCACACTTAAATAACCTCCAAAGATGTGGCAGTTACTCCTAGAGAAGGCATCCCTAGTGAACCGTTGTGACTGGTCGAAGCGAGACGTCAGTTGATAATGTGTCAACTGCTCTACGGTTAAGTGTCTGTGAGACACTCAACCGTATGGTGGTTGTTGTCAATGTATTAGGATTATATAACATCGCGTGGTTTGGGATGTACAGCACGTGTTCCATTCATCACACGGTTAAGATACGATTCAGTAGCTCTTCCGAAGCGACTATCCGGTCGGAGACTAAAGGCATGTGACCTTGTCCGACCAGGGTACCCATTATGTAACCTCTGGAATCCTTACGACCAGCAAGATTGTTAGTCTTAGGGGTTACGACCATGAAGACATATGGTCTTTTATTATGTATTAAAATAATACATAGAGGTTTTAATTCTCGACAGCTAACCCCCGAACTTTAAATGAACAGGTCGTGTGAACACTTTTTTCCGACGAAGTCGTATCGGACAGACTTTATTTAATGTCGTGACATACGAAGTGGTCTGTGTTCACTTTAAAGTTGAGAACTTGCCTTGGGAACTAAAGAGTTTTTATGTCCGTTGGATAATAATGTTTTATCCGTTGGACTTTAGATTACTCTCAATTGCAGTTAAAGATCTGAAGCTATAAAATCCCCATTGTTGGGCTTTAGAACTCTTACGCTTTCAGATCTTCTTTTAATCACCTTCAGTTCCTTGCCAAGAAAACCTTTCCGACCTCTAATTGTCTTCCCGACCTCAAAGCCCCATCCGACCACTATTCATCCCTTTGAGGAATTTCACCATGTCGGAGCAAATCACAAAGTGGATGGCTTCGGATCTGATGAGAAAAAGCTTCAGGTGCTGGAGAAGATCGGAATGCTCCCGGACAGGAATCTGATCAAGTGGAGGTTAGTGGCTGGAGAGCACTTTCCGAGCCGCGAAGATGGGGAAATCCCAATTTTCCTCGCCTACATCGAGTTTCCTCCCCCGTGTTCTGGAGTATTATGGGGTAGAGTTGGTGAATTTGGCCCCCAATTTCATCGCCAACATTAGTATCTTTACCTACTTGTGTGAGGCGTACCTGGGAGTGTGTCCAAATTTGAATCTCTTCAGGTATTTCTATCGAATGGCGATGTCAGGAAGATCCACAGCGGCTCCTGGAGAATGTACGCTGCGCCTTCATGACGGTAAGGCCGATGAGTACATCCAAATGTATTCGAAGTCCTCGTGGTCGTCATGGAAAAAGAACTGGTTTTACATGACTTCATGAGGACGACGGCCTCTACTTCACCTAATCGGTGTAACGAGAATTCCAGGTGGAGGGGAACCGTGGAGAAGACAGGGATGGTCGAAAGATGTGTGGATATCATTCGAGATCTAAGGATCAAGGGCTTGACTTCCTGGCATGTGGTGAGGGATTTCACCAAACGCCGAATTAGTCTTTTGAAGCTCCGGACCCAATCTCTGCTCTGGTCCATTGGTCGTGATGAAGCTATCACGGACTCACGAGATGGTAAGTCTTTAGAAGAAGCTCCGACCAGTATAACTTATTACTTGATTATCGTAAAACCTTTAAATCTGCTCTGTCTCCCTCTTTCTCTTTTTTAAAGCACTTTCTGCTGAGGAAATCAGAGAGCGGATCAAGATGATCTATGTGGGGAGCCTAGTGAGAAGGTGCATTCCCGACATCTTGGCGATAGTCTCTGTTGAAGAGAGACTGGCAAGACTTAAGGTAGATAATCAATTGTCCTTTATCATATATACATATCCTCCGATCCGTTTATTGATCTTGCTCTAATTTTGTAGGCGGTCGGATTGAAAGTCATACAATCCAGTGAGGATCGTAATCCTACCGTGGTTCCGACCGATTCGTGCCCAGACGCATTGGAAGAAGATGATTCTCCGAGGTAATAGAGCATTTGAAAGGATATATATACTTAGATAGAAATTTTCATCACCTAACCAAACTTGTTTTTTTGACTTAGGTGGAAAAGACTGAAGGCCCGCATAACAGAACTGTGGAAGTCGTAGACTCCAGAGTGGTCGTTCACGACCTGACAGTTATTACTGAGACAACTGACCTGGAGGTTGATGAAACCACACCCTCCGACCCGATAGTCAGGGACGCTACCCTCGATCAGTTGGTCGAGGATATCGCTTCCGATCACATGTTGGAAGGTGTGAAGGGTATAACCAACCCTACCAGCGCAGAGCCGGTCAAATTGGTTGAGAAGAAAAGGAAGGCTAGCGACACAGAATTTACTTTACCGCGTTTCAAAGTCAAAACCAAAAAATCAACTAGGTATGTACAAATGAAAAGGTCATATGAGTGCATACCTTTAATAGTTTTTGATGATTTGGAGTTTTGAGCTTCCTTCCTTCGTTTTGTACAAATCTTCTAGCGTTCCGATCGTTTCTGACCAAAATGTTCCTGAGGACCAGGCACCCGTGGAAGTCCTCGTCCAAAGCACTTCTCAGGACAAAGTTCCTAAGAATAACGTGGTCGAGAAGCCCCGAAGCAAGTGTCGGTGCGGCAATCATTTAGGATCCATTGGTGATCCTAACTCCTTCTCATGAGGTAGATGCCCTAAAGGCCCTTAACAGTCCCGACAACTGTTGGTAATCCTCTCAACCTAACAAGTTCCCTTTTCGCCTCGATTTATCGAGGATAAGGAGCTTGTCGAGGCATGGGAAGAATATCGGACCATCAAATCAAGATAGGTCATGATATCATTTTTGCCGATTATAATGACGAGTAACCGAGTAAGTATCACGACCAATTTCATAGCTTCTTAAAAAGTTTATAGGAAACTTAAAGAAAAATGCTATTTATGTAGCATATGGTCGAGAATTTTGCTGTGGTCGGAGGACTGACCCAGCGAATAAAACTCCTAGAGCAAAAACACTCCAAATTGGAAAGTAAAAACTTTCTTCTTAACATTTCTCCTTCTTCAATACTTTGTTCTTCTTTAATTATTCTCCTTATCATATTCGATAGATTTGGAAAAAATAAAAGAAGAGGTCGTGGCTGAAAAAGCTAGAATAACCCAGCTTGAGGAAGAAAATCAGGATAAGGACCGGTCGATCGCAGAGGCGACGACCAGACATGAAACTCTTGAAAAGAGGATTGAAGGTAATTTGGTCGTAGACTTGACTTATTAACCTCCCCTAATCATTTTTACTTACTGCTTGTTTTACTCGTATAGAGCAAACTCAGGCGTTGAATAGAGCAAAGAAGGCTCTGGAATTTGAGCAGTATAAGGAGGCGGCTCTTGTGCAATGTCTTCATGAAAAGATCCATACATTGAACAAGATGATCTTTGATACGGGATCAGGATCAAGTCCACCTCCCTTAAGAGATCCAACAGAGAAAATGACCTACTTGGGCCAACTTCTAGAAGATCTCAAGGGTCTGTTCAAGACTACTCGAGAGAACTATGTCCAGACTATAAAAGAAGGCGTAGCTAGTGGAGTTAGTTTTGCATTGGCAAAACTGAAGGCTTCCGACCCTTCCATCGATTTCCAAGCTGTTGAAGAAGACTTCAACTGCTTGCCCGAAGATGCAAATAGGCTTCTCGAGAAAATGAAACCGCTCGGAAACAAAATTGCAGAGGAAATGGAAGTTGGATCTCCATCAAGCAGCAATTAGTCTGGAGATATTCAAGAGTCAAACATTGTAATATAAGAATTATGAAATGTATAAAACTTACCTTTTTATCATCATCAAGTCTTTTGTTTATCCTTTTGACTTTTAAAGTACTCAGATATGCCCTAGCCGCCGACTGATTTATAGTAGAAGAACTTTACTATATAATCAATAAGCCAAGAAAAAGAGAACTTGAAGTCTTACCCATTCTGGTTGTTTTGAAGGCATATATTGATTATATGATAAAACCGATCGTAGTAATACTAGAAAATCAATTTGGTCGGAACCAGTGTATGACTTCGATTAGTTGTAGATCTGTTTTGTAATAATCGTAACACCAAACAAAACAGTATATGGTTGGAAAAAGACTTTTGTTAATGAAAAGAAAAAATATACAAAGATGTATGCAATGAATGATAAGCAAGCTTATTTATATATAGTATCCAAAACTAGTCAGAAGAACTGCTAAGAACTGAAGACATGAAAGGCACTTCGCAAAACGTGTTCAGACTCAAGTCCAATTGGCAGCGAGGATCGTAGGAAAAGAACCGTCGCTAGGAAGCTCCTTCCAGTAGGCAAGACCACGTGCGAAAAATGAGAGACTTCGACTAGGAGGCTTTCCGTGTCCCGACCAGTAGCCAAACAAGAGTAGAGCATAATTTTGAAATGATGAAATATAGTCTTCATAGTCTTAAGCATAGGAATTACTACATGAAGTTATTGTTTATTATGCTCTTGTTACTCGTATGTTTCTTTGAGAAAAGAGTGTGGTCGCGCGTGGGAATCATTCAGAGAATGATCACGACTAGGACCCATACAGCGTATGACTTAGAAGTCGTTGTCAAAGAGTAGCAGAGATCCTTGTAAAAGATGTCGGAGAGAAGGTTGTCTTCTCCGACCAATATAAATAACAACTGTAGACGACCAGAGTATAGGTACAGACATATAAACAATATTGCTCGTCAAAATAAATAAATGAATGACTAATCTTTATTTAAATGAAACGAATTGAAAGAATGTAAAAAATAATTAAACATACAACTTACGCAATTGATTAATGTTCCAAGAATTAGACAAAACTTGCCCATCAGACATGGCTAGTCGTACAGGACCTGGTCGAGTGACTTCGACCACAATGTAAGGACCTTCCCACTTGGAAGAAAGTTTGTTGTGATTTGCTTGGTTCTGAATTTTTCTGAGAACCAGATCACCTACAGTGAGACTGCGAGGTTGCAACTTACGACTATGGTCCCTTCGCATGGCTTGTTGATAGACCGCTGACGTTCCAGGGCTTGGTTTCGTCGTTCCTCAAGAAAATTGATGTCATCGAGTCGTCGTTCATTCTTATCGTTTTTGTTGAAACAATCAGTTCGAGCAGAGCCAAGTTTTAGTTCTGAAGGAAGCATGGCTTTAGCACCATAAACTGAGAAGAATGGCGTTTCACCAGTTGCACGACTGGTCGTGGTTCAAACGGCCCATAATCTGAAGGGAGTTCTTGAACCCAAGCTCGATCGATTTGATTAAGCGGTCGAACACTCGGCTTGATCCTCTGCATAATGATATCATTGGCTCGCTCAACTGCTCCGTTGCTCCGCGGATGAGCAACCGAAGCAAAATGAACCTTGATACCAAATTCGTCGCAGAATTCTTGGAATTGACCGTTGAGAACTAGGCACCGTTGTCTGTGATTATACGACTGGGTACACCAAATCGTGTGATCACATTTTTAGTGAGAAACCTTGTAGCGGCCGCCGTTGTTGTTTTAACAATATGCTCGGCTTCGATCCATTTTGTAAACGTGTCAATAATGATGAAAAGGAATTCGAACTCCCGAGTGTTCTTGGGAAAGGTCCCAGAATGTTCAGTCCCTAGGTTGCAAAAGGCCAAGAAAGAGGAATTGTTTGCAAAGCTTGTCGGGGTGATGTACTTATCACTATAAACCCGACATTGTACGCACTTCGTCACGAGCTCTTTTGCATTATGAAGCGGTTACTAATAGTATCCTTGCCTGAAGGCTTTACCGACCAGTGTTCTGTAGGAATGATGTGCTCCACAGACTCCTTCATGGATTTCGGTTAGCAATTTAATGCCATCCGTTTGAGATATGCATCTCATCAACACTCCGTGAGATCCTCGCTTATACAAGGTACTTTCGATCAGAGTGTATGATTTGGCTTTTCGTGCTAGACGATCAGCATCTACATCATCTTCTAGAATTATGTCATGCTGAAGATAATTGTAGATCGATATCATCCAATCTCTACCCTGATCGCGACAGCACCAACTATCAACGATCTGTAGAGCATCCATGTTCTCACGATTGGTTTGTACGACCTGTAAAGAATCATGTATGTTCTCGGAAGGCTCGACCACCGAGGGTTAATCGAGTTGCTCGAGAAAAACTCCGGGCGGGACGATCGACCTCGTGGAGGCCATTCGTGCCAACTGGTCTCCCAGAAAGTTTTCCTTTCTAGGAATATGTTGAATCTGAAAACCAAAGAAGTGCTTTTCTATGAATAGTTTTCGAAGATCGAGTTCCGCTTAGCCAAATAAGATGACATCTTGGTACTTGAGCATTGATACTCTTTCCCTACTTGATTCGCTACTAGTTGATAATCGCCTTTCACTAGTGTCTGCGAATCCCGAGCTTAACAATTTGCTCGAGTCTGCCGATAAACCTTCAGATCTCGCCACATTATTAGTAGCAGGAAAATTTAACTGGATGGCGTACTTAATGTGTTCGCTAGTAGGGGATATCAAGACAACTCCAGCCCCCGAGCCTTTGAGCATCAAGGAACCGTCAAAGTACATTGTCCACTCGTCGTAGTGTTCAGGGTTTGTCCATTCGGCAATGAATTCTACTATTGCCTGGGACTTGATTGCTGTTCATGAGATGAAATAGAGTTCGAACGCACCTAGCTCAACCGCCTATTTTGCTATTCATCCTGATGATTCCTTGTTTCCAAGTACTTGACCAGGAGGATACCCGGTTGGTACGACCATTTTGTGGGTCTGAAAGTAATGCCTTAGTTTCTTTGAAGCCATAAGGAGACCATAGAGCAGTTTTTGTACTTGTGGGTACCTTTCCTTTGGTTCATGTAAGACTTCGCTTACGTAATATACTGGGCGTTGGACGTTGTCACGCTCTATAACTAGTACACCGCTAACTGTCTGTGGCGTTGCAGTCACGTAAATTAACAATGTTTCTCCCGGTCTTGGAGAGACTAAGACCGAGGTACTTGTAAGGTACTTTTTAAGATCTTCAAAGGCATCGTTTGCCTCTTTAGTCCACTTAAAACTTCCATGATTTCGAATAAACTTAAAGAAAGGTAATTCTTTTCCCCCTAACCTTGCTATGAAATGACTCAGCGCTGCCATACAGCCGGTTAGTTTTTGGACCTCCTTCTTCGTGGTCGGAGGGCACATCCGGTCGATGGCCGATATTTTTATTGGATTTGCTTCAATACCTCTAGCCGAGACTAGAAAACCGAAAGCGATTTTCAATGAAACTCCGAACATACACTTTTAGGATTCAACTTGAGGTTATGCCTTCTCAAGTTATTGAAAGTCTCTTGTAGGTCGGAACATGATCATGAAGATTGATGCTCTTACGACGGATCATAAACGTAAGCTTCTAGATTCCGACCTATCTGTGGATTAAAGGTTTTCTGCATGAACCTTTCAAAAGTTGCACCAGCATTTTTTAGATCAAATGGCATCTTAACATAGCAGTAAGTGCCATATGGGGTGATGAAGAAGGTTTTCTCTTCATCTTCTGTACACATATTAATCTTGTGGTACCCTGAATACGCATCTAAAAAACTTAGTAACTAACACCCGGAAGTAGAGTCTACAAGTTGGTCAATGCGTGAAAGGGGAAAATCATTCTTCGGACAAGTTTTATTAAGATCTGTAAAGTCAATACATATTCGTCATTTCCCATTATTTTTCCTAACTATTACAGGATTGGCGAGCCACTGAGGGTGGTCGACTTCACGAATGAATCCAACTTTAAGGAGCTTGTCAATCTCTGACTGGATTGCCTCCTTCCGATCAGATGCAAAACGCCGAAGCTTCTGCTTGATCGGTTTTTTGTCAAGCTGGAGAGCTAGTCTGTGCTCGATCACCTCGGGGACTCGAGCATATCGGACGCCGCCGGCGAATCGTCTGATTTGCTTGGAGGAAGGAGACGAGCGACTCTTCCTATTTGGGGTCGAGTCTTGCCCCGACCAGTATCTTTCGGGTAGACGAGTCAGTGTTTCTTGACCCAGGTGGCGACTTGGCGCTGTCCGGAGAAGCGCCTTTGTCAAGTGGTACCTCCTTTATCTGGTCGAAAGGCTTTGGCATTATCTTTGGCCTCGAGTGCTTGACCTGCACGATAGATGGATTAGTCTCTCTGGCCGGAAGTTCATCGACCAGTTCTAAGAATTTCCGATCACATGCGTAAGCCATTTTCTGATCTCCTCGAACCGTGATGACTCCCTTAGGTCCTAGCATTTTCAAACTTTGATAACCGTAGTCTGTGGCTATCAAGAATTTTACTAAAGCCGGACGACCTAGGATTCCATTGTATGCGGACTCAAAATCCACTACATCAAACGGAATCTTTTCTGTTCAGACGTTGTCAGGTCTTCCGAACGTGACCGGTAAGGAAATTTGTCCTATCGGTTTAGTGGTGGAGCCAGGAGCTATACCATGGAAGGCATATTTCATTGGTTTCACCTTTGACTTGGGAACCTGCATCTCTTCTAAAGCTCCCACAAATAAGATATTTAAAGAACTATCACCATCTATTAAGACTCGATTAACCCTACAGTTATTAATAGTATGTTCAACAACAATAGGGAACCTACCTAGTCGAGTCGAAGGAATGGGACAGTCTTCTTTGCTGAAGGAGATTATGGTGTCCGACCACCTTGATGGCTTGATGATGGTCGGAGGCTCTACGAGGTTGACCTCCCGCTCCATAGCCTTCAGATGGCGCCTTGACTCGTACGAAGAAGACCCACCAAAGGTCATGTTGACCGTATGTCGAGGCTCCTAGTACTCCATTTCTTCGTCGCCATCTTTGTTCTTTTTGGAACTCGTCACTCCGAGCTCCTATATTGCGGGGAATGGTCATTTACCTGCATAAAAATCCTCCAGTTTCTTTTGCCAGACTCGATAGGTGTGCAAGTCATGCCCTGCCTGCTGGTGAAGTGGACACCACTTCTTGTTTTCTTGTACCCTTCGGTCGGAGCTTTTACTTTGCCTCGACTGGTATAGTCTTTCTTACCCTTTGTAAACTTTTCAAGAATCGCAAGGACTTCCTTATCGTCGGGTCTGCAGTTTTTCTTTTTCTTGAGAGCCTTCTTATTCTTCTTCTCCGGTTTATCCAAGCCGGTCAGATTTTATCCTTCCGATCGATGGCCTCACACCATTCAACCGCTTAGCTAGCGGTTTGCATACTTGTCAGCCATGTCTAAAAGTTCGACGGTCATCTTTGGAGAATGCATTGCTATGTCCTCCGTAAACCGTCGATTCCTTAGACCTGCTTTGAAGGCTTGGATAACAGATGATTTTGCAACCTCTGGTATGGAATTACGAATCTGGCTGAATCTCTTGATGTATTGACGGAGAGTCTCATCAGAGCCTTGCTGGATTCGGTGGAGGTCATCCTCGCTTTCGAGGCGATCGCCAGACGTGCCTTGGAAGTTTGCAATCGAAGGTCGCATAAAGTTGCTCAAGTGTAGATTGATCCGACCGGTAAGTTAAGCAACCACGACCAAGGCGGACCTTTCGATCTTGTGGGTAGATAGTTAGCCATTACATTTTCATCACCACCACCACTCGATGGCGGTGGTATATATTTGGAGAAATTCGAATGGGTTTTGGGTCCCATTGAACTTGTCCAGGTTGGCCGGTCGGAACCTGTTCGGCCAACGTACAGCTTGGAGCCCTGCAGAGAAGGCTTGACAACCTATAATCGATTCATGGTGCCTTCTTTGAAAAGGTGCGGATTATGTCGGTCGGAGACCGGTTTCGAGGTTAGATTGCCGGATCTCGGTGTCCGATCCGTCAGACGCTATTGTGGCGTCTTCGACCACCGCTTGATTTAGACGATGTCGGAGATCATCCGCCTAAGCGAGTGTTCTCTCGACGAGGTGAGGTGTGTCTGCTTGAAACAACCTTCTCCCCTCGTGACTCCTTGGTCGGAATCATCGAGGGGGCCTTGGTATCGATTGTTCCCCAACACGACCATCCGCCTCTATCGCGGAGGAGCGTTGGGATGAAATCATGGTTTGACTTCCTAAATTCCTCTATTCGGTATGCTTAGTTCATTGCATGGTCTGCTGAAGAATCTCTGATACTTGGCCTATGAGTTGTACAAAACCTGGGATCTCTACTAGAGCAGGGTTAGAATTATTCAACATATCTTGAAAATGTTGCAGGTTTCGTACCGTTACCGAAGGTCTCGGAGGATTCATACTGATAGTAGGTGTTCGAAGATCTAAACCTTCCCCGATCTCCTGGTTTGTTCCGTCTGATCAGCTACTCTTGGTGGGGTAGAGCCAGGCGAGTTAACTGAGGGACATCGATCAATTTTGTTGCCTCTAGAAGTTGGTGCTTGATGGCCTGTACCATTTCTATCAGCACGTGGTGGTGCGACAGAGTGTGTAGGACCGTTCAAGACATCTTGCTTTGTATCTCCGATCACATTGACCTCGTGCCTCCAGCAACGATCTTCCGACGAGCTTCCATCGTAACTAATGGAGAGCCTTCCAATGCTTCTACTAGGAGTTTCCATGACGGAGAGCGGTCGGAGATGAGCACCTCCTGAGGTCTTCTTGGGGCTCGACGTCTGGCGGGATTGCCGATCGTATCTTGAGTCTTATCATCCCCACTTGGCCTACGACCAGTGGAGGTTTCATCGACACCGTTACCAGGTGTCGGTTGACCCCTGGAATCGTCAGAAGCCGTAGGTGAGTACCTTTCAGCCGTGATTTCGTCGAGAGTATAGAGATTCTTAGGTTGTGATGCTGAATTTTCGTTACCTGTTTTGCCGGTCGGAAGGACCGGGCTTGGAGAGGTCTTTGGCCGTTCCGAACTGGTCAGGACGGTTGATTCCTCTAGAAACGCGACTTGTCGTAATGGTGTGTCCTCATCCATCTAGTCGATGTCGCTAACGTCGGCGACGTGCGAACCGACGGAGGAGGAGGAGGACAAGCCGTTTTCTTGCATGGCACAGATGCATCCCTCCATGTCGAGATTGGAGTAGTCCGCTAGGTCGAACCAATTCTCCTCGTCCCAAACTCCGGCCATAGCCACATGAGCGATTATGAGGAATGGACGAGGATTTGATGAGCGAAAAGTTTCTTCAGGAGATTTGCGTCTTCTTCCCCACGGACAGCGCCAGCTGTCGACGATCGAGTCGCCATTCTTACGAAATAAAAGAGGAAAATGACACAATATATCCTGGAAGATAATGGAACTACTCTTTATTGATATGAACTGGATTTACAGGGGGTGCTTTACGACCTGGATGGGGACTAATCCTAATTACACTGAATCTCACGCCTGCTATGCTAATCAATCAGACTTAAAGCACGAATCTAAGGCTGATTGTGTTGCTCTAATCTGATGTTGTTGTCTTGCTTGTCTCAGATTGCCCCTGATTGTCCCTGATCGCCCCTTTTGTTTTTTGCACTCCACTCTTAAATAACTTCCAAAGAGGTGACTCCTGGAGAAGGTGTACCTAGTAAAGCGTTGTGACTGGTTGGAGCGAGACGTCAGTTGATAATATGTCAACTGCTCTGCGGTTAAGTGCCTGTGAGACACCCAACCGTATGGTGGTTGTTGTCAATGTCTTAGGATTATATAACATCGCGTGGTTTGGAATATACAGCACGTGTTCCATTCATCACACGGTTAAGATACCAGTTTGTAGCTCTTCCGAGCAGCTATCTGGTCGGAGAATAGGCACATGACCTTGTCTGACCAGGGTACCCATTATGTAACCTCTGGAATCCTTACGACCAGTGAGATCGTTAGCCTTAGGGGTTACGACCATGAAGACGTATGGTCTTTTATTATGTATTAAAATAATACATAGATGTTTTAATCCTCGTCAGCTAGGTTGTATGCTAAGGTTTAGAACCTAAGCTCTGATACCATGTTATGAATATTGTGTGTGTGTATTCAAATACCCAATGAGCAATATATATAGCAATATATATATATATATAGTGTACACAAGAAATTACTATACCCGTCCGTAGAAGATGGGCAAAAAAGTTGGGTACAACAACGGGTTGCTACAATGGAAGGCCTGAGAATGGTGTATCAGGCAAAGCATTTGGGCAATTCTTGAAGATCCAAAAAGATGCTTAGAAGCCTAACGAATTGCCCGCCACTCGTCTGAAGCAAAGCAGTCGTCGCCCTTTGGGATTAGAAAGGGTATATGACCATGCAAAGTTGTCGCGATGGCACAAAGAAGGCCGTAAGGTAGACAACATGTTGAGACACCTGGCGATGGGTCGATGGAAACAATAGGCGAGAGAATTCCGGAGTTTGCAGATTTGTATACATATAAAACAATACAAAAACTGATAAACAATACAAAAGAGAGTTTCTATTCTAACACCTTATTCTAACAAATGCAAACAAGAAGTGATGAAACCAGCATTTGGATCAACTTGATGAATTTTAGCGGCCGGTCTAAGCATTTCCCAAATGTTTCGTGAGCACACATCAAAAGTCTTTCAGGAAGTTGATCATTGGAAGAAGGAATATGTATATGCATAAATGGGTCCTAATACTAAAGATTCCTTGTCAGAACCTCGAAATCAGAAAGAGCAGAAAGAAGTGATGAAACCAGTGGGGTCCTAATACTAAAGATTCCTTGTCAGAACCTCGAAATCAGAAAGAGCAGAATCGAATCCTTGATATCTGATACTGTTAACCCAGATTCGGTGCTGTGCATGCCAGCAATGAAAGGCTAACAACGTGTGTAAAGAAACACCAGCTCTTAAGTGGAGTCGCTGGTCGAGAAACAAACCTTAAGCCCTAAAACGCCTGCCTTTAGTAGGCTCTCTAATGCACTTGGGTTGAAGGCGTTCTCTGGCACGAGGCCTCCCCAGAACCCTGTATGAGAATAGCAGACAGGTCAGATATGCTGACAATTGGACATGCCTGAATTTACAAAAAAAAAAAAAGTCGTACCATGAAACAAGTTCAGATGCAGTATTACTGTTTGGAAAATGAATTTACTGTCCTGGTTCTCTTTCTCTACTTATTTTGTCATGATATTGAATCGTGTAACTTACCTACATCAACATATAGTTTATCCCGAGCTGCTTCCAGCTGATAATCAAGAACGTAATGTCACTGTTAATTACAGATAAAGCTGGTAGCAATCATGCATGCGTTATGTAATGATACGGCCAAGAAACTTTGACCTTCAGTTTGAGAGTTTCTTCAGAAACTGTTGAAGGAAAGCTATTGAGAGGCATGTCCACTAACGTTGTTATGCCACCTGAAATGAAGGAATTTGCAGAATTATGGAACAAGAGGGACGATAGTTGATTACCTCCTACTAACTCAATCTTAATCCAAGTCAAAGAAAAAGATAACAGCCTCTGTTTCAGTACCGAATTCATCGCACTTCCCACTTAAGAGGGATGAGAAGCGTGCTATATTTAGATTGCATCCAATGTTAGAATTCAAGGCTTAACTTGATAGTAGAGAAATATCTATTAGCTTGCTCTTGTTAGAATTCAAGGTTATATATGCCATATAAAGTCATAAAGATGTGAGCATGTCTGAAGATATACATTATACAGGTGCACGTGCACGTGCACCAAACCGAACCCTGCTAACTACTTAGACGTATGACTGAATTGAACTTGCACCTGCAGCAGCCGCTCTTGTACCAGTAGAGAACCCCTCCCATTCGACCCGTCCAGGCTCATCAAGATGCGCGTGCCTGAAGAGAGAGAGAGAGAGTTAAGACCTTGAAAGAGTGAGTAAATCCGAGCCAATTATCTCATCAGTAGTTATTTTCGGAGCAAGCCTCAGGATTTGCAACATCGTTGATTCGTTGAATCGCTCCTGATAGTGAGTCGGGTTAATTATTAGAGGCTTACACATCGATCAGTCCTGGCATGATAACCGCGTCCCCGTAATCCACGAGTGGTCGCCGGAGCACGAAGTTCCGGTAATCCCCTAGGGCGATCGTATTGATCAGCCCTCCCTTCACCTCCACTGCACACACCAATTACAGGACAGCACAAGAACCATCAGCGTCAGGGACTCTGAAAACTCAAACTTTCCACTGCCATATCAATCCACTTCTCTCTTTTTTTTCTTCTTCTTTTTAACTGCAGTAACAGCGTGTCGAGGAGAGGGGGTCAACTCGATGAGGTGAAATGGTAATTAACCTGCGGCGGGGCCGACTCGCCCGAGCGTGACGACGCGCTCGCTGGCGATCCAGAAGTGATCGTGGGGGAGAAGGCTGCACCCTTCGCCACCCAAACTCTGCAAAAAGAGAAGAAGGCACGAGACGATACTCTTCAGTTCTTTCCATAACCACCACAGATTCGATATTCGATACCCAGCAGGAGAGAAGTGGCGTCGTTGTCGGGAATCCCTGGGACCTTGGAGAAAGGCGCGCGGTAGAGGAGGACGGCCGCCAGCGCCGCCGCCGCCGCGAGCAGCGGCAGGAGCCGACCCTTCGCCACCGCAGGCATCGCAGACTCCCCCTCTCTCCTCGGCTCCTCGTCCACTCCACCTGACGAGTCCTGTCCCTTTCTGCTCGCTGTCTGCGTGCGCCCGGGTTGCCTCTCGTGACCTACTGGCTCGGCGACCTGCGCGCTGCTGACGTGGATGCGGGGCATCTAGTTGGTGGAGAGGGTCCGTGGACGCGGGTGCACTGCACCCGTGAGAAGGGAGATTCGTGTGGGGCCGGGGTGTCGGTGAGGCGCGGTCCATCGGACCGGGCGCTGGAGGATGATGTGGTGGTACAAGTTTGCTTTGTTACGTTGCGCCGGGGTGATCCAAATCCAAGTGGCTTGGTCCTTTGGGAATCTTTAGTCTTTCTTTTCGTTTTCAGAAAACTCGAGATTCATTTCCGTTTCTATTTTTCGAGCAATAAATTCGAGATTCTCGTTTTAGTCGTGCCGAGTGGTTGGGTCACTTGGGTGTGACGCGGCTAGCCGGCAAGGAGCGTGGCCATTGGCCGCACGGCGTTTGAAACGGCGTTCGATGAGATATACACTTTTTTTTAACATGACAAGGGCTACTAGACCGTTCAAATCTCGGGCTGGCCTGGGCTGAAAATTCCGGTCTTGAATGGGTAGGATTGATCCTGGCTCGGCGCATAAATTGTGTTTTTCAATATAAATAGTATTATTTTAATTCTTTTGTGATATAAATTAATATTTAATTTATTCCGAAAACAAAAAATAGTTTATTATTATTTTATTGCATTTTCAACCTTCAAACCAAAAATCAAGGCTCAAACCTGAAAAATTTAGGCCACCGAGCGGGGCCGCATATGAACAAGTCTAAGAGCTACATTTGGGGAAGCGGATCTTCTGCCGTAGCAGCTAGCTATGGTGGAGGCGCATAGTTAGATGGTATTATGCTTCTTCCGCATCTTTCGATCGTCAAAGAACGGCTTAGATTAACAGTGTACAGTGAAATTACTACAATGTTAAATAGTAAAATAACTACATCGACTTCTGTGCGTGGTGAAGCAACATCATCTGTGTAGTAATATACATACTGTATTGCAGAGCACTGTAGCAACATACTTATATTATCGTTGCTTGCGGTACCGTAGAGACCCCGATTCGCACCTGGGTTAATGGGATTTACTAGGCCAAAATGACTAGCACCTATGATGCGTGTGTTATTCTCCACGTATAGAGAGAAATTTTATGGGGCGCTGAAGTATCTTTCACGCTAAATTTAGCTTCATACATACAGGGAAACCTTCCCGTAATTTGACAAGTGCTTGGTTTACCATGTCAGGGTTTTTTAGGATCGGTTGGGAATAGAAATTTACCATAAGATTTCTTGAACAATTTACACTGACGGCAATTGCATATTATAATTGTACTACAGTTTAAAATAAATAAGCAAAATACTTGGTTGCAAAGCAATCGCCATCAGTCACAGTATAATAATGTTATAATTTACACTATTACGAAGCAAATCAAGAAAAAACATTTTTATCATAATTGTATAATAGGTGAAGGCGCCTTAAAAAGAGATAGCAACACAAAGATAAAGTGCGATCGACATGTGCAAGTTGTATCAGTAAAAAGAATGACCAAATTAGTTAAATACTGGTGACGAAATTTAAATAATAGAAAGACAACGTGTACAAAAGAATTTTCAAAACTTTATGGAAGTACGAAACCCATCCATTCCCTAGGTATCTAATCACATCTAAGCATATATTTGACTCACAGTAACATTTGGTTAATCTGCAACCCCACTATCTCGGCACGTGTGGGCATGATCCTTTGATCAGACAACTCACGCACACAAAGCAATGCTTCCATGTTTCACATCATCCATGCATACGTTTGGTGTAGTTTCGGTAGAAATTTTGTGAGATTGCGGATTCATCTTTAGTCTCCATATTTTTAGACGTATGCTAGTACGCCTTCCTTGTAATCAAGGACAGAGTATGGGCTCGGCCAACCAGGGACATAGCCCCCGACGTTTCAAGGAAAAAATTTAACAGCATGTATATAGTCCACAGCCTATCCAATTTGGTTAGGTCAGGTCCATCTAGAAGCATCATTGTTATTGTTTGCTACTAGTTGCAATACTACTCAACGAGACAGCGATTTCAATCATGCGGCGGTAGATGGCGGCTAAAGCACGTATAAAGATACGAGGCGTTGGGCTGAGCGGCGACAATAGATCTTTAACCGAGCGGTTGGAGAGTCAAGTCTCATGCGCTCTTGAGGCGTGCAACGAGAGTGGCGGTGTGATTTTGAATCTTATTGATGCTGCCTTATCTTGATTGATCGACCTAATTCTTTCTACAATCCAGAGTCCTGCTGCTAGTAATTTTCTTTGATCTTTGACTCCTCAAGATTTTGCTCAAGCTCCATTAATCAAAGGGGAAAAACAGGAGTAAGACAAATCTGGGAACACTTGAAAACACGAAATTGTCGTTAGCTTCTACTCCTCTACAGATCAAAGTACATTCAAGGGGGGTTTTTTTGGCAATTTTCCCAAGGAAGTAGTAAGGGTGAAAACGGATCGGTTGCGGACGGATAGTGACTCTGCCATTTTTGTTTTCATATTTTTTCCGGATGCGAATCTGAATCTGGATATTAGGATCACGAATAATATCGAATACGAATACGGAGCGAATACAAATTGAAACGAATACGGTCACTGATATTTTTTCAGAACATAAAAAACCCCTTAAATTGCATGCTAGAAATTAACGAAAACATATAACTATTTTGTTTGATGCAAACATTCATGAAGTGTTCATATTTCCAGCATCCAAAGTTACTTCATAGTCCTTGTAAACTACTTCTGAGCAAGTTTTATTGATCATCTAGATATCAAGTACACCTTACCAACCTCAATTAGGTCATAAAATTGATCAAGCACCGAATTGTAACATGTTGCACGAATTTCTCCACCATGTGAATTAAGGATTAGCTTATTTAACGACAATTATTACAATAAACATTTACTACAACAAATAATTATTACAAACAGTTCATGCCCCCTCCACTTTTTTTTAGGAGCTTAGGGCCAAGAACAGCAATGTTAGGCACCCCTACCCTCACATGTACCCCCAAGTGTATAATTAGAAACTACAACCATTTTTAAGAGATAAAAATTAGCCAGTTAAACAACATCAAAGCAATTAGTCATGGAATCGATAGTGAAATTTTATAAGAATAAATTATCTATAACAACAGGCATGCATATGGACATCGTAATGGTATGAGAATTCAACTATGAATGAGACAATTTCAGTGGACATATTGATGCATAACAAAGAGAAACAAAGGTGCTCAATTTTCAGAGTTAAAGTGCTAGCCATAGATAAGTTACTGCAAAACTACAAGCCACACATCACAGATTCTGTAAAAATGAACTTGTAAAAATCACAATGAGCATAGCACTACCTCCTTTCTGACAAATATTATCCATAATTCACAACTAGTTGTCAAGAAATGAGCTAAACAATATCCAAAGCCTAGTAACAATAGAGTAATGCATGATAAAGAACAGAAGTAATGCCAATGTTATATAGATATTAATTGAACTCAAGAAGTATACAACACAATGCTAGTCTTAAATCACAGGACAGTGATAAACCTGCACAAGATTGTACAATAGAATCAGTCTTCAACTCTGAATATACAACACAATGCTAGTCTTAAATCTTAGATCAACCCTAGAAAAACAAGGTTATGATAGCCATGGCTATGAATGTAAAACCAATATACTTTGCTCTTTATGTAGTTTATCCTAAACTTAAAATATTTAGTTCACATTTATGAATTTGGGAGCTATTAACATTGATCCACCATATGATACAACTGACATGAGGCTCACCTAAATTTCATCTTATGAGTGACTACATTTGCAATAAGAGTGTCTCGATACATAATATAATTTCTGACAACAAAATTCATGAATCAAAATAGCACAACCACAATAAGATTATCTTCCTACAAAATACACACCAGTAACTACTTTTCCAATGCAATCATGCAATTAGTTTCTGAATTCATGAATCAAAATGCCAAGATCTTTACCTTGGTGGGCAACAGCAACAAGAAAAGCGAGATGGGCAAGGCCAACGAGGGATTCGGCGGGGCCATCGAGGCCTCAGGGAGGCGGGTGAGATGACCCGTGAGCAATGAGTCTCAGTGAGCCGATAAGGTCTTTGGGGCAGAAGTGAGGCCGTGAGGGACGCAAGCGAGATGGTTTACGGAGACGGGCGACAGGCGAGATGACCAATGAGAAAGGTGGCGAGGTGGTGGCAGAGTGAATGCGCAGATTAGCCTGACGAGGATCGGCGCGAAGGCGCTAGGCGTGACCGCGTGAAAGAAGAGGCCGCGGGGACGGCGACAGGCGAGATGGCGGCGGAGGTGGGTGGCGTGAGGCCGTGGCGCCGAGGCGAAGGCGACGCCACTGGACTGGATGGAGTAGCCAGCGACGTGGCTGTGGAGCGTGGAGTGGAAGACTGCAAGTGGAAGAGCCCTCCCCAAACTCGGTACGATAAGTAGGTAGCTCCATACCCTAAGTGCCAAGTGACTGTCAAATTCCGGATATCTGGATTAGGTTTATCCGGATAATCCGTATTCGTTTCCGCCGAATATCATGTCTACCGTATTCATTTCCGTTTTTGAGAGAAAAAAATCCGAATCCGTTTCCAATCCAAACAGTATCCAAAAATATTATTCCGAAACAATCCAAATCTATTTTTCGTCCGGATCAATCAAAAACTATCAGATCCGTTTTCAGCCTACGAAGCAGGCAGCCCTCCCTAATTCCTCCGATGTCCGAACCAAACGGACCCTACATAAACCGAACAAAACGCCGCCGCCTCCGCTCCCTCTCCACCGCTGGTTCTTCTTGCTCTCTGCCTCCCCTCCTCGGCCCCACCCGTCACCGGCGGCGCCACCTGCATACTCCTCCTCCACCCCCACCCACCTCGCCTTCCCCGTCTCCTCTGCCGACCGATCCGACCTTACGACACGCCGGAGGAGTTGGCGTCGAGACCAGGGCAGGCGACACGAGATGTTCTCCGGCGACTGGACTCCGCCGTGCGGAAGCTGCTGCACCAAGAAGTACGCCAGCCTCGTCCAAATCCCATGTCAGTGACACCGCCCATCCTCCATCCCTCTCCCCCACGCGTCCCGCAAATGGATTTGGTTTGGTTGATCATAACTAACGTTTTTTTTTCTTCTTCTGCCATTTGGTTCTGGCGCGATTGGGACTAGCTTCGCAGGGAGGGTGTTCTGCAAGAAGGGGTGCAACGCGGACGGCGACACCTGGGACGAGTGTGAGTCTATCAACTGTGAAATGTCTATTGTCGCAATTGCTTGATCCGCTGGTTTCGATTTGTTTGTTGTGGAGCTAAAATGCTTCATTTGGGTTCTAGTTATGATTTAGTTCCTAGTCAATTCAAATCTGATCCATAGGATGGTATGAAATATATTCGGTTTGTGTCCTGTGTGGTTGCCCCTGCAAATGGAGTAAATAATGGTTAATTAAGATGGGGCGTGTATGATTGGCAATTTGGCATTGTTCATGGAAATTGTGGTTCAGAGTTTAGTAGTGTTTGATAATTGTTGCCACAATTCTCACAGTCAAGATGAACAACAGACTGATGGAGGACAACCTTCATGCAATACAATGTAACGACAGTTTAATGGTAGTGGTAGTCAGTGGACTTACAGTGGATTATTTTTCATTGCTGGTGCCTCTCTTGCTTGGTAAATGGCATTTCCTTCATTCTTTCGATGTCCTAGGAGAGCTTGATTTCTGTTATTGATACAAGTATCTGTGATTTAGGACCGTAAAAGTCGTTCTGTTTTGACTCATGTATGCAAAATTTTGATACTATATGACTGTAAAATAGCAGAATATTGTGCCTTGAAGCTAGTGTGTTGTCAATGTGCAAGCTAACTTACTGTGAAATCCTCAGGCATAGGTAAATGCACTGAAATATGCTACAAAGATCCAGTGTTGGAAGATCACCAGTGGAGTGCTTATATTGATCGGTCTCCAGGACAGGACAGTTACTCCTTGGTGAGTTTTTGATCTGTTAATAATATCTTCTAAATGTTTCACATGTCTTCACAGCACCAAAATCCTTTTACTGAAAAAAAACTGTGTTATGGGATAACCCATCAAATGGCACTTTCTTTATACTAATGTTAGTTTAGATTCTCCTGCTGGCCCATAGTCCTAACCACTGCAGAATGGTTAAGAAATGCACATGCTCATATTAGTTAGGACCCCAGACCCGCAAAGTTTAAGCTGCACTATGTTGACAGCAAATGTAAGGCCGCTTCACATAATTAACTTGACCATAAACAGGAAGTAGTGTAAATCTTACATATCTTTATCCTCAGTTTCATAGAATTTAATAGAATGTGCTGTGAAAGTTGATTTTAAATCATGACCATTAAGTCATTAACAGGTGTTTCTATAAGTTACACACATCTTTCACATGGAATGACCATAAACAGGATTCTACTAATTCTACAGTAGGTGTCACACAGCTGAGTTTGGTGGCTTTTAGTTGGGATTGATGAATCCTTCTTTTGCTCAACACTTAAAACTTGCTGAGTTTTTCCAATGATACAGAACTTATGCTGAGTAAAAGGCTGAAAGCATGAACCATCGATTCCTTTCTTAAATAGAAGAGACAAAGTTTTACTTCCAATATTTTAACAGGCACAATGCAAGTCAGTAGGTAGATAACTCCAAAATTGTTACTTACAATCAAACCAAAATGCCACTGTGGTGTTTGTTGGTTGTTTAGGGAAAACTGATATACAATTTTGTTGTCGGTATCAACTTGTTGGTTGCATATGGGAATGGTTATATACATAGTTTGTCGTCAGTTTATTGATAGTCTACTGTTAATGTGCAAGCTGTAAATTCCTGTAGAGGGAATAGTTTCCATAATTTGAATTTTTGTATTTTTTTGTTTTGTTTTTTGCTGAAAGTGGCGTATTAAGCTCTCTATTTAAAATCGTTTGACAAACAACAAACATAATCGATGCGATTGGCCGTGGAAATGGCAACCATGGTTGTCTCGACAATTGCTATTGTGATATATAATGTACCTGATACTTCGGTTACTAGTGATTTTTCTAATAAATTCGAATTTCTCTTCAGGAGTGCTTCAATGCTTGTGTTTCTGGATGTGGATTTAGGGTACGTAATGAATTTCTCAAGAACGATATTTGCTTTGATGCTTATTCCACAATCCTTGGTTTTTACATTTATCAATTTTCTTTTCATTGTGATATGCCCACCAAAAATCTCATACGCCACATTGTTTTGCTGTATGATAGTTTGATATACCAGTAGAGAAAGTCGAACAAATAAAGCCAAACAGGCCGTCAAAGCCACCGCCTCCTGTGATAGAGCGGACTACGAATTCGGAATCTGCTGTGAATGGTGAAGACGTGCCTTGCACATCAGCCTAGTTTATTCGTCTCCAAATTTTGTAGGACTATCCACTGTTATTTTCCTGGATTGCTCCTCTTTTTTATTATAGGGTAATTTGCTCATTAACACTACAAAGATATTACGAGTTAGAAAATAACATCGATGTATTACTGGTATGTGGTCTCATGCCTATCTGTCATTTTCATATTGGATGTTATTTTCTAAGTTATACATCATTGCAATGTTAAAACGGTATTAGTAAAAATAATGTCATAGCAGCCGCAATTACAAAAATAGTGCTCTTGTTTGTTCGACCACGAAACGGATAAGCCACGGGCTGACATGTGACGCCTTGTCCACACGGCCACAGGACGGGCGAGGAGCCATGTGTCGGTCCGTGGCGTGACCGTCCTGTGGTCGGATGGACGAGGTGTCACGTGTCGGCCCGTGGTTTGTCCGTTACGTGTCGGCATGTGGTCGTGCGGACGAGAGTATCATTTTTTTTTCAATTGTAGTACCTATTTTTACTTAATATCACTTTAAATAGTGACATTTAGGGAGAAAAAAAAATCTTTGCATCTGTTGCTGATCGATCATCCACCCATCACGACCCTCGAGGCTCCAGCCAGTCTTCGCTAGCTCATAATGCCAGGCCCAAGAATCAGACTACAGTCTTTTTTATTTAGGAACAAGAACTTTGCAGTTGGGCTGGGCATAGCGTTTCTCTCTCTTTGTAAAGAAAAAGAGGAAAAATTGTTGGGCAGCGCATTAGTTAGACTGTCTGTTGTAGGACTAAAAAGTACAGAATTCTCCCGTCAGATTAAGGGTTGATGATATGTATATGCATGGGTTGGTTAAAAAGAAATCATCCATGTGCTCGATTGCTTAAATAGAACTATCTCATTCTAGATATTGGAATACAAATTTATGAAATATTTTCTCTAGATGTTGAACCCTCATTCACCCAAAACAATAGAATCATCACATCCCATCACATTCAACTTTATTCCACTAATCAAACACATCCTACAGCAATATGTACCATCCATCACATTGATTTTTTTTTCCTCCCACATGAAAGGAAGAGTGCATGGTATTTAATCGAGGGTATATGTCAGCGCAAATAACAAAATTCATGAAGACAGTCGCCGGCCCTAATCAACTCTAGCCACCGCCAAACAAGCCCCCTCTCCTCCTCCTTCCTCTCCTCGCTGTCATTGTCGCTGTCTCTGCTTACGGCTGGCAATGGCGACAACGGGGTTTCATTTTCTCTGTGGTGGCACTTGATTTGCATCGCGCTCCCATGCCCGATGTCTGTCCGCCGATTTCCAACGGTGTGGACTTTCGTCGAGGTTGGATCTGAGGCCCTTCTTCGCTGGCTCATCTTGGGCGTGGTGATCAGGGCCCTTCTCACGGGCTTCTTTCGGCGGCGTGGCCGTCGATGGCATGGCAGCAGAGGTGGCGCGTGATCTGAATCTAGATTTGGCGCAGATTGGTAGAGATCGCGATGGCTCGGTGGCGGTAGCTTGTGCGGCCTTCGACTCTCCGGTGGGCGGCTTTTAACCGGCCGACGCGTGGTCTGATGACGTCACCTTCCTTTAGTGCGGCGGCGGTTGGTATTGGGGATGTTGCGGGACGTCGTCTTGGCGATCCGCCTTCATTGGTTGGATCGATGTGAGTCGTCTTTGTGGCGTGGTCTTGGAGCGTTGGTACCTTCGATCCGGGGTGAAAACTCTTGATCTGGTCTTATTTGGTTGGATCAAGAACGACGCCGTCGAAAGCGGCGTTACCTTCTTGAAGGCGTTGCTTTGGAGAACCGGTACATAGCTTCGGAGTGAAAACTGCCGATCTGACCTTCGCTGGTTAGATCCAGCGACGACAATGTGAGTCGTATCCCTTTTTTGAGGCGTCACTACGGAGACTAGCCCATCATCACCTCTTTGTTGCGCAGCTACTGTTCGCATGTGGACGATCTCCTGGTTGGTCCCGGAGGCGGGGCTAGGTGGTCTTTTTTTAGGCTAGCATTTGTATGACAATTTGTTTGTCATTGTTGGCTTTTGGCCATTTTTTGTTTTACGCTTTTAGCTGATGGTGGTGTAATGGCTGTGTGCATCCCTAGTTGGTGCAGAGGCCGGGAGTTGTACTTCCATTATCTAAAAATATGTCATTGTCATAGTGAGAAAGACTAGATAGTAGAAATAGGGGACCCCTAGCGTCTATGTGAGGGGCTGAAGGGTCCTCGGAGAAGGGCTTCGGTTGCGAGGAAGTAAACGTGTATTGATTGCTCCCCTGAAACTGGGGTCTGATTTATGACATGGGGGGAGGCTATTTATAGCCTCCCGACCAGGTATCTAAAATTACACATGTACCCCTAGAAGGGTACTATAACTATAGGGGTTGTAGGGGTTTTTCCTACCCTACATGTAGCCTTCGGCTAACGGTGGACTCTCTGGTCTGGTTTACGGAAATGTACGATCCTACCTATCCTGCTACCCTTGCCCATGGCCTCATGAGACCCCTTCGGCGGCCCCCTTTGGGGTTCCTTCTGGTGCCCCCGGGCCCCCTTTGAGGTCCCTCGCTGAGCCTTCGAGCCCCCTTCGGGGCCCTTCGTTGAGCCTTCAAGACCCCTTTAGGATTCTTCCTACAGCCTTTGGGCCCCCTTTGGGGCCCTTCGTTGAGCCTTCGGGACCTCTTCGGAGTTCTTCCTGCGGCCTTTGGGCCCCCTTTGGGGCCCTTCATTGAGCCTTTGTGATGAGGGCATCCCTGCTACAACTACATCTTCCACGCCAAGTGTGCATGCGGATATTTATGAAGCACCAAAGGGTCCAATGACTAGAGCACGAGCCAAACTTTTAAATAAACAGGTGAATTTGTTTCTTAACGCACTTCCTTCTATTGATGAGAGCAATATACTACCTAATGTTAGTGTTTTGTGCATAATTAGGTATGAGGAGGGAATCGAAACCAAAGCACTGAAAGACCACCAAGTATTAAGGATGATCCATGTGCATGAAGGAAGCACACGTCCTTTGGAAGTTCAGCAGAAGCCTAGCGATCATTTAATTCTCACGGCCGGCATGCATAGGCATACTCACGCCTACACTGCATGCTTCCTATTGACCCAAGTTGTAACCAAACATGCCTTCTAATTAAGACTAGAAGGACTCGGTGGCCAACATGACCTCGGTAGACCCTAGCAACCATCGTGACTAGTAAAGGTCACCTCAGTAGGCCCTAGGAGGCGAGGCGTGATTAGGAGAGGGCGCCATAAGTACTAGGGGTTTTTCCATTGTATGGCGAGACCGGATATTTTGAGATAATAGATTGATTTTGGTTCTTGTTTCTCCAAGCATGGTGAACCATGTCCTTGAGAGAAATTGGGAGTTCTTCAGTAAATTGAGATCGTTCAACCTTTCATTGGGAATTGGGAGCGATAGGGCTTCGCAGTGGTCGTGAAGTCCGGCGTGTGTGTTCTCATGAATTAAAGAGTGTTCATTCTTGCATTGGCAACGGAGGATCACTACGGTTCGAGAGGCTACATGTGAGTATCTTGGTCCTACGTCGAGAAGATCGGGCGACCCCGTATCACTTCGGGACCCCTTCGGAGGGGGGCCTTTGTGCTTCACCGGGTCGTGGGGCCGGTGGGGCGCCCCTACGATAAGCCCCTCACGGTCGAGGTCCTGCTTCGCCATGGCTGAAACCGCGTCGTTCTCCCGGAGGGTCCAGGCACACCGTCCCCTCTGGCGTGGCGAAGCATGTGTTTGAAAGGTCTCTTCCCGACGGTGGGCTGATTTTGCAGGCATGGTGATGTTTCTTGGGCTACCGTGCGCCACGATGGCGTCGGTCTATGCACTTTAGGGTTCCGTGCGCCGTGATGGCGCTGATATGTGTTAATGGCGTCGCTTTGCCTTGCACGCCCTGTTGTTGGGTGTTGTGAGCCGTAATGATGTATAGTAGGGTGTGTTGCCTGTTGGTGCCATATGGCGCGTGATGAGTGGGCCGTGGCTCTTCGCTTCCGACATGTTTTTCCTGGTTGCGGTCCTGTTGGGTATAAGTAAGTGATCACCCACTCCTTTTCTGCGCTCTTTATTCTGGTTGGCCATCCTAATTCCTACTGTGCTTGTTCTTGCGGTGCTTGCTTGGTTTGCGAGGGTTTTGAGTCGGGGCTTCGACTATGACAAAGCAGAGCAAGGAGGGTGTCGGGGAAGTGTCGTACACGAGTAACCTTGGGAGGTCTGCTATGAGGGAATTGGTTCTCCGGATGAGGGCAAGCTGGAGAGCTTTACGAAGGTCCAGGCTCCTAGGATGGAGACGGTGCCAGCTCCTCGGCCAAACGAGGCTATGGTCTTCATCACGTTCTTTGATGCCGGTCTTTGGGTCCCCTGCGTCGAGCTGGCTTTGGTGGTGCTCCAACTTTACGGGGTAGAGTTGGCGCAACTGACGTCGAACTCTATTGTGAAGTTGGGGATTTTTGAGTGGATGCTGCGAGCGGCCAAAGCCAACGGCGAGGGGCGCCTGTTCACTTACCTTCATGACGGGTGCTGCCAGCTGAAGAAAAAGAAAAGCATGGCCGAGACACTGAACTTTGGCAGTGTCAATTTTCAACCGAAGATGCGGTGTCAGATGCACATGCCTACCCCAGCTGCGCGGAACTGCTGGGAGACGGATTGGACGCGGAGGTGGTTTTACCACACTTCCCCGGTGAAGGATCACTACTACAGAAAAGGTCTTCACAGACGATTCAAAAACATCATCACAGATGGTTTCGTGAGCCGTCTGAGTTTATAGGTCAGTAATGACATGTGGTCATCACAGACGGTTATTAACTCAGAACCGTGTGATGTCCCCGTGTGTGGAGTTGTTGGCTTCCTCCTCCACGGCAGGCGATGGGCTGCCTTCGCCGAGGTCTTACTCGCTTGGCTCTCGGGGTGCTTAGAGCCGCCACTTGATCGCCGAGACTTTGGGCGTGGCCCTTCGAGGGGCCATCTAGTATCTTGACGTGCTCTTGTGACTTTCCTGCCGAACCCCACTGTGAGAACCCGGGGTATTTAACTTGTAACACTTAATCATCCAATTGGTCCTAGCATCACAAACCAAATATCCCATACCTCAGCGTACATGCACCTCCCAGAATAGCGGCACACATACCCCATCACAAAATATAGCATCCATTCCATACACAAGTCATTACAATACCGAGTCTTCAAATTACAACATAAAGGACATACATAATAGAGTTATTACAAAAGGAGGGCCAACTGGCCAATATAGCAAGTAAATAACACAAGTAGCAGCGGAAGCAAAAGCCATAAGATGGCGATAAACAAAAGCCAACCGGTTTGCCCTTACCCACAAGGCAACCGACCGGGCCGCCAAGCTAGCCGTCCTGAACGAAGTCGGTCTCACAATAGTTAATCCTTTGGGGATCAACCTCCTCTGCAAACAATTAAGCAATGCATTTGAGTACAAAAATGTACTCGCAGGACTTACGTATAACAAACCTATACATAGCTACATGCAAGCTGAATCAAAGGAGGAGTCATATGGTTCATTTCAACGCATAAAGCAATATTTCATTTGCAATAGATAATAGATTGAAGGCTGTTTGACAAATCTGTTTTTATTTGATTAAATAACAGCGAGACGTCAAATATAAGCATAAATAACCACCTAGAGGTGACTCCCAAATAGCCACCACAACATAGCACGAATTTACCCATTCGTACCACCCGAAATCAAGTTTTATCGAAAAAGTTGTAGTCTAGTTCTTACACGACCTAACCAAGCATGTCCATAACCTAGGATGAGGCTATTGAATAGTTTATACCTGCAGGGTGTACCAATGTACCCACACGCCGATCGTCTCTTTTGCCACTAGATTAAGCACACTTAGAAGGTATGCTTAAGCAAGGCTAAGTCCTCTGACGCGTTTTCCAATATTGTGTATTAACTACGAGTCGCCCGTATGGGAATGGAAACCCCCATACGTTGTGTCGAAGTCATCTGCAGAGAGAAAACTTACCGATGCTCCTACGTGTGGAGAACCTGGTCAGGAACCCACCCCGTCACACCCAACACACACAGATCATTTCCTTTTTTTCACAACACACACAACCTCCTGCGACTCGGAGCTAACACACGTCAGAGTACTAAGTCAAGAGATGTCACATATGTCCCTCATGTGGTTAGCACGCAAAATTGCTTGGATCAGTGACACAAGTAACTCGGTCCTTGTTGACTCGGGCACCAAGCACACACCCAAAAGCACACCATCCAACCAATGTGCCCAAGTCCAAAACATTCCATTTTCAGTTTTAGTTTCCTAAATACAATACATACATCGGTACCCTGACCCAAGTAATTTAAAATGATGATATGATAACCATCGCCGAAGCGATGATTCCCAATCTACCGTTTTAAGCATTGCTAAGCAAACACAACTCGTATATTACAATAAAGAGTGACTAGAGCCCATCCATCGAGCTCTAAATCACAGCGGATATACTCCTAGGCTTAGTAGTAAAGTATGGATGTTTACCTACAGATCATTTAACTAATAGGTAAACTATCGCGAACTAAGAAATAACTTGATAACATAGCATGCATACATAAAGTTGAAACATTTGAATTATTAGCATGCACAAATAATAGGATCAACATGCATCAATGGAAAACTACTTGCCTTGCTAGAGATAACTTTCTTGCTGCAGAGGATCACTCTCGTACTAAACGAATGTGAGAACTCGCAAAATTAACCTAAACTAACTAACAGTAATCAGTAATTAGCGATAATTAAAATCCTTTAAATCCAGAACAAATAGCAATTTCAGAGTTAATATCAAGCGCATAATCGCTACATCTGGTAGCAAGAAGGTTATAAAAACAATTTCTCCAATATCATTATCAACCAAGAGTCAATTACAAAAATAAAACCATTGCAGGCATAAGTGGATCATTAATACAAACTCAGAAATATTTACACCATTCAATGCAATCAAAGAAAACATTGCATCAATCCTAGTACAAAACAGAAGTAATATATTACAAACCCATTGCTTGTTTCAAAATTAATTATACAACCAATTGCAATGCTTATAACAACAATTAATTAAATCTTAATCCGCTCCTTGCATTCTTGTAGCAGCAGCTATCCTTGCCACCTTGTACCTTGAGCACCAGTCTATAGAGCCATCGCTCGATCCATTCCCGTCGCTCGTTAGAAAAATTAGAAAGCAGTTAGTAAGTCAAAGCCAAGTGGATAATAGAAAATAGAAAGTAGAAGGTTAGAAGTGGCCGTCAGAATTCTCCGAAGCATACTAGGGTTCCCTGATCAACTCAAGCTAGCCAGCCCCTTGATCGTCAAGGTACCCAGACTAGCTAGAGTTAACCGACACCTCTTTGCTCTCGTAGGTTTCATCATCCGGCGTTTAATTTAATCCGACACCCACGTATATTAAAGTACTCAGCCATAGAAAATCCCACGTATAGTGATTTCCCAACCACAGACCAAAAAGCCCCCAACGAAATCTTGCCATGAGAATAAGAGCAAGGGCAAAATGGTCTTTGTGTTTGGGCAAGAGAGTGCATAGCCAAAGCCACATTCATATAAGGATTGCCATTCACAAAGCCACATTGCCTTCTCCCCCATTTTCATTCATCAGCCGAGAGCCACAAGCACAAAGAGCAAGCCACCACCACATTTTCTTTAGAGCACAACCACAGCCAGCACAAGCCAAAGCCAAGCAAGCATCACAAGCTTTCATCCTCATTCATAGCCAAGAGAGCAAAAGACCACACTAAGCAAGCCTCTTCCTTCACCAGCAAGGGAAACAAGGAGTTCAGGAGCCAAGGAGCCGGAGGGCCAGGAAGGAGGGCGAGCCAGAGAGCAAGGGCGGCAGCGGCGACGGCTTCGAACCATCGACGACCACTAGAATCCCACGGCAACCGGCAGGAAGAAGAAGGGAGCACCAAGGCGAAGCCGGCACTGCCACCCTCTTTCTCCCCATCCTAGAACCAACAAGTGGTAACCTCAGTTGCACTGCAGCATGCACATCGTTCACCCATAAAGCATCTCATCATATCATTCAGATAGCTCTCAGTTTACTTTTCATTACAGAGGAGTGGAGGGAGCAAGGATCAGAGGGCTCAGGGGGGAGTGATACCTTAGGGAGCCTCAGCCGAAACCATCCCCATCACCTCCACTTTTGCATCATCAGGTAGTAGCTGAACCACCTCCAGCATCATGCATATCCATCAATCAAGCACCAACAAGCAAAGTGAATAAATCAACCAAATCAAGCAATTATGAATTAATCAAGAGGGGTTAGAGGAGAGAGTCGTGAGTAGAGCGTAGGTAGAGCGGTCGGACCAAGGTGCTTGCGCAGAGGCCGCCCGTGATGAGGACCGAAGCTGAGGCAAGGCCTTCTCCGGCCGCCAGAGGAACTGGTCGATAAAGGCTTGGGCAGCCCATGCGTCGGCGACCATGGCGACCCATGGTGGCGCAGGGTTGTCTGTGATGCGAGAGGAAGAGGAGCGAAGGAAGAGCGCTAGGTAGCGCTAAAGTAGCGAGACAAAGACACATCAATGATCTTGGTGTGGTAAATGGCAAGAATCGGTGCACATGGACCGAGTCGTGGCCATGGAGAACTCCCGGTGTGGTCGAGGTAGAGGCAGTGGCACGGATCGGCAGCGGAAGGCTTAGGGCAGCCGAGGACTCCAGGACTGGTGGCTTGATTTGAGAAGGAGAGAGAGATTTGAGAGATGAGGTGAGAATGAGTGAGTGGATTTGGGGATTTTTTTTCCCCTTGGAGAGTGAGAGAGATAGAGTGGGGAGGGAGATGAGAGTGTGCGTGTGTGCGTGGGTGTGTTTTGGGTTGGGGCCGGCCGAGTGAGTGAGATAGAGAGAGAGATTAGGGGAAGGGAAGAATTAGGAATTAGGATTTGGTAGCCTTTATTTATTTGTAGTAATTGTTGTTTTTAATCAGTAGCGTTGTAAAGTAATTAACTGCTAGCTGTGTATGTATTGCTACTAAACAATTCAACTTGAGTCTTGTCAAATGAACTAATTTGCAATTAACCTGTGGATTAAAATTTGCTAGATAGATCGATTAGTTGTTAATTCTGTTATTAATAAAATAACTCGCTTGTGTAGCAATCTTGTGCATCGCTAGTATTTATTCTGGTAGTTTGAGCTATCTAATTCTGTTAGGTCTATTAGCTAAGCGTGGACCGCAGGTTGTCGATTGTAGTGCGCGTTTTCGGTAGAACGATTATTCTGGGGAGTACTAACTTAGTGTAGATCTCGAAAAATATTTATTTAATTAAAATTGTGCTAACAAACTAGAAGCCGCTAACTTATGTATGCATAATATCACTCAAAATCAACTATGTATTTATTTATATTACTATTAGTACACCGTGTTGCTCTGAGAGGACGAACCAAAGCAGGCGGGAGAAATTGATCAGAGATTCGTCGACGCCAATCTTTCCTATAACTCCACAGGCAAGCGATCCTCTTGACCATAAACATAGTTAATTTAAATGTAAAGCGTATATTGCACTATATGTTTATTGCATCAATATCGTTTTCTCAAAACTTAAATAAATGATTGAGATGAAAATGATTAAGATGATTATGAACTAAATGAGAATGAATAAAGGAAAGAAATTAGAATGATTATGGTTGGTAAAAGGGGGCCCTGGCAAGGGAACGCGACGATGATGATGATGAGGTAAGAGGTGGGCCCCTTTTTACATATGGTTATAATATAAGGACAAACAAAACTCTTGCTCGATGCAAGCCGTAAATTCATTACCAACCATTTTCTGGTTTAGTGAGGCGAAAATGCTACCTTGTTACATGACCATGCTCTCCACAATGGGTAAGATATATATATGAGTGTGTGTGATGGAGGAACCCGAACCGTGAGGAGAGGCAGGAAGTGGGGATCCAAGGCGCTATAAGCTAAGGTGGAGTGTTGGGTGCGGGATAGAAGGCGCCCAACCAACATTGCTAGAACTCGGTGTATGACGAGGTCAGCAGCGTGACTAAATCAGCACCGACGGAAAGTAATGGGTGGAGACTTGATCACGTAACCTGGAAAACGTTCTGTATTCTGATCTCGAAACCGCATCAAAGGAAATGTGGTGGACCCAGTTCACAGAGAGCTCAGAATAGCTATGGGTAAAGTGGTACAAAGCCTGCGCAGTGCTAAGCAAAATCATGAATTCATGCTAGTCTCCTGGATTGGAGTCTACGGGAACCACTGGGGGTCTTTCTTCTCTCCGAGTGACAAGTAGTGTTTTCAGTATTAAAATTTGCCACCTAATGTTTTAATAAATTATTTTCAGAATAGAGATAACTTAGAAAATGTGATAACAACTAGAGACAGTCATCCAGTGCATTCTTTGCTATTAATGCTTGCTGAGTACATTCGTGTACTCAACCTTGTTAGTATTCTCCTTTGTAGATCCTAGTCCGGCCGGGAGTTATCCCGAGTGGGATGAAAGACTTGCAGGTACTGAAGTAACCACGAGAAGAGAAGGCGTGGACTACGAGGACCGGTGCGAGATGGACGCCATATTTGACTCGTGGGACGAATAGAAGGCCAAGGCTTCAGGGTTGGCGAGAAAAGCGGAGTCATTCCTTTTGTAGTTGTATTAAATATATACTAAGAATCATAGCCTTGCGTGGTTATTACTGGAATAAAATGTACAGTTTCTATCTTATTGTTCTGCTGCGTGACTCTGGTAAAGGCTTACTATTCGTTGGAGCAGTGTTCTACTGAGCAAATGAATAGTAATCCGTATGCCTAAGTGTGATTACCCTTGGGGTAATGACACGGGGCGTCACAACTAATTCGTCGAAACCTATCGAAAGAATCAAGAAGAAACAATAAGAGCGAATAACACCAAAAAGACTCAAAAATTCTAGGTCACCCAAAAATCATGAACAATTCACAGAAGGTAGAGCATGATTTTAAATGAATTTAACAACAAAATCAACTGATTTGGAGTTTGCACATAAAAGTTATAGCCAAAACAAAATCAGCTTTTTGAATAAATGCTGAAAAATTCATTTCGGTTACTGTTCATCCGAAATTAAATTTTTGGCACAATTTTTCAGAGAGGTGGTAAACAAGAAAATTTTATGGTAGACAGAGCACCACATGAGATGAACAATGAAATTTGATTCACCTCATTTGGAGCTAAAATGAATTTTCTATGATTTTTCAAAGTCAAGAAAGTAGTGTACAAAACATTTATAAAATCAGATTTTTAGGGACAGTAACATGCTCACAACCTATTCTACATTAAATTACACTAACAGAGGAATCCAACAAAATTGTTTTTACTCAATTTGGAGTTACAGAGAAATACTTATGCATTTTTGAAGTTAAAACAATTTTTAGTGCAAAATAAATCTAAACCAAGAGTAAATGTATTAACAACCAAATTTGGAATAGTAACAAGTCTCAAAAACTATACCAAAATAAAGTACGCTAAAAATGTAACCCAACAAAATTTGAATCATCCAAAAAGGAGTTAAAATGAAATACTTATGTCATTTTGAAGTTTAAAGCAATTAATAGTACACAAATAAAGTATTTCGAAATTTATAAAAGCATTAATACTTTTTATACTGATACCCATCCTAATAACGTTATTGACCCGGTGGGGCATATAAACCGATCCTAATCGGCCATTTCGGTCAAAATATGGCTACGGCCCACGCGTCAATGTCTCAAGGGAGCTTAAGAGTTAAAGGAATGCTTTTACTGTTTTCCAGGCCCGCATGTCATTGACTCAAAAGGAAACTAACCAGCCATTTATTAAAGCTAAGCATTGATTAGCCCTTAAGGACAGAGATTAAGGAGTTAATGACGATTGAGCGATCGCCAAACCGACAACGCAGAGGAGCTTCGCCGTGAGGTTGTGTCAGCCGTGAACGAGCAATGGCTTGTTGGTGGTCAAAATGGATTGCCCGTCCTTGCAAGACCCAGCGGCACCGGTGGCGAGGCTAGCGGTGGTTCGACGCGGCAACACGGTGAGGTTAAGCGGCAGCGCCATTCGCCAACTTACATCTTGAAACCAACGATCGTCAAACAAATTGGCGCGCAGATTAGCTATTGACGGTATTAGCAACTCACCGAGATGACCTAGAGGTAGGGGAGTTCTTTGGAGTTAAGGTGGCGACGGAGGGCAGTAGCAGCAAGGGTGCTTTTCGTGGAGGAGCGGCTGGCGAGATAGGAGCAAACAAGAGTAAGGCGACAGAGAGTCCACAAGATGGTGTGAGAGCAAGGAATCGAAAAGGAGCTTCTCATTTGGAGATGGGGAAGAAGGGGTGGTTTTGCCAGAGCAAAAAAAAACCCAAAATACGATAATTCTGTGAATGCAAACCAAAATTGAGTTAGGAAATGATGTTGGAGCTCAAGGCGCTTGGTGACGCGAAAAGAATTGGAAAAGAACCCTGTGGCGTGGCCAAGAGAGCGTCTCGTAGAAGCTCTAGAGCTCGAGCTCAATGGCGCTTCGGCTCGGTGGAGGAGAAGTGGAGGCGGGAATGGTGGGGAATGGTTCGGTGGTGTCGAAAAGGAGAAGAGGAGTCCGGCGAGCTTGTATAGCCTCTATGGCGGAGAACTTGCGAGAGGCCGAAGGTGAGCTTGGTCCATGGACACTTGCAGTGTGAGGCAAAGTAGGGAGGTGATTGGAGCGTGGTGGGCGCTTGAGGTGGCAGCCAAACCGCGTCGCAAGGTCTCAAACGAAGGCTGGCGGTTAGGCGATGACGCGGAGGAGCGGTGCCATGATGAGCGCGGGAGGGCTGGCGCGGGGGCGGCGTCCGCGTGGAGAAGAAGCACAGGCAAGCGGGCCCCACTCGCCAGCGACTCCAAGTGAAAAGGCTCGGCGCGGGTGCAGCTAGGCGGCGCGACCAAGTCAAGAAGCCCCGGTCGGACTCGAGTCAGACTCGGGTTCGAGTCAGATGAACAGTGAAAACTGATTTTGGAAGATAAGGCTAAGAGAGAAATGGAATTTTTAGAGGTAGTTACATAGCTCCAAAAATTCTAAAATTTTTATGGAAGGTTACTGAATCTAAGAACAACCTTGAGTAATTTTTCCAAAACTTTTCATGCACTATATTTCTCTCTAGAAAAATCACAAACTGCTGCCCTAGGGTTTTGACCAAGAGTCAAACTGGTTTGACTAGCTTCTTAGAAATAGCAAATAATTTCTAAAAATTATGAAATTTTTCAGAGGGGTCACCAGGGTGATTTAGAAGCTAGAAAAATATTTCCAGAGGATGATCACAAGATTTGCTTAAGGGGTTTTCAAGGATTATGCTTTCATCAATTGAAGCATTTATCTTTGAAAATAGGAAACCCTTGGAAAAAATTTCAGAAAATTTCAAATGACATCATGAGGCATCAAAAGTTTTAATTTCTCCTCATTTTTATATATTTGAAACACAAACCAATGTTTGGGATGTTACACCCACGGACGGCGCCAACTGTCGTAGTGAGAAAGACTAGATAGTAGAAAGAGGGGACCCCTGGCGTCTATGTGAGGGTCGGCGTCCTCGAGAGAGGGCTTGGTTGTAAGGAAATGGCGATGTATTGATTGCTCCCCTGAAACTGAGGTCTGATTTATTACATGGGGGAGGGGGCTATTTATAGCCCCGACCAAGTATCTGAAATTACACATGTACCCCTAGAAGGGTACTACAACCATAGGGGTTGTAGGGGCTTTTCCTCCCCTACGTGTAGCATTTGGCTCACGGTGGACCCTCCGGTTACGGTCTACAGAGAGTACGCTCAGTCCACTGCCTGCTGCTTATACTGCGTGGGTAGCCCCATGTAGCCCCATGAGGCCCCCTTCGTCGGCCCCCTGAGGTTCCTTCCAGCGCCCGTTGAGCCTCCTTTGGGGTCCTCATTGAGCCTTGAGCCCCTTCGAGGCCCTTCGTTGAGCCTTCGGGACTCCTTCGGGGTTCTTTCTGCAGCCTTCGGGCCCCCTTCAGGCCCTTCGTTGAGCCTTCGAGACCCCTGTGGCCTTCGGGACCCTTCGTTGAGCCTTTGGGACCCCTTCGGAGGGGGGGGGCCTTTGTGCTTCGCCGGGTCATGGGGCCGGTGGGGCACCCCTACGACAGTCATTGTTTGCCCATCTTACAAACCAATACGAGGCTAGTGACGGTGTACTATTGTCTGCCCGCCTCGTCAAATAGTATTTTACATGCACCGTCAATCGACTCATCGAGCCACCGAGGGCATCGAAGGGTGGCTATAGCGATGGTTGACACCCAAGTTTGATGCTGCGTGTGTAGTGTTGTGCCGTGATTTCATGTGAAAAAAATGTGATTTTTTGGGTGGTACATGTGATGATACATTTGAAGTTGCGAGTACGAGGTAAAAAAATAAGGAGAAGAAAAAGTTTTTTAAAGTGTTACATAGTATTTTAAATAGTGCTCAAATAGTGTTTCAAAACACTAGTTGACCATTTGGAAATTTCGGCCAAAGGAGCATCGTGGCCCAAAGGTTGGACTTGGCTTGCAGTGCCCTGGGGGGCCGGACTTGGCTAGTCCATATCACCAGGGCGTGGATGACAGGTTCAGGCCCTGGGTATGGACTATGACACTCCGTTGTGTCATTTTCGGTTTTGATTGGGCGAGGGGGCTGGAATTGCTATTGAGCGCGGTAACAACGCTATATTAGCAAAAAAAAAAGTAAAAATTTAACAAAATAAAACAAGGAGAATAAAAATGGTCTCTCGCTTATTAGTTCTTATTCTTATTAATACAAAGATTAAGATTAATGGGTGGTAATTCAAGAATGAGCGAAAATCAAAATTGTATGTAGATGCACCCACATGCACTATCCCTACTGTCCAACGTGCTCCGAGATTCTCTCTCTCCGGCAAGCCGCATCGTCGCCGCTGGCTGAGTCGTCCTCCTCTGGCCGCCGCCGCCGCCACCGCCACCATCGGAAACCTCAAAACCTCGGCCGAACGAGGGCAACACGGCTGCGGCGGCACGGCTCACGGGAGAGGGAGGGGAGAGAGAGGAAAAAGAGAGATAATAGAGCACGAATCTTAAAGCACGTTGGACAGTGGGTATAGTGCATAGTGCATGTGGGTGTGTATGCACAAGCGGGAAAACGATATTAAAAATAAGGTCCCTTAAATTTTTGGGCCTCATGCTGCACATGGCTCTCGTACGGGCCCGCTCTTGTTGGACCATCTGGTCGGTGAAACGAAAAGCAATTCATAGAAGGGTATATCAGAGTCCACTCATGACTCGTCACGTTTTGCCGTTTTGGTTTACCAATAGCAGTATGTTTCTGGGGACCTGCAGGTGTCGCCGAAACCCGCCAACATCTATCTCTACGGGCGTGAAGAAGAAGCTGCAGCGCCAAGCGGTAGAGTGGATTGGTGTGTTGAATTAGCGTCGTCGAGCGATCCAAAAGCCAATCAAGACAACTAGAAGGAGAATAAATAGCAGCAATTAGCAAAAGCAAATAATAGATGAACAAATTGACATGAGAGATGAGAGAGGAAAATCTGTCAACTTCTTTATTCCAATAATTTTCTGTGCACGTAATAGACAGCATCTCCCCTATATTTGGAAGCAAATCCTCTGCCATTACATTACATGGCAATGTCATGGTAAACAGTGCCACGACATTATTTTGTAGCCGTCGGATTGATTTGAAAAAGATGGATGAGACTGAGATTTATCACTACAGCATTGTAGCCCTTTGTATAGAAACACTGCAGCGATAGCGCTGTTCATGAGCACTGTGATGATACTGTAGCAATCAGTCTTGATTTTCCATCGGACAGCTAGATCTTGGAAATGTCGTGGCACTGTTCACCCGTCCAAGTCCTTCGGATATTCACCCACCGCTCTGACTTGGAGGCAAGAAGAAACCTAGGTGCGGCCACCAGGGGCAACTGCACCCTCTCTAGGGGATCAAGGTTTCGTAACAATGCTGCAACTCATGCTGCAGTCTTTTTGACCATCAAAGCAGGCAGTTGGACACCAAGGGCATATCAGGTACTTCCCAACTTTCAAGTATTCTTATGTTTTTCTTTCTAAGACATGGTGCAAATAGTGAAAAAAAATTGGTTAGATAGATTATGATATAGACAAGTACCTACAAAAACAAAACTAAAAGCATGACTTGCATTAGGAGAAGCAAAAGATAAATTTGAGTGAATAGTGACTTTGTCTTTCTTTTTTTCCCTTTTTATTTTCTGATTTCCTTTTCAACAGAATTTGTAATCCTTTTCCTTCTCAATGTGTAGATCACATTTATATTTGAAATTTTGTAGCATGATAGATTAATTTTTTTATCTATGCTATCGATTTTTAATAATTTTCCATGACTAATTACACCGTGTTTTGAAGAGTGGAAGCATAGGAGTCCCTTAAGAGTAACAGGAAGTACAGGATGTTATCGTTGGACATCTGACTGGGATTTGGGGATGGGAGAAGAGTAGAGCCAATACAGTTGGCCCGTTCCCACTTCTCCCTTATGACCTTATTTCCTTCGAAATTACAGATCATTCTTCGAGTACATTATATGTGACACGCTGAATATGTACCGAACCCACGAGCTCATTTCCAATACAATCCAAATTTTCATTACAATCATTCTTACAGATCATGGTACCTCTCTCTATCTATCTATATATATATATATATATAAAGGTACAAATTGCCCAAAAAATTATGCCGTGAGCAACATTGAAATGCTGATGAAGTTCACGGTGCAAAATCTGACACTTTCCGCAGCCAGTTAAAGAATCGAACCCATTAATCCTCCTCCATAGGTACTTCGGGTACATTCCACCTGTCTTCTTCAATTGGCTTGGTGATCACAGAAATAGGAGAAGGTAAGAACAACGTTAAGGAAACAACGGCACTTCAATAATACTTGTATGAGCACTTCGCAATGAGCAGTAGAAAAGTTTCCAATGCACAACACTTGAAATAAGCTTTTGTTCGACCGAATGTAACGTACAAGCAAAAGATCATAATAGAGCACTGTAATGATATATATCGCCATATTGGTCTCCTTTTCACCCCTGTTGCAGCTACTCCGAAGTTCCCTACGAATTTCTGGAGTAACCTGTGTATATAGAGTAAAGGTTCAGGGAGTAACACATTTCAGTTAACTCATATGAACTTCAGTAGACAGCATTGCAAGATTCATGCATGCATACATATAAATGATGAAACGAAAATATCGTACCAAATAGTGTTTCTGATGATCCAACAAACGTGCGAGTTTCTCCTTATCCTTTTTCTCTAACTCGTTCTTGTATCTGCCATAAAATATTTAGCAACACATACATGAATAAACTAGCGAAAACTTTAGCAAGGGCATCTATAAACACCTATAACATATACATCAGCACACTTTCCACAAGAATAAATTTTCAGGTGAATACTTTGCCCCAGTAATCAGAGGATGTGTAAACCAGGAAAAAATACAGGTGAAGACAACTTGTGCTGGACGTATATCTTGCTCCATGTCATAAATAAAAGAGTGATGCCTCTTAGATTAACAAAAAATAGTTCACATTTGCTTCAAATTTTACACATCTACCACTAACCTTTCCACAAAGGCAAGCAGTGATTGTTGCCATATAACAGGCATGATCCTCTCTTCATCAAGAAACCGCATGAAATGAGCAAAAACTGCATCAAGCACACGGTATGGCAAAGCATATTTCTTATCTACAAATAGCTTAATAAAGTAACTGCAAGACAAAAGATTAGATTACAGCATGCTCAAGGTAATAAGAAGCTATTAAAATAATATAGGGGCAACTCCGGACAAGTCAAAGCTGTATATTTAAAAGAATAGATTCATCCACATTATCCTAGAAAACACCCCAGCTACACATGCAATGCAGTTGACCGCTAACTGTCACGCACCCTATGCTCTTAGAAAGCAACAGAGCACATTACATTGCAAATATTTCAGTCCATCATGTTACGTGACAGAAGACTTGGCTACATAACTGAAATATAAGCATTGAAACAACAACTATCCCTTTCCATCAGGAAATACTTCTGAAGCTAAAACACTCGTCCAGATAGCTAAAATAAGGAACTCCTAATTTTAAAGAACACATAAGATGGAAGGATTCTGGTAGATTATTTATATGCACAGTTTGCTCTATATAGCTGAAATCAACCAGGAATCCTAGTGGCATGGTCTCTATTTGGGAAGGAACAAGAGGGAAAACATCAACACCACCTTATAGGAACCCTTCGGCAACGTTATATAAATTGGCAGACAAAAACAAAGCAAAAGAAAAGGAAAAGGAAAGGGTATTGTGGTTTTTCTGCATCATGTAACAACCAGTCAGCTATAATCCATATAATATATCAAGAATCATTATATATACATAAAAGAAATGTCATCAAACTAGTGATGTTTACTGACCAAAGAAGATAATGGTTAGTCAATAAAATAAAATTTTCCTGGCAAAAAATTGTGGAAATTTTAAAATCCTATGCACAAAAAGAATAAAGACTTCAAGGTGCCACACTTTACCTAGTAGTGCCACAGTACTCCATCTCTGCTAGTTTCATTAATGCTGCACTGCATAAAAATGTCAAGCAGAGAATCACAACCATCTTGGACAAGAATCTTATACTTTCAGCTAACCTTGCATGGAGTGGGGGAATGGTGACTTTCTGGATAATACTACCAATAATTACTGCTTCACGTAGGGTGCAATTCCTTTCCTGCAGTCATCATATGAGATTATGGAGTGAAAAAAAAATGGAAGATGGACTTCACGTAGGGTGCAACTGCAAGTCTGCAACTAACTTCAAATATGGCCACAGCCCAGAAGGCAAGGGGAATAATGAACAGAACAGCAGGCCCGGTAGACATAATAGATGGAAGAGGAAATAGCTGTTGTTCAATGGCTTATAGTTACATGATCGACAATATATCTCCTTTGAATCACATATTATTGGGCGTGGAGCCGCGGAGTTTGCTAGAATTTTAACAACACGACGTAACTGGGTAAGAAATGCAATCATGCACCATCCAAAAGAAAATGTGATATACTAATGCACTAGATAGCACGTTACAAAGGTAATGGATATGCCATGTATTCTAAGTAATTCTTTACTCTAAAGAAAGTTACCTGACAGAGTGGCAGCAAAATTCCCTTGAAAAACGCCGCAGGCTTGTAGAGGGATTTTTTTCAACCACTGATAAAGTGCAAAATGAAGCCTCTTGTTCTGCCTTATGTCATTACGAACCCGCGGGAGCAAAATAGCTTCATAGAATCGCACGGCGTTCTTCGCACTCATGTTTGAAGAGAAGAACCGAGTTGCTTGATATACTGCGTTAGGAGACCAATTCTCTGGCTCAGTTAGCTACAGCACATCTGGAAATGTCATCAAATGTCGATAATATCGTTAAATGTTGTTAAATGTCGTCAATTATCGTCAAATATCGTTAAACGTTGTCAAATGTCGTTAAATATCATTAAATGTTGTTAAATATCGTTAAATATTATTAAATGTCGTCAAATATCATTAAATGTTGTTTAATGTCGTTAAATTTTATCAATTATCGTCAAATGTCGTTAAATATTGTTCAATTTCAAAAGTTAAAATAAATTCATTGCCTCAAATTCGGCTTGGCAAAAAATATAACAATTAATTGTTTGCAAAACTATTTTCAAACTTGAATTTAAATTCAAATCAATTTCTAAACTCAATCCTCACAATTATAAGAGGTGAACTCACCACCTCTAGTGAGAGGGTTATCATATCCAACTTCATCCATCAAACTAAACAACATCTTGAACTATCCAGAATCATCATATACAACCAACCAAACAAAACTCTGTACCATCCTATACAACCAACCAAACAGACTGACTGTACCATCCCATACAGGACGATCACATCCTACCCATACCATCCCATCCCATTCAACCTCATCCCACCAACCAAACGCATTCTGGTGGGAGGGAGATGAATGCCGTGCCGGCTCGAGGAGCATCTGTCTCGCTCGCTCGATCTCTCTTGTGTCGTACTGTCGTGGGCCTCGTCTTACTAGGCTAGCTGATCTGCTCGGCCCAATACCGCGTCTTCTCCTAGTGTTTAGGATTAGATAAAGATCCAAAACCATTAGCAACAACCATCCATTCTGTGGGATCATCGTATCAACTGCAGCCTCCCGTTCCAATTTCAGATGAAAGTCGTTTTAGAATCTATGTCGGTCAAACATTTTAGGTTTAGATTCATTATAAAATATTCCATAATGTATAATTAGTTTTATTTGAAACAACATATTTTTTATAGAACATGAAATATATTTTCATAGTGTATAGCTAGTTTTATTTGAAACAATTTATAGAAATTGACGATCAATGTATCACCATAAAATTATGTCAATATCCAAAACGACTTATATTTGGAATCAAAAGTAGTAGATAGAAAGGTTGTGCGCCCATGGATTGTGCAACCTTTGTACCGGTTTTTAGTGACGGATTTTGAACAAAATCGATCAGGAGTCACCATACATATTATCATATGTGCGCGGAGTCACTGGACATAAACTGCAGAGTGTACACCTATACGTACGTGGATTTTGATGAGACAAAACGACTTTGGACCCGGTACGTGGGTTTTGATGAGACAAAACGAATTTGGACCTGGTGTCACGTGCACCCCTATAACTCTACGTGGATCCACCCCTGTCGGTTTTGGCTGTTTGGGAAGAGTGTCTTTTTGTCTTACAATGCTTGATCGATAAGGCAGGATCATACATGGCTTGCAGGAACATACAGCAAATTCAGTGATTATGCCCGTATACATGTATAGCAAAACAGAGACTGGTTTGTAATGATGGGCTAGGGTAAGATGAAATTAGAAAGATAGTGGCCGGCGCTTAACAGCGGCTGATAGCACAGAACATGTACAGTGATGGAGAGAGTGGCCGATGTTTGTGGCGAAGTGAAACCCACACACGTCTCCTTGCCTGAGATATCTGAGCCTGTTGAAGCCTTGAAGGGATACCAGCCAGATGCGAGGCTCATCCTTGCATCTGTAGAGATCAGCGCCATGTTCGTTGATTGTCTTCCTGTGACTGCCTTCACCGGGACGCTTGTAGGCAAATTCTTCAGTTGCTTTGAGAGGTGAACGGCTGTGAACGCCGCTTTGAAAGTACTGTGTTTAGGCGAGGTGTTCGTTGTCAAAACAGTAACATGCATTCTGCATTGTCATGATCAGTGGTTTGATGCCGAAATCTAAATGAAATCATGGAGGTAAATATCTATTTACTGAAACTAAATACCTGGCTATTGGTCAACTGTTGTAGGTAGGGGTGAAAACGGGTCGGATACGGGCGGGTATTGCTCTTCCCGTATACTAATCCATATTTTTACCCCAGATTCGGAGTCGGATACGGATACGGATACAGATTTTTCGGCATGCGGGCACGGGGCGGATGCAGATCGGATTCAAATCGGACTCGGATAACTTTACGGATAGTGGACACGCAAAGAAAAGATATAACTTCACCAATTGAAGTGTTAAATTGTACTACCTATTAGAGAATTATTTACCCTACTTAACAACATAAACATAATCAAATATAACTTCCTATTATATATTAGTCAATGACTAGTGTAAGATCGAGTAGGCCGACTAGAGGGGGTGAATAGGCGGTTTTAAAATTCATTTGGCTAAAATCAAGTTTTATGCAGAATTGTAAATCAATTCGGTTTTGCTCAATAGAAACCTAAAACAACTAGTCTTGACTAAGTGCACCAACAAATTAAGACTAAGATAATGATTGCAAACCTAAGGAGGCAAACAAATAGTTTAATTATATAAATGTAAATTGCAAGAATGTAAAGCTTAAGAAAGCAGATCATATGAACACTTGAACTTTTTCCTGTAGTGATCGGAAACTTGCCGGTTTTCCCTAGTCTATGTTGAGATAAACCAAAACGAATTGGGCTGGCTGCACAAAATAAGCCTACACCTTGAATCCACTCGGGGTTGCTCTTCCTGCACTCCGGATATGGCAAGCGCCAAACCACTCACAATCGCCCGGGTCTTCTCACAACTTTCTTTGAGAAGATCACCGACGTGACTCCTCCAAACCATCTAGGTGTCGGCAAACACCAAGAGTAACAAGTCAAAGACGCTCACTTGAAATAATCAAGTGTCTAAGCTCGATGGATACTAAATCCAACACCTAATGCAACAAATGCACTAGGATTTTGCTCTCAAACCTAACTAAGTGCAACACATGCACAGTGGTAAGGAGAGTGCTTGCTCTTTGCTCAAGAGAAAAGAAAATGGTACTAGCAGCTCCCCTCCAATCGGCCATAAGGAGTATTTATACACCCCCACACAAAAACTAGCCATTGGAAGAGAAACTGTGCAAAAACAGGAAGGTCGATCAGACCGCAGGCACAGGGCCAATCATACTGGGCTACAGAGTAATGGTAAATTCTGCAATAATCATTGCTACAAAATATAACTGTTATGTCAAGTCCGGTCAGTCCACCCACGCATGGTCCGGTCAGACCGGGTTCAAAAGATGTCCAAACCAGATAAAACATTCTACTGAAAAAAGCTGACCACACCGGTTAGTTTGGGGATCCGGTCTAACCGGTGATGACATGGCGGTTAGTCTAGCAAGGCAAAAAGAGTATGTTGATGGTGTAAAACCGAACACAAGTAAGAGGGCGGACGACTGACGTGCTACGGGCCTTTGTCCACGAGAGCGAGCGTAACACGAGGATTTATACAGGTTCGGGGGTCCGAGAGGACCGCCCTACTCCTGTCGGTGGCCTGCGGGGGTTCGAGGATCCCTCCCGAAGGCTCACCTAGTGACCTGCTTATATGTATTGCTTAAGAGCTCCTCCCCCATGAGGGAGGATACACGAGGTATTTATAGGCTCCCAAGCCTGTACAAATGACCACAATGCCCCTAGGGGGTTGGCTACTCTAAGGGTATATCCAGGGGGTGTTACAGTCTTTTACAGGTACAAGTGAGGGATGCCGATGGTCTTTGCCAGGTAATTACACTTCCAGATCTGATGGACCGGGACTAACGAGGGGATAAAATATTCCTCCAACAGAGTAGCAAGTCCCAAAAATGACCTTCTTTGGAAAAAGCTGGCCGTACCAATGACCCAGAGGTTCGGTCAGTCTGGCCCTCCAACTATGGTCAGTCTGGCCAGTAGAAATGCAAAACAGGAGCTCTCTGGAAAAACCTGACCACCTCAAAGGTCTGGGGTCCCGGTCAGTCCGATCTACCCACTGCGGTCAGTCCAGTCAAGGAATCAAAAACTGATTTTGCAAATTTCTTCAACTCAATTTTGCAAAATACATTTGCCAATTGATGGGCGATACAAACAAGGGATGAAGACAAGATTCTCAATAAGTTACAAAATACATTTGCTGACTTTTAGAATCATACCACAAGAAATTTGGTACATGGACTTAAAAACGTTTGCAAAAACACATTTGCAGACTAAAGTCACATGCTACAAGGATTATGCATGAGTTTCGACTATTTGTAAAACGCATTCGCAATCAATAGCATCATGCCTAAAAGAGCTAGAGAAAGCAGGATTGAGCTCTCAACACATGATAAGACTCAAGCTACTAATCAACACCCCCTCTTAATAAAGTCACATGCTACAAGGATTATGCATGAGTTTCGACTATTTGTAAAACGCATTCGCAATCAATAGCATCATGCCTAGAAGAGCTAGAGAAAGCAGGATTGAGCTCTCAACACATGATAAGACTCAAGCTACTAATCAACACCCCCTCTTAATAGTACGACAACCTATACTAGCAATCCGGTCTTTACACCAAACACTGAGACCGGTAAAACACTAGGAACATAACCTTAGCCTATGCTAGACATTCCTTTACCTTGAGCATCTATCTTGGAGTGATCACTTGTTGACGAACATCTCCACTCTAAGTCTGGGTTCTTGATTAGATAATCATCAACACATAATGATTTCCTTCACTTCAGAATCTTGTCTTGATACTCATGAACACATGATAATCAACTCACGACGTCACCCAAAGTCTTCATCATCATGAGACTTAACCCGTTTTACCAACTCATAGAAAATATTAGTCTACATGACAATTGTCATTAATTACCAAAATATTCTATTAACTCATAATGTCGTGTCTAGATTCTTCAAGAAAACTATGTAGGATATTAAAGGATATTGATGTTTATCAGATATCCATTTTGTTGATTTATCGGATATCCTATAAAATACAGATACAGATCGGATATTGCTCTTCCCATATCATAACTCATATTCCATGTGATTTTTCGGATGCGGATTGGGACTAGAAATGGCACCCTGAGCGGATTTTTTCCGTATACGACATCGGATCGGCGGGAATTATCCGCCCCTTTTTCACCCCCTAACTGTAGGTGACCTAGCTTAGACCAAACAAGTGAACCGTGAGCTTGATCCAACACTAAATATCGGCGACGGCTGGGGTCCTTATCTCGGTAGGAAGAGGAGGTTGGCGGTGGCGGTGGCACTAGAAGAGGAGAGAGCCGACAGAGGTGAACACGGGCAAAGGCGGGCGCGGGCCGAGGGATGAGAGGAAGGTGGTCGTAGGCCAGAGGCAGAGACACCGAGGGAGGAGAGGGAGGCGGTTGGGGCTGGAGGCAGAGGTGGGCGGTGGCGTGGGCCAGTGGAGGTGCTGAGGGAGGAGGACGGTGTGGAGGTGGTTGTGGACGGAGGCACTGAGGGAGGGGAGGGAGGTGGTCGGGGAGGAGGGAGAGGGTGGCAGCGCTGGCACGGGAGGAGGGGAGGAGCATGGCGGCGTCCACTCAGGAGGAGGAGGGAGGGCAGCGACGCCGACGTAGGAGGAAGGAGGAGGGCGCCAAGGTAGGAAGTCGGGGAGGAGGAGGGAGGGCAGCGGCGCCAACACAGGAGGATGGGGAGGAGCGTGGCGACGTCCGCTCAAGAGGAGGGAGGGCAGCAACGCCAACGCAGGAGGAAGGAGGAGGACGCCGAGGGAGGAAGTCGGGGAGGAGGGAGGGCAGCGGCGCTAACACGGGAGGAGGAGAGTGCTAGGGGAGGAGGAGGGAGGAAGGAACAGGCTTGACTAGGGTTTCGGACGGGCGAAGGAGGGTGGTGGTTTGAGGGTTTTATTCAATAGCAAAAAGGCAGGTAAATACCCGTGAATTCTAGGAACAAACTCGAAAACCCATTCCCCGAAGCCGCAGAAAATTGTCCTGAGCGGCTTTCGCACGTTGCAAACGAGCTTCCGCAAAAACGGCTGGACCCTCTCAAACAGCCCCTAGTGAGGCCCTCGCAATCTCCGTCTTCCACAAGCCAATGGCCGCGCCGCCGTACCACATAGCAGGAAGGCAAGTAAGGGCGAGCCGGCACACACAGGGCTACGCGCGTCCCCAGCCCACTGAACAGGCAACAAACACTGCTCGACCGGACGCGCGGCCGCAGCCCATTGGAGGACTAAACGTACGGCAGCGACGGGAGCTCGCCCTCCTCCTTTTCGAGTTTAGATCATGCATAGATATAGATATCACTGCCATTCTGCCGAAGAGTGGAAGAGAGTAACACAACTAAGAAGGAACAAATAAAAGTTCCACTGAATTCAGACTTAAATGATCACAGCGTATGTCTGCTGTAATTACATAAAATTGGACGCTGACCTTTTGTGGCCCGACTATGTATGTAACCCTTCAGTCACGGTGCCATAGTTGTATAGTGAAGCCTTTCACATGGAGTATCTGTATTGTACAACAAGTTGCTTGTTCACTCCAAATTGTCATTTTCCTTGGACCAAGATCGCACAAGAAATGAAGAAATTCAAAGCTCTCTTTATCTTTGCCTGCGGAGGAACTCCCGCATTTCTGCGTGGAACTCTCCTCGTACTATTAATCTCATCTTCTTTGCGTCCTCCCAGAGCAAGTATCCATTATCCCTTGCCTGATCACAGCATTGCTCAAACAGTTCCTGCACAAGGAAGCACCAAAGGGACATGATAATCAACTCCAAATTTGTCTGTGTACCCTCCAAAAAGAATTGACCAGGTTAGATTAATGGTGGGTTTACCTTGTTCGGAAAATCTTCATATAAATGTGATGGGACCATGTCAACCCTGTTACGGTCGGTTTCCCACAATCTAATCTGCACGGAAGAATTAGCAACTTTCTATATTATTTCTATAAAGCAGATGATGGCAGGTCTGCAGGGAGGGGGAAATTGCTTCTTACTTGATCTGTAACATTCTCAGGGACTACAGGTACCTTGTCGGCAACACGAGGGTGGGCATTTTGCTGAAGGAATGAAATTATCTGAAAAAACAAGAAAAGAAACATATTGTATATATCTATGTAATGAATCCTGAAGAAATTTATAATTCAAATTATACCTGTTCAGCAGTGATTCCATTCTCAAAAGCACCGTAAAGACTTTCTTTTGTAATAGCTCCCACAATGAGGTTTGGAAGTTGATACTCCACCCTGAAAAAACATCCTTGTTAAGACATTTTAAAAAGATTGAAAAAATTGACAGTACACATGGTAAAACCTAGAATCGCAAGCAACCACAGAACTACTGCTCTCTTTATAATCAAGCATTAAGACGGTACCTATAGGTACCTTCGACACTATCTTTTGCATTTCTAAATGTTGAGCCTCAAATCAATGCTTAGTGTTGGGTGCAAAAGATGATTCCACCTACCGCCTAGATGATTCCACCTTACCGCCTACAGAGCTCTCCCGTTAGCACAAGGCATTGTACGAAGGACTGACAAATACAGCTAGCGGTAGGCAACTGACAACAGTCATTTCCATAATTCTGAAGGGCTTTGCATCTTCAAGGGATGCCCATAGATAGCTTAGGTTAATAAATTAACAGGCAATGGAATAAGTCCAATTTACCCTCCTGGACTATGGACCGAGTCCAAAAAACACCTTGAACCACAAAACCGTTCACTTTACACCCCTCAATTGTCAAAACCAGATCAAATAACCCTCTCGCCCTAAACAACTCTGGTTTTAGCTGACGTGGCGTCCACGTGTACATCTTTCGCTGACGTGGCGTCCACATGTACATGTTTCGATGACGTGGCGCCCTTCTTCTTTGGCCGTCTCTCTCCATTTCATTCTTCACTACTCTCCTCCATCCTCTCTCCACTCCTCTCCGTGGAGGTGCCGTCGTGGAGTCTCTACGCTTGCTTCGGCCGACTCCCCTCCTAGCTCGGCCTCCAGACCGGCTCCCTTGGCTCACCGCCCGCATTGCTGCTTTACCCTCTCCTCAGTGGTCAATTTAGGGGTTTTGGTCAACGCTAGGTCGGAGGATGGAGGCGACGATGGACGACTGGCAAAGGCGTATCAGAGTTCGTGGTGGCGCAGCGGCGATCTTTGGAGGCACACGGTCAGTCGGTCGCCGGAGCAAAGGACGATGACGCCGGTTGCGTGCCCTCCACCGCCGCCATGGTCGCCGGGTGGTTTGGCCTCACCCTTGCCAGATCTGGCGTGGAGACCGCTGGATGTAGAGGCCGACAAGGTGAAGGAGTTCGACGCGGTTGTGGACGACGACAGCGAGGTTCGTCGATGCCTTCTTGCACCTCGGTGCACTCGACCTCCTAGGCCGTCGGACCGCTGGGAGCAGGGTGTCGGTGGGGCACGCGAAGGATGACCAGAGCGTGGAGTTCCCGGCGTCGATGAGCGCGAGCTCGCCACTGTCGAGGAGGCGGAGCGCGGCGACTGGCGCGGCGAGGCGCGACGTGGACCATGCCGCATTGGGGTGGCTGGGGTCGGAGCGCGAGGCCGAGACGCGGTGAGAGGACGATGGACTAGAGGATGGTGGAGCCGGTGGTGGTGGTCGAACGAAGTGCGGGATGCGGCGTGGAGCATGGAGAAGAAGAAGCGGGACTGCTGGTCGGAGGCGTCGGCGCTGGCGTTGTAGATGGCGGCGGAGAATGTGGCGTTGGGGGAGAGGAGGAAGACGTCGTTGGTGTCGATGAAGTTGAAGTAGATGACGACTGGGCGTGCACGTGCGTGAGCTACCATCCACGCTGGGATCACAACTAGAAGGGAAGGTGCTGACGAGGCAAAACTAGGCCAGTGTGGATGCCACGTAGGCAAAAAAACCAGCTGGTTTCGGCTCGAGGGGGTAACTTGATCTGGTATTGGGAGTTTGAGGGTGTAAAGTGAATTGTTTTGGAGTTCAGGGTGTTTTTTGGACTCTCGCCAAAATTCAGGGGTATAATATGGACTTATTCCATAGGCAATCTTGCTTATAGCACCCTAATCATCACTCACACCATGTTTGGTCATCTTCACTGTATTGTTATAGGGTTTGTATTGCCTAGATTTAGTACTGGACTCCGGTGGGAAGGTTGGGGTTGCTTAGCCTATTCAGTCAGGGAGAGGCATATACAACCTATGAAGATCAAGAACACTAGCACCTGTGTTGTGTAAATTGTAATACGACAGTGAACAGTCACCAGTCTACTGGAAATATCTAAATAAGTGAACAGGCGTACTCAAATGGCAATCAACAATTCAACATAGTTAGACCAAGTTAGGACGTTAGGTATACAAAATTGTGGGAAGCAGTATAGAGCCCCTACAGTGCACAAAAAAAAACATTTGCCTTTTTTGCGTACCAAACATAGAACACATTGATAAACAAAAGCAAGTAGTTCAAGGATGCAATAGGAGCTACAAAGCAGAATCCAAAATGTAAAAATGGCAGATAGGTCAGCTAGGTTATGTGACTCATCTGAAACCTCGTGTACCTTGAAAAAAGACGTAGAATTTCACAATGCAATCTGGAAGTAGAGTACGCGTACATCCTAAAGTTTGTCTCCACAACCACAAAACCCTGCAGCAACAATATAATACAGTATCAACTCTTTAGGTGAAAAGAACCTCAGGTTCACCGCAATGTTGCTTAGGTGACAAGTAGGTGGACATTACCAAGAAAATTTGAACAACATAAAAAACCGCAATAGCAAAGGATATAGGATGTTATGAAACCTCTTTGCTGGAAGATGAATCTGACAAGCTTGCTGAGAGGTTTGTAGCCAATTTTGTAGGTATGAACCAGCTGTCCTTTCGACCCTGCTATTGATTTACTCTTGAAACTCGTGTTCATCAAGTTGATTAGGGAAAAAAAACTAAATCAAAAGCTTTACCTGCTGTAGTTTGACTAATCCCAACTCCGACAGATCCCTAATAGCAACTGTTTGGACACCGGTCAGAGTATTCAAGCTATAAGCCTGAAACATGAACAGGACAAACATAAAATATGGCAGTCAATTTACAACCAATGTACCAGGCAGCAAAGCTTGAACACAAAAGAACAGATACATGATAAATTTCATCTGATTACATTAATCCTACAGCCCCTTGACTTCATTTTAAGCACTGCAATTATGATGTTTTCTTAAACATTCTTAATCGAGCATGTAAGGTTGATGTCCCTGTCCTGTTAGATAGACCAGAACAAATACAACAGCACTTTAATATCTTTGAGATGCTCCCCTTTTCATATACCGCTACAATTTATCTCACCCTTCCACAAACCCCAAATTAATAATATTTTCCCACTTGACGTGGGCACGCTTCTTTTCCATATTGATATAACCTACTGTTATTGAAGAAAATGGCGCTATGAAAATAGGATTTTAAAATTTTAATGGTCATCGCGAACAAAAGTTGGGTGACTGTTGGTTTTTGAATGGTTCTTGCAGATGCTTAACATGATCTTGTAAAAAAAAGTGATTTACGTTTAGGGTTGTGCACGGTTTTACCGAACCGAACCAGTCAACTCGGTTTGACGGCTTTTGGTTTTCGGTGTGGTATGGCAAAAAAACTGACTTCTGGGACCACGAGTAAACTGATAGAAAATGAAATACCGAACTAAAAAAATGCCCTCCTTTGGCAGCCATGACCTGACCGGCCCACTGGCCCAGTCCCAAACTGCCCAGAGTCCACGCCACACACACACGCAGTCACAGCTCACAAGTAACCCTAGCCCCACTCGTGCCTTGCTCCTAGCGGCTGCCGCGCAGACGAATGCTCATGCCTCGCAGTTCGACCGTCACGCACGACACATTCTGCCATCCCGACTCCTGTGCCCCCTCCTTCTCTAGTTCTCCACTTCTCCTGCCTAACTTGCGGCCGCTGCTCAGGCCTCTTCTCCTCTACAAGCAGGAAAGCACCAAGCATCCTTCTCAGTCTCAGGAAACATTTGTTGTTTGAGTTGATCTGTAATTTTCTATGATACGTATTGATGATTTGGCTAATTTGCGCGGTTTGAGCCTTTGAGCCTTCAGGCTTTGAGATCTGTGGGACTTGTATAGTTGTATCGTTAATTTGTTTGAGCAGATCTGTACGAGTAGGAATTAATGTTAGATTGTGGTATATATAATATACCGATGCATTTTATTTGATTTATCAAATATGAAATCTGTAGGACTTCAAGGGGTCAACAGCAGGATCACACTATGTATATTTCCTTCCCCTGAAATCACTTCAAGCCTTGTGAATCTTTCACTGCTCATTGCTACTTTCCTATATGCTAACTGTAAGTTCTTGTGTTCTTTTTGTACTTTAGATGTCTCAGGCTGATAATATACCACTCTCTGGTGGGTCACTGGGCACGGGCGGTGATGAAGCCATTGGACCTGTGGACGATGAAGCTCCGAACAATGGAAGGGAACAAATTAGTCGCAGATCGGAGATATGGAAGTACTACACGGCAATGGGCACAAAGAAGGCTGCATACAACTATTGCTTTCAGGTTCTTTCCTGTGATTCACAAAAGAATAGTACGTCCTCGCTGGTGGCCGTATTCTTAATGATTTTAGAAGCTCATTGACTCCTTCAATGATGCAAAGTTTGATATGTGTACAAGATTGGGTCCGTCGTTCTAAACGTAAGAATGTTGAAGCCGGTCTAGTGGATTTAACTAAATTTGAAGATATACTCATAATCTCATATGTTGCCCACTTCATGTTTTGAAGCCCTGTAGGCATGGCAAATAATGAAGAAGAATATTTTCCAACAGCAAGTGTTCACTCCTCAAATCAACCTTGATACCCAAAGAATGATTGAATGAAGATAGCATGAACCTTTTTGTAATATGCCGCTAGTTGCCTAGTTCAGACCATGGATGCGTTATAGCTTATAGTCTTCTAGTAACTATTATTGCCATTCATGTCGAAACTTGTACTAATTAGCAATGGTTTCACGTGTACTCGGTTGGCCAATGAGGCAATGAATCAATGACCAGCCGGCTGGGGCCTAGGTGTCTTCACTTCAATGTTTGTGTTCAACGATTCGCGTTAGATTGGTAAATATGGTATTTAGTATTTACTGATACTGAACCGAAATATTATGGTATTTACCAATACCAAACCGAAGTTCTGTTTGGTATATTTGGTATGTCATTTAAATTACCGTATTTACCGAACATACCGTATGCACAGCCCTATTTACGTTACCTCTCCCAATGTATGAAAACTAAGTTCCAAGAGAAATGATATCAACTCCGTGGGGTCCACTCCACGTTCCTATTCAATAACAATAAAATAATCAGAACCAAAAAAATAAATATATCACTCATGAGTCATGACAAATCAAAAGGCAATCTAAAAAGAACATGCCACCAATACCTCTGCTGATGAAATGTATTCTCGCATTATGTACCAAAGTTGTGCATTTGTCTCCATCAGCTGGTTAAATAGAAAGAGTGAGAACCAAAGATGGAAGTCTGTCAGATAATCAGATCAACTGAGTACCAAGCACACACCAGAAACTGGAAGCCGTTCTCAGTTAACTTTGGAGCTTCACCTTCCCTGCAAAATATATTAAATCAGGAACTCATGATGTCGAAATTATTGCTTGTAGATCCAGTGAACTGAACATATACAGTAAAGCTAAGAATATACAGCAGAAAAGGGAAATATTAGCTTTAAAAATTCCACATGGAAATGGAGACATCAAACATTATTTACAAATATCTAAATTCAAAAGTCTCAGGCTACTAAACTGAATGAGTTGTTAGGATCACCAGTTAATCCCATTTTACAACAAGAACAAACGAACACAACAAAACTAAGCCAACAACAATTTGCTGTCAAACCACAAGATATTGAATTTACTAGTCACTAATTTCTGTTAGTGGAAGAGAAAGAGCTGCAGCAATCTGTTCATTCTTTGTTTGGTTGTCACTAGTTTATACGTAACTCACTGTCAAAGCAAGGGAGGTAATTAGATGGAACCTTGAACTCAGAAGACCTCGCTGGAATGTTTTCATCATAGACGAGCTGAAACTTGTCCCTCTCTCAACTTGAGATGAGTTGATCAATTGCAGCAAGAAGCGCTATTTTCCCATTAAAAAACAGAATAACAAGTATAAGTGTTCACTAGGGGACATAAACAAAAGAAGTCTTCCAAATGTTCGAATAGTAGGATTCAATGACAAAAAAAGACAGTGACCGTGATATAAAAGAAAACATACATTGAAAACATAATTTTGAGTAAAGCTTTCTCATCCTAACCTCCCATTGCTCGAGAGCATAGCCTTCTAGTTCTGCTAATGTAGGCAATCTGGCAGTGACACTCGATGGTATCGGTTCCCTTGGTAAACTTCCACTGCAGTGAGAGAAAAAAAGGAATTTGACCAACTAGTTCATATGCCCTACAGGTAGAACTTACAAAACAAAAGCTAAAGCAGCATCACTAGCTTGAGGTATATCATGCTAGATTTTTTTTCTGAATAAACAAACAACCATGTAGCATACAAAAATTGTCTTTTCATACAAAGTAGTAGGTTTAATTTAACACTTCTTGCATCAGTAAGTTTTATGAATTATTTTCCACCATAAAACACATGGATCCTTTCAAATTCCCCCCGTGATGTCAGCGGGGCGCATGGTATTTCTGTACGGTAGTAATAATTACTCCACATTCTTAAGAGTGGTACATATTCTATAAGTTGAAGAAAGCACATGTTGCCACCATCAACAGTTTTGATAAAAGAAGCAATTAGCTCAAAATACGAGAAAGGATCATCCATGTGGTTTTCAACAAAAGGTAGTTGACAAAAACCTACCCATCAACCAAATACTTTTGCATGTTACCCTGGAACTTCTGATTCATCTTGTAGCTCACCTCCTTTCTTCTGTATACAGTTATACACAGCAAAACAAAGTGAGCTAGAAAGTACATAGTTCACTTTGCACCATACAAACAATACAAAAGCAGTTGAATTAGAAAATCCATAGTTTAATTTGCATCATGCAAGTAATGCAAAACCGAGTAAACTACCAAATTCATATCAGCTATGCACATGCACATGCAAGAAACACTAACAGGAGACTTCAAATATCAAGGAAAAAAAGGCTTGCCACTAAAAACTAAGGAGACATAACCAGGGAGGAAAAAACCAACCGGTTACCGCCGGTACCAGATTTACCGGTGGTAACCGGGAAGGAAAAACCGACCGGTTTTTTCTGGGTTTTGCAAATTCAAATTTCGAATTTCGAATTTCGGCTGGTTTTTAAGCAAATTCAAGCGAAATTCGTCTGAATTTTTTCCGGGAAATCCAGTAACCGGCCGGTTTTTTTTCCCGACCGGCGACCGGGATTTGGTCCGGTACCGGCTTTTGGATCCTTGGACACAACACAGTTTACTAACTCAATTTGGATTTTTATTTCAGTTGATGAAGCAAATAAAGAATTGATATTCTGATAGTATAACCAGTGAATACACGCAATGGTTAGTATCCTAATGAGGCTACAGACACAATAATGGATTCACACACACACAATGCACAGTCTTGAAAAGGTAGACTTGACTTAGATCCATCAGTCTGTCTGCCATGGTGGCATGTATCACAGTGGCAGTGTTAAGCAGTCGCTGGCAGTGCAGTGAAAAAGGCTAATAATAAGCAAGCAGTATTCCAAACAAAGTCAGTTGCTATGACTCGTCACAAATCCTCGTCTCCGCCTTAAACTGAGATCATATGCATTTCTTCAAAAACCAAGTAAAGATGCCAAGCCATCACTGCAGATATAAAAAAATGCAGCATATATTCAAGCATACTATTCTCCCCGTCACATTGAATGCATCATAAAACAATCTCCAAACAAACTAACCAAGCATTCAGACATATAAGGGCGAATGCTCAACAACCCTAATCAGTACTCATGAGCTTGTAAAAGGCTGACTGAATGTGGGATGTATCATTACATAACACCTAAGTGACTCATGCTGCCAAATATACAGGTACCCCCAAAAAACCACTGGATTATTATCACAAGCATGCAGACACGCTGCTCAACTGCAAACTATTGCTTCCTTTGTACAATCAACGCATTGTAATTGCTTAACCTCCTTTAGGGCCAAACAGTTATAGCAAAATTTCAGCAACTTGATATCCATAATAAATCAAATTGCCCCTGTGTGCCAAAGACATAACACATGTTATAACACTTGTGGGTTCAAATTATCTGGTTCACTGAGTAGATCTAATCCAGGAAAGTTACAAGTCTGCTCACACTTCAAGACATAAATACCCAATGCCTGATAGAGATGGATGAGGTCTCTTACCTGTCGCGCACTTCAACAAATACCCTTAGTTGGAGCAGCCTATCAATGGCGACCCTGTGCTTGGTGGCATATTCATCGAGCACCCACTCCTCCATAGCCGCCGCAGCCACCGGTGCCGACACGTACAGCATCTGCAGTGCGTACTTCTTCGCCAGTGGCGGGAGCGACCTGCAAAATAACTGAAACATCACGATGACAGCACCAAGACATCATAATGCATTGCGGAACTGGTGGATTGGGGACCTGAGTACGGCCTCGCAGATGAAGGCGGAATCGTAGAGCATGTCGAGCTTGGCGGCAGGCAGTGCGGCCACCATGTCCATGAAGTTCCGCGCCACCACCATAACCTGCGGCATCTTTGCAGCGCCTGTGGGGAGCAGAGGGGGCAGATACTAAATCTAGGTTATTTTGCACTCGAATTGACCAGTAGTGAAAGCATTCAGCAAATTCCATAATATTCATGTTCCCAGATTGGAAGTATTTGACGAAATTGCATACTGGACAAGCTGGTGCCTAAGTTGACTTAAACACTGGCCTACTAGGTCTTAAACCCCTATCAGTTTCAGTACTTGACTTAGGATTTGAATAACTTTGCATTCCTACAAATAACCATACAAACTGTAACTGATTTTTTAAATGTTAGTTTGATACCATCTACATCTAGTCATCTGGTCTGGAAATGAGTATAAATACCACAAATCCGTACTGCAAACTGGAACTAGAAAGACCGAATTGGAATTGGAGATATAATTAGAGAGAGGAATGAGTCACCGGAAGTCCAATGCACTCCGGAGTGGTCGAGTGGCTGAGTCGGGTCGAAGGTGGAGGCCGGAACCGCGGAGGATCGTCGCCCGCCTCGGCTCGACGGCTCCTCCCACCTCGTGTTTGGAGGCGGTCCAGGCGGCTGCAGAGCCCTGGCGGGGCGGAGGCGAGAGGAAGGGAAGGAAGCGCCGAGAAGAGGAGCCCTGGCGGGAGAGAGGCGGCGGCTCCGACGACCGGAAGGGATGATGCAGCGGCGTCTACGCGGAGAGCAGGTGTCGACGCCGAGGGCGAGGGCCGTCGCGTCGAGGCAGCGGGGCGAATCGCGCGGCGGCGGCGGCGGCGGCTGGCTGGCTGGCTGGCGTCGAGGCAGCTCGCACCGCACGTGCGACGCTTGGGCGCAGGTCGGTCGATGCAGTGCAGTGCAGACTCCTCTCGCTCGTTGGGCCGGGTCGTGCGCTCGATTGGTGTTTAATGCCTACTCGCCTTTTAGGACTGTTGATGTGGGGGAGGATGGCGACGAGGGAGGCGAGGTCGGAAGCGGCGGCGCGGTGCTTTGGCTGCGGGTATGTGGGGGGAGGAGGGACATGAGGGGAAGCGGGCGAGGAGGATGGCGGGGATGGAGGGCGAGGCCAGAAGCGGCGGCGGGGTGCTTCGAGGAGGGAGAGGGCGAAGCGGCGGAGGGATCTAGAAGGCACCCTTTTGCCTGTACGCGTGGCCAGCACCGAATCGATCGGACGGTCGTGGACGACAACCGCGGTGAATGCCGGCGATAGGCGGAGCAGCGGGCGGAGCCGAGGCCGGCGATAGGGGCGGCTAGGGCAGCGGAAGGCGGCGGCCAGGCCGGCGGAAGGCGGCGGCGGCGTCGGGTTGAGGGAGGGGAAGGAGAAGCTTTGGGGGAGGTTCTAATCAGCAGGACACGGGGAGAGGCAGCGGCGGATAGAAGAAGGCGAGGGGAGAAAGAGGAAAGAAGGCAGTGCTGTAGGCAATCGGACGGTGGGAGCGAGGCGCGCGAGGAATTCGACGGCCCACAAAAAAAGAGACGACGTGGCCGCCCTGGTTGAGTCTCAAGTCCACAAGCTTTTATATATAACTAGAAACCTGCGCGCGTCTTGACGCGCGAAGGCAAACGCAAGTATTTTGTCCAAGAAAAAGAGAATTTTGGAGATAGAACTAATGTAGTTCATCAAATGGTATGTGGAGGTAAACCATGTTAGGGTCTAAATTCAAGCAGTCCATAACCCCACACACTCAAGAGTAGATATGGATGCAAAGAAAATTAATCAAGAGAAAAAATGTTGTGTAGAAAAGGAATATTAATGTTGTACACGACTATAATATATAGTTCAACTTCAATAGTGCTGTTATGTGTGATTGATGGTATCAATTCCCAGGAGAGCTTGGTGCAAAAAAAAAACATGCAAACTTGAAGTGAAATCCAAACTGGTGGTGTTTACGAAGAGATAAAAGAGTTTACAAAATTGGAAACGAACTAATATAACTTAGAAGCTAGAGCAAGCAAGAGTAGTCTCTTTGGTGCAAACTAAAGGTCCTAATAAGGAGGCAGAAAGGCGAACTCAAGTATTTGCGTCCAAGAAAAAGAGAATTCTGGAGATAGAACTAATGTAGTTCATCAAATGGTATGTGGAGGTAAACCATGTCAAGGTCTAAATTCAAATAGACCATAACCCCACACACTCAGAGTAGATATGGATACAAAGAAAATTAATCAAGAGGAAAAATGTTGTGTAGAAAAGGAATATTAATGTTGTACACAACTATAATATATAGTTCAACTTCAGTAGTGCTGTTGTGTGTGATTGATGGTATCAATTCCCAGGAGAGCTTGATGAAAAAAATGCAAACTTGAAGTGAAATCCAAATTGGTGGTGTTTACGAAGAGATAAAAGAGTTTACAAAATTGGAAACGAACTAATACTCCACTGTTTGTTTGGCAATTCATAGAAAAGGTTCATGCATATGACTAAAGGTCTAGGCGCCATAGTTTAATACTCCAGTTTTGTAAGAAAATTCACTGCAAGCCAAATGGTCATGGATTCATGGTTTCTTGCTCCATTTCTGATAAATCGAGGGTCAGTTTGAAGAACCTACATAATTTCTCAAACTCAATAAACACGGCTTACTCTAACAATGTATTTGAGAGGTCAGGAGAGCACTTAACGATCAATGGACTAATGTGTGGAATTACCATATAATTAATTATTAGTGAACAAAATGTGGAACTACCATCTGACAAGCAAATAATTGTGCCATATTTCTTAATCATTGCAATTCGAGTCGCGACAAAAAATAATTGTTGACCCAAAATTAAAAGTCTGCAGAAACTTGCTACAGGAAAAATGGTATTATTATAATGCAGGCCACAAAGATGATTAAGGAACCACCCAATGCTACATGGTCACAAGCAGTTCAAGAATGTAAAGCTTACAAAGTTACTCAAAAGAGAGCAAAGTAGAATGTGATAATTTATATTGGTTGCCACACGTTCAGGAATAAAAAAAGATAAACTAAATGACTTAAATCACATATGTATAAGCTCATGAAACATCCAAAGACATATAACTTCAAAGAACCACAAAGCAATCTGCATTATCGGAAAGTGAAAAGAGCATAAAAAACAAAACAGGAGTGTTTTATTTTTTCTTTAAAACCAAAAGCGTAACAAAGAACGTTATCCCGCCAAATAAGAAACCATTCTGACCTATGTGTGCCAAGTTTGCGTACAAGGTGGAAAATGTTATATGCACCATAACATTACTTGGCTTTGAGGTTGTTGAGGTCATGTATAAGATTTAACAAAATAAATGATACGAGATGGTTTTACATATTTCTTGGCAGTCAAACCATTTTAACTCCACCGAAGGTAATGATAAAAACTAAAAAAGCTAGGACGCACCTAAGAATTAGTGCACTAAAATTCATATGCATATTAACTTTACTTTACACACTCTGTAACAACTTGCACTTGAACGACCCAATAATCCAAGAGCTTCACCTGAACCATATATGCAATCAAATAGGTAAAGTACTAAACCTCGTACTCAAAACAGCACAAATCATGCAAAGACATTCCTTTAATTTACCTTTTAATACGCCAATAATTCTTTCCCTAACAAAACACAACACCTATTATCATAACTTTTTCTGTTTATGTCAGGGTAAACCACTTCAGGAAAGCATGCATGCAATTGAAGAGTTGTACCTGAGCAAAGCTGAAACTGACAATATTTCTATTTGAGGTTGACAAACTATAATTAAGAGCATCAAGGAAGTACCTGCAACCATAAGAAACATTAACAATTCATTATGATTGTCCGGAGGGGGGGCGGTCTTTTTACCCTCAAATAGTTAATATGCACATGAAAACTGGGAAATAAATAACATTATTTCTATTCTAGGATATAAAGTATGGGAATGTGGTTCAGTATATAAAGATAACTTAGAAGCTAGAGCAAGCAAGAGCCCTTTGGTGGTGCAAACTAAAGGTCCTAATATGGAAGCACAATGAAAGAGACCTCTGCGACAACCAGAAAAGGTAAGTGTGTTTCACCAATGCTCCATCGAGTAAGTTTAATCTTTGCAACAAGCCCGACAAGGACCACGATAGCTGTTCCCTGTAATATATAAAAAGTACAAAAATTAAGATGGGCACATTTGAATAAGCCACAGCCCAAGATCATAGGCACGCAGTGAAAAATGTAAACTGAACTAAAGGATAAACAAAGCAAAATCTACTGAAGTACTAAAAATAACTGAATTGTATCGATATCTGGATTATATATTTTTTGTAAAGAAATTATGAATGCTTATGAAACATGAAATTAAGAGAAAACTAAGAATTACTGTGAATCTATTCCAATCGACGGTGAAAGAAGAATCGAATATTGAGTAATCAAATCATTCATTCTTTAGATCTTCTAAATAAAGGATTAATCGGACGAGAATAAAGAGAGAGTCCCATTCTACGTGCCAATACCGACATGCTTTGCTATAAGAATCATAAGCCGATGTGTATAACTGAATTTCAAGGCCACCAAAAGCAGTTTAAACTGCATTAGCGATGGAAAATTGGAGCTAACACAGAAATGACTATGACGTTCTATTTGAAGAAAAACAAATAAAATTACATACGATACCTTCAGTAGCTGCTGCCTTGGTGATAAATTTTGACTACTCATTTTAGTTGTACATAGGCATCAGAGACATTTAGAGAGACGAAGCTAATATTGTTCACTCAACAGGTCACCTAAACAGATCTGGGCCAAATTTAGCATTTTTCAAACATCATTTTGAATACATATATCATACTGGCATATGCAAGGATAGATCTACAGGTAGATAGGCGCTCAAGTACTGACAAGGTCTAATAACCCCGACTCTGAAGACTTGAAGAGGGAACATAATATTTGAAAATTAAATAACAACAGGACCTCCATTTTGGTATTGATGCTCACCTGAAGATCCTTCAGTAGTTTTGTCAATGTATTCAGCAGGTTCTCAAACACTCTGATCTGAACAGAGTGATAACACAAAGTTTCAATGCACAAAAAATACACCCATGTTAGAGCCTCATAGGAATAGACACCTGAAGTATTTTTTTTTCTGAGAGAGAGACACTTCAATTAATTCTGAATGGCTATCTTCCTACAGAAAGAGATCTTAAATGCAAAAAGGGGCACTCTTTGAAAGAAGGCTTCAAAGCAGTCAAGGCAGAACTTGTTGTATCATCCTGTAACCATAGATCAACATCGACATTTCCGATGTTTCGCTCCCATTTCTTTGAGCTCAAATGAATCATGTTAAAGCTCGAAACACGGAACACAAATATGAAATTTGTTTTTGTTGTTCTGAAATTAGAGATATAGATACTTGTGCAGAGAATGCAGAAAGGTCGTGAATTTGCACTCATATCTCAAATCAAGGCACAGGGATAATAAGCTAATATAGTTTTTGGGATCACTTCCCGAATGAAGAAATCTGTGGCTTACAACTAAAATTCCTAAACCATAAGACTATGAGTAAACGAGCATCCCAAACTTGCAGTGCCAAGAAGATATTAATTCTACGAAGTATTGGAGCAGACTGGAAATTTTCCTCACAAAACAAAACATCTCAAAGAATTCAAGACATAAACCAGCAATAAGAACGTCGGGAACAAGATAATCTCGCTGGGATAGATCTTACGCAGACTGATCCAATTATCCAAGGGCTTTGCCGTGAAGACCAGAGGCTGGAGACGACGGCGACGGAGCGGGCGATCTTGGCGTGGGCAGCGTCCTCCTCGGCGTCCTCCTCCTCCTTGCCCGTCGTCGCCGTGGGTTCGGGCCCCATCTGCGAGGCCGCGATGGCGCGGTGGTGGTGAAGTCGTCGTCATCGCGTCCTCGACGTCGGCCGTGACTTCGGTGGTGAGGCGCGGGCCAGAAGACTTCCTTCTACGGCGGTTCTTCTTTGCCGCCGCCTAAATCTCCTCCTCTGGAGGAGAGCCCCTTGGCCTGTCGCCGCCGCCTTCTCTTCTTCTTGAGCGTCTCGGCGCCGTGAACACATTGCGGTGTTGAGCTTCACTTCTCCGCTCCTCCTCCTCCGCCCACCATACTCTCTCCCAAACTCGCGAATCCAACGAAACCCGAATCCGAATCTGAATCTCGCCGACCAACCCAACCCAATCCCAATCGGCGTGGCCGATCCGCGGCGATTTAATCGGCGGGGACTCCTTCGCCGATTGATAGGGCGGGCGGCGAGAGCAGCAGCGGCAGGTTGGGGTTGGGACTGGGGAGGTGCTAGGGTTTTGAGACAGGAGACAACAGCCGCGGCGTGCTTTGTCCCAACTGCGATGCGGACGCGATAGATCGACAGGAAGCGAGGCAGCAGCAGCACGTGGCGTCGAGGGGATGGCATGCGAGCAGAGCGCTGGCTCGCTGCGAACGAGGAAGCGTGCACACGCGGCGAGACGAGGCGATGGCGTGCGAACGCACCGATGGAACCTATCGGACGGCGGGAGCGAGGTGCGCGTGGAATCCGACGGCCTATGAATTCCTGTCGACGTGGCCTCTCTCTTCTCATCTCCTTTCTGCGCCCTTTTATATAAAGAGATAAAGATGCCTACTCGCCTTTTAGGACAGTTTGTTTCGGCTGTGTTTGTTTGAAAAGCGGTTTTTGACTGTGCTGTAGAGTATTTTTAGCTATAGGCTTAATGGCTGGTCTTTTCTGATTTGGTGTTTGGCTGTCTGACTTTTAAATAGGCTGGCTGCAGCTTTCGAAATGTGAGATGTCTGAAATGCCCTTGATGACAGTAATAACTTGTTTGATCCCGTTTAACACAATTAACAACATTTAACGATATTTAATGACATTTGACGATATTTAACAATATTTAACGACATTTGATGACATTTAACAATATTTAACGGTATTTAACCATATTTAACGACATTTAACAATATTTAACGCAATTGATGAGAACTACCGATATTGACCGCGATTACAATAAATATTTATTGCAACAAATAATTATTATAAACAATTATTACATAAATAATTATTACAATAAGTGACAATTCATGCCCCCTCCATTTTTTCCGGGCTTGGGACAAGCATCGACAGTGTTAGGCATCCCCACCCTCACACATACCCCCCTCCCCCCCAAAAAAATAAATAAAGAAGTAACAATTCACAGCAATACTCATTAAGTTTTTTCTAGTGGTTTCATCAGTGATGCAAGTAAGTAAAGTTGGAATACAATTCATAATCATTGTTTAAAGGATTAAACTTCTTCTGAGCAAGTTTCACAGCAATTGCATATCCATTCATGTTCTAATATACACTCTAAAAATTAAATGGTAGAGATCACAATTCACAGCAGTACATCATCAAAGTAATTTACAATGTAACATCTACTCACAACAATGATGATAGCTCCTCATCAAGCCAAAACTCATGTACATATTGATGCACTCAGATCATTTTTCAGTTCAAAAGGCACTAAAGAGAGGAGATATGAACAAGAAGTAAATACTACTGCTAAATAATACCAAAGTAAATACTGAAAGTAAACCAAGCATCAAACTAATAAACTACTGATCTAATATCAATCAAGTATGCACCAATCATGTAGTGAATGATCCTTGATTCAAGCAATTCATCAAGTATCAGGTCATCCAAGCAATTCATCAAGTATCAGGTCAATGTCCAATATGCAATTCATATATGATTCGTCAAGTATCAGGTCATCCAAGCAATTCATCATTTTCAAATGTAATGATAAGTCCAGATCAAACAAACCAAAAGTGACCATAATTCAGACTAGTACCACATTCATGCTCACATTCAACATGATCATAATTGGCAATAAGATAACACAAATCTAGCCGGAGTTCACACCATGCTCATCATCCATCCATGAGTTCATACCATACAAGTCTAGCTAGTAGTAACTATGTTAATTCAATTCTAGATCATTATCTAGCATTATGTCAGCATCATTCATTCATCAATCATGAATCATCCATGAACCATCGAGAACCACAAAACAGTGCCAGGATCATCATCACCATGACGATCATGATCGGTTACCGATCATCCAAGCAAACACCCAAAAACCACATAGAATTTCCCAACTCCCCAATAATCCAAGAAATCCTTACCCCGATAAATGGGGGGGCGACGAGCAAGCAAGGAGGTGGTATTGCTGAAGCCGATGTTCTTGGTGCGTCCCGTCGATCTGACCAAGGAGGAGGAGGAGAGGGCATGGCATGGGTAGAGGAGGAGGAGAGCGGCACCATGAGAAGAGAGAGTCGAGGAGGAGGAGGAGGTAGCCGGGAGGAGATGGCCGGGAGGGGCGGAGTGAGGTAGCCGGAGGAGGAGGATGGCACAGAGGAGGCAACGCGTGGCAGTGGAGCCAGTGGAGCCAGATCTGGGCGGAGGGGGAGGCCAACGACTCGAGGTCACCAGATCCGGTCAGCTTGAGGCGACCAGACGCCCGTGGGAGGAGGAGGCCGCCAGTGAGTGGGGAGGAGGAGGGCGACTTGGCAGGAGGAGTAGGGGGTCGGCGGGGAGGAGGAGGAGGAGGAGGAGGTGGTGGGCGTGGGGAGGAGGAGGGGGGGCATGGAGGAGGGAGGGCGTGGGGAGGAGAGAGGCAGAGGCGTGGGGAGGAGGAGGGCCGAGGCAGGCGAGGGAGGCGTGGAGGCCGGGAGTGAGGTCGGGGGAGGAACGGAGGCGCCGCTAGGGTTACGGGCGCGGGCGTGAGTGGGGAGGGGCACGACCGCGCGAGTAGGAAGGGGAACGGGAGGGCGGCCGAGCGTCTGGGCTTAAGTAGTAAGTATGGGGCAGGTAATTATTCCGGAACTCCAAGGGTATTTGCAGAATGCCGAGCGGGGAAGCTGCGGGAGACCAGCTTCCAGCTTTTCGCTTCTCCACGTTGAGTTGGCTTCGGGCTTCCGAGGAAGCTAGAGGAAAGACCGCCCCGTTTGTTTCGGCTTGTCAGAAAAGCCGAAGATGAAGCTAAAACAAACGAGGCCTAAGTAGTGCCGAGGATCGGGATCCCAGCTTGTTTCATTCGATTGGTGTCTCTAGTCTACCACATTTCGCCTCCTCACCGTTCCTGTGTGCAGATAGTCGCATCTCTCTCTCTCTCTGATCAACCTCCTCCTGAAAAAAATCAAAGCAGCTCTTGTATTTCCATTTTCATTTTCACGTGGGGTGCAAACGCCATGTTTTTACCAACAAGTAAGCACGTGTAGCGTGCACAAGCAGTCGCTGTAGTTTTCTCTCTCCTTTTCTCAGGAAATGGCCAAGCGAAGTAGATGGATTGCATATTTGCATTGATGCTTGTGTACAAACTTCCCCTCGTCCCTAAACGCTTTGTCCGGTTGGAACTCACAAGTTGCCAACGGATGAGTCGATCAGTGGATAGGGAAAAAAAATAGGGTGAGACGAAATCTTACCGTGAGATTTCTCGATGCAGCCGTTCATCTCAACCTCCTCCGGTCCGGGAGGCGAGGCCTCACCCGACCCGGAGGATTTCCTTCCGTGGATGGGAGCCAGGCACGACCGCACGAACAATCAACAAACGCCAACTGAACTCGTGTGCGCACATCACTGGCAGTCTTGGCACAGCGTCGTATGGTAGTATACAGTCGTCTCTGTCAAGCGAGGAGAGATTAAACAGTACATGGTACTAGCGTCCAAAATGTCGTCCTGGTGGCCCATTCGAGACGCTAAAATAGAAAGACTAAGAGCGTACCTATTAACGTATAGTATAGACTTTTGGACGTTTCGGTGCAGTGACAAAGAAAAAAGCTAGGAGTCCTGTTATACAGATTTTATCATCGTCAGTCATATCGTCTATGATGCATGTGGTGAGCGGGTGGTCACCGCCTTGCGTGGGGCCGTGGTGGGACGCAAGAATTTTTGGCGCATACAGCAAGTTTTAAAGTCGTATTCACAGAAATGATCATTGAAAATTTGTATTTGTAGAAATGACACCGTTGGCACACGATCACCGTACGCCAACGGCTCTCACGCCGCCACATGGCATTGGCGCACGGTGACTTCCTCGCCACCATGTGGCGTTGTTGGCGCATGGTACCGTTGGTGCACTAACAGCTCTCGGCCCGCTACGTGTCCTAGGTGGTTAGTGTTAGGGTTAGTTTGGGTTGGGGTTTGCTAAGAATTTTAAAATATAGTAAATGAGTTCAAAAAATTATAAATTTTTTTTGAAGCCTCCCGACACTGTGTACTTGCTTGTGTAAATTTGCCATTATTTTATTCGTTCATAATTTATATCGCCATTTCATATAAGTGTTCTGTTTGTACGGATTTGTAAATATAGAAAATGAGCTCCAAAAATTATGAATTTTATTTTGAAGGCTCCTCACGCAGTGGACTTGATTGTGTAATGTTTCGGCAATTTTATGTGTGTTCTGATATTGTCTCAAAAATTTAGGATTTAGGTCGTGAAAATTTCGATTTTAGGTTTCGGAAATTAGGGTTTTGTAATTTCATGTGACTTGGAATGTATGGAAAAAACGTTGTATTGCAGCTCCATTCGAGATGTCAATATACAATATGGCGCAAGAGTACACACATAACAACCAAAATACGCGTACAAATATAGCAAAATAAAATATGAATACAAATATACCCAAACATAATCGCATAACACGGGATATACCAAAGTCTAGATAACCTTGTGCATGAACCGGGATGAAGGAGGAGGGGTATTATCACATGTAACCCGATCAAATAGGATACTCTTTGTTTATTTATCGGTTTAATGTGGATGATGTTCTTTAATACTGTATTGTACGATAGGCTAGATATGGTTGTGCATGAACCAACTGAGATAAATACGTGGTATGCGGATCATATAACGATGTACCGTAACCTCCAACTCGTGTTTGTTTCGAAGGCTACGGTACATCGTTATATGATCTGCACGCCACGCATTTCCTTCAGCAGACCGAGGCAGAAGTTTCTAAATACTTCGCTAATTTGATCTAGTTCACGCATTGCACTTGGATTTTTTATAGTAACTTACCGTTTGTAATTGAAGCAAAACATTGAATTATTTTATTCTTTTAATAATGGTTGTAAGCTCTAGGAGAGCAAAACATTAAACTCTTATGATGAGTCCTGCAAGGCTTATTTCCCTGTATTTATAATAGTAAGTTATATTCTGATATCTGAAGTATTTTATTTATATGTTGCTTGCTTCATACTGCATATTAATAAAGTGCTTTATATTAGAACGCATGTTACGCCCTATGGAGGAAGTGTGCTTAGCTAATAGCGGCACAACAAATACCATCTTGAGAGAGACGAAGTTCTTTCAGTCGATCAGCAAGAATGCTGGCAGTCTTACGACAATCGCGGGCAACGATACTTGTATAATAGGCTCAGGAAGGGCCACAACTATACTCCCGATGAGCAAAACTTTGGTCATTAAAGAAGTCTTATTGTACCCTGAATCGACTAGAACTCTCAAGGATATTCGCGTTAATGGTTTCCACGCAGAGACTGAAGAAGAGTATGATAAGGAATACCTGCTCATTGCATATCGTGAAGAAAGTTTAAAAGGGTCTTAGAACGACTTCCTTCATATGAAACTGAGCTATACTACACTAATATTAAGGCACCTGCAGTCTACACTGCCCTGAAAACCATACTTAGAAGCTCTGAACTTTTCTATCTCTAGCATGATAGATTATGCTGCCCAAGTCTTACGATGATGAGAAAGATAATTAGCAATTCACCGGGAAATTAATTAATAAACATTTTGCTCTGAAAGTGAAGGATGAAGTCCCTGCAATCTTGGAATGTATCCAGGAAGACTTTTGCGTTCCTATACAGCCCTTGTAAGGGCCCTTTAGGTGTTTTATGGTGCTCATCAATGTTTCCTCAAAATGGTCGCACATACATTTATTATCTACGAGAAACCACGCTTTTGCAAAACTAATCTCGCAGATAATTAAAATTAGAAATAATTTCCTTGATCATCATGTGAAGAGTCCATCAGAATGGACAACGCCGAAGAATTTACTTCGAAGGCATTTAATGATTATTGCATGGCAATGGGAATTAACGACGAGCATTCCGTACCACATATCCACACCCAGAATGGACTAGCAGATCTTTGAATAATTGTAATTTACCAACTACATGTTGGAGACACGTAGTCTTACCTGCAGCAACTCTCATCAAGTTTAGACCGTCGGCATATAACATCCATTCACCTATGCAACTAGTGCAAGAGTCAACACCGAAAATTTCTCATCTTCGTAGATTTGGTTGCAAGGTTTATGTACCTATATCACCACCGCAGCGAACTGCAATGGGTCTTCTCCAAAAGTCCGGGATATACGTTGGTTATGAGACAACATCCATAATCAGGTATTTGGACCCTATGACTAGATATTTGCATACTGCCCGATTTGCTGATAGTATATTAGATGATGATAGTTTCCCATCATTAGGGGGAGGAAATAAACTCGTTGATTAAAAATGTCGGGAAATAATGTGGCAAGCCACGGGAATCCATGCCCATGACCCACACACTAGTGAAGCAAATAGAGAAGTCTAGAAGATAATTGAAGTCTAGAATACAATTGAAGTACAAAAGATAATTAAAGTCCAAAAGATAATTGATTTGCAAGCATTATCTAATCAACTGTCTGACCATTTTAGTAATTTAAAGAGTGTGACCAAGTCACATGTGCCTACATGCAATGCATCGGAGAGGGTTGAAATACCGAAGAAATAAAAATGTATCCCTAATCCCATCCTGATGCCTCAGAAAGGAAGAGAACTCCGGCCCCTCAAATCCGACGTAAACGAGGATGCATGGTGAAAAAGGATTAGAAGGACTTGACACAGCCGATCACTGAAATTCCCTAGAACCAGAAGGGGAGCGAGTTGAGACCTGACACTAGTGTGGAACCTTCAAAAAAGGCATACCGGATTTGAACAACCCCATGAAGGGAGACATCAGCATGGATGTGTGCGCACACATCGAAGCTGAAAAACTAAAGGGACTTGCCTCTGCAATTGAAAGCAACGATGAATGAGTAAAAGCATTAGAAGAATCGCGCTATGAAGAAATAGCTATAAATTATGTGACCACGGGAGAATCTATTAATAGAACAACAACCAATATCGACATTTAATTTGCAAAGAAAATTGCCATAATCATTGATCTTGATCCAGAGTCTGCATCGCTCGCTGAATGTAAGAAAATATAAGGTTGGGAATATTTGAAGAAGGCAATAGGAGCAGAATTATTTTCTCTGAATAAAAGAGATGTGTTTGGGCCTGTAAGCCGCACGCCTCCCCATGTGCACCCCATAGGGCATAAATGGGTATTTGTTCAAAATAGAAATGAAAATAAGCAAGGCTCATTTCACAAGGTTTCACTCAATGTCCAGGAGATGATTATGAAGAAACACATTCCCCGGTCATGGGCGGAACCACCCTTTAGATATTTAATCTCAATGGCAGTAAACTTGAATTTAGAAATGAAATTGATGGGTGTGGTAACCGCATACCTTTATGAAAACTTGGATTCGGACATTTATATAAAGGTACCTGAATGTATCCCTGTCTCGAACCAAGAGCGAGCAAATGGAAATCTGTACAGTGTGCAACTCAGAAAGTCACTATATGGACTTAAGCAATCAGACAGGATGTGGTATAATCGCTTGAAACAACTTTTTATACAAGAAAGACTACATAAACAATGAGAACAATCCGTGTGTATTTATACAACGATTCTAGGATGGATTCTGTATAATCTCAGAGTATGAAGATGATCTGAATATCATCGGAACCCTGGAAGGTATTAACAAAGAAACTCTTACCTGGAGTCGGAGTTCGAAATGAAAGATTTAGGTAAAACCAAATATTGTCTAGGCTTGCAGCTTGAGCATGCCCCTGAAGGGATATTTGTGCATCAGTCAACCTACACTCAGAAGGTATTAAAAAGGTTCGACTTTAACAAGGCATACCCCTCGAAAGTGCCAATGGTCAGGAGATCCTTGTAGCAAGATAAGGACTAGTACAAATCTGGAGAAGAGGGGGAGGAAATCTTGGGACCGAAATTCCTGTATTTAAGTGCAATAGGAGCACTCATGTACTTAGTAAACTGTACTAGATCGGGCACTGCATTTGCAGTAAACTTATTAGCAAGGTATAGTGTAGAACTTACCAAAGACATTGGCAGGGAATGAAGGACACCTTCTGACACCTCAAAGGAAGTAAAGACATTGGTCTGTTCTACAAAAATAACAAAGACATGCTTATGAATGGCTATGCAGATGCCGTGTACCTATCAGACCCGTATACAACCAAGTCGCAAACATGCTATGTATTCCTGTGTTGTGAAAATGCAATTTCATGAAAATTGTCTAAGCAAAGTCTTGTATCGACTTCGACGAACCACTCGGAAATAACAGCACTGTACGAGGCCTCGCGAGAATATTCTTGGCTTCGACGGATGATTCACCACATCCAGCGGTCATGTAGATTGAATACCGCGCAAACACCCCTACTATTATCCAACGATAATGCAGCTTGTGTTGCACAGGTACAAATAGGTTATGTGAAGAACCAACTCACAAAGCATATCAACCCTAAGCTCTTCTATGCTCATGAATAGCAAAAGATGGACGAAATTAATGTACTGCATACTAAGTCGTGTGAAGATCTTGTAGATTTATTCACTAAGTCACTTCCAGCATCTAGCTTTGAAAGATGTATACGTGGAATTGGAATGACGAGACTTAGAGAAGTGCAGAATTTAGGGGGGGGGATCTTCACGAACTCAGTATTGAAACTTGATCGCGAAGATCGAGTACCCAGAGAATAAATGTCGGAGATTAAATAAAATTGGGTGGATTGCACTCTTTTTCCCTTGACGAGTTTTCCTGAAGTTTCTCGGCTAAGGTTTTTTAACGAGGCAATTCGTGCAATGCATCAGAACGTGTGTCATGTACTCTTTCTCCAATTTTTTTCCACTGAGACTTTTTTTATAGAGTTTTGACGAGACATTAACATGATGGATGAGGGCCCAAGGGGGAGTGTTAGGAAACTCTAGGCCCATACCTTGCAGGTCTGACTCATGATGAGCTCCTTATCCACCCTGAAGACTATATAAAGGAGGGGACCCTCAACCATTATATTACCGTTTACAGAAGAGCAATAAAGAGAAGCAAGAAGTCCTCTCATATCTCTGTATTCAATCTACTATTTTGTACTGTTTGTTCTTGCATTGTTCTAAACGAGTATACGCTTGTCTACCAGGTGATCGTTCGAACTGAACTCGTCAGCGATGGTTCTTCAACAGTAATACCTTTAATGTGAGACCAGACACTTGTGTTCTCACTTCCTCTACGCTTCCGAGCATAGACCACACCTTGGCCTGCTAGCCCATCAGGGCTCGGGAACCAACACAAGTTACACAACCATCCCATTAAATCCGTCAGCTGTTTCTTACTTGTAGCGGACAAGCAGGGGATCGGGCCAAGGGCATAGAGGAGGCGCTCCTATCGAGGCCATGTGTAATGTCTTCGCGGCTACATAATGTTATTTTTGACTTTGATACACGGAGGAGAAAACTAGATCTACACATCATAGCCCATCATCGCTGAAGTTCCACGCACATGTCGAGAAATCCCCATCAAAAGAAGTCGTGTCACCACAAGCAAATTCTCGATGCCAATCTATCACCCGAAAAGAAAAGAAAAGAAAAGATCAAACACACCACCTAGAATCCAGACAAAAATCTACCAGCCTTCGTCGCCCGTTCATCATCACATTTTCAACAAAGAAAAAACACAGGAAACGTACTCCCCACACAAAAGAAGCTTATGCCCAGATGCGAGAACCACCAATCCATGGGAGAAACCAAGGGGCGTGACGTGATGTGATAGCAAAGCCATTCGCCGGTGAGTGCTCTACTCCCATTCCCATCCTTGTCGAAAAATCCAATCCGCGTATCCATTTCCCTGTCATTTGTCGCCTCATCCCTCTCCGCCCCGGTCTCCGCCCAACTCCCACGCACTTGTTCCCCTCCCCTCGCAACTCCACCCGTCCACTCCACCGGTTGTTTCCCCAAAATCCCACGCCACCGTCATCAAACTCAACCGCGGAAGCGAAGCAGCGGTCGTCTCCCATTCTCCCACAGCCACACAACCCACTACTAGACTACTAGTTCACAAAAATACTACAAGTAAACAGAACCAACCGACGAAGAGCGGCGAGCGCACAAGAAGCGAGGAGGCGAAGACGCGGCGTGCGGCGAGTCGTCCGAGTTGGTCTTGGTCGGCGAAGGCGGGCATGGCGGGGCGTGTTGCGCGGAGCTGCGTGCAGACGGCGCTCAAGACGGTGAACTCCGTCCTGGGGCTCGCCGGCATGGCCGTCATCCTCTACGCTCTCTGGATGCTCCGGGCCTGGTTCAGGCAGGTCGCCGAGCTCCACCAGCACCTCCCGGTCCCCTGGTCGGTACACCTTCCTCCTCCTCCTCCTCGTTGAACATATCTCTTCTGGTGTCTCGCAAGCCGCAATCTTTGCTTTGTTTTGGTGCGCGCGCTAGAAGTTATTGCTAGATCTGCAGTTTTCTCTTCTTGATTTGTGTTACCAATCCGTTCTTTGCTCGGCTGAATGCATCTAGCTAGTTTTGAGCGAATCTGTAACGAAATGTATCTAATGTACTGTTTCATTGGAGTATTTTTCTTTAGAGGTAGTAATTGAGGATTCCGTGCAAGAATGGGAGATTAGGAAATGGAGTAGAAACCGAACCCATCTCACCGAAAGCGGCCTCCTCTTTCTCTATGGCAGTTAAAGGTTTAGCCTTTTTTTTTAATTGGTGATGGGCAGGAGGGTACTCGGCCCGGCATACCACTATGGCAGCAAATCTGGGTACAGTGACGTACAAGAATAGTAGTAGTACTATCCGTTTTAGTGGATGCTACTGCCATTCGGTGGACGCGGTGATCAGCTTTGTACTATTGCTTTAGAATTGTGTTCTAGAAATTTAGGTGGTGGCTGCAATGTGGCGTCATATTGGAACATCCCAACTGAAAAGGAGAGGTACAGTTGATTGGTGGGACTAGAGCACTTATGAAGGATAAGAAAGAAGATAATAGTGCTTATGCTAAACAATCGCTTTCCTCAACTTAACACTATAGTAATAGTAATTAGATTGGACTGTTGCTGATGCTTTTCTTGCTGTTAGGACGTCAGAGGTGGCGTGTACTGGATGATTTAAACAAGATTTGATGTTAAATCCGACTAATGAAGAATACATATATGTACCATGTCCAAACTTGTCTAGGCATTTAAGTGCCTTGCATCTGTGTAATATGGGTTGGTTGTTTTACTAAAAAAAAATCCCTTGCCGTGCAGGTTTATTTACACTTTTCTTGCCCTGGGAATCTTTCTGTGCTTGCTGACTTGCTCTGGCCATGTTGCCGCTGAAACTGCAAATGGTCACTGCCTCTCTTGTGTATCCTTGAAATTGTTTGATATATGGAGTTGCATTTGATGCGTGACTATAGAATTTGATGTTCTTAGCTTAGTTAGTTGCTTGTCCATTTCTTGGCTAGATTTGTTCTCTCCCAACAACACATGCTTTTCACTTACTGACTACCTGGATCATGATGTTATGCCATGTTAAATTATGCTGACATGGCAGTTGCTGCTGGTTTATCAAAGTCGCTCACAGCCACGTATAGGGGCAGAAGCAACATTCTTCTGGATATCTCCAGTTTTTCGTAAATAAAAAATAATAAAATGGGACGTCACAAAAAAATGCTATATTCTATCTCTAGCAAATAAGTTCTGAAATGAAAGTCCAGGCTTCTACTAGTTAATCATTGAAGCCTCCAAATTGCAGTTATGTTCTTTGAGTTCTCTAACCTTACATGTACTGCAACCTGGTGATGTAAGGAATGTTTTACCTTAACCTGACATGTAGTACATGATCTTCATATTTTTGCTTGTTATACTGGAAGGTGCAATCACCACTGATGTATTTCTGAATGGCAACTGGGAGGAGGTAAGGAGCACTTTAGCTGTGCTACTTTATGTTATTTCCCATATATCTGCCATTTGATTGGTGATGGTTTGATAATTTCCAAACCTTTAGGATTTTCCGGATGACCCATCTGGGAAGTTTGAGGAATTCAAGGATTTCGTGAGATCAAATTTTGAGATATGTGAATGGGTAGGCCTCTCGGTGGTGGCTGCTCAGGTGAGATTCTCTGCACCTTCGATGCACTGAAACGTAAGTCTTCAAAAAAAAAAACCTTCTTACACTTGTAAGTTGTAACCAAACAACTGTGTAATTGTACATGAGCAGAGTTGCGATCTTTCAATATGCTTTAAATTAGATGTTGACCTAATGAGCATTTGCTGAAAAAATCTACCTTATATAACAACAATACAACTGTCGAAGCTCTGCTAAAATCAAATTTGAGGAGCACTTATCTGCTTAGTTAAGTATGGTGGCAACCGATAGTAGATACTGGCTTAAAATGAAATTCAGACTGCTTTACAAAACAACAAAACAGGAACTTCACAGTGATCTTGTAACCATCTATTTACATTTCACTTTTACTGGATTTGACTGACTGCCACTGAACTTTTTAGAGAGAATTATGTCTTGAGCATCACTGATTTCCTCTATAAACATAAATTAGTCGATTATTTGCAGGTGCTCTCGATCGTTCTTGCAATGGTACTTAGGGCTCTCGGGCCTGACCGTGAAAGTGACTATGATAGCGATGATGACATCCCCGTGCCTACAAGGCTGCCTCTCCTAAGAAACCAGGCCCAGCATGCTCCAAGTTATGTTGAACCTAACTTACCCCGTAGGAGTGATTCATGGAGTGTGCGAATATTAGAACAGGTGAAATGTTTTCCAACAAGTACTTTCTTCTGTACATTGGTTCGTTCTCAATTTGTTCACCTGTAGTAAAGCCTTGCTATTGTTTCCTTTCAGGCTAACAAATAAGATTTTTCTGACCTTATATGACAAACCCTTTGGAAGGAAGCACCGACATATTTTGCTCTGAGGGTTACGGCCAAGCTGAGGAAATGAAACCTTTTTTTTATTGTTAAGTAGAGAGGATTCATATGATGTGTTACTGAATGGCTACTTTTGATTGCCTTTCAACATGCACAAATATTTGAGCAGCATGTAACTAACCCTTACAGCCCCTTGATGTATGGGAAGAATGTTTCACAAATAGATAATGGCATCATGCCTAAGCTGAAAAAAACCCTGATTGTTTCGTTGTCATGTATTCTCTGTTTCTGTTGCTGACAAAAATCCTTATTGTTTCGATGTCATGTATGCTCTGTTGTTTCTGTTGCTGATAAAACAACCTGCCAATGCCAAAGGATGAGATACTGAAAGGCGAGGTGAACTCTACATGGTACAGCTTTCCATTATTGTACTGATTGGCATTCTGTTATCTGGATCTGATGGTACGGCCGTACGGTGTGACTAATTTATAGCCCACCGATTGCACTCACCTGCCATGTTTGGTCCATCAAATCCAGCACGGTGGAATGGGCAGGCTTCCATGTTGTTAATACACTGTACTGTAAAATCTGTAGCGATCGTCGACAGGTCCAGGTCCAGTAGTTGCTAGTCGCTACGCTTTATTGATGCCATTGAGTCGCCACCAGTCAAGCTATGTACTACTGCAAAACCTTTTTTTGAAAAAATATATATATCATGTTAAGTTTACTTGTCCTCATCAGTAATTTTTTAGGCAAACCTGTTAGGCGATCCTTTTAATTGAGGTCCGCAGCATTGCACATCTTGCATCATAGCTTTGCACCAACAGAAAGACTATAATATGCTAAAATATGGTCGGTAGTAATTACACACAAAAAAAGAAAAAGAAAAACTGAAATGCCAATGTATTCAGTTGAAATTACAAATCACATGAGCATTACAATGAATCCATGAATAATACATGCACGAAGTGTTTCTCATCAGAGCTTGCATACTGTAGAACATAAGGTTCTTCTTCCCCTAAACTTTTCCATGGAAATTATAAATATGTACAAGCATTTACAACACCTGAGCACACACTACACCTCAGTCAGAGCTCACAAGGTCTCTTGTCAAAGTTCACAAGCTGCTCCATGGTCAGCCACATCCTAGGACAAGGAACATCCTCTGCATGAATCAATAAGCCATGCGTCACTCTCAGAAAACAATTGTGAGCAAGTCATTATCAACAGCTCGAGTTATTTTACATGAGAATCATAGGCATAGAAGATGTTATCCGGTGTAACGAGAGGCAGCTTCTCAATGTACATAAACAGGCGCCTGAGGTTTTCTCTAGTCACTGTTGCCATGTCAACTACATCTCGGTAATCAGTGAACATCCACAGATCTCCAGAATTTACTCTTTTGAGGCTGTCACGGCAGAAGGGGCAGGATTGAGATCTTGAGCGCCTGCAACCAGGATAACGCATGGTTCAATGAATGCAACAATATCTTTGCAGCAGGCAGTTTAATGAACAGAATATCTTTGCAGCAGGCAGTTTCAGTGAGCAGATCATCATTCATATAGCAGAGAAAGGTAAGCTGTTTTGAAGTTCATGGAATGAAGGTATAAAATTGATAAGTAATTTTGCGCATTCCTTCTGCTCATGTAATGGTGTTTTCTGCATTCATTCTGTTCATGTAGAAATGTAATGTAAGATACTCCGTGCTTAACAGCAGAGTTTTAGTGAAACGCTACCGCTACCGTTGAGATAGCCAAATACTCCTGTTATCCTGAGACGTGGAACCAAAGTGAAATTGAATGTAGCTTTTCAGGGCTGTTTCTCTTATCAGGATTTGGGACAATTCCGTGGTTATGTCATAAGAAGACTAAACATAATTATCTTCAACTAATTGATATACTATTATCTTACACTTTTATATGTATGATAAATGCTCACAAGGAAACTTTGTGCTTCCTGGCAGAAGCTAAATGGATCTTATTTTACATATCAAAATCTCATGAAGACAAGCGATCGCAAGGTCCAGGCCTAGTGAGAAACATGCACAAAATCGGCAAACAAATGTAGAGGCTGTTTGTTATGGGCAAATATCCAGGCGCACCTGTAGCGCCACGTTGTTGCAGCGGCGCGAATATTAGCATGATTTGTTAGTTAGGAATCTATCTATTAGGTGTTTGGTATTATCTATTAGTTAGGCAAGTTATTATTAGATTGGATTGTTAGAGATAAGTTTCTTTATAAATTCTTTCTTAGAGTCAAGTCGGGTTGTCCCTATAAAAGGGATATCATGTATCCATTGTCAGAAGGGAGAGAAATAAACAAAGTTAGTCCCTAACCGGTTGGCTCAAGATCAGAGCCTCCTTATTCGTCGGGAAGAGTCCTGGCTGAGCTTGGAGGGCGATCTCTCGCCTCCCTGGCTAATCAAGCCTCAGAGCCTCGCTACCTCGACAGGGAAGAGCTCTGCTAGCGGTTAGATGAGGGCAAGTGCCCTACCCTCGACCATCGGATCCGTATCCAACCAATGACCACAACATTTGGTATCAGAGACACTCACCATGGCTTCCGGTGCCGCACCATCTCTCTTGAAGAAGTTGAAGGCTAACAACGAAGACCAGAACGTCTTACCCGACAACATGACTGTTGTCCATTAGAGCTTTGTTGATCCTCATCCACGTAACGTGACGTCGTCATCGTACCCTCTCATCAATATAGGGCCACCAAGGACTTCAACCGTGGCCACGCTGCCTCGTCGCGAGGGGTGTAATGTTATGGGCAAATATCCAGGTGTGCACTGTAGCGATGTGTTACTGTAGCGACATGACTATTAGGCAAAATTTGTTATTTAGGAATATATCTACTAGGTGTTTGGTATTGTCTATTAGTTAGACAAGTTATTATTAGATTGGATTGTTAGAGATAAGTTTCTTTATAGATTCTTTTTTAGGGGTCAAATCGGGTCGTTCCTATAAAAGGGATAGTATGTATCCATTATCAGAAGGGAGAGAAATAAACAAAGTTATTCCCTAACCGGTTGGCTCAACATCAGAGCCTCCTTATTTGTTGGGAAGAGTCTCGGTCAAGCTTGGAGGGCGATCTCTCGCCTCGAGGAACAGCTAATCGAGTCTCGAGTCTCGCTACCTCACTTTAGCGTTAAGGCAGGGAAAAGCCTGCGATTCTGGTGGTTAGATGAGGGCGAGTACTCTACCCTCGGTCCTTGGACCCGTATCCAACCAACGACCACAATATTGTTGCAAATTTGTAGTGCCTTGCTGTAATCATCAGGTAGAGGGCTATAAAGGAGGCTACACCTAGGTAGAAGGTCCACTGGTGAACACTACATGAAAGAAACCAAAATATAGCACTAATTTTTTTTACCAAACTTCTACTAACGGGTCTTGAAAAAAGTACCTTTGAGCTAAACGGCTAAACTAGAACACCTTCCAATTTGTTATCAATGACCAGTACAGTAATCACTTTCGTTGAACATGACAGAAAAAAAATACGATGACAGGAGTTGGTTCTTACCATTGACGGTAGCACTTGATGCACATAGCATGGCTGCAGTTGGGTAGCACAACCTTGCTATTCATCTCCATGCAAATCCCACATTCTTCCTCTCTTTCAACATCAAGCTCAGAAACCTGCCTCTTGTTCTGATCCTCGTCTCTCCTTCTGTACCTCTCATTGCAAATGGCCTTCTGCCTAAGGTCATCGACATCGCTGGTCCCCTTGTGCAGTTGCATGAGGGAGGGAAATATAACAGCTGTAAACAATGCGCATCAATATTACAAGTCCAAACAGCAAGCAATTGCTAGCGAAAGAAAAACTCGACTCTTCTTTGTTTTACAGAACATTTACCATAAAATTCCTTAATGCTCGCTTTCCTTTCATGAGTAGACATGGTGGTAGTTCCATCTACATAAACCTGCACAGCCAATTAACCTGGATTAATTCCTTCAAAACATAGCAAAGTCACAAGAAGAAGCCAACCGTTCTGCAATCACACCACAAAACAACAACCTTATAAATTAGAATCCTGAGCAGCCCAAGCGCACCCGCAAGGCTACAATCTGTCCACTGCACGAGGAAGAGGAAGAACTGCGCCGCGGGGCTGTACGACATCCGCATCTGGAGGCAAGCCCCATCGTAATCCCTCGAGAAATCCGATGCCCTGTCGAATTCAGTCAAAATACTGTTGTAAATGCCATGCATCTAACCATGACAGATCAGTGGTAACTAAAACCACATCACTCATATCATACACACAGCATGAGCTCCTAATTAACCGTCGCTACTGCATTCACCTAATTTACCCAGACTTCCGCGATAGTTAGAACCGCTTGAACACGCGGTACAAGCCTGCAGCCAAACCAAACAGCGAACGGTACAACACCAACTGCAAGCGTGAAATTTCGACAATTTGCGGTGGAAATAGCCCAGAAAGGAGAGAAATTTGGGGGGCGACTCGCACTCACAGGGTGTTGGCGTGCTGGATGTCGGCCTCGAGCACCTTGAGCGAGTCCTTGAACGACTTGCGCATGGAGCACAGGACCATCTACTCCCCCCTCCTCACCTGCTGCTCCTCCACCAGGGCCGCCGCTTAATCAGCTCGCCACCATGGGACCGAGCCAAACCCCGCGCGCGAGAGGACTGCACCGAAAGTTTGCCCCCACTTCTTCTTCCACTTGGTGTCTTCTCCTTGTATTCGTTGCGTGGGTGGAGGGCACGCGTCCCTGCGAGGAGAGGGAAGCCAAGCAAGGAAGCCACTAGCACGAGCAGTCCAGGTGACAGGTGGGCCCAGAAGAGGAGGGCGTCGTCGGTCTTCCCGACGCTTCGTCATTGGCATGTGGGGCCGGTATTTGGCGGGGCCGGACTGTCGGTTGCTGTGCGTTGGGGCATTGGAGTCGAGGACGGTGGGGGGAGAAGTGGAGTGACCTCGGGGCCCCGCGGTTGGACGCTCGAGTCGGCCACGTAAGCCCGGTCTATACACCGACGACGACGTGAGGCCGATTTTTCTTCAATACTCAACGGCTCCACCATCAGCCAGCCGGCCAGAGATGGGAAAAACCTGGAAAAACATTGACGAATGTGCACGGCGGATCAAATGAATCTGAAAAGGTCGCGACAAATTATTTCCAAATGAAACCGGTGGCATTAATAAATCGGGAGGCCTAATAAATACTTATAGTGCAGAACCTAATCTGGAAACAACCTATTGGCCATTGGCAAACAAATCAGAGCTCAGCAGTTTGTTTCTTAGCTTATCTCTAAAGCTTTTAACTCATTTGTAGACAATTTTAGAGATAACATCTCCAACAAATTATCTATAAAATCATTTATTTTCGATACAACTTCTCTCCTTACACACTCACAATTTACGATAGTTTGCTTGCGTGCCCAACTTATCTTTTATATAAGAGATGTCACGTTCTCTCTTTTCGCATCCTCTCTCCTCTAACTAGACTTTTGAGTGACATAGCAGCTTAGAGAAGGCTAAGATGATCACTCCTGAAGATACTCTTACTAGGAATCGATTAATCTTAATCCCTATGCTTACGCATATTCGACTGTAATTTCATTGAGAGAAAAAAAAGTGTCTTTGTGCTCCACGAGACAGCGGCCGCAATGCTAGACATGTAACGGTGGACGATGTATAATTAAAAAAGATGATAATCCATCCAATGGCTAGAGTTTTCTTCTCAATCTATATGGACCGTGTGCACCAAGTGGATGGACCGTGAGTGCACGGTTGGTGCGATGTTACCGTCAGTTCATCACGCGTAACCAGTAGTTATGGCCTTGTTTGGTTGGGAGTGCAAACGACTGGATTAATTCTGGGCTTGTTTGGTTGGGAGTGCAAACCACTGGATTAAATATCTTCTCACAGCACGTACAATACATGTGTTTATAAAAAAGTTTAGAAAATAAAAACTAATCCTTTTTTTGTGCCACGTATGATAGATAAGATATTTATTTTATAGTATCGATGTTTAATTAGGTATCAGGGCTTAACAGATATCTAATATAAAATAATATAATCATCTAAACACTTACAAAAGAGATGCTTACATCGGAGAAAATAATTTTTACATAGGTGCTTGATAATATGACTATATTATCTCATTAAACACACATGTACAAACAACTGCATCTTACACGTCCTTAACTATGGGAGCGCCTGTTCTTCTGTCCATGCTGCTACTCTAATGGAGAAGATTTCTTCTTATTTTTTTTTTTCCGGAAATGCTTCGCATACGAGGTACGACACTAGTGTACGATGTTCCGACTGACAATGCCGCTACTCTAATGGAGAAAATTTCTTCTTATTTTTTTTTCCGGAAATGCTTCATATACAAGGTACGACACTAGTGTACGATGTTCCGACTGACATACCAAAGCCAATTCAGTGGATCGCACTGCTGCGGTTTCTTCGGCGGCCAGCTCGGGCTCGGCGAGCACCTCACGACATTTGGCAAGAAGGCGGAGCACCTCAGTGACGCATGCGGAGTCGGTGGCGACGAGCTCGGTGAGCACCTCACGGCACTTGATGACTTGACAAGGATGCCGAACAACTCGCAGACGTTGACAGAGCAAGACAACGGCGACCAGCTTTGCGAGCACGGGCGTCGCGCCTCCGCCGTTTTTCCGACAGAGCTCGTAGATGTGGCCGCCTCGCGGTGCCCCAGCACGCCGCCGCGACGGATCAGCCCGGAGGCCAACAGCGGCCAGCTGGGGCTCGGCGGGCACCTCACGAAACTTGGCAAGGAGACGGAGCACCTCAACGGCGCAGTCTTCGGCCTACCTAGAAACGCACAGCTAACCGGTTAAGCAGAGGCAAACCGGCCCGTGCAAGAGGGAGAGAAGAGACCGAAACAAAATTCTCAGATTGGGCCATGCAATGATGGCTGGGCTGGGCTTAGATTGCTGCTACGATTTGCGAAGAACTCTTTCGTAACGTCACCGTCCGCGCTGCAGACGCCGATGCCTCGCGGCAATCCTGCTGTTCGGCTGCGCGGCGCGCCTACCTCGCCGGCCGTCTCACCTCCTCCGCCGAAATACAACCCCGTCGCCTCCCACCTACCACTCCCTCGGGGCCTCGAGTGATACACCCACCCCCGTAGCGCGACGGCCAGATGCTTTGCTCAGTCGATCTCCACTTCGAATTGGGACGCGACGCGGAGTCGTCAGTTGAGAGTTTTGTGCTGTTACTGGTGTGCTGCAGCTGCTGCTGAAATTTGGGTATTTAGGCGACAAGGTTAATCTCCCGTAATTTCGATCTGCTATAGTTTGTGCCTCCCCTATTTGATCAAGTTTCATGCGAAATCAGCTTTATTCAACTTGAGACTCCTCATATTAATATCCTTTCAAATTTGTCCTTGTTTAATAGTGGTCTATGATGTTTTCAGGTATCTGATCCCATTCAAAGGTCTTGCTTTGCAGCTGAATCAAGAGATGGCACCTCAGTTTGCAATTTGCAAAGCTAAACAAGTCATTAGCTGAACTGGTATGTGTATATTATGAACCTGTATGTCTTAGTGTAGATTCATGTCTCCTGTTCAATAAAATTCCTGTCAAAGTGAAGTTTTACCTGTTAACAATGGCGCAGCCGCCTTATGAACTTCCACGCTGCTGAATTCCTATCATACCATCCTCATGCAAATTGTCAACATCTGCATAACTAATACTCCTACGACCTAACAAAATGGATCGTAGGCTATGACATATAAAAGTGTGTCAGATTGTTCGATGATTATGTTTCAAGATGGTGGTTGTCATTTAATTAGTACTTCAGAGCCAAAATGAGGATGTTTGATGTTTACATTTTGAATTCAGCGACGCATTTGCTCTGTGGCTGTGGATACAACAAGAAAACTGAATCCCGCTGCTGCTAAAATTGTCTTCGTTTTCATTTTCGGTTGAGGTGCCCCTCCTTGGTTCAGGCTTGTGTGCTTATTTATAACCCAAGGTAGAGAAAGAGCAGGCCTTGTGTTTAACTAGACCAACCCAGCTGTATTTGGCTGGTGGAACTTATTGTATGTTGAATTGGTGGTTAGAACAACAAACACTTCTTCTTTTTGCTTCAATCTAAAAACATCCAATCTGAACAGCATGTACTAGTTTTGGACTTGGAGATTCTGTTATTCAGTATTTTCAAGCTCTTCTGTGAAGCTCATCTCAGGATTCGCTTTCCAAGCCATTTACACGCTGCTATTTGAAGTACTAGTTGAGTTGTAAGCACTTGTCAGGAGGCCCACAAACAATAACTTTGATGACATATATACAGGTAGATTTGTTTATAGTCAGCTTGATTTGTGTTCATACGTACATGCTGTTGTCATCTTGGCATGTATCTGATCGAGACAAACATCAGACACCATCGATTCCTGCCTTTGTTTTTTTTTTGGGTTGAATTTCCTCCTTCAAAAAAATAATAATCAGGTCATCGTTTTTTTCTCTTCCCTGCACCGCTTTACTCCAATGTATTACTTTGAATACTTGTATGCAGGTTCATGATTACAGCATGGTTACTTCATAATCATACAGCTTGATGATCAGGAAGGACATGCTGACGTGGAGATCCTAAGAAAGACTAGCCATTTGATTGTGCTAGTCATTGTTTTGGTAGGCTACTGCAATGAGTCCATGCGAGTATATATTGTTCCTTTTTCATTCGATTGAGACCAAACCTAGCTAAGCACTGTGATCTGCATGCAGGACCCGTAGATCCTGGTGATCACAATATGACATGCGTATTTTTTTGTATTAATTTAAATATAGTCATGTAAGTTTGGATCTTCAGTTAGTTCCATGCTATTATCAGGTGTTGAGTCTTGTCTGCTTGCTGCAGTCATCTGTGAAAGACTCTGCTTTGTAAGACTGCTTTCAGTGTTTCACCCTGGCTGATATCTTAAGCCTGCTGTGTAGACAAAATGATGATGTGGCACCATAGTTAATAAAGAGAGAGGATACTCTAGTATCTAATCTAGATACCGGTTCGGTCTTGAAATCCAATGCATAAAATTTATTGTGATCGATCTCGTGTATTTACGTTTGTGTGTGTCAACAAACATGTATTGCTTTAGTACATACCACAAATAGACCACAATGCTCAAATACTAGTAAAGATCATGCATGTAATTAAATGAAACAGCCTACGATACTACACCATAAGAAACCATATATTAGGAAGATAATATCATAATACTCCTCATGCACTAAAGAAACTGCCCAGTAGGAGCAGCCTAAGTGGAGTGGAGAGGACTCGTGAAAGGAAATTAAGGGGTGTGTGTGTATGTAATTGATGTTATTATCAGATGATACGTGCTTGGCATAATCATCTGGATATCGACTTGTTTGGTATAATATGCTGCATTTTCTGCCTTACAATCATAACTTGATAAGTGGCCTTGGTGACTGGACTAATTAATGGATTATACTAGTCCATTTCTTTTTCTTTAGTAGGCGTAAAGATTGGATGCATCGGAGCGCTCCGATCGATCGTTGCCTAGTTAGTAATGGTCTTTTTCAAAATCTTATTCCATCAATTGTCTTGTGCTGGCGGAGATTCTCGGTCGATCTATTCTCTTCTCGATATAGTGGTAGTTAAGCACCAAATTAAGCTCTGGAACAATCGCCTTCCTGCTGGAGCTACCACTCGATTTTGCAGCGGCGTGGAATTTATTTTTATTTTTATTTTAAAAAAAACTCTAATTATATCACTGATATGTTTGGCCAAGACTCATATATCAGTGAAATAATAAGTGACGTCTAAGATGATGTACAATGTGTTTATGTTAACCGTCTATAGTTATTGTCAAGTAGGATTTTTGCTGACGTGGATGAAAGAGAATGAAGAGAGAGAAAGATGCTGCCTACAATCCTGTAGTCGACTATAACACAAGAAATAAGAAAAACATTAAAAGATTATGTGTTCTATAAAGATAACTAAAAAGACAACAACCGTCTGTATCATTGTATAAACAGTCTTTAGTGCTGTCTATAGGTGATATGGACAATTGCTATAGACAGACAACAGCTGTCTATATCATTGTATATGTCCTAAGAGATAAAAGATGAGGCAAATTTTTGGCGATGTATAAGGAATTCAACTTTTTTTTCTTTACCAGTGAAGAAGCTAGCTGGCCGGCACAAGCGGTGGCACTAGCAGGCATCAGGTTACACGACCGACTTATCATGGGATCCTAACATGTAGTATGCTCTCAAGTCTGAGTCCCATGCGCTGACATTGAAGGGCTGCGTGCAAGCATGGCAATGTATATGACCTTGGGATCTGAATCCTCTACAGTGTTGTAGATGCGTACCATATGAATAGTGGTGGTCAGCAGCAGCTGAAGCCGAAAGCACTGTAGTGGTTTTATTGTAGCAAGAACCAACGGTAGTAAGCTTGTATCATTAGTTTTTAATCGAACGATAAGATTGTTCCTAACGCTCGTATACCATAGATCTATGTATTGACTCCCATCCATGACCTAGTGATGGATCGCCTAGAAGCACGCTAGTACGTACAGTGGAAGCAAATGATTTAAGTAGTAGCATGCATGCATCGTTCATTCGTTCCACGCCGTGCCGGCACAAGCTACTGAAGCTAGTAGCTAGCTAGCTCCATGAATGCCTGAACGGAATCGCCGGTGCCAGTCAAACGCCAATGCTGGGATTGGGAGCGTCGGTGTGGGGAGCAAATTAAAGAGAAGATGCACGATTAAAGAAGGTTCAATCCGTTATTTGTCATTAAATAACTTCAAACCTTTATAATATATTACTAGTATCTTACTGACATATGAGTCATAGGTTTATATGTCAGTCTTACAATAAGTGACATATTGTAAATTATATAGTTATTCCGTGACATATTGTGAATATTCTCATTAAAGAAAAAATCGAGCTTGTAGCTGTAGGTCATAGAGCTAGTAGTCCCATGCATGCAATGCACTGACGCACGCGACATGAGGCGAGCGATATTTCATGCGTTGCGTGCGTGCTCGGCGCACTCACTAGTATACCCCTCTCTCCACAAACTAGGTTGTCGTGGGTTCCATGCAGCCAAGCTTTTAAAACTTTAACCATTAATATACGTCAAAGTATATAGATTGACTATATAAAGATGATTCCATTGAATTTGTCTTGCAAAATATTTTTACAAAACAATTTTTTAATACTTTTGCTAGTATATTATGATGATAAATAATAGGCAAAGTTTGCGTTGGAGGCCGTGGAAAGTAAAAAACGAGGTACTTTTGTGGACGGAGAGACTACTGGGCCTGTTTGGTTGCCACCCTGAGCACACTTCGCCTAGCAGAGTCGAACCGGAGATTAGATTGGGGTGTGTTTGGTTGGCGCCCTGAGAGGCTGCCTGGTCCAGGATGGGACGTCAGACTCAGGAGCACGAAAACGGTCGCATGGCTCCCAAGCGAGCACGTCTTCCTCTCGCTCAACGTCTTCCTCCTCGTTCGGTTCCGCTCACGTCACCGCGACCTCCTCGCTTGGCTCTGCCGCCACCTCCCCTTCCTTCTGGCGCCTCCGGTGCTACCGCCTCCCATTCATCCCCCCCACTCCATTCTTTCCCTCCGAGCTGGAACCGCGCCCGCCGCGCCCGCCATGTCGTTCAAGTCAATCCGGCAAACTACATCCACTCATTTTCGTGTCATATTGTGTTCCATGACGCCACGAGCAAAAGCCTTAAGTCAAATTTGAGCTTCCACCACCGGAACACACCGTGCCATCGCCGTCTTCCTTAGTCCCGGCTGAAACTGCCACCACGGCGGTCATCCTTCGTCTGGTGAGTTTCCCCTCCAATTCTTCCCTACCCAAGCATCCCCTCGCCCCCCTCCTTCCCCTATCATCCTTTTGGCCTCCCCCTTGGTCGGCCGGCACCACCGCGGGAAGCTTGTCGTGTCGCCCATGGCGCATGACGCCGGCCCGCCTCTGGCCGCCTTGGCCTTCACCGATCGCTTGGGTGAGGTTCCACAACTCCCGTGGTGCCCGTGCTCATCCCTTTTTACCCCCTTCTCCCCTCTGGCGCCGCCACCGCTTGCCTACTCGTGTCCGGCCGCAAGGAGCCACCATCGCCCTGCCCTGGTGGGTGCCTGTCCGCGACGTCACCACCCACGCGCTCGCCTCAGTGCCCCCAACCCATTTTTGACCTCTTCGGTCGTCGACGACGACTCCCCGCCGGCGTCGAGCCGCCTCCACCGAGCGAGCCGGAAGAACAGAGGATGAGGAAGGAATGAAAGGCATTTCTTGTTTTTACGCTTCCTCATTCTGAAAACATATTTTCTAGTTTGACGCTATCTTCAGGCACATGTTACTAACCAAACACCATATCTCCAGACTTGCATGACCAAACAAAAATTATCTGCTTTTAGACTACTCTTAAGTACCACTTTTTCTCAGAGACGACGCTAAGGGTTGCAAGCAAACAGCCCCTACATACTTCCATCTGTATGTTGCACACCTTACACTCGTCGTGGCCCGTGAAGTCGGGGTACACAGTGAAGTTTCCCACTGTCCACTCGTCGCCCGTACTGTACACCGATCGGTTCACCCACTAAAATCCCCAAAAGCAGCTAGGGATCGATTCCCGTCTTGTTTAGTGGAGTACTAGCTACTCCACTCCAATTGCATAGATCTCACTAAGTCAACTCACTCCACCAGCGACCAATGGTACTAACACGATATGGAGGAGTTTTTGTCTAAAGAGCACTGTTAGCAAAGCCGCACAAAAGTTACAAAAATGCATGGCAGGCCAGCGTATATATGTCATTAACAAAATTAATCGTCTACGTATCGGACGTGCTGGTGGCCGACACGTTCTCCACCGCTCCTCGGTGCCACAGCCCCATGCCTCCAGCACCAAACGCGCGCCACATAGCCGCGCCGTTCCTCCCGTGTCCGGACACGCATCTACCGTTCCTCCCGCACCCGGACGAACGGGATCCAATAGAAGCAAGCGTACAGTAATTCACATGCAATAAGTCTTTGTGCTAGCATTAATTTGTCCGTGCATGCGTACGTGCTCGCAAGTCGATCTGAGCAAGGACGTCCCCGGCCAGTCGCGTGGAACCGATGCGGGCCGTTCGATCGTTATCCAACGGCTCGTGGATTGCAACGATGGTACGGGAACTGTACCACCTTCTCTTTTTTGGGATTGGCTGTTCCTAAAGGGATCGTAATTTTCTTAAGTATAAGTTATATTTTTATTCATTTAGTTAATATCCAATCATGTGACACATCAATCTCTACACAAATCCAATGGTTATAATAATTAACTTAAATTTAAGAAAATTTTAGACAACTTAAAAATAGCAATTTTTTTACGAAAAGACATCCGCGTGTCCCTTCACGTTAATGGCAAAGAATGTACAAGGGGAACTCTCCCTGTTCGATCGCGGAACATGGAAGAATTCTCCGAGGAGATCGATGTAGTCTATAGTCATGCATGTACGCGTCACCCGGTCACAGTACAACACGTTTGCGTAGGCTGGCCACAGAGCATGCGAGCAAAGCGTGGCATTGTGCCCCGTGGGCACTGGCACGCAATATCGTTCCTTCAGGGCACGACATTGATGATATGGCGGCGCGTTTGGGCGCGAGACAAACGACGCGGCGATGTGGCGGCTCGTCCGGGCGCGGTCACGTGGCGTGTGTCCGGGCGCTGGAGGCACGACAGCGGTGACGTGGCGGCATCCCCCCCCCCAAGGGAGCGATGAGAACACGTCCAGACGTCGGAGGCACGACAGCGACGACGTGGTAGCACGTGAGCCGTTCGGCCCCCGGGAGTGGTGAGAACATGTCCATTATGTCTTTTTTCTAGCATTACGGTACGTCAACAGTCAATTCTGTTAATAAGGATGTCAACCGTAATATTTAGGGAAAAAAACTCCTACGTGCAGATCACATTCATACGAGTACTTACGATCGAGTAAATAAATATATACAATCTGTGCATAGTGGCAAACAAGATCGATCGATCCAATTCAACGAGCTTAGCTAGTCGAAACGACATACTCGCAATGTACTGCTAGTAGTACGGAATTTAATCATTTCAAAACGATTGCCCAAGTCAACTGCCTGATCATAAATAGTACTCCCACTGGTTTACATAAACAAGTCGTTTGGGTGCAGTTAAACTTTTGAAATTTTGAGTACCTATATCATTTTAAATATTTATATTAGATATATGAAAAATCATGAATGTATAATACTAGGAACACTATAACATGAACACCCCTTTAGCAATACATATATGGGTTGGTAGAAGTCCAAATAAATGTTGTTAGGGTCTATACCAACGCATTTAGTATGCGTTGCTATTGAGGCCGTTGCCAAGGTCTGTGACAACACATATACAAGCGTTGGTAACATGTAAATAAAAACGTTGTAAGGTTGCAACACATATTTTGGTATAGTGGCAACATATATATATATCGTTAGCATTGAACACTAGCAAATCGCTTTCAGAATTGTTTACAACGCATCTAATCATTGCAAACGGTGTCCTTTTCATATTCAGGCTGGACTTATCAATTAGGGCCCACGGGGTTAAATAAAACACACATACCAAAGTGTATAACAATTTTTTTTCATTGCCATCAACAAAAAATTGTTTCATTACAAAGAATTTCCAACTGGCTTCACAAGTCTAGACTCGAAGCATGCACAGTTAGTACTATCATGATCTAATAATATAATACGCCCTAAAACATAAATGTAAGTACATGTCTATACATTTAGTGGAAAATCTTCATTCCCCAGCATTCTCCATTCTACACATAAGTTTGCCGAACAGTCCAAACCATCAACATATCTTCTCAATCTAAAAAGAAAAATAAAGTTCTTTTAGTGCATTATTAAAGTAAAATATAACATTCCAACTCTTCCCAACAGATGCAGGTGTTTACATCTACAAAAATTATGAGCAAAATTTGAGATTCATTTTTCTCCCTTTGTGACAAACTTGCCTATCTTTTTCTTCAACTTGTGTATTTTAAAGAAAATGGGATGACAAGTATGTGCCACAGATATACACTCAGTATACTAATGAAAGTTATGGGCATGAAGAAAGACCGATCACAGAGTTGAGAAGCAACACTTCTATTTGGCATATAAGGATAAACAAGCAATCTCTCATTCTCTGTAGTGCGAGAATCCAATAAGCGAAGGAGATTAGATGAACGACCAAGCTTATGACTTCGCCGGTTGAATTGAACTTCCCCACCAACATTATAGTCCTTCAATCTTTTAACAAACAACAATCGCCCCATCATGTAAAAACCCTTGTATACTATTCTGTACCCACCTTCACCTAAAATGTTCTTTGAGTTGAAATTCTTGGTAGTCGTCAAGCTCCTTGAAGGTATACCACTTCAGATGACCCAAACACATACGGGTCATATTGATCTCAGAGGCAAGAGCGGTATAAGGTACCATAGTCTTCGAAATTAAAATAGCATAACATGCAAGACAGAAAGCATGCAGATCGAGCAAGTCCTATAGGAGTAAAAGCGACATCTCATGTTTGTTGCAAGGCACATCAATGTACCAAAAGTGGCGGTGCATCATGATTATGAAGCGCACCAAAGGTTTTCCTAATAAAGACCACCAAGCTATGATGTCATAGATTCAATCTTTTTGCCTAATGTAGGGAATAAAGGCCTCTTTCAACCCATATGTAAAAACAACGTAAGAAACTCTCTGAAGAATTTTACACTACTCTTTGTGTCAAGAGTACGAACATCCGAGCTTGTAAATGCAAATGCATGGCCGTATCTTTGTACAAATGAGAATCTTTTAAGTTCCTTTCGGGACAAAGGAAGTAAGACATCATCTTGAGGCATGGCCCAAAGGTCAATGACTCATTTAAGCCATGTACTTCATGATCACCTAGTAAAGTGGTCTTGGGCAGCTTGTGTGATGCTACTGACGCATTAGTGTGCAACTTTTATGAATGCATTGTTCCTACTGGCCTGACAAAAACCGAAAGCAAACAATAAATGAACTATGACATGCATGGCATACACATAGCGTAAAACAAACCCGCCAGTTTTGGGAAATTTATAGAGCTTTAAGTCTCTGGAGTCGGGACTATAAAGTTTTATACCTAAATGTTCAATGCGCTTTAAATTGTAACTATTTCTATGAAATGAGACAAATTAATCACATATGGTATCGATAGAAGCTATACAAGAATGAAATCTTGAATACATGTCAATGGTCTCGCCCACAAAATGGTTTACATGGTACCTCTTTTTATGTTCCAATTATCAAGAGAATTTATAGCTCATTACGGATATCGATCATTGAACATTAGAGCAATCGGCAATGCTCAATTATGTGGCGAAAATGTCATTATTATGGGGAAAATATGCTAGAATTCCATTAGTGCATTCAACTTGTCCAAAGGTCAAAGGAACCAACCAAATTTATCTGACATTGTTGTATCTCTCGTGTCCAAGTTAATTTACTATCAAAATGAGCAGTTAGAAAAAATCTGACTCAAATATCAAGAAATGATGATTGTTCAACCACTACGACAATGAAGACATCAATTTGTTGCAATCAAAATCCGGTGGTGCTAGTATGATCGCATAAGCACATAATCAAAAAGAATATTACCATTTACATCAAAAAAAGATCTGTTGATTATGCCTATGTCACCACCAAAGAAGCATACCGACAAACAATACTGAGACAAATGCTCTTGGACCAAATAGCGGTTGCTCCTGATTATAGCAATACGGTGGCTTCTTGCCATGCCTTGTTGTGGTTGGTGAGGAAAAGGAGCGGATATGAATATTGAATAGCACACACAAGACAAAAATTTACCATTTTTCTACCATGGTAGCATATTTCCCAAAAGTGAACAATGAACAACAAGCTCACTCTTTAGGTCATCGGTGGATAAGAAAGTGGGTCCAATGACACGAGAAGAGCAATTATCTCCGGACTTGACACCACAGATCATTGGATTTCGGCGATCTTTGTTCAAACAAGTAATATCTGAGTATCAGGGGAAACTCAATTATGCTAGCAAGGTGAAAGGGATAAGTCAATTACTTACTTGAAAGTTCTTGCGAAATCTTTGGCAACGGACACCGAGATTGTTAAATGAAAGATTGTTAAATAAAAGTTACATCTAATGCCATCGGCTAGTTTGTCTAGCTTCGGTACTCCTATGTGTTGATGTATGTATCAAGAACTAGTAGTATCATCACCTCGTCGCTCCTCCATGTCGAGGTCGGCAAGTAGCATCTTGGGCATGTCGTAGACTAGCTTCGATCTTTAGCTCAATGTCCGCTCCACTAACACAAGATGACAAACACCCCAAACTCATCACAGATCTGTTGTGCAACTCTCGGTGTCCTCTATATAGATCTGTTTTGCACCAAATAAAACATATCAGATTATGGATGCGAGAATCTGACGCTAAAAATGTGCTTGAGACTGACTCTGTCTGCGTCTGAAGCGTTCATGTAGTGATTGCATTTTAAGAAGTTGGGTGTGTGAATTTGTTGAAGATGGCAACTTCTCTTGACAAGCTTGAGAGCATGGAATCTTCAGCTGCAGAACAAATCGTAAAATGATAGGCCATGAGAAGCTGTGGAAACTTACGTAACTCTTGGAGGCTATAGCACATATTGGTCATATGGAAACTAACCTGAATATCCCTTGAATACTGCTAATTGTTGAATTAGCTTGGCATATGCTAGCAATGGCTCTAATGACCTTTAAGGGAAAATACAATACTATCACGTATCCAGATTGGCAAAGCATCAAGATGATTTAAAATTAAAAGCTATAGCCTACATGAAATAAGACCTAATAAATATTAAATAGGGTAGATGGTTTAAGTGCTAAAGATTTATCAAAGAAACACGAAAATCCATAGTATCTATCTCCATGGAGCACTTTAACAAACACATGGTGGCAAGTATTATTGTACGGACAAAGTTATAATATCACACAGAAATACCTTTTCAACCAATGGAGGCCGATATTGTGCCCCACAACAGATTGCTCGACAGGTCCCTGCAGTTAACACACATTAGAGACCATCTATGTGTCCAATCCAATACAGCAGAACCAATAAACTTGAGTAGTTTTTTATTAATCTGGAAGATCAACCCTCACAAATAGTGCAAAATCAGTACCAATTTCTCTGACTTGTACAAAATTCAGCAAAGGATATCTATTATGACTACAAATTAGGTAGCAGGCCTCGATTACCCAACGGACCACATTTCTTATCATGAAACCACATAATACATCAATGTTGTAACTTCAGGCTTGAATGGTGCTTTGAGATCCTTGCACACTCACGTATTCATTTTCCACATGATCCAACATGTAAAAACACAAACAACAGAACACAGCAGAAACTGAAACAACATGCTCGAAGAGCCTACCTCGAAGGTGGATCATACGCATTGGTCATCTTTGCCATCCCAGTTTGGCACCCACCCTGCAAAACATTGGCCAAAGGCCAAATTCCACTTCACAATCTCCAACAGTTGAACAAAACTCCCCTTAAAATTGCAATGCACGGTACCAAAATCCAAAACTGCACCAAGGTAGCGCATTCTTCATGAGGCTGAACTCTGACAAGATGACCCAGACTCTCGTGTTCTTGTCCAAGCTCGCATCAACCGAAAAATCAGAGCTCAGACCACAAGCTGTAACACTCTCGACTCCAATTCCCAACAAGATAAAAGAAGAGAATCGAAACCTCATTGGTAGAGTTCACGACGGCGTCGACCTCGAGGTTCCATGGTTGGCCTCGCCAGAGGTAGATCTGGAGTTGATGTGGCGAGGAGGTGGGCCAGTCTTGGCTGGATGGGAGGGGGAGGGGCAGCAAGGCGAGGGACGAGTGAGGCGGGTGAGGGGGGGGTGTGCAGCTGGGCGAGGGTAGGCAATGGCGGCAAGGGGCGTGAGGCAGTGAGTGGGCGATGGAGGCGGAGGATGCGGCGAGGGCGAGCGTGGAGTTTCGAGGGCGGCTCGGGAGATTGGCGAGGGGCGAGGACGCGGCGAGGACGAGGCGGTCGGTCGGCGGCGAGGGCGCCGCGGTGCGGGTGAGGGTGGCGTGGTGGCGGCGAGTGGGAGAGGCGCGGATTTGGGCGAGGGCGCCGAATTTTTAGGGTGAAGGCGGGCGTTGGAATTTTTGGGGGAAGGCGGTACCGGAGAGGCGTGGTTTGGGGAAGCAGGGGTGGGCGTCGAATTTTTGGGGAAGGCGGGCACCGGAATTTTTAGAGGAGACAATGAAGGAATTAGTCCACCATCCGATTAATCGAAGTGGGAAGTCAGGATATGATAACTTTAGAAGGGAGCAGCAGTTTTATTTGGATGTGGGAGGTGGTGGGTTGAGTTGGTCCTGCAACGCATGTGCTTTCCGTTGCGAGTTATGTGTTGTTGTATGTATATTTTTCTTGTAGTGGAACTTGCTTTTTTTTTAACTAACTCACCGATCGAATGCCAGCGGTGCACACAAACTACTAGCATCATACATATGTTTGGTTGCCTGTATGTTCCTAGTCTGGCCTGTATGTGCCATCCAGGCTGAACCTTACCAGGCTAAGTGGATGCAATGATGAGTTGTTTGGTTACCTATTTCTGTTCGGCGAGACTGTGCTAAGATGTTGTTTGGTTGCCTGTATCTGGAGCGGAAGAAGGTGAACAGACCACGGTATTGCCACCTGCAGGCCAAATTTAGTCAAGAGGGAAGCTCGAATCGAAGCGTTCTCGCTACCGTCCGAAGGAATCTTGCATCCACTCAGCCAGGCTCACCTCCCCAACCAGGCAACCAAACATCCAAAAACTTGCATCTACTTATGCGAGCCAACGCCATACATACAACCAAACACACCCATACACACTCAAGGGATTGAGACCCTGACTTTGTGAAGCGAAGTTAGGGAGCTACAGTAGCATGACTTGCTCTAATCTCGGACATAGGATGAAAAATGACAGCCTAGATTGCATGCTACAACACGCGGCACAGTACTATAGCTACGGTACTTTTGGAAAGCACTGCTACAGTCAAAACCGATCTCAGCCCTCGCCTTTGATCCGATGGCTACAAAGCAAAGTCATTGTGACCTTGCTTCACACTCGAGTCACTTCGCATTATTTGACAGAGGCCACGTGCGTACATACATACGTACCAATGGTGGTGCATCGCACGTGCGAGCATCTGATATATAGTTGGCATGCACTTGGCACATGCATACCAAATTCGAGTATTTGGCCTCCTTGTTCTCTAAAATTAAGCACTAAACTTGCTTGGCTAATGGCTAATGTGGCACACTTAACTTGATCGACCGTGTCAACGCAAAATGGCCTTGAGTTTTGTTTTTAAGAACAAAATGAGCATGACCCGTGGATCGGTTTCGGGCTAGCACGTTACTGTTCTTCCCCATGACAAGAGGAACCAGTGCTGTGTTTTGTTTGCCACGTAGTACGACGACTTGAACAACGCAACGAACGTGTCCAGAAACGACGTAGACATGTCGACAAATTAAGCATAGCCGTTCTGAACAGCAAGTAAGCCGTTGAAGAACGAACAGCATGCATGCATGATCGTGCAGTTGAAGCCATCATCGAGCTCCTATAAGCTGGCCCATTTTTCACGGATAAACAGATTAGTAATAAGCAAATTAACGTTTGTTTGTTGGTTCAGGTAATTAAGAAACATCAAAGCATCGAATAGAGTCAAAAGGTTACACTGCTTATTGTTGGAATTTATGGGCTTGGTCCGTATAATATTTTAAATAGAATCTTAGAAAAATCACAAATACTCACTCATGCATGGCGGAAGGTAAAAAGTTAAGTACCATATTGCTAGTCTGGATGGGAGAAGACCAATATATAAGGTGAAGGTGGTCTCCAATAAAATTCTAGTTGCGCTCCGTATTACCTTAGGTGCCTCCGATAAATTCCAAACGTATATATGCTTGAGTGATATGTGTTGATACTCTTTGAAAAAGAAATGGTCCAAAAGACGAAAACTTTGATCAGGTTGCCCACACACGTCTTGTGTATATTTAGCCGAGCTTGCATTTCTCACCATTAGCACAGGTGACCAACGCCCCCCGCCGCTTTCCCATCACTTTTGTGGCTGCTGCTGCTGCGGTGCAGTGTACTTCGGCGCCGTCGTTTGCTGTTGCATGGCAATGAGGTTGCTCGAAACGCATGACGTGTCGGACCTCTGCATCGGCAAGCCGGCGCTGAGGTGGCTGCCGCCGTTCTCCACCGTCGCCGACGCCATCGCCGAGCTCGAGGGTGGTGGCGGCCGTGGTCCGGACGCCGCCGTCGCGGTGTGGGACGGCAAGGACGCCGTGGCCGGCAGGGTGTGCATGGCCGACGTGCTCCTCTTCCTCTGCGCCGACGGCAATTTGGCCTGCCCGGCCGCCGCGCTCCAGGCCACGCTCTACGACCTACTCGCCGCCGGCGCACCGCCCGTCCGCCGCATCGAGCCCGACGCAAGGTCGCACCTGTACCTTTGTTGGACCGCCACGTGTAATGTGTCTGATTAAATTATATTGATCCAGTTCTTGGTATCATTAATTCATCTGGACAGTGTGCTGGAAGCGGTGGATGCCTTCTTGGACGGGGCGCACAGCCTCGTCGTGCCAATTCGGGAGCGGCGGCGCGCGGCGGCCGGCGAGCTGTGCTGGCTCACGGTGGAGGACCTGGTGCGCTTCTTCCTGAGCTCCATCGCGCTCTTCTCCCCGACCGCCTCCCTCTCTGTCTCCGACCTCGGCGTCGTCCGCCCGGCAACCCTCGCCGTCGCCGTTGGCGACAACGCTCTCTCGGCCGTGCCGCTCCTTCGCACCGCTCTAGCGTCTCACACTTCCGTTGCTGTCGTCTCCGGCGCCGGATTCCCACGCCACCTCGCTGGCGAGATTTCGCCATCGACTCTCTGCTCCTGCGACGTGCCCGTCGCGGCGGCCATCGCCGCACTCTCGGCCGGCGACCTCATGGCCTTCGTTGACTGGGGCGGCGCCCCGCCCGACGCCACCCTCCACGCCGTCCGGTCCCGCCTCCGCCACCTTAACCTCCTCGGCATGCTCGACCTCCTCGACGGCGGCGACCCGTCGCCCCCTTCCTCGTCGTCATCCTCCGCCTGCTCCTTCTCCTCTTCATCCGAGGACGACGGGGAGGAGGACGGCAAGAACTACACGGCAGCATCCTGCACGAGGCAAGGCCATCGCAGCTTAATGATGGGGAGGCGGCCGTCGGAGGGGGCGATCGTGTGCCACCGGGGCAGCTCGCTGGTTGCGGTGATGGTGCAGGCGATCGCGCACCGCGTGACGCAGGTGTGGGTGGTGGACGAGGAGGGGGATCACGAGCTGGTGGGCATCGTCGGCTTCCCGGACGTGCTCCGGGTGCTCCGCCATGCACCACCTGCACCAGCCTCCAGCCATCTAGCGAACAGCAAGATCAATTAGAGAGACAGAGAGAGAGCCGCTTGCAATTTGCAGTATATAATCAAGGAGAGATTGTGATCTCGACGGCTTCTTACAAAATGTGTCACTGTAACTTTTGTTGGCTCCAGGTTGAACTGCATTTGCAACGTCCGGATGCACCCATATCTGTGCTGATGTTACTGGTGATGTGCAAACTTGGCGTGGAGAGCGTAAATTCGGGTTGGTGGCGAGCTAGCTACCAGAACAAATTTGTCTGAAATTGCTGAGATCGACGAGTTCCCTGAGCGAGTGCGTGCGTGACCGACGTTTTCATATTGTGAACCTGAACCTGAACGCTTTGTAGTAGTAGTAGTAGCTTTGGCAGTGGCAGCACGCACGTACCAGTATCACGGCATCAACCAGCCTTTAATTTGTTAAGCACACACGGCTGGTGCGCTGGATCCAACAAGGGCCCAATAATTATCATGATCTGCGGGGCATATATAATGACATGAATTAGGCATCGACTCTGCGATGGCTAACAAATGCCGGCCCATCTTTCCTACCAAGTTCCGTTCCTGCGGTCCACACGGATCCGGATACTCTCTAATGCACGGTACATGGTACAGTGCTACAACACGACACTGTTCTCTCTAAGGACACTGTTCAAACAGGCCTGCGGCGATTAATACCGTCTTTGATTTTTAATTGAACGGTGGAGATCGCATTCTAATACAGATCTCATATGCATTTTTATCTTTCGATGTAGTGGATCCCGATCCACTCCACATAGCTCTGTGATCCAGGCCGTTGTTGATTGCGGAAGAAAACCAAGGACCCGTTTGGCGCAATGCGTATGAAACATTTTGATCCCGTAGGAATATCAAACATTCTAAACATACGGCCAACAGTAAAGATTAAGTTTTTTTTTCTTCCAAAAATGCAGCAACCCAGTTTTTATAAAGCTAATCAAACCAGTTTACAGAATAACAAGGCAAAGTTGGGGGTACCAATTAACTAAACAAAGATCAGTCCCAAAAAGCAAAACAAACTACAAGGCCACACACCAGAACCTTAACAACCAGGACTAACATAGAGCAGGACAACCAAACAAAACAACACCACAAGCATTACTAAGAACCACAAAAGATTTGCATCCATCCTTCATTGTTCTTCAGCATATTGTCCAGCTTCAAGCCATCTCCACATACCAGGCCTTGACCTCCAGAACTACCACAGAGCAGAACAACCAAACAAAACATCACCCCAAGCATTACTTAGAACCACAAAAGATTTGCATCCATCCTTCAATATTCTTCAACATATTGTCCAGATTCAAGCCATTAGCTCCTTTGATAAGAATACGCCATTGCTGCAAGCAATATATGAACTTGAACAAGATTTCAACTGGTTGACAAGGATAAATCTTCTCGATGGCTCCATTGTTTCTAACTTTCCAAAGGGTTTAAGCCATGGCTGCAAAACTAAATAATCCAAGATTATAGTCATTAGCACCCCAAACATCAAGCCACCTAGCATGTAGATCATCTAAAGAATCAGGGCATCTGTCCCAATGAAACACCTCTTTCAAACAACACCTCTTTCAAACAACACCAAGAAAATTTGGCCAAAACACATATAAAGATGACATGGTTAGAATCCTCTGTAACTCCACATAAGCTACAATTGATTTCCCCCTTCCAGCCCTTCAATTTAAGTTGATCAGTAGTGGGAATCTTATTCAAATATAATTGCCAAAGAAAAATCTTAACTTTAAGGGGTATTTTACTAGTCCAAACCTTCTGAAGTTTCCACTGAATGACACCCCCCAAAAGTAAGATGTCTATAGAGAGATTTGACTGAAAACTGCCCATGCTTGTCCAAACACCACTCCATTTTGTCACAGTTTTTAGTAAGAACAACCTCATTAAGAACATTTTTCAGCTCCTCATATTGCTCTTTTTCTTTTGTCCCAAACTTTCTTACAAAGTCGATCTGCCATACCCCATCAGTACATCACTTGTCCACTTTGATAGAAGGATACTCACAAATTCTAAACAGCTTTTCAAACTGAATCATGCCAAAATTTAATTGATTTGCCATCCCCTACTTTAAATTTCACCCCACACAGAAACAAATGTTTCACCTTGTTTATACCTTTCCAGAATTGAGAACCAATAAGAGGATTAGCACCATTCAAAGTCCCATCATGAAAGTACTTAGCCTTCAAAATTCTGAACCGCAGATCGTTAGTCCTTTGATCCATTTTCCAGAACCATTTACAAAGGAGGCAATCATTAAAAAGCTTTGTATTAATCACCCCCAAGCCTCCATAGTCTTTTGGTCTGCAAACCCCTTTCCAGCTGACCATATGATATTTGAATCTGTCACTAACTCCTCTCCAAAAGAACTTAGCCCTAATAGTGTCCATTCTTTTATGCACCTTCCCATTAAGTCTAAAGAACCCCATAGTGTAGGTGGGAATATTGCTCAGGCAACTGTTAACCATGATCAGCCTCCCCCCTAAAGATAGCAAACTACTTTTCCAATTGTCCAATCTATTTTCCAGTTTGCTAATGATCTTACCAGCAGCTTTCTCCCTTACTAATCTGTCCCCAATGGAAACCCCCAAGTATGTAAGAGGAAACTGACCTAACTTACAATTAAACATCTTTGCCACCCTCTGAGCTTCAAGGATATCCACCCCAACAGCATAAACTTCACTTTTGTGATAGTTTATCTTAAGACCTGACATCCATTCGAAACAATGCAGCAGAAACTTGAGATACAAAATATATTCTTCCTTGTATTCAATCAAAAGAACAGTGTCATCAGCATAATGAAGCAATGGGACACCCCCAGAAATCAGATTTGAGACCACCCCTTTAATCAAATTAATCTGTTGAGCTTTAGCTATCAAAGAGGCTAAAACATCAGCTGCAATATTAAACAAAAGAGTCCCATTAATATTGGTACTCACTTTACCCCCTTTATCCGAACTCATAACCTAATTAATCCATTTTCTGTCAAAACCCCTCCCGGTCATAACATCTTCCAGAAAATCCCAATTAATCTTATCATAGGCATTCTAAAATCTAGTTTAAGAATAATGCATTTTTCCTTAGACACTCTCATCTCATGGAGAATTTCATGCAAAGACACCACCACATCAAGAATGTTACGACCTTTAATAAAAGCCATCTGACTCTCTCTTATGATCTTATTAGCCACATTACCCAACCCCACAGCCATTAGTTTAGTAATGATCTTAAAGCTAACATTCAACAAACAAATGGGTCTAAACTGTTTGATAATGTTGGCATCCTTTATCTTGGGAATCAAAGTTATCACCCCATAGTTCAATCTCTTTAAGTCCAGCTTCCTCTAAAAAAATCTCTCACCATCTTCATAAAATAAGGTCTTATGATCCCCCAGAAAGATTTGTAGGAGCAAACAGGAAATCCATCCAGCCCAGGAGCAATATCTCCATTAAAACTTTTAATAGTATTCCAAACTTCCTCTTCTGAGAAATCACAAATCAAACTATCATTTACTGTATCAGTTATCTTATCAACATCCTGCCAATGGCTATGAGCAATTTTCACCCCACTGTTGTTATCATGACCAAACAAAGCTTTATAAAACTGGTAAATATCATCTGTAATGTCATTTTCTTCAGTTAAAACACCCTCATCAGATTCCAGACTTGAGATGTAATTTTTCCTCTTTCTGCCATTAGCACAGCTGTGAAAATAGCTAGTGTTGGCATCCCCTTGTGCAATCCACTTTGCATTATCTCTCTGCTGCCAATATCTCTCCTCAATTGCATACAATTTTTTCTTGTCTGTTTCAGCCTTGTATCTGACAAGCCATTCATCCACACTTAAGCCCTTCTCTTCTGCCTTCAAATCCAAGTTGTTCAACAGGTCTAAAATGAGCCTTTTATCCTTACTGTATTTACCTTTAACATTGACAGCCCAACCTCTAAGGTATTGTCTCATAGAAGCTAAGCCTCCATTCCAACAATCTAAAGAATACATTTGATCTGTCACCTTTATAAGATCGAGGAGGCCGACTAGAGGGGGATGAATAGTCGTTTCTAAAAATCCTAAGGCTAAAACCGATTTCTAATGCGGAAGCTAATAACAATAAGGTTTTGCCTAAAACAATTAGGTTCAACTAAGTGCACCAACAATACAAGTCTATTGATAAATAAGCAATTAAGCAAAGACTTGTAATCAATTTAATTTTACCAATGACAATAACACAAGATAATGAATAACTATTTCAATCATACACAATATGAATAAGCAATTTAATACAAGGTATATAAATTTCACAAAGTAAATCAAGCATTCATACATAATGAATGATAATGCAATAGTAAGCACAAGAGATCAAACCACAAAGACACATCGGTGTTTTACCGTGGTGTTCGGAGACTTGCCGGTCTCCCCTAATTCACGTTGAGGCAAGCCCAAACCAAATGGACCGGCTCCACGAATTGAGCACCCGCCTCCGAGGTAAGTCCAAACAAATTGGACCGGTTCCAAACCGAACCAACACCTCGCTCCACTATGGTTGCTCCTTCCTCCACTCCGGAGATGGTGAGCACCACACTACTCACAAACCGCCCGGGTCTTCTCACAAGTTTCTTTGAGAAGATCACCGACCCACAGCGCCTCCACGCCGTCTAGGTGTTGACAAACACCAAGAGTAACAAGTCTAAGACTCTCACTTGAACTAATCAAGTGTCTTAGCTCAATGGATACACAATCCACTACCTAAGGCAACACATGCACTAGGATTTGCTCTCTAACCTCACTAAGTGCAACACATGCACAAAAGAGAATGAGAGGCTTGCTCTTAGCTCAATAGAATGACTAGGGGCACCAGCAACTTCAGCAACCTCTCACACACAACCAAGGTGGGTATTTATAGCCCACACACAAGAACTAGCCGTTGGAGCAAAGTTTGCTGAAAAGTCAGGGAAATCGGAACTACCACGTTACATGGCCGGTACTACTGCCCTCAGTCCAACGGTCGGATTCAGTCGCAACACATGCACTGAACTAGCCGTTACAATCGAGGTGCGGTACTACCGCCTAATAACACACGGTCGTTCCGCAAAACTGGTAGTACCGCACAACACATTGTGGTACTACCGCTTTCCAAGAGAGCAACACATGCTCACAAACACGGCTAAGGACCAAAAGTGACATGTTCTGGAATTTTCGTACCGCCAACATATGATCGGTACATCCGAGTTGCGGTTGTACCGCTCACACAGAGCCGGTACTACCACACTACCAAACCATCCAGAACAGTTCAAAACGGTCCTCAGAAGGCGCGGTACTACAAGACACAAGCCGATAATATCCGCTCAGGGTTTGCAACCGGAACCAAAATGGAGCTTCTCTGCAAATTACGTACCGTTGTTAAAGATTCGGAACGACTGGCCTGCGGTAGTTCTGCGCACACAGCGCCGGTACTACCACTCCACGAATCTGACCGAAACACACAGTTCCGATCGGACTTCACACGTGGACGGCTCAGATCGATTGAGCCGTTCGGACCACGGTTTAAACCGTTCGATCAAGGGTACGTTCGGACGGTCTGATCGGCACACGGTTATCCCGCTCAAGAGCCTGGTACTACCGCATCGCGATCGTACCGCTCAGTACACGCCGGTGCTACCGCACCTTAAGAGCAACACATGCTCAACAGGGTTGCAGTAGTTCCGCCAAGGAACCACCGGTCATACCGCACAGCGGTAGTTCCGCACAACACATGTCGGTACTACCGTTTTCCAGAGAAAACACAGATTGCATTCACTTCAACTCAATTTGCAAAACACATTGGCCAAATTGATGCGTGATGCAAACAAAGCATGAAGGCAAGATTCTCAACAAGTTGCAAAACATATTTGTCAACTTTTAGAATCAAAGCCACAACTAAAAGGTACATGGACTTAAGACATTTGCAAACTAAAGTCACATACTACAAGGATCAAATTTGAGCCTCAACTATTTGCAAAACACATTTGCAAACAAATAGCATCATGCCTCAAGGATAAGGTGCATGGACCTAGACCATTTGCCAAACATATTTGCAAACTATAGTCACATGCTACAAGGGTTATGCATATGTCTCAACTATTTGCAAAACACATTCGCAAATAATTGCATCATGCCTAGATGAGCTAGAGCAAACACAATGAGCTATCAACACATGACTAACTCAAGCTACTAGTCAAGACCCCTCTTAATAGTACGGCAACCTATACTAGCAATCCGATCTTTCATCCAAACACCAAGACCGGTAAAAGACTAGGAACACATCCTTAGCCCTAGCTAGTCATACCTTTGCCTTGAGCAAATACTTGAACCTTGATGACACACATCTTCACTTCAAGTCCGGGTTCTTGACTTGAATGCTCATCAACACATGATGAGTTCTTCACTTGACTCGATGATCAACTCATGATCATCTTCTCTTCTTGAACATCATCAACACATGATGACTTCCTCTTCTTCAAGAATCTTGATATGATGCTCATCAACATATGATAACATCCTTTTCTTGAACTTGGCTTGATGATCATCAACACATGATGATCTTCTTCACTTCGGGATCTTGACTCGAGCATCATCAATACATGATGATTTCCTTTATCCCGAATCAAAAAATCTTGACTCATACTGTGATTAACCGGTCCATACACCGTCAAGACTTCCCATCTGAAATTGCTAATTTTATGTCTCAGGACCATACTCAGAAAATATCTCCCCTGATCACTCTCTTCAACATCAATAAGATCTTTTCTCACCCCCATCAAAATGCCTCCAGAATGACCAATGGCAGCAGTCCAAATCCAATGGAAATCCCCATTACCACCCAAAGCTTTGAGTTCTCTTTTGGTAAAATCCTTCTTAATGGTTTCAAGAATCCCTACCATATCAAACCTTTCTTTAATTATAATCTCTTTCAATTGTCTCCTCCGAGCTGGTTTCCTCAGACCTCGAATGTTCCAAAAAAGGAACTTCATGACTTAACTTTTCTCAAAGGTCCCCTGTCTTTCTTCAGTCTACTACCCAATCTGTTATTCATATTAAACCCCTTAACACCCCTTGACTCACTGTCCATCTGATTGGATTGATTGACCACACCCCTTTTGTTTTCAGTCAAATCCTCCTCTTTCAGTTGACCATTATTACACTCCTTATGTAACTCAGCCTGAGCAATGGCATACCTAGCCACTTCTTGTGCTTGCATGGCAGAAATAACCTCTTTGGAGGTAATAGAAGGAGTTCCCAAGTGATATCACAAGAACTAGCAACCAATTCAAGATACTGAACAGAAGCATTATTAAGAATGTTGAAAGGGTTGTTAGAAGAGGTACCTGAAGATTCTAGATTCTGGATGGATTTCAGCTTAGCAGCCTTCTCTTGCATAGGAATACCTTGATCTTGAATACGATTACTCTTCCTAGTAGCCAACACAGGTTCCTTAAACCTGCTTTTTCCCCTCTTCTTTTTAGCCATTAGCCATTCTTCTGCTATGCTTTCATCATTAGTTATCAAAACATGATCAATTCCTTTGCCACTGGACAAGGAACCACCAGTTTCCAAATTGCTATCTGAAACCTCTTCTACAATGTAATTATCTTTAGTAGGAGTATCATCGACTAACCCCTTGGTCTGCTCCACTTTGTTATGATAAAACTCATTGCTTCTATCTCCTTGACAACTATCAGAATTATTATTCCTAGAAGGAACCTGAAGACAGGGCCATAAAGTCGAAGACATTAATGTGGGACCCATACTAGTATGAACCACAATCTCCTTAGAAGTTTCTTAAGTCACTTCCAGAACTTCCTTAGACTTCTCCTTCTCATAATTACCAGAAGCCTCATCTTCCCCAGCATTCTTGTCATCTTGCTAATCATTCGAGTTAAGCTCCTTACTTAGAGGATGACTGTAGGCAAGAGGCAAAATAGGAATGACTTGACTGTCCATATTAAATCTCACAATCTCTTTACCCTCGACTGAACCTTCAGAAACAGAACACCCCTGTTGTTTAGATTTATGTTTCTGAGAATCTCCCCCACTTCTATGTTCAGAAGTCTGATTAGAATCGCCCCCAAACTTATCAACTAACTTTTCCCACTTAACATTGTGGGTACTTCCACTAGAATCCTCTTCTTCCTCATCCTCCTTACCATCTTTCTTGTTATCATGGTGCTTGTGATCTCTATCTTTTTCCGGACCCCTTCTTTTCTTTCCTCCCACCACTTCAGCTTTGAATCTGATATCATATCCCATAGTATTAAAGAATATTTCAACAAAACAATTACTACTCTCAGGATCTCTGCAATTCACTTTCATTCTAACAAGGTCAACTCGCATGAGACTAATCTCATCCACCTCAATCGGTTCCCCAACAGTACTTGCAAGATCTTTCACAACTTCTGAAATCTTAGCCGCATTAGGTATACCAAAGACTTTAACCCAGATTGGAACCAGCATAGAGGAGGCATCAGGATCTAGTTTAGATTTATTAACAGTAGCTTTAATAGAATGCAAAGCTAATTCCACTCCTTGAACCTTAGACCAAGTATCAAGAGTAGCTTTCGAGGGAAAAACTACCGCATAAGCTGAATTTGATAATCTCCTTACCTTCTAATCCCAATCATCTTGAATTAAATGCTTCAGTTCTGCTTCAATTTTTGGAATAGAGGCCACCCCTTCTTTGATATGAATGATGCCAGTAGCTTCTTGTTGTTCAGAGATTTGCATCCCAGGCACCTGCACACTATAGAATCCCTTTCCAGGTATTCCAAATCCGAAGAGCTTCAAACCATGCTGTTTTTTATCATCAGGACAGCTTGAACTCGTATGACCTGTTTTTTTGCATTTATAGCACGCAGGAAGATTGGTGCATCTGGCCTGATGATGTCCAGATTACAGACATCTATAACAAGTTCCTTTATCTTCAGCACGCAAAACCCCCGTATTTGGACCAATATCCCCCCAAGTTTTCTAATGATCTACTCCCTTTCTTGTATACACATCATCTTCCCATTTAGAAGTGGATCTATCTTTATCAGAACGCATCACACCTCCTCTACCCCCAAAACCTCCTCTATAATCACCTCTGAAATGAACCCCTTTAGAACCACCCCCATCACAGCGCTGATCTTTGTTATCTTGAAAACCATCCTGCCTTCCCTTGGTCGGATCAAAGGAATCCCGATCTATCACACCCGATTGCCACAAAATCCCCCGAGATCTAGCATCAGCAGAATAAGGCGTGAACTTACCAGATCTTTCAGAAGTCCCCTGAGAGTTTTCCTGAAACCTCCTGTAAAGATTAAGTTTCAAAATAGAAGATCTTCCTCAAAATAGAAGATCAGGAGATCTTCTTGATGAAGATTAGATTAGTTCTAGTGACTGACTGAAACAACTCGAAAAATCCAGAATTTCAAATTTCCTTGGTGTTTTGGCTTGTTTTTAATTTCTTTCCCAATTCGGAAACTCTTAACCCAAACCCGCTCCCCCCCTTTTAGCCTTTCTGTTTCCCTTCATCGGAGACAACTTTCTCCAAAACCACCACCTCCCCATTCTTCTCTACCGCATTCGCCGCCGCAGGCCATCTTCCCCAACCGACCTTCGCCGCTTTGCTCCACGCCAAGGCAGTACCAAGCATTGCCAGCTCCCGTGCCAGCTCCCGTGCCACCTCGCCACGCCATCAAAGCGGCGCTCTCCCCAATTTGTCGCGCACCAACACCACGCCGAGCCTGCTCAGCCCCCATCATGCCTGCTCGCCGTGTCGTGCTTGACCGCACCAGCTCGTGCCCTCATGCCAGTGAGGCAAGCCCGCCACCACGACACCATCGTACCACACCCATACCACCACTCGCCAAGAATCGGCGCCATTCACGCCGGATCGCTAGCACGCCCACGCCACAAGGCCTCTCCTCGCCATCGCTCCCACCGCCTCTACGGGCTATAAAAACCCACCCCGTGCATGCCTTCACCTTCATCCCTAACCACAACACTTCCCCATTGCCCCTTCCCCCTCCAACGTCGGCCGATTTCAAGAAATCCCACCACCTTCGGTTTCTTCCCCGACGAGCCCAGAGGTAAATCCACCACTTCCTTCTTCCCCTTTCCCTTCCAACTCTGTCACCAGCACCGCCTCACCTCCGCGACCCTTTTCCCTAACCTTCCCACCCCTAATTTCGTCGCCAACTCGCTGGTGCCACCCTCCACCATCACACAGATATCACGGACATCGGATGACCCCACGGTGTATCCCTACCCTCACCACCACCCTCCTCGAGAACCCCTTCGCACACTGGTGCTCCAGCCTCGGCCAATTGGCCGGGGCACGGCCGGACCTTTGCCGCTATCGTCCTCTGCCCCGGCCGTGCGCCACCGCCGCCGTCATCCCTTTCCTGAACCTCCATGGCCCAAGCAAAACCCAAAAATGAGTTGCTCAGGCCACGGTGAAGGCAATCGCCTACCATGGCGCCAGACGCCACGGTTTCGCCCATCGGCTCGGGGCAAGCAGGAGCGCAAGACTAGCTTTAAGCCGCAAGATCTCACCGGTGGGTTGTGAGGCCTAAGGCCCAAATGGGTGTTGGGCCAAGCCCAACACTTGTCAGACCTTTCTTTGCTTCAAATTTCAAATTGACCCATCACTACTTAGCCCAAACATCGTTTCAAATTTTTTCTTGTTCAGAACCCTAATCCGACATGAACAGTACCAGCCCAATACTATTCATCAAGCCCAGTACTATTCACCCAAACCCATTTTTGACATAATATACCCATTTCTACTGTTCCAAACCCGTAAATCCTATTTTCCACTTTGTTCAACCCAATCAAACACCCAATAAATCATATTCATCTTAATATCGTTCTCTTTTATTTTTCTTTCGGATTTTATTATACTTGCATGTTGTTCTCAGCTCGTTCCTTATTGAGCCGAATATTTATTTGATTTATTTTACTTTGCACTAGGTTTCGAGTTCGACGATCAAGCACCGAAAAGCGTCGGACAAGACAGAAGAGAAATAGGGAACTTCAAAAACTACGAGCAAGGAGGCAGTTTGCATTCTTTGAATATTTTGAGCCTATATTTAATGTATTATTACTTTCATTAATATATTTGAGTCAATTATTTTAATAAAGAAATAATACATTGGAATGCCATGATGAGTGGATAAAACCCCTCACCCCACATACAAACCCTCCTATTCTTGTAGGCCATATTCACCTTGACAAGTCTAGGCCACATAAAATAATAGCAATCATTCAGCGATGTCACACAAAGCTTTCTTCTAAACACTAATAAGGAAGGTTGGCTTTACGCCAATAGGTTTTGGTGGAAAGTTGAGAGTTGAGACCAGAAGGACGGACAACCCAATATATTTGATAAAAGTGAGTCATCGGTAAGATCAGGAGGTAGACGGTCATGGGTTGGTAAATGGTCCATTGCTTCATTGGATGACAAGTAAGGACAAGAACCTGGTGCCATGTAACAGACACATATCTCGCTCAACCACGGGTGTGGTATATCCAACTTGGTTTAGTACACTGCTCTTCCGATTGAATCTCTACAGGATGTCAACTACTCTTGTGTGATAGAGCAGCCGTGGAATGATGGTGAGTCAAGAGTGGACCGGTTAGGGCATTCGCTGAACTACACAACAATATGGACCAGTCAGCATCAGATCACACACTATTGGCTAGTGGTTTTCTGATGGCTGTATTGACCTTGAACCTACCAAGTAGAGACTAAAAAGGTTGAGCAGTAGAAAATGCTTTGTTATCTCGACTCAGTCGCATGTTATCTGGTTGTGTGTATATAGCTTGACAGTACGAGTCTGAGATATCTTGTGGGTAAAGTTGGGCAACTCTGTAGAGTATATTTAATAGTATTTGAATACACCGTGCTTTCTGGTTAATGATGCTGTGTTCATGAGTGATCCCAAAACACGAGGCATAAATAGAGTTTTACAGATGTTAATTTGGTAATTACAGATGTTGTAAACCCCTGTTGTTATACATATTATTGTTTTACTGTTTTTAAATACTATACTGCTATCAATTCAACTTTTGCATTCACAGATACCCGCTATGGTAAAACTATACCATTCCTTTGATAATCCTAGCATGTAGTTAATTAGAAATTTCTATACAACTTGCTGAGTACAGTTGTACTCATCCTAGCTAAACATCGTCAGTAGAACTCTGGAAGGAAGCAGGTGAACTTTACGATTAGGAGGAGCCACTAGACGGTGACGACTACTGGTATTATATCTCATCTGCGTCTAAATGTGCCTGTGGATCTTATATACTTTTGTGTTGTAATATCTGAACAGTTGTAAAGAGTTTAATGGTTCAAAGTATGGGTCGTTACACTGATGTCCGGATGTGTATCCCTGTGGGAGTAGAGAAGAGTCGATGTGCCACATGTTCAGCGCACCACACGGTCATTTTATGGACGGATAAGTCTCAGCATTCGCCGTCTCTCTGGCCGCAATGATTCAAAGTTCAAACAAAGGTGACACGATGCGTTCGATCGGATTAAATAAGGAAAACATAGCGCACGGAAGCCAAGCAGTGGGTACAACGTATCCTTCCTACTTTTGAGACATAGAAACGTAGAAACTAGATGCTAGCCACTTGAGAGAGACAGTGAGCACTCGAAATGCTCCCTTCTGCTCTTTATATAATAGTGGGAGGATTGACTTGTTCCTTGCTTTGCTCTCCAATAATTATAAAAAGACGAGAAGAGATTGATATATATATTCCTTTATATATACAGTAATCCACTTATGGGTTTATTCTAAAGCCCACTAATTATTCCTAGTAGACCGTACACACACTAGTCTGTTCATTAGTCACTCCTGGCAGCCCAAGTAGCCAAAATGAGTGAGATCTGGAATTATGAGAGATCAGATCTCACTCATTTTTTGCTACTCGGTCACTCTCGTTCAATTGGCTAGTATTTTTTTTAGCTCTTCCATTTGTATGTCCTCAAAGCAAAAATAAAAATAAAAATGTATACTATATCCCACGTTTGCCTTCGTTGCCACAACATGTCTCTAGAATCTAGATCACCTCTCACAATTTCATATTGCGGTTAGAAGAGGATAACGTGCTGCCTCATTTCTCCGTCGACTCGACCTAGCCACTCGGATCTTCTGAGTTCTGAGTACGATCGTAGGAAAAACTAACACTGCTCCATTTAACGTTAATTCAATCCCTTATGTATGTATACGATCAGGATAACCTCTAGCAGTGAATAGACTTGTTCGTGGTAGCCCGGACCCATTTTTTCAGGCTCAAACCCTGATTTCCGCCCACAAGGCTAGCCCGCAAGCCGATAAAATTAAATAAATGACTAAAATATTATTTTTATTTTAAAAAGTAATTTAAAACCAATAGTTTATTTGGGAAAATAATTCTTCAATCAGAAAAACAGAAAAATATTTTTTTTCGGGCTTCGGGTCGGAACTCAGGGTCGGCCTATACCGGCCTGGCCAGGTTCAGGTCTGGCTATTCAAGACTTTGGCTTTTGTAGAATCGTGTCTTGTCTAGTGATGACTAAATATGGAATTCATGACAAACCTGCTGAAACCTGAAAGCGACCGTGGTGGCTTGATGCAAGGAATTCAAGCTGTATTCTCGCTTTCAGCTGGATTGACACGATTGCCACATCCCCCAAACAAAAAAAAAAACATGTGTGGGGACTGAAGATATCTTAGAAAATTATACCAGCAGTGGTCAGTACACGACAACTGACAAAGCTGTTTCATAAGATCAAAATATACATCCGGAAAAATACTAAAAATTACTCCGGGTGTAGTCACTCCGGCTCAATCCACTGTTCCTTGTTTTATGAGCTGTGTGTGCCGTCCGAGCCTAACGGTGCTAGATATCATGTGTGAGAGACCAGATCCATTCTCCTGTATTTAGAGTTTTAACCTGGCAAATTAATCTGTGAATTATCATGTTTGGTGCAAATCCGGATTTGAAACAAGGCGGCCTTCGATATTTTTTCGGGAGTTCCGAGTTTCTTGTTGCATTAAAACCGAACAGAAAGCAACACGGCTAGTATATTGTTCCTCCCAATTGAATCGTTAATTCCAAGCATGCTGCCACTCTCGATCTGGCCACCGCCTTGTTGCCATCGCTCGTCGGTGGCGTAGATGGATCAGCAAAGCGAGCAGTCGTGTAGATATGCGCTGCCCAGAAACCTTATTGACGTCCTCCGTGCAGGTCTTCACGGCAGCAACAGTTCGGAGATACCGCTCCCCTTCTTTACAGTGCACGCCGAGAAGAAGAGTCGATGAGGTTCAGACAGCGCAATACAATAGCACATTTTTGCAGAAGGAAGAAAAGAAGAAATGGAGGCAGTAGTGTTACGCGCAATGCTCTAGACGTCTCCAAGCATAGATATAGAGATGCAGACTGCGAACTGACTTGATTAAACAATCATTTACTCACTGATAACTGACACATTTAACCAGCCATTTGCCCACTGAAAACTGCCTATCATCAAGACCCAGTAAAGCCTCAAATTTAAATATTTGAATCTCATTCAAACACAGAGAGAGAGAGAGAGAGATGCATGCTTTAGCAAAAATAAGGTAGACTTGGTCTGCCAAGTGACGCGCCACATCATAAGTCACGCGATTTTCCACGCGAAAATACGCGAATACGCGCACGCGTGTGTGTGTTTAGCCAAAGCCCTCCTCATGCCACCCTCATCCATGTGTCACATGTTTCAAAGAGTGGCAAGGACTCTACCTTATATATTGGTCACTTCCACTTTGCCTTAGCAATATGGTATTAAACCATACATGCTTTGAAATTATAAGAAAAATGAGCCTCACTCATATGAGCCAATTTTCAACAGTACATTAGTGGTATTTTTAGTATGGAAAAACAAAGGAAAAGACGACTTGCGGTCGAGCCACACATACGGTGGAAAAAAAAACTCGTTCAAGGCTCGTTTGCTTCAAAATTGTGCCAATTACGCTTGTTAATTAGTTAAGCATTGATATGCGTTAATTTTGAATGAAATTAGATTTTATTCTTACTCAACTCGTTAGCTCAGTTATAAAAATACTTTTAAGTTATATTTTTTTAAAAGTTCAGTAGTAAAACGAGTACCTGCCTCAATATCTATCTTTGCGTACACGAAGGGAGTGGCCTGGTGGTGGTGGTGGTGGTTGTCGTTCACGCTGTCCGCCCGGTAGCGACGAGGAAAAACTGACGGCCCTTATCGCCCGGTCCAACGCACGACGACGTCCATGGCGTGCCTGCCTTATCCCTATCCGCAAAGATCACGCGAGCGGGCCAGCCATGTCAGCAGCCTGGCGGGAGCGCTTCCGCGGCCCACGGGAACGAGGACGTGACGGACGACAAGTGCGGCGATCCGGGCATCGTGTCGCGACTCGCGCTGCCACCGTGAGGATGGCGTACGTGTCTACATGGCACGCCGTGTTCACTGGAGTACTGGCAGCCAAGCACGCAGTTCGAGTAAAGTGATGACGTGTCAGGCAGTGGTACAGTGCGTAATAATACTATAATAAACCGCTCTACCAAATACGGCGGCTGCCCACGGACAGGTCCCTTCTTGGCAGCTGTTTCTTCCGTTTTGGCTCACCACCGGTGATCCTACTCCCTAGGTCCATTTATCTCCATGCGACAAAAACAGGATTTCAACTCGAGATCCTTCGATGGAAAAAAAAGACGGGATTTCAATTCATGATCCTTTGATGGAGTAATATGCTCTCTACCTCTTTCATAATAAAAAAATGAAAAATGTGGAGAAAAGCTCTGCTAAGTTTTCCTAATGCTCTAGCAAACCGGATGTGAATGATAAATCATGTGAATCGAAAAGGCCACAAGAAAAGATTGGCAACCACGACGAAAACTGTAACGCCCCTAAATTTGGGGAACGTTAAACTCTTCACAACCGTTTAGGATGTATAGTTGCGAAGTAAGCAGTGTCTCAAGTAAGCTTTCGATTACAACAAAACCAACATTTTATTATACAAGGATAAGGCTTAACAACCAGTTTTTATACGGATACGGGCATCCAAGTCCAAAGATAATATAATACAAGACAAAAAAACAATAAACCACAGACACACTTGAGCGCAGCTGAGACCTAATAACAGTAGTCGCTGCTATTCGTGGGTCCACCAAAATCCTGTTCAACTAGATCCTCTGCATTTTCCCAGGTTTCTTCTGTAGATTGTTTGCAGATTATGTAAGAATGAGCACAACTTTCGTACTCAACAAGCCACATGGAAAAGCTAAATAATGACATGCAAGGAGTTCAAAGGATGGTTAGGGTTTACCTTAACAGGCATATGTGGATGCGTTTTGCAGTTAAAGCAGTTTATATTTAAAACAGTAAAACAATATTAAATAATAACATCAGGGGTTTCTCAACAAACTCAATTACCAACTTACCATCTCAAAAACTCTAGTTATGCCTCATGTACTGGAATCACCCATAACACAACTTCATTAACCGGAAGCACGGTGTACTCGAATATCTTTTTATATACTCTGCAGAGTTGCCCAACTTTACCCACAAGATATCTTTAGCTGGATGAACAGTGTTTTGGCTGAAATTGGAAACGAATAGTTATTTTGAAGGAATATTTTAGAATTTGCCCTCATGGGATAGCTGGATTTCAGAATTTGCCACCCTATGTGTCTATGATATGTGGGTCTAGGGCCCACATGTCATAGACACATGGAGGGCAAAAATCTGAAATCCAGCTATCCCATGAGGGCAAATTCTAAAATCCCCCTATTTTGAATGAACAGTGCTGCACAGTGTTTGGCCGGATTTGTAATGAACAGCTACGAGCTATGCACAGTGTTGGGCCACGGCATTGGGCCGAAGCCCATTCAGCAAAATGGCCCGATGGCCCAAACCGCACGACCTCAAAGGCCTTTGGGGGCACTGGCCTTTGACTGCCTCCTGCAGCGTCTTGTGAGTGATGAGGCGAATCTGCATGCGTGGCTTCCCATGAGAAAGAAAAGGCGAGGATCCGTGGTCATAGCTGTGCATACGGCCAAGAGGAAGGACGCAGGAAGGCTTTTACGAGGTAAGTCCCCTTACTCTAGGGTTTTTTGCGGGGTTTTGGGTGGGGTTGTGGTGGTGGCGGAGGTTCTTGGGTGGTCTCAAAGGCGAAGGTGAGGAAGGGTTTGGTACTGGTGTTGAAGGTCTGACGGAGGCGGTGGGAGCAGGCGCGGGAGTAGGGCGGTGTGGAGTGGCGGCATGGTGGAGGCGAGGCAAGGTGGCGGCATGGGAGGCGAGGTGGCGCGGGTCAAGCCGCCGATGAAGAGGAGGAGAGGGGCGGGTGGTGGCGGTGCCTCATTTGGAGGCGGGGTGGGAGGTGGGCTGGCGGTGATGGGATGGGAGCAGCACATTGAAGAGGGGAGGCGAGGTGGCGCTCGGGTCAAGCGCCGCATTGAAGAGGGAGGGGAGAGGTGGCGCGGGTGGTGGCGGTGTCCTCACTGGAGCGGGGCGGGAGGTGGTGCGGCGGTGATGGGATGGGAGCAGCACATTGAAGAGGGGAGGCGAGGTGGCGCTGCGAGCTGGCAAAGGGGGATGACGACCAGGCGTGACGCATGGGGAGGGCGAAGGGGAAAGCGTCGGGGGAAAGAAACCGCTTGCGGATGGGGAAGACGGGTTGGCCAAAGGGGAAAGCGGGAGGGAGAGGGGAATTGCCAATTTTGGGAAAGATTTCGAAATTCAACGGAAGATTTCAATTTTTTTGAAATTTCTGAATTTTTGTTTTGTTTCAGAAACAAAACACAAGCAAGGACACAAGTCGATGAAAAGAGAGCAAATACACAGCCAGTCCCAGAAGTTCCAACAAAACACCAAGCTGGATAAGTTGTGCCCAACAAACAAACGGAGTAGTGTCCAGAATTAGCAATCCGTCGGGTGCTGCAAGCCACCGGGCAGGTGAGGCCACCCCCACCGGATGTCACATGTTAGCCCTTGTGTCACATCACATCAGCAGCAGCAGCAGCTGCTGGTACGAGTACGATGTTACGTGACGATCTTATCCTGTTGGTCTTCAGAGTTATCCAACCCATTCCTTCACATCAGCACTGACGCGCTGCACGCGCTGCACTGGCACGCTTCAAATCCATCCACGGAGCGATGTTTCGTTTCGCCTCCCTCCCTCCAACGTGCCGTCCTAAACTCGCTCGCTATAAGACCCGCGCCCATCTCTGTCCGAAGCTCCATTCCAACCCCCGTCCTCCAAGTGAAATAGTAGTGGTAGGATTCACCGATTCAGTGCTCGACCGAGGATGTTGGCCATCTTCCAGAAGCAGGTCGCGCACGCTCCGCAGGAGCTCAACAGCCCCCGGAGCAGCGCGGCGAAGCCCAAGAGCCCCGACGAGATCCTCGGGGACTTCCACGCCGCGCACCCCACCGACGCCTTCTCCACGTCCTTCGGCGGTGGCGCCGCGCTCGCCTGCGTCGGAGAGCACGCACGCGGCCTCTCCGGATACCAGAGGTAATTAAACTAGTGCATATTCCGATTGCAAGGGCCGTGTGCTAAGTGAATGGAAGGAAATCTGGAGGTAATGAGGTTCTAACTATTGGTAATGAAACGAAAAATCGATTCCAGGATGTTCTGTGGGCTTGACGACATCTACTGCGTGTTCATGGGGAGCCTGGACAACCTGAGCAGCCTGATCCGGCAGTACGGCCTGTGCAGCAGGTCGACCAACGAGGCGCTGCTCGTCATCGAGGCGTACCGCACCCTGCGCGACCGCGGCCCCTACCCCGCCGACCAGGTCGTCAAGGACCTCTCCGGCTCCTTCGCCTTCGTCGTCTTCGACAACAAGTCCGGCGCGGTCTTCGCAGCGCTGGTACCTACAAATCCGTTGCCTCTCGTGACTTCATCGATGCATTTTGCAGTGACAGATCGATATATAATCGTTTGCTGTTGCTCACGCTGCAGAGCACGGACGGCGACGTGCCGCTGTTCTGGGGCATCGCGGCGGACGGGTCGGTGGTGATCTGCGACGACCGGGCCATCGTGAAGGCCGGGTGCGGCAAGTCGTACGCGCCCTTCCCCGTGGGCTGCATGTTCCACAGCGAGGGCGGCCTCAAGAGCTTCGAGCACCCGATGAACCGGCTCAAGGCGATGCCGCGGGTGGACAGCGAGGGCGTCATGTGCGGCTCCACGTTCAAGGTGGACACCTTCACCAAGATCAACTCCATGCCCCGCGTCGGCAGCTCCACCAACTGGGGCGCCGCATGGGACGACGCCATCTAATACGATACTGCTCGCCGACCCGCCATGTCCCGTTTGCCTGTGCTGATCTATCTCTCGCTCGCTCTCCCTCGCCTCCCCGCCTCCGATCCATGTGCTTCTCCGTTCCAAAGCAGGGTTCCGATTCCAAAGCAGAATAGCTAGAGTGATATACTGCAGCGTGGAAGCACGCCTTTCTTTATCTCTTTCTCCTTTTCCCTTCTACTCTCGGCAATGTACAGTTTCTTGGTGCGTGTGGCATGTGGACTTGGTTGTTTGATATGATGAATGAATAAGATCGGGTTTGCTTCCAGCTTGCCAGAATTTGGTTGATTATGCACACGGATGCACTTGGATGTAGTACGTTGTTTGCAAGTCGGTTGCTTGGTTTCTTTTGCTTTACATTTCTAAGATTTCTTGGCTAGGACTTGAATGAACCGATGGGAGAGCTCCGGCGAGCTTTGCCGTGTTTTTCCTGTTTCAGTAAATATCCCCGTTCACGCAGCATGTTCAGGGTTCAATTGGCTGGTTGAAAAGCTTGGCTTTGGTATTAAAAAATAGGTGCCGGTGGATCGAAGCAATACTGTATCAACAGTGGAAAGTATCGAAAACGTCGTATCAATTGACACCGGCCTTGTTTTTTTTTTGAACGGTCAAAAAAATCGCTGTTGATGCACTGTAGTACCGACAGCTTTACTGTACAGGATCCTCTGAAATACGCACGACGGCACGATACATGGCCTTGCCGTCCGGGCCGAGCGCCGCAGCCTCTGAAATATAGCGGGCAGATGGCCCTGGACGGCCGGAAGGGAACGTGCCGACGACGACTCGGCCGAATCGAAAACCCAGCAGCAAGCCTGCTTCCCGCTCCACAAAATGGGCCGCGCGCGCGACGTTGCGGTCGTTTCGGGCCCCGGATCGATTAGACCACAATCGCAAGGGATCCATCGATCCCACTGTTCCACCCTTCACTGGGCCACGCAGATTTGGTGCAATCCCTCGGCCACGTAGTACACGGAGGGAGGACCGATCCAGATCCTCCGCGTGACTGCACATGAACATTACGCAAACATTGTTGCGTGAGGAGTGGACACTACAGAAAAATGTTGTAGGAACAGTGCACTATGCACCGTAGACATTTTATTGCAGAGAAAACTACTGTAGCATAAATTCACCTAGACCTTCGTTTTTCGATCGAACGGTGGAGATCGTTTCTAATGTTATAGTAATGTAGATCCTCTATATTGAATATTAGGACTTCGGTTGCTTGGTCGGCTGCTCCTGTAAAAATCAACCAACATGATCTTCTCAAAGATCTCCCATTGCTAAGTCATAACAGGAGCCAAAACTGTCCAAATCATTGCCGGTTTCCCCAACCGTTTGACCCGAGGCATGTTCAGAGCAATCCCCCAACAGCACGTACTGCAGTGCAGGGCCACAAAAACGAGATGGATTTTCCAAACTACGTACTTCATAAGCAGTAGTATTTGTTTTGCAAACTGCATTCCAAGAAGCTCTCCTTCTTTTCCGCACGTACCAGCATCAGCAAGAGGCTATTGTCTATTGCCAATGTATCACGCGTGTCTAAGTATGTAATTAAGCTAGGTATCCCGAGTGTGACCATTGATTGCACGCGAGACTCACCTACAACGCGGAGGCTTGAATCTTCAAATCCGACGTATCATGTGTCTGATTGATGAGCTTATGGAGTGGTATCTCACTAATACTAACTATACCATTTGTTGACCTGTCCAACCAGTCCAATTCATAGACATTTTTGCATTGCAGGTGCTTCTCACCTGTCTCAGTTGTAATTTAATTTGTAAACGACGCGGGCTTGACAAGACAATTGTTGCCGTCTCTGGAATCCGAGGACTGAGACCGGTAAAAATGGCGTCGGTTCTGTCTAGTGCAATGACTAAGTAGAGAAAGTTGGGCAATAGCACCTGCAATTTTCCAAGTTCAGTTAACAGACCGCTTCCATGGCCAGAATGTCACGAAATCTCTTGTTAGCTTCCCATGGATTCCTGTGGACTAGCTGTTTTGCGCAGAGATTAGGACTCTGTAGCAAACCTGATGGGTTCGTTTGATTGACGCTTTCCTGCTCAGATTTGTCCGGGTTTGTTGCCATGGTGGCTGTCCATGGATTGAAACGAGGAAACTGAGCAGGCCTGCACCTAATCTGCGTCACATTTTGACATAGTTTGCAGGCCAGCGATATGACGACAAGACATTAATTCAACATGTAGACATTTCTGAGGGGAGTACTAGTACTAGTACGCAGACATTTCTCACTCACCAACAAAATGTATCAGCTAGTGGAAGTGCTTGACGATTTTATTTTATGGACTACCAGAGAGAGAGAGAGATTGCGCACGCACCAATTTCCGTTCTTCGAAACACATGGACTAGTGGGGATCACACAATAATGGCTAAAAGTAAAGGATGTGCCACTAGCTGCATTAAGTCACGCACGCTCTCTGCTTGCTCGTAGACTTTTCAAACACAGTAAGTAGAAGTACATATAAAATCTGGTCATTTCCTTTAAGTCACTGAATAATTTCGTATGTTCTTTATAAAACACCGGTGTTTTACTGACATGTAGGTCCGATGTCCACATATCAATCTTACAATTAGTGACATATAAGGAATCATATAAGTATTCAGTGGTATGTAGAGAACTAATGATTTTTGTCCGTGAGCTCTCGATGTCAAAACAAAACAAAAAAAATACAAACAGCTAGTAGCTAGCAAGAAGTCCACGGTCCAGTGGTCAATGGAACAGCCGGCCGGCCGTGGCTGCGATGGATGCGAGTTGAACGACCCCCGCCCACGGCGACCAGCCGCTGTCGCGCTCGGCGCTAGCTGATCATTACGATATTTTTTTCAGGCGCATTGACGCCATGATCGACGAAGCAACGAAACAACCAAGCGCACGCATGTTTGGGTGAAGGCGGCTACGTAACGTAACATTACGACAGGCTCATATATATATATATATATATATATATATATATATATATATATATATATATATATATATATATATATATATATATATAGCATAATCCATCCATCTCCCAGCTACCCCGGCTGCTAATGGTGCTTATATCTATCTAATTATATGCGTGCACAACGTTCTGAATGCTTGTTGGCTAAACGTCTTATTCAGACCAACAATTCTCTGCCTACGCATACTGAACCATACTTGGTCCTATGGCAAATTATTCTCACGCAACATGCATTTAATTTGCAGTAGAAAATAGGCGCCCCAGCGGCAGAATGCTAGCGCCTGAGACCTAAACAGTTTCTGCTCGTCACTCCTCACAGCTTATGTAAGTGTGACGTAAGGATTAGGTCACGGTGAAAAGGCAGTGCCATAAGAATACTTGGTCTAGATCGTTCATTTTGAATCGTGAGATAAGGACATTGCCCTAATATTAATCATGATAGATCCCTATATTTTTCTCTTCAACGCAGAGGTACAGTGATTCGATCACGAGTCACCATGCACGGTGCATCATGGTCATCGCATTGCGTCGACTTTTCAATCGCCCAGGCTAGGGAACGTATGAACGCTCGCGTGCAGTAAAAAAGAGCAGGGAATAAGTTGACAGACTCACTCAGAGGGAGACAAAAGGGCATGGAAACATGGCATGGCATGGCATGAGTTGACCGATGACTAGTACTAGTTTCACCTGCCAAACCATACAGCTGTTACGCCAAGTGTGCAACGACTACTACTGCTACCAAGAAGAAAAAAAGGAGCATTAAAAACCTTTACTTCACTCTTTTTTTATTCGTCGAAGGAAAGCATCAGAGCACTACTGCCCACTGACTGCTGATCATAGTTATATCAAGGAATATTCACAAGAGAACACACGAGGAAGCTTCAGTAATATAATATATAGAGAGTAGTATTATGATATTATCCCACACCTCTCCTTATAATACATATTCTGTGCCCTCCCCCTCCTACACCTCTCCTTATAATACCTACTCCCTCTGGTTCATAAAAAACAAGTTATTTTAGACATTAACATGGTCTCCAAAATGCCAGCTCGTATACACTATGAGTGTTACTAGTACTAGCAGAGGAGTGTGACACGCAATGATCGAAGCAAATAGCTAACAATGCAAGGGACAGTCCTTTAACTCAAATTTGAGTATTACTAAACCACATAGTTCCTCCTAAGTGTGTTTCATTTCCATGTTTCAAAAAAAGAAGCAGCAAGGGACACTAGTACCTCACGTGCATGCTGAAGTCTTGATGTGTATATGCATCGGTTTAGGCTCATAAACTGCTAGACGTATAATGTGCATGCATATATCTACTAGCTTTTTTTTCAACGAAAACAGGCAGGAGGGTTGCTCGTTTATATTAATAGAGAAAGTTGATACAAGGCGACAAGGAGCAATTAGACAAAAGGGGCCTAACTTACAAGGGATTAAAAAGCTCTAAGCTCTTGGCCCCCGCAAGGGACCAAGTTCTATCCTCTTCCTTAATTTTCGCTATTAGTTGCTGAGGTGTAGAGGCTTTGTTGTTGAAAATTCTAGTATTTCATTCCTTCCAAAACTCCCACGTGATTAGGATTAGGGTCGTGCTTGTAGCCTTCGCAGGGGATCCTTTCCTCTCCGCAATGTTGGACCACCAATCCAGGATGCTCGTACAAGGGGACCAGATGGATGGCTGTAAGCTCACATAACCAAGCCAGTCTGCCATCTGCTTCCAGATTCTTGAGAAGAAACGACATTGGGCAAAAAGATGGAGGGCCGATTCCGGAGTATGTCTGCAGAGGGGGCAGAAGTGTTGGTTTGGCCACTCTCGTGCTTCCAGTCTGTCTGCGGTCCAGAGCTTGTTTTGAATTGCTAGCCAAGCGAAGAATTTGCACTGGGGGGGCATGTGTAACACCCTGGTTTTTGAAGCCTGTTCGAAAATTTCAAAATAAAATGAACCATTCGATTTTGATGAGAGTTCAAAGCTTAACTTGAGAATTTCAGAATGGATTTCAATTGACTGAATCAAACTTCAACTAAAACTCTCTTTTGGTTTGTTGGAGCTTTGGCGATCCCTCCCCTTCTGTGCTTGTTTTGTCATTATCTGGTCCAGACCTCCTTAGGTCTAGACCTCCCAGGTGCTTGGACCTCCCCTGGTCCAGACCTTCCTTCTTTGATGCTTCTCTGGTTTAGACCTCCCCAGGCCTAAGTCTCCTTTCAAATTCATTTGAGCTCCTTCTGTGTTCTTTAGAACCCTTCGGTGTTCACTTGGACTCCCTTTTCGCCTTGATTTTTGTAACCTTCTCTTTGAAAATTCCTTCTCGTGCCAACCCGGTATTGCCGCTATCCAACTCGCGGTATTACCGTTTCTCGAGATCTCTCAAAACTGATTGGACCTCCCCGAGCTCCTTAAACATCCATGAGTTCATTTGGACCTCCCCATGTCCTCTAGGACCTCCTCTACATTCACTTGGACCTCCCTCACGTCCGTTCAAGCCTCCCGCTTGGTCCAGACCTTTCCTTTGTTAGATCTAAGGGTCCAGACCTCCCTTTTGAGAATCTGACCGTCAGGACCTTCCCTTTGAGGATCTGACCATCAGGACCTCCCTTTTGTGGATCTGACCGTTAGGACCTCCCCTTTTTGGATCTGACCGTCAGGACCTCCCCATCCCTTGGACCTCTTAGTCCTTTGGACCTCCTTATAAGACCTCCCTAATAGGTCACGACCTCCTTTGTCCGGCCATGACCTTCCCTTTGGCCGTGACCACTTCCTTTTGACCAAGTTGTTCCCAAGTTTGACATGTCCCACTTGCCAGCCTTGTTATTCTTTGTCATCCCCGCCACATAAGTACCTTATGCATTTAATGCATGTTGCGTCACATTAAATGCAGCCATATACGTGACTCATACACTGAATGTGGTCACATTGCGTGGCACCTTGATTTCTTTCCTTATTCCCTTCCTTCACAGCAAACATTATTTTATTATCTTTTCACTAAGCTTGGCCGTACCCTATCTTATCCATCATCTACCCTTGACTTATCTTTCTACATACCCTTGACACGTGTGCTTCCAGTGTCTTCTTGCCTACTTTGGCTATAATTAGCCTGAGTGGTCCTGCCTCATCACCTTTTCCACACATAACACCCTTGCTCTTGCTCAATTGCTCTGAGTTAAGGCTCTGTCATGGAGAACTCCGTTGAAGCTGTGTCGACGCTGCGTCGCCATCAGCGATTTCATTGGAGCCTCTATGACGTCCTCATCATCACCTTTAGCTGGTTGCCAACCAGCCACTGAACCAGCTCTTTCATCTTGTCCTCGAACTCGTGCCTGATTTTGGTAAGTCCCCTTGTACCTTGTCTTTCTTTCTACTCCTACGGTTGCATGGTATAACCGTATCTTCTTTGGGATCCACCGTGTGGTCTCTTTTTGCATAGACAACCATCTCGGTCCATGCGCAAAGATTACCTCCCCGGACCTCCCTGGTCTGTTGAGAGATCACCCTTTTTAGGTCTTTTGCTAAGGACCACCTTCCCACCTTGGACCTCTTCTCGGTGAGTCAAGTTTTTACCCTAGTAGCCTGTTTTTAGTATAATGTTTTCTAGCAATCTGAGATTTGGAATCTTTTGGAATTTTCTTGAGTTTTTATTTGGAGCTCTGTTTGAATTTGTCTCTTTTTCTCCCGTATAGATTGTGAAGACACCGAGGAGCTTGAGTGTCCCGAAGAGGAAGATTCTCAAGGCTGTGAGCAAGGCAAGTCATGCCCTTGATCATATTGAACCCAGTAATTTAAGTTTATTATGTTGGTTTCAACTAAATATTGCATGCATATTTCAATTCAAATAATTTAATCCATGTTTCTAAACTCTTTAGTTATTCCTATTATCTCTTGTACAGCCAGGCTTGTCATTGTTTTGTCTCCTTTGACACCATAGATGAAAACCTAGTTGATACCATAGTATGGACTAGAGATGTTACAAACTATATGCTTAGCCATGCTCAGAGCAAGTCTTGTTTTGGGAGATCTTACTGCCAAAGTCCAATGTGACAAATGTTTTAAGCCATGGCATTGTGTTGTCACGGAGTTTTGCAAAAAGGCTTATGAAAGGCAAATAAATGGAAAATTGGTTTAGACCGGGGCGAATTGGTTGCTTGGTTGGTGCATGTCTATGCACGAGCTCAACTTGGGTAGAGTTCAGGCTCAGGGGTTCTGTGGTAGTCGCCCTAGTTAATTAAGGACTGGTCTTCGAGTATATTTTGCCATGCCTCACCGTGCAACCACATGTCATGTATGGGCAGGACATGGCTGATTAACTTGCAAAGTTCCACTGTAGTTGTCCATTTGGTTGAGTTGGGTGGTCCTTCATGACCTACGTACATGCATTCCCACGGGCGCAAGAGGGGGCCATGAACTCTGTGGGTTTCTATCCACAAGGGGCAAAACCTTAGCGATGGGGGACTGCGGTGGAACAATGCATTGTACAGGCTTTGTCATGAGCTCTAGACCTCTCACCAAAGGAAGTGTGAGGTGGCATTGACGAATGCTAAACAAACTAGAGAAATTATGTCATGTGGGTAAAGTTGTACACCTCTGCAGAGTGAAAATCTATTCGAATAGCCGAGTCTGCGGTCAAGGACATGCTGGCAAAGCTGCTCTTAGTTAGATGTTGTTTTTGTTTTAAAAAGATTTGACAAACTGATTTTTGTTGGGATTTCTATCCTATGGGTTTTGGCGGAGAGCCATGTGATAGGAGGGTATCCTTCACCACTTGATGATGAATGTTATACAACTGTAAAATTAATTTGAGAAAATGAATTTTAATTATAAGATTACCTGCTTGGGAACTTAGTATATGTAATTGAAAGAAACTTGGCTTTGTGCAAATCAACCATATTATGCCCTCCGTTGAGATATCCATTATGCATTTCATTATGTTAATCCACGGGTGTGATTTGCGAGCACGGTTGTTGTGCTCACTCTTGCTCAATATAACCTTTGGCAGGAGAAGACTCTGACAGTGAAGAAGACCAAACCGGCTAGGTTGTGCCTCCAGTCAGTTGCCTGTGGCGTGCTGATGGACTACCATTCTCTTTGATCCTTTTGTATTTTATGTTCGGTCCAAGGCCGCTTTTGTAAGCAACTCTGTTGATATTTGTAGATAAAAGTATGTGTTTTGGATGTCACCACTGCTGTTTGTTGTGCAGAGCTAGCTGTTGATCCTTGGGACTAGCTCAGTGCACAGAGGCCAGACCTCTAGGAGGTCTTTGCGGTTCTCCTAGGAGGTCCTGGTGGACCTCCTCTCGGGACACAACGGGCGGTACTACCGGACCTCCGTGCGGTAGTACCGGTTCCCCGAAAGGTCCTACCGGATCTCCGGGCGGTCCTACCGGACCTTCCTGAGCTCTCCTGGGGGACTTTTCCCTGGTATATTCCGAGAGGGTCGCCACAGCATGGGATTTCCAAATTAGGGATTAGAAATTAGTCCCCGTAGATCCTAGGAAAAGCAAAGCGTAGGCGGATTTGGAGGAGTAGACACCGTTCGGGATTAATTTCCAAACAATCTCATCTGGGGAGCCAAGATCCAGGTGTATTTGGTTGATTTTGGACCAGAGTCCCACGAACTGATGGATATGGTCGACTGAGAGTCCCCCCCTGAGTGTTGATGTCGTACACCCAACGTCCATTCTGAAGGCCCAAAGCCACTGTTTGGTCTCTCCTTTTGGAAATTTCTACTAGTAGCTATTTAGGTTCTAATCCTTTCATAGTATAAACAATCAAGTATATAAGCCAAGTACATAGATTAGATGGCAACAAGGTGTAGGATGAGGAGTTCCCCCTTGTCTGCAAGGCTCAAGTCCTTGGTTCGAGTCCCCTCGTCGCCGCCATCTAAATTTTTATTTGAAATTGTTTCCACCACGTGCTTGGGACTTGGTGCTAGGGTTGTAAACGAGTTGAGTTCGAGCAAGCCTGATATGTTAGGCTCAAGCTCAACTCAAGCGAGCCTGGTATGTTAGGCTCAAGCTTGATACAACCCCTGCAGCCCCTACCGGTGGACCAGGAGCACCGTCATGATGGACCAGGTCCAGGAGGGTTCACCATGAACCGAATGCTACGTATAGGAAGAGAAAAAATCCCTACAATCCCTATGGGCATAGGACCTTTCTAGGGGTAAGATTGTAATCTCATGTACCCAGGTTGGAAGGCTATAAATAGCCACACCCCCTAATAGAGGATTTTTTTCAAGACAATAAAGACACACTAATTCCCTCTTGACACCGGTCCCCTATCTAAAGGATCCCCTAGTTCCCCTCGTTGCACCCGCAGGGCACCTGGAGTCTCATTTTCTCTATTGTTTGGTTCTGTTACTATGACAATGTTAATGATTGATCTGCACGCTATGTTATTGTAGTCCTATGAGGGCATCTCCAATAGTTAGAGATAACCTTGTCTCTAACATATGCTACATCATCTTTAAAGACAACACTTCAATAGATAGTCTCTAATACACTTTCCAACATTTATAATTTATAATTTTTCTTTGAAATGGGCCTACATGTCAACTAGAGTAGATTAATGTATCATGTCTTGTTTCGCGTGCACGACAGTCTCTTTAGAAAGAGACGACCTGTGCTCTCTCATCTCCCCCTCTCTCCTCCACATAGGATTTTGTTGACGTGTCATGGCTAAGAGACGACAATAAATGCACTATTGGAGATACCCTGAGGCTATGACGGTAAACTTTGTATACCATCTCTCTATTTTTTAAAAAAAAAAAAAGGGGAAATTGGCTACAGGCACTACAAATTCGCCTCCTTTGCCAACGGACATCCAAAAAACGTGGTGCAGCCAAAAAGACATTGTAAAAACATGTAATTTTGTTGTTAGACACTCTTCCCATTAAAATAATATATCCGAGTGATTAGAGAGAGAAATAGGGTAAATGCCCTCAACGCCTCGGTCTTGTGATCGTTGGCAATAGAACCAAGCATCTCCAAATTTCGGTGACGCTTGCTTCAGAATGGGGTGCTGTTGTAATGGGCGCCAGACTGCAACTTTGGTGGCAAAGAACTTTGCAACTAGCAATACCTCGGCATTGGCAAAGCTCGTGGCAAAGACAGTGAAGGCCGCCGCACCTGCAGCTTCTTAGCTGGAGGTGGACTAGGCAATGGCATAGGGTGCTTCCTGGCGATTGCTGTAGGCCATAGCACCTGAGGTTGAAGACTGAACTCTCAGCAGAGCACACACACGAAAGACTGAACTCTCAAGTGAATCCCGCTTGACGTCGGCGCCAGCATCGCCTCGTTCCGGGTGGACTCCGATGTGGTGTCGCTCAACGGCCGAGGTCGGGCGTGATGACCGTGTCCACGTCGTGATTCGGCGGTCGACATTCGCGTCCACCATGGGGCACGGGGCCGCTTGTGCTCTTCCTCGAAGGGTGCCACAACAGCATTAGCGGCGAGGAGAAGGAACTGCTTGTTGAGCAGAGCGCAGAGGAGAGCTTCATCGCCATCGATCTCGCGTGGACCAACGCCGACACAGTGGAGGCAACGGCGGTGGAGAAGCATAGACGGGCGGAGGTGGGATCGAGGGCGGCCAGGCGGAAGATGAGAAGCGGCGCGCGTGGTGAGGAGGAAGGAAGAGGAGGATGTGGCTACGGCGTGGCGGGAGGAGGCGGAGGGCGGCGGCGAGGCGGCGGAAGAGGAGGCGGCATGACACATGGCGGTGAGGGTGAAGAGGAGAGGGCGCGAAGAGGAGGCGGCCGTGGCAAGAGGAGGAGGGTGGCGAGGCGGTGGCGGGTAGTGGAGGTGAGGACAAGAGAGGAGGAGGTGGGTGGTGAAGAGTGAGGCGACGCCAAGAGGAGGAGGTGGGGGCAGTGGCGAGAGGCGGGGCGAAGAGGAGGCAAGGTCAAGATCTTAAGAGAGGCGGAAGAAGGAAGGCGAGAGGGAGAGAGAGAGAGAGAGAGAGAGAGAGAGAAGCACGAGAAGAGAAGAGGAAGGGGACCGAAGGGTAAAAGAGATATTTCACGTGCTTTCTCTCACCTCTTTCACTCGAAAATAATATAATAATCGTCTTAGTGTCTCATAGCAAAATTACATGTTTTTACAATGTTTTTTGGCTGCACCATGTTTTTTAGATGTCCGTTGACAAAGGAGACGAATTTACAGTGCCCTGTAGCTAATTTCCCCAAAAACAAAAGACTACACCAAAGCAAATCTCTGTCGTGAGCTAGTGCTGGCCCTTGTTGTCCGCTGCTGGTTGACGAACGGCGAGCTAGTAAGGGGTAGAATCCGGCCGGGAGCGCGTCATCCTCCCCATCTGCGCGCGTGACAAGCGTACGTAACGACGACGTATCCCTCTGGTTGATTCGTCGCGCGGTTCATCCATCGTCGGCGTAAAGAAATTGGCTGGTGCCTGTGGGCGGGCGGGCGGGCCGGCCGGCGTGCGTGCGTGTGAAAACGGCGAGCAGAGCAGGCAATCCGCGTACGCGACGACCCGCGCCACGCGCCAACACAACTGGAAATGTTATGTTTGTTACGACTCACTCTCCGGTGATATATAGTCTCCACGACAGGCAGCACAAGAAGGATTTCTTTATTATTCTTCCCGGCCGCTCTCTGCTCTGCTCTGCTCTGCTCTCTCGTCTTTCTTTATATACATTTTTTTTGAAGAAAAAGAAAGATTTTCTGGCGTGCTGATCTGCTCGCCTCCCTTCCTCGTTGCTCGTAGTACCATTTTTTTTTGCTGTTCGGTCTTTATTGCTGCTGCGGAGCGGAGGGAGCCAATTCGCTAGCTCAACAAACCTGCCAATCACAGAAATCTACTTATAATTGAGCCCCAACCACCTTGTTCGGTTCTTCCCTTCCCTTGAGCTCCCCTATCCTCCTCTTCTCATGTACTACTACTCGCCATCGATCTGATCCGGGAAGAGCAGAGAGCAAGCACCGGTTGTTGCCTTGTCAGGTACGTACCTAAGTGTCTCCTCGTGTGTTTTTTTTGTGCCTGTTTTCTCCTAGCATTTCTTGGCTTGTTTCTGTTCCTTCTGCTTCTTCTTCTTTCCCATGTGTCGTGTGTGGTCAGGTCGTTGCTACCCTTTTTTTGCTATTCATTCCGCATCTCTTCTGTCTGCATGGTGTGTTAGTTCCTTAGTTTTTGCGCTTCGGGGTAGACGATTGTAAAGTTTCTTCCTTGATTTCTGATGCCTGCTGCGGGCTTGTTGATTTGGGTGCCGTGTTGCCGGATTCGATGCTGTGTGAATCCAAACTTCGGTGTACCAATAGCTCAACAACATACTGGTGCAAGGCCCGCGGGATCTGCAAAGTTGTAAAAAGTTTTTGTCGAGCAGGACTCATGCAGCAGTGGAAGAAATCGTTCCAAGGGAGCTCGTCAAGACGATTCAGGCTGAATTTTCGTGTTACTGGGAGCAAAGTTTCTTGGGATTGTGGTCTGAATACAGAAGTTAGATTTATTGAGTGTGCAGTTCTAATGGTAGGTTTGATTGGGGTGGGAAAACAAGGTGGAAATTTCGATTAGAAGGTGTTGATGTTGGCATGAGGACATACACACACACATACAGATACAGGTGAGTGGAGGATCGTGTAGGAACAAATCCACCACAGCTTCAGTTAGTGCTTTGCTGCTTGCTGCTCCTTTTTGGCAAGTGGCAACAATAAGACATGTTTCTTCACAAGGCTATGTGTTCATGCTCATGCTTCAATTAAGGCATTAACCAAGTAGTATGTACCATGCAAAAGTATTGGCTCCAGTGGAATGTTTGGTATATTCACCTGAGGTTGATGTGGTAGGAGAGTGACCCTGTGTTATGTGGTCCTCATGCGCCTGGCGCTCCCCAAATTTTGGGTCATATGTTTGGTTTCATCATAGGAATCGCCATCATGCTAAGCTTGCCAGCATAAGGTTCTTTTGTGCTTTATCTCGACGAATCATGAGGTTCCATGATAGATTTAAGATTTGATGGTAGTCTCTGACCTGCTCCAAAACAGTATATGTGGATTTGCAGATCAGTTGTAAGAACTGCGTTGTGATAAAATTTCATTCAGATTTGGTGTCCATTAACTGCCATGCCCTAATACTATCATTTTCATTACTATCTCAAGATTTAAAATGCTTGAATGAGCTATGTTTCCAACTCTCTAAGTTGTTGTCTTGCAATGAATTCGTGCAGAGTACAGTGTTCCTGAAGATTCCCGTGCTGCATGAGAATTTTACAAGGCTATAATATAAAGTGAGGATATGAGCTGGTGTTGCTTTCCAAAATCCAAGAAAGAAGAGAATCCTTACTCTCGCACCATAGGCGGTAAGAGTTGTATTTGCATTGCGAGATTTACTGCATTGGCATGCCAGCCAACAAAGTCCCTAGTTATGAATTATGGTGCCTTTAGCCAACATGTAGTAGTCTACCATCAGCATTACTTTTTTTTTTCTCACCACTGCTCCCAAGCAATAATCCAACTTGAAATTCCCTATTAAAAAAATCCAATTTGGAACAGAAGCGTATTTTCCCTAGCAGAAGTAAACCAGATTTGCCTGTATACCAGAGTGAAGGCTAAATACATTTCTGGAGTATGCTAGAACTAAAAGACCATTTTTACATTTCATGTTTCATCCTTATCAAATGTTACTGCTTTCAGGTATTTCATCTGAGAAGAACATAAGGCTCTTCTCCTATTCAGAGTTGAGATCAGCAACAGACAACTTCAACCGCAACAATAAAGTTGGCAGAGGTGGCTTTGGGACAGTATATAAGGTAATGTTCCCATTTGTTCATGTGTGGGAATCGGGTGGAGGAGCCGTGGAGGGCTATGATCTCTCAATGTTTGCTCTAAGCTGTCAGTCCTTGCATGGCTTACCGGTATTTTTATGTTTCAGGGAACGATTAGAAACGAGCGAGAGATTGCGGTGAAAGTTCTATCTGCTGAATCCAGGCAGGGCATTAGAGAATTTTTGACAGAAATTGATGTTATTAGCAATGTGAAGCATCCCAACCTTGTTGAATTAATTGGCTGTTGTGTTGAAGCAAATAACCGAATTTTGGTGTATGAGCATCTAGAAAACAGCAGTCTTGACCGTGCACTGTTGGGTATGAATATATTCTTATGTCATTGTATTAAAATGATTATTTTCTATACGATTGCATTTCAATATTATTTTTTTGCTGCTGCTTAACACTTTACCATGTGCTTCTGTAGGTTCTAACAGTGAACCTGCTAATTTTACTTGGAGCATAAGATCTGCTATATGCATTGGTGTTGCTAGTGGTCTTGCATACCTGCATGAAGAGATTGCACCGCCGATTGTACACAGAGATATCAAGGCTAGCAATATACTTCTTGACAGAAATTACATCCCCAAGATTGGGGACTTCGGTTTGGCCAAGTTATTTCCTGATAATATCACCCACATCAGTACCCGTGTAGCTGGAACAACGTGAGTATTGAGTGATTAGCAGTTCATTTAACCAGAAAGTTAGTTTCTGACTTACTATTTGCTTCCATTATCAGCTTCATTTTTGTCTATCCTGCTCTCTGTTTGCTCCTTAATTCTATTTATTCTCATATTACCTTGGAGTAACTTCGATTTTTGGGTTGCATGCAGAGGTTACCTTGCACCTGAGTATGCATGGCATGGTCAGTTAACTAAGAAAGCAGATATATACAGCTTTGGGGTCCTTGTACTCGAGATAGTAAGCGGCAAGAGTAGTTCGAGGAGTCTACTGGTTGATGATAAGATTCTTCTAGAGAGGGTCAGTCTTACTATCATGTTCATGTGCTTCTTATCTGCTTGTCTGCCTTGCGCAAATGATTTGTCATCCACAAAGGATTTTTATATTAATTAACCTTTTTTTGAATTTAATTAACCTTTTTTTGAATTTTATTTTAAAGTTAACCTCCGGCGCACTTTATTTCCAATTCTAACCCCTTTGGTCACGCCATCACCCGTAGCGCGACAAAATAACACTGTCACGCTAGCCTATTTCTGGTCAAACTCTTGTCACGCTACTGGAAGTGGCGTGACAGTGTTATTTTGTCACGCCACCACCCGTGGCATGACCAAAGAGATCAGAATTGGAAATAAAGTGCGTCGAGGTTAACTTTAAAATAAAATTCAAAAAAAAGTTAATTAATAAAAAAAGTTCTCCGCAAAGACATGCAATACAACTTCGGAACAATAGTGTCTAGTAAAAAGATTTACTACAGTTCTATAGTAAACTGAGCTTGCAGCGTCTCTATGACTCTGGTAGTAAAAGGATTTGCAAGCACATATCACCCTCCATCCTAGTCTAACTCTGAACATTCACAACAGACATGGGAGCTATATGAAGCGGGCAAGCTCAAGGAACTGGTTGATACAGACCTTGGAGATTACCCTGAAGAGGAGACCCTCCGGTACATCAAGGTAGCCCTCTTCTGCACACAAGCAGCAGCAGCGCGGCGCCCATCGATGCCACAGGTGGTGACGATGCTGTCCAAGCCCATCCGGATCAACGAGAGTGAACTGACAGCCCCAGGATACATCCACGACTACAAGAACACGGCCTCCAAGGCGACAACCTCCAGCAATTCAAGGTTCAAGAACTCACCATCAGAGGCTTCCGACATGTTCAGCACGGCTGTGCCACCGACGGTTTCTGAGATGAGCCCAAGGTGAAACAGCACCAGGCAGGTCTGTGTGCGTTGTTAACTGCCAGAGCGAGTGACAGGACATAGATGTGCATCGTCTTTCCTCTTGAGTGTGTTATTGTTTCCTTCCTTTTGCAAATGCGGCAACTAGATCTTGTAAATAATAGATTAGAGATTCATGCCAGAGAGGTTGCTACTTTGTTTGGGCAGTTTGAGGCAATTCAACAGCTTTTGCAGACATCGTACAAGAGCAGTAGAGTATCATATCATCTTTCAGTTAAGCTCTCAGTTCTGAACTTAAGATCACAAAGTATCCAGTGAAAAACAGTAAAGAGTACGATTTCTGTGATACTAAGCTGAATGTTCTGAGCTGATACATAGCTATCCTGATGCAAATCTCTACAAAAGATCACTACAGGATAGACGACTCCGGAAATTAGAAATAAAGGCGTTTCCGTCTAAGCATAGTCAAGGTTCTGGTGTCTGTAAAGCTACCCGTCAAGTTACTCCGATGCTGCAGGCTGCTCCTCTGCCTCTGCAGGGCCGTTGGCGGGGGTTTCTTTCCTCTCTGCAGGCTGCTTGGTTCCATTTGCTGGGGTTGGTGCGCTATCTTTGGTGCCATCCTTTGCACCTTCTTTAGCTGCAGGTGCTGGTGGAGGTTGCATCATATGAGGTGGTGGAGCATGCTTCAGCTTCACTAATATCTGGCGCATCCGAGAGAGGTCGGTGGGCTTGCCAGGCTTAGGGCCTTGAATGACTGTGATGCCTGGCTTCTTGTCCTTATCTTTCTTGCCTCGCTTCTCAATGGCAGCTATTTCATGCGGGATGAGCTCCGATATCGATTTCCAGTACTGCTTGTCTGCGTTAGCATGGAAATTCTCCTGGCTGGCTACGAAAATCTGCAACACACCATAAGTCTTCAGTGTTCAATGTAGATTTGCTTACAGACATAGAACATACACTGATAACTCAGAAATGCTCCCTCACATACCTTCTCCCTTTCTCTGCTATGGATCTTATTCGTCTCACAGTTCTGTATCCTCTTCTCATGGAAAGCTATCTTAAATTCTTCAGCTTCAGCAATTATTTGGGCGCGTAGCTCCTTTTCCTTCCGTTCCTTTTCCTCAAGAACTAAAGCATTTTGCCTGAAAACATGGTGATGCTGTTCAAACTCTAGCTCACGGACAGAGCAGAATTTCCCATAATACAAGGAAAACAAGCAAAAGGTAATTAAAGAAAGAAAAATAGCGACATCGTTCAATTTTTGGGCCAACAAAAATGACAGCCAGCTATCAGGGTTCAGGACACGTCACATGACCATGATCTAAATGCCTTGTAAAATGATTACAAGCTCCTTGTAAAATTAGTTTAATGGGTTTTCCGTAATACAATCAGCACAGCCAAAACAAAGCCACTCCAGATACAGACAAAACATACTACTGCTATCACATTTTCCAGATCATAACAAGCGCACCAAAAATTAGGGCAGAATGCCAGAATCACATAGCACAATTCCATTTATTCTAGAACTGTTAACAAGCAAAGCAAGTACAGAATATAGGATTATGCCAGGCAAAAGGCACATTCAGAAGGGCAAATAATGCATGGTTGCAAATAAGCAGCCTGGTTTTGCTCCTACTAACACACACCTTTACCGAACCTGCTGCGTGACCGTTTACCATGGAGCTTGTTTGGTGATTTGTGTTCTGTCACATCAAACTGATTTTTGAGGCAAGTAAAGCACCAGATATATTACAGGAGTAGCAGGACATAAACATCCAAACAAAGTAATCATATCTACACCTCATCCTCATGAGGGACTGGGAGTGACATCACCAAAACAGCCAATTGGAACAGTGACGTGTAAGGTAGCTCTAGATGAGACTAGCTTCACAAGCCTGCCATATTCATGATTATGTGCAGATAGTGCACTTGCATCTTTGCCCAACCAAAAGTAATCCACGAGTGACTGTAAGGAAAAGAACAAGCGACCATACAAAAAGATAGAAGGCACAGCCAGCAGTTTGTTACGGAACTTAATACAACCAATGAGGTCATTTAATCAGCAGACTGTTGGTCTACTACTTAAGGTTAACTTAAACATGTAACGGATCGCAAATAAATTGCAAATGAGATTGGCCTTTACAGTTTTCACTTCAGAGTTCAGACTCAATAGCCACCAACCTTTCCTGAGAAGCAAAGGAAGTTACCAGCAAGGCAGCAAGTATACTTGGACATTCCCAAGGTTCTATTTTACACATGTACTATCCCCCCATCCTCCCATCAACTGTACCACCGTACATATAGCCTCCAAACCATACACAGATGTCTAATTACAGTATTATACCCTACAAGTAACAGCTACATCCTGGCAAAGCCTGAACTAACTATAGCAGAGCAGTACTGTAGATGGCCTATAACAATCAGATTAAGTTCTACAAGCTAGTAAGTCAGAAATCCACATGCTGAGCTTGCAATCAAAATCACTACTCGTCATCCCCTTAACGATAATTTCTAGTTTCATCCTAATCAACTCGAGCTGATAGAAAATACAGGTATTCATAGAAAAAATTGATCCTTAGTTTATCACCTGTGTTGCTAAAATAACCGGAATTTAGGCTTACATGGCAGAACAAAGCGTTAGATCTAACTCCAAGCGCCGGAACCCTAGCACCCGCAGAAGCAAGCAGGTGGGAGCCGAAACGGCATAATCCCAAACAGATCGGAGGCTGTGCTCACCTGCGCCACTCGCGGAGGAGGACCCCCTCCTCCGGCCCCATCTCGGTCGGCGGCGGCAGGACGGGGCCGTCGCCGCCGTTGGACTCCGACTCGGGGGAGAACGGCGAGGGCGAGAACCCTCCGGAGACGTGGCGGATCGGGACCCCATCGGAATCGACGGCGATCTCCTCCTCCACCTCCTCCTCGACGCCGGCGTCGGCGAAGGAGGGGTAGCCACCGTACCCGGCGTCGGCATCGGCGCCGGCCGCGGCGGCGGTGGCGTCGTCTTCCTCGGCGTCGAATGGGTGGGAGGTGGTGCGCGGGAGCTCGTCGGCGAAGAAGGAGGCCATGGTGGTGGTGGTGGGGAAAGGCGGAGGTTTTGGTCGGCGCGTGTGGACTGGTGTTTGTGTGCGTCCGTGTGTGTGGTGGTATTTGGGTGGGTGGTGCGCTTCCGCCACGTGCCAAGGTATGTTCAATAGTTTGTCTATTAAGTTGTCTGTAATAGCTTTATATTATCATAAAATAATGTTAGAGATAACTATTTTAATAGTTTGTCTCTAACATCTTCACATGCATTAAAGGTTTGCATGAACCAAATATCTATACTGATCAACATTAGCTTCAATCTTTGTGACCTACACGTGTTGTTTGGTTACATCTACATATATAAACAAGCAGTAATTCTAACACCAAGCCTCACAAGTATTGAGGCTTTGCATGATTCTAACCCTAGAATTGAACAACAAATCGACATATCATGTCATACATCATCCAAGAGACGATAAATCAGGCAAAGTACAGATCGATGGTTCATCACATAGCAGATCAACGTATACAATAAACTGAAACAAGTACTGTAAACTACAACCAAATAAAGTCTCCAACAGTTTAGCCATAAGCAAAAGTAGAACAAAATAAAATATCCAACAATATAGCCATAACTAGCACTTTCTTAAGACAATGCACACATAATTAGCTGCAACAAAAGAGCGATCACTAGCAATTCTTCAGGTGCTTGCAAATAAACCTGTGTGAACACCAAAATAGTATGGTTAGCAACAACCATGTAAAAATCCAAAGAGAACTTTAAAGAAAAAAGAAGCATGCATATATAAGTGATGTTGTGAAAAATGAAAGCATGCATATATAACATATCATATATTAGTGCATAAAAGATTACTAAAACTATGACTAATTATTTACCTAGTTGCCAAATCTCTACCAAACGTGCTCGACTAAGTCCCTCTTGAGTTGGGTATGTGTTGGTCAAGCACGAATAGCAGCGTTTCTCTGTAGCACGTTGGTAAAGCATGGATCAGGGCCGTTGTTAATTTTTGGAGATAGAATAGTCGATGTCCCTAGAGTCTCGTTCAAGTCAAGAGAAGTGGTAACCATTTCCTTCTCATCTTCAACAATCATGTTGTGAAGAATGATGCAGGCTTTCATGATATTCCCAATAGTGGCTCGTGACCATGATTGTTCTGGACGACGTACAACGGTGAAACGAGATTGCAAGACACCAAACGCCCGTTCAATATCCTTCCTCGCCCTTCTTGATGTTGTGCAAACAATTTGTCCTTTACTGTTTGGGGGAGCGGAATTGTCTTGACAAAGGCAGCCCATTCTGGGTATATTCCATCTACATGATAGTAGCCAGTCTCATACCGCCTCCCATTGACAAAATACCGCACTCGCGGAGCTTCCCCCTTCAATGAACAAAGGAGATTGATTGAGCACATTGATGTCATTGTTGGAACCGGCGACACCGAAAAAGGCATGCCATATCCAAAGGTCATATGAAGCTACTGCTTCGAGGATGAGTGTAGGGGCACCATGGTCACCACGAGTGAATTAACCTTTCCATGCAACCGGACAATTCTCCCACTGCCAATGCATACAGTCTAGGCTTCCTAGCATGCCAGGAAAGCCTCGAGACTCGCTAACTTGCAATAAGCATCCCACATCCTCACATGTGGGGCATCGCAGATAATGTTCGCCGAACGACTAAGTCCCTCTTGAGTTGGGTATGTGTTGGTCGAGCACGAATAGCAGCGTTTCTCTGTAGCACGTTGGTAAAGCATGGATAAGAGCTGTTGTTGATTTCCGGAGATAGAACAATCGATGTCCTTGGAGTCTCGTTCAAGTCAAGAGAAGTGGTAACCACTTCCTTCTCATCTTCAACAATCATGTTGTGAAGAATGATGCATGCTTTCATGATATTCCCAATAGTGGCCCATGACCATGATTGTTCTGGACGACGTACAATGGTGAGACGAGATTGCAAGACACCAAATGCCCGTTCAGCATCCTTCCTCGCCCCTTCTTGATGTTGTGCAAACAATTTGTCCTTCACTGTTTGGGGGAGCGGAATTGTCTTAACAAAGGCAGCCCATTCTGGGTATATTCCGTCTACAAGATAGTAGCTAGTCTCATACCGCCCCCCATTGACAAAATACTGCACCCGCGGAGCTTCCCCCTTCAATGAACAATGGAGATTGATTGAGCACATTGATGTCATTGTTGGAACCGGCGACACCGAAAAAGGCATGTCATATCCAGAGGTCATATGAAGCTACTACTTCGAGGATGAGTGTAGAAACACCATGGTCACCACGGGTGAATTGACCTTTCCATGCAACCAGACAATTCTCCCACTGCTAATGCATACAGTCCAGGCTTCCTAGCATGCCAGGAAAGCCTCGAGACTCGCCAACTTGCAATAAGCGCCCCACATCCTCACATGTGGGGTGTCACAGATAATGTCCGCCGAACTTGTCAATTACCCTTTGTGCGAACATCTCCAAGCACTCTATTGAAGTGCTCTCGCCGATCTTCAGATAATCGTCAAGTTGGTCGGTAGAGGTGCCATATGCCATCATACGAATAGCTGTCGTGCACTTCTGTAGTGGCGAGAGCCTGTGCTGTTTTGTGCAATCTGCCCTAGGAGTAAAATAGGGAGACCACTCGGCAAGGGTGCTCACGATGTATAGAAACAGGGGTCTTCCCATCCGGAACCTTCTACGAAACATTGAGTTGGTGTAGAGTGGGTCTTCGGAGAAGGAATCGACAAAGAGTTATTTGTGGACCTCTTCACGATTCCTCCTTATGTACCTCCTAGTACCTCTTTGGCGCCGAGAAATCCTAGCTCAAAGCACCACGATTTTGGCCTTGAACTTTGCTGCGAGACACCTAGCAAAAGAATCGAGGGCGTCTTGCTCGGCGATGAGATGCTCCATGATTTCGGTTGGGTCTTCGGGGTCGGTGTCATTAGAAGCATCGGAGTTGGAAGATGAGGCCAACTGGTGTGACATAGTGGGGAATATAAATTTCTTTGGTCAGATAGTCTAATATATAGAGTTGGAAATTGTTTTGGTCAGATAGTCTAATATATATAGTTGGATGTACTACTCCAATATTTACATGATAGCATTGGGACTACATGTGTTGGGACTGCATGCTTTGGGACTGCATGCAGAAATGTATTCAGTGACTGATAGCATTGAAATTACAGAATTATACTCATGGTAGCATTAGGACTACATGCATTGGGAATACGTGCATTGGGAGTGCATGCAGAAATGTATTCAGTGACTGATAGCATTGAAATTACAGAAATTACAGAATTATACTCATGATAGCATTGGGACTACATGCATTGAGAATACATGCATTGGGAGTGCATGCAGACATGTATTCAGTGACTGATGTTGTGAAAGATTACTAAAACTATGCATATATAACATATCATGTATTAGTGCATAAAAGATTACTAAAACTATGCATATATAATATATAAAAAATAGCATAGCCTGCACATCATTTGGTGTCAGCAATCATCCCCAAACAATGTCTCAAAAATAACATGCTAAATATTTTAACATCGAGCTATTTGTTTCACGATTACCACAGCCAACATGGCCCTCACCATTATATTTGTGGTTCTAATGTGTCCCATCCACTACAACTATGTTCCCATATGTTTAGTGATAACTTTTTTTGGGGAATATGCCAGCACCAGAGGAAAATCTCAAAACCACAATGCTTAAAAGTTCGAAGCCATATTCCAATGTCTGAATCTATAAAAAGATGAAACCAAATTTTGGGGTACTTGGTTGATACAAGTACAACTATACCTATCAATATTTGGTCAAGCAAATCTCAAAACCACACTGCTTGGAAGCTATCTTACAATGTATGGATGAATATATAAAATGATGAAACAAAATTTCAGGGGTGCTTGGTTGGCACAACTAGCCCTAAATCAATATTTAGTCATGAACAAATAATTTGGCTATGAACCAAACAACTACATTATATACACAAGAAAGGATAAAAAGGAAAAGGTACCCATTGAATAGATTAGTTATGCAAGGTTGGACAGTCAGAACTTACTTGGACAGTCAGAGCCTTCAATCTTCTCAATTGCTCAAACGAACTTGAGATTCTTGCATTTTCTGAATTGACTACATTTAATTCTTGCTTGAACATTCATGATCACAGCTTCTAGCATCATGGTAAGTGGTAACTGGTAATCAGAGCATCAATAATCAGAACAATAAAAAATAAACTAGCATCATGGTAAGTGGTAACTGGTAACATGAAAAAATAAACTAGTACTCTTGAATAAATTTAGAACTGCTAGCTGCTGCTACTACTCTTTAGCAAACCATATAATTAGTCTAGCAAGAAGCCAAGAAAGCAAGCTTTAGCAATATAGGGTTCAATGACTTATCTCAGAAACCAATAGAATTTAGTTGATGTAATAAAACAAGTTGTGGAATATGTGGATTTTGAAAGAAGTTCGGAGAGAACATCTTACAAGGAGTTTTCCAGACTTGGCTGGCTAACTGTCCAAACTGGACATACGAGCCAAGCAAACTAGCAATGCTGCGTACAACTTTTTTTTTGAATCACTGATTCATTGCCATATATTTGAATAGGTTGCAGAGACTATAGCATGAAATACAAGCACAACATGGTATTGATGCAGCAGTATGACTATGATATCTGTTACGGTCATACCTCAATCAGATGGGCCAAACAAATTCTCCCTTATAGACCACAATGCCTTCATATGCTCAACTTTCATGTCATTGGGCATACCTCTTGTGTCATGCATAAGGAGCCCCTTGTATAAATATAGCATTTTGGCCTCCTTCTTCTCCTTTGTTGTTTCGAGCTTCTCGGCGGACATACGTTGCTGCACCTCAACCATATCGCTGTGACCCTTGCTAACTTCGGACTGAGCAATCAAGAACTTCTCAAGCTTTTCTTCCATATCATCGATAACCTCTGTTGCAATCATCGCCTTCCCTTTGCCTTTGCCTTTACTTTTGCGTTCAACCTTAGCAGCCTTGGTCTTTTGTGGATGTGGAATATCTTTGGTATCTTCATCAGATGTCAAGTCCTCCCACGCCTCCCCAAACTCTAAAAGCTTTCTTTTTTTTAATTGTCAAGCGTCTCAATGTATGCATGCCACTTTGGCTGGTCTCGGACAGCCTTCCAGCAGTACATGAACATGAATTACCCTTCATTGTAGTCTTCCTCGTATATTTTTAATGCCTTGTCTATCAATTGATCATCTGACTATCCACTGACCTATTGTGGATATCATGGGGATATGCCCACGATCTTAGGATGATGAGACAATTGGCAATGGCGTTGAGGGTTTGCGGAATCACCCGTTTTCGACGTTACTCCAGTTCTGTCAGGCCTCTGGTGGTCTGACCGGCCATGGTGGCGGTCAGACCAGCCATGTATTGTGTGGTTTTTCTGGAATGGTGGCTGGCGGTCAGACCGGCCAGGGTGGCGGTCAGACCGGCCAGTGGAGCGGTCTGACCGGCTTTGCCTGAGCGGTCAGATCGGCCACTGTAATGACTTTGGTTTTTGGAGCTAGGCCAAAAATAGAGGGTGTAGGCAAGTGAGAGGGTTCTTCTACACTTGGTCTCATAATTTTTGGAGCCTCTAGACAAAAGTTCTATTTGATTGAAAATTCCAGAGAGGTTCGGATTTCCAAGGGTGGAATTTTGGCTAAGTCCCATTGTGGCGGCCAGACCGGCCTTTGGTTGGCGGTCTGACCGGTTTTGGCTTGTTTCGTCGGCCCGCGTGGCGACGTTTTGTGGTTTTTAGGTCAAGTTCATGGTTATCATTGTATATGTGTTGCATGATGCATGTTTTGACTAACGTGGGTCAAGTTGTGAAGAACTTGTTCCCGAAAATTGTTTCTTGGTCTATTGCTGTGTAGGTTGCTTGCAGGTCTATGACAGTCAACGGCGAGGTGGATCGGAACTAAACTTGGAGAGCTGAGGTCCAGAACAATCAAGGATGCCGGGTGAGGTCAGAGGACTCAAGCGGGGCGCAGGATAGACAAGGATGACCGAACAGGCGATTCGGGCGATCGTTGGATCAAGCGGCCATGAGTCGTTGTAAGTGCTCAGTGGTGCCGATGGGATCCGGACGGGAGAGACTTGACGACATGGAGCCGTTGATCGACCTACACGTGGCGAAGTAGACGAGTGCTTCTTGCAGATGGACTTGGTCTTTTGGAGAAGGATCGAGAAGGGGTATTTTGGTAATTTCACCAAATACCGCCTTGGTGACCTTTTGGCTAAACCGCGGCGCGGGTCGGCACATGGTGAAGCGGTTTAGGTCAATCGATGATGAAGACGGCGCTTTGAGATGCGTGTGTGTGTTAACCCATTTGTGTGTGGGGTCTAATGGGTCCCCTAATGGAATATTCTCTAGGATCTAGCCTCCACTATATAAGGGCTAAGTGCTGGTTGCACTTGGTAACCCTTTGGCCATTTGTAACCCTAATTGTGTGTTTTAGGGTTTTGAGGAGAAGAGAGAAGAGGCTAGGGTTTCTAGAGAGGGATTGAGAGTGAGTGCTCTTGGAGAGAGCTTTGTCCTCCTTGTAGGAGTGGCTGTAAACAACAATCATCCATCTATCCAAATCAATCCAAGGAAGATTGCAACAAGATGAGTTCTTATTTGTTCTTCCTCTCTATTTTGTGATTTTGGGGCTTTCTTCGATCCACGGGTTTTTTCTTGGTTTCTTGCGTAGATCTAGCTTGCTATGACATGTGGGAACCTATCTAGGATCATCTAGATCATCAATCAACCACGAGCAAGTTTTTGGATCTAAGTTTTGTTTTTGCCTGGTTTTGAACCCACCTTCAGTAAAACTGAAAAAGATAGAAACTTTGGCATGTATCTCTGCAATCTTTGATTGGAATAGGTTCCTAATATCATTAAGAAGATGTGTCTCAAAATTCGTGGAGTTTGGCCTTACAGATCAAAAGTTAGACCGATTTGAGTTTCGGTTTTCGGGTTGTCTGTGCTGTTTGGGCTGTTCATCGTCAGGCTGGCGGTCAGACCGCCAATATCAAAGGTCTGACCGCTAGGCAAAATATTTGACCCGCCAATTTGAGAGGTCTGACCGCCCAACTATTTGCAAATTGAGTTCTTGGTTATTTTGGGTGTTTTGCGTCGGGGTTTTGATTGGATTCAATACAAGTCTTCCACTGTGCTTGTATATTGATCTTCATAGCTTCATAGCTATTGGAGTGAAATTAGTATTGAAATCAATCTTTGTGAAAAAGCGTGCTCCTATTCACCCCCCCTCTAGTCATCTTTCCGGTCCTACACCTATATACTTATAGCCTTAAGCCAAGAGGCACAGAACCAACCGGCCTTTTTGTTCACTCGGTGCCAACGGTCCTTGGTTTGCTTCGCTTCTCTTCTTCTATTTTTTGGGGTGGTGCTGTTGTACACAGCAGTGACCTCTCCCCAGTACTGGTTAGTTTTCTTGCAGTTTCCGTTGATTGGGTCATTTGAGTTGTTCAACCATGCATTGAACTGCATTGCGTGAAAATATATTAGTACCAATATAAACATGTTGAACTACAAGTGTTAATTATTTAGATGCCCAACTGAAAAATCAACCTACCAATCTCAAGTATTCCTCTTGTGTCCACGTCAACTGCTTCCCAGTCCTACCAGCATCATCGTTTTCACCACTGCCAACATCGATGAAGGGCTGGGCCAGGACTGGTGGCATAGGAGACTGATGAGGAATTTCCCGGGGAAGAGGGAAATTTGATGAATTTTGGAGGTAACTTAAGAAACCACCAGGAGGATATGAATTCATTCCGCTGCAAATAAATTACAAACATATCATATTATTAAGCATAAAAGGTTACTAAAACTATGCATATATAACATATCATAAATGTAACAGTTGTGCTATCTGTACAAAAAACAAATAAAAAACAGTAACAAACAAATTGTAAATTTCATTAACAGAGATCCCATTTAGTCATCCATTACCTTATTTTGTTAACTTTATGTCAATTTGCTAAGTATAAAAGGGTTATCTCATGGATGTATTATTACTATTTTGCAAATCATAATGGCTTATACAAATGGTCCAGTGGAGAAGTTAAAAAATAGCATAACATTGCACTAGAGCTAACCAGTTTTAACACTGATTACCAAACCAAAAAAATTATTGATATACATGACTGATTACCAAGCCAAAAAGTTAGGAATGACTGATTACCAAACCAAAAAATTACAGACTATAGACTAATAACATCATGGAAGCTATCAGAATGTTGAAGCATCAGTTAACAAATAACATCACTTGTGCTTTCAAAAAAATCAAAACTAACTACACAAGACAATGCTAGATATGTACCAGCTCAACTTGTTATGTACTGATTTCTGGCATCACTTGTGTTATGATTTCTGGCATTTTCATAAACAAAGCACCAGCACAATTTGTTTATGAAAACAACATGTGTTCAGAACAAGCACAGTGTTACCTTGTAAAATACTAAAGATTGTGTGTTCCCTAAAATAAAAAATGCTAGACAATCTGTTGGAGGTGAGCTATATTTTTCTTCTAACTATATTAGCTTACACAGGATAACAAACTGATGAGAGAAGTAGTAGCAATGAAGCTTATTCTTTTTCTGGCTACACAAATGACACATCAGAACCAAATGCCCTATACTAATCATGGTCACAAAAATCCCCTATGCCCTATACCAATCAGAACCAAATGCCCTATACCAATCATGGTCTCTATAAATATATGAGTCACAAATTACAAACATACAAACATCATGGTTCAGGACAGTATGCATTGCTACGAACTACACAAAAAAGTAGGTCGAATCCCCTATACCAATCACACCAGAAATCATACCAGATCTAGCGTGCTCAAGTAACGAACGGAAGAAAGAAATGAAGAACAAATCATACCAGAAATCAAAAGCCCCGGGAAGAGAAGAGCTGTAGGGTGTTCCGCGTCCGGCTCCAGGCGAGCCCCACCAACCATGGGCTGCGGAGGCACCCATGGACTCCACAGAGGCGGTGATGCCGACAGGATTTGCAGATGTCATAGCGGCGGAATCCACGGATGAGGCGGCGGCAGTCAACATCGAACTCTCCTGTGGCAGTGGTGCCACAACTCTAGACCGCCCAACCATCTTCAAGGAATTGGGCGAATGAGGAAAGAGGAATTGGGGATAGAGATAATTGAATCAAGTTAGAACTTAAAACCAAAATCATAAAAAGGGAAAGCAAATTAGTAAAAGCAGAACAGGAGGGCTCAAGCTAGGCCCCGGCCTCCACCCAAGACCAACAGCCTCATGGCCAGGCCAAGCCAGGAGCTACAGGAGTGAGCGCGAGCCAGGAGAGCCGAGCCGGGGTAGAGCGAGCATAGGCCGAGGCCGACCGTAGGGAGGCAGCAACGGGCAAGCCAAGGGAGAGGAGCCTGCACGGGAGCCAGCAAGGCCGAGAGGAGGCAGTGGTCTTGGGCACAAGATCTTGGGTGGGTGAGAAGGCGTCGGCCGGTCCGGAGGTGGCTCCAAGGTCCGGGCCGGGCAAGGGGGAGACGGCGCTAGGAACATGGCCTTCCGGCCAAAGCAAAAAAAAAACTCCAGAGAAAAGTAAGTGGGGAGGAGAAATAGAGTGAGGAAGAAGAGAGATGAAGCAAAGCAAGGACATCTCCTGGAAATTTGCTCCCAGGGAAGGCAAACACTTGAACAAGAAAGGCAAATCTTGATGCAGGAAAGGCGAAGGAAATTAGTGGCGAGAAACGAACCTGCAGCCTCTTGGTGGAAAGGGCAGTGATTGGGGCAATGCTTGTAGCTCTGGTCAGAGAGGGCACGTCCGCATCACATCCAAGAACAAGAACCCCTCCTCTCTCTCTCTCTCTCTCCACCCTTTGGCTGGTTCTGGAGCTGCGTTGGGTGCCTCTTGTCCTGGGTGGGCAAGAACCGAGAGAGAGAGAGAGAGAGAGAGAGAGAGAGAGGATGCAGGAAAGGAAAGGAATCGCTGGGGAGTTGCCGAGCTTCATGTGGAAAAGCTTCACATATGAGGAAAAGAAAAGCTTCGTGCGGAAAAGCTTCTCGCACGAGGAAAAGAAAGTGTCTTCGCGCTGGATCCGCCAAGAAGAAAGACAATGCGTGAGCAAACGACGATCGCTCTCCAACAGAGAAATGCTTCGTCGCTTCCGCCTCGTTTCGTGTCATGCGACGGTCGCTTCGTGAAACGACGATCTGATTCTCTCCCCTCCACCTTAGCAAAAATCCAACGTGGCATCTCTTAGAGACAAGTGAATTGGACTATTGGAGATGCCCTTAATGGCTTGCTTATCAATGTGTTTTTAATTTGCTTGCTCGGCCTCTAAGAAATTTCTTGGTCGTTCATGGGCCACAAACTGGTCGCCAAATCATGGGCTTATGTCATGGTTGATACTAGGCCCAATATCGTTTGTGTTCTTTTATCTTTTCAATGAATTATACAAAACCCCGCATTTTCTATCCATGTGTCAACTAGCCCTCAGTCACTCACGCAGGGGCGACCCTCCCTTGGTGCGACCTCCCCCTCCGGCCGGACCCTCCTCTCCTACACGACGCTAGACCCCAGCATCTACGGCACCGGCGAGGAGTCTGTCGAGCCGAGGTTGAAGACGAATGGACGCTAGACCCTAGCATCTTCATGGGCTTTGTTGAGTTGGGACCGGCTTGACTAGCCTATTTGTGGACTGCCCACCAGGGACTAGAAGGAGGCAACCACCACTCGGTCCACTCCCGTTCCCCTCATGGCTCACGCAGTCATGCCTCCTCCCCTGACCCTAGAGCAAGCAGCCAGCGACGGCCGCTCGGGCGAGCAGTGAGGGCTCAGGCGGCGGGCACACGTTGGCTAGGGGCACAGAATGCTAGGGCGTGCGGCGGCTAAGGGGCAAATTGTTGAGTAAGCTTCATTTGTAAGGTATTTTTCTATGTCCTACCTTCATCTTCACATGTTCGAATACATATTGTAGTTGTTGATTTCATTTAGTGTCATATACTCTTATTAGTATGATTGCAATATAATTTGTGTATATATTCTTTTGCTTTTGTGTAATCCTCTTTTGTTCATACTCGCGACTCTGTCCTTCCTAAAATTTAGTTTTGAGTCCGTCCTTGTCGTCTATTTAGCAAAAGACTGCCATAGTTTTCATAATTTGGATGCTCGTGGGATAATACTGTGTGTTGCACAACGTTTGAATTTGGAAGTGTGCTGTCGTGTTCACTGGTAGGAAAAAGAATGGCATGCGACTTCATCGGCATTAGATCACTTGAGATCCCATGCAAAGGTCGTACAGACACAATGTTGATGTCGATGTAGAAGCGTAAGTGTAGAACCTGTACGTTCCAACTGCCGATGTGCACCAGATGCTCATCTCTTGTGCACCAGACGCTCCGCGTCGCCGAGCTCCACCTCGCCCGGCGCTTCCCCGTCGCCGCCGAACAGCGACTCGATCTGCTCCAGCGTCCTGCCGCTCGTCTCAGGCACGAACTTGTGCACGAACACCACGGATGCCGCGGAGATGGCCGCGAACGCGGAGAACGCGCCCGCGACAGACACCGCGTTGCAGACGGACAGGAACGACATGGCCACCGTGCCGCTCGTCAGCCTGTTCACCGCCAAGCCGAGCGCCACCGCCTGCGCGCGCAGCCTCAGCGGGTAAATCTCCGAGCTCAGCACCATGTTGATGGGCCCAATCCCCACCGAGAAGAAAGCCACGAAGCCGCACACCGTCAGCACGGCCAGCCCGATCGCCACCCCTCTCGGCAGCGCGCCGTGCGCGAGCAGGGACAGCGCTGCCGCCAACACGGCCAGGCACACGGTGATGCCGATCGTGCTGATGTAAAGCAGCGGCTTCCGGCCGACGTGGTCGACCAGGACGATGGCGATCACTATGAAGGCCGTCTTGGAGAACCCAACCGCGACGGTGGCGGCGAGCAGCTGGCTCTCCGTCGTGATGCCGGCGTCCCGGAATATGGTCGGGCTGTAGTAGATCAGCGCGTCGATGCCGGTGATCTGCTGGAATAACTGGACGCCCAGCCCGGTCACCAACATCCGGCGGATCACCGGCGACGGCCTCATGAGCTCCCGCCACACCGCCTTGCCGGCGGCTGTGACACGCGCGGTCTCCTCGATCTCCGCGAGCCTCTCCTGTGCCTCTTCCTCACTTTCCGTGACCTTGAGAAGCACGGCGCGCGCCTCGCCGATCCGGCTCTGCATAACCAGCCACCGTGGCGATTCGGGGATCACCATCAGCACGAATGCGATGGAGATAGAGGGGAGGATGCCGGCGGCGAGCATGACGCGCCAGTTGATGTGGTCGGGGAGGCCCGCGAAGACGAGGTTGGACACGTAGCCGAGGAGGATTCCCAGGCTTATGAATATCTCCGGGAAGGACGCGAAGGAGCCCCGCAACGTCGCCGGCGAGATCTCCGAGATGTACACCGGCGCGATCATGACGCCGAACCCGATGCCGATGCCGGCCAGCAGCCTCCCGATCATGAGCACCGCGAAGGACGGGGCAAACGTCATGACGGCCGCGCCGACCTGGAACACGGCGGCGGCGAGGCCGATGGTCCATTTCCGGCCGATGGCATCGGAGGTCCTGCCGGCGGCGAGGCTGCCGATGAAGGAGATGAAGCTGAGGCACCCGACGAGCACTTCTTGCTGCACTTCGGTGATGTGGAGGTCCTTCTGGATGAATATGATGCAGCCGCTCATCACACCAACGTCTGAAACAGCAATATATGGAAGGTTCATTACCACCTATGGATTTACACATGAACTCTGTGCAGAGTTGTTTCGTCCATTTCCAAATTTGATGGAATTGGCCGTGCCAAAGACTGGTCAAGACGCCCACCGTTGTAAGTGCAATTGGTTTTAGTATCTCAGCATTAGAGCCAGTTTATTAGTGAATGAAACTTCATCTGAATCTGGGTAGGCTGTTACCATCTACTACTTCTCAAGATGGGAACAACAAGATTACTTGCTAGTCTGTAAAATCATGGACTGAAAACTGATCAATTATTTTTATCTTTTCAAGGCACACTAACACAGAGTTTCCGTTTTCTAGTATCATAGTCCAAACACCACACTAACAAATATAACCATGCTAATCACCAAAGAAAACTGTGGTCATGTCTGAAACCAAATCTGCATCAAGAAATGCCATTCAGAAGAGGTAGAGCTCACCGTAGCCGAGCAGCACGTGGTTGAGGGAGGCGAAGACAGAGCAGGCAAAGACGTATCTACTGCTGCTGCCGCTCCCACGAACACGGACGCCGCCACCGTCTTCTTCCTGCTCTTGCGGAAGCACATCGTCCATGCGCACGTACTTGCTCGTCCTTCCCAAGAACTCCGGCAGGCTCGGCATGCTGCCGCTGTTGGCACCCACCTCGGCGCCGGGAAGCCCCATGCTATCTTGCTATCTAGTCCTGTACCTTCCTCTGCCTCTCGCCTGTGGCTTGTGAATGGGAAGAGTACCGGTACTGGATCTGAGGAACGAAGGAAGGAGAAGAGGGGGAGGAAGAAACAAGGAGAGATTATTTGTTTAAGACCAAGTTGGCTCAAAGGAATTGGGGGCGTCAGGAATCTGCACATATTTTCAAATGGACGTTTTTGTGACCACTGTTCTTGTACTATTGTTCTAGTAACTTGTAGCAGCTGGACCTCCTAATTTCCAGTTTCATACAGGAAATAACATGTTCAGAATTTACTTTGGCGCTAAGGATGAAAGCTGACACCTTTTTGTGTACCTTGTGTGACGTTTTACCATCTCATTTTTTATATCATGTAAGTCAACTCTGTACTGTCCACTGTGAATTTGTGTATGGTGATTCGTCCCAAAAATAAATAAATTAAGAGCAGAGAGAGAAGAAGAATTTAGAAATACACCGTCTAAAAAAATAAATTACACAAATCCTCAAGTTTTTTTTTCTTTTATGACACAAACTACAGAAAACCACGAGTATGATGGTTAGTGGCAAACAACCACAAATAGTATGGTCCAACTGTTTTGTGAAAGAGAAAATTGATCATTTGACCCATCTTTGGTGTTGTTTTAATCATTTGTCATTATTTTTGTTGTAATAGATTATTTGCCACATAATTGAAGAGCCAATAACATATACGTCGCTTTGTACATTTTTACTCACGTCTTCTTCCCTCTTCTTCTTCCACTTCTTTGCTTCGGTCGTGGCAGACAGGTCGACGCTCCGCCCCAGCTGTCGTCCACGCTCCGAAGCTGCGCCGCCCCTCCTCCCTCGAGCCGCGTCACTGTCACCTCGTAGCTAGCCAAGAGCTCGCGTCGCTGTGTCTCTCCTTTCTCTCTCTCCACCACAGCCAGCGAGCGAAGAGCGGCAAGAGGCGGCTGTCGATGACTGGAGATGGTCAGCTTCGCGCTAGTGAGCTTGCCACCGCTGGACCTGCACATCCCGATCTCGCTGTCGCCAAACCCGTCGTTCCCCGCCATGGCACCGCTGAATCTCGTCGTCTCTGACTACTGCACTGCCTGATCCGCCTACCTGCTTTCTTCTTCCCGGCGTCAGTGGCGCGGCTCAAGGGAGGAGGAGGTGGCGCACCTTCAACCGGAGAAGAGAGAGTGGTGCGACACAGCTGAGCGGCGAAGGCCGAAGCCGAGAGAGATAGAGAGGGGAGAGAGGGTGAGTGTCGTAGCAACAGGACCAGATAGTAAACAAAAGGGGACCCCAGTCACCACGAGGGGGACTAGGAGAACCTCGAGAGAGGGGACCAGTGCCCAGAGAAGTTAGTTTGTATAAATTGCCTTGAAAAAAGTCCTGCCTGGTTACATGGGAGAGACAGTTATTTATAGCCTCCGACCGAGGTACATGAGATTACATATCTACCCCTAAAAAGACCATATGCCTATAGGGGCCATAGGGGTTTTTCCTTCTCCCTTTGCACCGTGCGGGGTGCTCCTGAGCCGAGGGGCCCTAGACACCCTTTGGTGCCCCCCGAGGAGGCCTTGGGCAGGGGTCCCGAGGTCCACCTCGCTCCTGGGTGTGGCTCTCGGCTATCTCCCCGCACCCTCTGGCTCTTTCGGAGGTACACGTGGTACCCTTCGGAGGAGGGGTGGCGATGTGTGCCTTCTGCCTGTGGCCCTCGGGGGCCTCTCGGTGGCCTTCGATCCCCCCAAAGGCATACTTAGTACCCTCGGGGGGCCCTCGCTGCACCTCCGACTCTTGGGCCTCGTGGGCCTCTTGGTGGCCTTCACGCACCCTTTGGGGCCCTCCGTAGGTGTACTAGGTACCCCCGGGGGCCCCTCACCGCGCCTCCGGCTCTTGGCCCTCATGGGCTCTAGGTGGCCTTCGAGCGCCATTCGGGACCCTCCCGTAGGTGTACTAGGTACCCTTGGGGTCCCCTTCGCCGTGCCTCCGGCCCGTAGCCCTCGGGTGGGGTGGGAGGGCCTTATTGCGGTCTTCGATAGGTTGCTAGGGCCGGTGAGCCGCCCCTATGACAGTGAGGAGGGACACCAGTAAGCCATTGGGGAGGTCGCCAGGTCGGCCATGGTCGGAGCGAGGAAGCATTCAAGAAAGGAAGAGGAATAAGATTGGGGCAAAATTGACATTTATTCTTCAAAAGGGCAAGAAAACAAGGGACGCACGAAAGACGGGGCAAAAGATCAATTACATGAAATTTAGTCATAAATCATTGAAACCACATGTAACATGGGGCAAATTGTCAATTTCCTCTCTATGAAAACCACAATTAAACCAATTCCTTATAAAAAATACAGGATAAACTTCATCCTCTGAACTTCGATTACTATTCCCATTCCCAATTGTCGCCAAACATGCCATTTCGACTCCGTGGTCTAACCGAGCAAGATTGGGGTTCGATTGGTGAGCAGAGCATGGGGCAAGACTGTTTGTTAGGCGCGTGGGTGCGAATTCTTCTCTTGGATCCACCTCCTCACATTGTTCCTTGATGTCGTCGAGTTATATCTACTAGAGGCCTTTGCGCGCCACATGGCGTGTTTGTTTTCTTTTCATATTGCACAGTATACACATTTTGCTAGGGAAAATAACTGGCTATTAGAATAAGCAAATAAAAAAATGATTTATAGTTGCACAGGTGATACTAATATAGGTGAACCACATTCCTGTGCATATATATACCTTGCAGCAGCATGAGCAGTGTCAAATCTAGCTGTATTGGTTGAATCATTCATGGATTAGAATATGATTTCAGATGAATGGGTAAGTAAACTCAGAATTAAGTAGCAGAAGACATTTGCTCATCTAAGTACACTTCCTTGCCGCAATCCCTGCACTACCAATGAATGTCGTCCTTGTAGTCACTAAGATTGAAGTTTATGTCCACTGTACTTAGGTGACCACCTAAACTTACTGGGCTTAGAACAAGCAATCTACTACATTCTACACTAGTGTGATTATATCATGAGATTTCAGCACCAAGGATAATAAATAAAGCGAGTATGGAATCACCTTGGATTACAAGTTAAAACTCCTATTGATGCTTACATGAATGAGTTGTGTAATGATATGTTCTTGCTTTTAAGCTGGAAGATATGCTACAACTACAAAATTCAAGGTTTTTTTTTTCCTTTTCACCACCAGCATATCAAAATAACACAGGTAGAGATATACCATATAAGGTAGTGTTGTTAAACAGTCCAATAGAAAGGCATGCACTGCCTGAATGGAAGTATGGAATTAACCAACAGATTTTGCTAGAGCATTAGAATTACTACTACATGCTACAAGGAGATGAATGATGCTTGGGAAAAATAATGGTTAGTGCATTATAGGATGACTTCCCTGACTGTGTGTATATTCCTTGCTTAATAGATACATTTGCAGTTAGGTTACAGAACCATCTAATCCAAACTTCAAATTTCATAATAACGTAAATGAGATAGCATTCAGACTTGCACTTGATTAGCTCTGTGGGACAAGCGAGGAAGGAGACGGCACAGGCCACTCCGGTGCTAGCACCGGCCACAACTTGTTGGTTGACGGTGAGTGGCTCGCCGGGCTCTAACCACAACACGGCCTTCATCTGCCGTGGGCAAGGTCGGAAGGTGCGCTGCGGGCGAGGTGATGCTCCGGAGGCTGCCCAAGGGGCTCCAAAGGGGCCGAAGGTGGCTCGAGGTGGGTGGCGAATGGCGCACGGATGGAGCTCAAAGGGGTTCCGAGGAGGGGCTCCGGGTGCCGAGGGTTGCCAGAGCCGGAGGCGAAGGGGGCCGAGGGGACCTCAAGGCTGGAGCACAGGGGCGGCCCAAGCTCGGCCGAGCGCGCACCAGGTGAGCTGGAGGCGAGCGGCGCCGGCATGTGGGTCGAGCACGGCAGGAGGACCAGGCCGAGCAAGGAGAGCGCGGGCCAGGCGCAAGGCCGCACCAGGGAGGCGCAGGCGACGTGGATCGAAGGAATTGGACCCAGGGAGGAGGGAGCCGGAACATGTCAGCTATGGTGAATAAACTGCTAATATCAGAAGAAGCTAGAATAGAATTACAAGAAATCAAAAAAAGAAGTGCAATGTAGATGACACCTCAACCAAGTGCACCCAGAAAAAGGATGATGACAGCACCACCAGTACAATATCAACAGCGACCAACTACCAATTCAAGACCCCAATACAATATGAATTAGCCAGCCACAGTTCAGTGCTATACATGTGGAGGAAATCACTACTAAAAGGACTATCCACAAAAATTAATAAACTGCTACCACTGTGGACAACCAGGCCATATCAAGTTTCATTGCCCAATGAGAGGTATGTCACAAGAAGCAGCCAAAGCTCAGGTGGAAAATCAACTACAGATCAACAAGACGCCACCAACAATGTAGGTTAACAAAGGAGGTATACTACAATCTAAAGAATGATTAAGAAGATCAGAACAAATCTCTGGAGAAGGAAGACCAACAACAGGACCAATTCAAGGCAAAATCAATTATGTCACTACCAATGAAGCTGCAGAAGTCACAAACAATACTGCTGGTACGCTTTTACTTCATCAGCATTGGTCTTAATTGATCCAAAAGCTACCTTTTCAGTTCCAGTGTCAGAATCTTGCAATAAAGAAAGCAGAATGGAAAGAGGAATAAAAAATGCAGCGTAGTTTTCCAATCTGTCCCCTGGCTTTGAGGGAATCTCAGGGTCGAGATTCTTTTTAAGAGGGGTAGATTGAAATAACCTGAAAATTTGAAAATTCAAAAGTTTTTGAAGCTTTTTGTTTGAATTCGGTTTTCTTTCTTTTTTTTTGGAAAAATCCTTCTCATTTCCGCTTTCCCTTTCGGAAAAACCCGTTCCCACCTAGAGGCGTATCTCTCCCAGGGCGCCTTCGCCCGTCGTCCTCCCCGCGCGTCGTCGCCTAGTCATCACCACACCCACGCCATCACCGGCTCCTCCACTGCCATCACCAGTGCCACCTCGCTCCCACTTGACGCTTCCACCGCCTTCGTCGCGCCACCTTGCCCGTCCACACGTGGTCGCCCCTGTCGCTGCCCACCCACCGCGCCCCCATTCGCCCAATCCCTAGCGCAACCGCCTATCCCCGGCTATAAAAGCCCGCTCGGAGCTCGCCTTCATCCTCACCTTCAACCACAACACCTCCTTCACTCTCTCCTCCGGTGGCGCCAATTTCAAGCTTCGCCGCCCCATTCTTCTTCTCCGTGAACTCAACGCCCAATCGCCTCTGTCCACCCCACTACCACTGGAGCATGTAGCACCGCCCACCTCCTCGGTCTTTTCCCCCCTCCCCACCCCTAATCCTACGGAGCTCTCGGCCGCCTCTCCCCGCCGCGCCTTTGCCACCGCCGCCAAGCCACCACACACCGCCCAAACCCCACCAACACCACCATTGGACTCACCTAGGCCCACTGGTGCCTCCTTGACCACCCGGTTCACTTGGCGACCACCGAATGGCCGAGCGCCACAAAGCCACCTCTCTACCAGGCGGCGTCAGCAGGCCTTTCGACATGCAGCTCAAGCCACCTGGGCGTCGGGCTTTTAAGGCCCGGCCGTTTGGGCCGTGGGCCGCACAGTAAATGGGCCGGCCATTTACTGTTTATACAAGTTAGCATTTTACTGTTCACAACACAGTAAAAATAGTTATTGTTCCTACGTTCGGAAAATGCACAGTAACATGTTTACTGTTTGCTAACCAAAATAGTAACCTTTAGTTACTGTTCACAACATACTTTCAGACATGAATAGTAAAATAGTACTATTCATTATCCAACCAATTTCCTAATTTGACACCTTATATCCATATCGACCGTTTCGAGACCGTAAACTCATTTCTCAACTCCGTTCAGCCTACTAAAGCTCTCCCAATAAATATTTTTACCTTTTTATATGATTTAATATCTCTTTTCTATATTTTTGTTGTACTTGGATCCAAATCTCAACTCTGTTCAGTCTAATTAAACACCAAATAAATACCTACCCTTCACACCACCTTCCTTTAAGTTTCTTTTTTATTTTATTTACTTGCATGTTGTTCCCAACTCATTCCTTGTCGAGCCGGATTTTATTTGGTTTGTTTTATTATATTGTTTCTCGTTAGGTCACGATTTTGACGACCAGACTCCAGAAGACACCGAACAAGTCCAGTATCAACAGGACTTTGTGCAAGAAGGCAAGTCGCATTCCTTGATCATTTTGAGCCTATTTTTCATATATTTATTATTACTTCCATTATTGTATTTGTGCCTTTTACTTTAAATATTGAAATAATACTTTTGAATGCCATGATAATTAGATAAATCCTATTACCCCACATACAAACCCACCCAGCACTTGTAGGCCATATTCACCTTGACAAGTTCACATAAAATATTAGCTATACAAGTAGCTTTGTCACACAAATGTGTTTATCAATCAAAAGAGAGTATTGGTGGTTTGCCAATGGTTTTGGTGGATAGTTGAGGGTTGTGTCCAGGAAGTTGGACAACCCAATAGACTTGTGGAAAAGTGAGTCTGAGGTGAGGCCTGGAGGATGGACAACCACGTGATGGTGTTGGTCCATCGCTTCACTGTGAGACAAGTAAGGACAAGAACCTTGTGTCATAGTAACAGACACAGAAAACCGCTCAACCACAGGTGTGGTCATTACTCCCTGGCTTAGTACACTACTCTTCTAATTGAATATCTACAGTATCGAGAATGGGACAGGAGTGGGCCGGTAAGGGACACTCGTTGGTTTACACAACGGTAGGTGCCGTCAGCATTGGGGTGCAAGATCCATTGTGGCCAGTGGAGTCTCCCAAGGGCTGAATGGTCCATAGACCTACCGGGTAGAAGCTAAAAAGGTTGAGCAGTGAAAAGGCTTTGTTATTTCAGCTCAGTTGCATGCTAACGTGTTGCGTGTATATTGCATGACAGTATGAGTATGAGATATCTTGTGGGTAAAGTTGGGTAACTCTGCAGAGTGTATAAAAAGGTATTGAATACGTGCTTAGGTTAATGAAGGCGTGTTAATGGGTGATTCGATTACAAAGGCATAAGTAGAGTTTTTGAGATGTTAAGTTGGTAATTGCAGTTGTTAAGAAACCCCTGATGTTATTATTTATTATTGTTTTACTGTTTTAAATATAAACTGTTTTAACTGTAAAATGCATCCACATATGCCTGCTAAAGGTAAACCCTAACCATCCATTGAACTCCTTTCATGTAATTATTTAGCTTTTCCATGTGGCTTGTTGAGTACGAAAGTTGTACTCATTCTTGCATAATCTGCAAAATCATCTACAGAGGAAACCTGGGAAAATGCAGAGGTTCATGATGAATAGGATTTTGGTGGACCTACGGATGACAGCGACTACTGTTATTAGGTCTCGACTGTGCTCAAGCGTGCCTGTGGTCAGAAGTTCTCTTGTCTTGTATTATATTAACTTTAGGCTTGAATGCCCATGTCAGTGTAAAAACTGGCTGTTAAGCTTTAATATTATGTAATAAAATATTAGTTTTTGTTGTAATCGGAAGTTTTTTGAGACCTTGCTTTAAGAATCGCACATCTTGGGCGATTCTTGAAGAGTCTAACGATCCCAGAATTTTGGGGGTGTTACATTTTTGCTACACTTCGGTGATGTGGAGGTCTGTTATGGAATTGGATAGTTTTGTCGGACTGCAATACAAGCGCTGGAAGACAATAACTACAGAAGCCAATAGCTTATAGCAAGTTTTAAAATATAGAAGGTTTAAGATAAAAATAGTAGTTTTCGATTAGCATTATTACAGTTTGTAATAGAATCCGATTCCAACTATCTCAATTGAAACTCAGCCTTTACAATGCATAAAGGGCTTGAGGCGTGTAACAAAAAAAGGGAATCAATACAAATATTATCTTTCCCAAAAAGTTCTTCTTCTTGTTTCGTTTTGTCTACTCATCCATACTACCTCCGTTCATCAAGTAGATCTTCAGTTCATAACAAATTGGTATCAGATTCACCGATCCCGCCCACCATGCCACCCAACAGCGATTCCCCTTCCGACGCTCGGCTGGACGAATTGGAACAGGCTCAAGCGAAACTTCTTTATGCTGTCACCAATCTCCAAATCACCAACGAACAAAGGTTCCGTGAGCAGCAATTGGCTTCTGAGCAACGCCTCGACAATCTGACCAAAGACATGCGCCAAATGTTTGATGCTCTCCGTGGATTGCCAGCAACATCGACCACGGCGCTTCCATCTGGCCAGCTGCCGGCTATAGCAGGAGGAGTGGGTCTTCTTCCATTACCTGTTGAAGAAGGCTATGTGACAACGTCCGATCCTCGGTTTCCACCAGCCAACCGATACGATCACCACCGTGCACCAGCAGGTTCCGATCGGCGTCGTCTTCCCAAGGACATCCTGGACGACCAGCAGGGGTATCGCCAGTGCCAGGAGTCACCACGTTTTCACCTGGACCGGCCCCGCCTACCTTGCTTGGAACTGCCCATCTATGATGGCTCTGAGGACCCCATCACGTGGTTAAACAAATGCGAGCACTACTTCAGAGCTTATCAAACACCTAAAGAATACAAGGTTTAGATGGCAGCCTTCCACCTCTCCTCAGTTGCCCACTCATGGTTCTATCAACTTGAACGCGATGAAGGTACGATCTCCTGGCCCGTGTTTAAGCACTATTGTTCGATGCGCTTTGGACCAGCAATCCGCACGAATACTCTGGGAGCCATCAAAAACCTCCAACAGACCGGTACTTTAGCACAATATCAACAAGAATTCACTGACTTGTTGTGCCATACTGTCGAGCTATCGCGTCCTCATCGGATTGAGTTGTTCACCACGGGTCTCATGGAACCGGTGCAGACTCATGTGGATTTGGAAGGACCTACCTCCCTGCAACACGTGATGAACTTAGCGCGCGTGTATGACCAGCTTCAGCCTACTGTAGCTCATCCGGCAATAAGCAGTCGACCGCCATCCACGCAAAAACCAGGTCCCCGAGCGTGGCTGCCTCCACCACCTTGCGCTCCATCGACAGTCTCCGCAAACCCGTCGGCTCCGCCACCTACTGCCACACCGCCAACAACCGAGACACGAATCAGAGTTTTTCACCGTCTGTCTACTGTGGAAATGTTAGATCACCGACAACGGGGGTTGTGTTTTAACTGTGATGAACAATTCGTCAGGGGCCATCATTGCAAACGTCTGTTCTAGCTAGAACCCGAACTCGACCTAGATTCTGGAGACCGTTTGGACGACTAGCTTTCGGATGAGACCGAACCAGAAATTTCATTGCTTGTGGTCACCAGTATCTGTATTGCCCAAACCATGCAGGTCAAGGTACGTATCGGCAATTTCGAGGGGACGACCCTATTTGACACAGGGTCTACACATAATTTCCTCAACCAGGATTGTGTGGTTGTCCTCACCTTGGCCGTTCAACCCCATAGCGGCCTTCGGGTCAAGGTGGCCAACGGCAATAGGCTTCAACGCAGTGGTATTTACAGGAATACACCAATGACCATCACACCGTCCAGATTTGCGGTTGATTTTTACATCATTCCTCTCTTAGGCTTCGACATTATCTTGGGAATGCAATGGCTGAGTACATTGGGGTCCGTTCTATGGAATTTTGCCAAGCAACATTTCTCTTACTGGGAGCACAACCGAAGGATTACGTGGACTGGTCTTCACGATCCTCCTATGTCTGCGGCCATGCTACAGGCAACCGTTGGAGATGATCTCATGGTTACACTCTTGGCCGAGTTTGCACATCGGTTTGAAGAACCGTCGGGTCTTCCTCCTGCCCAATCGTGCGATCACCGCATTCGCCTTACACCCAACGCCCCGGCATTATCAGTACAGCCGTACCTGTATGCTCACATTCAGAAGGACGAAATCGAATGACAGTGTGTCTCCATGTTAACTCAGGGTATCATCCGTCCGAGTTCATCCCAATTTTCATCACCAGTCCTCCTCGTCTGCAAGAAGGATGCTTCGTGGCGATTCTGCGTGGATTACAGAGCTTTGAATGAACACACAATCAAAGATAAATCCCCGACCCCACATGTTGATGAGCTATTGGATGAATTGGAGGGGTCCTGTTATTTTACTAAACTGGACTTGCGATCTGGTTATCATCAAATTTGAATGTTTCCCGATGATGTGCCGAAGATGGCCTTCCGTACCCACCGTGGTCATTTCGAATTTCTGGTGCTTCCTTTTGGTCTTTGCAATGCGCTGTCTACATTTTAGGCAATGATGAACTCGATTCTACAACCGTTCCTTCGTTGGTTCGTTCTCGTTTTCTTTGACGACATTTTGATTTACAGTCGCACTTGAGTAGAGCATCTTCGACATGTTTGACAGGTACTGCAGACCCTGACCACTCATCAGTTATACCTTCATCAAAAGAAGTGTATTTTCGGTCATCACCAAGAATCATATCTGGGACATGTTATTTCTTCCAATGGGGTGGCCGTGGATCAAACCAAGGTCTTGACCGTGCTTGATTGGCCGCACCCTCGCAATATCTGATGCTTGCACAGTTTCTTACGCCTCGGTGGATACTATCACAAATTTATCCAAGACTTTGGACATGTTTTGGCCCCTCTCACCAAGCTTCTCTACAAAGATGGCTTTCGTTGGACTGAGGATGCCACGGTCGCCTTTGATGCCTTGAAGAAGATCATTGCTGCAGCTCTAGTCCTGCAACTTCCGAATTTCGCCAAAGATTTTGTCATTGACTGTGATGCTTCGGGTGCTGGATTTGGAGCAGTACTGCATCAGGGGGGGTCGACCTATTGCGTTCTTTAGCAAAATGGTAGCACCTCATCAAGCTCAACTTCTGTCTTATGAACGTGAACTTGTCAGGCTTATTTACACTATACGACATTGGTGTCTGTACATTTGGGGCCGTACATTTCTTGTCAGAACCAATCACTATAGCTTGAAGCATTTGTTGGATCAAAGGTTGACAACGGTGCCGCAACACCGGTGGATTACGAAACTGCTCGGATATGATTTTACAGTAGAGTACAAGCCAGGCAAAGACAACATTGTGGCCGATGCTCTCTCTCCGTCAACATGAGGATCTCACTTTGCATACCATTTCTTTGGCCGATTTTGCTTGTTATGATGACCTTTGTTGTCAACTTTCATCACTTCCATCTTGGACCTCCAAATATACCGCCTGGAGTACTGGTAATCTCTCGGATGACTGGGAATTTGTGAATGGCCTTTTGCTTTTTCATCATCGTATATTTGTGTTCGCTGATGTCCCTGGTCTTCAAACCCTCTTTTCTATTACGCATTTAGTGGGTCATGAGGGCATTGCTAAGACTTGGCATCGTGTACAAACCAGTTTCTATATACCAGGAGGTCGTCGGTTGCTTCATGAATTTATACGCAAATGTGTTACTTGCCAGAGGTATAAATCTGAGCATTTGCATCCGGCCGGTTTGCTTCAGCCTCTTCTGGTACCACATCGAGTTTGGGCTGATATAAGCATGGATTTTATCGAGGGTTTGCCTAAAGTTGCACACAAATCAGTTATATTGATCGTCATCGACAGGTTTTCAAAATACGCTCATTTTCTCACTTTGAGTCATCCCTTTACGGTTCAATCAGTGGCCTAGGTATTTTTTGACAATATTGTGCGCTTACATGGGTTTCCAGAGTCTATTGTTAGTGATCGTGACAAGATTTTACTAGTCATTTTTGGAAAGATCTTTTCCGTTTGGCCAGTGTGAAACTCCAAATGAGCATTGCATATCATTCGCAGCCAGATGGCCAAACTGAGGTGGTTAACAGGACAGTTGAGATGTACCTTCGTTGTTTATGTAGAGATCGTGTCAGGACGTGGCCTCATTGGTTAGCTTGGGCTGAATTTTGTTATAACACATCTTTTCAGTCTGCTCTCAAAGCCACTCCTTTCGAAGTCGTTTATGGGAAGTAACCGCCTTCATTAATACAGCATAACAGAAACCTCGAGGCTGTTCCTGAAGTTCAAAAGTTATTGAGTGAAAGGGACGAGTTCATTCAAGAAATTCGTCTACAGTTGCTTCAATCTTAGCAACATATGAAAAAGCTTGGCTGATAACAAGCGCAGAGACTTACAATTTCAAGAAGGGGATTGGGTGTGGTTGCAGTTACATCAACGGCAAATCTCTTCCATTGCTCCAGGACTCAATGTCAAATTGTGTCCTCGTTTTTTTGGTCCTTACAAAGTGGTTTCAAAAGTTGGTCTGGTTGCCTATGGGGTGGAGATCCCTGAGCAGGCCAGCATTCATGATGTTTTCCATGTTTCCAGTCTCAAGCCATTTCATGGCATTCCTCCTGGACATGTTTTGGCTTTACCTCCTCTTCATGATGGACAAGTTTAGCTTCAACTTGTCGGCATTCTTCGTGATAGACTGAATCGTGGTGTGTGAAAATTGCGAGTTCAGTGGCTGATACATTCATTGCATGACATTGAAGAAACTTGGGTGAAGCGTGATGATTTTATCAAAGAATTTCCATATTATCAGCTCGTGGACGAGCTGTTTCAAAAGGACGGGGGAAGTGTTATGGATATTTTTGTCGGACTGCAATACAAGCGCCGGAAGACAATAACTACATAAGCCAATAGCTCATAGCAAGTTTTTAAATATAGAAGGTTTAAGATAGAAACAATAATTTTCGATTAGCATTATTACAGTTTGTAATAGAATCCGATTCCAACTATCTCAAGTGTAACAGAAAAAGGGAATCAATACAAATATTATCTTTCCCAAAAGTTCTTCTTGTTTAGTTCTGGCTACACGTTCATCAAGTAGATCTTTGGTTCATAACAAGGTCTTTATTCTGGATGAATAATATGCACCCGCTCATTACGCCGCCACAGGGGCGGATCCTCCTTGGTTCATGGGTGTTCAGCTGAATACCCAAAACTTTTGAGCAAAAATTCAGTATATATGAGGTATAATATATGTATATACTCAAAATGGAGTTCATTCATTGTTATACGTCTTGAAAATCACGTTCCATCGACTTCAGGCGTCGGCACCAGGCCACCAGGCGCACCGCGTCCATGCACAAGCCACAGCCCACAAGCCTACCAGGCACCAGGCACCAGGCACCAGGCGCACAACCATACTCCAAAAGTTCAAAGGCCCAAGCCGATAAGCCCATTTCCTCAAACCCTAAATCCATCTCTTGATCTCACATTCTCACAATCTCTCTCTCTCTCTCTCTCTCTCTCTCTCTCTCTCGCAACCAGCATTGAGAACTCTATCCTTGCACTGCTTGCGCGGTTGCGCCTTATGCCGGCGGCTTGCTTTGCGCCTCTGCTAGTTTGCCCTCTGCTCCGTTGCTCGCCTGCTCCTGTGAGCGACTGAGCTCTGGCCTCTGAGCCTCTAACGTCCGAGCCGCAGGCCTCGGCCACGACAGTGCGGCAGGGCATCCGGCAGAGCCGGGCAAGGCAGCAAGACACGCGTTCTTGCCTGAGAGTCTAAGCCTTTGAGCCCAGAGCCCTGAGGAGAAGATCCGCCCCTGTCTCTATCTCTCTGAGGACGGAGGCATCCCGCATCTGCATCTGGGCGACCGAGCCCGCCCCTGGTGCTGACTGTCGAGCGGCGAGAAGGGGAGGTCGTGCTAAGCGGGAGCGACGAAAAGGGTAGGCTGCGACACCGTGCCGAGAAGGGGAGGTTGGGAGAAGGGGAGGACCTCAGACCTGAGTCTTGAGGTGCGCTAAGGTCTGCAGGTGAGCCGCGGTGGTGGATCGATGGGGTGAGCATAGAGCACAGCGGCTGGTGGTTGCAGGGTGCGGCGCCCTGCACGCCTGGGAGAAGGGGAGGACCGAGGACCGGAGGAGCGCCCCGAGCCAGTAGCCACCAAGCACTGCGTCGTAGGGAGGTATCAATTGCTATCATTGTGAAGCTCTCGACTAAATTGTGTCTTGATATAGAGTAGCTCATAAGCATGTCAGTAAGCAAAGTCACCACTGTATTATATCCATTTATCCAATAGAAGGAAAATGCCACCTACTTGTTGATGAATCATTCAGTTCTAAGTCAAAACAGTACTCCACGACATCATAATTTATCTATAGGCTCGGTCATCACAAAGTAGTACCGATAGGCTACAAAAATCCATTAGTGATGGTGTTGTGTCTTTATGAAATGTAGATCAGAGAGCTTAAAAATGAAGAAGTCTTCTTGATGTAAAATCTTTGTGGAATAGCATGGGAACCAATACTTGAATGATTGCTTGATTACATTTCTGCAGTAAGAAGTTAAGGATGATGGCATGATATCATGCTTCAAGGCATGAAGAGTCGTCGAGTTAAATTATTTGTTCTCTAATTATTTTATAATTTCTATAAATTATTTTGAGATGTTGTTTTAGTAAGAACAATTTAAGCTTTGATTTTTGCTATTGTGTACATTAGCTTTTTACACTAAACGTCAATATTTCCGAACACCCATACTCAAAATCCTGGGTCCGCCACTGCGCCGCCATCTGAGATCAAGAGGAAGATACCAAACTCTATTAGCACATAATCATGTTACATCTGCATTTTGTGCATAATTCTATTGCACACTGCAAAATTAGTTACTTAATCCACGCTCGAATTTGATGTTTTCTGGTTGTGATTTAGCAATCAGGCACGTGTTACCATTTAATGAGTAGCAGTTGATTGAATAAAGGAACTAGCATTTTCAAAGTCAAACGAAACAATGCAATGAGAACTGGAGCTTGACCAATCTGAACTGGTAAATGGGATTTCATCTGAATCAGACATGGTAATCGTGGTGTTTCTGAAGTAAGAACATTGCTAATCCACTAAAGCAAGGTTGGAATAGTGTTCCTAAGTCCTAACAAACACCAGAAGTAACCGACAAGGGAGCAGCTGAAGGCGCACGGTCACAATCAAAGACTAACGAACCGTTCCGAGAAGAGATTTTACGATACATTATACTACTATACTAGTAGTGTAGAGTGGTAGTACAAATTAAATCTGACCATCAATGTATTTAGGATATAATATAATTTTCCCTGTATTTGTAATATTTTTGTGAGAGTATTATGGATTTTTCCAACTAGGGTTGAAAATATTGCTCTTATACCATGCGATCCCTCACATGATCAATTACAATTCTACACTCTCGGAATTCTACTGCTCATACCACTAAATGTAGTATAACTAAATCTTAACTAATCTGAACTATTAGATAAAAAAGAATGAATAACCGTATTAAATCGAGTGTACGGTAAAAAAAGGTCTCCAAAAAAGACTATCAGGTCCTGGTGGCCATTCTCTTTTAAAAAAAAGTCAACGCGATTCACCATTAACCATCTCCAAATCCCTATACACAATCACCAAGAAGCTCGTATGCAAAACCAAATCTGCTTCTCAAATTCTCAACGATCCAACCGAACAAAAACAGCACATAGATACAGCTGCCGTGCCGTGCCGGAGATGTGAAACGGAGCTAATTACCGTAGCCGAGGAGCAGCACGGAGTTGAGGGAGGCGAAGACAGAGCAGGCAAAGACGTGTCTCCTACTGCTCTGGCTCCGGCGAACACGGACTCCGCCGTCATCTTCCTCGTGCTCTTGCGGGAGCACGTCGTCCATGCGCACGTAGTTGCTCTTCCTCCCAAAGAATCCCGGCTGGCTCGGAACGCCGCCGCCGCCGTTGGACGCCTTCCTCTGCCTTCTTTTCCCCCTTACAAGAAGATGGTGAATCTTGAATTGTAGTGTTTCGCTAGTCGAGAAGCAGTGTTGGATCTGAGGAGGAAAGAAGACATGGAGAGGGAGGAAGAGTTTTTATATGTTTTTGTCTACCCTTCGCAACACGCGATTTGATCGCCGTTCAACTCAACGGCTTCGGGAGTCAGCATTGTACTCAATTGCAACGCTTTGAATTGGGCCTTGTTTCTTCACGGTCCAGTGGAACAATGAGATGAAGAGAATGGAAAGATGGAGCGTTCTAAAAAAAATATCTCAGACAACACGATGGATCAACATTAGTGCCCACACTAGAATAACACTTCAAGCAAGAGCTATCAGTTGAGGATCAGAAGTTAGTATCACTCCGAGCACGATGGATTTTCTACAACAAACTCAATTCATACATGTAATATAGGAAATAATATCACAAGGGTCCCTAATTTGTTGTACTTCACCGTTATCATAATTGGCAGCTCGTTGTCTTTTCTTCAGAAGAAGCATTTCAATCCATCTCAAAAGGTGATTGCTTTGACACCACATCAAGTGCTAAATTTTTTGAAGCATATTAATATACGTGTAACTTGAAAACAGGACAAACAATCTCCTGAACCTGCCGGAACACAAGGAATATGTTATAAAATGCACAAGCAATAGGAACCAACAACTTTTGAGTATTTTTCAGATTGACAACTGGAGTTATTATTTAAATAATCTTATCACAATGGGCTTCCTTTACTGCTGAGGTGTCACATGATTCCCTATTCCTTTCCATTATGAGTATTGCAGGATGCATCAGGTTATATTATGCCAACAGCCAGTCTTAACAACGTGTTATCGAAAAAAGGAACAACCAGTTTAACAATAATCTAGCAAATTTAGTTAGTATATATTAGCCATGTCATTATTTGTGGGAAAAAGAATAGTTTTTACAAGAATAAATCATCACGCATAATTAACCTCTACCATTCTGTTGAGGAGGGGAGGGGGATGATACACAAGATTGAATATAGAACTTTCTACTTACCAAACCCACTGGCTTCTGTGTGCAGCCATTGCCTGAAAGCTTCTGGATGGCCTACTGTTAACTAGACTATAGATTGGTTGCTTTGAGCTTGAGAAGGATATCGAAGAAGATAGCCAAATATCAACTGGACCACTGTACTTGCGAAAAATGTTTAGGCTTACCTACATTGCCAAAGAAACCAACACAGATCATGTCAATTCCTACACACTAGTTTTTCTCCCAGAAAAAAGGGAAAAAGGCTATGTACTATAGTACAACCTAGATAAAAAAAGAGAGGGGCTATAGTACAAACCAAGCGAGTAAATTTCAGCATTATCTTGTAACATGTGCAGTACAAAAATAGCCTTCATTTTTCACATACCATAGTGACTGGTTTTGTCCCAAATCCGCATAGCATAAGAAAACAACTAATTTTCCCCCCATGTCAAACATCATTCATTTGGAAGTTAATTGGCCTCGAGCCAGTAGCATTGTCAAAATTAACCACCAAACGAAACAAAGGCACCAAGCAAATGCAACACTTTTTGGAGAAGGCATGTGTAGTATTATTGGTATGTCTTTCTAGTCGTACGAAAATGATGAGATCAACGCCTTTAAGCATACCGTACAGAACATCAAGAATGTAATGCATATGCTCTTTCAAACTCCAGAATGAAAAGGAGGGTACATGGATCTTATAAGTAAACATGAAGAACGTAGTCCAAGGATCTTGGGGAAGAACCTTACAAGTTCCCATGCTTCAATGTTTTCTTCCTGGTTCTCATGCAGAAGCTTGCTGTTCATATGAAAATAAACTTGTTTAGACTCTAGAACAACAGACTACAAATATACCACATAAATATGATAGGCATGTATATGTAATCCAAACAGCCACAAGTGAAAGAAATGTGAGCAATTAGTGCGCTGTAGAGACAGAATGAGTGCAGCTCAAACTACAACCATAGCAAATCTGAGCTCTGATGTCACCCATAACCGTAACAGCATCGATTATCAATTCGAAAAGCAAAAGTGTAACCAAATGATATACACCATATTCATGGAACACAAGAATTATCCTGACTATTCTATTACAGCATCACCTAAATCAACTCATATATGCATGTAGGGGATGGAGTCACGGAGTAAAAGGTACCTTGTAGGTATGCAGGGGGTGGGTGATGGGAAAGGGGAGGGGCTAGGACTTCAAATATTACTAGGATTTACAGTTATGCAAAAATTGAGATAATACGCCTTCGGCAAAATAAGATGTGCTCTGATATGCAGGGAAAAGGAAAAGCTTTTGCAAGATGGTTGACTTGATAAGAATGTTGATGCTATAGCAGCTTGTGCTGACAAAGTGACAATATCAGAAACAAATTGAAGAATTCATATTTATCATATGGTGGCTACTCTTAGGGTGTTTAACAAGAACATGAACTAACCATATGCCATGATGAACATCTTGGTGATTTGGATGGCCTGATACTCCACAGGAATCAAAGGTCACAATCTAAAATGTCATCAAAAGTTACAGGAGTAAGTAGGGACATTACAAGGAAAATAATATGCAAATAATCCAGTTTGAGGTCCAGAAAAAAAAAGAGATAAGACGTTTGAATTGCACAATCATATGATGTACACTACTTAGTAACTGTTTGCAGCGAAATCACATTGAGATTTGGAAATGTATGATAACTAATATAGAGTGTCAGATAGCATGGCTTCACTCTGGAACAAGTAGAGTAAGCAAAAGGTTGTGAAAAGTTCTTATCTTTTTAGGGGGGGGGGGGGAGCGCTCTGACCAAGCATATCCAGCAGAATATAGCATTCAATTATTCAGGGGAAGTACTTGGTCAGAGCATATCCAGCAGAATATAGCATTCAATTATTCAGGGGAAGTAAATAGGATTACTGGTGATTTGGTGACAATTACTTTTCAAACAATTCTTATATTATATATAATACAGATCAGCATATTTGCATATTCCTGATCCTTCAGTGTGATGATTTCAAATATGGTCAGAACTGGCAAAATCAAGGCAAAACGTAACACTGCAGCTGGTAACAATAATGAAAAAAAAGGCGTTATGATTGGGAGTTCATATGAGGACTGAGGTGAAATCATTACCGTGTCAATATCCCACAGTTGGATCCGCTCCATGGTAAGTTCTGCTAATAGTCCATGATCCCATTTCTCATGAAATCCGTCCTACAATATACATTGGGTAAGCTCAACTATGTGTTTGGAATAGTATCTAGAGGTATGAACAATGAGTCCAAAATAAAGTACCTGCAATTTTTGGTGGTCCAAGACTTCAACTTGCTGAGCTGGAATCTGCAATTATGGGAGCCATTTCAGGTGCTGAATAAAACTTGCTCTCCAAAGGGCACAATGGAGCAGTGTAGGACCTGAGTACCTTAAAAGTAGCGCAAGCATTGTATAGTTCTTCTTTGCGAATATTTCCAAGACCATCAGCATTACCTGTAAAAGTGGTAGTTACCACTCAGAAAGATTAATTCAGCAGAGGTTTCTTAGCCAACGTAAGGGCTTAGGGCATGGTGCTTCAGTATGCACACAAGTACTAGATAATCCGATTTCTAGTGGTAAAAAGTGCAGCGCATGATTTATCATTTTAGCAAGCCAAGCAGAGATTAACTATTTGATACCAAAACATAGCCTATTCTGGTGATCTATTATTCAAAAGGAGATGTCGAGCATATATTAGCAAATTGCATTCCTGAAGCCTTCCTTAGCAGCTGAGAGATATGTATTTGTAACCTGCCAATTATCGCCGTTGATAATCATCAATCATCATCATGTAAATAAAGTGCCGTCTATGCATAACAGACGCATGTTACTTTGAAGTTGGCGGGTAGTTCTAGTTAGTATGGAACATGTGATGCAGGTGATGCAAACATATTCCTTCTAAGTGCTATGGCATACAGAGAATGGATCATAGTTTCCTATATACTCTTGGATGGAAAAATGGATTCTGCGTCCTTGCAGTCAGTAACAATGCCAGTAATGGCTCAAAGTATGTTTGCATATAAAATAGTCCTTGGAATGTGTATTCCGTATTGTGGTTGAAAGAATGGATGGACACATGATTGCTCCTAGTCTCCTAGACATAAAGAAAGGTACATAAAGCGTCAGACGGTAGAGACATACAGGACGAAAGGGTAACAATCTTACCTAGAGACATGCACAAAATGTGAATGTTGTGACCTTTTGACTTGAGGAAAAGAATAGTTGGAGCAAAGAACCTGCATTGGTAACACCATGACATCCAATAAGAAGAAATCAACCTAAGCGGCAAACTAGAACTAAGACAAATACTATGCCACAAAGAAGTCCGATCAGCACGTGGATTGGATTGGCGTCTCTTTTCTTTGTCCGAACCGAACAACAGGTTGCAGGATTACTCTAACTTCCTCAAGTTACTCAATTTCAGCCAATGCGCAATGCTTAATAGGATCTATGCAAATGCCAGACCAGTCCTATGCGATGTGAATTTTGTCGAGCATCTGGCGTGCAGAATACACGCAAAGGTAATCACTAGACCACAACACTTTGTAGGCGCCGCCCTCCGCTAATCAGTTTGCAAACCACACCAGGTGATTGATTGAGAGAGGGAGGGAGGGAGAAGGCGACATACATGGACTCGTCGTCGGGGTGGGCGAGAACCAGAAGCACATTCCTGCTCCTCCTGACGCCGTGAAGAGGGGGGACGAAGTGAGGGCTCGGAGGCAGGCAGGACGGCGAGGGAGATGAGAGGATCCGTCCAAGAGAAATTGCCCACAGGAGGACGGCTCCAGCCGCGGAGACCATCCATATCCACGCCATGGACTCCGGCGGCCTGCCGGAGAATCGCCCCAATCACCGGCGCCTCAGTTGGGGAGGCGAGGCGAGGCGAGGCCAGCACCGGTTGGACGAAGGCGAAGCAGAGCAGTAGAAATGCCGCGCGGGATCGGGGACTGGGCGGATGGGTCTCGCTGCCGAGCGGCGGCCTCGAAAGAGAAGCTCGGGGACGGCACGGGGCGGGGAACGCGGCCGCCGGCGAGCTGTGGACGAGCGGCGGCGGCGTCAATAGATTCCGCACCGGATGGGCTTCGTGATTTCGTGTTGTTCTCGTTCCGTCAAAGCAATTCTCTTGGGCTCAGATCTGCAACGCGTCCGGCTGAGAAGGACGGGATCAAGGGGACCAGAGATTGTTTTTTGTTTTGAGACTGTAAACGGCCACGGGACGAGGAAGGAAATTCTTGGGGTGAGGCCCTCCCCGAGCCGTACAGGGGGGTGGTTGGGAAATGAACGGTGACGGGGGAGGAGTCTGCAAATTTTCTAGGAAGGGGTTTAGTGTGATCCCTCTCCTCCTATCATTGGATTTGTATATCATCACTGTAGCGCGTAAATATGGAAGGAGATCGGACGGCTGACAGGAGGGGGCCTCACGGGGGAGGGTCCCATCCCTAAAGATTTTTTTTTCACAGGGCGAAGTTCTTCAGATGAGAAAAGGACCGAGGTCTTATAAATTTTTCCCCTGATAAGGGAGATAGTGCGTAAATAAACACCGAAAGGCTATATATGGTGTGTTACAAGATGTTCCTAGTTTTTTAATCCTAATATTTTACCACTCGTATTTAATTTGTAAGATGATTAGTGAATGGTGACGGTAAAAGAGCAGGTAAAATGCATAAATTACCTACACTTACATGTACTATAGTCACTCTCACAAATTAATGTTGTAACTTTCTCTTAGTGTTAGCTCTACAAAAAAAACCATCCTCTTAAACTACACCTGGTTTTTAATAGAATAAACAGCTAAGTAACTGAGTTAACTTAGTATCCTATCTTATATAAAAAAAGCATACTATTTTGTATTTTCCTTACAAATTATCTAAACACATATTGTCAGCAATTCACGTGCTTTCGAATTCTATAGGATTTCAAGAAAACACATGATATTTGAATTAGTGGGTTTTCGTTGTTGAAGTGGTTTTTCCCCTATGTTCCAAGTAGGCCTTAGTGAGTTGACTTAATCCTGAGTTAGAAGGGTTAAAAGGCTTTGCTTTGGGTTAAGTTAGCCCTCTAGAGCCAAATGTGTTTGGTGGGTTAAATGGGTAACCATCTTTTAACGCTGAACCGATCTTAACGCAATGTTAGGGCATATTTGGAAATTGGAACAAAGAAAGAAAGAAAGATTTTTTTTATAAAAAAAATCCCGCGTTCGCAACGGCGTTAGCGTTTTGATTCGGTTTTTAAAACTGGACTAGGTCCGTATCTGCATACGAAAAATATGGAATACATCACGACGTGGGTCCGCATGTACATAAACTGGTGTGAATAGTGGATTTTATCTTTTCCTTTTATTTTTGATTCATTAGATATTTCTCTACTTTTATTCCTCGTTTTTTTAATGTGTTTTGTAGAGGACACCAGAAGGCTAATTTTAAGATTTGGAAGAAGAAAAAACGCATGCTATGTCTTCGCGATACTAGAATATACAGTGTACGTGATACTACGTTCAAAACCACACCGTTGGGACGTGAAGTGCGGCTGAGACGAACTGTGAACGATAACAGACTAATTTTCTCAGCTTAGGAGTCTGGGGATGTTCAAGGGGAGATTTTTTTTAAAAAAAATGACATATTTCAAAAAAAAATTACAGAAATAAATAGTCAAAAAAGAATATTACAAAACTAGACCTCTGTCGAGCTGTTGTCATTTCAATTGATGATATATAAGGATCCTGCCGCCCACGGAACATGGCTTTGTCGCAAATTCAACTCCCTGTCACCAACTGAATTAGCGACAGGAACTAAATCCCTGAATTGTTCTTGTCTACAGGAGGTATATACCACTGGAGAAGTCCCTCTCACCAATTGCATTGGCAACAAGAGGTTGTGGTCAATTCAATCGGCGACAGAGGGGCGATAGGGCTACTGTCGCCAATTGAAACAACGACAGCTTCCTGTCGCCAATTGAATTGGCGAGATAGGTCTAGTTTTATTTTTTTACTATTTATTTATTTAATTCTTTTTTTAAAATGTATTATTTATTTTTAAAAAAGCTCTTCAAGTGGAGGGCTTACAAGGAACATCGAGAGAGCATAAAAAAATTAGTAAAGATTATCAACCAGAAAATCAATAGGTATAAAGATTGTCGATTGGAAGATGGGGTTTTCTATTTGGCGCCGCAAGATAAAAATTACAACAGTGTCAAAGTCCGTGGCCATTTTATATCACATGCCTATCAAGGAAGCGATGACAAGACGTCGATTAGAACTCCACAAGAGAAAAGACGTTCTCTCTCTCGACAAGTATAACAAATCTCATGAATCAAATGTCTCCAGCATACAACAGCAATGGTGAATCCAGCAACTAGATTGCTGTTGTACACCTTGTTCTCGGCGATTTTAGGTTGTATTATAATCTTCTTTTAAGAGTCTATTTCCTATGGAAGGACTTGAAGTTTAACTCTATATTTTCCGCGTATCAATGCAATATGGTAATCAGGAAAACAAATCAGGGCCTGTCCCTGTAGGCTGTAGCATTCATAAATTACAGTAACCAAGATAATCTGCTGGGTTCCAGTATTTGATGTGGATTAGTACTAGTTGATTTGAACACTTTGTATATTATTAATAAAAGGCAAAAGGAGAACAACGACGCCAGAATCATCCACAATTAAGCCTGCGGTTTTATTCCATGGTTTGCCGAAAATTGTACGACTAGCACGCGAGATCTTATTGTACTCGCGGACACTGACAGGTGGGCCTCTCGTAGGTTCCTAAAGCGTAAAAATGGTAATTACTGGTACGCAACGAACGACAGAATGCAACACATTTAGCAGATGGAACGGAACGCATCCATCCATATTCCATCATCGACAGATTCCGGCCCCTTGTCGAACGAACCTCGATGGTCGGAATCACGATGTCCAGTGGCGGCGCGCGTCCGTCATGCATGCATGCACCTCAGGCGAGGCCGACGAGCTTCTCGCTGATGTCCCAGAGCTTCCTTGCCTTCTCCGGGTCGCTGGCTTCTTGCGAGAGCTGGTTCTCGAAGGACGCCGAGTCCTTGTTCCAGCTCCAGTAGACGCCCGACTTGGCCAGGCTCGGATCGCTCACCACCTGCGCCAGCCTCTTGCCGGACTCCTCCTCCGAGACGAACCCCTTGGTCACGAACCTCTGGAACGGCGGGAACAGGAGGCGGAATTCCGGGATGTGCTCGCGGAAGAGCCCCGTGGTGGCGATGCACCCCGGGTAGAGCGACGCGAAGGTGATGCCCGTCTCCTCGTGGAACCGCCGGTGGAACTCCTGCATCGTCAGCATGTTGCAGACCTTGCTGTCCTTGTACGCCTTGGCGCCGTCGAAGCTCTTCGCGCCGTCGATCATCGCCGACCCGTTATGCCCGCGCAGCCCGCCGGCCAGCCCCCGCAGATCGCCCAACCCGGCCTTGGGCAGCACGTTCCCCGCCAGCGTGTTGGTGTTGCCGGTGATGGACCCCACGATGATGAGGCGCCGGGACGGGTAATCCGACTTCTCGAGGTCCTCCATCAGGAGGCGCGACAGGAGGAAGTGGCCGAGGTGGTTCACCCCGACGCTCATCTCGTTGCCGTCGGCGGTGAAGGTGGGCTGCCGTGCGGTGGGGCGGTAGATGGCGGCGTTGCAGACGAGCACGTCAAGCGGCATGCCCGCGCGGCGGAAGTTGTCGACGAACTGGCGGACGCTGTCGAAGGAGGCGAGGTCGAGGTGCATGATGGTGTAGCTGCCTTCCGCCATCCCCGCCGACTTGGCCGCCTTGGACGCCTTCAGGAAGTCGCGGCACGCCATCACCACGTGCCACTTGCCCGTCTCCGCCAGCGCCTTCGCCGCCGCCAGGCCAAGCCCGGACGACGCGCCCGTGACCACCACCACGCCCTTGCGTAGCGTCTTCTTGCCGTCCGTCGTCGACGTGGTGGCGCCGGGGGTGGCCACCGGCGCCGTCGCCACCTGGGTTCTCACCGCAAGCGACGCCGGCCTCTTGGCCCTCTGGCTAACGCTAAGGAATGCCGACTCCTTGACCACCAACCCCAACCTTGCCGTCTGAGTTCATCAATCCATCCATCCATATACAAGCATTAATTAGTTATCTAAACAAACAAAGAAACAAATGGCAAATGCAACAACAATGCAGCGTACTAGCGTTCATGATTTGGAGTCTACATGCATGTTGGGATTAATTAATGGGGCAATTCCTTACACGCCACTGAATAATTTCGTATATTCCTTATATAACACTCATGTCTCACTGACAGTGGCATGTAGAGGATTAATCCTTAATTAATCGATCTTGTGTGGTACCTTCTTGGGGACGGAGAAAGAACAAGGGAGGAGTGTGGCCTGAAGAGCCATGGATGAATCTGGAGTATAGCTAGCGAGTGAGGAAGATAGATTGTTTCCTTGTTGCAGATGAGTTGGTGTACTTTTCGAGTTGGTGAGTGGGGAGTGAGCTCGGGGGCGGTATTTATACACGGGAGGAGCGCCACGGACTGAGGATAAAGGGGTGGGGCCTCCTGCCACGCTGGCGCCTCCCCAGCCAATCACGGCTCGTGGCCCGGATTTTCCGAGGCGATTTTTTCTTGGAGATATTGTTTCGCGAGAGCTGCCTGTGGCCTGTGGGGGATACTTCGGTTGCTTTTAACCGATCCGCGACGGCGACGTCACGGGATCTTATGTGGCCGGTGCAGTCCGTCTCCGTTGTGATTTCGCTGGCGTGGTGGCGGCTGATTGGTCTGGTGAGGCTTACGATTGGTGCACGGTGTCTGGGGGTGGAGCACGGGATGGGAATCTCTAATAATGCAGCATGGGAGCCTGGTGGGTGGGACCAGCTGTTGTAGATCTGCTGTTTCGCGTCGGGCCGTGATGCCACTTCGGCCTGGGGCTGCCCATGTGTCACCTAGGAACGGCCCGTCGGGGCTTCGCTGATGTGGCATCCAACGTGGCACGATATGCTCGCACTTTTTACCTCTACCAGGGGCAGTAGAAGTGTAAAAATTAGTGAGAAGTACCAGATGGCATCATGGCAGCGACGTGGTTTCAACCGATTTTTTTCTCCCGAAATGGCTAATTTCCGTATTTACAAGAATGATACCGTCCGATTTTTTTTTTCAAAATTGGCCTCCTGCCGCACGGCTACCGTGTGGCAGGTCCTCCCCGTCCGCCACGTCGCCCGTCGCCACATGCCCTCCCCTCCCCCTCTTGCACGCCCTCCCCTCCCCTCCCGCCACGCATCCGTCCGGTTCTGCGGAGAAACAAAAGCGCCATGATGCACCTTTTCGTGACCGCCTGTCGTTCGAATTCCGTAGCGCGCCAACGCTCGGCATTTTGCTAACGCTCCTCCTTCGCTCGGCTTTAAATACCAAACTATCGCAGTCGCTCTTCGCTCATCTCAATTGCGTTTCGATTATCGTTCTAGCGCTCGTCGCTGAGAACTCAGAGAACTTAATATAATTAATTTTTTTGGAGAGATTAAGTATTTGCTTGCTTCTCGTCGCTCGGCTTTTTTTCATTGGTTCCCCCCCCACGAAGGGTAGGTAATTTGTCGGATGCTTTTGTCATTATTATCGTAGTTGTAGTTAATCAGTCTTAGTTAGCTAGTCGTAATTAGTTAATTTAGTGGTAATTAATTAGTTAGTTTAGTAGTAATTAATTAGTCGCAATTAGTTAGTTTACTAGTAATTAATTAGTCATAATTAGTTTAGTAGTCGTCATTACGTCATATTAAATTATTGGAAATGAAGTACTGGTAATTAATCAGTCATAATTAGTTAGTTTAGAGGTAACTAAGCAGTTGTAATTAGTAAGTTTAGTGGTAATTAATTAGTCGTAATTACTTAGTTTGCTGGTAATAAATTAGTTTAGTGGTAATTAATTAGTCCTAACTAGTTTAGTGATTATCAGTTCGGCATATCAAATTAGTGAAAATGAACTAATCGTAATTTATTTAGTGGTAATTAATCAGTCTTAATTAGTTCAGTAGCAATTAGTTAGGCATAACTCATTTAGTGCAAATTAGGTAGTCGTAAGTAATTAAGTGGCAATAAACATGTGGTTTAATAGTGGTAAGCATGGTAGTAATGAATTACCAACAATTTTTTGAAATATTTGGTAATTAATTAATTATTCATATTTAATTACACATATGTCATCCATCACTTTCATGCAACTTGTCGTACTTAATTACACATATGTACCGCAGATCGGGTTGTTGTGGTTTTAGGTAATTTCAAACATGCAAAACTTGTTAGTGTTTTATGGCGATAGTCTCATTCAGGCGGGACCCGACTGGTTGGACCTGTTGAGATGCTAGTACAAGGTGGTCCAGACGGAGGGGCTCGACACGATGAATATTCATGAGTTTCGAAGCTGCATCCGGAGGGAGTTCGTCACAGAGGCAACGACGAAGAAAGTTGTGATCGAGAGGATCACCTGCACGAATGTCGTGTGGGAGCTCGTCAAGGTGGTTAGAAGCGTAGCATGGATCCAGTACATGTCGATTGCCTCCCAGCGCGAGGCGGCCATTTATGGGAGGCCGATGGTGTATGTGAATTTCGTACGCAGGACGCGGGGCCACCTTGTTGATGTCGAGACCTCTACAAGCGGGCAAGCGCAGCTCGAGCCTTTGTGTTGCCTCGGAGAGAAGACTTGCACAAATTTTTGTGTGAAATGAAGGGGCGAAATTATGGTGGTTGGCCCGCATTGATTGCCACGAGTATCTACCGGACCAGCCTCTCGGGTTGGAGTCCGGTGAGGACGCCGACCCAAGCTCGGATGGTAGCGACAAGGACGCACACCAGGCCGGTGGTCCAACTGGGGGAATTGTGTCATCGGAGGTGCCTTGCGTGGCATCAAGACTTGATGATATCGCAGTGCTTTCGCTCGTACTGTCGCAAGAAGGCTCCCACTGGGGATTTGATGTCGACACCCTCCTAGTTGGGTAGCGCTTCCCTAGCAAGGTGGTCATGCAACAAGCTATAGCACGGTACGCCTTGTCCATCAGCCGTGTGTACCGAGTCCACCAGTCGAACCCAGGAAAGTACGCAGTGAAGTGCGTAGTGGAAGGTTGCCCTGACAAGATCAGCACTTGAAGAGCGAAGATCTTCGGCTCGGTCTTTGGGGTCAATGCGCTGATCAACCACACTTGCGAACTTAGCGAGCCCCTGCGGTAACATCAGAACGTGAGTTCTGCATATGTGGCAAGCCTCATCAGGCACCTAGTTGCGATGGACGTGTCCGTCTCCCCTAAGATACTGATGTCGAAAGTTGCCAATCTGGTTAGTTATCCAATCAGCTACAGCAAGGTCCGATGAGCCAAGCAGAAGGTCATCGAGTCCATGTACGTGAAATACGAAGGGGCGTACAACCTTGTGCCGAGATTGCTTCACCAGATTGCCGAATCAAACCCCGACACGTACATAAACAAGCTTGAGAGTGAAGATGCTGATGGAGTGCCCAACTGCTTCATACTGGACCAGGTGTTCTGGGGTTTCGCCTAGGCCATTCAGGGCTTCTAATTCTGTCGTCCTGTGCTCACGATGGATATCACTTTTTTCACAGTGAGGTACAAGGGCACCATTCTCACTATGGTGGCAGCCGACGCGAATGACCAGCTTCTCTCGGTGGCATTTGCCATTGCAGAGAGCGAGAACGTATCCAGTTGGTTGTGGTTCCTATCGAACGTTAAGAGGGCGGTGGTGGGAGATCGGCGTAACGTATGTTTTATCGCAAACCGCAATGCTGGGTTGTTGGCGGCCATCAACACCATACAACATGGGATGACACCCCCTCACCAGTGGAATGACGTGCAATCCAGGTGGTGCATGAGGCATCCTGCATCTAACTTGTTCACGCGGTTCCGCAGTCAGGAGGTTATGAAGACGTTCAAGGCATTGTGTCTCTAGAACGAGAACGAGAGATGAAAGTTTGAGTCTATCTGGAGAGACCTCGAACACCGGACTACAAGGCATACAAGGGAGTCCACTCTGGAGGGAGAGCAACCCAACAGTGCCATAATTTTCTCAGAGTGGATTCATCGTCACGCTTCTGAATTGGAGAAATGGTCCCTTCTCTATGGCACGGACGGTGTGAGGCACAGGGTTATGACGACCAACATGTCCGAGGTGTACAACAGCGTCCTCAAAGGTGTGCGGTGCTTTCCTATCACCGTGATTATCGAGGAGACATAGACTCGTACCGTTGGTTATTTCGTCAAGAGAGCCACCGCAGCCAAGCGATAGATGGAGGAAGACAAGTAGTGGTCCGAGAACATGCAGAGGCAAATTAGGGTGATCGATGGCCTCAGGAGGAAGTACGAGATCATGCTTCGATAGAAATATGTCAATAGTCATGCCAGGGGGGAAAGGAAACAGGCATACACCCTAGGTGATATGGCGACATGCACCTGCAACAAGCCGAAGCTCCTACACAAGCCATGCTCGCACGTGTACAAGGTGTGTGCGCAAATGTGGCAGATGTCTACGCCGTACATCTTTGAGTACTACGAAATGCAGCACCTATTCAGTACATGGAGTGCAGAGTTTCACTCGTACGACTATAAGTGTTACGAGCAGTTATCAGTCAAATCCAGTTGAAGGTCACTGGATAGTAGTCAAGAATATCCTTAAGTACTTGAGAAGGACTAAGGATGCATTCCTTGTTTATGGAGGTAAGGAAGAGCTGGTCGTAAATGGTCACACCGATACTAGCTTCCAAACCGACAAGGGTGATTTCAGATCGCAATCTGGATTTGTGTTTTATATTAATGGAGGAGCAGTAAGCTGGAAAAGTTCTAAGCAAAGAACAGTTGATGATTCTACAACAGAGACTGAGTACATTGCAGCTTCGGAAGCTGCAAAAGAGGCCGTATGGATAAGAAAGTTCATTTATGAACTAGGTGTGATTTCTAGTACTTCCAGTCTAATGGATCTCTATTGTGATAATAGTGGAGCCATTCCACAAGCTAAGGAGCCTAGATCACATCAAAAGTCCCAGCACATACTTCGACGATATCACATTATTTGTGAGATCGTTGAAAGGGGTGATGTGAAGATACACAAAGTGCACATAGATTTGAATATTTCTGATCTGTTGACAAAGCCTCTCCCGCAACCTAAGCATGAGGCACACACAAGAGCAATGGGTATAAGATACCTATATGATTGACTCTAGTGCAACTAGGAGACTGTTGGTGATATGCCCTAGAGACAATCATAGAGATGATTGTACCACGTCTATGTTTATGAGTTATTGAATAAATATTATTCTGTTCCTTGAATGAATCATCGGTTATAAAGATTAACAAGTATGTGACTTGTTGGTGAAGTTCTTTTAACTTATATGATGTCATTCTAAAAGTATCCTTGGTCGGATGTCACTGGCCAGAATACTATTGACTTATCGACCAACACATGCATTGATTGATGACCATGTTTCACCGGTCATGGATATAGGGATATCGAATCAATAATGTGAACGCATGTTAAAGAACGTGGGGTTGGATTGACCCACCTTGAGACACTGTTGAGATTGTTATGATTTTATGTGTCATCAATTGGTCTCAAGAAATAATGATGTATAATCCTTAGACCTGAGATCAGCATAGTTTCCTACATGCGTAATAGCACTCTTAGGGGCTGCCAAACGCTACCCGTAACTAGGTAGTTATAAAGGTAGCTTTCGGGTATGCTATGAAACATGCGAATGAATGTGACTGGTCGGATATGGGATTTGTCCCTCCTAACACAACAGAAGAGATATCTCTGGGCCCCTCGATGTGGTCAGATAAAGAAAATACATGGCCATACCACTAGTGGTCGAAGAGTTTGACCACGTAAAGTTATTCGACACTGGATCGAGAAAGTATTGAACAGTTCATGGATGACATAATATCTCACCTGGAGGTCAACCAGATATCATAAGGCAAAGGGAGAATACACGAGAAGATCATTCAGTTCGATCAGATACGGACTAGTTGTATAGAGATACGTGCTAGTTGTAGACTGGTAGAACATGATCACTAAGTGGTCGAAACCTGGGCGTAACGAGTTACGAACTGGTCGAGACCAAATATGAGCTAGTCATATAGAGATATGAGCTGGGCGTTAGTGATAAGGACCTGGTCGTAGATCATATTGCATTAAGGTTCGTCCGGTATAATTCGTGTGTATTCGGGAATCGTTATGTCCTACTAGGAGCCGCTAACGACTCATGATCGGTAAGAAGTTTCCGATTCACAACTGATTATGCATAAACCTAACGGGTCACACACTTACGGGTTGGAACAAACGTGTTCGGATAGGATCCGTCATGGGCACTATATAAGGAGATGCTTGAGGCTATTGAGAGATATGAGAGATAAAGTGAGTTGCTCCACCGAAACCCTAGCGGCCATCTTCTCAAGAGAGCCATACCGTGCGACTTGGTGCTAGCACACCGGCGTACGAAGCTCCTTCCCTGGACGTATGTATACCGTAGAGGCGCTACTGCGGTTGCTGTTGCGCTTGAGGACGATCTGTAATCTTCACAAGGAACTGCAGAGTTTGTTGGAGGAGACGATCGACTACGACCACTGCATTGACTTACTCGACGTTGGATGATCGACTACGAAAACTACATCGACGCGCTCTTCGTTGGATCAGGCTGCTCTAACTCTTCTTCCACTGTATTGCGCGTCTGGTGGTAACAATCTATGATCTCTTGCTTGCATGGCTTCCTGGTTTACATGGTAGAAATTTTTGAATTACCAGCTAGTGTAGCTTACCCGTATCCTTTCACACACCGCCAAACAAATTCATGCAAGATATATTCTCAAGAATGCATCAACATATAATTTCTAATATGAATTATTACAACAACAATAAAGCGATATTACAATCACCAAATTAATTACATCATCAAGATTATACAACCAAACATCTAAATCAACATACATCATCTTTATAAAATTCAAAGTCAATCACAAGAATCCTTTACAATCACAGGTAAAGCATTGAAAACAAACTCAGAATTAAATTACAACAATTCTTTACATCGGATCATCATACAAGATTTCATTAACAAGAAAAGTATTACAAAAATCCATCTCCAGAAATTACAAAGTGGAATTGAAAGTAATAATACACCATTGTTACACTCTCAAATAAATTGCAAGAATTATTTACATCGAAACATATTATAAATTACAACTTCGAGTACATTAGAAAATAATAAAATAAAATTCTTGCATGCATATCACCGAAGCCTTTCCTGGTCCGTATATCGCCATCCAGTCAAACCCAGTCCTCGACTAATCCAAAACATTGCACGTATCCATCATCCACCAAACAACCAAAAGACAAGTAACAATCGAAAAGCAATAAAGTAGAGTTAGAGTAAAGTAGATTGCCGTCAGATCGTAGGATGATCACTGAGGTTCCCAGACCAACCTAGGTTAGTCGGCACCATCTCACTTCAGTGGGTCTCATCACCTTGTGATTATTAAAATCTGACACCCACATTATACCGACTTACCTCAACTGTAGAAAAAAAATCCGACATTGCCTTATGGACCAATGGCCCAGTCCTTTTACCGAGCCCAACACCCACTTTCAGTAATACCGACCTACCGTCCGCAGTAGAAAAGCCATAGAATAGTGCAGAGAGCTCTCCATGGACCAAAGGTCCTTAACCAAACAACCCGTTGTGAGAGTGGAAAGGATAAGAGAGGGGCAAGATGGGCATCAACAGGCCAAGAGGAAGAGCCTGCTAAGAGCACCTCACCCGTAAGCCCTCTCCCTCACAAAGCAAACACCCACTGTGAAACTCACAAATCCAACTCACAGCCAGCAAAGCCCCCATACTCCACGCCACATCATCACCATCCACAGAGAGAAACCAGAGGAGAGGAGCAAAGGTGAAGGGGAAGATGACAGAGCATGGACGGCACGGCAGAACGACCACCGGAACCAAACCAGGACCGACGCCAAACCGACAATAACCAGGAAGGACCAAAAAGAACAAGTGGCGAGCACCATCATCACCATACCTAGTAGCACTACCATTCCATTCCCAACACCGCTCAAGCAAGGTAACCCATTCTGGCCCCCCACTTCCATTTACCCAAACCGAACCACACCTTGAGAATCAACCGTGCACTGGAAGCTCATTGCAACACTAACAGTAGCATCCACCCATATCATAGACCAAGGGTTAGAAAGAGATAGACGGGAGTAGAGTAGTATACCTCGACAGCACCACTACTGCAGCTAAGCCAAAATAGCCCACATCCGGCACATTCACCACGCATGAGCACACAACAACCCACGTCAAAAAGCAACTCAAACTCAAAAGCATACAAACCGAAAACAACATAGAAGGGGAAACTAAGGGAGAAGAAGCATCCTGACCTCCACCTCTAGCCCAAGTGACCTTGTGACCAAGAAGTCGAGCCGAGGCAAGCCGAGCACTCTGGCTTAACGAAGGGCGAGGGTGCCCAAGCACAGCGCAGCGCAAGAACCAAGCCAAGCCAAGCCTGGGCTGGTGAAGAGCGAGGGAGGCGGACCGATCTGAGGCGCGGAGGCTGCTTAGCGCAGGCACGGTCAAAGGGCCGAGCTAGGTGCTTTAGTGCCATGCACAAAGCGTCTGGAGAGCCGAGAGTCTTGTGAGGGAGTCTGCCCGAGAACCATCAGAGAAGAAATGAGAAAGGTGTAACAGCCCAAAATTTCAAATTATAGTTGACAATTAAAACTTAATTATTTTTGGGGATTTTCTGAGTTTTTTAAAAGCTTTTCCTTAATTATTTTAAAGCCAAAATAAATTTATGTGCAAAAACTATTACCAATTTTAAGTAGAAATATATTATTTAAGTCCAAAATAACTCTAGAAATTTCTGTGAATTTTTCTAGAATTTTTGGACTTAATTTGCTATTTTCTAAAAGTCTAAATCAGTTAATCCAATTTCTGAAATTAGAAACTAATAAAAAATCCTTTTCATCTTTTTGGGCCGAATTCCTTGAAACCGGCCCATCTTCCCTCTTTTTCGGCCCACTCGAGCCAAGCCCACCGCAACTCTCTCTCTCACCTCCCCGGCCCCACTCGTCATACCCGTCTCCCTCACCGCCATGTGGGCTCGCGCCCTTTCTGCCCCCTTTGCTTCTTCCATGTGACCAACTTCATGTGCACGCCATTGCTACTACGCACCAAAGCTCGCAATGACCACCCAATCGCCTCGTGATCAAGACGCGCGCACGACCCCACTCCTACCTCCACCTTATCCCCCCCACCTTCTTCCCCTTCTCCGCGCCCGATTCACCCAACGCCTCAACCGTCGCTGCCATTATCGCCAACGTCGCCTCGCCACCCCAGTGCCCCTCGGCCCCTATAAAAGGGAGCATGAGGTAGCCCTCATCCTCCTCCTGTAGATCACCCCTCCCGTCTCCTCATAAGCTCGCCAAAATTTGAGTTCTTCCAACGCCGGCCGCAAGCTTCTCTTTTAGCGATTGCGCCGCTGTCGTTGACTCCCCGGCCACCCCGACCACGGCATCGTCATCGCCGTCCCGCGCTCTTCGTCGTGCACCCACCCCCTTTGCCAGAGCGCCTCTAGGACCCTTCGCCGTCGTCGAGCCCACACGCACCGCCACCCTTCACCTTGCTGCCGGCTACGACTACGTCTTCAGGTGACCAAACCGTGCGCCCCAAAACCCCTGCGTCCCCCTCTTTCTATTGCCACCCTCGCCGGAGCTCGCCGTGGCGCTCCACGCCGGCGAGCCCGAGCGCGCCGCCGGCTTATGCCCCGGTCCACCATGGACCAAGGAGCGCTTCGTGGACCCGGTCCATGAACCCGGGCCCACATGTCATTGTCACAAGGTTTTTCTTTTGAAAATAAATTCGGCTGGAAAATCAATATTCCGGGTGTTGACATCAACGTTGCGCAATATTTCGGTTTTCCTTTATAAAAATAATTCGAAAAATTCTATAAAATTCAGAATTAGGGTTTTATTTAAGGTTTAAACTTCCAAAGCCTATATCTTTTGCATCCAAACTCCGATTTAAGTGATTCAAATTCCTAAATTTGTATAAAATCAAGATCTAGCTAACTAAACTAAAATTAATCCCTCCATTCGCGTATACTTGACGTCCTGGAGGTTGATTCACACCTATGAAACGTCAACTATTCATGACCGGAGGGAGTATTTGATTTGGAGTTAGTTTGGTTTGTCTTTTTGAATTTATTTGAATTTGTCGTATTTTCGCATATAGATTTCGATGACTCCAGAGAGTTTGATCCTTTAGAGGACTTAGAGTACCAAGACTTCGAGCAAGGCAAGTTATACCATTGACCATGTTGATCCCAATATTTTAAAGTTATTTAATTCTATGTTTAAATTATTGTTGCATGCATAATTTTAATTAGCTATTTTAATTCCCTGTTTAAATCAGTAGTTATTCCAATTCATTTGTAAAGCCAAATTCGAATATTGTGATATCATTTCCTTGTCCCCATTAGACCAAATAAAATTAAAAATACTTATATGCTTAGCCAATGCTTAGATCAGAACTGTGAATTTGGGAGGTTTATAGCCAAACTATTCAAACTTGGTTTAAATTGAGTCTATGGTATTGTTTTACCATAGAAAGTTTGTTAAAATGGTTTTACTTAAAATAAAATCAAAAATGGGTTTGGACTTGGGTGAAATGGATGATTGGTAGGTGCAGGTTTATGCACGGGCTCAACCTGGTTAAGGTTGAGGCCTAGGGTTTATTTTGGAAAGTCGCCCAAGTCAGTTAAGGACCGGTCTTTGAGCATATTTTGCTACGCCTTACCGTACCACCACATGTCTGAAATGGGACAGATTTGGCTCAATAATTTATAATACCTTAATGTTATTTGTGTCATATTGTTGTGTGGGTGTCGGTTAGACATTATTTCCCACTTGGCGCAAGAGGGGGCTTTCGGAGGGTGGTTAGCCCAATAAAAACAAAACCTTAGCGGACATGAATACATTAAGGTAGAGCATTGTAAAGGCCTCATGATAATTGCTTAGTCACACGCCTTCGGAAGCGTGTATTGGTCGACATTAAAAGCAAATTATCTTGTGTAGGTAAAGCTGTGCAAACACTACAGAGTAGAAAACTATTCGAATAACCACGTCCGCGGTCATGAACATGCTGAGCAAAGCCACTCTAAGTTAGACTTTGTTTTTGGTTTTTAAAATGTTTAACATATGATTTTAGGATGGTAAATCTTTGTGGAAAAATTTATGCGGTTAGCCATGTGATAGGAGGGTATTCTTCACCATTCATTCATGGAGGTTATCCACTATACAATTGTCATTTTAAAAATATGATTTTAGCTATAGATTAAAAAATGGCCTTCGAAATTAATATGTGTATTTAAACTGAAAATGCTACTTTATGCAAATCGAACCCTGCCAGTTTCACTTGCCTACTTATGCATGCATCATAATTCCTTATTGGGTGTAACTTGCGAGCACGAGAGTTGTACTCACTCTTGCTGAATAATCTTTATTCAGGAGAAGACTTCTATCTGGACGGTGAGGACCTAGACATTTAGGCCTACACCCCCAGACGATTGTCCGTAGCGCATCGTGTGGCCTACTACTACTTTGCTTTCGCTGTGATATTTGTTTATTTGGCCTTAGGCCCATTTTGTATTAAAACTCTAAATATTGTTAAATAAAAGCGTGATATGATTATGATACCAATTTGTTTGACTGTGTACACTAGCTATCCTGGACTAGTGTAAGAATACAGAGAATTCGGGATCCTTCGTTCCCGGGTTTGACAAAAGTGGTATCAGAGCCATATTGACTGTAGGTTGTGGCCTTAGAATTACCCTAAGGACTTATTTTTAAAACTAAAAATATTTTGAATCCTTCTGGTGTCCTTTCTCAACCCTTCTCTTTAAAAATGGTTACTAACTCATCTCTCTGTCTCTCAAAAATTGTAGATGGCCGAAAAACCAAACGCTATTTCCCACGGAGTCTTCGCCGGAAACTGGGCTGTCGTGCTATGGATGATGATGCAATACCTGCACTTTCAAGAGAGGCCCACGTATCAAGGATGCAAGTACATGGTAGGCGATCAAGACCGTTGGAGGGTAGAGGTGATACTCTACTCCAACCTTAAGCCAAACACGAGGTTCCACATCTTCGATGCACCAAAGCAACGGGCCAACTTTCCAGAAGGCATCCAAGACGTAGCCAGGGAAGCCGTCCATCGACTTCGCCACATCTACAGCCATCGCCTCAACAACACTAGATTCCATTACTACCCAATGCACATCCCCACCCAGCTCGGGAGCTCCTTTCACTCAGCCTGAGATGAAGATTTTCCGGAGCTGACGCATCAGGTAGAGCTAACCAAGGCGATGGACCATGCCTATTGGCACAGCTTAGATGAGTTGCGTACCACTCAGGAGAGGCTAGAGGCCGCAGACGAGGAGCTGGCTCGCTACAAGGCGGGCGAGGCTAGCTTCAGTGAGCCAGACTACACTCCAGTTACCCCATAGCTGTTTTCCTTAGTCCGTTCATTAGTTGCGAATTATGAGCTACCAATCCTCTTTGTGGTAGCCATAATCAACGAAATAAAATAAACTAATAAAAGAATTATTTTAAAAAATTTGTTCTTTGTCTTGTGATTGTGTGTTCTTGGGCTATTTAAATTTATCCCCCTTAGTGCTATCTTTCTTCCTTCCTCTTTTCTAAATCTTTGGAAGATCTAGCAGATGGTGACTACCCGCACATGAAGTGGAAACACTAGGGGCCAAGGCAATGAAAATGCTGACTATCAGGAGGACCCCGTTCAACAACCACCACCTCCACCGGCAGAAGGACCAGATCGGCGCCAGATGATGGCCAATCAAACTCACCTGATCGACTTGCTGGCGCAATCTCTCAACAGTGTCCAGAGTGTTCAGGCAGCGACTCATGCCCCACCTCCACCTCTAGCTCCGCCAAGGGCAACAATGTCAGAGTTCATGCGGATGCGTCTACGGACTTTCTCCAGCAGTACAGAACCCATGGACGCTGACGACTGGCTTCGTGCCATTGGAAAGAAGCTAGATATAGCCCAGTGCATTGACCGTGAGAGGGTCTTGTTTGCCTCTCACAAGCTCAATGGTCCTGCTTCGGAATGGTGGGACAACTTCAGCATCTCCTATGCAAATGCATAAGCTATCACCTGGATTGAGTTTGTGCAAGCTTTCCGCCATGCACACATCCCCACAGGGATGATGACTTTGAAGAAGAAGGAGTTCTGCTCACTTCGCCAAGGTAACCGCTCGGTGAGCGAGTATCTGCATAAGTTTAATCAGCTTGCTCGCTACGCCCTAGAAGACGTGGCTAAGGATGAAGACAGGCAGGAGCGATTCCTGGAAGGGCTGAATGATGAACTCTCAGTCCGTCTGATCTCCCAGGACTTCATTGACTTCCAACAGTTAGTGAACAAAGCTATCCGCCAGGAGGGCAAACACCAAGAGATGGAGAACCGCAAGCGGAGGATGGCCGCTCAGAAGTTCAACTCTGGAGGACTACCCAAGCCTCGCTTCACTCAGCCTCAGCCACCTCAGCGTGGAAGGTTTCCGTCTTCTACACCCAGAGCTCCAAAGACCAAAGACCTGGCCCCTAATACCTTCGGCTTCATAGCAGTTCATTCGAAACCGGCCAGCAGAAGAACCCGACTTCTCGGTAGTAGGAGTAACTTGCTTCAATCAAGAATGAGACAGGGCATTATGCCAATAAATGCCCGAAGAAGCAAAGAAGTCAGTAGCACCACCAAAGCCACCTCGGGAGTTCCAGCCACCGACGGCACCCCAAAGCCGACAGTCCAGTACACGAAGGGACTTGTGAATCACGTCACCGCAGAGGAAGCCCAGGCAGCACCGGATGTCGTTCTTGGTACGTTCCTTGTTAATTCGATGCCAGCTTCAGTCTTGTTTGATTCCGGGGCTTCGTATTCTTTTGTCTCAAATAAGTTTGTGGGAAAATATGGGTTACCTATCTCTTCATTAGTTAACCCTATGATAATCCATTCCCCGAGCTTGGAAATGAGGACCAGTTCTCTCTATCCAAACCTTACCCTGAAAATATCCGGAGTATCTTGTGAGACCCCGGGGTATTTAGCTTGTAATGCTTAGCTATCATTAACCCTAGCATCACAAACAAAATATCTCGCACCTCGGGAAAATATGTACATCCCAGAAGTGCTGTACATACACCCTTTTACAAAATCATGCATCAATTCCATACAAACATATAACCAAGCACGAACTAGATTAAACAAAGGACATACATAATAGAGTTATTACAAAAGAGGCCGACTGGCCAAATAACAACTAAACAACTAAAGAGATAAACAACAGCGGAAGCAAAAGCCATAAGATGGCGATAAACAAAAGAGCCAATTAGTGTGCCTTTAACCCACAAGGCAACCAACCGGACCACCAACCTAGTCGTCGAACCCGCAGCACATCTCACAAAAGTGCATCCCTTAGGGATCCACTTCTTCCTCTGCAACAATTACAGTTAAGCAAAGCAAATGAGTACAAAAATGTACTCGCAAGACTGATGTGTAAGGGCAACAGCCTATAATTAGCTACATGCAAGCTTTATTTAAGTGGAGGAAGCTCTAGACTTACTTTTAGCATAAAGCAAGTTTTCATTTGCAATAGTGTAATAGATTGAAAGCAATTTGACAAACAATTTTAAATTGTTGAAGTAACAACGATACAATAATAATAACAACAGTAAAGACAACCTGGAAGTGACTAACCCAATAGTCACCACAACAATAGTATGAACATCCATTCATACCAACCCATCATGTTTTAATTAAATGTTGTAGTCTAGTTCTTGAGTGACCTTGCCAAGCATGTCCATAACCTAGGACGAGGCTATTCGAATAGTTTTATCCCTGCAGGGGTGTACCAATGTACCCACACGTCATACCGCCATTTCGCCGAGCTATTTAGCACACTTCCTTTGGTATGCCGGCACAGCTAAGTCCTACGAGACATTTCCAATGGATGATGCTAATTAAGAGCCGCAATCCAACAAAGAGAAGGACACATCACCACTCAAGCGAATTACGATGTTCCTCAATAATAATAACATTTTTCTTTTAACACCACCAACCAAATTTCATAATTAACATCCCCAAAGTACTTAGTCAAGAGAGGTCCCATATCCTCTCGCGTGGTTAGCACGCAAAATTGCTTAGTTTAGTGGCCTAAGTAACTCGGTCCTTAGGGACTTAGGCACCATTCCATTACACCATGAGATCACACCAACATCTATTGTGCCCAAGTCAATAACAATTTTGTTTTCATTTTTATTTATTTACAAAGTAACAAAGCACAAGTGTTGGACATAATGGAATAATAGTTTTTGTGTGATCAAGATCATCGACATAAGCCGATGGCCGCCCAAATCTACCGGTAGCTAAGCATTTCTAAGCATGACATCGGAAATACAATAAAAGAGTATACTACAATCACCGGGCTCTAATTCACCAGCGAGATTATTAACCTATGGTTTGTGGTAGGGGATAACAATTTAAGGGCAACCATGAAATAGGAATAGCTACCTCTAATCGATAAAATTACTTTGACACAAAAGCATGCATACATACAATTTAAATACAAAGTATTAGACTTTAAAATAACATGGGATAGAATATGATCAAACTGCTTGCCTTGCTGGAGATGCTCACTATGCTATAGAGGATCACTCTCGTTTTCAATATAATCATTGGAACCTATCGAAAGAATCGAAAAGAACAAATAAGAACAAATAACACCGAGAATACTAAAAAATTCAAAGCCATCCAAAAATCATGAAAAATTCACAGAAAGAAGAGCATGATTTTAGATGAATTTAGGTGAAAGAATTATTCCATTTGTATTTAGTATATGAGAGCTATAGCAGTTTGAAACTCAGATTTCGGGAAAAAAAATCAAATTAATTCTCATCTGTTACTGTTCATCCAAATGATTTATTTAGTGAAATTTTGTAGGATGGTGGTGGATATAAGGATTATAGAAATGGATAGAGGATAAAATTATAGGAACAACCCAATTGGATTCATCCCATTTGGAGTTTAAATGAATTACTTACAAATTTTTGAAGTTAATTCAATTTCCAATGTAAAAATAGTTCATTCCAGAAATTAATTCCAATTTCGAAATTTTCTGGGACAATAACATGATTCAACCTATTCCAAGTTAAAATACATCAATAATGAAAACTAACAAAATTGGTTTCACTTTGCTTTGGAGTTGATTCAAATAGTTATGGATCTTTGAAGTTGCTTCAAGGCATTAGGTCTATTGAGGTTTACTAGCCATAATCCAATTCTTGAATCAAGGTTCAATGTTACCCTTATAGATTAGGTGCTAATGGCTAACAATTTTATTTCTCATCCATTTGCTTTGGTATTTGATATAGCTCTAACTCATAGTTAGATGAGTATTTCATTCCAACCTACGATTTCTATTTGCCAAAGAATAAAGGTTTCATTGGACTAGTTAGTTTAATAACTATTTTGTTAATTGTTCAGATGTAAGAAGGAGGTTCACTGCTTTATTTTGAAAAACCAAACTTAAATACTTGTTGCTGTTGTTAAACGATCGCTTAATGACTAAATGAATTGATACAATTTCTAACTACTTGTGTTAGAATTCCAACTGCCATTTTAGATCACCTTTCCTGTTCAAAATTTCTTCCTATGACGGTACTATTTGTGCTGCTAGTTAGATAAGGTTCAATGGCTTAATGAGTCAAGGACATTTCTAACTACTAGGATTAGCAAGGTTATTAGTGCATTGACAAATCTGATCATTATTAGATTACCCTTACTGTCCACATATCCTACAACAAGAAGCTTTCTCTCTGGACAGGAAAGCTACAGCCAGACTTTCGTTAAACTCAACTGTAAATTATCTAACTAGGGTAATCTCATTGAGAAAAACCCAAAACTATGAGCATAAGAGTTATAATTTAGCAGATGGGTGCTACTGGTTAGGTGATTGCCAAAAGACTAAATGAATCAAGACAATCTCTAACTACTGAAGTGAGGCCTGATTATTAATCTTCTAACAATGCTTATACTTTCAGCTACTGTTCATGCTCCTACAGTTTCAAATAGCAAGCATTTTCAGAACTAAAAAGCTCTGATCTAACTTCCTTTGAACCTAAACTTCCAATTTCCTAACTCAGTGGAGCGACAAAATGACAGCCTCAAGTTTGACAGAAGCAAAGGCTATTTCTCTGTTGGTTTTGCTAAAACTTTATAACCACATTGCTTCTCAGATTCTAAGGCTACTTAATTGACTAACTTTTCAATGCCTGCAAGAACTGATCATGCTACTAATCCTTCAAATGCTTACAAAATTCACAGTTCATCCTAAACAAAATTGCATACAAACTCATCTATAGTACTAAACATAACACTGCCTGTTAACTACTTTAGTGAAACATTCATCTATCCTCCTAACTAAACAACACACACACTGTCACGCACATACAGAAAAGAATAGCCTGAGAGAGCACAAGGGGGAAACAATGGGGAGCCAGGGGTGGCTCAGGCGGTCCTTGCACCAGCGAGGGGGAGGCATTGGCTACGGCCGGCAACGGCGAGAATGGGGCCGGGGAGGTCGAGATGGCCCTGGGGTTGTGGTGGCACAGCTCCAGGCGACCCGAGGCCATCGCCAGTGGCTCACCCGGTGGAGCAAAGGCGCGGTGGCGCCGGGGAGTGGGAGAGCTTTGGTGGGTGATGGGAGGAGGTCCGGGGCAGCGAGGGGGTGCTCCTACGGAGGGGAATCGAATGGGGGCTCACCCGGTGGCGAACGGCGTTGGTGGAGGCAGTGTCGACCTTGATGGGCAGCTTGGGCCGGGCCGAGGGGACCGATCTGGGCGACAAAGGCGGCGGCGGCGGTGGGAGCAGCCGGGCGGGTCGGCGGAGGAGGAGCCATGGCAGATCCGGGGAGCAATGCCGGGTAGATCTGGGGTGCACGGCTCAGTATGGTGGCAATGCAAGAAGCGGAGGAGGGTCACATGGTGGAGAAGCACCAGTGGCGGTGGCGCAGACAGATCCGTGACCGTGGTGGGAGGCGGCGGTGGCAAGGGCGAGAGGCAGAAGCCGAGGCCGGCGACAGGTTGGAGGTGAAGGGAGGTGGTGGCGGTGGAGATGAGGACGGCGGGCCGGGAGGTGGCCGCGGCGGTGGCGGACCGGGTGAGGGAGGTGAGCTCGGTGGTGGGCGGAGGGAGGAGCCAGGGCAGCGGCACGGGCGACGTGGGGACGACAATGGGGAGCTCGGGGCTCTCTATAGCCAAGAAGAGAGGGAGAGAGCTGTTTGAGGCTCAAAGTAGCATGGTCCCAGTCATGGAGCGGTAGGAGGCTAGGAGCGCACGGCAACGTGGGCGCGACGACTTGAGCGGCGACATGGCGGGCAAAGCGGCTTGACAGACGGGCGCTGGTGATGCGACGAGGCATCAGCTGGCCCAGAGAGGCGAGGGCGCAGCCTGGAGTGGGCATGGGCGCCCCAGGAAGAAGAAAAAGGCGGTCAGTCTGGTTCGGTTGGGCCAAGGGTTGAACTGACCGAGTCAAACCAAGCGTTGGTGATGCTAAAACAAAAAGGCTGAAGGTTTAGGGATTTTTAGAGATAGATGATTAGCTCCAAAACTCACAAAATTTTTAAGGGAGGATCCTGAACTAGAACAGATTCTTATGTAAATTTTCTAATATTTTTCATGACTTACATTTTCCTCTAAAAATCTTTCAAGTTTCAGCTTGTATGTAATTTTATTACTTGATGGGAGGAAACTTTCAAAACATTCTTTTTGCATAAATTCTCATTTCAGGTTCAGTATAGTTAGGATAAGTTTGGGAGTTTTATTTATCATTGTTTTTTACTAGGAGGATCCAGAAGCTAGGAAAAATATTTCCAGAGGAAGATCACAATATTTTCTTTAAAAGTTTTCAAAGATGATATTTCAAGTAAATTGAAGCATTAGAGCTTGGAAAATAAGAATTCCTTTGAAAGAAATTCCAGAAATTTCAAAGGACAACATGATGCAAGAAAAGTTTTAATTTCTTCTCATTTTAGGTTACATTTGAAACACAAACCTAGGTTTGATTACATTTGAAACACAACCTAATATTTGGGATGTTACATATCTTTTCTGGCAGACTTAATAGTCTTGCACTCTCAAGGTCTGGATGTAATTCTTGGAATGGACTGGCTAGTCAAGAATCAAGGACAGATAGACTGTGCCAATAGGTCTATCACCCTCACCAATGAGCAAGGAATTTCAGTTGAATTCAAGCCCAAGACTTCTACCGGAAGAAGTTCCATCTTGACCAGCTTGAAGGAGGTAAAGCTTGAAGATATACCAGTGGTGCAAGAGTACCCAGATGTCTTTCCTAAGGATTTACCCGATATGCTACCGGATAGGGACATAATGTTCTTAATTGACTTAGTCCCAGGGACCGCTCCATTCTCAAAGCGACCCTACAGAATGCCGGCCAATGAGTTAACAGAGCTAAAGAAGCAGATTGAAGAGTTGTAGAACAAAGGCTGTATCCAACCAAGTTCATCACTTTGGAGAGTACCAGTACTATTTGTCAAGAAGAAGGACAATAGTATGAGAATGTGTGTGGACTACAGATTACTTAATGAGGTGACAATCAAGAACAAGTACCCGTTACCCATGATTGATGACCTGTTTGATCAACTGAAAGGAGCAAGCATCTTCTTGAAGATTGATTTGAGATCCGGCTATCACCAACTGAAGATCAGACCAGAAGATATCCCGAAGACTGCTTTCACCACCAGATATGGACTGTATGAATTTACAGTAATGTCTTTCGGTTTGACTAACGCCCCTGCTTATTTTATGAATATGATGAACAAAGTGTTCATGGAATTCCTGGATAAGTTTGTGGTTGTTTTCATCGATGACATTCTCATCTACTCAAAAGATGAAGAAGAGCACGAGAAACATCTCAGGATAATTTTGGAAAAGCTTAGGGGAACATCAACTTTATGCCAAATTTAGCAAGAGCGAATTTTAGCTAAGTCAAGTGGCTTTCCTCGGACATATTGTGTCAGCAGGAGGAGTTGCAGTAGACCCCGCCAAGGTTGAGGCAGTAATGGATTGGAAACAACCCAGATCTGTCAAAATATTATTAAATTAAAATATACTAAAACAGAAATCAACTAATTATTGTACATCTAATAGCGCCAAAAGCAACTAAGTATTTATTTATTTATTATTCGTGCCTGGCATATAATTAAAGAGAATGAACCAACGCAGACCGGAGTAACTAATCCAGAATTCTTCGAAATCGATCTTTCCTACGACTACGAAAGCAAGCCTATCTCTTGAACATCAACATAGTTATAAATGTAAACGTTACTTTGCTGTATCATATATGTATTGCATGAAAACTACGTCTCAAAAATCAAATCGGATAAAAGAGATAAAGAGAAAGAGATGAAAATGGGAAGAGAGTAGTACAGCTGAGATGAGCAGTTGTACTGCAAGAAAAATATTAGGATGATAAAGGGGGCCCGTTGTAGGAAAAGAGAAAAGAGATGAGGGAAGAGGTGGGACCCCTTTACATATGGTTAATATATGAGGACCAACAAAATTCTTACTTGGATAAGGGGCCGTATTTAAGTGCCAACCATTTTTCCGTTTCGGCTGGCAGAAAATGCTACCTTGTTACGGCGGGCAGGCAAGCGAGGGGAATTCTTTTCCCGTTGTAATTAAATATTTGTATTAAAGACCATAGTATTGCGTGGCTAACTGTTGTAATAAAGTTCAGTTTCTATCTTATTGTTCTGCTGCGTTGAGTTTGGTGAGGCTTACTATTCGTCGGAGTGGTGTCTTACTGGGCAGACGAATAGTAATCTGTATGCCAAAGTGTGATTACCCTCCGGGGTAATGACACAGGGCGCCACATCTGCATGCCAAGTATTTCGCTCAGTTGGTTCATATAAAAGCTTATCTAGTATGTGGTTCAATATGGATGATATTCTTTAATACTGAATTGTACCACATGCTGGATAAGATTGTACATGAACCAACTGAGAGAAATACGTGGCGTGCAGATCATATAACGATGTACCATAGCCTTCAAAACGCATACGAGTCGGAGGCTACGATACATCGTTATATGATCTACATGCCACACATTTCCCTCAGTTGGTTTATGTACAATCTTATGTAGCCTGTGTTACAATACAGTGTTAAGGAATATCATCCACATTAAACTAATAAATTAACAAAGCGTGTCCTATTTAATCGGGGTATATGTGATAATACCCCCTCCTCCTTCATCCCGATTGCAATTCTTGTAACACTTCAAATGTCGTCAATTTTATGTATAAAAACGTACATTGCAACTCCATTGCCAAGTAGCTTAGTAGGGTTGGTAGTGCTTAATGAAAATAATGTTTGCTTAATTGAACCTCTTAAATTGGAAAAAAATCATGTGGGAGTCAACACCGAGGCCACTTTTGCACATCGATATGACAACACATTGCGGCGCTGCGACACTTACTTTTCAAACTGATAAGAACACACTCCGGCACGTGACCTTTTTAGGCCAAAAAGACTGCACCCTGTCACGCCACACGCTGCCACTTTTGCAGATCAATAAGACAACACACTGGACGCTAACTTTTCAGAACGACAAGACCACACGATTCAAAGGGAAATGACAACTCTACCTCCCTAGCGTTTCTGGACGACGTGACCCGACGAGGCAGCTTTACGCAGCGACGTGCTTCCTACAGAGATGTGACGCAATGTTGCCACACGATTCCTCCTCGAGGCCGCTGCCTTATGGATACGAATTCCCTTCAACTGAATTAAAATTCATCCGCGTACGCAGGACCGGCTCGGCATATAAGTACTACTCCTGCCACGACAGGTTCTCCTACATCAACACTTCAACACAATCTCGCTCAGATGGAGAAGCATTGGGACGAGATCCGCAAACTCGCAAGGGGTGCTGCGGCCCAAGACAAACAAAGGGAGCGTGCCAAGAGGGTAGCTCCCCACAATGATGCCCTCCGTAGCAGCAACCCCTACCGAAATATTCCAATTGAGCATTCGCCGTAACACCTGCTCGAGGGGGGACGCCGCTCCTCTGTTGGTGTAGGGACACATGCAAGTTTTTCAAGTTCAAGGAGCGTCTCAGCCTAGGCATGCATTACTGGGGTTGCGTGAAATACTCCTGTGACTATCTTGACCACCGTTGGGACATAGGCCGCTATCGGTAGCTGGTAAGGACTAGTTACAGTATGTTCTCCTACCATTTCTCTTTCAAAGTATACACTAACAACCTCTCCCGTCTACCCATAGTCCCTAAATCCGCTATATGGCTACCGCAAGTGGATCGACCAAGGGATCCACCCATGCGACCAGTGGCATCTCGACTACGAGGAGTGAGATGCCAAGAGGGACTGCGAGAAGAGGGGGGAGCGCCGCAATGAAGAGCACAACAAGCGTATTTGGCGGGAGACGTAAGCTCATCTCGAGGTGTGCTAGCGCAGAGAGCGCGAGGCTTGCGAGAGGGAGCGCGAGAAAAAGAGGAAAATGGCGGCCGAGGCCGAGGCGGCCGGCGAGGAGTACAACACCGAGCTCGCAAGGAAGGATAAATGGCTCTGGTCCACGCAGTAGGTCGGGCCATTCCATAGTAGTCCCCTGTCCAACCCGCTGTGTTATTCCTATCTCCTAAAGGCACATATACTTACATGGTCCGGATGCTTGTGTCGCAATGTACCGTAGTAGTAGCGAGGATGACTAAAGCAATTAGCCGAACCATCATGCCATGTGACCACGTGTAACGTGCTTCTGTCTACAGACTCTAATGTAGTTCTGGTTCTGTGTCTCACACTTTACCTTCAGTCAATTAGCAGTCAACTGACTTTTGGGTTTCTCGAGACCCAGTATATGTCGCCATCAAAATCACCATTGGCCATCTCATCGGCCAAAGACCGCTTTTCAAAAGTAGTAAAAAATATAGCATATTTAGAATATCCAACAACCTCCTCTAGACCGCTAATATACCTTGCTGTCAAGACGTGTATATCACTAAAATGTTCATAATCTGCTTGTGTTTGTGTACAAGTTCACCATAGTGAAGTAATGTGATCAAGAACATTGATGTTAATGTCCTTTTGGGTTGATTGCTGTCAAGACATGTATATCACCAAATATTCACATAAAAGTACAAGTTCTAGAGCATAAGGAAGCAAATATATATGCCAAATTGTACTGTGCAGTGCATGAAGAGTACGAACCCACAACATTTCAATCTAACATTTTAGGGCATCTTCATATCACAACGAGCGTTCTCAGCTTCTTCAATTGTATTCTGTACAAGCTCCATAAAGTACTCTATTTTAACTCCACCAGAGTGAAGTAATGTGATCAAGAACCTTGATGTTAATGTCCTTTCGGTTTGATTGCTGAGGAGAAAATGCAATGATTTATTTCTTGTGAACCAAAAGAAAATTAATATGAGTGTCTATTACCTAGAGTAATCATGTACTAGTAAACTTCCCACAATCCAAGTCACATGAAATCATGACACCCTTTCAAAACCTAAATTCCATATTTTCTAGGCATAAAACCCTAATTTCTGAATATGAGTACTTTGTGTGCAAATTCTTGAAACCCTAATTTCCGAAACTTAAAGTCCAAATTTTCGAGACCCAAATCCTTAATTTTTTGAGACAATTTTAGAACGCATATAAAATTATCCAAACATTACACAATCAAGTCTACTGTGTAAGGAGCCTTAAAAAAATCATAATTTTTTGAGCTTATTTTCTATATTTACAAATTCCTACAAACAACACATTTAAATGAAATTGCGAGAAAAAAATCAAACAAGTAAAATTATGGAAAAGTTGCACAAGAAAGTACACCGTATTAGGAGCATTCACATAAAATTTCATAATTTTTTTATCTCGTTTGCTATATTTAAAATTTTGTATGAATATAGCCGAAACCCTAATCCGATTAAACCCTAATCGCCGCGAGGAGAGAGCACGTGGCGGCGGTGGGGGGGCCACCACATGGTGGTCATGCGAGAGGGCCACCGCAAGGTAACCATATGCGAGAGGCGTGGCGGGGGAGGCTTGTCACGCGGTGGCCGTCTTGTGGGTCAAATTTGCAAAAAAAGAAATCAGAGGACGGCTATTCTTGTAAATACGGGACACAAATGAGCCAAAACAGCCAAAAATTTGGTTTCCACCTACGCGTACCTAGACAACCTAGGTAGAAAATGGTTATACATGTTAAGATAATTGATGTCATAGTCGGAAGACAATCAATTTAAACACAAAATGAACACTAAAGAGAGACACAATATATGGAGGAAACATAATATCTTTATTCATCTATCTGTATCTTGTACATGGTGGTCCTCATATTTATAGCCCACATGGGTGAAAGCCCTACAGGGGCGGTTTAGTCTTTTGCCCATAATTAGGTTTCGTAACACTCCCCTTATGCAATAGACAACGATATGCAAATATTTCATCAAAAACCCCTTCCAAAAACCCATTGGGAAAAAGGAGTGGAGAAAAGAATACATTACATTCGTAAGTTGCATTACACTTGTTGTCTCACTAGAAACCTTCACGTGAGAAAATTTTTAGAAAAACTCCCTAAGGAAAAGAGTACAACGTTTAATCTTTGGGGTCCAATCTTCAAAAATTTGGATAAATCCTCAAGACTTGATAAGGGTTATGATCTAGGGATTTACACCCTTGAACTCTACAACTCTTTAAACCGTCTCATCCCAATGCCATGAATGCATCTTTGGAAATTGGATGCAGGTAGAGACTTAGTGAATAAATCAACTGGATTTTCACAGGACTTTGTTTGCTGGATCTTTACCTCACTATTCTTTTGGATTTCATGAGGATAGAAAATTTAGGAGCAGTGTGCTTCGTGATGTTGCTCTTAACATAATTCGTTTGCATTTGTGTAATACAAGAATCCTTATCTTCATAGATAATTTAGGGGATATTGACGGTATTAATGCTGCAATACTTTTAGATGTTGTTAATCACACGTTTGAGCCAAACACATTCCAGTGAGGCTTCATATAGTGTTATAATATCTAAGTGGTTCGTAGAGGTAGCTACCAAGATTTGCTTAGATGACCGCCAAGAGATGGTTGTACCACCACAAAGTAATATAAATCCATTCTGGGATTTTGCACTATAGAGATTTGACAGATAGTCAGCATATCTTCAAGATTTAGTAATGATCATCAGGATCTATGCATGATCTTCATGATCTTTGTATTGTCGGCCAACTGGAACTAAATTGTTAAGTGATAAAATCTTCAAGGTGAATTTAAGCAATAATCATAGTATCAACACCTTCTAGGCTTGACTAAGATTTTTAAAATCTCAAGTATGATAATCAGTGTTTAGCATATGGCCCCCTGAAGACAACTTCTGCTGAAGTCTTGTTGCTCTAATGTCTTTCATATATTTTTCGAAAATGAATATAGGCAAGAATACTGTGATCAAATCTACTGGATTATCACGATACGGAGTCTTACATACAAATATCATATTAGTCATATGGAGGTTTAAGGATAAACACTATTCGGGGGTAACATGTTTAACTTATCAAATACCACTATTTAATTGTACAACACAAGTAGATTATCCTTGCAGAGGATATGGGGGTAATACTAGTTGCATAGTCATATGCATATCGGATATGATTTATCAGAACCTTCCAGGGTCTTAATATTTTGTAATTATCTCTGGGTGGTTAAAGTTACAACAAATAGTCTGTTCTGCAGAACTATAAGTATGGTTGTACCACTCTAGAGAAAAATATAACCAGTCTTAGTTTTGACGTTTAGGGGATTAATTATCAATATCACCAATGTATGTCGTACCTTCATGGTACTAGAGGAAACCATCATTCCACTAACTTCTGGTGGAAGATGCACTTTATAAGAGCTTGTGTGGCACAGTTCTGGTCTTTAGGTTCCTTATTTCATTCTTTCAGGTCTTGATGGGTCCTTGTCCACTTCAGGGATTAATTTACCTTCAGGGAGATGCTCTTACTACGGGTCAGAGACTATTGGATATGAGTTTTTTTATATATTGCGATTTTATTTTCTTTCTTACTAGGAATTTTGAGTCCTTCGAGGATCTCATCAAGGATTTTCAGAATCCATTGACTGTATTCATAATAGGAGAGTAACGGTCTCTACGAGTACTTTTGAACCATGGCTTGCACCACTTTATTATATTCATAATGACCCATCAAATCTGAACTACCTGGTTCTAAGACTTTTATTTAGTGATTATGGCTCATCCTCGTATGCTTTCATTACGTGACTCGATGTGAACGCTTCAGGCGCTCAGCCACAGACTTTGGTTCCGGATCCATGTTCTCATAAGAGAAACTTTAGCAATTGTAGAGATAAAGTGATTGTCGACAACTTTTCTCCTATATCCTCCAAATTGAGGGTAAACTAGTGTTAACCAGATCTTTGTCATTTTTAAAGAAAATATTCTTGGTCGTTCGTATTCCCAGTAGTGTAATATGTGCACATCAAGTTATTGGGACTTTCATCTTCATGATAAACCTCCTCATGAGGTATTTCACCTTCAAGGTGAGTTCTCTTCAAGAGTTTTAAAGGAGTGATTAATAATTGTTTCAACTAGTGTCATTAGATCTTAGACCCGCAAGCGTCCCCACAGATTTTAGATCAAGAACCAATAAGTCAATTTCGCAGAGGTGGATATACTATTCAACCCGAGGTATTCCACTCTTAGCGACGTATTTACTACAAGTAAACACTGTGGTAACTCCTCCATAATTGGAAAGTATCTGGCAGGCTCCCTGCTTCTAGCGTACAGGAGTATAAACTAAACTCTAAGTTTAGCTTGACTAGTGTGTGTATCTTAGTACTAAAGATATTTTCCTTCTGGAAAATACGACGGAATTCGAACTTTTGGGCATTTCTCTCTCCTAATGCTGAAATTCGATCTTTATTAATAGCATACCTCAAACTTCTTCTATCATGGGCATGTGATTGAAAGAATTTTAGATCCAACACAATCTCCAACAACTGGTGGTGGCCCAAAGGTGTATGCTATAGTGGTGATAATATGTGGAAAATGTTTGATTCCTCTAACATGCACTTATTTCAACAAGGAGTTTGATAATTATATGTAGTGGTAGGAAAACTGCATGATCCTAACATTATGTAGGATATTTCCAACTTCTGGTTGGCTATTAATCTACGATGAAGGTCTCATACGGGGTCCGAGAGTTGACAGACTTATTCTATATACTAGCTTCCTTATTATTTGCCCAAGTTTTGATACAATTACTCATATCATATTTTAAATAATTTGGATCATTAAACTTCAAGTTCATAATTACGCAACATTTTTTCTTACGGTCATAAGTAGTATGTTCTTACAGCATAAAACTACAAGATGCTCTCTAGGAACAGAAATATAGTGATGGAATAAAAAAAATTAACCATAGTTAATCTGTACAGAAATAATAGATTTTCTTCTAGACTTCAAATATAGTTGGATCACCCAATAGTATAATTATTCGACGGGAATATGTATTGTTCAACAGGAACACCATATTTAATTATGGGTGATAAATTGTATGCCTGATTTTAATTTGTAATGCCAGAATCATCATGGCCAAATTTAGATCATTCAGGATCAATAAAATCCAATAGGTCGTTATATTTTATTTTAAGAGCTATAATTACTTCAGGCAAGTGATATGGCTTCTGGTGGTGATGTAGTTGCAGACCGCACTTATCAATTTATGCATGTGTTATTTCCGATGAGTATGACATGCTTCGATGCATAGCCAAACATGGCTTATGTGTGACTACGTCAAGCGACTGTCGATTTGCTGTGTGCATTCCCGCATGCTGACGGTTAACATATTGCTGAAGACACAAATCAATTGCCCTTTGTGGGCTGCAATGATTGTGGCTGCCAACAGCATGAGTGTCGGCAGTGACACAAATGCCATTATCCATTTCAACCCGTTAAGGATTATAATCATGCAATTTACTTGTATTATCTTCTAAAATATACTAGATTAATGTTTGCTTCTGGCTTAGACCTATGATTTGCCACTACGCCTAATATAACTCTTGTTTTGAATATTTTTCTATGCCTCTTAGGTTCCAATATCCCACACAAGCCCAAGGTGGTCGGCCCGCCCTGCAAGCGCGGCATGAGGGTCATCGGTGAGCCCTGCCTAGTCCCGCTTCGGCCGCCTTGCACATGCAAGGTCAGCAGTAACGCGGTTTGGCCGACGGCTTCTCATTGTACTATTTTTTGCATGAATAGTAATCGTGATGAACAGTAGGTGATTAGCCGATCTAATCTCAGGTTCACAAAATTAATCTACTAGACTAATCTAATAGAAACTAGGGATTGGAAAGAGGGAACCCTGAACGACATACCGATTTGCCAGAAGAACTATTCGTGCTGATAACGTGTTATATAATTGATGTCGTAGTTGGGAGAATCAATCCAATCACATAATGAACATCAAAGAGAGACACAAGGTATAGAGGAGATTCAATATCTTTATTCATCTATCTGTATCTTATACATGAGGGTCCTTATATTTATAGTCCACAGGGGTGAAAGCCCTCCTGGGGCGGTTTAGTTTTTTGCCCATAATTAGGTTTCGTAACACTAGATGTAGATGGAATGAAAAATTGTTTCTATATACGCTTGTGTACAAAATGAGCTGCTACAACAAAGAGGTAGGAGTGCACTAAACTCAATCTAAAGGCCCTGTAATTACTGACACGAAGTGAACTATGGACCTGTGGAGGAGCCATGATCTGAGAGGATTTTCTACTCATTTAGCCTTTTTTAAAACAAAATAGCAAATATAGTCCCCGCAACTGAAATGATAAAAATAACACCATGGTATGTTAGACACGGTCGATTATTCACACGCATGCCTTTCTCTCCATGTCGATAGTTTAGTATTGATCTTACGAATGAATATTGGGAACTCTTCTTGAGTTAAACCACATAGAAAAAGACATGGTGATTTTATACAGGTTCGGGCCTTCTCCTGAGAGAATAATAACCCTACTCCTGTGTTGCTGTATCGACTATGCTTTACAACAGGAAAGAAATCTCTAGAACTAGGGCTTAATGACTTATGTCTTCTGATCTTGTCGCTACTTATCTTATGTTTGTTGTCCTATGTCCACCGACTTTACTCCTTATATAGTGCGTGAAGGGGTGACAGTTGTTTCATATCAAGAGGCGTCTTACCGTTTGATGAAATGCGCACGTTCAGTGATGATTATTGTCAGATACTAATCCTCCCACGTCGCCTTGCAGTTATGTCAGAGGCAGAGGTTTAATACGCGCATTTATCCCAGAAAATAACAGCACATATTAACTATTGTGTGTATTAAACACAGCGCATAAGTGTCCCTAATCGATTAAGCCCCTATGTCTGTAGACTTTGTTGACCATAGAGTGTTCGTATTTGATCTGATCGTAGTAAAGCTTACGATCATGAGGTGATCGTAGTAAGACTTACGATCATGAGATGGTCGTTGGAAATCTTACGACTACTAGGTAGTCGTAGAAATACTTATGAATATATAGGGTGGTCGTAAAATAGTTTACGATCACTCGGTTAAGGTTTTTCCTTATTTAATGATAAGAGCCTTACAAATAATATAAAGATACTGGTATCTATAATAATAATTACAGATAAATAATTTAATTAATCGATGATTATTAGATCTGCGATAAACCGAGCTGCGTAACTGCATCGGCACCAACTGCATCTACTAACATAACAATAATCCACTGTATATATATGAATTGCAATAACGACCCTTTGGTTTGGGGGACAAAAGTAAGGACTAAAACGAGAACAAAAGTAAGCTGCAAATCAGGCCCAATCTCTTCCGGCTCCAGCTCCAAGGGCCTAGTGAACAGTAACTTAAAAGCCCATGCTGCTCTCCCATCCGTCTGATTCGGGCACATGCTGATTAAACATGTCCCACAGATTAAACAACACGATGATTCAGACTTAATCTGGTCGCATTCATCCTAATCACAAGATGCATATTTTATAGCTTCGTTTTCCGGATCTGGCTGGAAAGTCCAATTCACACATCAAGATTGCGTGGGGGCAGTGCTGATCTTCATTAGATTATCTGCTGATCGATGACCAGCGACCGTCCTTATTGTTGACCAATGGCCAGGATTAACCATGCATGTATGTAGTTATTGTGACAGAGAAATAAAATGATGAGACGTACATGCCCAGGAAGTAGGAGGCGTGCGTCCACGAGCAAGACGGGCTGGCCATTAGCCTTGTTTAAGCACAGCTTGCGAGTTCATAAACTAGGAATCCCCCAGCACGCGGCCGCGATTCCGTCGTCCGATCTGCAGGCGTCGCGGTCACTTAGTAGTGGGTAGTACTGCTTTGAACGAACATTGTTTGGGAGCAGAATCAACCAGAGCAAGGTGTTGATGTTTAAGTTCTGACCAACTTCGCTGGATTAGAACGGTGTCATTGAGCTTGGTCTCAGAGAAGCAGTAACACCTGACGTAGAAATTCTCAAGTTCTGAACATTCTCTTTTGGTGCGCAGGAACTAGTCAGTGGCTAGGAGGCGGCATGTATTCCGGATAGGGACGTCGGATAAAACGAACAATTAAGATCCGAAAATGGGGTTGAGAATTGGAACGCACCACGGCTCTTAGGTCGTCAAGGCGCGGGTAGGACTAGGAGTGGTTGACAGTCGTCGGCAACCGGAGTACTTAGCCGAAAGTGTCATTTCTCTATTGAGTCGTACACTCCTAGTAGTACTAGTTTTCTAGCAACGCACTCAATTAGTAGTTCACGGGGGACAGATCGATCGTTGCACTCTTGAACTTGCACGAATCAGGATAGCCGATCGTCGCCTGCTCGCCGCCTTGTAATGCGGGCCGGGCTCGATCGCCGGTGACCCATACATACTTCATACGCGTTTCAGCATACGTAGAACGTAGCTACGTTCGTATCTGAACCCGAAGGCATTGGCCCAATTTGAAAGGGTTTTGTTACGGCCGGTAACCAGACAGAAACCTACGCGGTAAACAGGAGTGACTTGAGAATTCAGACAGTGCAGACGATGAGGAGGCGGCACATGGATGGAGTTGCGCCCTCTGTGCCTAGCAGCGGCCACAAGTGGACGACGAAAGCTTAGCCGAGAGAGGACAAAAAACCGACGGTGACAGCGCTATCGCGCTCGCACGGGGCCCCGCGCGTAGAAAAGCGCCACCGACCAGTGCCCACTTGCCTGTCTTTTCAAGGACCTCCGTTTCACAGTACCGCTTTTCACGGTATCCAAGATTAAACCTTCACCGCTAATTTTACGCAAAATAAATCTATAAAATATCATGAAAGTGTTTCTTACGACAGGTCTAGAAGACGTTGGCTTAATGGTACGTTTGTGTGACGAAATATCAAATACAGTCTCTTCCTCCACTAGCGAATTGATAAAAATAGTATTGTGGACTTGTCAGCAGGTGACATGTGCCCCTGTCGTGCCGCCATTGAGCAGATCACAGTGGGGACGCGAAAGGCCAGGATCCGCTCGGTGGCAGTGCAACAGGGGCACGTGTCGCTTACCGACACGTCCACAATATCATTTTTGCATTTTTCTCTCAGGCACGGGCTATTTTTGCTATTTAGACGCTAAACAGTGATAAATAAGCTAAAAGAACTCAATCTAACCATATCATTTTAATAAAATCAATCTAAATATTTAGAAAATAATTATTGATCAAGATTACGGAGTTTGAAACGGAGGGAGTGGTTTTCTTCCCCACATGCTCTCGCCTCGCCAACCTCCACCGCGCGGGCGGGACCACGGCGAGTCACCCTGACGACCCTCGTCTATCTCTCCGTCCGTCCCCATTAGCGCCGACCCAATCCCGATCTCCATCGATCGCGCGCTAGCTAGAATGGTCACCTATGCCGCCACGCAAACACATGTCGCTGCATGCCACCCTGGCAGCTTAACGCCCGCCGCCGTGCAGCCGGTGCTCGTGTCGTCGCCGTGGCTGCGTGCGGATGGGTTGGTTGGAATCGTAAGATTCCACCGTCCGATCCACTAGAGAAAAGGCTCGGCAAGGCGCGCCGTTTCCTCGGTAAAATCCGCGCGCGAATATGTGTGTACCCGATCGCGCGTGTCGGCGACGGCTCAGAACGGGGCCTACCGTGTGCGTCGCGGCTCGTGCCAAATACAGTAGGCATTGCGTGGTAGAAATGGAAGTAAGGAAGCTTAACGCAGAAGACGAGCATCTGCCGCGTCAGCCGTGGGCTCCACGGCTGGCTGGCTGGCCGGCCGCCAGCCGCTATATATAGGAGCCCAACTCGGCGAACGAGCTAGCTAAGTCCTCGACGAAACCAACCGCTCTGATTGATTGCCGCCCACCACCAGTCCAGGTCGGAGTCATCCTAGCCGGCTAGATCTTTCCTTTCCTCCTTCCGAGATAGAGAAACAACATCACGCGCCCACAGGTGCGTACTAGCTATAGCCGCCGCCGCGGCACGCAGTCGCCGAAGGTTTTAAGCCGACGGATCGACCTCGGCATGTGCTGTTCTGCTCGCCCGGCAAATGGCTCCTGCAGCTTCGCTCCTCTCCGCCAACTCCGTCGCCGCTGCTTCCAAGCGTCCGGCCGCTTCCGACGCTGAGCCGCTCGACTCCTCCTCGCCCCCACAGGTCAGTGATACTCCGCGCGCGAAGCATGGCACGTAGAACCAGCAGTGGTTGGTCGTATGGACAATAGGTGTGAGGAGGAGGTGGCCACTGACACATGCGGTGGTTGGTCACTTGGTTTTGTAGGGTGGTGATCAGGAGGCCGCGCGCAAGGACCAGCAGCAGCAGCAGATCGAGTGCCCGCGGTGCGGATCCACCAACACCAAGTTCTGCTACTACAACAACTACAGCACGTCGCAGCCGCGCCACTTCTGCCGCGCGTGCCGCCGCTACTGGACCAAGGGGGGCACGCTGCGCGACGTGCCGGTCGGGGGCGCCTCCCGCCGCAGCGGCAACAAGCGCCGCAGGGTCTCCGCCGAGCCCTCGTCCGCGTCGCCGCCGCCGACGTACGCGCGCGCGGAGGACGCGTACCCGGACCTCTCAACCTTCCCGTTCCTCAGTGACGGCATCTTCTTGCCGCAATTCGATCTCGGCGCTGCGCCGGCGGCGTTTTCGTGGCCGTCAGCAGCCCCGGACTTTTACGATGGGCTCGCACCGTGGGACGATGGGACGCGTGGCGTTGGCGTGACCGGCGCGTGGGACAACTTCACCGACATCGTCGGCCTCAGCTGGCCACCGCCGGCCGGCAACTGATGTCAGCCGGTCGCCGGTGTTTCTGAGGCTCCGGTTTTAGTATTGCAGCCTCAGGTAGTGTTACCCAGTTTGCAGTATGCGGCAGCTCAATTCTCCAATGATGTGGCGATTATTGTTAGAATCAGTGAATTATGTTTAGCTGGATGAAGGATGTAACGTTTGTGCAGTGATAATGACAATAAATGTTTGTTCCAAGAATGCACTCCCACAACCGCACTAGCTAGACAAGATTGTAAAAATGCTGAGCAGTGTTGCTCCAGAAAACCATCATTGGCAGGGAAGAACGGAAACAAACGGCACAGGGGTGTTTGGAACGGCTTCACTTCGGCTTTTCACTCGAAAAATTCTGAAATCGTTCCAAACGTCTTGCTTTTCATATTCGCTTGTTCTGAAGCCGCTTCGTGTTACAACGTACAAAAGCCACCTGCGGGAGCTTCCGTGGCTTCCTGCAGCCCACATTTCATATTTACCCCTAAGTTGGGGGTAATTTACCCGCCGTTTGCTACTGAATATAACCCCCCCCTCTCTCCGCGAAACCCTAGCCCTACCATCACCCGTCGCCTGCTCCTCCTCCTCTCCTCCTCCTTGGCGCCAAATACCATTTCTCCTCCTTGGCATCGACACGGGTGTCCGATCTTCACGACGTAGGATCTCCTTTTACGGATTGATATGTGGCTAACCTGAAATCCCGTGATTGGTCTCTTGTACAATTCTTTCAAAGCTTCAACTGTAGATCCAACACTAGTCTTGTCATTATCAATGTTGTGTGAATCTGATGATGAAGGTGGTGATGATGTAGATGAAGCCTTCATGATAGTGATGTCCTCATCATCCCCCTCCTCTTGAAAAGGAGTCGGCCTTGACTCTGCAGAGTTAGTAGAACCAAAGAAAGACGACAAATCTGCAACATTGAATATAGCACTAACACCATAATCATCGCTAGACAGTTCTAACTTGTAAGTATTATCATTTATTCATTCAAGCACTTTGAATGGTCCATCTCCACGACTCATCAACATAGACTTTCTTTTCTCTAGGAATCTATCTTTGCGAAGATGTAACCAAACAAGATTACTAGGTTCAAAGATCATTTGTTTTCTCTTTTTATTTCATTTTTCAGCAATATAACTTGCCTTTTTCTCTATTTCTTCTTTAGTTTTCAAATGTATACATTTCACAAAATTAGCACATTTAGTAGCAATGATAATAAATCCAATTGTGTATGTGGCTGAAAACCATAAACAATATCAAATAGAGAGAGTTAAGTTGTAGAGTGTACCGCCCTCTTGTATGCAAACTCAACATGTGGTAAACAATCTTCCCACCCTTTCAAATTCTTCTTTATCATTGTTTGCAGTATCGTTCCAAGAGTACGATTCACCACGTCAGTTTGCCTATCAGTTTGTGGATGACAAGTAGTGGAGAACAACAATTTCGTGCCAAGCTTAGCCCATAATGTCTTCCAAAAGTAGCTCATGAACTTAACATCACAGTCAGAAACAATAGTCTTCGGTATGCCATGTAAACGCACTATCTTCCTGAAAAACAAGTTAGCTATATGCGATGCATCGTCACTCTTATGACAGGGAATAAAATACGTCATTTTGGAGAATCTATCCACAACAACAAATACCAAATCCCGTCCCCTCTTAGTTCTAGGCAATCCCAGAATAAAATCCATACTAATGTCTTCCTAAGGAATTGTAGGAACCGGAAGAGGAGCATACAAACCATGTGATTTTAGCTTCGATTTAGCCTTACGACATGTCATACACCATTGTACGTACCGTTCAACGTCACGTCTCATCTTCGCCCAGTAGAAGCGATCGGCTAGCATGCTCAACGTCTTGTTGCACCCGAAATGTCCCATCAATCCTCTGCAATGCGATTCCTGTACAAGAAACAAACGAACGGACGAATCTGGAACACAAAGTTTGTTAGCACGAAACAAGAACCCATCACGAACATGAAATTTATCCCATCCTTTCCCATGCGAACAACGAGCAAATGGTTTAGCGAAATCACAATCAGCAACATGTAATTCTTTCAAATTCTCTAAGCCAAGCACCTTAGTATCCAATTGAGTTAAAATAATGCTCTTTCGAGACAAAGCATCAACAGCCACATTATCTCTGTCCTTCTTATACTTAACAACATATGGGGAAGTTTCTACGAATTCCATCCACTTAGCATGTCTACGGTGTTCAACTTAGATTGTCCTTTCAAGTACTTGAGAGATTCATGATCAGAATGTATGATAAAAGCATTAGGCCATAAGTAATGTTGCCAAGTTTCAAGAGCACGTACTAGTGCATAGAGCTCCTTATCATAAACTGAATAATTCAGTTGAGCTCCATTCAATTTCTCAGAAAAATAAGCAATTGGCTTACCTTCCTGCATAAGAACACCATCAATACATATTCCACTAGCATCGTATTCAATCTCAAAAGTTTAGTGAAATCAGGTAGAGCTAATAGAGGCGCCTGTGTGAGATGTGTTTTCAAAGTATCAAAAGCACTCTGTTGTGCCCCCCCTCACACAAAAGATACTCCCTTTTTTGTTAATTCATTTAACGGGGCAACAATAGTACTAAAATCTCTCACGAAGCGACGATAAAAGCCAATAAGACCATGAAAGCTACGCACTTGACTCACATTAATAGGAATAGTGTTGGAAATATGCCCTAGAGGCAATCATAGAGATGATTATATTTCATTATGTTCATGACATTGGATAATATATTATCTTGTTCCTAGAATAATATTGTTAATATTTATTATCAAGTATGTGACTTGATTGTGAAACTCTATATTTCTGTGATGATTATTCTTAAATGTTCCCTGGTCAGAAACATATGAGGACACATATGAATAGATTAGCATATGTATTGGTTGATGACTATGTTTCACGAGTCATAGATATAGAGATATCAAACCAATAATATGGACACATGTTAGAGAACATGATGTTGGATTAGACCCACCTTGAGATACTATTGAGATTGTTATGATTCTATGTGTCGTTAGTTGGTCTCAAGCAATGATGATGTATAATCCTTAGACACGAGATCAAGATGGTTTCCTACAGTGTAATAGCACTCTTAGGGGTTGCCAAACGCTACTCCGTGAATCGGGTAGTTATAAAGGTAGCTTTCGGGTATGCTATAAGACATGCAGAGGAATGTGACTGGTCGGATATGGGATTTGCCCCTCCTAACATAACAGGAGAGGTGTCTCTGGGTCCCTCGTTGTGATCGGATAAAGAAAGTGCATGGCCGTGCCACTAATGGTCCAAGTATTCGACCACGTAAAGTTATCTGACACTCGATCGAGAAAGAATTGAACAGTCCATGGATGACACAACATCTCACCGGAGTTCAACCGACATCGTGAGGCAAAGGAGTATACACGAGTAGGTCACTCGATTCGATCGCCATTCATGGGTCGTATGGATATACGAGCTGGTCGTAGACTGGTCAAACGTAATCACAGAGTGGTTGTAACCTGGTCGTAAGGAGTTACAAACTGGTCGTGACCACATACGAACTGGTCGTATAGAGATAGGACCTGGTCGTAAGTGATGAGGACCTGATCGTAGATCATATTGCATTAAGATTCGTCCGATATAATTTGTGTGTATTTGGGAATCGCTATGTTCTGCTAGGATCCGCTACGACTAGTGATCGGAAAGGGTTTCCGAGTCACAACCGATTACGCATGAACCTACAGGGTCATACACTTAACGGGTTGGAACAAACCAGTACGAATACGATTCGTAAACGTGTTCGGATAGGATCCGTCACGAGCACTATATAAGGAGATGCATGAGGCTGTTGGGACGTGCGTGTGAAACAGCACCAAAACCCTAGCCGCCATCTTTCTGAGAGCTCTACCGTGTGACTTGGTTGTTCCTTCCCTGGACGTGTGGATACCGTAGAGGCGCTACTACGATTATTGCGCTTGAGGACGATCCGCGATCTTCACGAGGAACTGCAGAGGTTGCTGGAGGAGACGATCGACTCGCGAGGATGCTGGACGATCGACTACGATCACTACATCGACGCGCTATACGTTGGACCAGGCTGCTCTAACCCTTCTTCCGCTGCTCTGCGCGTCTGGTGGTAACGATCTGTGATCATCTACTTGCTTGGCTTCCTGGTTTGCGTGGTAGAAATTTTTTGTTTGTAGCTATCGTAGCCTACCCCACGACCCAACAAATAGGCCAATTCTTAATTGCATCAATTTTAGAGTCATCAACTTTGATTCCATGTCCAAAAAATAACAAACCCAAGGAACACTACCTTATCAGTGCAAAAAATGCATTTAGCAAAGTTAGCGGAGAGCTGCTCAGTTCTAAGCACATCAAGCACTTGTTTCAAATGATCTAAGTGTTCAGTTATGGTTTTGCTATATATCATAATATCATCAAAGTAGATAACCACAAATTGACTAATGAAAGCTCTTAAAACATGATTCATCAAGCGCATGAAAGTACTATATGCATTAGTTAAACCAAAAGGTATGACTAATCACTCATACAATCCAAACTTTGTTTTAAAAGTAATTTTCTATTCATCTCCTGGTTTCATGCGAATATATTGGTATCCACTTTTTAGATCAATTTTTGAGAATATGTGTGCTCTACTAAGCTCATCTAGCATATCATCAAGCCTAGGTATAGGGTGACGATATCTAACAATGATATTATTGATAGCACGACAGCCAACACACATTCTCCACGTACCGTCTTTCTTAGGAACAAGAATAACAAGGACACCGTAGGGAGAAAGGCATTCGCGTACATACCCTTTGTCCAAAAGCTCTTGCACTTGCTGCTGTATTTCCTTGGTTTCGGTTGGATTGGTGCGGTATGGCGGTCGGTTCGGCAACGAGGCGCCCGGCATGAAGTCGATCTGGTGCCCAATCCCACAAAGTGGTGGAAGTCCAGGTGACGCCTCCTCAGGAAAAACGTCGTCGTCCGCTTGCAACAATGACTGGACAACACTAGGTAGAGTGTTTAGATCATTAGTGGTAAGCATAACCGTAGTGTCCTTATAAACATGAACAAAGTGCATAACGTTAGGATCATTGCCCACCTCTTTCAGATCTGTTTTCGTCGCAATCAGAACATTTTCAGTGCTTACCTTTGGCTTACCGTCTTTGAACAACATCTTTGTGATTTTCTTCTCGCTTCTATTCAATGCGCGACGATTTGGGATGGAGTAAGCGGTAGTAAAACCATGTTCTTACCTTCCCACTTGAAGCTATAAGTATTAGCTCATCCATCATGATATACATTGTGATCAAAGAACCATGGACGGCCCAGCAGTAAATGACATACCGTCATAGGCACAACATTGCATAAAACGGTATCCTCATACTTGTTAACCTTGAAGGAAACTTTCACACGGTGCTGAATTTTAACCTTGCTTCCCTCACGAAGCCATTACACACAATATGGATCAAGATGTTTAAGCAATTTTAGGTTAACCTTTTCACACATGTCAACACTAGCAAGGTTTTGGCATGAACCACTATCAATGATCATTTTGACATTAGTATCCTTTACTTTAGCATTGCTCATGACCAAATTGCAACATTGAGATGGGTTTTCTTCTTTAACAAGCATTGATAAACATAGAGTAACAACTAAAGCAAATTCTCCTTCACCAGGACATTGATCATCAGAATCATATTCATTCTTAGTGTTATTATCATCACATGAAATAGGTTCAGTTTCAGAATTAGAAGCATAATCATAACTAGTTTCAGTTACAATCATAGACTTAACATTAGGGCATTCATGAGCATAATGACCACATCCTTGGCAGCGAAAACATTGAATTGAATTTGATTTAGTGTTAGAGCCAGCAGATGATTGCAATGATTTAAAAGAACTAGCAGGTTTAGCACTAGTTGATGGAGCAGACTTCACATTCGAAGCATTAGACACAGAATGTGATTGTGTATTAGAATTCGAAGGTTTGTTGAATATACCTTTGCTGATGTCTATCTTGGGACTATCCCTGGGCGTGTAGGTCGAGGTAATTGGACGGCTCAACCTGGGCGTGAAGGTGCTATGCCTGGACTACAATAGCACCTGTTCCTTGAGCTGCTTTTCAGCTTTGATCGCTAAGTGCTACAGTTCAGTCATAGTGGAATATGGTTGAAAGTTGATTAGCTTGAAAATATTTCGGTTCAGCCCATGTAAGAATCTCGCCATTATTTGTTCATTGTCCTCCTAAACTCGACCTCAAATCAAGAGTTGCTCCATCTGCTTGTAGTAGTCTCTAACGGATTGTGCACCTTGCTTTAGCTCCTGCAATTGAATAAGAACATCTAGACGAAAATGTACAGGAACAAGATGAGTATGCATCTCTCGCTTCATTGCTTCCCACGTGATGATAGGAGGTTGACCGTTGTCCTTGTGGTCGTTCTAAACTTTCTCCCACCACATCAGCGTATAGTCCTCAAATTCCAATGAAGTAAGCTTGATTTTACGGTCTTCGCTGAAATCGTGCATATGGAAGATCTTGTCCACGTGCGTCTCCCACTTTTGATATGCTTTCGGATCTGCACCACCAACAAATTTAAGCATAGTAATTTTTACCATAGTGAGAGGATCTCCCTCCTCGCGAGGTACCAGGACATTTCCAGCACGGCCACATCTAGCATGGCTGTAGAAGTTGCCGCGATCTATCGGTGCCGAGTTTGCGTCGTAGTCCTCCTCAAAGGCATCAGCGAAGTGCGCATCGTCGTTGTCAGAGCCTGGCTCGTAGCGACCAAGCCCTCCTCCTAGGAAGCCTCCACGGGCGCCACCACATGCAGCGGCTTGCCCACATGCGGCTCCCGGTGGAAGAAGACGTACATCCTATGGTACGCGAGGTAGACGCGCTTGTCGTTGTGAGCTTGCTCTTCCTCCCATTAAAATCGGGCAGCCATCTCAGCGTCGGTCTCATCGAGTTCGTGCTGCACCGCTGTGTTTTAACCTACAACAGGGTTAGTGACAGAATTATTGCGCCATTCTTTTAGTTCTTGTAAGTCAGTATGAATCTGTTCAAGCACTTCATTAAACCCCTCCACAATTCGCTTGATGTCATCCATGTTAGCAAAGCGATAACCAGGTGGTTGCTCCGCAACTGATCTATCCCCTGACATGGTTAGCACAGCAAGAAAACAACACAAACAATGTATACTACGCAAAGGAACACCTAATACTACCACCGGCTAAGTATCTTGTCAATTCCTACGAATAGCAATAGCAAGTACTTGGGCGGTGAGAAAACAAGCCAGAGGTGTCACAAGCTGAATACCAAACACAGGAGCTACACTCACCAAGTTTATGTGGAGCTGGGATAGGGTCAGTGTATAATCCTACCACAACTCACATGCACAAGATGTTGTAAAGTTAGTAAACAGTCCACACAGTTATCAAAAGCCTAGTTGCAATGTCCAAGATATAAGTGATGCACACACACACACAATCGATTAATGTGACTTGATGTAAGCAACGGAAATCCTCACACCAAGTGTTAGGAGAGACGCTGGCCAACTACTTAAACTTGTTTGTAGGTGTAGGATCAAGGATAATCGACTAAAGGGGGGTGAATATGAGGTTTTTAAATCTTTTCGACTAATTAACAACTTTAAGCAAGATAGTCCTAATAAATCTTCCTAGCACAAATAAGATGATAGAACTACTATGCTACTTAAGACAAATATGAACTAAAGTCAATACTAGATACAATTCTAGCTAAGCAAATCTTGCACAAGAGAATTACTAGAAATGTAAATGCGGAAAGTAATGACAAGAGTAAACTACAATAAAGACAACGAAGTTTTTTCCTGTGGTACCGAAGACTTGCCGGTCTTCACTAATCCGCATTGAGGAAGCTTGAACTAATCAAGCCGGCTCCACAAATTAAGCCTTTCCTCGATCACTGGCGGTTGTTCTTCCTCCGCTCCGGAGATGGTGAACACCGAACCACTCACAATATGGTGCCGGGTCTCTTTACAATCTCCTTGAAGAGATCACCGCACGAACTCCCGTCAAGACGTCTAGGTGTTTGGCAAACACCAAGAGTAAAGAACCACAATCTTCGCTTGACGGCAATCAAGTGCAAAGGATCAATCTAGAATGAATGCACTTGAATTTTGCTCAACAACCTCACAATGAATGCAATGAGTGTATATGAGGTGTCAAGAGAATGCTCTTAGCTCAAGGATGTTAAATGAGGTCTTTCACTTTGTCCTTGAGCTGATGGAGGGGTATTTATACCCCCCCCCCACACACAAACAGATACAACCGTTGGAGACAAAAGGCAGAACTTTTCAACACAAGCGGTAGTACCGCCATTCATCAGCCGGTACTACCGCACCTCTCCAACTGCACAGTAACGGCTAGCGCAAGCGCATTTAATGCCTCTGATCAAGCCGTTGAAAATGCAAAGTGGTACTACCGCCGTTGAACACGCGGTAGTTCCGTTCTCCGGTCATACCGAAACATAAGGGTGGTACTACCGCTCTGCTTTGAGGTCCAAAAGAGGCACTCACTGGAAATAACGTACGCTCACTAAATCGGTTACACGGGGTTGCGGTAGTTCTGCTAAGTAAATGTGGTACTACTGCGACGTGGTAGTTTCGCCACAAAACTCTGGTACTACTGCTCCTCAAGGTGAGCAACATGCTCAAAAGGTGTCACTCTAAAAATCACGTACCGCCAACTAATCTTCGGTCCGACTGGGTTGCGGTAGTACCGCACCACTATCTCGGTCATACCACTGTGCGGTAGTACCGCCAATAAAACATCGGTACTACCGATCTTCCTGAGAAATGCATAGTTGGCTTCCAAAACAAACTCTAAGTGCATGCATGATCCTATATTAGGGGTGGGCGTGGGTCGGAGTGGGTCGCCCCGGACCTGCCCCATGCAGCCCATGTCTCCCAGAATGGATATCCTATCAATCTATTGGCTCAAGCACCAAATGAACCTATGATCCATTGGTTCTTAAGGGTATACCCTATAGAAACGTAATCAAGCTTGAGATGAATTCGTTCGAAACGCGCGTGCTCTAGAGGAAAAAGCAAACACAACAATCAACCTCTACAGAGCATACAAACATTCATCATTGTGTAGAACAACCTTCAGACCTTATGGCTGTGCAGAGACCAAATGGTACCATGAACATCACAGAACCAGTATTGAGACTGCAGAGTTCAATACACAAGTCAATTAGAAGATACGAAAAGGAAAAGGTTTGTTGTTGTTGGAACGAAACCCCTGAAATCAACTCACAAACGCTATCGATGCTCTTCTGGACCAACTCTGATGATTCGTTTCTCTGAACTTTTAGAGAGTAGTCAGAAAACAGAGCACAAAACGAGAGAAAACTTTGATTCAATTTGCGTCGTACGTTCAATATGACTTTTCTGATTTCTTATATAGACATAAAAATGGATTACAAATAAGACACGACATCGTTTCTTGACTCCGTTTCTCCAGAGAATCGGAAACGCGAAATCGATAGAAACTAGACATGCTACAGTGTCCAAAGCGAAAACGGACTGAAAACTGAAAATAGACTGACTACTGAATCGATTTTATACATTGCGATCCAAAACAAACTAAACAGAATCCAAAACTAAAACTTCAGTTAACAAGATTAAGTCTAACAGTTGTCCATAGTAAATGCAAGAATTAATCTTGTGGTAGACTACCATATTGATAAGACTGAAGTCTCGAGTTTAGGATTGGGCAGAAGACCAGAGAGAAGCACAAGCAGTTTGAATGACCACCACTCCAAGCTGCATATACAAAAGAAATTACTGCATATGCATGAACTAATCAAGAACATCTATTGAGCAAGAACTCAGGTTTGTCTTATCAGACCATCATCGCTGACAGGACGGCAAGCTCTGCGAACCGGCGTAGCTCATTGAAAGCCTTCGTGGAGAATCCAGTCCATGTCCTCTTGGCAAGCGTCCGACAGCCTCACGTAGAGAGTTAGTATTACCAGATTGGTGCAATAGAGACGGCGGTGCCCGCACAGCGTGTCCAGCGCGCTCGCCATGCCGGAGAGCAGGCTGAAACCGGTGACATTGGCGAGGGAGGCGCTCGCCGAGGTGGCAGATGAACATGATGGGCACCTGGGGCATGGAGTGGGATGTAGTGGCCTCTTGCAGACCAAGGGCATCGTGGTGGAGGATTGAGGTGGTTATGGAAGGACGAAGAGATGGTGGAGGAGGGCGCTCCATGGTGAAGGATCGAGGTGACAATGTGTTGGGGGCGGCAAATCGAGCAGCGGCGAGCGACGGCAACGCATTGGAACAAGGAGGACAACGCGTAAGGTTCAATCCACTCGAGCCACTGGAACCAATAGGTTCTGAACCTATAGGACCTATTCTTTTGTTTAGTTTTACCTCTTACCCATATTGCTAGAATTTTCTGGTTGGATCGGTTACCCATTGGATAATGCTGAACCACTCCCACCCCTATCCTACATTGATCCAATTGGCACAAGAACATGTTGCCAAGCTACTAGTCATGATCCCTCTTAATAGCATGGTATTTAACCTTAAATCTGGTCTTCCATCCTTTTCTCCTAAGACCGGTAAATATAAAAATGATCCTAGACTACTTGTACATTGTATTTGAACCATATTGATCTTCATATTGACCTTTAGCATGTATCTCCAAGTTGTTATATTCATCACTGGGACTTAACCTTGTAAATACTCAATAAACATGTTAGTCTCATATTCACATATTGTCATTAATTACCAAAATAATTTTTAGGGGCCTAAATGCTTTCAGTAGGGCACAAGATTGTTCACACGACGTAGAGCATAAAACAGCAATATATCAGTGCAATATAAACAGCCCTCCTCTAGTTTAAGCGGAAAACAACAGCTAGTCTCAAAAGATGAAAGAACAAAGGCTTATATATACTCGTTTGAAATTTTTTGACAAGATCTATAACTTTCCAGTTGAGGTGAACCCCAAATTCCTAAGGGAAGGCTGAAAGAAACTGCAAAAACAAAACCCGAAAACTTCTAACGCGAAGTCGGGGCTGAAGATGGCTGATTTTGGGGGTCTTAAAAATGACCAGTGTAAGCTGGTCGGTTTCAATGGATGTGCCTCGTCGTTAGCTTTCCAAAAGCACAAGAATATCGAAAACAGACACCGTATGCAAAAGTTATGTCTGTTTTACTCAAGGTGTCTCCAAAACGGAATCCTACTCAGACTCGAAACCGACTCGGGTTCAATTTGCAACTACTATATCTTTTACTACCATAGGCCAAGCTTGCTCATTTTTTTTGTAGACACTTGTGGATATATGTAGAAGGTCTCCATCAATTTTGACGCACTTTTCTTTTCCCTTTTTTTAACCTACCATGGCTTTTGTTTATGCGGTTGCCTCTTTTCCTTCTATTGTTTGGCTGGCCCTAGGGTTTTCCGCAAGTCGCAAATAACAGCAAAGTTTAGATGCTGGACTAGGACACCAACTCTCCTAAAGGATTTCAGAACAAACCACAGTAGCCCCCTTAGGTTTGTGGTGAAATCGATCTGAACTCCAGCAAGCAACTCGGATTAGATGAAGTTAAAATGAAGACGGATTTTTGGTGCAGATTAGAGGAGTTCTAACCTATGAATTTTTCCTGTTTTAGATGCGAAACTAAGAACCCTAAAAGAACGATCAAGCAACGCAAAGGAAACACTAGATGCAATGGACATCAAGTATGCAATTGAAACTAACGGATTGAAAACTAACAAAACTCATAAGATGCAAACGAATTGAAAACTAGGGCTACGAAATTTTTTTGTATATAGGACAGAAATAAGAACTAAACTAGGGTTAAAGATTGATCCTACCGCGTCAACCCGGTGATCTGATACCAAGATGATACGAGGGATGCCTGATCTTCACGACGAAGGATCTCCCTTTATGGATTGATATGTGGCTAACATGAAATCCCATGAATTCTGATGAACGGAAGCACAGGATTGCCTATCTCAATTACAAACTCATGTGTACCAGAATTTAACTAGCAACACACTTTGGATCTCCGTCTTCTCACCACGCCAAGGAAGACGATCTTGCTGATCTGTGAGGAACAACAAGAACACTGGTAACCGGTAATCTGGTGGAACAATAACTAGTCGGCTTTCCAACTCTCGTGGTAGCGCACAGCATAAACCAAAGAGCAAGAAATTGCTTATACTCAAAATTAACTTTCAACCATTACAGGGGGGCGGCGAGCAAGGCTTTATAGCTATCCCCACTAATCTGGCCGGCCACCAAACAAAAACCTAACCTAAGCCGAAAGTAATATGAAGTTGCTGGCTGGGGGCCTTAGTGTGTGCGCCTATGAGGTGGGCCCCACGTGGTTGCTGGCCCATGAGGGTGGTTGAAGGATCTAGACCTGCCATTATGTGTTAATAGAGTTTTGGTGATTAATGACAAATCTAATTGTGAGACTAACACTTTTATTGATATACATATTGTGTAGTCTTATTTGGATATAAAGGTGAAAACCATGAAGGCATGCAAGTGATTAATGACAAATCTAATTCATTGGATAAACAAAAGGAAAAATCTAAACAGGTATGCATTCATAATGATAAATCTATTTGCAAGACTAACACTCTTATTGTTATACCATGCTTAGTCTCGGTTTGGATATAAAGATGAAAATAAAAGAGGTATGCATTCGACATCATTCTCTTATATATGTTGCATTCCTCGGATCCAAAATATAGGTTGAACTCCACCGAAAGGTTAACTTGAATATGTGCATATGTTCCTATTACACATTTGTGTATGCACACATTTAGGGGGAGCTTAATCTATATTTTGTGGTTTCATTAGTATTTATCCATATTCCTTTTCACATATATTAAGGATCTTTACTTTGAAACGTATCCTTTAAATATATTTAACTTACGTAGTTAATATATTCATGTGAGTATATAAGACTTGTGTAGTCTATATATACTTATATGTGAGTATAACATAACTTATGTAGTTTATGTGTACTCATATATCCTTGAGTATATATATAACTTGTGTGTGTGTGTATACTCATGCCAATCTACATTCAATTATTTGTTATTAAAGTGATTATCAACAATTACCAAAGAGGGAAAGATTGTGGTATCTTGTCCTACCATTATGAGTTAATGGTATTGTCGGGACCCAAAATATGCAATTTTGGACCCTCTGTATATAATGCACTAGTCCAGGATCACGCTAGTGCACACAAAGTGTCAACACAGTGAATATTGATCCACACTGTTTATTAATAACATAAACGAGTAATTTGATAACAAATAGTTGTTTTGATCTTATGGTCGAGTTTACAATTATTAAGCCACGTAGGGCTAACAAAGAAATAAAATAGCAGCGGAACAAAGAAACTTCAGCGGAATCCCATCAATTCACCACAGGCAACCGACCGATCAAGACCCTACGATCAAGCGCCCGATGAACTCCTCCTCGAAAGCAGGCGATGACTCCTCCTCTTCTGTTGCATGTTTTACAACAAGCATGAGTACACAACCGTACTCGCAAGTCATACCACAGAAATATAATTATACATAATGGCTTATTCCAAAGGAATGGTGTCTGTGGCTCTTTTGCAGAAATGCAGCATTTGCAGTTTAAATACAAGTAATAGATTGAAAGCATAATTCAAAACAAATAGACAATAATAATTTGACAGTTTTATTTCACAAAGACACATAGCCTAAACAAGTTATTCACATAGCCATATGACTTAAATCACACAGCTCCCTTCCCAAGGTTTTCATGAAAATCTACCCCTCGTGTGAAATTCCTGAGCATTGTCAATGACCGCGGACACGGCTATTCGAATAGATTGGTTAACACTCTGCAGAGGTTGTACACTTTACCTACAAGATACAACTAGTGTAGCTAGCACTAACCGTAACAAAACAGTTCAGAAACTTCATCTTGACATTGACACTCCCGGTATGCTTAGCCACCACAGACGCACACCGTTGGACAGGGAAACGGCGAACCGTCCCGTGATGTGACTACTTGGTAGTACACACCTCCACCTAATCCGACACAGCTAACCTACAACCCGAGTAATCAATGTCAAGACTCCATAACTTACTAAGTTAGAGCCGTCCCATACCAGACATGTGGTTGTACGAAAGGCCCAGTTCAATGGCGCACAAGGTTAAGTCCTTAATTGACCGAGGCAAGACTTCTAATTCTAACCTATCATTCCCGCCAACACAGATCCACCATAAAAGCACACAGGACCACTTGCCTCCGTCTAAAACCTTTTCCAACCCTGTTGGTTAAGTGTAACACATGCCATCAACGAGTAATGACACATAGTACACACAGTTTTTATCACATAGTTCCATAGTCACTGAGCCAATTTTATATTTGCAACTTACATGAGATGATGACTCGTAGAATAGCTAAGCAATCTAATCGCATCTAACCAACCCACGTTGGTAATACAATAGCACCAACTAAGTAAACCAAACTAGGGTGACAAAAGATTATGACATACAATTAGACAAGGTGGTCATAACAAATTGGATATTAACTAATCCCAAAAACATTGAAATAAATAATTAATGTAAATACAATAATTTGAATCAATATAACTTTTGAAAACTAGGTTCAATATGATCAAAGGTATAATTTGCCTTGGAATAGGTCTAAGTACTGATCTTGCTCTTGAGGTGTTCCTTCTTCTTCAAATCTTCCCGAAGTATCGACGTCTACTCGCAAACAAAAGCAAATAAACAAAACAAATAAATAACAAAGGAAAAAAAACTCCAAAATTAAATAAAAACCTCAAATAAATAGATCTCGAATTTAGATGAATTTAGAAATTTGAATGGGCTCAATCGGAGTTCGGATGCAAAAGATATGAGCTTGGGAAGTTTGAATTAGAAGAAAAACCCTAAAATAGGATTTTCGGAATTAACCCGAATTATTTCTCTGAAGAAAATTGGATTATTGCGCAACGATGACGTCAGCGCTCGAAATAAAAGAATTAAAAAGAAAATCTGACATGTGGGGCCCACACGTCAATGAGATGGTCCACGGTGGACTGGGTTCACCGAACCACGGGATCTGGAAACAGGCATCGGTGGCACACCGCGCACACGTGGCCGCTGAACTGGCACCACGCACGCGACACGTCAGCGACACGCGTGCCCGGGCTGCTGAGATGACTGCCGTCGTGGGCGTACATGTAGGCAATCGACGGTGAGGCTACTGGACCGGCCGACAACGGCGAGCGGCGGCGTGCCGGCGAGGGTGAGTGGTACCAGCGGAGAGCTCTCGCTATTGTGCACCTTCTGGTATTGGTTTGGGCACAAGAGGGCATCGGAGTTGGCTGGCGGCGAGCATTGAGCGGCGGAGCAGATCTGATTTTGTCGGATGAGAGCTTCGGCGCAACTCCGGCGATGTGGGTGGTCTCTGGAGGTAGCTACGGTGACGGCGGTCCCGATGGCGTGCTCCACGACGACGCGACGGCGACGGCAGCAGCGCAATCGAAGAAAAACCGACGACGGCGAAAACCCTAAAGCTCGGATTATGGCGGCGCTGGAGCGATTGGGGCTCAATGGGTGGCGGCTTTGGGTTGTGGGCATGATCGCGAACCTAGGGGTCCTATTCATAGGGTCCGGGCGAGTCTAAATAAGGAATCCCCAATTCGTATCCGAGATGAACACGAGAGGAAATCCCAGAATAGAAGGGGATAGAGTCTGTATTGTGATCGATTAATTGCAGATACGAACGCGGTTAAGCTAGAGATAAGATTTGGTGACAAAATCAAGGGGATCTTAGTTGAGATTTCTCCGTTGCCGAAACGAGCTTGAAGCTCGTCCATGGCGGACTCGGGCAGGACTCCACAAAGAGGAAGATGAGTCAGAGACGACGACGCGGTGGTGACGGGCCCACTGGTCAGCGAGGCACAGCACGGACGCGCGTTAGGACCACAAGATCTGACCGTCCAAGTGTGATCGAACGGCAATGGATGAAAGGCGACTATTGCGCGCGGAGAACTAGGCCGGGAGAGGGCCGCGCGCGGGAAACAGGAGGACTGGGCCGAAAGATTTGGCCCGATTACTATTTCTGAGATTTTAATAGGTTTTCTATTTTAGAAAATACCAGAAATTCAAATAAGCAATAGAAAATAGCAAATGAACTAGGAAAAATTCTAGAAAAATCTAAAAAATATATCCAAGCACAAGGAATCCAAATAAAATAGTTTTGACCCATGTTGATGTTGACTTTAATCATATTAAATTGTTTTTATGTACAAAGTCCATATTAAGCTTTTGAATTAAATTCAAATAAAATCCAAATGATGATTTTCTCCTACTAACTATTTAAAGGATTTTTTTAAAGCTCTGAAAATTGGGATGTTACAGGTATGTCATGGTAATTAATGATAATCATATTGTGGAACTAACTTTTTCCATGAGTTGGATAAGCAGGTTAGGTTCCATGGTAATGAAGACTTGGGATGACATCATGTGTTGATGGTCATCAAGTCAAGAGGAGTTCCATCATGTGTTGGTGGAAGTCAAGTGAAGGAAATCATCGTGTGTCGATGATGTTCAAGAAGAGGAGATGATCATGAGTTGTTCATCAAGTCAAGTGAAGATCCATCATGTGTTGATGGAGGTCAAGTAAAGAATGCATCATGTGTTGATGCATATTAAGACTTGGGATGGAGGATGTTATCATGTGTTGATAAGCATCAAGTCAAGATCCCGAAGTGAAGCTTCATCATGTGTTGATGAAGGTCAAGTGAAGAACTCATCATGTGTTGATGAGCATTCAAGTCAAGAACCTGGACTTGAAGTGAGGATGTGCATCATCAAGCTTCAAGTGGTTGCTCAAGGCAAATGTATGACTAGCTAGGGCTAAGGGTGTGTTCCTAGTCTTTTACCGGTCTCGGTGTTTGGTTGGGAGACCGGATTGCTAGTATAGGTTTGCCGTACTATTAAGAGGGGTCTTAACTACTAGCTTGAGTTAGTCATGTGTTGATAGCTCATTGTGTTTGCTCTAGCTCACCTTAACATGTTGCCAATATTTGTGAATGTGTTTTACAAATAGTTGTGGCTCATGGATGATCCTTGTAGCATGTGACTTAAGTTTGCGAATGTGTTTTGCAAACGATTTAGGTCCATGTACCTTATTCCTTGTAGTGTGATTCTAAAAGTTGGTAAATGTGTTTTGCAACTTGTTGAGAATCTCACTTGAATCCTTATTTGCATTGCGCGTCAATTTGGCAAATGTGTTTTGCAAATTGAGTTGAGGCAGAGTGCAATTTGTGGTGTGATTCTAAAAGTTAGCAAATGTGTTTTGCAACTTGTTGAGAATCGTGTCTACATGCCTTGTTTGCATTTCATATCGTTTGCAAATGTGTTTTGCAAAGTTGAGATTGAAAAAGAAATGAAAAAAAGATCTTTTGTTCTGTGGAGCGGTCTGACTGCAATGCTAAGGGCGGTCGGCCGTGATGTCTTCATGATCCGAGGAATCCTGCACCTTTAAAGCGGTCAAGTTTTCTAGAGAAGCACCAAAACTGGATTTTGGTGGAGCGGTCTGACCGACGTGTTGCGGGCGGTCTGACCGGACTGGTGCGGTATGATCGGCCGTTGGCTAGCGGTCAGACCGGCTGTCTCCAACGGCTAGTTTTCTGACCGTTGGAGGAGATGCGGTCTGACCGGCCACATACCTACGGTCAAACTAGCTCTGCTGATTTTTCAGCACAACTTCTCCCAACGGCTAGTTTTTGTGTGTGGGCTATAAATACCCACCTTGGCCGTGTGAGGGGAGGTTGCTGGTGCCCCTAGTTATTCTATTGAGCTAAGAGCAGGCCTCTCGTTCACTTTTGTGCATGCGTTGCACTTAGTGAGGTTAGAGAGAAAATCCTAGTGCATGTGTTGCATTAGGTGGTGGATTTAGTATCCATTGAGTTTAGACACTTGATTGGTTCAAGTGAGGGTCGTAGACCTATTACTCTTGGTGTTTGCCGACACCTAGACGGTGTGGTGGCGTCGTTGGTCCAGTGATCTTCTCAAAGGAGCTTGTGAGAAGGCCCGGTGTTTGTGAGTGGTGTGGTGCTCGCCATCTCCGGAGTGGAGAAAGGAGCAACCGTAGTGGAGCGAGGTGTTGGTTCGGTTTGGAACCGGTCCAAGTGGTTGGACTTACCTCGGAGGCGGGTGCTCAATTCGTGGAGCCGGTCCAATTGATTTGGGCTTGCCTCAACGTGGATTAGGAGAGACCGGCAAGTCTCCGAACACCACGGTAAAACATCGACGTGTCTTTGTGGTGTTATCTCTTTTGCCTCACTATTGCATTTACATTCATTGTGTATGAATGCTTGATTTACTTTGTGCAATTTATATTCCTAGAATTAAATTGCTTATTCATTGTGTATGATTGCAATAGTTATTCATTACCTTGTGCTATTGTCTTTGTTAGAATTGAATTGCTTACAAGTCTATGCTTGATTGTTATATTATCATTAGACTTGTTGTTGGTGAACACTTGATTGTTATATTTATCATTAGACTTGTTGTTGGTGCACACTTAGTGAACCTAGTTGATTTAGGCAAAACCATATTGTTATTAGCTTCCGCATTAGAAATCAGTTTTAGCCTTAGAGATTTTAGAAACGACTATTCACCCCCCCTCTAGTCGGCCTCCTCGATCTTACAGTGGTGCATGCCTCCTTTGGCTACAACCCAACTTCCTTTGCGGCCCAAGTATTCATTTTCAGCCTATTTGAAGCTTCGGCATCGCCATCACCTCAAAGCTGACCCAGAATGAATACTAAAGCCCAACACACCTATAATATGTCTTAATATAGATACAAACCAGCCCATGACACATGGGACTTGGCCAAAAACCTAAACGAGCTCAGAATTGAAAACTAGACACAATTGAGCTTCTGAAGCGTTGTCTTCTCCAATCTTCAATCCGAAACTTAAAAACGTGATTCTAACAACTTGGTGGCTTCTCCCACTAATATAAGTGAAGTGTCGTCATCTTCTCCTTTTGGACCCTCTCTTGGTGCACCGGCCTCCCTCTCCTTCCACTTGGTAGCACGAAGTTCTTGCTCACCTAATAACCTGAGAATGCACAAGGTGGAAGCATTAGGTAGCAAGCTATCCTGATCAGCGAAATCAAAGGAACTTAGAATCAGATTCACCTGTTTAGTGAGTTCCCTTGCTCTAGCTCGAGTGGTTGGTCCCTTGTACAATTCTTGCAAAGCTTCAGCCGTAGGACCAACACCCATCTTGTCATTGTCAATGTTGTGTGAATCTGATGATAGAGGTGATGATGATGTAGATGAAGCCTTCATGATAGTGATGTCCTCATCAGGCGCCCTCCTCCTCGGCGCCTCCGGCTCCGTCCTCCTTTGCTAGCTCGCGCTGCCGCGGGCCTCTCTTGCCCTCCTCCCTTCTCCGGTGTCAGCGCCCTCCTCCCCCTCCTCCAGCATCGACGCCCCACCTCCTCCCTTCGCTCGTCCGTGATGTTGTCTACTTCCAGTCCCGACTAGATCTGGCGCCTCCACTCACCTCCAGCTCCCTCCCTCAACCCCGCTGCAAACCTCTAGCCTTGACTCCGCTGCCTCTTTTTTTTGCCTTTTTTCTGTTGTAAATATATTGTTTTGTAATAATTGTTTGTTTTTAATTATTTAGTGTAACAGTTGTTTTAAATAATTAATTATTGTAATAATTATTTATGTAATGATTGTTTATTGTAATAATTGTCTTTAATTATGTAAATTACGTTGATTTTCGTTAATTGCGGTATATTACTTTAATTGGGGTATAATATCGCTAATCGTCGTTACATGTGATCAATTGCAGTCAGTTGCATTAATCGATAGTTACCGTCAATTGCGTTAGTCGTCATTAATTATCGTCAACTATCGTTAGTTCTCGTTAAATGTTAGTAATTATGTTAAACGGCACCAAACAAGCCATTACTGTTCTACTGAGTATTTTAGATATTTCTTATCTCAAATGTTGCAACCATTCTACCTAAAAATCAAACAACCAAACACCGAACTTGTTAAGCTCAACCGTTCAACCCAACCAGAAACCATTTTTCAGAAAAACTACTGCCGTGCCAAACAAGCCCACAATGGAAAACTTCATCGTATATCAGTGTATAAGGAAAGAAATAAAATACGAACAAATAAAGGTATTGGCTGTTAACCATACAATTACACGAAGCCTTGTACCAACAGTGGAGGAAAAAAAATAGTGTGGTCCTTAGAGTGAGCTCTTGAGGCATCCAACCAGACAGAGAAACAGAGAAAACTTTCAACTAGTAAAAATCCTAAGGCGAAATGGTGAAGAACTAACGAGATCTATACAGTAAAGAAACCAACACCTCTGCGTATTCTCACGCTAGCTTTACACTTGAACTGGGAAACCAAAATTCTGAAAAACCCTAATTTCGCCTCCCCGTCCAGCCGTGACGATCACCAAACCCCACGCGGACCGGCGCTGAACATCCATAGCTCCGACGCAAAGATCGGATGAGCAGTGACCAGGACTGCTCTTGGCAGACGGTAATTTCTCGTCGGGCCAGGATGTGGATACTCCATCGACTGGATGATTGCTGGTGCTTGTGCTTGCAACACCTGTGCAAGCTGGGCTCTCGGTGTATCTATTAGCAGCTCCATTCGGTTCGTGCTCGTTGTTTTCTACAGGGACTTCTCGGCCAGAGTTCACTGCGCCATCCGAATCACTGTGTCTGCTGCTACGAGAACCTATCAGGCCACGGGCTTCAGCACCGGGCCATGTGATAGCCACAGTGACATCATGGCAGTGGAAATGTTCATATGAGTTGGTTACATCAACTGCACTCCTGCTTCTGCTCGGATGGGAACAGTTGTCATGTCTCCAGACATAGACGTGGGAGTCCTCACTGGCACAGACTACATATTTCCCGTTCGGAGCTACAGAAGCTGAGATTTGGCTACTTGTGTTGCGGAACCCTGGTGAGAAGATTAAACACAGAGTAAATGCAAAATCTCAAGACTAACACACTAGTATATTGCAGATCACATAGGCACAGATTATATTCCTGCCAAAGGAAACCGGTCAGCACAAGCACAAATCAACTCCACAGAATTACATGGTTCCTGTGCTCTAGATTTGGGCAAAACAAAACTGTAGCTTGATCAGCGAGCACGCCATACACAATATATAATGGTAGGAAAGCGAATCATTACCTTTAAATTTGTGAACAAGTTCATCACCATTAACAACACGGATTCTTGAATCTGCAGAAGTAATCAGAACTTCCGACGAGCTTCCTGGAGCAAACTGTTGAGTGAAAAACAGATAATTAGCAAGTGTCGGCGGCGTCAGATTAACATGACTTTTAAAGCCCAAATCTCAAAAAGGCCTTACTTTCTTAACAAGTATTAAGTTCCCTAAGAAATGCATGCACTGCGCATGTACCTGGAAGCCAGTTATCTTCTTCTGGCCATACTTTTTTTTCCTGATTCTTAAATAAATCTGACTTTTGTACTGAAGCTTCTTCTCTGAAATCATCAACGAAATGCACATACTCGTTAATCAAGGAAATGGAACTCTAAAGGTCACTATTACTTCTTTTTTAGATCGGGCTACTGTTACTTATTTGTATCTTAACATAAACAGAAGCATCTAGCTACAATAGGAAAAGAACTACACCTTAAACATCACTGTGTGTGTTTTTGTGGCGTGGGTGTTACAGAGAACGAGAGTCATACCAGTTGTATCAAATAAATGGCAACTTCCCTTGTGAGATCCCACCAGTGCAACCTTCAAAGGTATCAGAGAAATATAACACAGGCTCATCTAGTTTTATGGTCAATACATATATTCACTAATATCAAGAAACTAGCTCAACCTGTCCATCAGGGGAATAACATGCAGCAGTCACCATTTCATGAAGATCATTCCAATCCTCAATCTTACGATCATGGACATTCCAAATACGAACTTTCTCATCCAGCGATCCACTAATGAAGAAGTTGTCATCTACAGGATTGAACTGGATGCAAGTAACTGCAACAAAATTGATTGCACAGAAGTAAATCAATTGACTGGCTGCTCCGAACATATATAGTTACTGGCAAAAATGGGGTTATCCCATTGCTCTAAAATCTAAATAAAAGGAAGAGGCCGCAAAAAAATGCATATAAAATGATCCTGCGACTCACCATAGTCCGTGTGTGAGAATGTTTTCAAACAGGTACTGGCAGTGATGTCCCATAGCCTAACAGTTTTGTCCATTGAGGATGAAAGCAAGTACTGAATGAGAACCAAACAACCAGTTAGTGCCTTTATATAGTTGTTTTCAGTTTAAACTGGGTCCCCCCCCAAAAAAAAATATCAGTCTACACTGGGGTTTGTCTCACAAACTTCAGTTTGAACATAAAATGTATTGTCCATGTTTTCCTTTTCAATTAGCAACTAATTATGTGCATTATTGAAATGATTCTAGTATATTAGTTATATATTCAACACCATGGAATAGATACAAGTATGACGTAATTCTGTTGATTGCATAGCGGAATGGTAAACAAGTCTGAACACAACTCTTAATGAACAAACTGCATCATTGAAAGCCAATTATAAAGCAGATGCCAAGATAAATATGCATATGGTGCACATATCAAAACTTGGGAACTTTAGAACTACATGTGTGGTTTTTTACATGAGACAACTGAAAAAGAGATAGCTTGCAAAACACGGTGCAAAAGTACAGCATGAACGAATGCCAAAGAGAGCTCACAGTGGACAGTTGGACACAGAAGGCTGATTTGCTGCTCATGCATTTGAACACTACATGGACCCAGCAGATGAAGTGTTACTGGTGATACTTTGCAAATAAGTAAGGTGCCAATACAATTATATTCAATATTATCAGATGCAAAGAGGAGCAATTACGTTCCTTGGGAATGGTAAGTGTATAGTAAGAGCAGCAAGGCTATCATTTATTACTGCCTTCTGCCTCACGTGTCAAATTATGAATTACAATCATATGCTGTAGACAACATTTGGGATTTGTGAACCATATATAATGGTAAGCATATTTTTTCAGAACAGACATTCACATATGGAATATGCACGAACCATTTTCAAACCATATGCAACTCTTGTTGACAATACCACACTTAAGTTAGGCATCAAAATTCCATTAAATATCTTCCAACCCATCAAGACAACAACAAATGGATTGTGATGACTATTTTCAAGTGCCTGTGTACTGATCATTGAATATACATTTTTACAAGAACTAGAGTTTCAGAAAGAGGCAGGCTTAAAAGAGCACAGCAACGACCTACTTATGGCATCAAACTAGCTTAATGTTGCATGTACAATACCGATCAGGATGACAGAATGCAAAATCAGCCAATAGATCATTTGAACTATATTAGTATATCCATGCAAATCTTCCAGCTAAATCACTGTAACAATGCTACAAAGAACAATACGTAGAAACTATTCTAAGTCGTAACCATAGTTAACTACGCAAAACTATGTGACAGATCTTTAGATCCGCAGTCTAAAATACGAGGATTAACTAATATTGTTCTTTACCAGTTTACCAAACATGAAAATGATATCAGATTTCGTAGATGCACAAATGAAGCCAATGGACAAATCACATTGCAAGTTGCAACAAATTCACTACTGATACGAATTACAAAAGAAGTGAATCTTTCGGCAGTGAAAAAACTGTAGTGCTCAACAACCAGTCCTTCTGTTCTATCGGCAAGATGTAGTGTAATGCTGCAGGCTACCTATGCTCAATTACTCTGTTACAAAATGACAAAATTGTCATGTTTTTCAAATTGTACATATTTGGTTTTTAGTCTTTTTTATAATCACGGTCCTTACAATCATACTAAACGTCATCAAAACCAAACATGCCTTCTTCCTTTCTGTCCTGAAGAACACGGCAGTGCAATTGTTGATTCAGATGTTTCAGAATGTATACCAAAATGCAAACATTATGCTTGAGCAGTTGAAAATGCAAACAAAAAACACAAAGTTCGCACCTGAGATTTCGACCATGATAGATCAAGAACATCAGCGGCGTGCCCCAGGAGTGAGCAAACTGGCTTATCTCTGAACCCAAACACACACTCAGGCACAACTAGATGATCGGAGCCCACAGACTTCCGGCTGCTCTGCATTCTTGGTCTCTTCTTCTTTTCCACATATCCCCCGTCGGCACAGCTCAGTGACAATGTTGCCACCTCCGGTGACCCATTTCCAACAACTGCAAGAAAAGGGCTGCAGCCGCCACCATTCTCCCTTGTCACTGTACCTTCCCCGAGCAACTCTCCCTTCCTCTCTCCTTCTGATACCTCCCACACATGAATTACACGGTCCTCCCCGGCGCTTGCAAGGTATCTTCCATCCAAGCTGAAGTTGATGCACCACACAGAGCCCGAGTGGGCAGCCAACTCCTGTGTCATGAACAGCCCAGTGAGCTCCTTGCATGCCTTGCCATACTGCCGCACCCTGACCCTACCTGCATTGCGCGAGCCGGTGCCATCAATGCTGTCATCGGTGGCAGAGCTCAGGCGCCGCGCTTCCCTCTCCTTCTTCTCCTTCTCCTTATCCCTCTCCTCGCTGCTGCGGAGCCCGTAGGCGACACTGCCCGCCAGGTGTCTGATGCCGCGCAGCCAGCCTCCAGGCTTCCTGCGGGGCTTGGACGCGGGGACGGCGTGGTCGGAGGTGGAGGAGGATGTGGTGGTCGTTGTCCGGCGCATGAGCTCGTGAACGATTGGGGAGCGGCCAATGCAGAGCTCGAACTCCTCGAGGGTGAGCTGCCGGCCGGTGCCGACCTCCCGGACCACCTCTTCGTGCACCTCCCCGACCTCGAACTCCGTGCCGTCGTCCAAGTTCCGGATCCGGCATTGCTCCCCGCCACCGCCGCCGCTCGGGTTCCGTGCCAGCGGCGGCTTCCCATGCCCACCGGATCTGGGCTCCTCCGCGGCCTCCGGCACCGCTGACCGGGATAGAGACGAGGAGGGGGGAGAAGGGGAATGGGACGGCGAACGAGGGGAGTGGCGGGGAGAGGGAGGCGACAGGGGCTCGGAGGAGAGGCCGAGGCGGTGGAGCAGGAGGCGGCGGCGCACCTCGACGGAGGTGGGCTCGGAGATCCAGACGTCGTAGGCGGAGGCGGAGGACGAGGCGTGCGGCGGGTGGTGGTGGCGGCGGCGGTGGTCGTCGTCGTCGTCGGAGGCGGAGGTGGAGGAGCAGGAGGAGGAGAGGATCCGATCCAGCGACTCGTAGAACTCCTCCTCCTGCTCCGCCTCCTCGTCCGCCGCCGGATCCAGGTCCGGCGCCCGCGTCGCCGCCGCCTCCGGCATTGCGGGTGGGAATCCCCTCCGACGCGGCCAACGAGGCGAGGCGGCGTTGAGCGGGGGAGGTGTAGGCGCCCGCCCAAACGGCGATTTATATGGGGGGTTTCGGTTTCGGTTTCGTTTATTGGGCTCCCTTGTCGTCACTGCGTGCCCGGAGCGCCGTCCAGTTGGAGATGGGATTGGGAAGCCTAGCCAACGACGACGACGACGACCAGGAGGAGGAGCACTGCGCCATTTGGAGTCGAGTCGTGGACTCTCTCTTGTTGGATTGGAATGGAGACCGGAGAGTTTGGCTGGACTTTGGAGACGATTCACACTCAAACCGTCAAACGCTCCAACTCAGCCGCTCATCCCTAGTATCCGGGAGGGCGTATCCTGGCTCCAACGATGACAGGTGGGGCCCAGGGAAAATATCATGCCAGAATTGTCGGGTTTGTCTTGGTGTAGTATGAGAAACCCAGGATAGAGTGAGTTGGATAAGAGCAGAGCAGAGCAGAGCAGTGTGTCTCGGTTCTTTCCTCCTAACCCCTGCCCTGCAATGCACGCGATGCGACAATGGGAGATGTGTCTCGTTTTAAGCCGTGGAACACTGAAACATGTGAGTTGTTTCGATTGGTAAGATGTCACGTTGTTTTCAAACACCATTGCAAGGGTGATCTATTACATAGCTAGGGACGTTAATTTGGAGCGCATGAAATAGAAAACGCCGGAAATATGGCATCAAGCAAGTATAGAACGTGTATGTGCGTACATAAAATGCACTTCTTACTCGAGTCTAAGGTCCTGGATCTCTTGTTTTGTGAAAACAGGTTCTCCTAAAACCTGTTTTAGCATTGTTTTAGAAAATCTTTGTTTGGATTGAGTAACTAACTCTAGAGATAAGTAAAACCGGTTTTGAAAGAATCCATACTTTTGAGTTTTACTAAAAACAAGACGCCGTCGTTTTTAGGCCAACCAGTTTTACATGGACTCGTTTTCATTACCTTTGCTGAAGGCCAAATTGTCATACAGCGAAGACTTGGTCGCTGGAACTAATACACAATGTATATAAGAAACAGTCCACCGCAACTAATACACAAATCACATAAATCACATCGAGAAGGTCGCTACCGTTGCGTCGCCGCCGCTAGCCGTGATCCTAGACCCGCCATGCGGTGGCCGCTGGCGTCTTGCAAGCCGCCAGCGATCATCCGGACATGATCTGTGCTCGACCGCGATCATCGAGACGTGATCGTGCTCACCCAATCTGCATACAGGTAATATTACTTGTCCATCCAAATCAACGCCAAATTATTTACGTGCACAATATAATCTTGAAACGGTGAGGTGGTGTGGTAGTTGTACACAACAAAGCCTTGGAGGTCTACATTAACTCAGATTCACAGCCCAGGTGATTGGCATCGAATTAACTCAGATTCACAGCCCAGCACTAGTGCATAAACCTTGAAATAGCAGTCTCGCTCTTTGTCGAGAGAGAGAGAGAGAGAGAGTTGTTCCTTTATGTATACATCTTATTAGGCCACAAAGCTCTTTAAATTATTGAATTTAAAACTCATCTATTTTTACTAGTTAGAGTGCATATGCAATGGGCATCATGCAAAAAAAGATAGTACTGGTGCTATAGGAGTATAGGACATGTCTACAAGGTTGTAGTAAATCCATATTGAATTTAAAAATTCAGGCCACCAATTCGGTTTACACTACAGCTATCACCCAGATCAGCAGCCAAAAGTAACATCAGGAACCAACAAAATTTAACATTAGATTCTCATGCTATATCAAGTAATTTTATATATCTGTTTATTTTAGAGAAATATGGATGACCAAGTGCCAACAAAAGTTAAGAAGGAGAATGCAGAAAAAACATCCATAAAGCAGCACATATGGAAAACTTTTGAGGACAAACTCCTCCTCAATATACTAAAGGATCAAACCTTAAATGGTGGGAAGGAAGGCACAGGTTACACAAAGAAAGCATAGCGTGAAATATTAGATAAGTTCAATGATTCCAGAGTTGACAAGTTTGAATTGCAGCAATTGAAAAATCGTCATAAGTACTTCCGGAGTTGCTACGCTACCATGAGCAAACTTCTAGCACACACAGGGTTTGGTTGGGATGACGATGACAAAATGATCAAAGCTTCTAACAAACATTGGGAGGATCTTATTACAGTATATCCGAATCTTAATAATAATATATTCTTGTAGTTGCATAAGATTTGGAAATAATGCACATTTTTAACCAATACATTTACTAATTGCAGAGAGATAGCTCAATTCAAGAATATCACGAAAAAGTGTGGCCTAGTTGGATAGATCTTCAAGAGATATGTGCTAGTTCAACAGCATCTGGATTTAATGCTATATCTAGCAAAGGAAAGGGTGCAGTGGCTACAAGCAAATCTAAGCTAATTGATCTGAATGAGGATGTTGAAGTATATGACATTGATTCACCTGAAAAACATGTTAGCCCTGTTGTTCATCCCCAGAGAACTGAAAAACCCCCAAAATTAGGAGAGAAAAAGATGAAGTGCGTTGATGCTAATGGAGGTGGAGCCCCCGATAATCCTAAAGGGCAAAAGCGCACAGCTGATGATGCCGTACTTGCAATGGATCGTCTTGCGCAGGCATCAATGAGCATGGTTGAAATGAAGAAAAATATAGCACAACAAAATGAAGCTTATTCGGTGAAAGCATGTATGAAGATGTTATATAGTATGAAGGATCTTGAGTCGAAGAAAAAACTAAAAGCTGCAAAAGCATTCTCAGATGCCGATCAAAGGGCGATTTTCATTGAGATGGATGATGAGATGCGGAGTGAATGGATACTCGATCTTTAGTTGCTTGCAGTACAACAATAAGCTTAGTTATTGATTTCAGTTATCTTTGGCATTGTATAACTTAAGAAAACAGTTTCCATTCAGGTATTTTCAGATTGTCGTACAACGCTTGATGCTACTTTCATTATTGATTATTTCACTTTGGTCACATCAAAATATATTTGTTTCCTATAGTCATTTGTTCATTTTTTTTAAATTGTGCAGGAAATGTCAGATGAGGAATTTTCTGATTCTAAGCAAATGCTTATTACCAATATTTCTGCAGTGTCATTGTTTCGTGACATGTTTTTCACAAGAGTATTCAAAACTTGTCGTAACACTTCTGAGTTAACTGGTCCTCAGCGAACAAGAGAATTGTTGGAAGGGCATCCAATTAGATTTTTTGATCAACTTCGAGTTGATAAGCACACGTACTACTTGTTACGTAATAAATTGTGTGAGAAAAATTTACTTAAGGATACACTACGGATGGCAGTGGATGAGCAACTAGTGATGTTCTTGCATACAATAGGTCACAGTGTTAGGAATCGTGTTATGCAGGATAGATATCAACATTCAGGAGAGACAATTAGTCGACACTTCAATAAAGTTTTAGATGTAATTAATAGTTTGTATGATGTTTATATAACAGCCCATCCAATGAGGTTCTACTGAAAATTAGAGGCGATCCAAGGTTCTACCCATATTTCAAGGTAAATGTTCAAGGTCGATTGCTTTGTCCATTTTACATTCTAATTAACAAAAATTTGCCTACAGAATTGTATTGGAGCAATTGATAGGACGCATATTGAGGCAAAAATCAAGCCTGAAGAACAAACTCTTTTCAGAAATAGGCATGGTTTTCCCCCTCAAAATGTAATGGCAACAGTTTCATTTGACATGACATTTACATATGTTGCTGCCGGATGGGAAGGGTCTGCATCGGATCAAGCAGTTCTTAGATGGGCTATTACAAATGGAGGTTTCTCTGTCTCATAAGGTACAAGGACAAAACGAGTGAACTATTAGAGTTACCCGTTATTTATGGAGATATTTTCAGGTCATAAATATTAATTTTTGTAGGTAAATATTATCTAGTTGATTCCGGCTACGCCAATACTCCAAAATTTATTGCACCGTATCGTGGGGATCGCTATCATATTGGTTCTTTTCGAGGAAGCAATCGGCGATATTCTGGTCAGAAAGATTTATATAATCATTGTCATGCACAGCTACGGAATGCGGTTAAACGCACTTTTGGTGTGTGGAAAGCTCGTTTCCCAATTTTAAAAGTAAAAGGTGGGATTCCTTATCCATTCGAGACTCAAGTAAAAATCGTTATGGCCTGTTGCATAATCCATAACTTCATAAGGAAGGTTGCACGAAATGATGAGTTGTTTGGGCTTTATGAGCATGAGGGATCACAAGCAGATGGTGACCGTGGTGATCAACAAGTAAGAAGTCAAACAAATTTACGAGATGATGAACGAGCTGCTGGTGAGCAAATTCGAGCAAGCATTTCTCAACAGTTGTGGAGTAATCATCAACGGCGTACAACTCAACTAAGCCAAGATGATTAATCATTATCTTATGTGCTTTGATTTTGTTTGGAGGACTACAAATGATGATTACAATTTAATCTTTACAGACTTTTGTATGTTTAGTGTGGGCAAGCTTTAGCAAAACTGAACACATCTGCTTTGTTTATCATATGGTTGTTGATTTATAACCTAAGCATGCATCATCAAAGATATATTAGCAAGGAATTTAACATTTTCATCTCATTACTTAGTAGTCACTGTAAACTACATATATATGATATATCACAACCATTGAATACTCAGGATCATTGAAATAACAAAATAATCCAAATTTGGAAGTGAGTTTCTAACTCAAGTTAGTTTTAGTAGATTACATTGCTCCAGTAAATAGAGTTGTACCTCAGGTGCCATCCATCTGTATGTTCTGTATGTTCCAGTTTAAGCCGTCATGATATCTCCTTGATCCTGGAACCGAGCTACACCAAAATCTGCCACTTTCACAACCTAAAGAAATAAACAGCAAAACCATTCATCAATAAAGATTAGTCTTTATCAAAAATAAATGTACAACGCATGGCTGGAGGGAGGTGTGGAGCTCATCTAGCTCAGCCATGGCCGGACGGAGGGCGAGACGACTGCGTAGCTCCAGCGCATCGATTGCGGTCGACGATCGTGTCGTTGTTTGAGCCGGGAGGAAGCGATTATGGCGGTGCTGGAAGGGCATAGGGAAAATATTGGGGGAAAGCACAAGCACCGGCGGGATGAGAGTAACTCACCGGGTCTGTTGGTGGCGGCTGAGGAGGGCCAGAGCGAACTGGCGTCGTGTGCCACCAGCGGCGGTGTAGGTGGTTGGCCGTGGGGGCGGCGTGATGGTAGGGGAGAGCTCTAATCGACGGTTGTGGGAGGTCGGAGGAGGCGCAAGGGTGCTCCTGTTCAGAGGAATTGAAGGGGACCGCTCCGGAGCGATGATGAGTGTCAGCTTGGGCCGGAGGCGAAGAAGATGGCCAACGACAATGTTCCTATGGAGGCAAATCGAAATTGTATGAGGGATAATAGAGAGAGGGCTCAGGAACATATAAGGACGCGAGCGACGGGGAGAATAGGTCGCCGGACGGCCGGATCGACGAGCGCGGCGTCGGCGGCTTGGCGGTCGACACGGGAGCTCGGTGCGGCTGGCCTGCTTATGGCTCCTTGTGGTGAGAATCGTTCGGGTGGGGGAGAAGAGCGAAGGGGAAAGTGAGAGAGAGAAAAAGAGAGAGAGAGCGCGCTGGGGTGTGAGAGAGAGAGAGAGAGAGAGAGAGAGAGAGAGAGAGAGAGAGAGAGAGCGCGCTGGGTGGGGGTGTTGAGTGAGTTAATCGGTGAGAAGGGTTAGCCAAACACGAAATTAGTGAAACCTTGTTTTATTTTTTCTGATCCAAACAAAGTAATCTATAAATTCATTCTAACATAATAACAACTTAAAACCAGTTTTACTAAAAATTCTTCTAAAACCAGTTTTCTTAAAACTCATTTCTTATTCTTAAGATCCAAACAACCACTAAGAAAGGAAGTGTGGACTAGGCAACATCGCAACTGTTGCAACTGCCATGAGCTTTGAGTTCGGGGGGCTTAAAAGTGGGCGGCATAAGGGGGCGCCCTAAAGTTGTAGTGCGAAGTGATTGGGCTAACTAAAGAGAGGATTAAGCATGGATTAGGCAACATCGCAAGCAGCAAACGCCGTCAATAGTAGAGCATTTTAGAGCGATGGGGGGGGGGGGCTTACGTGGACTTTACTCGTCGCGGGAGATTGTACGGTACTCACTGTTCAGAAAATACCATGTTTAGAAAACGTGCTATTAAACTTTCTTAACTTTGATCACTGATATATATATATAAATATTTATATTGGTCATATGAAAATGGTATCATAATATAACATTTTTATATTTGGTAATGAACATATTCATATAAAAAGTAATGGTCACAATTGTACATTAGAAACCGTGTCGATGTACAAAACGTCGTATATTTTTTTGAACAGAGAGAGTGTGAGTAGATAAAACTTATTCCCCTACACAACTTATTTAAGAACAGATGATTTGAATCCGAACTAACTAGCCCACCACCTATGATGCTAACCAACTGACCCGGCCCGGGTTAACACTTTTGAAGGGAGCACATACTTTGTAGTTTCATATCCAGGTTTCTGCCGGCCGTCATGATATAGATAAGAAATGCAAAATATTACAAGCGAAATCGTATGTATTCACGCATATCAGTATCGACTTAATTGTATTTGTGCCCATATGACTTAGATATACGCAGAAAAAGGGAGAGAAGAGAAACCCAGGATTAGGAGCACAATATTGCATGTTTCATTTTCACCAACCAAGCCGAGCCATGCATAACAATTTGTTTTCAACGTAATACAGATCACAGCTGTTTGATAAGCATGGCAGGGGTGTTCTCGGATCGAATCGAAGCTAGCGTGCAATAGTGGAGGAGTCGGAGGCACGTTGCGATGCTTTCTATGGAGCAAGTCAATGGCTGGTTGGCTATGAGCCCCTGGATGTCATGCCAATGGGGCTCATGGATCTCAACCCAGAGAGAAAAGAAGGGAAAAGAAAGAATTAAAGAACTTTAATTAATTAATTTATCTTTCCGTTTCGCTATATTTGTCTAAAGCTCACCACACATATAGACAAGAGAAATACTAAATCTAACAAATTCTTAATGAAAAATGACTATACATACTCTTATTAAATAGCATATCATAACCACTTAACATCTTTCAAAGCATTTAACTAGGGTAAAGAAAGAAAATATTATAATAACTACTCTAGATTTTCACAGTGTATAAATATATTGAAACGAATGTACTCTTGATGGCTGAAAAGGAAGGAATCCAAGAGGGTCGATCCGATCGTGCACAGCCGGGTTAGCTCTTAGGTCTTAGCTGTGTGCTAGCTAGCTTGGCTATCTTTGTTCATACATGTGTGTATATCTTGATTCTGTTCTTCTTCCTTTGCGATTTCTCAAGCTTTCTGCAACTCTTTTTAATATAAAAATTTTATTGTACATTCTACAAATAGTATATGGTGGTAGTATAAATTAAATCTAGTCATTGATTTGTTAAGGGTATAATAGGCTTTTCTCTGTATTTATCATTTTCATGAGGGTATTATGGACTTTTTCAATTAGGGTTGAAAATATTACTTTTGTATCATGTGATTCCACATGGACAATTACAATTCTATCTCTCGGAATTCTACTACTCATACTACTAGGTGTAGTATAACTAAAGTGAAACGCTTTGGGCCGAACGTCCAGACGACCGGACGACCCATATCTCAGCGCCTCTCTGTTCCCTTATCTTTTCTCAGTTTCTCATGCGTGTGCGTTCTCAGCCACATATCCCTACGCTCTCACAGCCACAAATTTCCCCTTCCTCCCCAGTCCCTACTACTTTTCTCTCGGCGGCGAAGGCCGCTTGCTCCTCGGCGGCGTGGGCGCGACGACGATGGCATCGACGGTGCGCTGGGCTGCGACTCTTGGCGCGCCATGGCCTACATGTGCGACTCGAGCCGAGGACACGCGGCTCGCCAATGGCCGTGGGAGGCCGAGCGCAGTGGTGGCGTGGTGCTAGCTAGTGGCGGCAATGGCTTGCACAGGCATCGAGCGAGGCCAATAGGCGCGGTGGTCCCCAACTCGCCTGGCCGCCGCCGCCTCGCCTCCCAAGCGCCGTTTCTCCTCCCTCTGGCTACTCTGCTCATCCACAGTCCGGCGAGGTATTGTTGCAACCGTGGAAAAAATTGTTGCATACGACGGGAAATTTTGTTGCATACAATGGAAAAAAAATGTTGTATACAAAATTCTGAGATGTTGCATTTTTTTTTATATGTTGGCATATCCAGATATGTTTGTGTGCCTGAGTTTTGATTCTGAGAATTTTTGTTTGCTTGATCTTGAGATTTTGAGGTAATGTTTGCATATGAGTGTTTGATATGTTGCAACAATAGGAAGAAAATGTTGCACTGCCCTTACTAAGATGTTGCAACAATTTAGGTCGTTGCATTCCCGCGGCTTGATCTGTCTTCGACGTAGTCTAGCTCACAAGTCTTCCCAATGATCTTGTCGGTGACCATTGCATGCCAAGCGTGACGAGGTACACCCTCAAGACAGAGTCGAACATGGTACCTCATACCTGAGTGGTCTCCGTGCGTGAGGATGTGCCATGGCCTGATGTGGATGTCGAGGTTGGCGTGGTCGAACTGCTCCTGGTATACCGCCGCATCCCAGTGATGGCGGTGGGCAAGGGTGACGAGGAAGGCCTCTGGATGGTGCGGCTCAATGGAGAGGTCTCGTGGCGAATGCCGAAGTGGGAGCGGATAGCGTACGGTGGGAAGGCTTCCCCCGTACGTCCGAGCCTAAGTTGTTTTCATAACTAAATTATAACTAATATGAATCACTGAATAAAAAAGAATGAAAGACCCTTATTAAATTGTCATAGAAGAACTATTTTGATATGACATGATTCACACTGTATGTTAGCGTCCAAGTTAAGCAAAAGACGCCCACTGATCAGATATTCTTGTTGGATAGGACTAGGAGTACATCTGTACATGCATGAAATGCAAACGGCATGTTTACTGTGCATGTTAGGATCACGACAGATGAGTGACGACTCCTTAATCGCAGATTTACAGCAGTAGTAATTGGATTAATTACTAGTTAAGTAGGCATGGGTTAATTAGCTTGCTCCCTAGTAGTAGTACAGGTCCAAAAGATCTTTGAGTTGTTGACTTGTCCAGAGCTAGCTACCTAGAGCCAGTAGTGAGTAGTGGGCCAGGAGGTTAGCCCAAGGCAAGCCATGTATAATTAATTCATCGGCCTTTGATCGATCAGCGTCACTGTGTGGTCGCTCAGGCACGCATGTTGCTTGTCTTAATTTTGGACCTACGTTTACCTACGCCCCTCGAGCCTTGTCATTTCGAGACGGGGATCATGTGCAGCTAGAGCTGGTCAGCTAGCCGCAACAGAGCAAGGCGAGCGACGGAGCGAGACAGCAATCCATGGGGGAAATGCGTCATGCATGCATTGTTGGGATTAATATAGGCTAGATCTAAATATTATATTCTAATTAATTCTTAGTAAATCTTAAAGGTTCATATGCAAGTGCTAAAAATATTTAGTCCCACATGGAGGGATTAAGGGAGTGACACCAGTTTAAAAGGTGGAACGTGGTAGCCCCTCTTGTGGAATTGAAAGAGACAACACGCTACGCTTTCGTCTCGCCGAGCCGTGTCATGCCGTCGCGTAGCTTGTAGCAGACGTGAGCGCGCAGTCGGGTGCGGGCACGATTTTCTTTATCTATTCGAAAATCGAAACGCACTGACATTGAGGGTGACTGTCCGTAGTTTTTCCACTTCCACAGTTCAGAAATTCCACAGTGCTTGTTGCTGTCTTTGGTGATCTCCATCCCGGCGAGGCGCGTGTACGGCCGCACCGGGAGAGCAGGCCTCCGGAACCCTCATCCTCGAAGGTTTGCACAAGCGAGGACGAATAATGTTTTTAGGGAGCGTTCGCGCGACTGCTCGCTGCTACGTTCTACACCAACTGCACGACTACTACCACTACGTCATGACGGACGACGTTCTCATCAAGAACACTGAGTATGCCTATATCTATTTTGTTACTTGGTTTGCTTTACAATCTGTTCTTGTCTTGAACACTGAGATAGGAATGCTAGCTTCTGTTCTTCTAGAATCTAGTATAACTATAGTGTTCTTAGTTATCTGCTTTGAGAAAATAGCTAGAATATTTTTCATGTTTTATCTAGCTTATTTCTGGATTAAAGTAATTCGAAAAATGCTTATGTTCTCAACAATCCAAAAACCTTATTCTAGGCATAGGCATTTTTCACCAAATGGCTTTGCTGCTGCGCTCAAACCCTCTGAATTCAATGGTGCGAATTACAAGAGGTGGCGCACCAAGATGGTGCTTTGGCTAACTGTCATGAACGTTTTCCATGTGGCAAACGGCAAGCCTGAAAGAACACTTACTCCTGAACAGGAGCAAGCGTTCGGGGCTGCTGATAACCTTTTTAAAGGTGCCGTGGTTAGTGTTCTTGGTGAGAAGTTAGTCGATGCATACATGGTGATTAAAACTGAAAAAGAGATGTGGGATGCACTCGAGGCCAAATTTGGGGTTTCGGATGCAGGCAGTGAATTGTATCTCATGGAGCAATACCATGACTACAGAATGGTTGATAGCCGTTCTATAGTTGAACAGGCTCATGAGATACAATCTATGGCCACATAACTTGAGTACTTCAAGTGTGTATTACCAGACAAGTTTGTCGCGGGAGGCATTATTGCCAAACTTCCTCTTCTTGGAGGAATTTTGCTACTTCTCTTGAACACAAGAGACAAGAGTTTTCTGTTGAAAATCTCATTGGGTCTCTTGATGTTGAAGAGAAGGCGAGGGCAAAAGATACACACACTAGAGGTAATGAGGGACATTTTAGTGCCAATATGGTACAGAAGAAGAATGGCCAAACTCAAAAATTCAAAGGCAAGAACAAGAGTGCACAAACAACAAGCTTCAAGAAGAAGAAGAAGAACACAAAGGAGGGCCTTTGCTTTGTCTGTGGTGAACCCGGTCATTGGGCCAAGGATTGCGACCAACGCAAGGGTGGGAAGAATCGACAAGGGCGTAATTCCAAGTCCGCCAATGTTGTTGTTGGTACTATCGAGACGGAACTTGTGGCATGGTAATTTATCTATCGTTTTTTCAGTATGTCAATCTACCGATTGGTGGATAGACACCGTGCTAATATACATGTGTGTGCCGATATTTCATTATTCTCTTCTTACCAGTCACTGAATTCACCGTTCTAATGGGGAACGGGTCATATGCCATCGTTCATGGTGTTGGTACGGCCGATCTGAAGTTTACTTGGGAAGATTGTGCAATCAAGAACGTGCATCATGTGCCATCGATCAATAAGAATCTCGCCGCCGGATCTCTTCGTAGAGATGGTTTTAGACCGGTATTTGAGTCCAATAAATTTGTAATGTCCAAGTGTGGACAATTTGTTGGTAAAGGCTATGTGTGTGGAGGCTTGTTCCGCCTATCTCTTTCAGATTTATGTAATAATATTGTGAACCATATTTGCAGTAGTAATGAGACTACTATTTGGCATTCACGACTTTGTCACATACCGAGCCGAGCCGAGCCGTGCGGTGCGGTGCGGTGCGGTGTGGTGCGGTGCGTGTGCGTGTGTGTGTCTTACAGACTGTAGAGCGTGTCAGTAAAAGGGCGCGATTTTCTTTATCTATTTGAAAATCAAAACGCACTGACATTGAGGGTGACTGTTAGTCTCTAGTCTCTTCGTTTTTTGCCATTAAAAAGAACAGAGTGCTGGTCCTTGATGGTGACTATTGACCTTTAGTCTTCTAGTGACTGTTGGCCTTTGGTCTTCTGGCGACTGTCCTTGATGGTGACTGTTGGCCTTTGGACTACTGGCAACTGTCCTTGATGGTGACTGATGGTCTTTGGTCTTCTGGTGACCTTTGGGCTCTCTGTCTTTTGGCTATATAAGGAGACTGAGAGAACTGGCTCTGGTCCGAGTTTTTCCACTTCCATAGTTCAGAAATTCCACAGTGCTTATTGCTGTCTTTGGTGATCTCCATCCCATGAGGCGTGTCTGGCCGCAAGACCGGAGAGCAGCCTCCGGAACCCTCATCCTCGAAGGCTTGCACGAGCGAGGACGAATAAGGTTTTGGAGAGCGTTCAGCATGATCGCCGTTGCTACGTTCTACACCAACGCACGACTACTACCACTACGCCATGACAGCGTTCTCGTCAAGAACATCACGATCTTCTTCTTCCATGGAATCTGGTATGCCTATATCTCTTTTGTTACTTGGTTTGCTTTACAATCTGTTCTTGTCTTGAACACTGAGATAGGAATGCTAGCTTCTGTTCTTCTAGAATCTAGTATAACTATAGTGTTCTTAGTTACCTGCTTTGAGAAAATAGCTAGAGTATTTTCCATGTTTTATCTAGCTTATTTCTGGATTAAAGTAATTCAAAAAATACTTATGTTCTCAACATGCAGTGTGCAGGTCCATCGGTTCATGTTCATGATTGGAATATACCATACCGGCACCTAAATCCAGCGTACCGTAGTCTTAATCCCGGACTGGTCTCAATACCGGTCATTCTGATACCGGGCAAAATTGAAATGACCATTTATCTGAATCAGCTCAGAAGACCCAGTCAAATATTACTCCTTCGGTAAATGAAATTATGCTAGAAAATGGTAAAATGTATGAAGTTATGAACTCATGTTGTATTATTTAACTGCATAACCTTTGTATTTATGAAATCATTGAACTATGTGTTATTTTTATTCTATGGTTATGTATGTGAAGTGAGATTCCAAGTGAAATTATGTGTATATATATATATATATATATATATATATATATATATATATATATATATATATATATATATATATATATATATATATATATATATTAAATATTAAAAAATGTACGTCGGAATGGACCGATACCGACGTATTCCATACCAAGAGGCAAACCAGAATAACCTCTGGAATAGAATTGACAACTCTGCTCTCAATCCCTACTTAAATGATTTGGAAGATGTTAAGTCGTTATAGTATATCATTTAATAACGGTACGTATGGTCGTTTCTCATTAAGTATTTGTGAGATTTAATGTTTCTTTGGTCTGTACGTATGATAGACGGTGAACAAATATAGAGAAACTTAGGGAGTAGCTGCTTGTCCGAACTACTGGATCTCGTCCATGTGAATACACTAGTCCAGTATGATCACGGAGGATGGCCCTGATTGAGGAGTAGCTAGCATTTAATTTCAAAAGAATGGCGAGACCAATCTTCTCGCATTGCTCTTGACCTTGACTGAGATCCAAACCAAGTATGCATGATTGGGCTTGGGCAGAACGACGACCGAACAGATTGCAGGACGACAGAACGAAGCCATCCTCCACAATTTTTTACCCTTCACCAACCTAGAGAAGAGAAATGTTCATGTCCATCTAACAAGCATCACAGGCTAACAGCTAGGCTATGCAGATTGATCCTCCGGTCACATCAGATCGGATGAGCACGCATGAGGCGACTGCGTGAGCGGACACGGCAGTCGGCAGTAGTAGTATATGCGCACATAGACCTCCCCATCAGGCCGCCGTTGTCGCCGGCAGACACACTAGGCAAAGGCAACAGTATAACAGCCTACATGCATAACTAGGTACCTCCTCCTCCCTGAAGCTATTTACTTGGGAGAAAGAGACACGGCCTTGCCGGATTGTACAATGACAGGCAAAGATGCGGCCTTGCGCCGCAGGGACAGCCATCGATAAGAGCCTGTTAAAAAACAAGAGATTCGTGCTCTGAAACAGTGTGAAAATGAAGGTTTTTTACGCGACGATGGCGACCGGCGCCAACCGACCGCATCTCGGTCCCCGAACTCCCAAACCACCTTCACAGAATCGCGTCTTGTGTGCTAAGCGAGCACACGGCAAGACGCAAAGGCTGGTCTTTTTAAGCGTGTGAACAGCGTTGGACACGTTTCGGCTTCGCAATAAACAAGGCACTGCAGCTCGCCGGGGGCAGGAGCGGTGCCGGGCAATGAGCCTGCAAGTTACATGTTTTCCGTGGGGATCTAGATTACCGAAAGGTCATCTTGCCGGTAGTTAAAGATGCTAGAATTACATGGGTCTGCATGTACGTGCATGGAGTTTTTGGCCTCGCTGTTGACGCTATTATCAACAAAATTGGTTATCAACACGCCGTAACGTCAAAAATAGTATAACAGACATATTGACGGCCGACATGTATTCAAAACTGTGCCTCCCGCGCCCGAACGCCATCTCCACCGCTCCCCAGGGGACAGACACCCTCGTGCCACCATGTCACCGTTGCCGCGCCCCTGGAAGCCAGACAAGGTGCATTCGTGCCCCTGGGGGCCAAACAAAGCGCGTTCGTATCCCCAGGCCACGACACCCCCTCGGCCGGTCCCCCTGGCTAGAACGCCCGCCACGTGGCTGTGGTGCTCCCCCTGGCCCAGATGCCCGCTTCTGTTGTGCCCTGACGCCGCCTGTCCCATCCATCACTGACGAGGATTAAGTTCCAAAATATTAAGGCCCTGTTTGTTTAGGCTTATAGCTTAAAGCCGGTTTTTTTGGGATTAATCAGCTTATAAACTCCTGAGCTTTTAAGTCAAACTTTGGTGTTTGGTAATCTAGCTTTTTATAGGATGTTTGTTTATTGTGTTGTGTATGAAGGATAAAATATCTGAATTGCCCTTGAGGGTTTAAAGGACCTTGTTAAGTACGTATTTAAACTTACTTTTGCATGGGATCTAAAAATATGACGATACGTGCAAGTGTACATATGAAACAAAATAGACTTCGCTCGTACGTGCATGCGTGTGTACCATTCATAGCAAGATATCGCTTGTATCTAAGAAGACCGGAGTATAACAGACAACCTATTCATATAAAGATATCGCTCGTACGTGCATGCATGTATTTATTTTGGACATTGCGTAGCGAAATAAATTAATATAGAAAAGCAAATATTAGCCAACCAAACAAAAATAATATTTGATCATATATGATGCAATTATCTTGTCACTGCAACATGTGTATATCATATTAATGTAATCTATTTATCCTCTTGCGGCCATTAAAGAAGTAGCAATACTACCACGAAAGACACTCATATCTCCATCATCAATGAAGTTGTGTAGCGCCATACATGCAATTATCATTTTCATTTGAATCTTCATTTTGTAACTTGGCAAAGCCAACAAGATTCTCCATTTCATCTTCAACACGCCAAAGGAACACTCAATCACATTATGAAGGGACGAGTGAGCGTGATTGAACACTTCGTATTTCCCATTCGATTGTCGACCATGACGAAATTCTAGTAGATGATACTTTTGTCCTTTGTAAGGAGCTAGATAGCCCTTTCGACTGGGATAACCTGCATCAACAAGATAATATTTCTCTACATACATGAAACATATAAATACTGACAATACAAATCAGGAATGTTATCATAATAATTAATTATATGATTAAAGAAGCAAATTACCTTCAGGATGATGTGGAAACCGGTTCGAATACTTGTCCAAAGTGTTATTGAAAATCCTTGTGTCATGTGAACTCAGCCATCCGGCGACAACAAAGGTAAACCTCATATCGAAGTCACACACTGCCATCACGTTTTGAGACGTATATCCATGACAACCGATGTGGGCAACCTGCTCATCTGCTAGAACAACAACAGGTACATGTGTACCATCAATTGCACCTATGTAATTGTTAAAATGAGGTGTGAAGCAGTTATATTGAAGTCTTGGATGCAATGTTGTGAACTCCGGATCTATTGGTCTAATGTTATCTTCAGATAAAAGATAAACACATTGCAAGGCTTCACCAAACTTTCCATTGATTGTTTCCGTTGACCTTTTGAAGCGGTTTTGAATTTGACTAACTGACTGAGGGCCACCAACTGTCCACAGAAACATAGCCAAAGATTCTACAGAAGTCATAGTCCTAGTTGATTTCAAGCCATAATTTGCAACCAAGGTTTCATGCAAACTATAAAAAAACAGCCCTACTCATTCGGAACATCGAGTAACAATCTCTCTCATCGCCTAGTTGCTTAACAACCCATCCATAAGCAGTCAGGAGTGCTTGTATCATATCCTTTTTGTTTAGGTAAGTGTCGTAGTAGTGCATACCTACATAACCAGCTGCTGCGCAACAAAATCCTGAAATGGTAACTTCCGCTTTTTTGTTTTTTCAACATCATCTTCGCTAAAATCGCTCTCAGTGGTTGAACCATCAATGTCACTCTCAATGGCTGAACCATCAATGACACTTGATGAGCTCATCTACAAATAATAACAATGATCAATAACATAGAACATGACATAATCTAATTGAGAACACATTAGAAACGAATAATAATAAGAGTACGACATAACTGAATAGTTTCAACCTCATTATAGTTTAATTGAGAACACATTAGAAGGTAACAATAATACGAGTACGACATAACTGAACAGTTTCAACCCCTTACATAATCATCACCGAATAGTTTTCAAATTAAAAAGAACAAAATCTTGAGATCAAACATCCTCCTGAGCCTATTCATATTTACTTCATCGGTCTTTATAGTGATAAACACTTCCCGATTTTCTAGTTTAGTAAAGAGCCTTGTCGCAATGAAGTGTTCGTCACTTCCTTCTACTACCCCAGCCTAAATAGCTATATTCATAACATTCGCTACAAATGGACCACTCTGAACAGGGCCTTTTGCCATAATGTCCACCATGCGCTTGAAATCCCTAGCTATAGGATTTTTCTTGTTCTTTTTTGGGCTAGGATTGATATTATTAACCCTACGCTTCGCAACGACCTTCGGTTTCGTGCAGATGACCTAATTGTTCTTCGCATCGGAGACGGCGTCTTCCTCGCCATCCTCCGAACAACCAATGTCCACAACGGTCTGGTCTTCTTATGTAGGCTCACCCGGGATGGCTGAAGTGTTACCCGTGACATGAGCCTTGTCAAATATACAGTCCATATCATCTAGGTTCTCAGGTGGTCCATCACGAAAATATTTAGGATATTACAGAAAAATTAAAAAATGATTGGCGTTAGCATAAATTAAAATATGAGACCATACACATTAATAAATAGACGTTTCTCCAATGATTACCTTGTGCTCCTTCCACCAAGCATCGGATGCAGACATAGTTCCTTTTTTTATGATCCCAACCTAGCTCAGTTGCTTTTTGTTTCAATCGTTCCACAAGTTGTATTCTTTCTTCAATGCTTCCCACTTGTTTTTTTAGTTGTTTTTTGTCGTGCTTTTTCCCTATTTTTCAAAGAACTTCTTCTAGAGGTTCTTGTAACCCGTGATATTCAAACATCCCAATGGTCTATTCCCAGCACCAACTTCCTCAGCATAGATTTAACAAAATGCCATGTTGCCAAATGTATCCCAATTTGCCTTGCTGATAACAACTAGTTCCATCTATATAATTTACACGATGATTTATAATTTTTTAGGGCATAATATAATGATATGCAAAACTAACATTTTAACTCCAAAAAATAGTAAAACAAACTACAACTTTTGTCAGTGGCACGATACAACCAGATAATAATAAATACAGAAGAATTCTTTATCAAAGGAGGACAATGAACTCATTTTATCAAACAAACTAAAACTTTTGTTCCTTTCGTCAAGAATTATATTTTCTTCGAATAGCTTGACCTTGAATGCAACAAGCAAGAAATTTCTAACAATAAGAACTATAGTCATGTTGCACAAGTTGATGCTCACTAAGAAGACCATAAGTTGCAAGTAGAAAACATAATTGCAAGGACAATCAATTAATGCATTAAACATAATTGCAAGCTTGCACTTGATCAGTTAATGCAGCAAGCAGAATACTCAACAAATGTTGATCAAATATTGACACAGCCCTACATATGCATTTAGAACAGAGAATATCCAACGGATGTTGATCAACTGTTGATCCATGCATAGGTAATGTGGGATATAAAAGGGAAGGGAAAGTCCTGGAGGTTGCTAAATCACATTATTAATCTACTAAGATGGTATATATGCTTTGAAGGATTGTGGAAGCAAAAAACCTAATAGACACAACTTATTGACACACATAATGGCTCGTACAGTTTCTTGCATTTCAGTATGTTGCAACTCACAAAATGACCGCTTTTAACATAATTTAGATAATTGCATCCAGTGTAGACACCTGGGGGGAAGATGTACATCAAAATAGCGGATACATGTTTCTTGCATTGCAATATGCTTTAATTCAATCTAAGTGTACCCAACATTCATGGCAAATACAAGTTCAGTTAGAACATAGCAAATATTGCAGAGTCTTTCAGTTAGTTGTTCATCATGACTAGGAAATTCATATCATGACTAGGAAATTCATATCAAACACAGACACATTGCTTTCTCTTAAATTAAATAGTCGTAATTAATTTTGTGATAATTAATTAGTCATAATTATTTATTTTTAATTAATTAGTCGTATTTTATTTAGTGGTAGTCTAATTAGTGGTAATTAATTATTCATAATTAATTTATGGTCATTAATTAAGTCATAAATGAATTAGTCGTAGTTAATTAGTGGTGATTAAATTAGTGCTAATTAATTGGGCATAATTAATTACTCGTAACTAGTTAATTAGTGATTACTTAAGTCGTGAATACTTTGGTGTAATTAATTTAGTCGTTTTTAATATGTCGTAATTTATTTGCTCCTTTCGATTCGATTCGAAATGACTTGGCATTTCATCTCTTGCAAGGAATGGCTCTACCGAATCTATTAGAACCGTTCGACAATGAACATCACCGGAGCAAGTTGTAGACCACCAGGGACGTTTATGCCCCCCACCTCTCGTGCTTCGGTCCGAGAAGCATCACTGGGACATTGACGCTCACTGCATCCCAATCCATTGGGAGACGGCCTTATTGCCCTTTGCGAGGATGCGCGAGGTCGGCCACTATTTCACCCTTTACAGTAGCCTCATGTTGGCACTTGCTGACAGATGGAGACCCAAGACGCACATATTCCACTTTCGGTGGGGGAGATGACGACCACTCTCCAAGATGTCTCCTTCTTGACTGGTCTCCCGATCAAGGTAGACACACTTGTTCCACCCTGTATGCCGGCAGATTGGAAGGCCTGCTTGGTGGAACAGTTCGGCCTACTGGTGCCAGACAAGGCCTGCGGTGTCCCTCGGACATGGCTGAGGAATTTCAGTCAATGCCTGGCGGATGCACCTAACGAGGTTGTTAGGACACACCTCGTCGCTTACCTTCTTCATCTTTTTGGTTCGGACTTGTTTCCCACCACAGGGCGATTGAGTGTATCTAAGTTTCGTCTGCATCGCCGAGTCTTTGGTCGACGTGGAGCCTGGGGGTATGCCCTATTACAAATGGGGATCAGCCGTCCTTTATGCCACATATAGGGGTTATGTGACGCTTCGCGGCACGACACTGGTATGAAACCAGTCCTTGCTATTTGCAACGTGCTCCTGCAACTGTAGAGTTGGGAGCACTTCCCTGTTGGGTGGCCCATCATCCAAACTATAGCGCACCCGTAGGCCGAGCCCCACGACCCCATAGACGGTCCCACTATAGGAACCTGGTGTACTGCTGCTAAGTTACGCTGGGCAAAAGACAGACCGGCGAGGTGCTACCCCGTATTCCATAATGAGTTCGAGTCGTTGCACGATGGCAACATCATATGGACTCCATGGAGCCCTTATTTCATGAACACAGTAGCGCCACACAGATTGTCCGTGCAATGCACGTAGGATGCCAGACTATGGGCGACGACCTGTCACCTGGTGTTTTCCCATATTCTAGAGCCTTATATGCCGCAGCGCGTAATGCGACAGTTCGATCTCCAATAGGTTGTGCCCCTCCAGACGGGAGGATGCTTGAGTGAGCTGTCCACTTGTGAGTGCAACTCCATCCGAGTAATATTTACAGTTCATAGCTATATCCGTTCTTCTCACATAAATACTTCTCGAACGCAGGGAATCGAGGGCAGGCCAGCATGCTGAGGACTGGCAGGCAGTCCAACATCAGTAACAACATTGTAAAACACTCACAACCTATGTTCGCTTCATTCTTAATATTTATATTGTTTGGTATTAAACAACTGTTGTCTGTCACTTAAGTTCGACCGGATCCAGCGGATCTCACGCACATCGGATTTCGCCATCCGCAACCTTGATCACATCGTTCCTGGGTTACTTAGAACTCTCAAGTCCATCTTGGCAGAGTCCAAGCAAATTATCAAGAACATGAGTTGCGATCGGTCGAGAGACGACGTCCATCAGGCTACACACCGAGTGGGCCGAGCGTGCTCACCTGCTAGGTCAGCATAGCCTAGTGAGATTGGCTCGCGTCTTAGTGCTCCACGTCATTCAGCAGTACTTCAAATTGGGGAGGTAAATTAGGTTCAATTTAAGTCATAATTTTTTACTATGCCTAAGGTTGTGCTAACATCATGTCGTCTTCCAGCCACGCGTCTGTCGGGATGCATCACTTCTGTGATTGACGTCTGCATGGCCTACTCAGACTGGTACGTGATGTTTAGCTTAGGTCTAGAATATTGATTTTGCCTAACTTCATTCCATCTTGCAGCCTTCAATTGAGCATGGGGATGACAACGAATCTACTGATGAGGAGGCGGTCATCCCATCTACTGCCAGGGAGCAGTACACGACGCCTGGATTTGGAGCGTACCACCCAGGGAGCCCACCCATGGTCTATGCCTAGCCAAACCTTGACTAGTACAGAGTACCGTACTAAGGCCAGAGCTCCTCCAGGGTCACTGGTAAACCGTACAGTCAAGGCTAGAGCTACTCCACACCGAGAGCCGTTCAGACATTGTACCTGGGGACTGTGCCTCCGGGGGTGGATTCATGTAGTCATTTATTACAGATATGATAGTAGGTGGTAGCTAGTTTGGCATGACTCAGCTGGACAACATTGATGTTGGACAGTCTCAGCTGGGCCATAGTAAGCTCGCTGAAGCACCTCCGCGCACTCAACGGTTTCCGTACGCCCTCTGAACTGATACGTGCTTTTCGCATGGCCTACTCAGACTGGTACGTGATGTTTAGCTTAGGTCCAGAATATTGAATTTCCCTAACTTCATTCCATCTTGCAGCCTTCAGTTGAGCGTGGGGATGGTGACAAATCTACTGATAAGGAGGCGTCCAGCCTAGCTACTACAAGGGAGGAGTACACGGCGCCTAGATTTGGAGCGTACCACCTAGGGCGCCCACCCCTGATCTACGCCAAATAGAACTCGACCAATACGAGTACCGCATCAAAGCGAGCCCTCTCGAGTCATCGTACATCATACGGTCAAGGCCAGAGCTCCTCCGCACTGAGGGCCGTTCAGACATCGTACCTGGGGGACCGTGCCTCCGGGGGTGGATTCATGCAGTCATTTATTACGGATATGATAGCAGGTGGAAGCCAGTTTGGCATGACTCAGCTGGACGATATTGATGTTGGACAGACTTAGCTGGTCTATAGTCAGCTCGCTGAAGCATTTCCGCCTACTTAACGGTCTTCGTACGCCCTCTGAACCGATACGCGCTCTCCGGACCCGTTCACGTATCCCACAGGACATGCTCAACGCAAGGTCAGGACGCGCAAGCAGATGCAAACACAACGAGCAGAGAGTGTCTTAGACCAGTGAGTCTTATTATAGCCCGTGTATAATTACATTGTATAGATGTTACACGCTTATGTTGTGCTATAGTTGTATGCATATTTTGTATGTTATGTGCGTATTGTCGGAGTACATTGGTTTTGGATTCACATGAAATCATAAAACCCTAAAACCGTGGGAGTCATGTGAGTTTCAACATTTTATGTGAAGTTTCGAAATTTCGTGTGAAGTTCGTTCGCTGTCATTTCATATGGAATTACAAACTAAAATTTTTAAAATAAAATTGACGAAAATTTAGAATAAACAATGTAATTTGCGAATTATATGCCGTGCATTGTTTGGTTATGTGCATCACAAACGACAGCATGCACGAATCAACAAACCGGAAAACACCTAAGATACACGCGCGACTTTTTTGTGATAAAGAAAAGGATGATCGAAATTAGTCTTGGCGGCGCATCGGTCCCATCCCCTTGTCTTGGGACTACCCACGGCCACGGCGACGGCGAGTGTCGAAATCATTCATGTTCCGCGAAACGGGCTGGACGATTGCATGATGTTAACAGAATGAAAGACAAAATCAATAATGAGTATGTGAATTGAACATAACTTACCTTATCGATCCGGAGTGTGCCAGGGCGACGGGGAGCTCTAGGACAACCACCGGTCTCACTAGCAGGAGCATTCCCCTTGTCGATAGGATCCTCTTTAATAGGGTCGGGTACGTAAAGTTTCCATCGCTGGGTGGTCTCAGCTCGCCTCACGTAGTTCAATATGTACTTTTGCTAGATGAACACCCTATCATACATCTCCGGGCCATCGATCCGTTATAAGAAGTTGCAACGCATCTCGAGCTTTCATTATGCACGAATGAAGTTAGGAATATGTGGAATGCAACATAAGGTGTGAAAAATCGATGTGTATGCGTAAGATTCTCTTATGAGGATGTTCCCATACGTGTAGTACACCCGGGCGGCAATGGTTGGGTGTGTGGGCTGAATGATCTTCGCCAGCTCTTCACACACACATTGCGAGCGTAGAAACTCTGGTGGTACCGGCACATCCTTCGTAGAAAGATCTGGGTAGGGTTTAGCCCTCTCGGCAAACCACTTGCACTTCTGCAGTATCTTTGCATAGAAGTTCGACGACGAGTCCGACATCTCCAAGGCCAACCTAATATTTTGTTGTTGCTCACAGAACAAGAGTTAGTCAGTTCAGAACAAATAGAATGGTGAAATACATACGCGTTAAGAAAGAATGACGCACAGAAATGCACAAATATGATAAGGCTGCCTGTTTACATTAAATGACAGACCCCATACATGCAAACGATACAATTAATTATGACACAGAATGACGACTAGACGAGCTCAGTCTGTTGGGGCAATCATTCATGGAGTAGCCAAGGATCTTGCATATCCTGCACTTCGTCGTGCGGCTCAGGACCCCCTGCTAGCTGTTATCTATGTCGTTCTGGAAGCGTCGCGTCTGCTGTCGTCCCTTCCCAATTGACTTCAAGGCCTTGTTCGGGCCTCGTTCCAACCTGTCTGGCTAAAGATCCCGATAGTTAATGTCCACACCATACGAGTGAAACTCTGCACTCCTGTACCGAAAAGATGCTGCATGTCGTAGTACTCGGAGATATACGATGTAGACATCCGCCTGACTTGTGCACACGCCTTGTACACATGTGAGCATGGCTTGTGCAGGAGCTTCAGCTTGTTGCAGGTGTATGTATCCACATCACCCAGGGTGCATGCATATTCCCCCCCCCAAGGCATGACTATTGATATATTTTTGCCTCAGCCTGATCTCGTACTTCCTCCTGAGGTCATCGATCACCCGGATGTCATGCATACAGGCCTTCTACATCTTTTGGTCCATATATATCTGCATGTTCTCGGGCCACTATTTCCCTTCTTTCAAATATCGTCTCACTGCGATGGCTCTATTGACAAAGTAACCAACCGTGCGAGTCCAGGTCTCCTTAACGATAGCGATGATAGGGAGGCACCACACACCTTTCAACACGATGTTATACAAATTGGACATTTTAGTCGTCATAATTCCGTACATCGCACTGTCTGTCATACAACTAGGACTATTTCTCCAGCTCAAGTGCGTAGAGATTAATCCACTGTGTGAAACTTCTGGTGCTCCTGGATTGCCCGCTCGCGGCCTGTTGTCCCTCCTGTGCCTCTGGAGGGGACTCCCTTGTATGCCTTGTGGTCCGATGTTCGAGGTCTGTCCAAATGGATTGAAACTTTTGTCACTAGTTTTGCATGCACAACGCCTTGAACGTCTTCATTAGTTCCTGACTGCGGAACCACGTGAAGAAGTTTGATGCAAGATGCCTCATGCACTACCGGATTTCCACGTCGTTCTACTGGTAAGGGGGTTCCATCCCATTCTTCATGGTGTTTAGAGACAACAACCCAGCATTGCGGTCTGTGATAAGGCATACGTTGGGTTGGTCTCCCACAATCACCTGCTTCACATTCGTCGGGGAACCACATCCAACTGGATGTGTTCTCATTCTTGTCGGACCTAGGAGTAACACCCCAAATCCTCTGTATATTTCTGAACTAGTCCCATGATCAGTAGCAATATAGTTCACACAGTAAACAGATATGGTAACATCCATAACTCGCACAATTATATTAATAATCAACAGAGTTTATTACAAGAAAGGCTTACAAGCCAACAATAAAGAACACAGCGGAAGACGAAGAAGATGTAGTAGAGTGCAGCTGATCTGCCACAAACAATCGTTTGGGGTAGCGGCCTAGTTGTCGCAATCCACACCAAAAGCGAAGTCCTTCTCCTCTGAAATTTATTTGCATTGAGCAAGGGTGAGCACAACTTCTGTGCTAGCAAGTTACACCTAGTAACAGATTATAATGCATGCAAGGATATATCAAAGGAAGGCTTATTGGTTAAATTTTCATAAAGCAATGTTTTCTTTAAATATTTGTACTAAGTTCCAAAGCAGTTATTCTATAACTAAAATTTATTTTATAAATTCTCAAGTTTTATAATTGGATAACATTCACAAAAGAGTGTTGAAGGATACTCTCCTATCACATGGTTTCTTGCCCAATTTCCCAATTGGATAAACCATTTGTTAAAGTCTTTTAAAAACAAAATCAAAGTCTAACTTTGAGTAGCTTTGCTAAGCATGTCCATGACCGTGGGCACGGCTATTCGAATAGTTTTACACTCTGCAGAGGTGGTACAACTTTACCCATAAGACATGAATTCTCTAGTTTGTTTGGCATCCATCGATACCACCGCTCACTACCTTAGGTAAGCAGTCTAGAGCACGTGTCAAAACCTTTACAATGCGCCATCCCACCGTAGTCCCGCCTTGCTAAGGTTTCGCCCCCTTTGTATAGAAACCCACCAGGTTCAGGCCCCATCCTGCGCTAGGTGGAATACATAAAGTAGGATATAAAGACACCCACGCAACCAGATGACATGTGAGGACCCCGGTTTATTTAGCTTATAATGTTTAGTCATCCATTGACCCTAACATCACAAACAAAATAACCCGTGTCTTCGAGATATGTATACTTCCCAGAAATGCAGTATACACACCCCTTTACAAAATCGTGCATCAACATCATACAAGACATAGAACCAAAGCACGAACTAGAATTGATGAGGATATAATAATCCTCATTTTATCTTTTATCTATAATTCTTATTATAGGTAAATATGACGTCATGTGGACCCTGAGTATACCCCTTAATGTTATGAGGGAAGAGCCTAATAGGTGGTCGTAAGTTCTGCTACGACCACCTCCATAGTCGTAAGTTATGCTACGACTACCCCAATAGTCGTAAGTCTTACTACGACTACCTCATAGTCGTAAGTTCTTCTACGACTAGGTCACCACGACCACCTTATGATCAAATAAACCTACGCATAAGTGGGTCTTATTGATTAAGGATTCAAACGATCATCATACGCCGTTATTCTCATGGAGTAATGGCACGTAATACTCCATTATCTCTCGTATATAGTCATTGAGCGACGTGGAGGAGTTAATACACCGGTGATTATTACTAACGCGCCTGCTACGGAGGTAATGAGGCGCCGCTTTATCTGGAGTAACTGCCGCTCCTTCACGTACTATAAAAGGCGGCAATCAGAGAAAGGAGGGGAGGATCAATCGGGCCATCAGGAATACAAACACTATCTATAATAGTCTTAGTTTTTCCCCTGATTGTTCAGAATACACTCAATACCATACACACACAGGAGTAGGGTTGTTATTCTCTCCGGAGAAGGCCTGAACCTGTATAAAAATCCCCGTGTCGATCTCTCTGCGTGATTCCATTCTAGGAGACCCCCCGAATCAAACAATCTTTACGTAAGTTCGGTTCTAAAACACCGACAGTTGGCGCCGACCGTGGGGATCTTCCGGTAATCTCTTGTCAACATACTCTCTGTTTTCCAAATCTCATGCACTCATGGTAGGAGAATGGAACGAGGAGAATTGGTTCGACTTGGCAGATTACGCAGACGTCGACATGGATGCCGGATTCGACATTTAACCAAGTGATGACTCATCCTATGGCATTGTCGCCTCGGGATCTTCCCACAGATCCAGGAGACAATGTCGCCGGCGGAGTTGAGGAGGGATCCTTATCCCCTGCAACAGTACGTCCAAGAGAGGAATCTACCCTCTCAAAGGATAAGGGTCAATCGACCAGACAAGACACCAGTGGACTCACGACACGACGAGAGTTTTTCCTCGAAGTGTCCAAGTCCCCTAAGGCGGTCCGACTTGGTGAGGCAAGCTCGAAGCCACAATGCAGGACTTCACTCAAGATCTGGTGATCCTCTCTCTCCTGATGACGCCAGAGAGAGGGATCAAGCATGCTTTTCCTACAAATTCGACCATCTCTCCGCAGATCACACCTGCCGACGGAGACGGTTATAACCCAGACTTCCCCTACCTGGAGGGGATTACTCCAAGTCGCCAGATGGTGTCTCTCGACGACTCCTCAAGCGGAGAGGCCTCGAGCGCAAGTGAGAATCATCAACGGAGGTCTTCGCCCTTCCTCGAGATCAAGATCACTCTTCTAGAGACCGAGATGGAGACTCTTCGAGAAAATCACACTGCTGCGCCCCTCGTGATGTTGGCAAGGACGCCACCACTGGCGGACACGACCAACACCTTCATGAACGCAAGGGAAATCCTCGACATTCTCGCACTTCATTGAGGTAGTCTCAAGAGTCCGACATAGAAGCTCTTGAGGCTATTCGACGAAGAAAATTGAAGCCCGTAAGAATCTATCCAGGCGATCCAATATCGATCGAAGGAAGCTCAAGAACTTCAGTATATCAATGACTTGCTCGAGAATCCAACTCAAGAGCTAGCTCGAGCACCAGGTTACGATCTCTTCGTTGAAGAGATCGCACAAAGGCTTCGGAACACGATGGCAAGGCCGAAGCGCCGCCGACATCATTCAGAAGTCATAGTAATACGACTTTCGGCTACACCGATCGAACATATCACCACGGAGGAATCGACGCAACAAGAAGTCGCTACGATCACCTATTCGGAGAAATATCTTCGAACGATCGATGATCAAGAAACCCCTGAGAGGTGATTGCTCACCATTCCGACATGGGAATCAAGAAGAAGAGATAAACTACGAGGAGTATTCCCTCGAAGATCGAGATCTATCATAGGTCCGGCCAACCTATTATCGGGTATCGCCGAGTACGACCACCGATGATATCAACCCTTCTTTCCCGCAAAGGAGGCGTCAAGAAGTCATTACTAGATGTCGGGCATTCTCGCCGATCTCGAGCCGCTCATTGCCACCTCGTTTTGACCAAAGGAACATGGAGAAGTTTGATGGTTCCCAAAATCCTATCGAATTCCTTCAAATCTACACAACGGCTGTCCGAGCAGCAGGAGGAGGAGAGCATGTAATGGCAAATTATCTTCCAACTGTGCTCGAAGGATCCGCTCGATCGTGGTTACTGAATCAACCACTCGAGTCGATTTACTCTTGGCAACACCTCTGCGACCTTCTATTGGCAAATTTCCAAGGCACTTACAATCGCCTCGAAAGGAGGATGACTTGCACCGATGAGACAGAATGACAACGAGACCTTGCGCCAATTCATCAAGCGCTTTATCAGTTCAGAACTCAATTCCGAAGTTTCGATTCATCTGTCATCGAGCATTCTGCCAGGAGTCCGTAGTAGGAGAATAATAGAGGACATTGCTTTAAACCCACCTACTACAAGGTCGAACTCTTCGAGATGGTCGATCAATATGCCACCGCTTCGAGGCGGTCGAGTGGAACAATACAATAGATCGAGAAGACAATACCTCTCGAGAGCCAAAGCGACATTAGTAAGAAGAAGGATAAAAAGCAAAAAATCCAAGAACAAGGCGAAGGGTCAAAAACTCCAAACCGGCGGTTCCAAGGAGGTATTGGTGTGAATGATAAAGAACCACGCACATCCAAGCCGCGACCGACAGAGGCAAAGGTAAGCTACCGATCGTAAAAAATGATAAGCCTAGGTGGTGTCCTTTCCATAAAAGGAAGGGCATGATCTTCAGAATCGCCGGTCTTCCAACGAAAGCTTGAAGACTACTACAACCAAGAAGGACCACTTCCCACTCTCGAGCATGTAGGTCAAACAAGTGGTCATAAATCTTCAGATGACGAAGAGGAGATGCTGCTCCAGATCCGCAACACACCATCGAGCATATCTATGGGGATCATCCAGATATGAATCAAAGCGACAACTTAAGGTGCCGAACGTGAGGTAAACTCCATAGATCCTCCTCTCGTCAATAAATTATCAAGTGGTGGAAGTCACTATCTCTTTCGAGAAGAGTGATCGCCGATTCTTCGACACGACAGTCGATACCCAATCGTGGTCGAACCCACCATCAACAATTGTCGGGTCAATCGAAGTTTTGTTGATGGTGGAAGCTTGTTAAATATTTTATTTACGAGTGCTCGATGACATGCAAGTACCCAGACCAAAGTAAGACCCAGACGATACTCTTTCCATGGGATCGACGATCTTCGCCAAACCGATTGGTCAAGTTTCTTCCTTTAACATTTGGTTCACCAAGTAATTTCGTGACGAGAAAATCTCCTTTGATGTGGTCGATTTCGACACAAGATATAACGCCATACTCGGACGACTAACTTTGGCAAAATTCCTAATGGCTACTCATTATGGATATCAATGTATTAAGATGCCAGTCCCAAAGGAGTAATCACAATCCATTGTGACAAGAAGATGGCGATACCGCGATCGCCGATCCTCGAAATGGTAGGACAAATACCAACTTGAGAAGAAAGTCACTTCGACTAGCAAGTCGGCCTAAAAAGTCGCACCAAAGCCGAACGACAAAGTCAAAGAGGTTCCTCCGACGCAGGGAGCCCTCAAGATCGCTCGACGGGATACTTCCGACCCCAAATAGGAAGACGCCTCATCACCTTCCTCCGAGCTAACGCGGATGTATTAGCGTGGCAAGCATCCGACATGCCCGAGTCCCTGTGGAGGTGATCGAGCCAAGAGCTAGCTTTTACTACCGACAAAGTACCAGAAACAAAAATTACGGAGATTTGCCCCGATCGACGAGATGCTATTAAATCGAATTGATAAGCTACTCAAAGCAAAGCTTTATAGAGAGGTCAACCACCGAATGGTTGGCTAACCTGTAATGGTTAGAAAGTCAAACGGCAAATGGCGATGTAAAGCGAGACTTTCTCGATCTTAATAAAGCTTGTCCAAAAGACGATTTTCCTTTACCTCAGACGATCGGTTGGTTGACTCTCTCGCAGTTGTGAAATGTTAAGTTTTTAGACGATATTCGGATACCACCAAATCAATATGTGTCTAGACGATGAAGAAAAGACCGCATTTATTACACCATTTGGTATATTTTGCTATGTCAAAATGCCATTTGGTCTAAAAATGTCGGCGCTTTTTTCAACGCTTGATGCAGTAACTTTTTCATCTCAATTAGGCCGAAATCTAGAAGCCTATGTTGATGATCTAGTTGTCAAAAGCATCAAGAGACTTAATCATATTATCGACCAAGAAGAAACGCTCGACAATCTCGTAAAACATCGCTTAAAACTTAATCCCGAGAAGTGTGTATTTGAATCTTCAGTGAAATTGCTTGGATTCCTAGTATCAATACGAGGAATCAAGCAAATCTCAAAAGATAAAAGCCATTTTAGAAATGCCCTCAACTACACGGAAAGAAGTCCAAACTCACCTTTGGGTGCATGGCGGCTTTAAGTCGTTTCATCGCACGATCGGGAGAGAAGGGACTACCTTTCTTTAAACTTCTAAGGAAACACGAAGGTTTTGAGTGGTCAAAGAGGCAAACGCCGCTTTTGAGGATGTCAAGAGGTACCTTACGAGTGCTCCTATTCGGTCTCTCCGAGGCCGTAAGAAACGCCTTGGTTTACCTAGTTGCCACGCCACAGCAAGAAAGCGCAGAGTGGTCGAGAACGTGAAAATGTCCAACGACCAGTCTACTACGTAAGTGAAGTTTTACACGGACCTAAGGAGCGTTACCCTCAGGTCCCAAAGCTTCTATATGCCCTCCTCATGTCTTCGAGAAAACTGCGGCATTATTTTTAGGCGCACAAACTAGCTGTGCCATCTGAGTTTCCCTTGGGAGCGATCCTCCAGAATAGGGAAACAGCGGGGCACATGGCAAAATGGTCAGTCGAACTTGGGGAGTTCGACATCTATTTCGTGTCCCGAACGGCCATTAAATCCCAGATCTTGGCGGACTTTGTCGCCGAATGGACAAATCTGAACTGCTCAAGATCCCCAAGACGATTCCCACGACCACAAAGGGATCGATGTACTTTGACGGGTCGCCACTTTAAGTGGCTCGGGTCGGGTGGTCTGGTATCTCCTAACGGAGAGACCTTAAAGTATGCCATACAATTAAACTTTCGGGCCACTAATAACGTGGCGCGTATCTGAAGGTTTGCTAGTGGTATACGAGCATGAAAGCGCTCGATTCGCCGACTACTCGTGAGAGGAGACTCTCAACTAGTCGTGAATCAAGTCGGCAAAGAGTACCAAAGGTTTCTAACCCGACAATGTCTCGGTACTTATCGGAAGTCGTAAGCTAGAAAAGCATTTTTAGGTTTCGAGGCACAATTCATCCTCGAAGGATAATTTCTCGCAGACCGACCTTGCTCGAATAGCTTCTTCCCGATCTGAAGTACCAAAAGGAGTCTTCTTGGAACAACTCGAAGCCTTCTCGGTCGACGAGCCGAGACACCTCCTATTGAGATGGCCTCTCTAGAGTACGAGGATACATGGATGGTGCCCATCTATGATTATCTTGAAGGGTTACAGACCAAGACGATCTCGAGGCGGATCGCTTATCCCGAAAAAGCCAAAATGTATACTTTGGTGAAGGAGTTCTCTATAAAAGAGGTACTCAAGGGGTGCTCATGCGATGCATTCCGCAGAGCGAAGGATTAACACTCCTTCACGACATACATGGTGGCATCTGTGGAAATCATGCTTCCTACGTAACGCTGGTCGGCAAGGCTTTTCGACAAGGTTTTCTTCGCCATGACCCTATACGATGCTAAAGAGTTGGTTAAAAGTGTGTCGATGCGGTTTCATAGCAGCAAATACACCAACCAAATTTCGGGCATTACAAACAATACCTCTATCTTGGCCTTTTGCAACTTTGGGTCTTGATATCACGGGACCGTTCCCCAAAGCTCCGGGAGGTTTCGAGTTCCTTTTGTGGCTATTGATACGCTCACAAAATGGATTGAAGCCGAACTGTGGATCGATAACAACGAAGTGGCAAAACGGTTTATGATGAGATGCGAATTACTCGATTTGGAGTACCGAGTCGAATAATTACAGATAATGGTAAGCATTTTCGAGCGCAAAATTTCGTGAATTTTGCAACGAGTTGGGTACCAAGTTGTGTTATGCTTCATGGCCCATCCCGAGTAATGGGGCAATCGAACGTGCAAACGGCCAAATAATGAGAGGAATTAAGACTCGAGTTTTCGACCACTCATCAAACGCCGGGGCTTGGGTACAAGAGTTACCCTTCAGATATGGGCGATTCAGTACAACTACCGGTCAAGCTCAGAGAAACACCTTTCTTTCTAGTCTTGGTCTTTGAAGCCATGCTTCCTCCGTAACTAAAGATACGGTCAACACGAGTGAAACATTCATAGACTCCAACCAGAACAAATTCGAGCAGATGATATTAATCTACTTGAAGAAAGGAGAAACCAGCCCTAATTAGTTGGCGGTCTACCAACAAGCCTGCGAAGATACTACGATCGAAGGTCCAACCTCGCACCTTCTTTGTCAGAGGTGACTTGGTATTGAGGCTTTGCCAATCCAAGTCTAATCGAACAAACTTTCTCCCAAGTGGGAAGGTCCTTACACAAATGGTCGGGTTACTCGTCGAGAATTGAGACGATTGGCAATGGAAGACGGCGATTCTCTCGAATTCTTGGAACATCGACCGCCACGCAAGTTCTCGTGTAACCAATCATTCGGACAATAAAGACTCGGGTTTTCTATCTCTATTGTCTTACTTTTGAGTAGTGCTTTTATAATTTTTCGACTATGTTTCAAACACCCGTTTTCTTTACATTTGGTCGCAAGGCGATAACACCACCTAGTCGAAGCCTCTCCTCTCTGCATGTGGTCTCGCCCACTAGAAGGAGCTTCCTAGTGTCAACTCGTTACTCGCTTTTGTTGCCAACACAAAGAACTCGGGTTTTATTTAGTTGAAATTTTTTTGAAGGCCAACTCCTTTCACCTTAGATTATTTCTTCACTTCATTTTTGAAAAATATTCTAAGCGAACTTTTAAGATTTATTAATTTGCCTTTGGTGTATTCAATTTGTCTTATCTAAGTCGGAGGAAGAAACACATCTAGTTGAAGTCTCTCCTCTCTTGACGTGGTCCACGCCCACTAGAAGGAACTTCCTAGCATCGTTCAGCTTCCAACTCTTGATAACAGGCGGACTTATTGAATCCTCCAAAGAAGGGCGAACGAATTTTTGAAGTTCTCTGGATGTTTGTTTAACTCAAGTTGTTGTTCTCGATTTAATTAATCTAGTCGGAGATGTTAACATTACCTAGTCGAAGCCTCTCTCTCTCTTGACGTGGTAACGCCCACTAGAAGGAACTTCCTAGTGTCAATTTGTTACCACTCTTTCGACAAATGCATGACAATTATGCCAAAAACTACAAGTTAAACAAACCTCTCTGTTTTGTAAACCCTTTTAAAGACTATTTACTTAGTTTGTCTAAACAAACTCAAAGAAATAGTCGAGGGCTAGGATAATTTGATTTCAATTCTTAGTCTTTAAATTGTTAATTATCTTTTGAGTTACTAACTACTCGACAAGATGATTTGTAGAGATAAGACTATTTACTTAGTTTCAACAAACTAAGCAAATAGTCGGGGCTAGGATAAAGTCATTAATTTGACTTCAATTTTTCATCTTTCAAATTAGTTAATTATCTTTTGAGTTACTAACTACTCGATAAGATAATTTGCAGAAACAAGATGGATCGATATTACATCAACAAAAGTTTGTTTTTCACGGGTTTATTACAAGCTACTCAAGAGGGAGATCCCAATTGCATCTCCTCTCAAACTTTCAAACTAACTGATTGCATTTCCTCCATCGACGCCTTCCTTCGCCTCAGAGCAATAAGTCGGCCGAGAGGTTGCACATTAAGGTTGGGGTCATGAGCTTTAAGTTTTGCTAATGCATAACTTATCGCAGATTTCGACCGCTTCCTTTATCGATTCAAACTTGGTTGGCCTTTGAGTAGTCACCAGATCTTGCAAAGTCCCGACTTGATCCCCAATAGTACTTATGTGAGCGGTTATCGTATCATCTTGAGGAGTCTTTCCCTCACTATGTAGCTCACCAAGCACATTGTTCAGGAGCGTGATGTTGCCTTGAAGTTTAATCTTCATTGCTTCCATCTCCTGTTGGGTACAAGTCGAAGCCTCGCGAAGCTTTTTGTTTTCGACCACTTGTTCTGAAAAGAATAAGATTGGTCAAACAAAGATAAACTTCTAGAGGAAAAGAAAAGAAAAATAATCACGGGTAAAAGAATTTCTTACCCACTAGTCGAGAATCCAACTTCTTGACCTCTTCATTATGGGAAGCAACGGTCTCAGCATGCTTTTTCTCCCATGATCTAATGTCCTCTGCATTCTTCTTTGCAATAAGGACGGTGCAGTTATAAATCATGGTTTTTTCCGTGATTTCAGTCTCGAGTCTTCCCAATTCAAGATCCATTCCTAGAAAGGAAGTGAGAGTAAGAAAAAGGAGATAACTCGTAAAGGACTGCAGATAAAGAATTACTTACCTGATATTCGAGATCTCGGCGTCTCAAGATCTTGATCTTTATTTTTGGACATACGAGTAAGCTCGTGAATGGTCAAGTTTTCTTTGACTTCATTCTCGAGCTTTTCATCTCATCTTCTTTTTCTCAAAAGAAGCGAGAGTTAGATAAAGATCAAAGTAAAAGCGCCTTAAGTTCAAGACTTATCGCTTATTCCTTCCTCGCAATTTCGCGTTTGCAGAGTTGGCTTTTTAAGTTTCCCCAAAAGGAATTCTACTTTTTCCATAGCTTTTTGACTCCTCTTTTTCATAATCGAGACAATCGGCTAAGGTCTTCGCGTCCTTTGCTCAACCCGCAAAGGATAAAAGTGAATATAAGCATTGGTCAATCGGTTGTAAGTTCTTCTACAACCATCGACCTAGTCGTAAGTTTTTCTACGACAAAATCTCATGGTCGTAAGTTCTTCTACGACCATCACCTATTCGTAAGTTCTTCTACGAACAAAGCCATCGGTCGAATCTTTAACGACCAAGACCTAGTCGTGAGTTTTTCCATGACAAACCCCGTAAGCACTATATAAGTAGTCAAAAATGATTATGAAAAATAGTGACTTACCACCTCTCGCTGTTTGCGAGTTCCTCTTTCTGTCATAGACTCTAAAAGTTGTCGATGATATTCACCGACAACAACGGCGATTTGCTCTATGGCTTTACGCAAAAGACAAGACAAAGTGAGAAATAAGAGAAGATTATACTGTATGTATAAGTATCATCAAATACTTACATTCATGGTTGATCGAGCAAATATTGAGTACACCACTCTGGGTGCTTCACTCGCCCACTCTCTCAACTTGGTCCCACCAAACCTTCTCAAGGCGCCATTATCAAAAGTGTTCCCTCTATTGGGAATGTCTTTGGGATGGGGACTCGGTGGCGAGATCTAAAGGCGTAAGACCCCACTATGGAAGCAGGCCAAAGAAATCGTAATGTAAATTGAAGTATTCTTCATCTTCCGATTCTGAAATTGTAGTTTCTCTTGGATACCGTGAAGGAGGTCTGCAACGATTTCCTTCCCGCACGGTGGTCGGGCACATCACCACCTTGGGCAGAGGCTTCTCGACTTCCTCTGCTGGTCCCACGACCACGTTAGTGGTCATGGCGACTATCTCGCCGTCGAATCACTGCCTCAATAGGTGTAGCCGCCACCTCGAGTAGTAGTCGCAACCTCGGTGGTCATAGCGGTTACCTCGGTGGTTGTAGATGCCACTCAAGAACTATGGTCACGCCTCGGTGGCCATAGCTATGACTTCACGGTCGTGACAACCGCTTGAGAGCCACGACTTCTTCTACCACCGGCCGAGGATGATCCATCGACCACTTCCTTGTTGTCTCTCCAAAGAATGGAGAGGTAGCAATAGGCTTCTCAACGGAAGCATTCTCGAAATTTGAAGGAGTCGGGCTAAAAACAACAAAAGGATAGCAAGTCAAATTGTGGAAAGCAAAAGGTAAATGTTGTTCTTACACTTTAGCTTGTTTCACATACCTCTGCGCCCGGACTTAATCGAAACTTTGGAGCCATCTTCCGATGGAAGAATTCTTTGACTTCTTTTCACGACCACGCCCGGTCGTAGTTCAAGCTGGGGAATAGGTTCACCATGACCATGTCCGGTCGTGAGTCTTGAACAGGACCATCTCTATGGTCTCTTGACTTTCCGGAGGACCGAGATCGGTCTCGACACTCCAAGAGCGGCGTTACCCTCAGCAGTAGGCTCTACCGATCAAGATTGTCCTTCACAAAAGACATAAACTCCTTCCAGTTCTCCTTTTCTAGTTGCTTGACAAATCTAGAAGTGGCGTAAACCGTGAAAGCTTTCTTGTCGTAATAAAAGGTACCTTGGCCTTGTGAGGTTTGCGCTTAAGAGGTTGTTGCTTGACCTCCTCGGCAATTTGCTTTAGCGTCGGCTTCAATCTGCGGCTATGTCACCCACAGTTTTACAGAGGATCCGGTCAAGGGCTAGAACTCGAGCTTGTTCCTCCTTGTCGCCGCTCTTGTAAGTCGATGTCTCTTGACTGAGGAGCCGAGCCTTTGTCTTTGTCAACTCTGCACCGATGATTATCAAGATGACTTCTTCGTCATTCCGACGATTTTCCATACCTACTTTCGTAAAGCAAAAGCAGAAGAAGAAGAATTACTAACTAGTCAGAAGACCTTCTACGACCAAAGATCAAGTCGTAAGTTTTTCTCGGCCTTTCTTCGATAGTAAGATTTTCTACGGTCACTACTAAGTTGTAAGTTTTTCTACAACATTTTCTATTCGTAAGTTCTTTCTCGACTATAAGTTCCTAAGGATGAAATCAACTTTTGATTACCTTTAGGCGCTCAACCTTTTCTTCTGCGGATAAAACCGCAATAATTTGAGGAACCGCCACACTAGGTGATTCCGGGCTTCTCACAAATAAGTTTGACTCGAACGTCAATCTCTGCCAGAAAGATCTGTATAAAACAGATAAAGGCATTCTCTAAACAACTTTGCAGAAAGACCAAACTGAGAGCTAAGTCGAAAAACCACTTACCTCCCTCGTAGTCCCTGGTCGGGTCTTTTGGCCCCGTGTACCTCCACATAGGAGGCACTCGTTTCTTCAAAGGACTAATTCGACGTGTGATGAAATCCTTCACCACATGCCATCCAGTCAACCCCTCTGCTTTCAAATCCTTGATGGCTTGAATATAGGGGGCAATTCGATTGATATCCTGGGGAGTCGAATCCCAGGAAGCTTTCTTTTCGGCAGCCTTCCCTTCGAAGGAAAGACTGTCTTCGGAGGTGACTTTCCAGTAAAACCACCTCTTCCTCCACAACGGCCATGAAGACCGAGTGAACATCTGAATATACTCCTTCGACTTCCCGTCATGGAGCTTCAAACCACAACTTCCAGTTATTCCAGATTGTCGAGCCATTCAGTAGAAATACTGAAAAAGCTCAAGATCCGCTGGAATTCCTGTGCACCTCACATAGATATCTTAATACGCCAAAGATGGTGATGGAATTAGGACCAAGGTTCACCAATTCCACTCCAAAATGCTCGAGTATCAATGTGAGAAAGGGGTGAGCAGGTAATCGAAGACCACACTCACAATACGCCTCGAAGATGGGGATTTGTCCTTCCTCCCCGACGCCATTCTTCGCTATGCCGAACCACTCCACAAGAACTTTCTCTCGAATCTTTCCAAAGATTGACAAGGGTTTGCATCTTCGCCATATCCATCTCTCGACTCGGCCCATTCGAAACTCTCGGCCATTTTTCTCGAAAGAGGAGATTTTCGATCGAGTTGGTGGCGGAGAAGACAAGAACTTGATGAACAAAGAGAATGATTTGGGGAAAGGTAAGATCTTAGGTTTTACCCCCAGAGGTATTTATAATCACGCACCTTGAGCCGAGGCGTGACATTCCAAGGGTCGCCACCGTCTCGGGAACCGCTTCAACAGACAAAGCTAACGGGCATCGTTTGAGATTCCCAGTGTGTCCGCTCGAGAAAATCAGTTTTTGCGTTTACACCTCAAGCGTAAATTACTTCCTTGATTAGATCTTTTCAACTAAAGGAAATGATGATCGGAAAGTTCTTTCTTCCGATCACTATACTACGACCACCTCGTGATCGTAGGAATGCTTTTATGACTACTTGATAGTCGTAGGTAATTTTCTTGACCAAGCATATTTCTGGTCAAAATAGTATACAATCGATATAATAATCCTCATTTTATCTTTTATCTATAATTCTTATTATAGGTAAATATGACGTCATGTGGACCCTGAGTATACCCCTTAATGTTATGAGGGAAGAGCCTAATAGGTGGTCGTAAGTTCGCTATTCGACCACCCCCATAGTCGTAAGTTATGCTACGACTACCCCAATAGTCGTAAGTCTTACTACGACTACCTCATAGTCGTAAGTTCTTCTACGACTAGGTCACTACGACCACCTTATGATCAAATAAACCTCTGAACAAGTGGGTCTTATTGATTAAAGGATTCAAACGATCATCATCTGCCGTTATTCTCATGGAGTAATGGCACGTAATACCCATTATCTCTCGTATATAGTTGTTGAGCGATGTGGAGGAGTTAATACACCGTGATTATTACTAACGTCGCGCTGCTACGGGAGGTAATGAGGCGCCGCTTATCTCGAGTAACCGCCGCTCCTTCACGTACTATAAAAGGCGGCAATCGAGAAAGGAGGAGGGTCAATCAGGCCATCAGAATACAAACACTATCTATAATAGTCTTAGTTTTTCCCCGATTGTTCGTAATACACTCAATACCATACACACACAGAGTAGGGTTGTTATTCTCTCCGGAGAAGGCCTGAACCTGTATAAAAATCCCCGTGTCGATCTCTCTGCGTGATTCCATTCTAGGAGACCCCCCGAATCAAACAATTTTTACGTAAGTTCAGTTCTAAAACACCGACAAGAATAAAACAACGACATACATAATATAGAGAGAGTTATTACAAAAGGGGCCGACCGACCAAATAACAACTAAGAAAGATAACACAGCAGAAGCAAAAGCCATAAGATGGCGATAAACAAAAGAGAGCCACAAGGTTTGCCTTTAGCCCACAAGGCAACCGACCGGGCCGCCTAGCTAGTCTTCCCAACCGCAGCACATCTCACAAAAGTAAAGCCCTTTGGGCTCTACCCCCTCTGCAACAAAGTTATCAAGCAAAGCAAATGAGTACAAAAATGTACTCGCAAGACTGACGTGTAGTATAACAGAACTATAGTTAGCTACATGCAAGCTTTATTTAAGTGGAAGGCTTTAGGCTCATTTTAGCATAAAGCAAGTTTTCATTTGCAATATTTAATTAGATTCAAAGCAGTTTTGCAATTCATTTTTAATTTGCAAGTAACAACGAGACAAGTAACATAATAACAATAGATAGATGACAACAACAATCCTGGAAGTGACTAACCTAATAGCCACCACACAATAGCATGAATTACCCATTCATACCACCCATGTCAAGTTTTAATTAAAGGTTATAGTCTAACTCTCGAAAGACTTCCCCAAGCGTGTCCATAACCTAGGACGAGGCTATTCGAATAGTTTTAACCCTGCAGGGGTGTACCAATGTACCCACACGTTAGACCGCCTTTTCGCCAAGCTATTAGCACACTTCCTTTGGTGTCTTAAGCACGCCTAAGTCCAACGAGACCTTTCCAACATTGAGTGTCAACCACGAGTTGCCCATATGGGGATACAACCGCCCATACGTTGATGCGAGTCATCAAAGATGCTCACCCCTTATACGGGTGGTGCTCCTTGCAGTGGATAACCCCACTACTACTCGCCCAATAGCCCACCATGCAACTCGAAACTAACACCCGCCAAAGTACTTAGCCAAGAGAGGTCCCATATCCCTTGGTTTAGTGTATCAAGATGTTCGGTCCTTGTTGACTTAGGCACCATTCCACAAACCAACAATCACACCATCATCCATTGTGCCCAAGTCCAAATAGTTTTCATTTTTAGTTTTGTTTTGACTTAACAAATTAACAAAGCACAAGAGATGGACGTAATGGAATAATAATTTTTGTGTGACCAAGGTCATCGACATAATGTCGACAACCGCCCATTTCTACCGTTATCTAAGCATTTCTAAGCATACCAACACGTGATCTACTAAGTGATGAGAGCTCATCCAACGAACTGTACATCACAGCAAGGTAGTCCTAGGCTTAGTAGTAGAGAATGAACATTTACCTATAGGATATGCATCTACAGGATCACTAAACGATATCATTTAACAACAAAATAGCAATGCATACATACAAGTTAAACAATATAATAGACTTTAAAGTAATGGGACACAAGGGATATGATCAAACTGCTTGCCTTGCTGGTTATGCTCAGTTTGCTGCAGAGTATCGCTCACGGGATCAACACACTAGTCGACACCTAATCGAAAAGGCGAAAAGAATCGATAAGAGCGACGAAAACCAAAAAGACACCACAGCAAACTTGCTCCAAATGCTCTGAAATTTTTACAGCAGAAAGATGATGATTTTTAGAGAATTTATCAATAAGAACCAATTGATCTGGATTCTCAATGCAAAAGATATGAGCAAAACAAAATTGCTCAGCCTCTAAAAATGCAATCTAATACTATTCATCATAATTAAATTGTTTAGCAAAAATTTCTAGAAAGGTGGTGCACTTGAAATTTTTACAGTAAAACAAGCACCTCATAAGATGAACAACCCAATAGGATTCATCTCATTTGGAGCTATTATGCACTTTCTATAATTTTTCAAAGACAAGAAAATGAGCACAACTAAAATGCACCCACAATTCTTTTAAAAACAGTGACAAGCCTAAATCCTATTCTACCATTTAGTGCATTAACAGAGGAAGCCAACAAAGTTGGATTCACTCAAAAATGATCTATAGAGAATTACTTATGCATTTTACAAGTTAATTGCAAATTTTAGAGCAACATTAAATGTTAATTTTGAAACCTATTTGCAAAACCCTGTTCTGTAGCCGAACTAAACTTACAACCATTTTTAGATTAAAGTTTAGTTCAAACTAGAGCTATAAAAATTTGAATCACCTCATTTGGATTTAAAATGAAATAGTTATGCATTTTTGAAGTTCATTACCTTTTTCAGTTCACAAATAAGTCCTTCGGAAATTCCTAAAAACCATAACGAAGCGGGAGGACATGAGCCGTTGATTCTAAATCGGACGGCCCAAGACCTCCCGGTGAAAACGCACACGTGCCCGCAGGAGATAGAGGACGTGGGCCGTGGATCCTGGATCCAACGGCTCGTGTCCTGCAGCAGCGCGGCGCGTTAGGATCTCGCGTGCGCGAACGGGGACAGAGGTCGTGGCCGTTGATTCTCAATCGGACGGCCCAAGACCTCAGCGAAAACGCGCACGCGCCCTCGCGAGCTCAGAGAACGTGGGCCGTGGATCCTGGATCCCACGGCTCACGACTCTTGTAACGCAAGGCGCGCTGCTGGCGTTTGGACTTCAGCGAAGCGGAGGAGGTCGTGGCCACTGATCTAGAGATGGACGGCCCGCAACCACGCACCCAGCGCATGCGCGCTCCGACATTGATTCAACCCAATGATTAGCGCGGATAAACATGGAGATTGAGCATTAATGATGTCCAAATCCGACAATGGCACGGCCCAGCTCGCGTCCGACAAAACCCGAGGACGTTCCACGGCTTGTCGCCGGCGAGATGGGCCACGGCGGCACACACTAAGGGCATCGACGTGTCCACAATAGCCATACGCACATGATGGTGCCACCCACACTGGCGGCAACGGCCCAGAACGGCGGCGAGTCGGAAAGGGGCGGCACGGCAACACACGGCCAGAGGTAAAAATGAAAGGAAAGCTCTGCAACATCATACAAGCGGGTGCCCAGCTCTAAAGGACTACCAGGAGGTTACCTGGAGGTCGTGGAGGAGCTGAGGAGGTCAGGGGAGCTTCGACGACGATGGACCTTGCCGGCGCCGAGGAGGACAAGTGGAGGAGAGGACCTGGGCCAAAACCACAGCACCGGGTCATCACCATGTGCTCCACAAAGTTAGGGGGTGCTCCTAGCGCAAAGGATTGAGAGGAGGAGGTCCATACCGGACTTTGCCGATAAAACGGGGGAGCTCACGGCCAAAAGCTCCAAACTCCAATTAGCCCTCTCCTGAAAAGGTCAACCCAAAGTGGAGTTAGGGTTAAAACTTCCAGGAAGTTGGAGGAGCAAATGGAGCAGAGGTCGAGAGAGGGAGCCACTGGAGCACTGCCTTCCCAGGAGCTCCAAAGTGCTTCAATGGCATCCAAGAGAGGTCTGTGGAGAAGGAGCTCAGCCAAGCACAGTGGTGCAAGCCTGAGTTCAATGGTGTGTAAAGGAAGCCAAGGGGGGAAACCAAGGGAGGTCTTATAGCTCGGAGAGGCAGAGCTCATGAGCTAGGGCTAAGCTCCATGGTGAGCTTAGCCCATCGCTCGGTCCATGGCTTGGACAGGGACGTGGAGGTGACGGGGGAGCAAGCCTGGGCATGGTCTAGGGGCAGAAAGACTGACACGCAATAAATGCGCGCAGCAAAGAGCTGTTGGAGGACGTGACAGGTCACTGACCTCCTCCCTGCCATGGCGCACGCGCGCGCCCAAGCTAGGAGAAGAACAGGACCTCACATCAACCGTTGGATGAGAAAGGATGGGAGGTCACAGCCCTAAGATCTGAAACGGTAAGTTTTAAATGGAAAGGGAGGAGGTCGCAGCCATAGGATCTGGACTGGGGAGGTTGTGACCCTTAGATCGACATCGCGCGGAGGCGCAAAGAAAAGAGGAGGTCGCAGCCGTGGGATCTCCATCTGACGGCGATGAGAGGAAAGGGGAGGTCGTGGGCGTTGGATGCTGATCCAAAGGACACGACCTCGCGTGGGTGGGAGGTCTGGTGCGCATGACACCAAGGGGAGGTCGTGGCCGTGGATTTTAATCCAACGGCGCACAACAGTTCGCGCGAAGAGGACTGGTGCGCTAGATAAAAAGGGGAGGTCATGGCCGTGGATTTTGATCCAACGGCGCAAGACCTCGCATGGGGGAAGGAGCACGGCAGAGCTGGGCCAAGGTTGGCTATGGCGGAGGTCGTGGCTGTTAGATCTTGATCTGACGGGCACAACCTCGCCCGGGAGGAGGACGTGGTGGTGAGTTGGGAACGAGGGTTGGGTTCGACCCACTTTGGAAAGTGGCTCGGGCCCAAGGAATAGTGACAAGTTTGAATTCAAATTGAAGGCTGAGGTTGGAGAAATTTTTAGAGGTAGCAAATCAACTCCAAAAATTCCAAAATTTTAACTGGAGCTTCCTCACTCCAGGATTAACCTTACATAAAATTTTTAGAGGTTTTTGTGCACTGCAGTCTTCTCCAGAAATTCATCAAGGCTGCTCTAGGGTTTGATTTACCTCCAAAAATTATCAAACAAGTTTCAAAACTTTATGAAATTTTCCAGAGGGTTCCCCCATCATCTCTAGAACCTAGGAAAAATATTTCCAAGGGTTGGCACAAGATTTGTGACAAAGTGGAATAAGGGTTTGACTTTAGTCAACAGGAGGTTTAGGTTTTCGAACTCCACAACTCTTGACAAGAATTATGGCAATGTTCAAGGGTTTCAAGATGTAAGAAAAAAGTTTTAATTTCTACATATTTTTTTTACATTTGAAACACACACCTGTTTATACATTTGGGATGTTACATGACACGACCACGGGGAGACGTTGCAAATTAGTTAGCTATGTCCCGCCCACACAGGCCATGTGGTAGTACGATGTGGCTTAACAAAATACACTCGAAGAGCGGTCCTTAACTGACTTGGGCAACATTCCATAAAACCCATGGGCCTCGATCATAGAAATGACTCGATCCCGTGCATCAACATGCACCATCTAAACTACCATTTCACCCAAGTCCAAACCAATTTTCCTTTTGTTTAACAAGTCAAATCATTTCATAAATTTCTATGGTAAAGACAATACCATAGAATCATTTCCAAATCATAGTTAAACTTGGTTAAAGTTCCCCCAAATCAAGATTTTTTGTCTAAACTTTGACTACGCATAATTTTCTCCAAATGATCTTAGTTTATACTATCGTATCAACTAGATTTTATCTAGGGTGACAAGGGAATGACAAATTCAACTTCAACATTGGTTGTACAATGGTAACAGAATTAACTATTAATTTTAAATAGGAATTTAAATTACTCGAATATAAATACGCATGCAATAATAATTTATAACAGAATTTAAATAATTTAAAATATTGGGATTCAAATATGATCAAAGGTATAACTTTCCTAGCTTGATTAATTGTTGTTCTCAAACGGTGTCGAAATCCGGTTGTCCGAAGTCGTCGAAATCTATACGCGTAAATGATCCAAATTCAAATAACATTCAAATACAATCCAAATAAATCCAAAAATTATAAAATAAATACTAGAAGGAATGTACCAACTTTATATGAATTTAGCAATTTGAATCGACGGAATCATAGTTCGTATGAGGGAGAACGAATTTCTGGAAGGTTGAAAGTCACATGAAATAATGAATTCCGAAAATAATAAGATGGAATCTACAGTTTCAATTTGTAGTGCTTCGGTGCTTATTAGTGTAGAGTAAAAGCAATGAGAGTATGACTTGGTCCATGTCACGCCCCGGCTAAGCAACCCCCGGGACCCACTGTGTATTCTGGACCAGTACCAAGATCAGTAGCTAGTCCGCATAGTTTCAACAACGAGGTGATCACAACCATACAATAAACTATAGATAAGCAGAAAAATTAACATCAATATAAGCAAAAGACCTTATAGTCAAGGTTGTTACAGAGTTGCCACGCGGGGCTTACAACAGAGAGCTCGTAGTGGAAAAACAAAAGAACACATGAAGGCCATTCGACATGCCCACAGGCAATCGAGTGGAGGACGTCCCCTAGCACGAGAGGTCTTCGAAGACCTTTTCTTCAAAGAGGTCAGAGCTCCCTGGGTCTTCTTCAGCTGCTGATCAACCAGAGGGCACAAAGCAGTGAGTACTTTGAATGTACTCAACAAGCCACAGGGAACTGTATGCAAATAGTATTCATGCAAGGCTTGACAAGGAGGTCTTTATGGTTACTTTGCAGAAAGCAATATTGAATGGAAATACAGTAAGTAGATTGCAGAGCACAAGTTGAAAGATTAATACATAAGTAATCAAGTTTCTTTGAAAACAACTCGTGAACACCTGCTCACTTCCTGCACCACTCGTGACCACCACAGTCCTTTGCCTGCACTCCTTTCTGAGCCAACCAAGACCAACAAGTTTTGAGAAAGTCTACCCCTTGCGTGAAATCACCAAGCATGTCCATAACTGGGGACATGGCTATTCGAATAGATTTACACTCTACAGAGGTTGTACAGCTTTACCCACGAGACATGAGTTCTCTAGTTTGTTTGCCACCCGTCAATGACCCTGCTCACTACCTTGGGTAAGCAGGCTAGAGCACGTGACAAGGTATTTACAAGGTTCTGCTTTGACTCGGTTCCGCTCGCTAAGATTTCGCCTTCCTGGCCCCCTCTTGCGCCAAGTGTACGTGTCCATCCCATGTCTTACACACTTCCACCAAAATGGAACCAAATCAAAGTATTGCCAATTAGTTGGCCAAGTCCACCCCATTTGTGGACTTGTGGTTGCACGATATGGCCTGGATCAATGGCTTACAAGGTTAAGTCCTTAGTGGTTGCTCACGCGAGACCTCCTCATCCCAATGTGCTTTCTGCACCCCCTTTACTGCAGATCACTCACCCGAGCGAAAATATTTTGGGTTCAACCCGACCAATGACCACCCTAGCCATGGCACAAGTAGTTTTTATTAGCGGCCACACAGGCCATGGCAACGCATGCCAGGGCAACACATGCCAAGGCAACACATGCCACAATTCCATAATTCCTTAGTCAAATTTAATCATCATTGAAACAAGTGATCGAGAGACAACACATAAGCAGGTCTAAGCAATATACGCACCCTTATTGGTTATCACAATAAGAATGTCCAACTAAGAATACCCACCTATGGTGTCCAAAGGTACATGTCAACATGTCGAACACAAGTATTCAAGGAGTCATACTGACGAGTAGGTGTTTAGCTAATTCCCAAACTATTTTTATATAAATAGCCATGCACGTTGGTATAAAACAATATAATTTTGCAAACTGGGAACGTCATGATCAAAGGTCTATGACTTGTCTTCGTTGAAGAATTGAGATTCTTCGGTAGAGATCGCCTGGTCCAAGAACTCTTTAGAGAAGCCGGAATCTACACGTGCGAAAAGAGCCAAATAAATACAACAAATCCAAATAAAAACCAAAAGAAAACTATCAAACTAGAACCAAAAGAAAGACACAGAAATAGAAACTGGCTCAAGGGGAGGAGGTCCTGAGGAGGTTAAGGGAGGAGGTCCTGAGGTCCAACGAGGGATACGACTACTCAACGTGGTCGTACAAGAATACAGAAAGGGATATAAGGAGGATACGACTGCACAACGTGGTTGTGAGAAAGATACAACTACGTAGCGTGGTTGTGAGAGCAAAAAGGAGGACAGGGCACAGAGAAACTCACGAGAGAGAGAGAGAGAGAGAGAGAGAGAGAGAGAGAGGCCAGAGAAGGTTGGAGGGGGACGGCGAACGGCGCAGGCGCTCCGGTGAACTCTTCGACGGCGAGGTGGTCGAAGGAGGCGCAGCTCCGGTGGCTCCTTGGCGACAAGTAGGCGACGGCGCGGCTCCAGCGAACTTCTTGGTGAAACTTCAAACACTGAGAAGCTGGGTGAGAGCAAGAGAATTGGGTGAGGAAAAAGGAGATGAAGGAGAGCTGCTCAGGATTTTATAGCCTGGGAGAGTCACTGAGAGACTCAGAAGCTTACACATTCAAGGGTATGTGAAGGAGGAGATGGGGGCAGGTAGGGGAGGAGACAAGAGGGGGAACTGGTACTGCAGAAGCGACATCATTTAATGCGACACAACAGCATTTAATGCGCTAGGACTTCTGCGTCAACAGTGACGCAACGAGAGGAAGAAGAAGGTGAATAGAGTTGACAGGTAGGGCCAGTCAAAACTCGAAAAGGTGGTCCAACCAAAGGGGAGGTCGTGACCAGCTCCAGGACCACCCAGGAGGTCTTCCAGGACCACCCGGAGGTCTTTCAGGACTACTCGGGAGGTCTTGGACGAGAGGGAGGTCTGGACTGAGGGGGACGTCCAAACGAGAGGGAGGTCTAGACTAAGGGGGAGGTCCAAACGAAAGGGAGGTCTGGATTGAGGGGGAGGTCCAAACGAGAGGGAGGTCTGGACTGAGGGGGAGGTGCAAATGAGAGGGAGGTCTGAACTGAGGGGGAGGTCCAAACGAGAGGGAGGTCTGGACTGAGGAGGGGGGGTCCAAACGAGAGGGAGGTCTGGACTGAGGAGGGGGGGTCCAAACGAGAGGGAGGTCTAGACTGAGAGGGAAGTCCAAACGAGGGGAAGGTCCAAACGAGAGGGAGGTCTTGACTGAGGGGGAAGTCCAAACGAGAGGAGGTGGGAGCGAACAGAGGAAGGGGATTTCAACACCAGAGAACTCTAGCAACTCTAGAGAAACCAAACTTTGGATTAGTTGAAGTTGGATTAATTCATATTAAAACGCTGCCAATTTCCAAATTCTCCAAGTTAAGCTTGAGCAATTCAACAAAACCAGATGGTTATTTTTATTTTCAAAAATCTCAGAAAAGCCTAGAAAATTGGGATGTTACAGTCCACCAGCTAGTGAATCAACAAATAAGGAATGAAAGGATTGAAAGAAGTCTATGACTAGTGGGTCCAAGATGGCATAGACACAAGAGTTCAATTCATGACTATGAAAATAACAGGGAAGAGCTTTATGGCCGTGGCGATGGCGTCGGCAATGTGGGAGGCGAGGCGACTGGACAAGCACAAAAATGGGACCCCACTGAGCTCACCTACCCATAGGTGGTGGTGGCTCAACCGGCGAGCCACGGCAGTGGCGGTGGCGGCATCCGGGGCGGTAGCGCGCATGACCGAACAATGGCGTCGGCATTCCAGAGGCGCAGGGGATGAATGGAGGTGAGCACGAGCATGGCCTTGGCCCAAGGAGCGCATAGGTGCGGTCGTTTTGGCTGGATACGGTTCGAAGCGACGCCTCCATGGTGACCGGCCGCCGGCGGGCTGACGTCGGCATTCCGGGCAAACAGGGGGAAGTTAGCGGGTGAGGTTTGCGGCGAAACGAAGAGGGAAATGCGGGGAACACAATGCTCATCTTGGTGGTGGTGGAACGCACACGGTCGACCGGCAGCGAGGGGAGAAGCGGCGATGTGTCGTGGGCTCACGGTGGCGGCGGTGCTCCGATGATGCTCCGATGAAGGAGAGGGGAGCACGGCGTAGAACGTCGCGAGGCGAAGCTAGCGGTGGTGGAGATGGTAGCGGAGCTCCACCGTAGGAGGAGCAGTTGACCGACGAACGGCGTTCGGCCAACGGGCTTCAACTCCAAAATTCGGCCAAACTACGGGGAGAGGGGAGGAGAGATTTTGGGGGTGGGTTGAGTGTGTAGAGGGCTCCTGGTGCTCTTTTTATATAGGGGAGGAGGTGTTCAAATCAATGGAAAATCGCTTGAGAAAATGCGACAGTTTTGGGTGCAATGAAGAATGAAGGAAAATTGCCAAATCGATTGCATTTATTGGAGGAAACGTCCAATTGATGGTATGGTAACGTGCGTGAGGTTAATGCGGACATTTCTCTTCAGACGGAATCGTTTTTAATGCTTTGAATGGGGATAAAAGAGGAGAGAGGTGGCCCTCAGCCATTAATGGAAGTTGGAGCTCGGGGCTTCTGCAGTGGTGGCGTTGGCCAGAAAGGGAACAAGGAGGGAGGCTAGGGAGGACTAGGGGAGTTGCGACGCGGTCGGCGGCGGTGCCTGGAGGTGTGGGCGACGCCGGCAGTCGGAGGTGGCGAGGGTGGTAGCCAAGTTAGGTGGTGAAGATGGCCATGGCTGCTCTCGGGAAACAACAGAACCAAAACGTTTCATTGAAGAAGAAGATAGGAGAGAGAAAGAAATGAACAAAGGAATAAAAGAAAGGATACAATCAATTGAAAGAAAAAGGAAAGATGGCAACGCATTGGGGTTAAGTGTGCTGGCGCTGGCGAAGATTTGGGATGGGTGACCGAAATGGGATTTTTTTTTCGAATTACAGATTAAGCAATAAATCAAATAGATTTTTTTAAAAAAAATAGCAAATAGAGTCCAAAAATTCTAGAACAATTCACGGAAATTCCTTGAATTATTTTGAACTTAATAAAAATAATTCCAACTTAAAGTTGGCTTTTATTTTTGTATGGTAATTATTTTTATTTTTTTGAAAAATAGGAAAACCTTTTAAAATACCAAAAATTCCAAAAATAATTAATTTTTTCACTTTAAATCAATAAAATCCCAGAAAACTCAATAAATTTTCTTTTTGACTTTAAAACCAAGAATTTAAATAATTGATTTAATATATATATAACCAAGATAACTCTTTTAAATTACAAAAATCAAGAAAGTTCTTTAACAACTAGAAAATCCAATAAAATAATAACTTTATTAATTTTTATTTTGGTAGCGGAACTTTGGGATGTTACAATTCTCTACGATAGCAAAAGCAATCGAGAGAAACTGGTCATTCGCGTCGGTCGCCACTGTGGTGAGAATGGTGTTCTTGTACCTCCTGGTGAGGAAAGTGCTATCGATCGTGAGAACCGGACGACAGAACTTGAAGCCCTTTATAGCCTAGGCGAAAGCCCAGAACACACGGTCCAGCATGAAGCAATTAGGGCCTCCATCGGGATCTTCACATTCAACCTTGTTTATGTACGTGCCAGGGTTTGCTTCGACAATCTGGTGAAACATTCTTGGCACAAAGTTGTACGTCTCCTCGTATGTCCTGTACTTGGCCTCGATAACCTTCTGCTTCGCTCGTCGGACCTTACTATAGCTGATTGGATAACCAACCAGATTTGCGACTTCTGACAACATCTTGGGGGCGATGGACATGTCCTCCACAACTAGGTGGCTCGTGAGGCTTGCCACATATGCGGAAGTCACATTCTAATGCTACCGTAGCGGCTCGCTAAGCTCGTAAGTGTGGTTGATCACCGCCTTGACCGTGGAGACTGAGCCGAAGAACTATGCGGAAGTCACATTCTAATGCCAGGGCAGCCTTCCACTGGGCACTTCACTGCGTAATGTTCTAGGTTGGGCCGGTGCACCCGGTACACACGGCTAATGGACAAGGCGTACCATGATATAGCTTGTTGCACGACTACCTTGCTACGGAAGTGCTGCCCAACTAAGAGGGTGTCAGCATCAAACCCCCACTAGGACCCTTCTTCTTATGGCAGTACACGCATTCGCACTATGGTATCATTAAGTCTAGATGCCACGTAAGGTACCTCCGATGACACAAATCCGCCGGTCGGACCACCACCTTGGGGTGTGTCCTCCTCGCTACCATCCAAGCCTGGGTCAGCGTCCTCGTCGGACTTCAACCCGAGAGGCTGGACCGGTAGATACTCGTGGCAGTCAATACGGGCCGACCACCATAGTCCCGCCCCCTCATTTTACACAAAATTATGCGCAAGTCTTCTCTCGTAGAATTCCTCCAAAACAGTACATTTCGTGCTACTGTCTTCAAGCTCCGCCTACGGTTGCCTACTTCCCGAGGCACCAGCATCATTAAGATTTCTCAACGCTCTATGTACGAAATTCACGTACACCGTTGGCTTCCGATATATCGCCGCCTCGGGCTGGGAAGCAATCTGCATGTACTGACCTCATGCTACGCTTCCATTCACCTTGACTAGCTCCATCGCCCGTCCTCCCTATTAAATGCGGTGACCCCTCGATGTGAGGTTTCTTAAATCGTTGCCTCGTGTCGAACTCCTTCGAGATCGACTCCTAAATTCATGAATTGACTATAGCGTAAATAATTACGACATATTAACTATGACTAAATTTAATTTAATTGACTATGACATAAATAATTATGACATATTAACTATGACTACATTAAATACAAATAATTAATTAATTAGCAATAAATTAATTACAAGTAATTCATTACACCTAATTAACTACACGCCATTAATTAATCATAATTAATTATGAGTAATTAATTACCACTAATCAACAATGAGTCGTTACTTACCAATAAATCAATTATGACTACATAATTAGGACCACTTAATTACCATTAATTTAATTGACACTAATAAACTACGACTAAATTAATTATGGTTTATTAATTACTACCAATTAATTAATTAGTACTTCATTACCACTAATTAATTATGGATAATTATTTATGAGTATTTAATTATGACTACTTGATGACACTAATTTAATTACCACTAATTAACTAACCTAATTAATTATGATTTATTTAGGAAGACTAATTAATTAATGACTACTTAATTAAAAACTAATTAACTACAGTATTTAATTAATACTACCTAATTACCACTAATAAACTACGACTAAATTAATTACGATTATTTACGACTAATTAGCTACAGTATTTAAATCGACTACTTAATTACCACTAATAAACTACGACTAAATTAATTACGATTATTTACGACTAATTAGCTATCGGTATTTAATTACGACTACTTAATTACCACTAATAAACTACGACTAACTAATTAGCTACGAGTGTTTAATTGTGATTACTTAATTACCACTAATAAACTACGACTAAATAAATTATGATTTATTAATTACGACTAATTAACTAGGAGTATTTAATTATGATTACTTAATTACCACTAATTTCATTGCCACTTATAAACTATGAGTAAATTAACTACGCCTAAATTAATTAGGTCTAATTATTTACAACTAATAAATTAGCACTAATTAACTACGACGGATATAATTACAACTAATGCATAGAGGACAAAATTACCTCCCTTGATGTCGACCTCACTGTACTTATACGGTCTTTAATCCATAGTGTGATTGAAAATAATTTTTACTTCAATTTTCTTTGTTCTCAACGCTGAGCGCGAGAGCGAGAGCGAGAGCGAGCGTGACGCCGATTTTTATAGCTGCACGAAGGCGTTTCGCGACGACCGCGAAGCAATGGGAGAGAATTCCGCGTGTTGTGCGCTGTAACTATGCATGCATGCAGATGGAGGCAGCGAGGTGATGGAGTTGATAGATAGGACATGGGATGCTTTTGACAGAAGGTAAAACCTTGTCTGTGCCCTAGCTGTAGGGCGGTTCGGCCCCAAGGGTGCGGCAATACCGTGCCATGGTGGCACGGCAGGGGTGGGCGTCCGGGCGAGGCGAGAGAAAGTCTTGTGCTTTGGTGCCTGACGCAGCGCCTTGTCTCAGCCCCAGGCGCAGCAGCGACGTGACAAAGACGAGGGCGTCCGGCTCCCAGGAGCGATGGAGATGGCGTCCGGCGCCGGAACCTGATTTTGTATCGTGTCATTGCCATCATGTTCGTTGTGCCATTTTTTGTATTACAGCACGTGGATAGCCAATTTTGTTAATAACAACGTCAATCGTGCCATTTAGGCCAAAAACTCTACTTGCATGCATCAGACAACAAGCGCAAAAACGGGATGATCTCCAGCTCAAGTTTCTGACCCACACGATTTTCTGATGAATCTATATATGAAGAGAAAAATCCATTCAGCCGACTAATGTAATGTATCTTGTGTTCTCGACAGAATTACAGTCTACAGATGAGATTTGCACAGCAGCAGCATATCACAAGGTGACAATTAACACAGCACAGACACACACACACACACGTGCTGCAGGCCAAGGAGGTCGATCGATGATCATGGACTCATGGAATGCACACTGCGAACTGGCCATGCAACGGGCATCTACAAGTAGAGAACGGATCACGCGCTCTCCGTCATGCATCTGAGCTACATGCGGGTCATGCCGATGCCGCTGTTGCTGACGATGGGCGGTGGCACGGCGGCGACGTGGCGGGCCTTGGCGTAGAAGAGGTAGTGCAACTCGGTGAGGAGCGCGGTGAGGAAGGTGAAGGCGGCGCCGGCGGCGAAGACGCCCTTGCGCAGCATCTTGCAGCGGGGCGGCCCGTCGATGAAGTAGTTGGTGTACTTGGTGTGGTACGCGTTCCGGACCGACCCGGCCAGCAGGCACAGCTCCGCGATCACGAATGTGAACCTGCATTCAGTATCCATGATAAATTCAGAGGAAATAATCAGCAGAGTCGTTCCAGTCAGTCACGTTGCAGAAATAAAGAGAAGGCGTAGCCTAGCTGATGAATGGATTTTGTAGCACGTGGTGAACACTGAACTTACAGCCCACGATGCATAACCCGTTGTAGCTGGTACTCAAACCAGTACCAACAAAGTCAGCAAGCTAGCTCGATTTGGAGCACGAGATGAGCATGATACATAGTAACATAGTAACTAGTTACTACTAGTTGGTAATCAGTAACAAAGTCAGGAAGCAAAAAAATCGTTCTGGTGCCGTTGGTTGCTAGCTAGGCCTGGGAGTAAAACGGTACTGTGTGATGGTATCTATCTACCTAGTTTTTGGTTCATTTGGTTTGTTTTAATGACGAAATAGCAAATCTTGCCTCCTTCCTGACGGGATGTTAAAAATGATATTAGACAGGTGACATGTGCTCTAGGAATCTTTAAGATCACCTGAAGCGCTCCTAAAGCACTGCAGGTCTAAGTGTGCCTCTATCTATGTTTGTGTCCGTGCTATAATTCTGTGGTGAACACAAAGGCCTCTCTGTACGGCCGTGCAGTGGATGGGGTGTAGTGCAGGAGAGTACGACATAAGCTGGCCTGTTGATTTAGATAAACCCACTCTGGATATGTTCGTACTGTCTCGAGTCGGGAACTCCGGATAACCCCAAGGTCCCCAACGGCCCAACTCCTGTTGTCAATTTGCTCATATGTACCTATGGTTCGGCTAAGGTTTTGGCTCAGGTTTTGTTACATTGCAAATTAGTATTTCCCTGCTTTTAGAGCCACAAATTATTAAGTTTGTCATATCCGAGGAGATGTGCAAGAACTACTGTGTGCCAGAGAACGAACCGAAACCTGTTAGTGTGAGCAGTGCCGAAACTTGAAAAAAAAACAACAAGATGTCCTCGTATATATAATCATCTGGCTATAGAGCCACTAAGCTTATGTTACAATATATACAACTATGTATACATAGGCTTTTGATATGATAAAATAATATCGGATCCGGTAACCGGCGCAACCCCAAAACTCACCCACGAGTGCTCATGGAGACCAAACTGTAAACAGCGGTCAGCACAGCCCAAGGTATACTAACTTACTCCGTGAACTTATAATCGAAATGTATGGATGGGAAGTCTGAAGCTTGTCACGAGTTGCGACACTGTCGTCGGTGTTAGTGTTGCCCCGCAGCACCCAGGCAACAAGGGCGGTGTCCTCCCAGTCCTAGCGGGCACGGTCGAGCTGGGGGTTAGCGTTGACGATGCAATAATCCTCGTCCGGTCAAGTGTTAGGTACGCCGAGGAAGGCCATGGCCGAGGCACATTGGTTTCGGGGAGCCAGACGCCACGGTTTCTTCAGAGGGGCTTGGTGCAGCAAAGCAGGTGAACAGTGGAGCTTGGTCCGGTTCCGACACTCCCTAGCGCAATGGCCTGAGTGGAAGCAGAGAAAGCACCGAAGGGGATCTTGGCAACTGGAAATTTGGTGGTCTCTTGAGGAGCAGCGGAAGCACCTACCTGCCGATTTAATGAGGAAGGAAGCTGAGGCTGAGTTAGGGCGGGGGTTGGACTTGCGTCTAGCTGCACGCCACCACCTCGGCCGCTGGACAATCTGCCATCCCTGTGTTGCGTTGGACCGAGCGACTTTGGGGGAGGGCGAGAGAGATCCTTCTCTGACTTGAGGATTCGACGCGACCTCGAGGTTGCTTCGACGGGACAGTGAGGGATGTGAGTCACGCCTTTGGAGCCGCGATGTTCTTTCGCATCCGGTTGTGCCTGGAAGGGCTTCCGGTGTTCGCTTGGACACCGGACGTTGCAGAGCGTCTCGTTGGAAGGAACTGTTCGCTGCACTCCATTAAGGGGGTCTCAGCGAGCCAGGAGGACACGAGGACCCTCAACCTCTGGGCTTGGACTGCCAATCCGAGCTCAATCCCGAAAGTGGCCTGGATCACCTTCATGCATGACAGGGAGGATCCAAACCGGCCAGAAGCGAGCTCCCGCCTCTCGGACAAATGGAGGCGAGGGCTCACCCATCGGGTGATCCTACATCTTGACTACGTCGAGGACCACACGGCTGCCCCCCTTGACGACTTCCTCTCGGCTGCCGACATCGCCCCGTACGAGCCCATCAAAACCCGGCTCCCTTGGAACTTGGGGGTTGTGGACGGCACACCTGAGTCCAGGGGGGGAGCCACCTCCCACCCCAGCTGCTTCGGCCGGAAGAGGAGACGGGGGCATACCCCCCGGTGGATAATCATCGCACCTCTCGCGGCCAGCGTCGACCTCCTCGTCGTTCGGCCCGTGACGACCATCCTACCTCCACACACTGGAGGCACAAGGACAATGACGACAGTGACGATGGCAATGGTCGTCACAACCACACCAACTGAAGCCACAAGAGCCTTGTCACCTCGGCCAACCCTCGCCTCAACTCTGGTCAGGACCGTGAAAGATCCCCCTGCCGGGGTCACCAACATGGTAGCAACAAGGACGGACGTTGCAGGGTTGGAGTGGTTGGGGAACCAACCCAGCCACCCGGCGCCTTGGGGGCTGACCAAGACTGCTTCGGTCCTTCCACCAAATCACCGGAGCAAGTCAAGGCTGCTATGGACCGAACACTGCAGGACCTCTTCGCGTCTTACACCAAATCCTTGCGTGAAGCCCTCCAGGAGTGTTTCGACAAAAACCAACCTCAATCCTCCTTCACGTAGGAACTGCGAGGTGACTGGCTACACAAAGCGGAAGACTACGTCAAGGCTTCTTCGGCGGCGGCTGCTCAACTCAGTCTACTTCCGAGTAGCTCGACGGCTGCGCAGCCCAAGGCGACCTGGTCGACCTTCCTCCAGGCGGCGGGCCAACTAGCCGCCCCATCGTCTTCAAATGCAGCCCTAGCCCAAGAGCACAGCCTAGCCCAAAAGCTCCTGACTCCTCAGGTTGGGCCGAAGCCCTCTCTGGACTTGGTACCCGCTCCCTTCATCGACACCAGCACGGGTTCCAGTCCAGATGGTAGGGTTGTGTCACCCTTCGGCGAGTTCCAAGCGTCACCTCAGGCTGGCTTGTTGACCCCTTCGGAGCCGGCCTTCCCCACCAATCCTAGCAAGGGTGGAAACATCCCGGTGCAGATGGAGACCCTGTAGGAGCTGCCTGGCGGGAACTCGGCTCAGGCGCCATCCGTTTCTCCCCAAGAGAATGCTGCTCCCTGCCCCCTTCTTCACCTGGCCCAAGATGCTCACGAACAAGAGCAGCAGTTGGAACAGTGGCATGCTCTCAAGCCAGCCTTATTCTCCAGCCCGCCACCCCCGATCATTGCTACACCAGCTTCTTCCCAAAGCTTGTGCTCCCGCACATCTGGACGGGTCAACCTTCGACGCAGCGTTCGTCTAGCAGCCAAGAGAAGACCGGGCTCAATGCTTCAGCGAACTCAGGAAGCCCTCGCCCACAAGCTGGGCACTCTACCAAAAGACCACCCCCTGACGGAGACTGTGCTCAACGAGTACCTCGCAGCATTCGAAGCCTCCCTTCCGGAAGACATAATTTCTACTCCGGCGCAGCTCTTCAAGGTGGACTACCAGCTCACCAAGCAAGCGGACGCCGCTCTCGCCAAAATTGGAGGCCACTTCGGTCGGACACCAGAGGCGAGGTTTCGCCTCATCTGACGCCGATAGGATCAGTCCTCAGCTACTTCAGCGGTCTGCAGGCGCCCAAGTGGTGGCAGCCTAGAAGGTGGAGCTCCATCTAGTTGAAGTCTCGACAATTCAGGATCATGCAGATCACAACCATCTCTGCCATAGATCCTGCGGATCCTACCTCTTTTGCTTCATTGTCGTTTTTTAAGTTCATGTTGCTCACTTTTAAGCATTGCCTGAAGTCCCCCAATCTTAGTCGTTTGTTTACGGTTACTTGAGTGTTGCGATTCGGCACGACAACATGGTCCTGCCGTCTCGACCCAAAGCTAATTGCCACATGCTCACCTCTCGGTTAAGTAAGCCGTTACGTCTTTCCTCATTTCTATGTCCTACGTTTCTTTGTTGTTCTGGTTGTGTGATGCGCCCTGATGCAAGCCACTGGTGGAAGTGGAAGGAAGCATTTTGCTTGGCGAAGCATGCGAGTGGTCTTCTACCCGAGCAGTCACAGCCTTTTCTTAACTATCGAACCTCAGTTCCTACTTCCTCAGCCTTCCTGACCTCTACACTCCAAACGGATGCTGCCTCCTCAAATGCATAGCCCAAGCATCAACATTCTTTGCTGGAATGTGCGGGGTCTCAACAACCAGGCCGGGCAATCGATCGTCCACGAGACTCTTTCTTCGACAACGTGCCATTTAGTCTCCCTCCAGGAAACCAAGCTTACCTCTATGGACCAAAACTTTGCTTGCTCCCTCGGGGTTATAACCTGCGGAATTTCGCTCATAACCCGGCTGAGAGTACGAAGGGCGGAATCCTCCTCCTTTGGAACAACGATTTCATCGAGGTAGAAGACGTGCTTCACTTGGTCTTCAGTCTGTCGGCGATGGTGTCCGTAAAAGAGTGCAACTCGACCTTTCGCCTAACGATAGTTTACGGCCCCACTCAAAACAGAAACAAGTCGGCCTTCCTTCAAGAAATTGCCTCCTTAAAACCTTCCACCGGCACCAAGTGGCTGGTATTAGGCTATTTCAACCTCATCTACCGAGGTCAAGACAAAAATAACTCCAACATCAACCCGCGTCGTATGGCGCACTTTCGTAACACGCTCAACGCTTGCGAGTTAAAAGAAATTCATCTTCAGAATAGAAAGTTCACTTGGAGCAGCGAACGCCATAGTCCCAACTCTGGTAAGGTTGGACAGAGTCTTTTCTAACGAAGGTTGGGACACCCTATTTGAAAACCACGTCCTTCAGACACTGTCTTCTTAGATCTTCGACCACTGCCATCTCCTTCTCTCCAACATTTCTGGACCTGCTCGCCCAAAAAAAATTTGCTTTGAAAACTTATGGATCAAGATGCCAGGTGTCTTTGAGACGGTCAAAAAAGCCTGGCTTGCCCCCTGCAAGCACACAGAACCCATGCACAGACTGTATCACAAGCTAGCTTCCATGGCTTCCGGTTTAAAATTGTGCACAATCTCAATTGGGAGGCGCTGCACCCCCCGGTGCAGGACCTGCACAATCTGCAAGATGCTTTCACAGAATCCGAAGTGCGCTCTGCACTAGATCAATTACCATGAGACAAAGCCCTGGGGCCGGAAGGTTTCTCTACAAATTTTTACAAATCTTGTTGGCAAATCATCAAAGCGGACATCATGGCAGTTTTCTTTAGCTTTCATTCCCTTTGTACGTCGCACCTTCACCTTCTCAATACAGTAAATATTGCGATGATTCCTAAAAAGGAGGGAGCCAATAAAGTGTAAGACTACAGATCTATCAGTCTCATCCATGGGATTGGCAAATGGATTGCCAAAATGCTAGCGTGAAGGTTGGCGCCATTCCTCCATAGCTTGGTCTCGCGCACTCAGAGCGCCTTCATAAAGACAAGAAGTATTCACAACAACTTCCTCTACGTCCGCAACTTTATTCGAAGACTCCACCGCTCCAAAACCCCCTCGCTCCTCCTCAAATTAGGCATAGCAAGGCCTTTGACTCGGTACGCTGGGACTACCTTCTAGATCTTCTGCATAAAAGAGGGCTCCCACAAAGATGGACAAACTGGGTGTCAGCCCTCTTAAAGTCCGCCTCGTCTAGAGTTATCCTCAATGGCATCCCTGGTAATGTGATCAGTCACGGGCGGGGGCTGCGACAAGGAGACCACATTTCCCCTTTCCTCTTCATTCTGGCCATCGACCCCATCCAAAGTATCCTAGAGGCTGCCATGGACTTGGGTTACCTCGCCCACCCATGCGATCGCTTCGCCAGACTCAGAACCTCCATCTATGCGGACGATGCGGCTATCTTCATCAACCCAAGCACAAGCGAATTACACATAACCACTCAAATCATCCTCAGCTTTGGGAATGCCACTGGCCTACATACCAACATTCAAAAAAGCACAGTGCTTCCTATCAGCTGCGACCACTTAGATCTTAACTTGATTCTTCAAGACTGCCAAGCTATCCGATCAACTTTCCCTATCAAATATCTCGGTCTTTCGCTCACCTACAGAAGGCTCCGCAAAGTGGACTATCAACCGCTTCTCGACAAGGTGGCGGGAAGGTTAGCAGGTTGGCAGGGGCGCTTCCTCTCACCAGCAGGGTGGGCCATGCTGGTTAAATCAGTCCTCATCTCGATCCCAATTTACTTCCTCATAGTCTTCAAAACACCCAAGCGATCCTTCAAGCCATAGACAAAATAAGGCAGCGCTTCTTTTTGGGCCGGTCACGATAATATCTCGGGTGCCAAGTGCAAAATTAACTGGGAAAACCCAGCTAGGCGGTCTAGGCATCCTCAGCCTCTCGCATTTCTCCTCGGTAATCAGACTGCGCTAGCTCTGACAAGAACGGAAGAATCACTCTAAACCTTGGGTCGGCATGGAAATCCCTTGTGATGACTCTGATCGAAATATCTTTGCAACGGCAATAAGGATCTCTCTCGGGGATGGAAAGACAACTAAATTCTGGTACTCGGCGTGGCTTAATGGAGAGGCCCCCAAAGACATAGCCCCCAAGATTTTCGAAATTTTCAATCGTAAAAAGCAGATTGTGTACTCGGTCTTACAAAACGAGCGGTGGGTGCAGAACATTAACCTCATGAGAGGTTTATCCCTCCACCACATTGAGCAATTTATAGGACTTTGGATCAAAATCAACCAAATCAAACTGATTTATGGCACCCCTGACGAGATTTCTTGGAAGCAAAATCAGAATGGAACCTTTTCTTCTAGATCCGCCTACGCCTTACACTTTCTGGGATCCATAGCGACCAACTACAAATCCTTAATATGGCAAACTCACGCCCCTCCAAAGGGCAAACTTTTTGCTTGGTTGGCAATTCAAAACAAACTTTGGATCTCAGACAGACTTAAAGCAAGGGGGTGGCTAAACCAACGCTTTTGTCCCCTTTGCAGACACTTCGGAATCAGCCTTACACCTCCTTGCACTTTGTCGCTTCTCTGGTCGTATTTGGAAGCTCATGGCGGACTAAACTGGAACGGAAAGCCTACAACCCTCCACCTAGCCCCCCTGCACGAACATCCTAGACTGGTGGTTCAACGTGGCAAAAGTAATAGGTTCCCCTAGGAAGACCACGACAACGACCATGATCTTAATCTCTTGAAAGCTTTGGAAGGAACGAAACGTGATAATCTTCAACAACAGAGCCACAACACCTTTAGATCTCCTAGCTAAGATCAAGAAGGAGAGTAGAGCCTGATACCTTACGAGGGCCAAAAGTTTAGAGTTCTTTAATTTTTTGTAACTAGGCTTTGATTATTTTAAACTGATACCTTGCGGATTTTTTTTCGTTTCTCGCAACCTTCCGCCGGTTTCATTTTAAAAAAACGAGTCGCGACACAAACTTATACTAGTAGTAAACTGACTGATCAGTTCAGCACAAGGTGTACGACCACAAAAACCTAAAATTCCAGGGCGTGATTGCACAGCGAACAATTAATTGCCTGATCCAGGAAACCAACAGACAGCCAATACCTGCTAACAAATCAAAGGGAGGCATGAAATCGGATTGGGATCGACTTGTTACCAGCACGCGATGAAGCAGACGCCGGAGTACGCGCGCCACCGGCCCGGCGAGAGCGCGCGGCCGCAGCAGAAGCACCTGGTCGCCGCCATCACCACCGCCTGGCTGGCGAGCAGCAGCAGCAGCGCGCCGATGCCGTATCCCGTGGCCGCATCGGAGCCGTACACGCAGTACGGCCGATCGTTGACGTCGGTGGTCACCTGAGCCTGCGCTTTTTGCCAAACCGCCCGATCGATCAGCTCCGATTACTGCGACGGATGCTTTCTAACGAATCAGACGGATGGAATTGAGCTTTCCGGGTGGTGAGCTCACCGTGCTCCGGCGGTGCTCGGCGCCGATGGCGAGGACGAAGGCGAGGACGTCGAAGACGAACACGACGGCGATGATGATTATGGAGGCCATGGAATCGATTAGCTCTGGATGGGAGAGAATCCGCGGAGCAAGCAAGCTGGGAGGAGCTAGCTCACTTTCCTTTGCAATAGAGGATTAAGACGAACGAGAGATCGACGGGCGTCAGAGGAAAGCTAGGTGATCAATGATGCACCACTACCGCTCTGACGCTGACGTGTTTCCTTTCACCCTGCACTGAACATTCGCGCGGCTTGGGTCGGGTGTATCGCCTCCCTCCCTGCGGTTGACGCGTGGGTCCCCCCGCGATATACGTGTATGCTTGATATTCGCCGGGATACGATTACGATCTGTAGATTAACTTAACTATTTTCCCTTGCGGGCGAAGAATTTGGCGATACGCAGATGCTTTCCGCCGTTACGGTACGACGAATGATGCGGTGTACGTCCACCTAAGTTGCTTCCAGTGCTCCATCTTTACTGATATTTTAAACCGTTGTTATCTGGCGAAATGATAATGAAGACTATAGTTCAAAGAGAGAGAGACTTAAGATTCAATCTGGATCTGGGTTTGGTCTCGAAATCCAACACATAAAATTTATTGTGATCGATCCCGTGTATTTACGTTTATGTGTGTCAACAAATATGTATTACTTTAGTACATGCCATAAATATACCAAAATACTCAAATACTAGTAAAGATCATACATATAATTAAATGAAACAGCCTAAGATACTACACCATAAAAAACCATGTATTGAGAAGATAGTATTATAATACTTCTTATACATTAAAGAAACTGCACTAAGATACTGTCCATTGAAAACAACTTAAGTCAGTGAAGGCAACATGTCAAGAATTCAATACAAAGGGTCTACGATACATGGTATAAAAAAGTAGTTTTTACTGTTCAATCAAAAATCAATTTCCGTGTCAAATAGGATGAGGATCTACGATGCTATTGCTATGCATTTGCAAGGACAAGTATGATGACATCTATTCCCGTGTCAAAGCCGCTAGTGAATGCAAAGCAAGGCAGTTCATGATCTAGACACGGAAAAAAAGTTTACTGATCAAAGGTGAACGCTCCTTTTCTTACAAAGATAGAGATTAACTAGTGTTTGTTAGCGTGCAGCGGCTGCAACCAGCAATTCATTGACACCAGGATAACATAAAAAAGACAGAGCAACATAGGGACAGCTGACCGGACCGAACAAGCGAACATTCACATAATTTATTTCTTTCGTGGGGAAGAAAGCTGAAAGGTGGCTTGTCGTCCTGTGTTAAGGTTCGCAGGTTACTTTTTTTTTTTATTCTTTCTGAAACCAGGGTTTGAAGCCGGGGTTATTCGTCTTTTAGTTCCATCAAACAATGTACCAACTGGCGCGGTACTCCACAATCAAACAAATCCCCCCAACCCCACAAAAAAAATCAGCCTTTTCCGATGAGAAACACCACGGAATACTGTAGCACACAACGATACAGGTTTTAGTCGTCTGATCCGCCTTTCACAAATCATAATGCTACGTCTCCTTCACTCTCTCTCTCTCTCTCTCTCTCTCTCGTATCCCTCCCTCCTCGATCTCTCTCCCTCCTACGTCCGATCGAGGAGTGCAACCGGCGAATTGACGGAGGCAAGCAACCGCTCCCTCCTTCTTCACTTCTAGCACTGCCCCTCCACCTCCTCCTTCAACTTCGACTCTAGATTTGGCGTGGACGGCGATACAGTGCTTCACCTCCAACTCCAGATCTGTCAATAGGCAATGGCAATGCGACTCGGGACGGTTGGATCCGGCCACGGCATGATGCGGAGCTAGGACCAGAGCTAGGGAAAAGAGAGAGAGAGATGGATTGATGCTCGACATGGAGCTCGAGCATGGATTTGGCTGCGAGAGACGTCGGTCGGCGTCATGGCGGCGACGATAGTTGGGGTTGGAGTCGGAGAAGAGAGTGCATCGGTGGCGGGCGGTGTCAGGCGGCTCCGTGGTGGCACAATAGTGTCGTCATAGCCAAGTGAGTTGGCCGAAACTAGCCAAAACTCGCTGAAACCGATTGAAACTTGTTGAAACTTTTGTTTTGAAACTTCTTGAAACTCTCCAGCCTGAAACTTTGTCGACGATCAAGTCGCCGATCTTACGAAATAAAAAGAGAAAAATGACAAAGAGTTCTTGGGAGAGAATGCGACTGCTCTTTTATTGCTATGAACTAGCTATTACATGGGGTGCCTTTGACGAGGCAGTGGACTAATCCTAATTATACTGAGCGTAATGCTTGCTATACTGCAGAATCAAACTTGAAACATGAATCTAATGTCGATTGCTGTGCTTCAATCTGATGCCCCCTTCTGTCCTCCACGCTCCATCTTTAAGTAACTGTCGAAGAGGTGACAGTTATTCCTTGAAGAGACGTCTGTTGGAAATGCCGCGACTGGTCGGAGCGAGGCAACGATTGACAAAGTACCAACCGTTCGATGGTTCATCACACAATATGGAATATACCTGGGGTTAGATCCGAATGCCAATTCAAGGCTTCTACGAGCAGACATCTGGTCGGAGATTGGGTACAGGACCTCATCCGACTAGAATATTTATTATGTAACCTCTAGAATCCTTACGACCACTTGGGTCGTTAGCCTTAGGGGTTACGACTATGAAGACATATGGTCTTTCATTATGTATTAAGGTAATACATAGAGATTTAAATCCTCATCAGCTAGCCCCCGAACTTTAAGTGAATTGGTCGTGTGAACACTTCCTTTCGATGAAGTCGTATCGGATGGACCCTCATTTAATCCTGTGGTATACGAGATGGTCTGTATTTACTTTAAAGTTGAGAAACTGCCTTGGGACCCAGAGAGTTTTTTTTGTCCGTTGGACTTTGGTTTGTATCCGTTAGACACTAGGTAACTCCTCAATGCAGTTAAAGAATTGCGGCTATAAAACCCATTCAACGCAGGGCTTTAGGATTTTACGCCTCTTGCTTTCCCTTTTCATCTCCTGAGAGAAAAATCGCCACCGACCTCCTATTGTCCACAACCTTCTACGACCCCATTTCTTCCTTCAACCAAAACTCTGCCATGTTGGATCGTATCGCCAACTGGTCGGCTTTTGATCTGAGCGAGAAGAAACTTGAGAGCTTGGAGAAGATCGGGTTACTTCATGATAAGGACCTGATTTCTTTAACCCGATTTCTTGGAGATCAGTAGCCGAAGAGTATTCTTCGAGCAACGAAGATGGGGAAATTCATGTTTTCCTTGCATATATCAAATGCGAATTCAGGTTGCCAGTCCACTCCTTTCTTCCCAAGGTTTTGGAGCATTATGGAGTTAAACTAGTGAATCTTGCCCCCAATGCCATCGCCAACATCAGCGTCTTTGTCTACCTCTGCGAAGTGTACTTGGGGATTGCCGCAAATTTGGATCTCTTCAAGTACTATTACAGAATGGCAAAGATGAGGAAGACGACTGGGATACCTGGAGAGTGCACTTTGCTCCTCCATGATGGAAAGGCCGATGAGTACATTTGTATGTACTCAAAGTCTTCGTGGTCGTCATGAAAGAAAAGCTGGTTCTACATGACGGTCACTCAAAAAGACAGTCTTTATTATGCTGGTAGGAAGGCGATCGAGAATCCAGCGTGATGCTCCTCTGTAAAAAAGGAGAGAAAAATAAGGAGATGGGTTAAAGCCACCCAACTCCTTAGTGTCAGGGGTTTGACCTCCTTGCATGTGGTAAATGATTTCTCTATGCGCTGGATTAGCCCCCCTGAAGGCCCGAGCACATCCGATGCTCTGGCATATTGGTCGTGACGATGCGACCAAAGACTCCAAGGAGGGCAATTCCTGAAAGATTCTGACCAGTTTGGTTATATTGGTTGATTATTTTTGTGATCCTAAAGTCCCTTGTTTATTCTTACAGCTCTGTCTCATGATGAGATCAGAAGCTGGATCAAAATGATTTGCGCTGGAGAGGCTGGCGAAAAGGCTAATTTCCCTCGGATCTTAGCGGTTGTTTCCGCAGAAGAGAGGGCTGAGAGACTTGGGGTAAAAAATATCAACCACCTTTCATCACTTATATGTTTTTCGATCAATTTTACCGTAAATCCTCTTTGACGTGCAGTCGGTCGGATTGAGGATCAATGAGACCACTGAAAGTTGTGAGCCGATTGACGCTCTGACCACTCTTACTACCATCCAAGCTGGTGGTCTTACAGAGGTAGGTAACCAAACATAAATGTACATTCTAGATGAAGAATTTTTATCGCCTAATTAACTTTGATTGTTAATTAGGTAGTTATTGTAGACCCCAATGTCTCAGGATCCGCCAGTTGCTATTGAAGCAACTATTTTGGAAGTCGACGAATCCACACCCTCCGACCAGATGGTCAGGGATCTTATTCTCGATTAACTGGTCGAGAATATTTCTTCTGACCTCTAGTTAGAGGATGTGAGGGGTCTGACCAGCCCTACCTATTCAGGACCAGAGAAGTTGGTCAAACAAAAGAAAAGAAAGGCGAGCGAGACTGATTTTGCTTCGGCGCGCTTCAAGCTAAAGGCCAAGAAAACGACCAGATACATACACATGAAAAGAAGGACTTATGTAAGTACTTACTTCTGGTGTGTTTTTCTTTTTAAGTCTTGAGCTTCTTTTCTTCTTGTCATTGTAGATCTTCTGGTATTCTGGTCGATTTCGACCAGAGCACCCCTCAGGAGAAAGCTCCTAAGGAGGTCGAGCTAGCCCCCGAGCAGGTGGAAGTACCAGCGCTTGCTCAGGAACTTGCAGTGGCTCCAACCCCACCCGTAGATGTGGTGGTTCCAGAGGAATCTCAACAGGTTCCGACCCCTGCTGAGAGTTCTTCTCGCAAAGTCTCCTTTCCTCATCGCTTCCGAATCTTCAAAGATGAAGATCTTAATGAACCTTAGGGAAGAATTTTGGACCGTCAAGCAAAGACGAGTCCTGACTCTATTTTTGCTGAATATAACGACATGGCAATCGAGGTAATCTTCCACGACTACTTTTTATAGCTTTTTTCCTTTTTCAAAAAAAATACTTAAGGGAGTTTGCCATTTTTGTAGTATTTTGTGGAGAATTTTGCTGTGGTCGGAGGACTGACCCAGCGAATAAAGATCTTGAAGAAAAAGAACTCCGAATTAGAAAGTAAGCACCCTTTCAGTGTCTTCTTCTCTCCTTCTTCACCATTTGGCTCCTTTTCTTTTAACTAATTCTCCCCTTTATTATGTTTGAAAGATTCGGAGAAGCTTAAAGAAGAAGTTATGGCTAAAGAAGCCATAATTACCAAGCTTAAACAAGAATGTTAGAACAAGCACTGGTCGATCGAATACCTGACGACCAAACACAAGGAGGTCCTTGAGACTATTGAGAAATAGTGCGAAGGTAACCGGTCGTAAACTCGACCAGCCTACTTCCTTTTTCTAGTCGTATGTACTTATCTTTTGGTTTACTCGTACAGAGCAAACTCAAGCATTAAAGAGAACAGAAAAAGCTCTTGAGTTCAAGTGCAGCAAGGAGGCAGCTTTTGGGCAAAGACTTGAAGATAAGGTCAAGGCTCTCAACAAGATGCTCTTCGATGTGGGATCGGGAACGCAACTGCCCAATTTAGGAGATCCCACGAAGAAGATCAACTACCTTGGCCAACAACTCGAAGATCTCAGGAGTGTCCTCAACACAACTCGGGAGAACCATGCGCAGACCATGTTTCAAGCTGTCAAGAATGGAGTTAGTTTTGTTTTGACAAAACTGAAAGTCTCCGACCTCTCCATAAATCTCCAAACTGTTGAGGAAGACTTCAACTGCTCGAGAGAGAAAGCAACCAAAGTATTCGAGGAAATGGCACCTATCGGACACAAGGATGTAGAGGAAATGGAGGTCAGGTCTCCAACACGCCGTGATCAGTCTGGTGGCTTCGAGAAGTAAAAGATTGTAATATTTTGACAATTGTAAATAAAAATTACCTTTTATCATCAATGAAGTATTTGTTTTGTCTTCCTAAATTCGTCAAATACTCATATATTTCCTAGCCCTCGATTGCTTGTGTTAGTAGAAGAACTTTACTAAAAAAGCAGTGGACCAAGAAAATGAACAATAGCTACGACAACGGTATAGAGCATATGCTGATTATGTTTTTTTTAAAAATGATCTAAGTATCACTACGAAATCAATGTGGTTGGAACCAGCGTGTGATTTCGACTAGTTTTAGGTCATTTCCATAATTGAAATACTGTGAAGTACCTTGTGTGGTTGGAAGATGGATAAGACTTTCATTGATTGATAAGAAAATATGCAAACATGTATGCAGAAAATGACAAGTGAATTTGTTTATATATCTTATCCAAAACTGGTCGTAAGGGTTGCTAAGAAATAGAGACTAAGAGAAATACTTTGCGAAACGTGTTCTTGCTCAAGTTCCGACTGGCAGTGAGGATCGTAAGAAATGGACCGTCGCTAGGAAACTCCTTCCAGTAGGCAGGACCACGTGCGGAGAAGGAGAGAGTTCGACTAGGAGGCTTTCTGTGTCCCGACCAGTAGCCAGAACAAGAGTGGAATAGATTGTTGAAGGTAAGAAATGTAGTCCCCGAAATCTATAGCATGTAAAGTACTATATGTAATTGCCTGTGTGATGCTCTTGTTACTCGTATATATATTTTTTTAAGAAAAGAGTGTTTGTCGCGCGTGAGAACCATTATCTGAATGATCACGACTAGGACCGTTACGGCGTTTGACTTGTATGTCGTAGCCGTAGAGTAATAGAGATCCTTAAAAAAGGATATCAGAGAGAATTTGTTTTTCTCCGACCAAGTAGACAATAATAGCATGTAAACCAGATGATGAGACAGATATATAAACAAAGCCATTCATCGAAAAATAAAGGAAATGCGTCTTTATTAATAAATTGAAATAATGAAAAATATAATTATACAAAGAAATTACGCAATTGGTCAATATTCCAAGAGTTGGACAAAAACACGCCCGTCTGACATAGTGAGTCGTACCGAACCAGGTCTGGTAACTTCGACCACAGTGTATGGACCTTCCCATTTTAGAGAAAGTTTATTACTGTCGACGTTTGGGACTCTTGTCACAGAACGGTCAAATAAGAATATAATAAAGAAAAAAATAGAGATTACTATCTGTTCGCAAAGGGACTCGGAATGGTGAATGTGTATTGTAAAGGATATGCTCTGATTACAGGAAAAGTGACTGTGAATACACGTGGATGATGTGAATCTATGTTACAAAGGCACGTAGGCCGGTCTATTTATAGTATTACAAGCGTCGGCAGTTGGTACCAGTGGTGCCTCTTCGAGCCAATGGTTGCGTCTCTTCACGCCAATCGTCGCATCCCTTCGTGATGACCATTATTGCTGATATCTTCACGTGTAGTTGTTATAACCACACGTGGGTAACTGCTTCCTAGGACCTCCTCCGCGGGGAGGGGGGTGGGGTGGTCTGGAGAGGTCCTGGAGGAGGTCCAACTGGGCCTCCGGGAGAATTTTCGGCGACGGACAAAGAAAAGACTTTATGGGCCCACCTTCCAATTGCTTGATTGATCTTGGGCCTAGAAGATTGACTTAGGCCTAGCAAGAATCCAACTTATCTATTCAATAAGCAAATAAGAATATACCCGGATAATTGACTAGTCAACAATCATCATCAATTACGATTAGCCTGATTCTGAATTTGTCATAGAACTAGTTCACCTACAGCTAGGCTGCAAGGTTGCTCCTTACAACTGTGGTACCTTCATATGGCTTGTTGGTAAACAGTCGATCGTATGAGGGCTTGCTTTTGTCGTTCTTCAAGGAAATTAACATCGTCGAGTCTTCGTTGAATCTGATTGTTCTCATTGAAATAATCAGTTCGAGCATAGCCTATTTTCAGTTCTGGAGGAAACATGGCTTCAGCACCGTAAACCAGAAAAAATATAGTTTCACCGGTCGTACGACTAGTCGTGGTTCGAATGGCCCATAATACAGAAGGAAGTTCTTGAACCCAAGCTCCTGACTGTTTGATTAACTAGTCGAACACTCGGTGTTTCACTCCTTGCATTATGATATCATTGAAATATCACGAGTAGGCTACAATTGTAATACTTCGATTTATTCTCTGAATGAAAGCGTTCAAAAGAGAAATTAGGAATAAGAAAAAGGAGTTTTCTGCAGTTTTTCGGCAACCTAGGCCTCGGGCCTTGGCCCAGGAGGCCCATGAGGGGCCAGCCACCAATAAAAGGAGGGGGAAACCCTAGATGCTATAGTACCACCACCCTGGTACTGTAGTGCCGCACTGCTATGCCAAGAGGAGAAAGGGAGGAAAGAAAGGAAGAAGAAGAAAGGAAGAGGGAGTAGAAGGAGAGCTTCTTCGTGGGGATTAGATCGGCGACATCCTATGGATCGTTAAGGATAATGAACAGTTTTCCTCGCTGTTTGAATTGTATTAGATGCAAAATTGGTCATGATTTAGGGATCAACATCCTGCTGCGATTAGATCAGATTCTGTACAATTACTCGTGCATCTGTTTTCATGTATTTAGAAACTGAATTAGAGGATTTAGTCTCCTAGAGAGTTTTAGGGCATGTCTTCAGATTTTCATAGGTTCAAAGATCACACAATTCCGAGTTGTGGTTTAAAAGTTACGTCGATTTCTTTGATACTGTCCAGAAAGTCTGACGATCTTGAGCAGTCGTCTTGTTCATTAATTAAGATCATGTTAAAGCTCATTCAGGGTTTCCACCCAACTCTATTGTTGTAGAAATTTTGATAAGCTTTCCAGATTGTTAAAAATATTGAATTTTGGTTAATCCAATCAAAAGTTATGAATTTTTTACTACTGTTGTTTAATTCTGTCAAACAGTTTATGGTTTAGACTTTTATCTGATAATTAGACACAGAAGCTGGCCGAATTAGGAAGGCTCTCCAACTAGGTTATTGTATAGGATTTCATTATCTTTCCATAGAGTCTAATATCACTCATTTTCGAGTTTCAGAGCAAAAGTTATGAAGGTTTTAATACCGCTGTCCAGTATAGTCTCCGGCTAGACTGTCGTCTAAATTGAATAGAACAATTGTATGAACATTGGGTTTAGGAAGATGAGATTAATTAAGCGTTGCGAGTAATGTCATGTTCACGTTGTTCTTATTCAAGTAATTCAATTGTGTAGGAGGAGAGGGTTCGAGATTAGTGGCTTCGTCCTTGCCTCCTAACGCATCGCAGTTCGAAAGGAAAATACATTGTGTGATATATTGCTGTTGTTTGTTCATATTATTTGATGTTCATGCCATGACTGACTGCTATAGTCTATGAGTAGTTTTCAATGATTTCTGTTTCGATCCATGTATGAGAATCCATACTTCTTGAGATTTCATTTCACAAATTCATATATTCATTCATTCATTGTTTATGATTCACTCACGGGAGTGGGATGTAAAGACCTATTAATTCCAGTATAGGCATGTAAGACACACCATTCCAATGTGGGTAGATTGGATCTCCGTTATGAAATATTCCTCATACGGGCCTTGGATCCCCGCATTTTGATAATGCGGGCATGAGTGAACACCGACGGGTGTTCACTGACTATACCGGTATAAGTAGAAGTAGAGTTCATACATTTCATTTATTCATGTGATTTCTGCTATTCTACGTTCATATTCTATAATGTGACTGTCATGTTCTTATTCATTGTTGTTCATATTATTCCTTTGTACTTGCTGAGTCGTGGACTCATTCTTGCTGTGTTTATTTGTTTTAGGTAAACATTGAGGACGGCATGCTTGGGAGGGAATAGTCACGGAACACTTCATTCACATTACTTTAATCACCTTCAATTAGATGAACCTGTCATTACCTTCTATTGGATAAATGTTGGATTGTAATAATTGGAGTTTGATGGTTGATGTCCTCTTCCATTATGATATGTTGAGATAGTAATTGCCTAAGATCTTCGTACAATTTATTGATAGGTTTATCATAGATGATTCAATATGATTAGGTAATTAGAGTTTGATATGTTGTTGAATTCTGATTCAAATCTTATGATCATTCTATCATTTATTGATTCCTACATGATATTAGTTGATAGATTGCTGAAATTATTTCGTATTGTTGATGTATGCTAGTCTTCTAGGTAATATCTTGGCTTCCGCATAGCCAGGGTGTTACAACGATAGCACAAACAAAAATTCTACTGCGCAACCAAGGAACCTCCGCTAGTAATAGATCACGAGATTAACCATAGACGCGTTGACTCGTAGCGGAAGTAGAGTCGATGTAGCGAGTTGATGCAGTCATAGTCGTACTGCCGCACGTCTTCTCCTCCTGCTCCGATGGTCATCACGAGTTGCGGATCGTCCTAGTGCTGATGTTTCGCAACAACACCTCCAAGGTATCCACATGTACGAGGCAGAGATAGCACGCGTTGGAGTGCTAGCACCGGCGGCGTGGTTGAGAAAGGCATGGCACTTAGGGTTTCAGGAATTCTTCAAAAGCTTGTCACACCCCATGCCACTGCCCCTCTATCTATAAGCATCCACGATGGGTCTCGAACTTGAGACCCATTAGGAACTTGTGATCTACTAGAATTCGGATCACCATCCCAATCAAATTCTAGCCCTTTAAGTGTGTGAATCTATGGGTTCATGTGTGATCGGTTGTGAGTCAAAAACTCTTTTCTGACCATGAGTCATTAGCGGTACCTAGCAGCACATAACGATTCCCGAACACACATAGAATATATCGGACGAACCTTAATGCAATATGATATATGACCAGGTCCTTATCACTTATGACCAGCTCGTATCTAGTCACGACGAGTCCAATCTTAGTTATGACCAATTCGTAACTCCTTACGACCAGTTAGTAATAATGTTTGACCAGTCTACGACCAGCTCGTATATGCATACGACCAGTTTCGGCCACAAGTCTTTCCCAGACCACCTTCAAACCTCTTCAAGATGTCCTATTGGACCTCCTTGATAGATTTCTCTAAGACCACTCCAGGACCATTCCCGGACCACTCCATGACCACTCCGGATCACTCCCGGACCACTCCAGGACCACTCCCGGACCACTCCAGGAGAGGAGGTTCTAGAAAGCGGTTATCCACATGTGGTTTAAAAGATATTAACTGTACTATCTAGTTGAACTGAATGACCTGTTTGTTTATTCTCCCTTTGCCTCACGACATCTGGTTGAACTCCAGGTGAGATAATTTGTCATCTATAGACTGTTCAATACTTTCTCGATCAAGTGTCGAATAACTTCTTGTGGTCGACACTTTGACCACTAGTGGCATGGCCATGCACTTTCTTTATTCGACCACAACGAGGGGCCCAGAGATATCTCTCCTGTTATGTTAGGAGGGACAAATCACATATCCGACTAGTCACATTCCTCTGCATGTTTCCTAGCATACCCGAAAGCTATCTTTATAATTACCTAGTTACGAGTAGCGCTTGGCAACCCCTAAGAGTGCTATTACACATGTAGGAAACCATGCTAATCTCAGGCCTATGGATTATACATCATGATTGCTTGAGACCAACTGATGACACACGAAATTGTAACAATCTCGACAGTGTATCAAGGTGGGTCTTATCCAACACCATGTCCTCTAACATGTGTCCATATTATTGGTTTGATATCTTCATATCAATGACCTGTGAAACATAGCCATCAACCAATACATATGCTAATGTATTCACATGTGTTCTCATACGTTTCCGACTAGGGAACGTTTAAGAATAATCATCTTAAAAATACAGAGTTTCACAATCAAGTCACATACTTGATAATAAATATTAATGATATTTATTACATGAACAAGATAATATATTATCCAATATTATGAACATAACGAAATATAATCATCTCTATGATTGCCTCCAGGGCATATTTCCAACAACCATTGGCCCGCTCAACTGTTCCATTGCTCTGCGGATAAGCGACGAAGCAAAATGTATCTTGATACCTAGATCCTCACAGAATTCCTGAAAATTTCCACTAGAGAATTGGGTACCGTTGTCTATGATTATACGACTGGGTATGCCAAATCGTGCGATCACGTTTTTTGTGAGGAATCTCTTAGCGGCTTTAGTTGTTGTTTTAACAACTGGCTCGGCTTCTATATATTTTGTAAACATATCAATCATGAAGAAAAGGAACTCGAAGCCCTCGGGTGCTCTTGGGAAAGGTCCCACAATGTCTAGTCCCTAGGTTGCAAAAGGTCAAGAAAGAGGTATAGTTTGCAAAGCTTGTGCCGACTGATGTACTTGTCGACTATGAAATTGATATTATACGCACTTCATCATGAGCTCTTTTGTATCATGAAGGGCAGTTGGCCAGTAGTATCTTTGCCTAAAGGCTTTACCGACTAATGTTCTGTAGGAATGATGTGCTCCACAGACTCCTCCATGAATGTCAGATAGCAGCTTAATGCCATCCGTTTGAGATACGCATCTCATCAACACTCCATGAGATCCTCGTTTATACAAGGTAGTTTCGATCAGGGTGTATGATTTGGCTTTTCGAGCTAAACGATCAGCCTCTACATCATCTTCAGGAATAATGCCATGCTGAAGAAAATTGTAGATCGACGTCATCCAATCTCTACCGTGATCATGTTGTACGACCTATGGAGCATCCATGTTCTCAGGATCGATTTGTATGACCTCTAGTGGAACATCTATGTCCTCGGAAAGCTCAACCACCGAGGATGAATTGAGTTGCTCAAGAAAAACTCCGGGCGGGACAGGTGACCTGGTGGAGGCCATCCGTGCCAACTGGTCCGCTAGAAAGTTTTTCTTTATAGGAATGTGTTGGATCTGGACACCGAAAAAGTGCTTTTCGAGTTTCTGTACTTCCACCAAATAAGATGACATCTTGGTACTTGAGCATTGATACTTTTTTCCAACTTGATTTGCTACTAGTTGAGAATCGTCTTTCACTAGTAATCTGCGAATCCCGAGCGAACGAGCTGCTCGGAGTCCTGCCAGTAAACCTTCATATTTTGACATATTTTTTGTAGCAAGAAAGTTTAACTGGATGACGTACTTGATGTATTCACCAATAGAGGATATCAAGACAACTCCAGCCCCCGAGCCTTTGAGCATCAAGGAACCGTCAAAGTACATTGTCCATTTGTCGTGGTGTTTGTACTCGGGCCCTTGGGCGGGTTCAGGGTTTGTCCATTCGGCAATGAATTTTGCTATTGCCTGGGACTTGATTGCTGTTCGTGAGATGAAATGGAGGTCGAACGCTCCAAGCACAACCGCCCATTTTGCTATTCGTCCTGATGATTTCCTGTTTCCGAGGACTTGACCCAAGGGATATCCGGTTGGTACGACTACTTTGTAGGCCTGAAAGTAAGGCCTTAGTTTCCATGAAGCCACAAGGAGACCATAGAGTAGCTTTTGCACCTGTGGATATCGTTCCTTTGGTCCATGTAAGACTTCGCTTACGTAATATACCGGTCGCTTGATGTTCTCACGTTCAACAACCAATACACCACTAACTATTTGAGACATTGCAGCCACATAAATTAGCAATGTTTCTCCCGATCTCGGAGAGACTAAGATCGGGACACTCGTAAGGTACTTCTTAAGTTCTTCAAAGGCATCGTCTGCCTCTTTAGTCCACTCGAAACTTCTATGTTTCCGAAGGAGTTTGAAGAAAGGGAGTTCTTTGTCACCTAACCGTGCTATGAAACGACTTAGCATTGCCATACAACCGGTTAGTTTTTGGACTTCTTTCTTTGTGGTCGGAGCGCGCATCTGGTCGATGGCTGAAATTTTTGCTGGATTTGCTTCAATCCATCTAGCTGAAACTAGGAACTCAAGAAGCTTTCTAGAAGAAACTCCAAACACACAATTCTTTGGATTTAACTTAAGGTTATGTTGTCTTAAGTTATTGAAAGTCTCGTATAGGTCTGAAATATGATCGCCAGCGTTCATGCTTTTTACGACCAAGTCATCAATGTAGCCTTCTAGATTTCGACCTATCTAAGGGCTAAAGGTTTTCTGCATCAACCTTTGAAAAGTTGCACCAGTCTTTTTGAGACCAAATGACATTTTAACATAGCAGTAAGTGCCATATAGAGTGATGAAGGAAGTTTTCTCTTCATCTTTTTTACTCATGTTAATCTGGCGGTACCCTAAGTATGCATTTAAAAAACTTAACAACTCACACCCGGAAGTGGAGTCTACAAGTTGATCAATGCGTGGAAGGGAAAAGTCAACCTTCTAGCAAGCTTTTATTCAGATCGGTGAAGTTGATACACATTCGCCATTTTCCGTTGCTTTTTCTAACCATTACAGGGTTGGCGAGCTACTCTGGGTGGTCAACTTCACGAATAAATCCAGCCTTGAGAAGCTTGTCAATCTCCGACTAGATTGCCTCCTACCGATCAGGTGCGAAACTTCTTAGCTTCTGCTTGACTGGTTTTTTGTCAAGCTAGAGAGCTAGCTTGTGCTCGATCAACTCCGTGGGGACTCCGGGCATGTCAGATGCCTGCTAGGCAAATACGTCCTAATTTGCTCGGAGGAAGGAGACGAGCAACTCTTCCTTTTTGAGGTTGAGTCCTGCCTCAACCAGTACCTTTTGGGCAGACGCATCATCGTTTCTTGACTCAGATGGCGTGTTGACGTTTTTCAAAGGAGCGCCTTTGCTGAGCGGTACCTCTTTGGTCTGGTCGGAAGGCTTTGGAGCCATCTTTGGCCTCGTGTGCTTAACCTGCATGTTTGGCGGATTAGTTTCCCTAGTCGGAAGCTCATCAACCAGTTATAAGGACTTCCGATCACATGCATAAGCCATTTTTTGGTCTCCTCGAACCGTGATGACACCTTTCGGTCCTAACATCTTTAGGCTCTGATAACTGTAGTGCGTGACTATCAGGAATTTCTCTAGAGACAGACGACCGAGAATTCTGTTGTATGCAATTTCGAAATCTACCACATAAAACGGATTTTCTCTGTTCGAAAGTTGTCGGATCTTCCGAACGTAACCGGTAGGGACAACTGCCCTATTGGTTTGGCAGTAGAACCAGAAACTATGTCGTGGAAGACATATTTCACAGGTTTTACCTTTGACCTGGATATGCATCTCTTCCAACGCTCCCTTAAACAAAATATAAAAAGAACTACCTTCATCTATTAAGACTTGATTAACTTTACAATTGTTAATAGTAGGTTCAACTACGATAGGAAACCTGCCTGGTCGAGTCAACAGGATGGGGCAGTCTTCTTTGCTGAAGGAGATTACAGTTTCCGACCACCTGGATGGCTTGACAGTGATCGGAGACTCGGCAAGGTTGATTTCCCGCTCCACGACCTTCAGATAATGTGTAGAATCGTACGAGGAGGATCCTCCGAAGATCATATCCACTGTATGCTGTGGCTCCTGATAATCCATCTCTTCGTCGCCATCTTTGTCCTTCTTGGAGGTTGATTCTCCGAGTTCTGTTATGGAGGGGAAGGGCCCTTTGCCTGAGTAGTAATCCTCTAGTTTACTTTGCCAGGCCCGACAGGTGCTCAGATCAAGCCCTGCCACTTTGTGAAGTGGACACCACTTCATGGTTTTCTTGAAGTTACTGGTCGGAGCCTTAGCTTTGTTCCGATCAGTGAAATCTTTCTTGCCCTTGGTATACTTCTCTGGAATCGCAACGACTTGTTGTTAGGTTTGCGATTTTTATTGTTCTTGAGAGACTTGTTGTCGGGCCTGCGAATTTTGAGCAACAAGGCAAATCAAGCAAATCATCACAAGAAGTGGATATGCTAACCTTAGACGAAATGCAAGAGATAGGAGCTATACATGGCATATCATCTAGTAAATTACATGTAATGCCTATATCCACTTTGGGCTTATTGAGCTCATTTAGGAGAAGAGTTTCATGTTCATTTTTTAGAACATCATAATTATTTTGAAGCAAGTTATACTCTTTCTTCAAAACTTTGAATTTTGAAACCTCCTTTCTTAAATACTCATTAAGCTCCTCAAGCATATCCATCAACTCATCATATGAAGGCTCATCACCATCATTTACCTTCTTATTACCTTTGGCCATGAAGCAATGAGGTAATGTGGATGAAGTTGAGGAATCCTCATTGTCGGAGCTAGATGTTGAGCATTCTTCTTCCGACATCCATTCTTGTATGCAATCATCATTAGTTGAGGTGGTCCTTTCATAATGATCTTGAAGATGGATCCACATCTCATGAGCATTCTTGAGACTGTATATAGCATCAAATATCTCTATACTCAAAGCACTAAATAAAGCGTTAGTTGCTTGAGAGTCGAGATGTGAGCATTTCTCTTCCTCAATAGTTTAAGTAAAATGATCCTTTGGAGGAGAGAAGCCCACATCTACAATCCGCCAAATTTTTAGGCTCACGACCTTAAAATAGCATGACATGCGGATTTTCCAATGAGCATAATTTGTGCCATCAAATAGAGGTGTCTCACCAATATGCACTAAATCACTAGTCGCCATCCTTTACTCTCTAGGCGGTGAAGCCTAATAAAATGAGAGACCAAGCTCTGATACCACTTGTAAGATCGAGGAGGCCGACTAGAGGGGGGTGAATAGGCGGTTTTAAAAACTTCTTTGGCTAAAACCGAGTTTTATGCGGAATTGTAAATCAAATCGGTTTTACAAAATTTAAAGCCAAAATCAACTAGTCTTTACTAAGAACACCAACAATATGAGACTATCGATAACTATTGCAATCATACAAAGCCAAGTAAGCAATTTAATACAAGGAATATAAATTGCACAAAGTAAATCACAAGAGAACAAACTACAAAGACACAACAATGTTTTACCGTGGTATTCGGAGACTTGCCGGTCTCCCCTAATCCACGTTGAGGTAAGCCCAACCATGTTGGACTGACTCCACAACTTGAGTCAACACCTTCGAGGTAAGTCCAACCACTTGGATCGGCTCCAAAACGAACCAACACCTCGATCCACTCGGGGTTGCTCTTCCTCCACTCCGGAGATGAAGAGCACCAAACCACTCACAACACGCCGGGCCTTCTCACAAGCTTCTTGAGAAGATCACCAGACCACGACGCCTCCACGCCGTCTAGGTGTCGGCAAACACCAAGAGTAATAAGCCAAGCCCCTTGCTTGACTCTCACCAAGTGCAACACATGCACAATTTGACGCTCAATCCAATTCTAGTTGCAACACATGCAACTAGAGTCTCTCCCTTTGCTCACAAGGTGCAACACATGCACATTTGAGAGGAGAAGCTCACACTAGCTCAATAGAATGAAATGGGATGCCAAGAGTTGCCCTCCAACCAGCCAAGGTGAGTATTTATACCCCCCCACACAAAAACTAGCCGTCGGAGGAGAATCTGCTGAAAATCAGGGAAACCCGGTCAGACCGCAAGCATAGGGCCGGTCAGTCTGGGTTACAATGCAACGGCTATAAAAATAGCTGTTACATGCAATTCCCGGTCAGTCCGCCCTCACAGGGTCCGGTCTGACCAGACCCTTGGTCAGTTCGGGCCTTCCGAGTGGAAGAAAAACGAAAAACTTGTCATCTGGAAAAAGTTGACTGGCCTTATAAGGGCGGTCAGTCCGCAGGCATATGGGCGGTCAATCCAGGCTTTAAACTGCGGTCAGTCCGGCTTTGGATTTCAGCATAGACGACACTCGAAAAAACGGTCATAACTTTTGACTCCGATGTCGGAATTGAGTGATCTTGGACTCTATGGAAAGCTTATTCAGAGGGCTACACAACCCACCTATTTGATTGATCTCAAACACATTTGATAAAATCAAAAAGCACGACTCCAAAAAGCCAACACCATGGTCTAAGTCCAAGAAAATAGCAACGAGCAATCTTAGACCATGCCAAGGGAAAATACATGAATCCCAACAATTTGCAAAACATATTTGCAAACTTTAGTATCATGCCACAAGGAGTAGGTACATGGACTTCAACCATTTGCAAAAAACATTTGCAAATTATAGTCACATGCTACAAGGATTATGCATGAGCCTCGCCTATTTGCAAAACACATTCGCAAATATCGGCAACATGCCATAAGGAGTAGTTGTATGGACTTCAACCATTTGTAAAACACATTTACAAATTATAGTTTCATGCTACAAAGAGTTAATGCATGAGCTTCAACTATTTGTAAAACACATTCGCAAACAATAGCACCATGCCATGGAGAGCTAGAGCAAGCGAGATTGAGCTATCAACACATGATGAGACTCAAGCTACTAGACAAGGCCCCTCTTAATAGTACGGCAAACCTATACTAGCAATCCGGTCTTCCAACCAAACACCAAGACCGGTAAAAGACTAGGAACACATCCTTAGCCTAGCTAGTCATACCTTTGCCTTGCACACACACTTGAAGCTTGATGACACACAGCTTCACTTCAAATTCGGGTTCTTGACTTGAAAGCTCGTCAACACATGATGAGTTCCTTTACTTCGGGATCTTGACATGATGCTCATCAACACATGATGACATCCATCATCCCGAGTCTTGAAATGCATCAACATATGATGCATCCTTCACTTGACCTCCATCAACACATGATGGGCCTTCTCTTTGACTTGATGATTAACTCATGACCATCTCTTCTTCTTGAACATCATCGACACACGATGATTTCCGTTTCTTCGAGTTCTTGATATGATGCTCATCAATCCATGATAACACCCTTTTCTTGAACTTGGCTTGACGATCATCAACACATGATGATCTTCTTCACTTCGGGATCTTGACTCGAACATCATCAACACATGATGATTTCTTTTTCTCCTGAATCTTGACTTGATGACAATCAACATATGATGCCATCCAAAGTCTTCATCACCCTGGAACATAACCTATTCATCCAACTCATGAAAAATGTTAGTTCCATAATATGATTATCATTAATTACCACGACATACCATTAATTCATAATGGTGGGACAAGATATCACAATCTTTCCTCTTTGGTAATTGATGATAATCACTAATACAAATAATTGAATAGATTGGTATGAGTATATCTGAGCGCACAAGTTGAATATACTCAAAGGGTATATGAGCATATATGAACTACACAAGTCTCATATACTCATATGAATATATTAACTACACAAGTTATATATACTCAAGGATATGTTTCAAAGTAAAGATCCTTAAAGTATGTGGACAAAGGAATATGGATCAATACTAATGAAACCACAAAATATAAAGTGAACTCCCCCTAAATGTGTGCATACACAAATGTGTAATAAGAACATATGCACATATTCAAGTTAGAGTTTTGGTGGAGTTCAACCTATATTTTGGATCCGTGGAATGCAACAATATATAAGAATATGATGTCGAATGTATACCTCTTTGATTTTCACCTTTTCATCCAAATAAGACTACACAATAGGTATATCAATAGAAGTATTAGTCTCACATATATATTTGTCATTAATCACTAAAATACTCCATTAACTCATAATAGCGGGTCTAGATTCTTCACCTGCAAGCTGAACATAATCTAGAGTTCCTGCTAAAGCAAGGTCTGGATTATTTAAGATATCCCGGACTCGTTGCAAGTTTTGTATTGTTACCGTAGGTCGTGGCAGATTTCCACTTGCAGTGGGCGTCCGATGAGTCGAGTTTTCCCTCGACCTTCCGGTTAGCCTTGTTTGATTCCTTACTCGCGTTGGGGTAGGAACAGGTGAATTAATTGATGCACATCCATCAGCTCGGTTGTCTCTGATATTTGGTGCTTGAGCGCCTGTACCATCTCCACCAACAAATGGTGGTGAGTTAACCCGTAGAGGATTGTGCATGGCATCCAGATTGGTATCTCTGATTGTGTTAACTTCGTGGCGCCAATAGTGATCTTTCGAGGAACTCCCATCGTAGCTAAGGGAGAGCCTTCTAATGCTTCCGCAAGGAACCTCCATGACGGGGAGCGATCGGAGATTACTGCCTCTGGTGGACTTTGTGGTGAACTTAGCCTGATCCGGCGAATGGCCGATCATATGTCGAGTTCCACCATGCCAACTTGGCCTACGATCGGTGATAACTTCATTGATACCTTTACCAGATGTCGGTTGGCCCCCGAAATACGTAGGAGCCTTTGGCGTATACTAGTTGCCCATAACAATATCGAGAGTACATGGACTCTCTGATTGCCGCGCTGGGCTCCCATTGTCACTTCTGCCGGTCGGATCGACTGGGTTTGTAAAGGTGTTCGGACGTTTCGAACTGGTCGGAACGTGCGGTTCGTCTGAGAGCGCCATTGTTGGTGGCGGTGTATCCTCATCCATCTGGTCGATTTCGTCAATATCTGCGACTAGTGAGCCGGCGGAGGAGGAGGATGATGACATCCCATTTTCTTTCATGGCGCGGATGCATGCGTCCATATTGAGGTTGGAGTAGTCCGCCAGGTCGAACCAGTTTTCCTCATCCCAAGTCTCTGTCATGTTTGAATGAGCGATAATGGAGCAAAGGAAGTGCATAAGGGATGCTTGAGTGAAGTAATCTTCAAGAACTCAATGTCTTCTTCCCCACGGACGTCGCCAACTGTCGATGATCAAGTCGCCGATCTTACAAAATAAAAAGAGAAAAATAGCAAAGAGTTCTTGGGAGAGAATGAGACTGCTCTTTTATTACTATGAACTGGCTATTATAGGGGGTGCCTTCGATGAGTCAGTGGACTAATTCTAATTACACTAAGCGTAATGCTTGCTATACTGCAGAATCAGACTTGAAATATGGATCTAATGCCGATTGTTGTGCTTTAATCTGATGCCCCATTATGTCTTCCACGCTCCATCTTTAAGTAACCGTCGAAGAGGTGACAGTTGGTTCTTGAAGAGGCGCCTATTGGAAATGTCACTACTGGTTGGAGCGAGGCAACGGTTGACAAAGTACCAACTGTTTGGTGGTTGTATGTTTGTGAGATGCACAACCGTAAGGTGGTTGTTGTCAGTGTCTTAGGACCATGAAACATCACGTGGTATGGAGCAAATATAACATGTGTTCCATTCATCACACGGTATGGAATATACCCGGGGTTAGATCTGAATGTCAGTTCATGGCTTCTACGAGTAGACATCTGGTTGGGAATTGGGTATAGGACCTCATCCGACCAGAATACTTAGGGCCTATTTGGTACAGCTTTTGCTCCCAGCTTCTCAATCGATTCTCGTAGAGTCGTATCAAACACCCCGATTCTCAAAACAACTAGATTCTGATTCTCACGAGGAGCTGTCTCGAAAATGAACTAGCAACGAGAAGCAGCCTTCCCGCAGATTCTCATGAGAATCCAACTCGCAGAAATGAAAAAACAATTTGAAGTTTGATATAATCACCCGCAAATGCCATCGATATACACCCTGAAGACCCTCCGCGCGACCCGACCCGTAATGCTTCGCCTCTATCCCCTCGCTTCCTCCCTGCTCTCGCAACAAAGGCTCCACCACGCCGCCTTGAGCCTTGATCCTCCACCGCGCCGCCTCCGGTCGTCGACTGCGCCGCCGCATGCACTGGACTTCACTGCCGTGAGGACACGAGCGCCGCCCACTCCGGAAACCCTAGAGGCTGGCCCCTAGGTGCAGCCCTGCCGGTCCTCCACTGCGGCACCGCTGTCCCCGTCCTCCACTGCGCCGCCGCTGCAACCATCATCCGGTGCACCCCTTGCCCTCCCTACTCCTCCCTTAGTCCCGTTCCTGTGATGTTAGTGATTGTCTTTGAATTTGTGATTGAAGGATACTATGCTTCTGTGATTGATGATTGATTTGGATGAATTTGTGATTGAAGTATACTATCATGCTTCTGTGATTGTTGATTTGTTTGAGTGAATTTGTGAGTGTTTTCATGCTTCTGTGATTGAATCTTTAGTAATCACACGTAGAAGTTGACAAAATTTGTAACATTAGGAAACCTTTGGTAGAGTGTCAGCTATTTGTTAATTAGCTTTGCACATGCTACAGCTATTGCAATTTGCGATCTAAAAGATGACTAGTACTCCTATACAAATTTATAGTGAAATATTTGTCATATGTAATTGTCATTAATAGAGTATCGGTAATACAACTTTCTTCTAAATTAACATTAAAACAGCATGACGGTATTCAATTATAGGTAAGTTTTTCTGTTTTAATTTTGTCCTAATGTTTCTGTGGTACCCATCTTCATCATCAACCCCCATCTCCTTATTAGACTTGACGAGGATATAACAATCCTCATTTAATCATTTATCCACAATTCATATTATGAGGTAATAATGACGTCACATAACTTCTGAGTATACCCCTTAAATATTAATAAAGGAGAAGCTAGAGGTCGTAAGTTCTTCTATGACCACCCTGTAGTCGTGGGTCTTCCTACGACTACCCCATAGTTGTAAGTCCTTATACGACTACCCCATAGTTGTAAGTCCTTATACGACTATCCCATGATCGTAAGCTCTACTACGATCAGCATGCAGTCGTAAGCTTTCCTACGACCATCCACAGTCGTAAGACCTTCTGACCGGGCCCTAGTCGACAAGGCTCACAGACATGTGGGCCTAGTCGATAAAGGAATCTTTCGCACCATATTCAAAATACGGGCAGTAAACTACGCCATCATTTCCTAAGATAATGGCACGATTTTAACTCCCTTTTATGATGATAATTGCCTGGCGACGTGGGGACGTTTTAACTCCTGCAGTAACCTCGATACTTGGCGCCACGATCTGGATGATTAAGTGACCTTTTATTAGAGGTCCAACGGCGTACGATACGAGGGCGGTATAAAAGGCAAGGAGCATCAGAGCAATAGGGAGAGCCCGAATTCTGAGAAGCACAATACTCTAGTTTTACGGCGATCTTGTAATCCGGTATACTCAATACATACACACAGGAGTAGGGTTGTTATTCTCCCGGAGAAGGCCGAACACATATAAAATTCCCGTGTCTCCATCTCTGTGTGATTTTGAGCCTAGAGGAACCCCCGAATCAAACAATCTTTACGTAAGTTCGGTCCTAAAACACCGACAAGACTCAAATTCCTCATCCTCTTCATGAGCATCAAAGCCATCCAAATCATCATCAACAGCATCATTTTCCCTCTTAGATTATGCTTATTATACCAAATGGGTAAGGTTTAACAGGGGAGGAAATTTAAAAACCTCGCCTCTGTATTGTTATAGCAATAGGGAAAGTAAGGTTGGAATTTTTTTTATGGCATTAGCAAAAGGGGTGAAACAATCTAAGGGGACAGAGTTTGCTACAAGCAATATGGAAAGCTTAGATATGTTCCTTGATGACACTGATAATTGTATAGCTATGTTGCTTTGTGTAATAGCTACAACACTGTAGGCATAGGAAACCATCTCTCTCTTTGTTTTTTTATAGGAAACCATCTCTCGTTTATATTTACAAAAGATAGCCCCTTTTCATTCAGGAAGTTATATTGCTAGCTACATGCTGACTATAGCCATAAGACAAAAAAAAAACCATATGATAGATATTTTAAGCATAAGCTTAGCCAAAATGGACCTAGATAAGATGTAAAGTTGTTGCGTTTACTGTTATGAATATGGCGTCAACTGTTGTGCTTGCTAATTGTAAATTGGATACTTCATTGAGTAATAAACAAAATTTATGGGCCACATATGCAGATGGCTGATAACGCTGAGTGGAACGACGAGAATACTAAGATAGTGTGTGAATTGTTCGTTGAACAAGTACAGGCAGGCAATCGCCCGAATACCCATTTGAACAATCCAGGGTATACTCTTGTGAAACAAAAATTTGCAGAGAAGACTAGGCTGCAATACAAAAAGATGCAATTGAAGAACAAATGGGATAAATTAAAGAATGATTACAACATTTGGAGGAAATTGAGGACAAAGGAGACAGGGTTAGGTTGGGACCATGAAAAGCATACAATAAAGGCCACCGCTGAACGGTGGAAGAAATTAAAAAAAGTATGTTATTACTCATTATCAATTTTTTAAATGCATTAATGTACACACCTAGCTCTATTATTAGTGAAGGTTTAACGTGTAACACTTGGCATTGACAGGAATATAAAGAATGTTCCAAGTTTGAGAAGGCTGGATTTCCAAATGAGGAGTTGTTGTCCAAGATGTTTGACGACATTCGCAACACCGGTGAAGTCCATTGGTCTCCTGCAATGGGAACATTGCCTCAAAGTCCTGTGCGTGCACCAACAGCTATTGATATTAAAGAGCTTGAAGATGAGTGTGATGAAAAATATAACAGTGATTGTGAAGATGAATCACCAATTGGTAGGAAAGGAAAGAGAGCTTGCGCCCCTAGCAATGATCAGGGGAAGAAACCAAAGAGTGGTTCTGTGGTCATGCAAGATCAACTGAGAAGAATTCTTGAGTTGAATGAGAAGTCGCATGCATCTTTTGAAGCATTTGCACAAAAAAGAGAGGAAACTCGGTGTGTAGCATCAAGGATGCAATGGAATCGGTTAAAGAGTGTGGTGCTATTAATGGGAGTAATGAGTACTTCATTGCATCTAAAATTTTCGTAAAGAAAGAGCAAAGGGAAATGTTTATGACCTTGTGCAATAATGAAGAACGATTTGAATGGCTCAAAAGGAAGTACGATGCCAAGTATGGCAAATAGAAAATTTATTGTAACGTTAGGATGATTATGGAGACATTACTAGAAGTAGTTTGTCTTGTATTCGCCTTTATTATTCTTTATTTCTTTATTGGTTGTAAGACCTTTTTTGGATTATAAGACATTTTTTCACTAGTTATAAACTGTCATTTGGACCTAATGCGTGCTCATGTATTTTTAAATTGCCATTTATGTTGTTGTGTTTTTGTATGTTAATGTACAGATGTCGTCTTCTGAAAGCGTGATGAAGACATCCCGCCGATTGGACCAATTACATGAGCACGAGCTAAAAAGATTAACCAACAGGTGAACTCGCTCCTAGTTAAATTTGGTTTAAATTTACATGACAACTGGTTACTACCTAATGCTAGTATTTTAATTGTTCTCAGGTTTGTACGTGAGGAGACTTTGGGACCCGAGAAAAATATGTGGGAGAAGACACCAAGAGAAGAGTTCATGCGAATGTGTATGTGTATGTGCTGGCCGCATGGAGAGCTTACACCATACATGCACCAGGGACCAAGAAGAGACAGCACGTGCCTGCTTGGAATAAAATGTATGTCAAGATAAAGAAATAAAGAAAGCAAGGCATGCATACATGCATGTGTGTGTGAGAAGCCACGTGCATGCATCATGCATGTGTGTATGTGTGTGCATGAGGAGCACTTAATGCATGCATGCATGTGTGTGTGCGTGAGGGGCTCTTAATGCATGCATGCGTGAGAAGCTTTGGTCCAACATGCGTGAGGACTTTGGTCCAGACGTCAAGCCCAAGCCGAGCCAACGTATGGCCGAACATCATTGGACCGAGCCAAAGTCTGGTGATTCCGGCCGTGTAATCAATTAGGATATGAGTCCGTTTTCTTTTTTGTTGGAACAGGAGTTGTTTTGGACTTGGTCAAGCCGCGATTTGCCGACTATAAATGTCGAGGGCGCCGCCGCCATGAAGGGCACGGATATTTTTAGATTTCAATATACTCTTGATTCTAGGGTTTGAGCAATATTGCCCCCACTAGAATAGGGAGTTCCAATCTGTTGTGCCGTCCGTTGTTCTTGTGATTCCTTGTGTTTTGCGGGAGCGGTGACCGTCTACTTGGTGTGATCGGGTGAAGCGGGATCACGAGTGTGTGGTTGGCGAATTCTTTTGTCGCAGGTTGCTATTTTGACAGTGGTTGGCGCCATCGGTTCGTCAGGTTGCATGGATCCAAAGTTATCATTGATCCTACGTCGTGAAGATCGGGCATCCCCCGCATCATCTTGGTATCAAAGCATCGGTTGCCACGGTAGGATCAATTTACCCGTAGTTAGATTTATTTTTCTATCCTATACACAAAAAGGCACAAAAAAAATCTTTTAGCCCGTAGTTTGATCTGAATTTTCTTGTGAGTTTTGTTAGGTTTTGATCCATTAGAAACTGTGTTTAGTCGCTGATCATAGTTTTTATTTGCGTTGCTTGATCTTGTGCTTAATAAAAAAAACAATCTAGTACCATAGCGCTGCATCAGTTCGCCGGTAGTCGCGTGGAAAAAAAAGGCTTGATGCGGCAGCGCGCTACAGTAATTGCAGAATAGCACGCGGATTGCCGCGTTCGTCGCCATTCTTTGTCGATCGCGGAGAAAAAAATCGGATCGCTCATTGAAGCGAAGCTCTGATACCAAACAAGTGCTTCAATTTCTGTCGTAGGCCGCCGCCTCCCATAGCGTGAAGAAAACGTTTGCGCCTACAGTACTGCGAGCGTCTACAGTACTTCGTGGAGGAAAAAAAAAACCTTCGCGTATATCTTTGTAAGCCACTTCAATTCTTTGCGAATACTTTGCTCCTATTGAGACTAGCTTGTTGATATTGCTTTAGGGCTGCTCATTATCATCTCATTGCACAATCTAGCTTGTGAGTTTTTGCTGTACCTATTAGGCTTGTGCTGCTCTTTTGTGAACCTTTTGTTGGCCGATTACCAAAAAAAAAACAGAGGAGAACCAAAAAAAAAAGGGTGCTTGGCCGACATTGTTTTGAGAGCACACCTAGCTGGTATCTATTTTCAGATTGTGCTATGTCATTGTTTTGAGCAATCTTGTGCCCTATTTTATCTCATTGAGCAATTAGCTAGCGTCTCTCTATAACTTGTGCAATAAGAACTAGTTGTTTATCACTTATATATTTTAGCTCATTCCTTTGATTGCACTAAGTTCCATCATCTTTGCGTGTGAGTTGCTTCGTTCTTCGCTTATATCTTTTGATCAGCAACTAGGCATTGAATTCTAGTTTGGATTGTTACCTAGCTTTACAATATCTAGAAATTTCATATTGCATAGGTAAACACTTTTCCCTCAAGCTCCACAAATAAGCCATTGTCTAACGATTGCTTGTGCAATTGAATTAAGCAATCTATCACCTTGTGTTGTCTACCGTCACTAAAGTGCGTGCAGCTCTTCAATTCCATCAAGGACGCATAAGAACTTCAGACGGTAAGAGAAGGTGAGGTTGAGTGATTTCCATAAAAAAAAATTCCACATCCACATATATAGTTTTCTTTGTTTGCACTAACCATGTCAGGGAAAGAAGGAGAACCAGCATATGTTACACAAGCTGACCTTGAGAAGCTCACAAATGACTTCAACACTCAGTTGAATGACAACATGAGCATCTTAAGGAGGGAGATACTAGAGGAGCTTCGCAAAGATCGGGGCCCAGTTGGTGTACATGAAGAAGGCATTGAGCTTGATGAGACCGATGAGGAGAGGGCTGCACGATTCGCTAGAGAAGCTCAAGCGGGTCGAGTCGCTGCCATCGCGGTTCGTCCACCCCTTCCCGGGCGTGGGGGAGGTGTTTTGGGTGCTGACCATGGCCAAGGGAGAGGCCGTGGCAGTGGGCATGGCCATGGACGCGGCGGTGCTGCCCACATTGAGGACTTCGGCGACGACGTTTGGTTACACCGCAATGATAACTATCAACGCCATGGTCGTCGTCATAATGAGCAGCACGTGGAGGAAAAATTTGGGAAGCTCAAGTTCAATATTCCCAAATTTGAAGGTGTTTTCGATCCAGATGCATATCTCACATGGGAGCTCAAGGTAGAAGATATTAGGATGCACAATTATTCTCAAGAGAAGAAAGCGCACATGGCGTCACTTGAGTTTGATGGGTATGCGTTGATTTGTGGGAGCAAGTATTGAACCAAAGAGAAGATAATGGAGAACCACCAGTTGCATCATGGGCTGAAATGAAGCAAGAACTGAGAGCACGTTTTGTTCCTACTACTTATAAACGTGATCTTTTTGATAAATCGCAGAATTTGAGACAGGGAGATCACTCAGTGGAGGAATACTACAAGGAGATGGAGCAAGCTATGATTAGGGCACATGTGCACAAATATGAAGAGCAAACACTTGCGCGTTTTCTGTTTGGCCTAAATAAAAACATTAAACGCATAGTGCAATATCGACCCTCTGATCTTGTTGTTGACTTGGTGCATCAAGCGACAAAGGCGGAGAAACAGCTGCTAGAAGATATGAAACCAGCACCAAGGCCAGCATCTTTCAACTTGAAAGTTCCATCATCTTCATCTAATGCCACCAAAGCACGCTTCAGTTTGGGACGAGGTACATCTTCAGCTAGTACTAGTTCAAATACTAATGTTCGTTCTTCCCCGATTGCAAAATCAGCACCTACATCAAGTGAGAAGAAGGTGGCTCCATCCCCTATATCTTCAATTAATGCTACAACAAAGAGTAGAGAAATCCAACGCTTCAAGTGTTTGGGGCGTGGGCACATAGCTAGGGAGTGTCCCAACAACCGAGTCATGCTTGTGACAGAAGATGGAGAGTTTGAATCTGCAAGTGAAGATGAGGTTGAGCCCAGTCATGAAAATGAGAAATATGAAAATGCATCCCATGACGATGATGAGATTGATGTGTTGAGTTATGAAACGGGAGAGGCACTAGTTATCACTAAAAATTTGAGCATGCTTGCACAAGAAGGAGATGCACATCCGCAGCGATTCAACTTGTTTCAAACACAAGCCAAGGTAAACAACAAGGTAATCAAACTTATTATTGATGGAGGTAGTTGTCATAACTTGGCTAGCGTTGAATTGTGTGAGAAGCTTGGTTTAAAGAAGCTGAAGCATCCACGTCTATATCATGTACACTGGTTCAGCGAATGTGGGGATGTGAAGGTTCAGTATGTGGTGCATGTTACTTTCAAAATTGGTGATTATGAGGACACCGTTAAGTGCGATGTGGTGCCTATGACCGTGTGCCATCTGCTGTTGGGAAGGCCATGGCAATATGATAGAAGTACGCAACATGATGGCCGTTCCAATAGATATGCTTTTAAGTGGAAGGGGAAGACAAAGGAGCTTAATCCAATGACTCCTAGCCAAATACATGCTGAATTTCAGCAAAGGAAGCTTGCTGAAAATGAGAGTAAAAAGAAAGAAAAGAGTGATTTCCACACATCGGTGAGTGAGAGACACAAGCCAAATATGAGAGGAAAAAGTAAGAGTGAGGGAGGGTTGGTTATGTTAGCCACAAAATCAGATTTGAGAGATGTGAGCAATGACCCATCAAAGATGCACTTTGTGCTTGTGTACAAAGATGCAACTGTTTTGCTTTCAACTAACGACTTAACCTCTCTTTCTAGTGGTGTTTCCTCCCTTTTGCAGGCATTTGAGGATGTGTTTCCGGAGGAGATACCAGCGGGACTTCCACCATTGCGCGGAATAGAGCATCAAATTGATCTAGTTCCCGGCGCTTCACTTCCAAATCGTCTACCATACCGTACCAATCCGGAGGAGACCAAAGAAATTCAGCGCCAAGTGCAAGGGCTACTTGAGAAAGGGTATGTACGCGAAAGTCTTAGTCCTTATGCTGTTCCTGTAATTCTTGTTCCTAAGAAAGATGGTACATGGAGAATGTGTGTTGATTGTCATGCCATTAACAATATCACTGTTAGGTATCGTCATCCTATTCCTAGGTTAGATGATATGCTAGATGAGCTTAGTGGTGCTGTTATATTCTCCAAAATTGATTTGAGGAGTGGTTACCATCAAATTAGGATGAAACTTGGTGATGAATGGAAGACTACTTTTAAGACTAAATTTGGACTGTATGAATGGTTAGTCATGCCTTTTGGTTTATCTAATGCACCTAGTACATTCATGCGATTGATGAATCATGTTTTAAGAGCATTCATTGGTAAATTTGTTGTGGTATACTTTGATGATATTTTGATCTATAGCAAAACGATAGATGAACACATTGATCATACTAGATAAGTACTAGAAGTGCTTAGAAATGAGAAACTGTATGCTAATCTTGACAAATGCACTTTTTGTACTGATAAAGTTGTGTTCTTAGACTATGTTGTTTCTGGACAAGGAATTGAGGTAGATGATTCTAAAACTGAAGCAATTAAGAATTGGCCTACCCCTGTGAATGTTAGTCAAATCAGAAGCTTTCATGGTCTTGCTAGTTTTTATCGACGTTTTGTTAAAGATTTCAGTACCATTGCTGCCCCCACTAAATGAGTTAACTAAAAAGGGTGTTGTGTTTGAATGGGGTGCACCACAAGAAAAAGCTTTTCAAGAGCTAAAGAAACGTTTAATTGAAGCACCATTGCTTGTTTTGCCTAATTTCACTAAGACTTTTGAAATTGAATGTGATGCTAGTGGAATAGGTATTGGTGGTGTTTTGATGCAAGAAGGGAAACCCGTAGCATACTTTTGTGAGAAACTAGGAGGTGCCCAATTGAACTATCCTGTGTATGATAAAGAATTGTATGCTTTGGTACGTGTGCTTGAAACTTGGCAACATTATCTTTGGCCTAGAGAATTTGTTATCCACTCTGATCATGAAGCTTTGAAATATTTGAAAAGCCAAGCTAAACTGAACCGTAGACATGCTAAGTGGGTAGAATTCATTGAAACTTTCCCATATGTTGTTAAGTACAAGAAAGGAAAAGAGAATGTGGTAGCTGACGCTTTAACTAGAAAATATGTGCTTTTAACTCAATTGGAAGTAAAGGTACCCGGATTAGAGAGTTTGAAAGATTTGTATGCTTCCGATAGTGAATTTTCAGAACCATATTCTAAATGCAAAGATGGAAAAGGATGGGACAAGTTTCACGTTCATGATGGGTTCTTATTTCGTGCTAACAAATTATGTGTTCCAGATTCGTCCGTGCGTTTGCTTTTATTGCGTGAATCTCATGCGGTGGATTAATGGGACATTTTGGGAGAGAAAAGACCTTCATGATCTTTGCGATCACTTTTATTGGCCTAAAATGAGGCGTGATGTCGAAAGGTTTGTACAAATGATGTGTGACATGCCACAAAGCAAAATCTAAACTTAATCCACATGGTTTATATACCCCACTTCTGTTCCTAGTGTACCTTGGGAGGATATTAGTATGGACTTTGTTTTAGGACCGCCTAGGACTAAGAGGGAAGGATTCAGCTTTTTGTAGTTGTGGATAGGTTCTCTAAAATAGCACATTTTATTCCTTGTCACAAAGCGATTGATCGTCGCATATAGTGACTTGTTTTTCGTGAAATTGTAAGATTGCATGGCATGCCAAAGACGATTGTTTCAGATCGTGACGTCAAGTTCATGAGTTACTTTTGGAAGACATTGTGGGCCAAGCTTGGGACAAAATTGTTATTCTCAACAACTTATCACCCACAAACGGATGGACAAACGGAGGTGGTGAATAGAACACTTTCAATGCTACTACGAACGATGATCAAGAAGAATCTAAAAGAGTGGGAAGAGTGTTTGCCGCATAGTGAAGGGAGTAATATATCAGATGAGGAACATGAGTGTGACGTGCAAATGCTATGTCTGTGGCAAGACATGTTAAGTCATCTTGCTGCTACTGCAATTATTGTGGATAATTATCACTCAACCTACTTGGACAAGAATGAGCCTAGGACTTCACCGAAGAGCGCAGAATCGGCTCAAGCATTCTGGTGAGACAATTAGCAGGAAGTTTGATGAAGTTTTGCAGTGTGTGGTCAAAATGTCTAAAGATTTTGTGAGACCAAAGGATCCAAACTTCACTACGGTTCACAGTAGAATTAGAAATAATCGAAGGATGTCGCCACATTTCAAAGACTGTATTGGAGCTATTGATGGTACACACATTCTTGCAACTGTTGCTCCAGAAGATCTAATTAGATATATTGGTAGATCAGGAAGTGCAACACAGAATGTCATGGCGGTATGTGATTTTGATATGCGCTTCACATACGCATCTATTAGACAACCAGGAGCTATGCACGATACTAGTGTGCTTTATCATGTATTGGATGTAGATAGGGAAGTCTTTCCACATCCTCCACAGGGTAATTTTCTTTGTTTGGTATTATTTACAAAATTATTTACTTGTAAAGTTCATGCATTGGATGTTGATATACATGAATTTTCCGTCTTATGTTACAGGTAAATATTATCTTGTCGATGCTGGGTTATCCTAACGAAGTTCGGTATTTAGCGCCATACAAGGGCCAAAGGTATCATGTTCCAGAATTTCGGAGAGGTGTTGCTCCTAGTGGTGAGAAAGAGAAATTCAACCATTTACACTCGAGTGTTTGCAACGTAAGTGAGAGATCCTTTGGTGTATGGAAGATGAAATGGAAAATTCTTCTTAAGATGTCGAGCTTTCCCATGTCCAAGCAAAAGATGATTGTTGCAGCAACCATGGGAATCCACAACTTCATACGTGAACATGCTTCACCGGACATGTATTTTCATAGGTTCGATCGGGATCCTAATTATGTGCCCACGACACCATCAAGATATGCCAAATATGTCAGTTCTCAAGATGCATCGGATGCGTCAACGTCACAAACAAGTGCTACATCCATGGATAGTTTCCGTGATGACCTTGCAAGTGCAATTGCTTATTCAGAATGATGGACACACTACTTGTGAATTTTTGTGGTATTTTGTTATGACTCATTTATCATTTCAATACTTGTACGTAATATCATTTAATAATCATTTGAACACTTTTACGATATGAATGTGATATCTCCAGCTTCATCTATCGCAGCGACAACAGTGCAAAATTTGCTTATATACAGTTATAATCCATCATGAAGTGTAAATGAAATATAACCTGACATTGTGTAAAGATACAACGTATATACATTCACATGGTTTAAACAAATTTAGGGGGAAAAATTCTATAATTTGTGTACAAATACATAGGAGAAAGACACAAATATAATTGAATTATTACAACCAGGGGTAACATGGTCTATTTGCCTCTAATCCCCCTCATATAGTTTTGAGAGCCAACCTACCAGCCAAGCGCTTTTAATAGACAGTTCGAAATTCTCAGAGAAGTGGATTCTCAGAGAATCAGGAGCAGAATCGGGAAAATGAGAATCTGAAACTCTACCAAACATGGTCTTATTATGTAACATCTGAAATCCTTACAACCACTAGTCTTTAGCATTAGGGGTTACAACCATAAAGACATATGGTATTTTATTATGTATTAAGGTAATAAATAGAGATTTTAATCCTCATCAAACTTGCTGGGGCCTGTGTTTCAAAATCTGTAACTCATTGGAATTTTATTTGAAAATTTTCTGAATATTCTAAAAACGCGTGAAACTCGCTGATCTCTGGCATCGCTCCCTTCTTACCCACTCTGCTCGCTGCAAGCGCTCGAGCAATTCCCCGCGACCAACTGGGGAATTCGTGGCGCGCGATTCAGCACTCTGCTCTGGCGGATCCTGGTCCGTTTGAATCGGTAAGCGCGCTGATCTCTTCTGTGTTGCTTTTCGTTTGGGCAATCGTACGCGAAATCTGGGCCTGTGATTAGTGAGGCATGCGATTTAATGCGAAGAAATTGCGAGTTCCACTGATTCGGATTCACAATGTTATGCAAACGTGTGATTTAGGATTGTTTGTGGAGTTCAGGGGGTATCATGGTTAGCTACGAATTAGGTTTTGGCTTCGTATTGAGCTCCAGGACTTGAGCGAATATGTTTGAAGCAGCTTGTATAGCCTCGGGAGGCTGTTTGGTTCTGACTAGGGGAGTTTTCATGCTTGCTATGTGTGCCCCCTTGCTCAATTTTGTCGGTTTCACGCACTCATTTGATGGTGCCCGTTGCCCTATAGTGTTCAATTCTGGGTATCAGTAGTAGTTCTGACCCCTTTAGCATATCTGTTTGGACTGTTAGAGAGTGGCGCTTTTGCATATTATTTGATCTAAAGGTGCAATTGCTTTCTTTATCAAACAAGCTTTCTGTAGTACTGATTCGGCTCCTGGAGGAAATTATCAGCCTACTGTTTATATTTCATCATTTATCGCATTGATTTATGCATTTATCAACTATGTTAGGGCTTTTGTCTCATGCTGTTTCCTAATCAGGCCCATGCCTCGCGTGGTTGACATGAACCCAGACTCTGATGATACACGTGGCCTGGGTGGAAATAACAGAGAGTAAATTTGACGGTCTGGACATAAGAGATGGTAAGTTACTAGTGTACTGTTGCTACATTTGCTTGGTTGGGTTGATGGAAATTACACGGTGGCTCACAGTTTTTTCAGAACCACAAGAAGTATTCATGTAAACATCTAGACAGGGGATTGGTAGTTGCTCACTAACTCCTCTTCAGTTTGTTCCTAGAATAGATAACCAATCTGATCTCGAGGAGCCATGGAGAAATCCTGGGGCGTGGCAATGCTCCATTTGCACACACGAAAATGATACGAGCTATTTATCCTGTGAGCTATGTGGCGTTCTTGGGGATTTGTCACTGTATTTCAATAATGCCATTATGCCAGTGAAGCTGAAGGTGGAGGTATATAATATATTTCTTGTTGTTGCATTCCCTGATCTATTGTTTCTGTTCTTGTGATACAATATAATTGCTGTTGTTTGGCCTGTTAATTTAGTTATTTCTCTCTCTCCTGAAATCTAGCTAAATGCAGAAACAAGCATTATGGAGTATCTGCACTTGCAAGATCTCTTTTCGCACCATCCAGTACAAAGTCGAAAGCTGTTGTTTTCTCTGATGGCTTCCAAGCCAACAGAAATGCAACAGGAAGTATGCAAGCCACCTTGGATGCTCTGCATAAGACATACATGACACGTAAACAGCGCTGTATTATAGGTACGCTATTTTCTACAACAAGCAAGTTACCTCTCTACAACAAGCAAGTTCTTTACTTTGAAAAACTTGCCAATCCCCTTCCCCCTTAAGTCCTCCTGCTGCCAACTCCTTGGCGCCCTCTTGACGTTGCGGCGGGTTGTGGCCCTTGGCCCCACACGTCCGTCGCACTCTTCACCTCACGGTCGCCCCGTCGGCCCTCGCGTGCTTCCTGCGGCGGCTGCCAAGGCGTCCACGAGCTCAAGCGAGGGGCCAGGGCCCACGTATGACACCAAGACGAGACGGACAAGGAATTCGCGTGCAGCACGTAAAAAGAAGTAAACACATATTTATACTACTCAAGGGGATTTCTCTCTCGTAAAAAAATCTCCACTTTTTTTTGGTGAACGACGTCATCCAATTCTTGTAGCTACATGTTCCTTCTGTTAGGTCAGAAATCAATGTGTCTTTCATTATGTCCATCTCAGTCATTTGCATAACCAGATATGTGGTTAGCTCAGTGTTACCCTAGGCGCTAGACGCAGCAACACCGCCGCGATTTCATGCTAATTGGTGCCCTAGGCGGTAGGGATGAAAAACGAATACGAATTATCCGTATTATTCGACTATCGTATTCGATAGGATACGAATACAGTGTAGATTTTTTCCATCCGATTAGCAATTTCTCTCCTATTCGTATTTGAATTCGCATAAAAAAATATGGGTGCGAATATGGTATGAAATTTTTCCATCCGAATTATTATTTTATCCAAACTATTTGTATTCGAATTCAATGAAGCAATATAAGTATTTTATTGCAGCATGCCTAATTAGTTGGATGTTTTTTTCTAATTTAATGTGAATTTATGCTCCTTTAAGTGAAATTAATAGATTAGACTGATTAAGTGTGACGGTACAAAGATAAAGCGTCACCAATATCTCCACATTACATAATTAATGAGGATATCCGGATCCGATCGAATTGAGTAGATATTCGATTCACATTCGTATTCGTATTCGAGCATATTCGAATTCGTTTAAAAAATACGAATGTGAATATGGTTTCACCATTATTCGATTTGTGTTCGATCCGTTTTCGCCCCTACTGGGTAGTGGGTGCTAAACCCGCCTAAGCGGTCCAAGGCGACGCAAGGCAGGCTAGGCACGGTGGATCCAGGCAGCGACCAGCAAGGTCAAGGGCGGTCCAAGGTGGCGCAAGGCAATAGGGAGGCGGTGCCTGGGTTAGAAACGTAGAATGGCAGGGGTACGAAGGTACCTCCGCTAGGCATTTGCTCCCAAATCCGAGCTAGGTTAGGGATTTCATCCCCTCCGCCGCATCCACCTCCCCTCCGCCTCATCCGCCTCGTCGCCGGGTGGATCTGCTTCACCGCCACCCAGATTCGTCGCCTCCTTCAAACCATCGTCACCACCTCCTCCAACCCATTATCTTGAGGTATAATTCATGCCCATGCTGCCCATTTTACATGCCCATGTGCTTCTGCTCCATGGCGCGTACCTGCTGTCTCGGTCGGCCACCTAGGCGCTAGGCGGCCACTGCCGCCCGCCTTCCGCCTAGCGCCTACGTGAACACTAGGTTAGCTAATTGTAAATATTCAATGTAGGCAATAGCAACCTTTGTTGAGTAAAGCCATAACAATGGTAACTATGGGGTGAATGTGATTATGCATTTTGGACCTATACTGGTCCTGTTTGTTTAACTTAAACTTTAGCCTATCATTATAAGAATAAGGTAAAGTGAACTATCTGTTTTGTGCTCTGGCCTATAAGATTAAGCCAGATTTGACATGTATTAGGACACACTTCATCTTTTTTTCTTGTTCGCTTGATATTTGTTTCATTTGCTAGTTAGATTTCACAGTGGAGATATCTTGAACATGACTACATTATGTTGATGTTGACAGTGCCTTTCAAGTTTGATATTGTTTATATGTGATTCGAATTCTAAAGAGACCAAGGTCTAGACGTGGATTCTTCTTCTTTTTCAGATTTGTTTCCGTCTTCGACTCGAGTCAGTTTTATACCACCATATATACCCCTTGTAAGCCACACGGGAAGAGTTGACGACTCAAGAAAATCCCCGCATTTTGTAAATATTTTTTCTGATATAGTGAAGACCACCGTCGTGCGTCCGTGGTTTTTTTTTCCCGAAAGGGTTTTCCACGTAAAAATTGGTGTCTCCCTATTCTTGATCTACTTTGTTATTTGTCTGTTGATTTCTAACAAGTGGTATTGGAGCCACGTTCGTTACCCGTTTCAATCTAGGGTTTGTTCGACATGGCGTCATTAAAGTATGATCTTCCGATGTTGGATCGGGACACGCGATTCTCTTTGTGGCAAGTCAAGATGCAGGCGTTATTGGCGCAATCCGATCTGGATGAGGCGCTGGATGGCTTCGGAAAGAAGGCATCCAATACTTGGTCCGATGAAGGGAAGAGAAAGGACCGTAAGGCACTGTCCCAACTTCAACTTCACCAGATAATAATATTTCGCAAGAGGTCTTTGAAAATCACGTCGATTCGGTGCTCTATGGTCAATTTGGAAGAGATATGAATGACAAAGGATCTCACCAGCAAGATGCATCTCAAGCAGAAATTATTCTTACACAAGTTGCAAGAGGGAGGTAATGTGTTGAATCATCTTTCGGAATTTAAAGAGATCGTCTCTGACCTGGAGTCAATGGAGGTAAAATACAACGAGAAATATTTGAGTTTAATTCTTTTGTGTTCTTTGCCTAGTTCGTACTCAAATTTCATAGATACCATATTGTATAGTCGTGATACACTGACCCTCAATGTGGTTTATGAAGCCTTGTATGCTAAGGAAAAGATGAAACAGATGGTGTCTTCTGAAGGTTCAGGTTCACAAGCAGAAGGCTTGTTTGTTCGTAGCAGGCAAAAGGAGAAGAACTCAAACAATGGATCTCGAGGCAAAAGTTCGAACGGCTACAAGAACCGGTCGAGATCCAGAGGTAAGTACAAGTCACGCAAATATTACAAGAAAAGTGAGTACGACATATCTGAATGCTACAAGTTGCAGAATAAAGAAAAGAGGAATGACACATACAAATCGAAAGGTAAAACAGAAGATGAAGGTACGACAAATATAGCTTGTGATAGTAGTTTTGATGGTGAGATGCTTGTTGTTTTTGTTGTTGTTGGATGTGCTGAAACTAATGATGAATGGATTCTTGATACTGCCTGCGCTTTTCATACGTGCCCGATTAGAGATTGGTTTACCACTTATGAGCCAGTCAATAGTGCTGGTTCTTTTTTGATGGGTGATGATTCAGCATGTAAGGTAGCAGACATTGGCTCTATTCGGATCAAGATGTTTGATGACACCATTAGAACCTTGTCGAATGTTCTATACATTCCGGATACGAAGAGAAATCTTATTTCGTTGAGTGCTCTTGATGATAAAGGTTACAGGTATTCAGGTGGAGGTGGAGTCCTTAAGGTCACCAAAGGTTCTCTTATTGTAATGAAAGGTGACAGAAAGGCTTCCAATGTCCTATATTATCTCTGAGGCACGACAATTACAGGTAATGCAACTGTTGTTTCAAAAAGGTTATCAGATTCTGATGCTACTAATCTTTGGCATATGCATCTTGGGCATATGAGTGAACTTGGCTTGGCAGAATTAAGGAAGAGAGGACTTTTGGAAGGATATAGCATCGGCGACCTGAAATTTTGTGAGCATTGCTTCTTCGGCAAGCACAAGAGGGTGAAGTTCAATACTTTGGTTCACATACTACAGAAGGTAGTTTAGATTATGTGCATTCTGATTTATGGGGACCATCTCGTAAGCCATCGCTAGGAGGTGCTCGTTATATGTTAACAATTATTGATAATTACTCTAGAAGAATATGGCTTTATTTCTTGAAGCATAAATCAAAAGCATTTTCAGCATTTAAAGAGTGGAAGACTATGGTTGAAAGGCAAACTGAAAAGAAGTTAAAGAAGTTTCGCACTGATAATGGGATGGAGTTCTGCTCTAATGAATTTGAATCATATTGCAAGACTGAAGGCATTGTTAGGCACTACACCGTTCCCCATACTTCTCAACAAAACAATGTAGCTGAGCGTATGAACATGACCATCATTTCCAAGGCCCGTTGCATGTTGTGAAATGCAGGTTTGCATAGGCGTTTTTGGGCTAAAGCCGCTTCCACTGCTTGCTATCTTATTAATCAGTCACCCTCTATTGCAATTGAAAAGAAAACTCCAATTGGGGTATGGTCTAGTTTCCCAACAAATTATTCAGAATTGAGGGTTTTTTGTTGTGCTGCTTATGCACATGTTGATAATGGAAAATTAGAGCTTGAAGCTGTTAAGTGCATCTTTCTTGGTTATAAATCTGGTGTTAAAGGATACAAGTTGTGAAATCCTGAAATAAATAAGGCTGTGATTAGCAGAAACGTTGTCTTTAATGAATCTGCTATGCTTCATGATAAACTATCTACTAATGTTCCTGTTGAGAGTGAGCAAAATTCAAGTGTTCAGGTGGAGTACTCTGTTGGTTCAGGTGACACATCAGATAAGGAAAATATTGTTCATGATGCACTTATTGTTGAGGATCCTCCTATTATTGAGCAGCCACCACAACGGTTCATTGCAGTTGACAGACCTAGGAGGGAGATTAATCCACCCAAGAGGTTGATTGAAGAAGCTAATATTGTTGCTTATGCTTTGAGTGTGGCAGAAGAAATTGAAGGTAATACAGATCCTTCATCATACTCTGAAGCTATTAACTCCACTGATTGTAATAAGTGGATAACTGCTATGCATGATGAGATGGAGTCGCTTGAAAATAATGGCACTTGGGAATTAGTAAAGTTACAAAAAGAGAAGAAACCCATCCGTTGCAAGTGGGTTTTCAAGAGAAAAAAAGGTATTTCTCCAAATGATGAGACAAGGTATAAAGCAATATTAGTTGCCAAAGGTTATAGCCAGATTCCAGGTATTGACTTTAATGAGGTTTTTCCCCTGTTGTTAAACATAGCTCAATTCACACTTTGCTCAGTATAGTTGCTATGCATGTTATGAGCTTCAGCAGTTAAATGTTAAAACTGCATTTTTACATGGGGAGTTAGAAGAAGATATCTATATGGATCAACCTGAAGGTTTCATTGTTCCTGGAAAAGAGAATCTTGTTTTTAAGTTAAAGAAGTCTCTTTATGGATTGAAACAATCTCCTAGGCAGTGGTATAAGAGATTTGACACATTCGTGCTTTCTCAAGGTTTTAAGAGGTCTAATTATGATAGCTGTGTTTATTTAAAAATTGTCAATAATTCAGCTATATATTTGCTCATATATGTTGATGACATGCTGATTACAGTAAAAGATAAAACAAAGATAGCAAAGTTAAAGGCGCACTTGAGTGGTGAATTTGAGATGAAGGATTTAGGTGTAGCAAAGAAAATTCCTGGCATGGAGATATCCAGAGACAAACCCTTTGGAAAATTATACCTAAGTCAAAAAGAGTATATTGATAAGGTCCTTCGTCGCTTTAATATGCATGAGGCTAAACCAGTGAGTACTCCATTAGCTGCACATTTCAGATTATCTTCAGCTTTATGTCCATAGTTAGATGATGATGTTGAGTACATGTCTGGAGTTCCATATTCTAGTCCAATTGGTTCTCTTATGTATGCCATGGTATGTTCTCGTCCTGATTTATCACATGCATTAAGTGTTGCTAGTAGATTCATGGCTAATCCTGGTAAAGAGCATTGGAAAGCAGTTCAGTGGATTTTCAGATACTTGCGTGGTACATCTAATGCTTGTTTATAGTTTGGAAAATCTAGAGATGGACTTATTGGTTGTGGATTCTGATTATGTTGGTGAGTTGGACAAGAAGATGTCACTTACAGGTTATGTGTTCACCATTGGTGGTTGTGTTGTGAGTTGAAAAGTAAGTTTGCAGGCAACTGTAGCTTTATCTATCACTGAAGCATAGTATATGGCTATTTCTGAAGCATGCAAAGAAGCTACATAGTTGAGAGGTTTATACACTAAGCATTATGGAGATACTTCTTGCATTACTATGTTTTGCGATAGTCAAAGCGCTATATGTCTTACAAAGGATCAGAAGTTTCATGAAAGGACAAAGCACATTGATGTCAGATATCATTATATTCGAGATGTCATTGCTCAACGTAATGTTAAGGTATGCAAGATAAGTACTCATGATAATTCTGCTGATACGATGACAAAGCTAGTTCCAGTTACTACGTTTGAGTTTTTTGCTCAAGCTTGGTTGGTGTTAAAGTTTAGTCCAAGAGACTTTCGGCGCACGGTGGTTATTTATTGTTGGAGAAGTTTTTTTTTCATATGTTACAAGGAGAGAATTCGTCTCAAGGTGGAGATTGTTGATATGTGATCTGAATTCTAAAGAGGCCAAGGTCTGGAGACGCGGATTCTTCTTCTTTTTCGGATTTGTTTTTGTTTTCGACTCGAGTCAGTTTTATGCCACCATATATACCCCTTGTAAGCCGTACGGGAAGAGTTGACGACTCAAGAAAATCCCTACGTTTTGTAAACATTTTTTCTGATATAGTGAAGATTACCATCATGTGTCCATGGTTTTTTCCTGAAAGGGTTTTTCATGTAAAAATCGGTGTTTCCTTGTTTTTGATCTACTTTGTTATTTGTCTGTCTTTTTCTAACAGATACGCCATTTACTGATGACATGGTCACTACAGGCTTAACATCATCCAGAAAATTTTAAAGCGGTACTCTTTGCACTGCAGTTTCCCCTCATTTAGTTAGACTACTGAAAAAGATGCATGTGAACATTTAATTTATGTGGAACTTTTTCGTTCTTTCCTTTTTTGTTTGCAAGTTCATGCGGATTTTTTGGGGTTAATCAGGATTTGATTAATTTTACATGTTTACGCTGAACCAGTGAGTCTGGTCAAATAGAGGACAACTGTGTGCCAATATGACTATAGAACCTTGGACTGGTCGTTGGTATAGATATCTTTTTGTTCAATATTCCTATGAGTGGTATCAATGAAATGTTAAAATGAAGTTACTTTCCACACTCCAAAATTGTTGGTTATTTATTGCTTGCTATTGTTGTATATTGGCTCGATTTACCAGTTGACACAGAGGCTCCATCTAAAGATTCTGTCGATATCACCGGAAAGAAGGCCATGTATAATGACGATCTTTTAGCCGAGAAGGACACAAGTACAGATCCAAGTTGATCGGTGAAGTTGGATGAACTTGGCGGAAGTAGTAGCACTGTTGCTGCCGATACTCAAAATAAAAACTCTTGTTTTGGACCATGAGCTACAACGTTTGAGTTTGGAGAGGAAGCCAAAAAAACAGTAAAGCCAATATTAAGAAGCCAGTTTCTGTTTCGCAGTACAAGCCAGACCATGGATGCTCCAAGGTGAAGATCCAGAAACGCCGAGACAACTAAATCTTGCTATTGTAAGCAATCAGCTATACATTACTTACATCGGTTTTGTCATTTCTTTGCTTTTGCTCTCCGCCTATCTTTACGGATAAGTTAAATTGGAATCTTATGCTAGGTTGGTCATGTCGATTCTGGGAAATCAACTTTATGTGGTCGATTGCTACATGCCCTGGGGAGGATTTATAAAAAAGCAAATGCATAAATATGAGAAAGAAGCCAAAGAAAAGGCCAATTTAATGATTAATATTGGTGGCACATCTCAGCCTTGTGCTTTTTGTGCATCTTGACAGCTGTTTATTTTTTACAACCTTTCTTCTCACAGGGGAAAGGATCATTTGCATATGCTTGGGCTATGGATGAGAGTGCTGATGAAAGGGAGCATGGCATTACAACGACTGTGCGTGTTGCATACTTTGACACAAAAAATTACCATGTTTTGCTTGACTCCCCTGGTCACAAAGATTTTGTTCCTAATATGGTATCTGGAGCGACACAGTCTGACATAGCTGTCCTAGTTGTCGATGCCTCTATAGGCTCATTTGAGGCGGGTATGGGTGTCAATGGGATTGGACAGACAAAGGAGCACTCACAGTGTGATGAGCTTTGGGAGCGAAGGCGGAAGGGGAGGATGAGGTCTAGAGGATGCGGGTGGTGCTTGGGAGCCGTGGTGACGTGTGGCTAGGTGAAATCCTAGCCGCCGGGAGAAGCTGGTGGTGGGAGGCGCAAGGGATTAGGTTAATTCCTAATCCTTGCTTGCCTTTTTCTATTTCATTCATTCCTTTATATAAGATTACAATCAAACTATAGATAGAAAGTATTAAAGACTCTGATACTAATTGGACTCTTCCTAATATAACCTTTCCTAATAGCAAGTTGGGATACATTGGATTCTCAATCGGCAGTTGCTATAGCCGGCTGCACCTTCCCCTTATGGAGTCTTCCATAGACATTGCCCCACATGACACACAGCTTATTAGAAGCTTTAGTGTTGAGAACTTGATAGTTCCTGTTAATAAGATGGATTTGGTGGAATATTCGAAAGAGCGGTTTAATTTTGTTAAATCACAATTTGGTATTTTTCTCCGATCATGTGGTTATAAAGACCCAGCAATTGTCTGGGTCCCTTTGAGTGCAATGGAAAATGAAAATTTGGTAACAAAAGCTTCAGATACTCGGTTATCATCATGGTAATAAGATATTCCGTAATGTAGACCTCGAAATTGTCTGCTGAAAGCCATTGACTCGTTACCACCTCCTCGTCGTGATGTTTCAAAGCTACCAAGAGCCTTGCAATCTGTGATGTTATTTCATCCCACATGCTGGGGCAAGTGGCAGTTTGTGGTATAGTAGAGGCTGGAGCAATCCGAAGTGGCTCCAAGGTATCACTCTGATGTTATGCTAGGCACACTATAATGCATTGGTTTTGTAATACCTTGCTTTGTTTACGAGCTGCTCGAGCTGTTGTCTGATCTTGAAGTACTCTTGTTTCAGGTTCTTGTCATGCCTTCCGGAGAGTTAGCGACGGTGAGAATTATCGAGCGGGATTCCTCTAGTTGTAACTTGGCAAGAGCTGGGGACAACATTGCTATCGGTTTGCAAGGGATTGACCCTAGTCATGTTATGTCTGGTGGAGTTCTTTGCCATCCGGATTAGCCTGTGGCCGTGGCGTCTTGCTTGGAGCTGAAAATATTGGTTCTAGATATCATTGTACCAATACTGGTTGGCCTTCAGGTGAGTAAGCAAACGTGCAGGCTTTAGTATCTTTTTTAGTAAGAGAACTTGAAGCCTTAATATCATCGCCTTACATATATGGTTGCTATCCAAAATTTGTAGTTTGAGCTCCACATACATCATGCGAAGGTGCCTGCAAGCTTGGTCAAAATACTATCATTGTTGGACCAGAAGACTGGCAAGGCCTCAAAGAAAATACCACGGTTGCTCACTACGAGACAGGTTGCTATCATCGAAGTAAGCTTACGTCAGACAGGTACGGAGACAGCAGGGGTTAGTGGGAGCCATCACTCCCCTATGCTTCAGAAAAATTTCAGACCCCTTTGATTTTGTGCGGAACAAAAATTCTAAAAACACGTACATGGTCCCTCCCATAGCTTACATTTAAAAATCTTATAGGCTAAGTGTTAGTTATCTATATGTACATATGCACAAACGATCGGTCCATCTTCCCAAAAAGTAGCTAGCAGCAGTAGCCTTGTTTTACCTTTGCTCGTCTCTCACAATCCTAAATAGAGCATGAGAAGAGGAGCACCTCAAGGTAGCACAACCCCTCTTATTCTCTCTCTCCCTTTTGATTTCAGTGCAATGTAAACACTAAAATATGGTAGTTTCACTTTTATTTTGTGCGTTCACTCTTACATCAAAGTAATATAGAGCTTATTTTGGTAGATCATTAGGTAGAAGAATGTCAAATAATGTATTGCTACATTAGGTCTTTAGAACTCTGGCTTGAAACCAAATGAAAATACTGACTTTTTCTAGAGGAGTCTCCCGGGATTAGTTGGTTAGCACCACGGGTTCGAGTCCGGGTTTGAATCATCCCTTCTTAAATACGTTAGGGGATAAGTCTTATCTCTCCACACTAGTGTTTTTTTTAATACCGATTGTTTGTTCGATTGGCCCCATCGTATAAAACTTCTAGCTCTGCCCCTAACGTCAGATGAGATCGAATGCTTTTTGCCAATCAAATGGAAGTTTTTGTTTTTGTAACCATTGTTCTCTTCATTCAGGTGAAGCTAGACAAAGAAGTATGTGTGGAGGAATTCTCAGCTCTGAAGTCTAGAGGCCCTTGGCCAGCGGCGGATCTACCGTCCCTCCAGCTTGGTCAGTTGCCCGGGCTCCCTCCTCCGCTGCTTCTCTCGGTCATCGTCTTCATCCCCTCCGGCTCCAAGCCCGCTCCCGAGGACGCACGACGCGCCCGAGGCGGAGGCTACTGCCTCCTCGCTGGCGGTGCTGCCCAAGAACTCCCCTAACTGCGCCGTTTGCCTCTCGCCGTTTGCACCCAACGCCGAGCTGCGGTTGCTCCCGGTGTGCCGCCACGTGTTCCACGCCGCCTACATCGACGCCTGTCTCCGCAGTCCGCACCACCTCGTCCTACTCGCTCTGCCGCGCCGTCGTCTTGCTCTGGCACCCACCCCTCCCCACCGCCGTCGCCCCCGGGCAACAGGAGACCCTCGACTCGAGGAGAAGCAACAACTTGGGAATCTTTGGTTCATTTCGATTTCGTAAATTTTGTTGCGAGATTCGCTCATTTGGGCTGGAATTGGTGGGAAAGATTCGATCTTTGAGTAGTCGGCGCTGGAATCATTGCAAGATTTGATTTTCTGCCGAAAGCGCCCGGCTCGGTAAAACTAGGTTTGAATTAGCATACGAGATTTGAGTAGATTCTGACATGGGAATGATGCGATCTTTGAGCTCTTTGTGGCGTATTGTGTCACGGCATTAGCAAGGCCACCTTGATTAGATGTAGAATAAGCTATGCTCCGGCCATTATTGTGCAAGGTCCAGTTTCTTGCATACTTTCAGAGTTTATTGGACTATGGGTGCACTATGCAGTAACTCCGAAACGGTCCTTTCTTTAGATTTCTTTTACACATAATAAACATTGAGATCGTTGTAGTATTGTTGATTGTTGTTAGCAGTTGTATTTTCTTTGTTGTAAGCATTACTGATTGAAGTCAATTTTTTTGTTCAGAGCGTTACTTCAGTTAATTCATAGTTCAGTAATTCCTGAGACGCACAATGGAAATTATTATCATCTTACTTGTTCTTCTTGTACTTGGATCACTTTAGAGTATGCTTTATGTTTGTTGATCTAGGGACAAGATTGTTCAAAGGTAATCCAAAATGCACGCCATTCTCATTATTTTCTTACTGCCATTTCAAATTCAAAAATCTTGGAGCTATACAAAGGAGGAGGTATCAACCCACAACACAAGGAAGGATTGCTGGATCTGTGGATCATAATCAATGACAAGGTTGGGGAAAAGGGTCTACCAGTTTATTGAACTGCCTTCAACTCGCATTACTGTGAAGTTTGAAACTGGATTTTTTTTTGTCATGATTTATCGATTTTGTGATTGATCCAGGTTTACGATGTAACTCCATATGTGGATGAGCATCTAGGTGGTGATGCCATTCTAAACCATGTTGGTGATGATTCAACGGAGGGATTTTTCGGGTTTGTAACTTCTCATCAATAGTGTACATCATATTCTGTCAATGTCGTTCTTAAACCATGCTTTTACGAAACATCTTATGTTGCTGTTTTAGCATTAATCACACTCAGTAAAACCAACAGAAAAGCTGCAATCGGTTTTTGCGCAGCACAATCCCTCGCCTCTCTATTTTTCTTCTTCTGAACTTCTCTGCAGTAAAAGAACTTGCAGAAGTTCAGAACTCTGATTTTCCTCTGGAATTCAGTAGATTTCTAACATCCCGCATCCCATCGTGTGCCCTGCGGCAGCGGCCAAGTCGGCAACTGGGGCAGTGTCGCCATCCCTAGGCACCAATGCCTCCTCGCGCTCTGAGCTTACGGTTTGCCCAGGCTTTGAAAACTTCCTGACACCGCCACTACGTTGGCCGAGTTTTCCTAAGAGCATCTACAATAGTCCACGTCACTTGTTACTAAGGGATTGCCACATCAGCATTTAGGTGATGTGGAGGAAAGAGATGAGGAGAGAAGGTAAGGTTGTTTCTAAATGAAGAAACCAACAAATTGTTAATACCAAGACACAAGAAACAACCAAATACTCTATTGAAGACTTACTTGTTACTTAAAAACGTGTTTTGTGGGTCCCATTGTCTCCAAGCAAAATATTTACTGGATCACTTGTGCAGCCCGACTTCATTATTGATATGATAAATGAGCAAAAACATGTAGGCCACAAAGTTGTACTTCATTATTGATTATCAAGAATCATGCACACTTGTAGCAATTAAAGTCTTAGACATAAACTCAAGAAACAATCTATTGGAATGCTTGTTTCTTTTTATTAGATTAAGTACTCTCTCTGCTCTTAGTAACAAGCTAAGAAACAAACTATTGTAGATGCTCTAAGATCGCAGGGAAGCACCATTGCAGTGGGCATCGTGACTCGAGCGTGAGAGCAGGCTGAGGTCCATTGGTTAAACAAACATGTAATTAACACGGTGTATCTGGTAGATCAGTAGTCTGGTAGAAGAAGTGTTTTTTTTCTTTCACGTTGAGGCAAAAAAAGATCTGGTCATGAAACAGCAACAAGCGTATTAATTTGACACTGACTTCAAATTTCAGTAGCTTATCGAAAATGTGCACTAGTTAGCGCGAGTAACCTAGAACTGGTAGGCCTGGTAATGGGCCAGGGCCCAATCCAAACTCCAACCTGGCCTATAAGTATGAGGAGTGGCTCAAACTCTTATCCAACCCTCTACTCTATGCCTACACCCAATCCAGCCTAGCATTTTAAGTAGGAAGACCCTAATCCTATCCTGGCCCATTTTAGATCCTCGGGCCGGACCAGTAATACTTAACTAGCTGAGCCCTTGGGTCGTTCCCTCCCTGTGGATGTAGGTTTGGCATGGTGTTAGGCTTCCATAGGGCCAAGAGAGAGAAGATGGAGGAGTTCCAGACTTCCAGGCAATGTCTAGGCGGAGGCACTGCATGTATGATACTGCGCGTATGGCACTGCACGTATGAAGCGCACCTAGCTAATGTCAACAAAGTCTAGCTAAGTCTCCATTAATACTGAAGCAACAAATTAAACAGTCTTTCAGCATAAATCAAATCTGGAATCTTACAATTTGAGCTCATTTCACAATCAAATCTGGAATCTTACAATTTGAGCATAAATCAAACATCAATTCTGCAATCATAGTACCTAGCGAACTGACGACTACTAGAGCTAGAAAAGTGGCTAAGTTCAAACTTATTACAGATTCGATTCAATAGAGAAAAGGCAGTCTAAGACAACTCAATGCACCCTGAGCAGATTTCATCAATCACCTGCAAGAATTGGATCTTCCACAGACCACAGGTAGGATGGGAAGGGTGTCTTGAGCTTAAACTTCTTGCGCCAAATGAAGCATTGTCTGAAGTAGACAGAATTGGATCTTCCACAGACCACAGATAGGATGGGAATGGTGTCTTGAGCTTAAACTTCTTGCGCCAAATGAAGCATTGTCCTTGCTATATACTGAATGTTCTAGCACATGTTTTTTTTCCTGTATGCTTCAACAAAGAATCCCAAACTTCAAACTGATCTTTAGGTTCAGATTGTCAAGATAGTTGTTCTGCAAAGGTCACAGGAAAAAGGCATTAATTTGTCACAATTTGCATACATGGAAAAGTGGCACTATTTTAGATATATATTGAAATCAAAATTTTAACTATTTCATGCAAGGGTAAATATATAAATGAAGAAAGCTTATAATCTATGTGTTTAGCTTAGAAGGCTTAAAAGTTAAAATATGATGCATATTAAGGTGGTCTTACTTTCCACACACATGCATGCAGAACTATCCATTTAAGCAGTCTCGTGGCTTTGGCCATTGTAAACAGATTTCAGCACATCCCAGAGCCAATATAAGTCTTGACAGGAACAAGTATGAATTAGAATGCATGTTTGCATCATTCAATCCCCATAGGAGCACTAAACAACATAAATGATCAAGTGTAGCAACTAGAAAGTCTGGAATATAAGCAAACTAGCGGCAAAAACATAGGATTGATATCATCTTTTCCTCAACATCTTGTTCAATAGTACGAAAATAGAACCTAAGAAAGTCAAATTTCTGTGAAGGGTCTAACACCGCTGCAATAAGGAGCACAGCATTTGACTTAGACCAATACTTCTCAAACTTGACATACATAACACGAGCCATCTCCTTTAGAAGCTCATCTTGATTTCACCTTTCATCAAGTAAAACATCCCGAACCGCCAACACCAATTTCAAAACGAGTTGTGCTGTGGGGTGTCGATCTGCTAAAAATGCCTTTGTGGCATCACTAAAAACCTGCAAAAACCCATGAAGAGCTTGAGCCTTTGCCCAATCTCCCTCAGTTGGAGCTTCATGGTATTGATCAGTAGCATATCTATTGAGAGCAATTTTATACTCCAAAGCCTCATGGATCATGTCATATGTTGCGTTCCATCTACGAGGGACATCCAGTACTAGCCTTGACTTTGTTTTGAGGCCCAATCTCTCAACAACAGAATTAAAGATCTGCATTCATGATGGTGAGGATGTGACTATTTTAACAATGTCCTGCACCCTCCCAATTGCATGAACAACCACCTTTAGTCCATCTTGAACCAAGATATTCAGCACATGAGCAACGCACCTTACATGGAAGTCCCCAGCTCTAAGAAACATTTCAGCACCCAACGTGTCGCGCAAGTCCTTTGCAGCTTTGTCATTAACACTTGCGTTATCCAATGTTAATGTAAACAACTTGCTGATTAAGTCTCGCTCTACCAAACAAGAGGTAATTGCATCCTGGACAGCATAAGATGTATGTGGAAAGGAAGTTTGCTTGAATGATATGACTAGCAGCCCGGTGCGCGCATTTGCGCGCCGAGACAATATCACAATAAACATATTTTGCTAAGACAATTGGTAGTATTTGGGAGCATTATGAAGCTGTGAAAGGGTAATACAGTTTTAGGTATGTATTAATATCTAATTCTGATGCAAGTGTGTGGCACAGGATTTCCATGTCACTTAAGAAACAATTTGTAGTACAGATACAACACACTGACATAACTACACAAAGAAAGAACATATTAACTGATGCAAAGAAAGAACATATCAATTAGGCCATAGAACTAAACAAAGGAACAAAATCTCTATCACAAAATCTGTCTCAGTTTTCGGAATTTGTACGGTTTGAGTTTTTTCCAAATCCAAAAGAGTAATTATATGATGCTTTGGAATATCAAATAATGTTTTGTACAACAATAGCTGACCAACTATTTTTCTTAGACACGAACTTTCTCAAGGCATCACCTTTCTCAAACTCAAACGATCCACTAACTTTCACAGCACAAAGATTCATTCTAAAGGTAGCACCTTTCTCAAAGTAGATGCATGTTCTTTCAATCTCACCCCAAGCTTGGTCAACATTGCAGATTGTGATAACATCTTCCGGAAAACAAAAATATGAACATCATTACAGAACAGTAACAAATGCGAGTATGTGACAAAATTCGAATATATTCTCAATAAATACGAGCACTCGTTTTCAAGAAACTCTAAGCGGAAGAATGAGTGGGGCTCAAATAAATTTTAGGTAGTGTTTCTCTTGATTCGATCATAGCTACTGCAAGCCTATTTTATTTCAAATAGTATATAAGCAGAACTAATGAAGAATTTGCTCACAGAGCAAGAAGGAAATTGCTTTCCGTTTCTTCAAGGGTAATTAAGCTGTCTATGCCTATAGATAGGATGATAAACAAGCTCTAGCTAGCCAAAATCTGTGTTGTTTGCCATGTACCAGTCAATACCTGTCCTACTGAATTTGAGAAAACAAGCCTGCTTGCAGGTATATTTATTTGGTTGCTATCAAATGTATCTTGAAGTCCATACAACCCTTCTTCCTGGATCATGTAATTAGAAAAATCATTACCATCTTGAATTACTAAAAGGCGTCAAAATTCATTTGCCAAAGGTGTTAATTTTTCATGCAGACAAGAAAATTCTTATTTGTTAATTGTCTCAAATGGTTCTGTTCTCCAAAAAAAAAAAAAAAATCTTATGTTATAGCTATACCACCCAGGCACCAACCATTTCTTGGCTCCTTAACAACGGAACACCTCAAGACAGTGTCTGACACAAACATTTCTCGTCTATGTCAATGTCCATGTAGCTATAACATTGTGTTATATATACTAAAGGTTCAACAAAGTTAATTCACAGGCGGAAACCTTGCTACAGTTACCCAAAAGCTGCTAGGCATTTTCTTTGCTATTCATGTGAATAATGATAGGCAATTATGAAAGACAAAAACATCAGTTAGAGTCACCAAATAATTGCTACCCATCCAAGCATATGCAACTCATCTAAAAATCATCATCCAAACATCGAAATAACCCAAAACACAAATCTCATGTGCAGATAAGAACGACCCGAAGAAAAAAAAATTCCTAACCTACCAATCGGAAGGAGATCCCACATTGGGCAATCTTATACGATGCTGTTAAAACGACATTACCGCTCGAGGATGAGAGGCAACAAAACCCAAAGGGAACGGGTAAAGCATGGAACCGCTCCCTAGAAGAAAGAACCACGAGAGGGAAATAAGTAGGAAAACAGGTCGGAAAGAAGGAGAGCGCAGAACTGCACGGGAAGAAACTCCTCTTGACTAATTGAAGGGGAGGAATTGGAGGCACAAAGCAAAGTAATAGATGTTAAAAATCGCTATGTTCCTTCTTTTTTAAAAAATGCTACAACAATTTACCTTGTAACTGTAGTACCTAGCTGCATAACCACCTGCACAATGTCAACAAAAAAGGTGAGAAGTGAAATCTGTGATGAACTGAATGAATCTATATGTAAGTCAAAGCATGGCAAACCTGCAAATATATGGCTAAAGCTGCACAGGAATTTGTCCTCCGGCAGAGGAGCAAGAACTTGTGTTCATTCTGCAACTCTTGAACATCATATATGGGAAATGATCCACTGGGATCGTACATTGTTTGCAGCTCCATATCTACGCTAGCAAAACGTATCTGTAGAGGAACATTTAAACAAACAGGTCATGGAAAGGTAAAGATCAGCCATTTTCAAGAACACATAGGCACACTGTTTTATCGTTGCTTTTAGGACAAGCAGGGTATCAGACGCAGGCAAACAATCGATCATGTAACACACCCAAAATAACAAGAAAAAAATAATAGCAAAACAAAAGAGCTATGCTATGTATTATGTAATGCAGCCATGACCAGCAACAAGGTGCTACAGTATCAAACAAAATATGACAACATAGGTAAGCACAGGGCAATGTACCTGGCGCAGACTGAAGATGCCAGCACGGAAATTCTTTGCAGCGACAAGCTTAGCATAAATTTACTCTGCAAGAAGTTCACCTGTTTCATAATGCTTTGCAATGCTCGAAAGAGTATCCCTGGCACCCCAATGCAACAAGTAAATTATTCACCAGAATCAGGCAAATTCAAAGTAAAACAAAACAAGATAGATTCATAATACTTGTGGTAGCACCAGTTTTCCATGAATTGAGAGGGCAACTCTACAGCACCCCATTCTATTCCACGAATACCGGCAACAAAGCCTTCGTCTTGTTTTGTCAGCATATGCTGCAGTGCGTGACCAAATTCATGGAACACGGTCTTAACCTACAGAAGACATGTGCATGGAAGTTTTTTTATATCTTGATCAAGGATAGCTACTAATATATCCTCCTTTACATTTTGCAGAATACATATGTTTCATAACTTCTTTCATAATATAACAGAATGCATGTTTGTTAGAAAATATACTGAATAGTCTACCATACCAAGTGTATTGCTTATTTCACGGAAGGTCATAAGACTGGGCTTATTGCCGACTGGTGGAGTCTGATTACACACCATATGGGCAACAGGCAGCCTGACAGGTGAACCATTGCGAGCTAGCACGCGACTACGAGAAAAAACCACATTCATCCAAGCTCCACCACGCTTTTCAGATGGTCTTGAATATGGATCGAAGTAAAAATAAGCAACAGGGCTATTGGAAGAATCTTTGACACAACAAAATTTGACATCGCTGTTCCAAACCTGAAAAGGTACTCGGTGGTCAACAGTTGCAGAACATGTAGTTTTGTGAAGAAAAGTGAGCAAATACATACAGGGGCCAATCCATCTGCAGGTTCAACGCTTACACCAAAGAGCTTATTTGCAAGACTGAAGAGGACATACATAGCCATGGGTAGTGCAAAGTAAGGACGCAATTCTTCCTGCGTGGTCGGGGATGGAGTCGGCGGCGTCGAGTTTGGGGATTTCGACGGAAGCATCAAACTCAACATAAAAACCGAAGTAGCAGTAGTAGGGGAGGGGAGTAAAATCCATGGGGGACAAGCCGGACCACGGGCGCGTGGGGAGGAGCACAGCGGCCGGAGGCCGAGCCGGGCCGAGCTGCGGCGGGGCCAAGCTGAGCCGGCAGCAGGCGCGCGCACGAGGCAAGAGAGACGCGGATGGGCGAACCGCACGGAAGCAGGCCGGAGCCGAGCCGCATGGGGAGGAGTAGGCCGGAGCCAAGCAAGCCGGAGGTGCGGGCGCAGGCCGGCGGCGTCAGGGCGCAGGGGAGCCGGAGGCGGCGGCGCCTAGAACCGAGAGGGTGAGGTGGTGCCAGAGAGAAATGAAGGGAGGGAGGAAGAAGAAGCCCCATGGAGCAAGGATTCGGCCAGGAGAGAGGCGCCATGGAGAAGGAGGACGGAGCGGCAGCGGCAGCGCCAAGGCTGCGGAGGAAGGAGGAGGGGAGGCGGACTTGCCGTGGAGGAGGACGGAGCGGCAGCGGCAGCGCCAGGCGGAAGGAGGAGGGGAGCTGAGGGAAGACGCGTTGGAGAAGTCCGCCCGAACCCCTTTCCTCTGTGCTATGCGTGCGAGTAGAAGCGTCGAGGCGGAGGTAACGCATGCGAACGCAAAGGCTATGCGATCCGACGGACGCAGATGCATGGAGCGAAGATCGAACGGCTAGAATAATCTTGTCGACGTGGCCACTCTCTCCACATCTCCTTTCTGCGCCCTTTTATATAGAGAGATTACCTTATGAAGCTTGAATTCCTCGTCAATATAGTGCGCTGTGACACAAAGATACCCTAGGTCGTATCGATCTGCTCGTGCGCGTCATCCAGATTGGTCGCCGCCGCTTGAATCCACAGACAAGCAAACCAACCAGATCACGAACCGCCTGATCGAACCCAAGAAATTAAAAGAATCCAAGAAGAACCCGTATTATCCCGTCCAGTCCCATCTTCGTGTCCAAAATCGAAATCCCAAAGAAACCAAGAATGCCAAGTGGGCTCACCGAAACGTAGCACCGTCAGCGGCCGCCTCCTTCTGCCGCCGCCCGGCGGCTGGGCCGCCACCCGGCGCCCACTCGATGCAACGCAGCGTTTATGTGAGGGGGGGAGTCGGCCAGTCGGGAGATATGCGACTGAGGAGGCGATGAGCCGATGAGAGGATTTCCTTCACAACCCTATTCCATCCGTGGGTTACGAGAGAGGGTTGGTGCGACGCCCCGTGTCATTACCCCAAGGGTAATCACACTTAGGCACACGGATTACTATTCGTTTGCCCAGTAGAACACTGCTCCAACGAATAGTAAGCCATTTACCAGAGTTTACGCAGCAGAACAATAAAATAGAAACTGTTCTTTATCACAACAGTCGCCACAAAAGACTAAGGTTCTAGTTACAATTATTTAATTACAAAAGAGGGGTAACACATTCCCCTTAGTCTTCCAGCTAGGTCCCTCCAGTGAACTACTCGCCCCACGAGTCAAAAGAGGTGTCCACCTCGCCCTGCTCATCGAAATCTGCGCCCTCATCACCTAGTAGCCTTCTCAGATCTGCAAAACCCTTATCCCACTCGGGATAACTCCCAAGAGAACTAGGGTCTAAGCAAGGAAGAGATAGCAAGAGTGAGTACTATAGTGTACTCAGCAAGCATTAATAGCTAAAAATGCATTTGATGGTTCTAAATTTCATCCTTAGCAAAGTTCCTACCTCTTCTCTTATTCGGAAAATAGTTTTCAAAACTTAGGTTGCAATTTTAATTATAAAGAGACTACTTGATTACTCGGAGAGAAGAAAGACCCCCAGTGGTTCTCGTAGACTCCAATCCAGGAGACTGGCATGAATTCATGATTTTATATAGCACTGCGCAGGCTTGTACCACTTTACCCATAGCTACTCCGAACTCTCTTTGACTGGGTCCATCGCATTTCCTTTGATGCGATTTCGAGTTCAGAATACAGAACGTTTTCCGGTTACGTGATCAAGTCTCCACCCATTACCTTTCGTCGGTGCTGACTTAATCACGTTGCTGACCTTGTCATACACCGAGTGCAAGTAATGTTGGTTGGGACGCCACCCAACACTCCACCATGCATTCCTATAACGCCGGATCCCCACTTCCATTTGGTTACGGCTCGGGTTCTTCCCTAACTCAACCCATGCAATGTGACTCGCTTGGTTGTGGAGAACATAATCACGTAAAGGTAACCTTTCGCTCACCAAACGGAAAATGGTTGGCACTGAATTTACGGCCTCTGACCGAGTAAGAGCTTTGTTGGTCCTTATATTATAACCCTCCGTAAAAAAGGGCCCACCTCTTACCTCATCATCATCGTGTTTCCCCGCCTGGGCCCCCTTTTACCAACCCATTAGCTTTCATTGCTTCATTTCTTTCATCTAATTTCTTATCTTCCCAATTTCATTCAAATCCAATTTAGTTTTGAGAAAATAGTTTTGATGCAATACAGATATGATAGAGCAATATACAGTTTATATTTAAAATAGCTATGTTTATGACCAAGGGAGTAGCTTGCCTTCAAATGAGTAGAAAAGATCACTACGACAAAATCGAATCAACCATCGCCACTGCGCTTATCGTTTACGCAAATAAGCGATTTTAACTAATAATAAATAATTAAGTAAATACTTAGTGACATTTTAGTGCTACTAAATATACATTAGTTAAATGATTCTTTTTTTATTAGTGGAGTTTTGTTAACAATTCTTTTTCGACGGCCGCCACGTTAGCACTCCCCGTTACTGTCGCTCCGAAATACTGGTTCTAGGGTTAGTAATTAAAGATACATACGAATTAAAGAGCAATGAGAAAAACTATCATAACCTAATATTATCAAGTCTAACAAATTTTATTTGCGAACTAACATTTATTGAAATTTATCTAAGTGCGAAAGTACTACTGCCAATTTCTAAATACACATCAAGTTAATTATCTTTATTAATCTGTTTTAGTTAAACGATTGCTAACGAGCTAAAATTAATAATCTAATTTAGATATATTTGAAAATTAGCACTCAACTTTTTATTTCTACCCAAAAAGACAAAACTTAACCCTAATCCCTATTTTCCCTAATCTACCCCTTTTTCTACGTTCTTTTCTTCTCCAACCGGTTATACCCCTCCTCAAACTCAACTCTCTCTCTCCCTCATCTCTTTCCTCCTCCTCTCCAGATCTGGAGGCCGCCGCTGCCCCCTTTTGGCGCCGCCCCCATGGCGCTCCTCTCCTTGGCTCTCCTCGTCCCTCCTCTCTCCCGCTCGGCCACCGCCTCTCTCTCACGGCCCTGGCATGGTGCATGGTGGTGCTTGCCATTGTGCTCGACCCTCGGCTCGATTCCAAGAACGCCGCCTCCTCCCTCATCCTCTGGTCAAGATACTGGGGGCGTCGGCGCTTCTGCGGCGCCTCAGACCCCGTCTCTCCTCGGCTGTTGCCACGGCTTTGCCCATATGGGCCTCGGCTCTCGGCTCTCTCGGGTTCCCCATCGAGCCCACCTCCTACCTCTCTCAACCCCTCTACTAATGCTTAGATTTTAATGCTTTAGTGATTTAGTCATTTTAATTACTGGTGCTTGAATGATGCACAAAGCTAATGGTGGTTCGATTGCTTCTAGATGATGCAAATGAGAGGTGATGGTGGTGATTTGGGGGTGGTTTGGCCGACGCTCACTGAGGTACCACTCCTCCTGTGCTCTCTGATCCTTGATCCCTCCCTTGCTCTGCGATGTGATGAATATACTGAGGATTGATGTGGGTGCTTACCAAGAGGTCTATTGATTTGATTGAATGCTATTGATGAGTAGAACAAGCAGAGGTTGGCTGGGTTACCTCTTGCTAGAACTTGGGATGGGGAGAAGGTTGTACTGTCGGCTTGCTGGTGCTCCTTGCTTCCCTTCCCCTTGCTGCAGTGGTTGAGCTAGTGGTGGTCGTGGGTGAAGCTCTGGTGGTGGAGCTTTTGGCGCCTCTCCTTTCTCTTGTGGTCAAGGTGATGAGAATGTGGATGGGTTGGGTCGCCCTTGGTGGGTTAACTCGCTGTGCTCTCCTCCTCTTGTGGCTAAGATAATCGAGAATGGGGATTGGGATGGTCTTGTGATTGGTCTTATCCTTGGTGAGGTTGATCTCATCCTAACTTGTGGTAATTTCGTTTTACTACCTTCCTATTCCTATTTACCTTAACCCTATTTACCCTACTTCCTATTATCCTCTATACATGGTCGCCATCCCGTGATGCATATGAGAGCTAACTATTGGTGTTGTGGCTAAGTTGGCTACCACTATGGGCATTCCGGTTGGTCGAAATTATATCTTGTGGGTGTTGGATTGGTTGTTCGATGATGTTTGAACAGAGGTCGAGATGGACGGAATGCACTATTGGATTCGATGCGGTTGAGGGAATAGAATAAAGTGGGTGTTGGCTCTAACGACGCCGAATGATGAAAACCCCAGAAGTAATAGGTGCCTACTAGCTTAGGTTGGCTTTGGATATCTTGGTTACCACAGTCTTGACTAACTTTGGTTGGTCGGTCATCTTGGCGATCGAGGACTCGTTAACCTAGGTTAGTATGGAAGACCCATCTTGAACTTTGCATATCGACGGTAGTTCCCTCTTCCTTCTAATCGCTTCAGGTCTTCTTCTTGGCTTATGATGAACACTTTCTAATCTTCGGGTTGCGTGAACTGATAAGGTGGAGGATGGTTGGATGAGGTAACAAGGAGGGCTTGAGAGATATGAGTGCAAGAGCATTGAATTTTGTAATTTAATTAATTCTTGTAACAAAAGCTGTGTTGTAATATATTATCGTGGTTTATAAATGGATTGTTGTAAAGTTTTTAGGGTTGTAATTATTTGTGTAACAGTTAATGCAATGAGATGATGTTTCACTGCTATAGGAAATGATTCTTGTTGACAAGTTTGTTCGCTATGTGATTGTTAATTAATTGAGATTATGCTTTGATGAGGATTTAATGAAATTTTTACTTATGCTAATGACCAATTACTGTTGCTGAGCTTAATTTAATTATGCGGGTTCTCACAGTTGGACTCTTACATGGCCCAAAATTTATGATACATTTGAGTCCTAGTCCAATCCTATTTAAAACCAGCCCAATCATATCCTTACTCTTTTTTACTTCTACCCATTTGATAAAACCCAAAATCATCCTATTTACCGGCCCAACCCTTTCAGCCCAGTAAACCCTGGCCTATTACCAGGCCTAAGAACTGGGCTACCACTGTTCGTGCACTGCTTCAGTTTGGCTCGCAGCAGCGGCATCCACCGCCGAGCGGTGGCCATGTGAGGCATCACATTCACATCGCATGGCAATTTATGCAGCCGCGGGCCTCCTCGTACGCCGCTGTTGCTTGTTGTTGGCCGTACCGCGACGCGCCCTCGCTCGATTGTCGCCCGGGGCGGGGCGAAGAGAAATTATGGGCGCCGCGCGGGGGAGGTGACCCGCGCCGGATGCCCGGAAGGCGACACCGGCCCGGGGACCGTGCGTTTCCTTTCGGTTTTCTCTTCCCCTCCGGACGCGGCCGTGCGGTTGCGGTTGAGCGATCCAAATCCAATCGCCCCAACTCCTCTTCAAACCGCCAAACTTAACCGACCGCACCGCAGCGAGAGCCGGCCAGAGCATGCTTGCAGCATAGGATGGCACGCTTGCATTTGCTAATTGCTAAACGGCAAAGGAGCTATTGCTACGGACTGCGGTACTACACCGGCTACAGAGCACATACTACGGGTTGTTGATAAGGAATCAAATCTTCTTCTTCTTCTTCTTCTTCGTTTTTTGGGAGACTGGGATCGAATCCTTGCCGCTTCTCCCTTCGTTCGAGGTGGTTGATGCGTCCATTAAGGAAATCGATCCCGCCGGTAAGGCTAGAAGCGTCCCTGTCGTGGCTCTGGTTGCTTGTACGCCGGTCGTTCGCTTGTTGCAATCGTGCGTTACTCGTTTGCAAGTACGCACCGACACATGCATGCTGCCGGTAGTGCAGACCAGTACTAGTGTAAGTATGAACCTCTCTTAACTAATCTGTTCAAACCCCGGGTCGACCTTTGGGCTGGGCCTGGAAAAGTCTGGCTTTGAATGGATAGGCTTGAGCCTGGCGTGAAAATTGGGTTTCCCATAAAAAATATTTATTTTAATTCTTTTTAATAAAATTAATATTTAATTTATTTTGAGAATATATATTCTTATTGCTGGGGTTTTCCTAGCTTTGGGCCGGAATTCAAGGCCTAAGCCTGAAAAATTTTGGCCAGGCTTGAGTTAAACCGTTGGACCGAGCCGTCCATGAACAGATCTACTCTCGCTACACCTTAATTGGTGCATGCAATGTTAGCTACGCTATACTTGTTCCAACGACCGTAAGACCAGGTTTGACGATGCATGCACGAGATCAAATCAAGCTCACGATTAGTAGTAAACTAGTCCTCCCCTCTCTTTTGCGAGTGCTATCTTGTAACATGATAGGGCGAATGGTTAGGGTGGTAGTGTTTGTTGTAAGCTATATCGTCGAAATTGCGCCGATAACCGGTGGGATCCGATAAAATTTAACACCAGGCAAAAAAATTCAGATATATCTAAGTTTCATCCAAATTCAAATTTCAATAAAAAATAGATAAATTCTGTCTTTACATATGAAATTTTCAAATTTCCATCCGAAATTTCGCTGAAATATCCGGTAACCATCGGTTATCGGTTCTATCGGTGGAGTCCGACAAAATCCCCATACCAATATAGTTTTCCCTGATTAGCTAGATTCGTAGCGTTTTCTAATTGGAATAGTCTTGGTGAGACCTTAGCTAGCTACCTCCACATGGGTCACGCACACACAAGTATCAAAGGGACGAGATCATACATAATTGATCCATCAGTATATGGGGTCCCCTCCTCTCCTACAAATACAATGATCTTGAGACGACGTCTCCTCTGCGTGCCTTCACTGTTATTTTGCTTACAGCTGCAGCTTAATTATCTTTTCAAGGTTTGGTTCGTGCTGACCACTGCTGTACTGGCCGCGGCTGAATTGAAAGCTTTACCTTTCTGGCTGTCCGTTGTGGTGGTCGTTGGTCCTGCCGGCCTGTTACCTAGCAGAGCTGTCTGAAACTCTGAAGTTAGATACTACGGTGTGGAGGACAGACACACCACTTAGTCCATGCATTATGTTGGAGCAGTGGACGATAGGTTTAGGTAGTACTTAGATACTACGGTGTGGAGGACAGACCCACTACTTAGCAGTGGGCGATACGTATAGGTAGTGGTGTCGAAATGGGCGGCCCGGCCCGGCACAGGCCCGGTCGGGCTCGGCTAGGTAATCAGGTCAGGCTGAGCCGGACACTGTTTAGCCATGTTAGGCCTTAAAGCACGGAGGAAACACCGAAGGCAACAAGCGCACTGAGGAACTAGCGGGCAAGGCTGCGCCCGCACCCACGTGAGGCCGCCGTAGTCGCCGCCGGCCTCCTCCTCGCCGGTCTCTTCCTTCGTGTCGGTGTCCTCCTCCACATCGGCCTCCTCCTCTCCTTCGTTGGCGTCCTCCTTTTCGTCAGATCAAGTCAACAGTGTCGTGCTTCGGACTGATCCGGTTAGCACGACTCATCTGACCATCTCTAGTTTAGGGCACCAAACATCCAATAAAACCGATTAAGCCGAACTCACACCCCTATATATACTACTGGTTAATTTTAGCAAATCAAGCTTAGCTCGACCTACATACTTTTAACACTTGAAAGCAATACTCCAGTTTCTTCTCTAGTTAGATTATGGATTATTTTCAGATGATTAGTGAGGTGATTCTATATTCAATCAACAGACTTCTATGTTAGGTGACGAGGACAATGTTGTCGGATCGCTCCACCTATAAGATTCCAATTTCTCTCTCTCGATATGCCAACTTAACCACTGCTAATCATGAGCCCACCAAGTTGGCTCGGCCCTATTAAAATACACTACTGTCTTTGTTTTTGGAAGATTAGTGGTACATTATTGTTTCTGCTGATATATACATTGATACTAGTACTACTTTCTTGTTTATGCATCGTCGTTGTACGTGAGAATTAGCTTTGCAGGCGGTGTTTTTACCCTCCAGCACTTCACTCTACAGGACAAGTGTATGCTTCTCATCGCAAAATACGCTACTTATCGAGCACAGCAAATGACAGGTGATTAAAAGCGACAAGAAAGCTAACACTTAGCTTAAACAACAAACCAGCATAGCAAGTTAGCAACATTGTGCTCAACAAGTGCAAGATAAGCCCGAGAGAGGGAATTCACAATATATTACTGAATAGCTATATGTTTCACAATATGCTACTCATTGTGAGGCTGATATGTAGGCTCATGACACATATGTCAATGAGACATCATTGACATAGTGTAAAGATCCGAAGTTATTCAGTGACATATAATGAATTAAAAAAACACTTGTAAGATATTTGTCAACCAATTCAAGCATGCCAATCTAATTGGTTGATCATTCGGTTGTTGAGCTCAGTGGCTACTGTTTGTAAGAACTCAAGAAACAAGGCATCCTTACAAATGTTTTTCAAAGTACTAATTACACAGATTTACCCTTACAAAGATGTTCTTGGCCTTGGTTAAAAAAAAGTTAGCGGTGAAAGGAGAGGGAAACATAAGCAAAATTTTAAAAAGCAAACTAAAAAAAAAATTGTGAGCCAAGAAAACAAGATCCATCTCCATTCCCATTCCCCAACACTTTTCACCCCATTTTTAATCAGAATACGTGCATTTGAAGATTTACCTCTCAACATGATATATGATATATAGGTCCGAGAGCTACGTATCAGTAAAATATCGAGAGATACATCCTCAACTCAAATAGATCTATCTTATCTTGATAAATCATCCAATCCCATTTGTAACAAGCCCTCCAACCACAACCTTTTTTAATTCAAAATTTTCGAACCAAACCATCTTCCTCCTCCTTCCCCAATCCCCACCCCACCCGGCCCCAACCAGACAGCTCCATTTCCCCTCCTCCGACTCCACCTCCTCCACCAAACCTGAAATCACCACCGCATTTCCTCCACCTCCCACTCGCTCCGCATCTCTCGGAGCGGCGGCGGCGGCGCCTTGCGCGGACGGCGCCGGCTGCGGCTCGGTGGTGGGCCCACCGGGCAGTGGCGGCAGCTGCGGCGGCGGTGGCGGGGTTTCTCCGCCCCCCCTGACAGGGAGATAGTGAGGTGGGCGTGTGGATGGTAGAGCTGGGTTGGGGACAGGCGGCGACGCGAGATCCAGGGGTGGGGGTCGGGGGTTGCGGGGTGGCGACGTGGCGGCGGTGTGATCTGAGATGAGATTAGAGCCGGCGGCGCGGTATTCAGAGCGGAGGTGCCGGCGATGACGACCAACACCAAGCGCGCCTACAAGCTCCGTATCCTCGTGAATTTGTTTCGAATGTTATGCCTAAAAAATTTTGATTTTTTTTTTGGGAGGTGCATTGTGTCTGTTTGACCGATCCGTCGTTACTGTCGCGTTCGTTCTGCTAGCTGGGCGATTTTGTTCTGCAAATATCAGGGGTACTGGGGTAGGGAGCTTCCGACTCTCAATTTTCTGTTGCTTTTATCTCGCTTGTCCCTCGTTGAGATAATTGGGGATTTAGTGGTCGCGTGATTGTGTTACATTGAGCTGTGGTTGCTTACTCGTTAGTGAGTTATATTTGATTGTCTGAGAAGTGCGATTGTTGCCACTCTGTGTTTATGAGGTGTTGGTGTGGTACACTGGTGTAATGTTTTTTTTTGGATGATTTGGTTGCTAAATCTGCGACATTGGAATGCCTTGACTTGCATTTTGCGTAGAGGAGTTTGTGGCGCACTCATCCAATGTCAACTGCCTCAAGATTGGGAGGAAGACTTCGCGGGTTCTCGTCACAGGAGGAGAGGATCATAAGGTTAATCTTTGGGCTATCGGGAAGCCCAATTCAATACTGGTAAGATTTATTTGTCTTGTGCTGAATCTAAGTATGGCCTAATATGTCATATATGGTTCTACAGTTAAGTAGGCAAACAAAGACTTAACTCAACCCAACAAAACTTTTGCATGAACCTTGAATTGATTACTAGATGAAAATTTCACCATTTTAGCTGTTGATGGCCTCTCCAGCATAGTTCTCTTTATGTTGGTCTTCAATAAATATGGATATACTTTTATGTTAACAATCAACCTAGTACACAATTATGTGTTTGGTCATGGTGGTTACAGTTATCGGAGGTGTTATACGTGATGTTTTTAGTTGATGGCATGATATTTGATTCACAATTTTTTTTTGTCCTGTGGTGGCTATACAGAGTTTATCAGGGCATACAAGTGCTGTGGAGTCGGTTGGTTTTGATTCCACAGAAGTGTTTGTGGCAGCAGGAGCAGCCAGTGGAACAATAAAACTATGGGATTTAGAGGAGGCGAAGAGTATGTAAATAATGGATGCTTGGCTTACCATTATATGTATTTATGAACACTCATGCTGTGCCACTGTATTTTATTAATTGCATCACTTGGCTTGTCATATGCAGTTGTCCGCACTCTCACTGGACATAGGTCAAACTGTATGTCAGTTGATTTCCATCCTTTTGGGGAGTTCTTCGCTTCTGGATCATTGGACACTAATCTGAAGATATGGGATATAAGGAGGAAGGGGTGTATCCACACGTACAAAGGTCACACACGAGGGGTGAATGCTATTAGATTCACACCTGATGGCCGATGGGTTGTGTCTGGCGGTGAAGATAATGTAGTGAAGGTATCATTTGCCAACAAGTCAACGCTGTGTATACTCCATTTTCAATTGTTAATTCTGGTCATGTAGTTTTTTTCCCGTAATCCTTCTAAGCACATACTATATTCGTGTGCTGATAATTTAGTATCAATTAACTTTAAGGCTTTTAAAAACAGCTTGTTGATTATTTTCATTTTAGTGAAACTCAACATGATAATTATATATCCTACTTTATTGAACTTATAATTAGTGTTGCCTTGGCAGCTCTGGGATCTGACAGCTGGAAAATTATTACATGATTTCAAGTGTCATGAGGGTCAGATTCAGTGCATAGATTTCCATCCCCATGAGTTCCTTCTGGCAACAGGTTAGGTTCAGATGCTATAATGCTGATCTGTCACTCAATTATTAACTTTTCTTTGTCCCTTTTGGTTGCACTCTGTACTTGTTTGTGCTTAACTCTTGGACTTATGTCTTCGCATTTGGTCGGACTTTGGAGAAAAGACTCATTTGTTATAAGCATGCACATGTATGTAAAAATAAGACTATATGCTTTAAACGGTAAAGTGAAATTTGCCATATTATGGCCATACATGATATTTAGTGATCCATCTATATTGTAAATGTCCTAGCAAATTAATAAACTGCCCTTTGTTTGCTGTCTAACAACGCAAAATACCAAATTGTCTTATTCTGGCATATTTTTACTTGTCGTATGTAAGTAAATCAGTCATTCATTTCAATCTCAATTTCGTTGAGGGATGTCTTGCTTGTTTCCACAAGGCCACAATAAGCGCCTTATTGTTCATTACTTCATTCGGTGACATGTCTGTGAGGAGTTTCAAGGTGTTGATAGATTCTAACCCTTTACTTTGCTGAAATTCTGTAGAATATGCTTAATAGAAGCTTTTGATTTAGTGGCATAAAATAAGAATTCCATTCCGGTTCTAGCGGACACGCATATTGTTTTCTTCCAGGCTTCGAACAGTATTTCAAATAAAACTGTTTCTGTCAGAAGTTGTTTTTGGCTGTTTTCTGTCTGCTTTGCAACTAAAGATTCGTTACATGACATCGTTGTCTCACTCAGGTTCAGCTGACAAAACTGTCAAGTTCTGGGATTTGGAGACCTTTGAGTTTATTGGTTCAACTGGACCTGAGGTATGTTAATATCTTGGATTTTGTTGTGAAGATTATCCACCCTATTCAGATCAAGCTTTGGCATGCGTTTTATTGTAATGGGTATTATGTACTTCAAATTTGATGTCGTTGATGTCTAAACCAGAACGTAGGAGCATGAAGACTGGAAATAGATTGTTTAGTGCAACACGTAATATCTGAAAGAACAAACATTGGGAAAAAAACAAGTGTTCAAAGAAAAATTGAGCTAAACAGCACACCACATAGTGCTCATGACATCATTAATTATCTTTTAACTTTTATTATATTTGATGCACCCAATCGCATTGTCATATGTTGTGGTCAGCAGCATGTGTTTATCTTATTAGCTCTACAAAATACTTTTGGGGCTCACAGTTTGATATCTGTAGATGGAAAACTGTATTAACCTTAATTCTATCATTCTATGTTATAATTGGTTATGGCACAACAAGGATTTTGACAACAGTCAAGACCGAAGCAGTGCTTTATGTGCTCTCTGCGGTGACAAGTGCCGTAACCGTATATGCATGATAATGGCTAGCACAGGCTGCCAGAAGAAGTTGATATAAAATTAAGCATATAACTACATAGCCATCTACATAGCCATCTGTAGCATATGCTTTCGTTTGTTTTCTGTAGTTTATTTTCTTCTCCTTTCGTAATGCAACAGCATGTAAACATTGTTTCCTCAATAAGTGGCATTAGTAGGGGTCTCCCTTCCCGTCTCATCAAAATAAAAAAGGCCGGAGAGAAACTCACCTTGGTTGATGCTATATTTTCTTCACTTATTGCTTAAAGGGGGTGCGATCCATATAGAAGCTAACCAAGAAGGCTCAAAGTACAGTTCAGTTCAATATAATCATTTATTAGGTTCATTTTAATTACTTGTCGATGTTTCTATTTGAATATCAGACAACAGGTGTTCGATCCATGACATTCAATCCTGATGGAAGATCTCTGTTATGTGGGTTGCATGAAAGTTTGAAGGTGGTGCCATTAATTTCTCATGTGACCATCACAACAGACCTCTTGTTCTCCATGTCTTCCAGAATTAAACTTCTCTTAAATTAAGCAGGTTTTCTCTTGGGAACCAATAAGATGCCATGATACAGTCGACGTGGGATGGTCTAGACTGTCTGATGTAAATGTCCATGAGGGAAAACTTCTTGGTTGTTCTTCTAATCAAAGTTGTGTTGGAATATGGGTCGTTGATCTAGCGGTATGTTATTGGCTTATCTGTTACATTTCTAACACTAATCTGTTATTCTCAACTGGAGTCTTCCTTTTGTTGTTAGTTGAATGTACTAACTGAGCAATCAATTGGCAGCGTCTTGAACCATATGCAACAGGTACTTCAACAAAACTAAATGGTCATTCTGAATTGAAGACTTCGTCAAGTCGCACTATGCCATTACAAAACGACAGTGGTTCACGGGCTAACATAGGGCGATCATCAGTTCTACAAAATTCAGAGAATAACTTAAATGCTTCTACAGGAAGACTCTCAGTTTCTCAAATTTCAGATTCTGCACCCAAAGAGACAAAATCAACAGCTTGTATGTCACCGATCTTCTCTATCTGTACATTTTTATATTTAACGTTGAAACCCTTCATATACCTAATCTGTCCTTTATCTGTTCTTCTTACCATACTGAAGCAAGTGGGTTGGTCCCAAGCACGCCTCAAAGGGCTGGGGCTGGCTCCAGTACTAAAACAGTTGGAAATTCAACATTTGCATCCGGTGGCACCACCTTGAAGAGAGGTCCACTGAAGAGCAACAATGCTTCTAATCTTCAGAATTTCAGTAAAGCTGATGTGGTGCCTGTGATAGTCCCAAGAACTAGCTCAGGAGCAGAGCTGGCTACTGAATCTAGAAGTGATGGTGCTGATGCCCCTGTTTTTCTTTCTAAGGCAAGCAGAAGGGTAGAGCCTGCTACTGATTCTAGGAAGGAAAGTACTGATGTGGCACCTATTGTTGTTCCCAGAACAAGCTCAAGAATGGAAGTAGCCTCTGATTCTGCACATGTTGTTTCTAAGGCAGGTAGAAGGTTGGAGTCTGCTGCTGACTCTAGGAAAGAAAGTGCTGATGCAGCACCTGCTGCTGTTGTTCCCAGGACAACTTCAAGAATGGAAATGGCCTCTGATTCTGCACCTGTTCTTTCTAAGGCAAGCAGAAGGGTAGAGCCTGCTACTGATTCAAGGAAAGAAAGTGCTGATGTGGCACCTGTCATTGTTCCCAGAACAACTTCAAGAATGGAGATGGCCTCTGATTCTGCACCTGTTCTTTCTAAGGCAAGCAGAAGGGTAGAGGCTGCTACTGACCCAAGGAAAGAAAGTGCTGATGCGGCACCTGTCATTGTTCCCAGAACAACTTCAAGAATGGAAATGGCCTCTGATTCTAGGAGAGAACCTTCTGCTGGAAGGGTGTTGTCGCCATTCAGAGTTCAATCAAGATATACTGAACTACGGAAGTTAGCCAATGGCAAAGTTGATACAGACAAAGTTGACGCGGGAAGCAAAAATACTGAGACAAATGACTTTACTCGTCAAATATTTCTTCCTCGGAGGAATGGTGTTATTCAAACAGAAAATTCTGAAGAAACCCGTGAAGATGTAAAACACGGCACAGTTGACAGGCTTGGATTTTCAAGTTCAGCAGAACCAAATATAAGTCACCGCAGTGAAAATTGTATGACCAGTACCCTTATCTGTTTTATGTGCTGCTGCTACATTTTGATTTAAATGCTGTTTCACGACTATTACTCGTGCTTGATTTCCTTTGCCACGTTTCTAATAGACATGCACTCAAAGTCACAACTCTTAGAATTGTGGATTTCAAAACTCACATAAAATGTGATTCTTATATGATTTTAATGAAATTTCCATTCTCCTATACTGATTCAAGAATTTTATGAGCAACTAAATTTATTTGTTCAAGGTGTTCAATTTTTGTACAGCTAGATATTTTGCATGTTGTAGTTTTCAGCTGAATTTGATTATTTAATGCCATATTTGTTCAGTATTAACTGGACCAAGCATGGTTTGCCAGACTTACGTTCTGAATCTTTTGATAACATATTCTCTGTTCTCTTGTTGAGTTATTAGTTATCCCAGTGTTTTGACAAGAGAATTTTCTTTTGGGTAATCATATGTCACCATTTTAAAATTCCTGGCAATTTCATTTATTGTAACTAAGTCGCGACTGCTTTGAGCATTTGTTACTCTTTCACAGATGTTTCTAGAATACGTAAGCCAAGAGATAACTGCTATATTGAAGTTTCAAGAGCAGGTATATATTTTGATATCCTTTGGTGCTTGCTATAATATGTTCTGCGGGTCTGAATCTTAAGTATCATGTAGGAAGAGCAAGATCAGTTGTTTCTAATTGGGAAGGCAGGGATCAGTCCCCTAGCGATGAAGAACCAACAACAAGTAATTATGCTTCAGTGGCTCCTAGAGGCCGGTTGTATTCATCTGTATGTCTGAGACAACCCATAAGCTTTTATAGCATTCTGTTACTTTCCTGTTCTTTCTGTTAAATTCATTATCCACACCACTTCTGTTTTGTGGTTGTTACTTGATGGTATTGTTATATCGTCTTTAACCGATATGGAATTTGGATATGTTATATAAATAAAATAAGGAAAATGATGCTGTAAGGTTGTAACTTGTAACATGTAGTTAATTTAAGAGATGCCCTGTGACTTGAGTGGCTATGTCAACGTTCATCATATGGATAGATGTTTCTGTATTTTTTTTCTTGGTTCCAAGTATTTGAATTAGCACATACTGTGCTTGTTTTGTAGTAATCTAATATCATATTTCCTGATGGGTTCTGTTGTCCAATTCATGTCCATGGATGTCATAGACCAGAGATAGAGTCCGACTTAACCCATTCCATCCCTTGAAAATTAAACCAAAGATATACTCAATGGATCATCATTCATCGATGTTACTCTTAAGTCTTACCCCTTGCTGGACCAATACCTGTTAAAATGAAGAGTTGATGACCTTACCTTGTTTTGGCACCACAGCTTATTCCTGGAAAGTTATAGTAGAATTCACTCAATTGAATGTTTGTCTGTCTCTTCCTTTCACATGGAGAATTAATTTCTGCAACCTCTTTTTATATATTTTATTTTATTTTTGGCAGAGAGGAAGCAATCAAGCTGCTGAAACTCCAACCATAGTGAGTGATGAGGATGTTTTATCTGTTCTAATGGAACAGCATGACCTATTTCTAAGCTCAACACGATCTCGGCTGACAAAATTGCAGGTCCGTAGAGTGCTTGGGCTATTTTTTGGTTGTGTGACTTGTGTAATTTTAATGTTGCCAAAGAAAAAATATTTATAATGTCAACTATTCTCCAACCATATGTTTTATGTTGAGTAATCAGATATATGTTCCAAGCTATTGATAAAAGGGGGGAAATATATATAAATATGTTATGTCCTATGTCGTGGTGTTCCAGATTGTGATAGGTTTCATCTGAAATTTCATACTGAAATATGGTTAGTTGAATGAGCTACATAGCTGCCTATTGCAATCTCAAGACTTCTCAGCCCCTGTGTTGCTCAGTAGAGTAAATTGTTGAGTGTTGACTGATTGGTTTTCAAAGTGCAATTTCTCAAAGCTCAAAGGCATCTTATTTTTTAAGTATCTTGCAGATTGTTCATCAAATGTGGGAAAGAAATGACATCAGGGGTGTTATCACAGCGATGGAGAAGATGTCTGATCATGCTGTCAGTACTTTGCAACTTTTGTCTTCTGCATGCCATAATCGGTATATTGATGATTAATAATTTCTGGTAACTGCAGGTGTCGGCTGATATGGCAAGTGTTCTGATAGAGAAAAGTGAAACAATCACACTAGATTTATGTACCTCTATCCTGCCTGTCCTCACCGACCTTCTGGAGAGTAAAACTGACAGGTAACTTCTTACTTCTGCTTTTATGAGTGATTATGATTGCATTCTGGGATTATGTGAAAATGATCATTATTAGCACCAAAGTTTTGATTGATTCATATATGTGTTGTGCTGCGCCAAGTGCCATGTTATCTTACTTGTCATCCTTTTATTTATTTATTACATTGCAATTCACATTATTTATCATGAATTAAATCCATGCAGGCATTTAGGCGTTTCATTGGAATTGTTGGTGAAGCTTGTCAGAACTTTTGGGCCAGTAATACAGTCAACAGTATCAGCTGGTCCATCTTCTGTTGGTGTAGATCTTCAGGCAGAGCAAAGGTATTGTTTCAGTCTACTGCTCCTAACATGCCATTACTAGATTATGTAATGTGATTTTACTTGTTTCTTCATCTTAGGCGGGAGCGGTGCAACCGATGTTTCATTGAATTGGAGAAAGTAAAAAATAAGCTTCCGTTTCTTACAAGGTATTGGATGATCTATGATACATTATCGAAATTGTACTTGTCACCTGCACTAGCTATGTAACTTGACTGCAATTGTAGCCTGCATTTACTGCTTGAGTTGTACGTTTCAAGAGTCTCATGATTTCTCAACAAAACCAACCGTGCAAAACAAGGCTCAATCCGCGTACCAGACCCTATTGATTCTCACTATCTTGTTCCTTTTTATTTAACAGAAGAAAAGGGGCAGTTGCAAACACAGCACAGGAGCTCAGTCTTGCCTTCCAGGAAGTTATGTAGTTGACTGACCACGCATTCTCATACATATACACAATTAAATGGGAAATGCTTTCCCTCTGGTGTCTCCAAGATTGGAAATCAGTTGCCATGGAGCGGCGCTCGTTTTTGCGCTATCATCAAGCTCCAAGGACACACCAGCAGTAGATAACATTTTGTTGCTACTGTTCGTGCCTTTTGTACACATACTAACCCTCAGTTGATTGGCATCCTTGTCATTTGTTGATTGGCATCCTTGTCATTTGGGAAGAGAAGCCGCCAGAACAATGACTTCAGCCGCAGTGTTCCTCGCACGATGTTTCACCGGCTTCTGAAGATATTGTTTGGCCTCGATGGAATGATGACCCTGAGATCGACGGCCTTGTCGGCGCTTGTTATGCTTTGCTGGCTGTAGCCTCATCTCTTGTGTATCACTATTACGTGGATGTGCATTTGATAGTTTGTTGTTGGGTTGTATTGTGTGGTCGATACAATGACAAGATTGGCGAGTGAATCAACTCCATGTACAATTGCACATCATTTTTCAAGAATTGAGATCTACACCGTCTCTCTCCTTGAAGCGTGGAATGATATCATTCGGTGTTGATGTAATGAAAGTCTGCGATGAACTTGCATTTTATTTTGCTCAATTCGCTAGACAACCAGTTGGCCCGTCAGCTGTCTCGTCCTACAACACGGAAAGCTGTATCGGTGGGGAAATTTTATCGGACCACACCGATAGAACCGGTCATCCCCGTTTACTTAAAATTTTGGACGAAATTTGAAATTTTCAGATGTAAAGACGAGATTAATCTAAATTTTGAAATAAAATTTGAATTTGGAAGAAAATTAAATAAATCCGATTTTTTTGTTCGGTATAAAAATTTATTAAACCCCATCGATAACACCGGTAAATGGCAGTTACCGGCGAAATTTCGGCGATATATATTTCCATGCCTACAACAAACACTGTATTAGTTTTGGTAAAATATCTCTACTTGTGCTTCTGGACGCACAGTAACACACATTGCATCCAATAGTCTTCTTCCGCGGGGAAAAAAAAAGTGAATGCCAAAACAGTACACTCCTAGTGCACTTCTCACTGAACTTGTAACCAAATTTCTCACCATAAATTAATGACCTATTGTGCAACAACACCCACCAGACAGAACAGAACGACAGAGCGAAGATTAAGCCTGAAACAAACGTGGAGGTCTAAACAAATTAATGCGACGACACGAGATGAGCGGCAAGTACGTGCCCCTCCTTATTCCCTTCATCAAACAGCCTAATCTTTCAAGAGTAACAAGACATGCAAAGCGAAGACCACGCACGGCACGGATCGAACTGAAGGGCTCGATCCACCGTGAGTTGCCGCGCCGCGCGCTGCACGGGCAAGGCTCCTAGCAGGTGGGGATGCAGGACTTGGAGCACTTGGCGGCGCACTTGGCGTGCGCGGAGAGCGTGCAGCCCTTGCCGCAGAGCAGCCGCTTCTTGTGGCACTCCTCCTTGCTCAGGCAGCTCTTCGCCTGCTTCTCGCCCTCCTTGCTGTTCCCCTCCTCCTTCCCGTGCTCGCCGCCGGTGCTGCCGGCGCCCGACGACGAGCTATGGTCGTCCCCCTGCGTCGCCACGCCGCCGCTCGGCCTCGCCTCCAGCGGCACAGCCGCCGCGTCGCCGGCGCCGTCCTTCTTCTCGGCCTCCCGGGCGGACGCCAGCTTCACGCTCGCCGCGGCGAGGCGCGTGGTGGCCTCCTTCTGCAGGTGGGCTTCGGCCATGAGGATGCGCTTGGCCTGGGGCTCCTCGTGATCTGTGGGCCGCGAGATGGCGCTCGCCGTGACGGCGAGCATGAGAAGCACCGACACCGCGAAGCAGGAACGGGACATGGTCGGCTGCTTGATTTGGTTTCTTGGTGTCACTGCAACTTCGTTTGCACCTTGGCTGGTGTGAATGCGAGATGGTTTGCTCCTGTGCGCGCGTATTTCTAGTGCTGCGAAGGTGAGTTGAAGCAGCGGCTAAGGCGTGGAACAACTAACTGCTTCGGTAAGAAGCGCGAGGGGCATGCATAATCGTGATCGACTGGGCACGGCAAGCATGAGCTGCCTCGTTAAGTAGGGGCGGAGCATGTCACGGCTTAAGCTTCGGGCCGGGAGAGCTGTTTTTAGGTTTACTTGTATTTTGATGATTTTTTAAGAAAGCTTTTATAGACTTTTAATATTAGGCCTTGGGCTATTGTTCTTATTGTCCGAGGCCTATAATTTGTGTATCTTTTGGTTAATTGCACCTTTAGTGATCCTTTTATGATATTTATTATGTCAAAATTGCTTTGTTAGTTCTTGAATCTAGAATTAAAATTTAGTTGAGCGTCTAGTCCTTTTTAAATCTTCATGTTGCACTTAATCTCGCGCAACACAAAAAATAAGGTAGAACAAACTTTGTAATCCTATGTACGTAAAGAAAAACGCTAAGTGGCCATAGTAGATACGGACGCAACAATGTTGCTATAATTTATTGAGTGGTACTATCAGTGAATTTTTGACAGTATTGTCAAGTTTTTGTCTCGTATTTATAGATCTGGCGATGTACAAAAATTATTTACAAATTTAGCCGCTTACCGCTTGTAAGATCTAGGAGACCGATTAGAGGAAGATGAATGGGTGGTTTTAAAACTTTTTTTTAGCTAAAACCGAGTTTTACGCAGAATTGTAAATCAATTTGGCTTTGCCCAATTAAAACCTAAATCAACTAGTCTTTACTAAGTGCAACAACAATATAAGACTATTGATAATGATGACAATCATACAAAGACATGTAAACAATTTAATTTTAGAAATGTAAATTGCACAAAGTAAAGCATAAGAGAAACAAACCACAATGACACAAAGATATTTTACCATGATGTTCGGAGACTTGCCGGTCTCCCCTAATCCACGTTGAGGTAAGCCCAAACTAATTGGACCGGCTCCACAAATTAAGCCAAACACCTCCGAGGTAAGTCCAACCACTTCGACCGGTTCACTACTCGAACCAACACCTCGATCCACTAGGGGTTGCTCTTTTCTACTCTGAAGATGGTGAGCACCAAACCACTCACAACCGCCCGGGCCTTGTCACAACCTTCTTTGAGAAGATCACCGGCACAACTTCTTTAAGTCGTCTAGGTGCCGGCAACCACCAAGAGTAACAAGTCGAAGACGCTCACTTCAACGAATCAAGTGTCTAAGCTCAAATGGACACACAATCCACTACCTAATGCAACACATGCACTTAGGGTTTGCTATCTAAGCACACTAAGTGCAACACATACACATAAGAGATGAGAGGGCTTGTTCTTTGCTAAAAGGAATGAATATCTCATATACATCATCACCCACAACCGGCCAAGGTGGGTATTTATAGCCCACACACAAAAATTAGCCGTTGGAGGAAAGATTCTGAAAAATTCAGCACGAGTGGTAGTATCGCCATTCATCGGCCGGTACTACCGCACTTCCACCTATTGCACAGTAATGGCTAGCGCAGACGTAATTAATGCCTCTGATCTAGCCGTTGAAAATGCGGCACACTACTACCGCCGCTTAAAATGCGGTAGTTCCATTCTCTAGTACTTCCGATGATAAGGGCGGTACGACCGTTTCCCTTCGAGGTCCGTAACAGGCCCTGCCTGAAAATAACGTACCGCCGACTATTTTTCGGATAGACCGGGTTGCGGTAGTTCCGCTCAGGATATGCGGTCATACCGCGATGCGGTAGTTCCGCCAAGTGAACTTCGGTACTATCGCCTTCCAGGAGAGCAAACATGCTCTAAAGGTTTCTCTCTGGAAAACACGTAACGCCAACTAAGGTTCGGTCCGACCGGATTACGGTAGTACCACACCAAATTTCGGTCATACCGCTATGCGGTAGTACCGCCAAGAGAATGTAGGTACCACCGACTTTTTGAGAAAAACATAGTTGGCTTTCGCTTCAACTCAATTTGCAAAACATATTTGCCAATTGATGTGCGATGGACACAAGGGATGGAGGCAAGATTCTCAACAAGTTGCAAAACACATTTGTCAACTTTTAGAATCAACGCCATAAGGAATAAGGTACATGGACTTAAATCATTTGCAAAACACATTTGCAAACTAAAGTCACATGCTACAAGAATTATGCATGAGCCTCGACTATTTGCAAAACACATTCACAAATATTGGCAACATGCTAACGAGAGCTAGAGCAAGCATAACGAGCTATCAACACATGACTAACTCAAGCTACTAATCAAGACCCATCTTAATAGTACAACAACCTATACTACCGATCCGGTTTTTCATCCAAACAATAAGACCGGTAAAAGACTAGGAACATATCCTTAGCTCTAGCTAATCATACTTTTGCCTTGCACAAACACTTGAAGCTTGATGACGCACATCTTCACTTCAAGTCCAGATCCTTGACTTTGATATGCATCAACCTATGATGCATCCGTTATTCCAAGCTCTTGACTTAAATATCATCAACACATGATGATCTTCTTAACTTTGGAATCTTTGTCTTGAATGTGCATCAACCCATGATGCATTCTTCACATGCCCTCCATCAACACATGATGGGTCTTCTCTTGATTTAATGATCAACTCATGATCTCCTCTTCGAGATCTTGATATGAATCAACACATGATCCATCCTCTTCTTGAAATACGACTTGATGACATTCAACCCATGATGTCATCCAAAGTCTTCATCATCGTGGAACATAACCTATTTACCCAACTCATGGAAAATATTAGTCCCACAACATGATTGTCATTAATTACCACAACATACCATTAACTCATAATGGTGGGTCAAGATACTCCAATATTTCCCTCTTTGGTAATTGATGACAATAATCACAATTACAAATTATTGAATGTAAGGTCATATGAGTATATATGAACTACACAAGTTTTGTATACACATTTGATATGTTTCAAAGTAAAGATCCTTAATATATGTGGATAAACAAATATGGATCAATACTAATGAAACCACAAAACATAGAGTGAACTCTCCTAAATGTATGCATACACAAATGTGTAATAAAAACATATGCACATGTTCAAGTTAGACTTTTAGTTGAGTTCAACCTATATTTTGGATCCGAGGAATACAATAAGATATAGGAATATGATGTCGAATGTATACCTCCATGATTTTCACCTTTTTTATCCAACTAAGACTAAACAATAGGTTTAACAATAGAAGTGTTAGTCTTAGATTTATCATTAATCATTAAAATACTCTATTAACTCATAATGGCGGGTCTAGATTCTTCAATCTCTCCCTTTTTGGTGATTAATGATAAATCCTTTATCAATAATAATATTTAGATATAAATCATCATAAGATAAGAATTTAAGCTATTGAACTATATCTATGCATGTTACTAAGCAATTTAAAGCTTCAAGCATTATGCATATGAGAATGGCAAGCTTATACACATGATGCATATAGGAGGCTATGTGTATGAATAAGATGCTCCTCCTCAAGACATGCATGAAATAAGGTGAAATCATCCAAATGTGGAAATATATTTATCATATAAATATTCTCCTCTTTTGGCATTAAACACAAAAAATCCAAAACAAATCTAACCCAACATAGAGTTTTTGTAAAACAATGAGCTTGGCAATTGAATTCATTTTATTTTGATCATTGAAATATTCTCCCCCTTTTGAAGTCACCGATTGTTTTCAAGATATTTAAGGAAAACCAAAATAGGTCACAAACTCCCTTTTTATGGCCGAAAAGAGCAAAACAACTCGAAATAAGGTCATATTTGAGTTTGATTAAACAAAATGCTATTTGAAATGCATTCAAGGAAACTCACTTTTGAAATCTCCCCAATAAACATATTTCATTAAGATGCCATGCTCATTTTCTCAAAATCCAAAGAGATGTGTGCATTAAATTTCTTAATGCATTGGGTAAAAGTGGAAACAAGTTCGAAAAAATCCGAGATAAATCATGGAGCTAGTCCTTACAAATACACACATTTTTTATTTTGGGAGGCTTAACCAAATGTTAACAATTTTGAAGATATGAAAATCACAAAGTTTCAGAAAACTGAAAGTTTCAGGTTTTCAGATTTTGATATTTCATTTAAGCTTCAAAAGACAGCTGAAAAACAGATTAAAAGAGTTCCAATAAATCTGAGAAAATTTGTCAATATAGAACAACTATAGAGTATAAAAAGTCATAATTATTTCTTCCTCAAATCATGAACCCATTTGGAGATACAAAAAATCACGCAACACATATGCCTGCACAACAATAGACCAAGAAATCGTTTTCGAGAATAAGTTCTTCACAACTTGACCCACATTAGTCAAAACATGCATCATGCAACACATATGCACTGAAACCCATGAACTTGACCTAACTTACAACCAAATCAACAAGTCGGCCGACATTCAAGTCAAAACCGGTCAGACCGCCTCCCATGGCTGGTTTGACCGCCCCCTGGCCGGTCTAACCACCACCTGTTGGCTGGTCTGACCGCCTAGTAGGGACTTAGCCAAAATTCAACCTTGGAAATCCGAAATTCTCTGGAAATTTCAAACGAATAGATCTTTTAACTCAAAGCTCCAAAAATTATGAGACCAAGTGTAGAAGAATCCCTCTCTTGCCTACACCATCTATTTTTGGTCCAGCTCCAAATTCAAAAGAAACTTTATAGCCGGTCAGACCGCTACCCATATGCTGGTTTGACCGCCACCACTCGACCTAAGGGTTGGCCGATCTGACCGCCACACAGGCCAGGCCGGTCTGACCGCCTGAAGCCTGACAGAACTGAACTTTTGCCAAAAACGAGTGTTTCGACAAACCTTCAACACCATTGCCAATTATATTATCATCCTAAGATCGTGAGCATATCACCATGATATCCATAGTTTCTACCTATATTCGGAAGCAAATCAACGAACCAATCAACAAAATGCTTAATGCTCTCTACTCTAAGGAGTTAATCAAAACCTTGCTTGCTCCTAATTAAACACCATCAGGCAAATGTGGTTTGCGTCAACGAACAGAATCCAAATTAACTATCCTTGACGCTTCAAACGCAAACGGGAAGCACCCAAGGATCAAAGAACCGTTACCGGACAAAATCCCGTTGGGGCCCGATAATGGTTCCCGGCCGGTAACCGGAAAAGCTGATGGAAAACCGATCGAATTTCAGAACCCAAGATTTGCATTCGAATTTCTCCCGGCCGATTACCGGGCCGTAATCGGAAAAACTGGTTAGAAAAACCGATAAAACCGAAAAACAAAGGAAATTGGGTAATTAGCGATTGTAGAGTGTTTAATGAAGTAGCAATCCTCCAAGAGTTTAATGAAGTAGCAATTGCAAAAAATAGAGAAAACCTTGCTAGCTTCACTCTCTGGCGCAACCCTCTTCCCCAAAGTACTCAGTAGCATCTAAAATAATAAAAACATAAGTTAATGGTTATGAATAATAACTTGACCGTCGGGCCCCGAAAATGCATCTCAGGAACCCTCTGTGTATTCTGAACTAGTCCCAGATCAGTTGCTAGCTCACACAGGAAACAATGATGAAATACAATCCATTTATTCGATTTAACTAAAAAGATCTTAGAGTAACAAATAATAATAATAACTGGACCTTATGGTCAACGTTTACTTAACTTGCCACGCAGGGCTAAAGAAACCAAGAAACTCTTGCAGCGGAACGAAACTCTTGAGAAGGCCAATCAACATGCCCATAGGCAATCGAGTGGAGAACGTATCCTAATCCGTAAAACCTTCATAATCCTTATTCTGAAAGAACTCCTGAGTAGCTTGATATTCTTCAACTGATCAACAAAGGCATAAGTCGTGAATACATAAAACACTCAGCAAGCCATAGGAAAATATATGCAAATAGTATTCATGTATGGCCTAACAAAGGTTAGCTATATGGTTTTTTTGCAGAAAGCATCATTTACAATAAATGCAATAAATAGATTGAAATGCGTAGTTGAAAACAATAATAAATAATTAAACAATTTCTTTGAAACAACCAATGAACTGCCCATTCACTTCCCAACCAAACCAAAGATAAGTGAATCCCCAAATCACGAATCAACACAAACCACCAAGTGAATGACCTATTCACCAAACAAACATTATATTCATCAAGTGAACTTTCCATCCACACTCGACTCATTTTATAAGAAACTCTATCTCCGTGTGAAATCCCGAAAGCACGTCCATAATCATGACACGGCTATTGAAGTCACCATGTGAAGGCCCATGGCCCCTGCACACCGAGGCCTCATGGCCCAGATCCCAGTGTCTAAACCAAGTCATCACACAGGCCCATGGCCCCTGCACACCGAGGCCTCATGGCCCGAGTGTCTAAACCAAGTCACCACGCAGGCCCATGGCCCTGCAAACCGAGTCCCCTCGCAAATCACAGTTAGGCTCATGAGCCTATCCAAAAAGGATGCGACGGCGCGAGGCTCCGCCTCCCTCAAGAACATTTGAGTTAGGGCCCGGAGCCCTACCTAAAAAAGTATGGGACGCCATGAGGCCGCCCCCATAAAAAATAAGTTAGGGCTCCCGAGCCCCATCTAAAAAGGATGGGGACGGGCCAGGCCCGCCTCCGCAAACATTTTGATTTAGGGCTCCTGAGCCCCACCTAAAAAGGATTGGGGCGGCACAGGCGCCTCCCTCAAGAACATTTGAGTTAGGCCCCGAGCCCCACCTAAAAAGGATGGGGACTGCAGAGCCTCGCCTCCCCTCAAGAACATTTTGAGTTAGGGCTCCGAGCCCTACCTAAAAAGTATGGACTCACAGGCCCGCCCTCCCATAAAAATCAAGTTAGGGCCCCCGAGCCCCATCTAAAAAAGGATGGGGGATTCACGAGGCCCGCCTCCCTCATAAACATTTCGAGTTAGGGCCCCGAGTCCTACCTAAAAAAGTATGGGGATGGATGCGAGGCTCACGCCTATCGCAATCAAGTTAGGGCCCCCGAGCCCCATCTAAAAAGGATGGGGATCAGCACAGGCCCGCCTCCCCTCAAACATTTTGAGTTAGGCTCCCTGAGCCCTACCTAAAAAAGGATGGGGACGGCATGAGGCTCGCCTCCCTCAAGAACATTTGAGTTAGGCCCCCGAGCCCACCTAAAAAGTACGGGGATCAGCATGAGGCTCGCCTCCCTCAAGAACATTTGAGTTAGGCTCCCTGAGCCCTACCTAAAAAGTATGGGGGCATGCACAGGCTCCGCCTCCCCCAAAACATTTGAGTTAGGGCTCCCGAGCCCTATCTAAAAAGGATGGGGATCTGCCAGGCCCGCCTCCCGCAAACATTTCGAGTTAGGGCTCCCGAGCTCTACCTAAAGTATGGGGATTCACATGAGGTCTGCCCCTCAAGAAACATTTGAGTTAGGGCTCCCGAGCCCTACCTAAAAAGAGAAACAAGCAAAAAAAAAAGAGAGACAAAGTTGAGCCTCCACTTAAGCTATTTAATCCTGCACTTTATTATGAATTACACGCAGGAATCGCCTCAAGCGGTGTGACCCACGGCGCTTTAAAAAAAAGAGCCTAACAACAACCCTTCATTATACAACCAACAGAACTCTACAAGACGCAAGACACCTTGCAGGACTGCGCGGCCGAGCGATCGTCACCAAGGCCTCTCGTTGTTCCGCAAAGACTCCACTCGAGCACCTCCTCGATGGATGGGTAGCCATTAGCATCATATATTCCTCCTCCGTCATACGTCCGGACGCGTCAAGAGCTCGAGGATATCGGAGCAGCAGCGATCAGAACCCGCCACATTCCCCTACACTCGACTCACCAGTAAAGATCGATTCTCCTCATGCGGCTCAAAGCCGTTGTTCAAGGCCAAATAAAGAACCGCCCATAGAACCCTCGGGTTGGCTTTCTTCCACCGCTTCCATTTCACATTGGCATACCATCTCATGCAGTAACAGATATTTCGAGGCCACTTGTAAAACCAAGAGTCGCTGCTTTTCGTACACGAAAAGGAGCATAAGACTCTCGGCGCCACCACGCGAGGAACCGCACACCATGCGGATGCATTTAAACAGACTCTCTCTCGACCAATGTAAACACCACCATGAAACAAACACATACCAACAAACAAGGCCTGTTTGCTTTTATTAATTACTAAAATAACGATTCTGAGCCACTTACCGTTGCTCACAGACCATCACATGGGCGAGGCCCCTTTAAAAAACCACAAAATCGACCCCTAGGGATAGCGCGGGGTCACACCTTGTCTCCGGCGCCAAATTTCTTCGATCCATCATACCAAGAAAGATCCGCAGGAGGTTTTAGCTTCAACTTCAGAGCTGTGGACGCCCGCGACTCCATGGTGGCATCCCCACGGACGCAGACCCTGTAACTCCTGGCAAGGGCATTGGCGGCCCGCCAGACATGCTTCGCCCGACGCCACATCCGGCAATGGACGCGAACGGCAAGGTACCCTCGAGCGCATCCACATGGCCACACCCGCCGCGTTGCAGAGACACGAGGGCCGCCGTCCACGCCGCCTTTGCGTAGTGGTTGCCATAGGCACGAAGGCCGGCAGAACACTTCGCGCTCGCAGCGCAGACGCTCGGTGGCGCAACCACCGATCGAGGCAGTTCCCCCTCGGGGACCTCCGCAGCGTTAGCCACAGACAAAGGCAGAGCCACCGACAGGGCCCTCAACGTCCCGCCCTACAGGCAAAACCCAAGTCAGCCAGAGCCCACAAACAATGCGAGGGAGAGCAAACTCACCGGCCGCTGCTCGAACATCGTCGCGATCTTCCACTACTGTGTCCTCCGTACCATCACCATAAACCCGCGAGGGTTCCACCGACACGAGGGCCATACTTGCAATACAATAAATATCGCCTGCTTGTCTCGGGGCACTAGGCTCCCGCCAAGCTCCTCTTCAAGACGGCCCAGCAGACTTCCACCAAAGAAAGCCCGCTTCTAACCGACGAGTTGAAAAGCGCTTTTTTTCCGTCATCGGTCGGGCCACTCCGCAGCGGCGGAGGATCGGTCAGACGCTGTTCAACCGCTCGGCCGTGCACCGTTCGCTTCGCTTTTGAGTGCTCCCTCGTAAGGGCCGAGAAACGATAATCCGCCAATGGCAACACTACACAACGGCGAGGCAAATAAAATAGTTGAGGAACATGTAACTCGAGTAAGCACCTAGGCGCCCCCAAACTCCGTAATCCGCATCCCATCGCCGGGCGCCGAGGTCCACTTTCAATCCCGAGCCATGACCAGTTTTACACTCTGCGAGTTTATGCAACTTGACCCACAAGACACGAATTCTCTAGTTTGTTCGGCATATATCTATGCCACCGCTCACTACCTTATGTAAGCGATCTAGAAGCACGTGACAAGACCTTTACAAAGTCTGTTTTGACCGGTTACGCTTGCTAAGATTTCAACTTGAATGTCTTTTTGACGAGCGGGGGCCCCTCTTCGCCAAACACAACCCAAAGCAGAACCAAATCAAAACATCGCTAATTAATTAACCAGTCCATCCCATACCGACATGTGGTTTGTACGGTTAAGGCCCGATTCAATAAGCGCATAAGATTAAGTCCTTGACAAGTTACTCAGGCAATCTTTCCACAACCCAATCCATGCTAAACCCGCACCCTCAATCCTCCAACCTGCTCGCCCGAGCGAAAACCATTTTGTTTAACCAATACCAATGACACACCCAGTCAAGATACACAAATTTTAACAAGAGTGGCTCACCACCATAATTCCATATATCATTAAGTCAAGATTAATCATTATGACACATGTGATGATGAACCCATCGTAACTAAGCTTGACTAAGCGTCTATACAATACCAATGTTGGTGATACAAATATGTCCAACTAAAATTATCCATGTTAGGGTGACAAATGATTCATAGCATTCAAATAATCAATGGAGGTATAATGACAACAGGTAATAACTAATCCCAAAACAATTTATATAAAGATAGCATGCAATTGTATAAAACAATATACTTTTGAAATCATAGGATCAATATGATCAAAGGACTATGGCTTACCTCGAAATAAATCCTAGGATTGATCTTGATCTTGGTATACTCCTCCTTGCTCAAAGCTTCCCGAAGTATCAACGTCTATTCGCAAACAAGTAAATAAACCAAATAAATAAATAATAGAGAGCAAAAAACTCCAAAAATTAAATAAAAATCTCAGATAAATAGATCTTGAATTTAGATGAATTTAGGAATTTGAATGGACTCAATCGAAGTTCGGATGCAAAAGATATGACTTTTGGAAGTTTCACATGAAATGATGAAATTGAGAGATAAAAGAATATCCAGAGAATATACCTTTGGATGAAATTAAATAAAAAGAATTGGAGACTTACAAGTGGGGTCCACTGGTAAATGAGAGATATATGAAATCAATGGATGACATGTGGGGTCAAGGTGCTGGAGAGAGAAAGAGAGGTATTGACAAAAGGGTCCCACGTGTAAGTGATTTGGTGTATGGTAGAACATGTGCACGGGTTCCGGGTTTAGAGCTTTGACACACATGCGGCTGACAAGGATGCCACACAAGCAGGAAAGCTGAGATGGCGCTGATGTGGAGATGCGGTGGCATGCTGAGTCGGCACAGCAAGAAACAAAGACAACATGGGCTAGCCATGGCCGGCGACTCGGTTGAATGGTGGCGAAGGCAATCGGTGATGAGGACGCTTCGGTGAATTAGCAATGCGAGTTCCCGAGGACATGGCGAGGCTCCTAGGTGCAGTGGCCCGATGGCGACAAGGACAAGATGGCCAAAGGAGACGAAATCGACCAGCGGCGACGCCTCGGTGGCAAAAGAGCAGGAAGGACAAGAGGGATTAGATGAGGGTGATTACAGACACGATTAGACGCGCATAGGAAGGTACGGGTCTTAGCAGGTATGGAGGTCAACAAAAGGGCGGCGCGGCCGGATTTGCGAAGACGACAAAGTCGGCGGTCCGAAGGTCCTCGGGCGAAGATGAAGGAGGCACGGCGAAGAACACGAGCTTGCGATTCGAACGGAGGTGACGGCACAGCTTGGGGCGCTTAAACAGCGATGTAATATGAGGATGAACGGCTTCGACGGCGCTCGGTTCTTCAGCGAAATCCGATGCGACTAGATCGAAATCAAGGATGAGGTTTTAGGGTTTCAAGAGAGGAGGCACGGGCCGAGATCATGACGCGGTCAGCTCTTTAAATAGTGCCCGGATGAGGGAGATTGAGAAAAGCCGGCGGCTCTTCTCGACGTAGTTAGTGCACACTGACACGGGAAGAAGAGTCCCGGTTGGAGACAAAGCACAGCTGACATGCTGGGCCCACGGGCAGGGAAAGGAAAAGGAAAAGGGAGCTGGGCTTGGCCACACGCAAGAAATGAAGTGACCGAGAGGAAACGTGGCCGGCTCGAGTGGGCCTCACGCGAAGAAAAGGCGAGCGGCGGTCGACCCGGGTGCGCAAGGAACCAAGTGCTAGCGCGAAGAAAAGGAAAGTGGCGAGGCAGGCCAAGGAAAAAGGGAAAGATGACGCGGGCCTGGGCTACTCGGGCCAAAAGAAAGGAAATAGGAAGAGCAGCCTGGCTTGGTTGGAAACGGAAGGGGCCAAGGAAATGGGCTGAGAAGGAAGATTCAGTCAAATATAATTTCTGAGACTTTTAAGTAATTTTTCCTTTTTAGAAAATAGTAGGAAATCCAAATAGCAAATGCACTCAAAAAATTCTAGAAAAATCTAGAAAATATATCCAAGCACATAAAATCCAAATAAAATAATTTTGATAATAGTTGATGTTGATATTATTCATATTAAATTATTTTTGAACTCTGAAAATTCCAATTAAGCTTTAACTTTAACAAACAAAATTCAAATGGTTATTTTTCTTTTTAAAACTTTAAAACAGACCAAATTTTTGGGATGTTACATTGACTAGCATACTAAAAACAATAATGGTGGCAATTCATACCAATATAGTGTCGAGAAACGTGAAGGTTGTGCAATTACTCATTATTATCAAAGAGTACAAGTCCTTCATATTGAGCTAGGTAGGCTTTGTGTTGATCCCCAAGTGTATGTTTCATGGGCATGTTGTAGCCAATGATTATAAACTTGTTGGTAATATTCGTGTTCCACCCACTGATAAACCATTCTTGAATTGTTGTTGAAGGGTCCAAGACCGTAATGGTGAGTAGGATAAGAAGAAATGTCTTACGAATGAGAATCATCACCAAAAGGTAATAGGTTGGCATCTCGACATCCATAAGTCCTTGGGCTAGCATGGGATTCATATGAAGAAGAGTCATGTGGCCGAGAATGATCTTTTTTGCGACCCTTACCCCTCACATAGGTCTTATGAATTGTTCTTGAAGTATGACAACCATGGTCTTCATCCTGGGTAGCATGCGTGAAAATTTTCTCGCAGGTGAATTCCAATGCTTGGTCTTGTGTTGCATCTCGAGTTGTCCCACCATCAGCACCATCATCGGACGACGGAGAGCTACTGTCACAGACTCTTGGTACCGCACTTCATCAGATGGTGGACTTTCTGTTTCTTCATCGCTTTCCACAATGTCCTCCTGAATATTATTTTCTTCTTCTTATCAGCCTCTTGTTTCGTTGTTTGTGTAAGAGAGGCAAAGTCTGCAGCCAATTTTGTAGTCGGTTGGCTACAATATTTTCTCTTCCCAAGATGACTCTTGCCAATAGTTGTCTTTGTCCATTGCTTCATCGGTTGATCATCTAGTGCTTTTTTCAGTTCCTCCTCAGGGATGGCATCAACTACAATTTTGGATGGAATGGGGGGCTCACCTTCCTCGTCTAGTACGGGCTCCGATTCTATCATGGAGCTATCAACCCACTCATGGATTGGGTTATCCCTGTCGTACATAGTGGCATTAATTAGATCGTCAAAATGATCTACATCTCTATCTTCATTTCTAGTCTCATGCTCTTGCAATCGCAGCCTTAGATTGTCCTGTACCCAAGACGGTTCCTCAATTGTGTATGCACCAAAGCAAATGTGCTCCAATTACGTTCACATCCACTGGAGGAAACACATTGTGAGACAATCCACAAGGCATATTTTTGTAGTGTTGGTGTCTTCGCTCCAAAAGTCATCCACCATGTAGCTACAAGTAACATGAAAATTATATTAAACTCATAGTGACCGTTGATTTTCTATGTATATATAAGTTGATAACAACATACCTACAGTATGACGAGGTGCACTAATGTAAGCCTCATTTGAAGCAAATAGGCCTCATCGATTACGATAGAATTCTAGCTCGCCTAGAGCCTGTACTGCCTCCTCGGGTGTATCGGCTATTCTTTGAATTGCCATTGTCATAGAAACGACGAGGGCTGGATTCTTTGCCAAACCATATAGGTTGTGGTTCTACGGGTTTAGCACCACCGCTGTCCAAACACACTTACAATGTTACAAAAAAAACACAAAAAATATAATTTATGTGTTAGGATTTAGAAAACTATCTACTTGCCTGCAATCACATAGGAGCGGTTCTTGAGCATTGCAATTCTTTTATTAACTACCTCCATAACACGATGACAGGTAGCCTCATCTTTTGTCAATGTGTCTTCAAGTTCTTGCTTGAGTTCATATGTTTTTTCAATCAGTCCTACCACAGTTGCGGGTCTCTACTGGTCTACAAATCTTAGTAGTCGATAAATCGGTTCTACCACTTTAATGACCCAATGCATAGAGGTCCACCATTGTCTACACATGAGACAGAAATACATGTATTCTCCTTCTTCGGTCGTGCACAAATGGTTGGAGCTCCACACATCTGACACCATCCACTTTATAAACTTGTCTTTTCTATCCCAAAATTTTTTCAAGAAAACAAATGTCGTTCCAAACCTTGTGACGTTTGGACGAACTATCTCTCCTCCAATATGTTCTCACATTTCATTATGGAGGCGCACTCGGGTCAGTATAGGGCAAACAAATCCTCTTGGCGCCTTGACAACTCTAGCAACCTCCTTGAACTAGCTAATATCCTTCAACATGAGGTTGACATATGCGCCGCACACGGCTGCCAAACTAAAGTTGGATACTCTTCAATTACCATTTGACATGCTTTCTTGTAGTTTGCACCATTGTCAGTCACAATCTGCATAATATGTTGAACTCTAACTTTTTCCACAACTTTACGTATCTCACGATACAAAAAGCCAGCATTTTGCATCTCACCAGTTGCTTTCTGTTGGACCGAAAAGGCGACTAGAGGGGGGTGAATAGGAGCACGATCTCTGTTTCACCTTGATCGAATTCAATACGATTTTCACTCCATTAGCTATAAAAGCTATGAAGATCAATATATAAGCACAGTGGAAGACTTGTATTGAATCCAATCAAAATCCCGAAGCAAATAGACCAAAAACATAAAAACTCAAAACCTAAATGAGTTGAGCGGTCTGACCTCCAACTAAAAATCAGTCTGACCTTTGGAAATTGGTCTAACATCTCAATACATGGCGGTCACACCTCTAGGCTAATGAACAGTGAAATCAGCCCGAAAACCAAAACTCAAATCGATCTAACTTTTGATCCGTAAGGCCAAACATTACCAAATTTGAGACACACCTTCTCTAAGATATTGGGAACCTATTCCAATCAAGGATTGCAGAGATCCATGCCAAAGTTCCTATCTTTTTCAGATTGAACGAAGTGTGCACCAAAACCGAGTCAAAATCGAAATATGATCTAGAGACTTGCTTGTGGGTGATTGATGATCAAGATGATCCTAGATGGGTTCTCACATGTCACAGCAAGTTAGATCACGGCAAGAGAACAAGCAAAAACTTGCAGAACAAAGAAAGAACACAAATCACCAAATAGAGAGAAAGAAACCAAATAGACTCATCTTTGAGGGAACTTTCTTTGGATTGATTTGATATGGTATTGGTTTACAGCCACTCCATCAATAGAGGACAAAGACTCAATACATGAGCATGAAATCAAATCCAACTCTCTATAACCCTAACCTCCACTAATCCTCTCCCTAAGCAAATTAGGGTTTCAAACACAATGAAAGGGTTGAGGGGGTTCCGCTTGATCCAACCCGTTGCATCGAACTGCCCGTTCGGTCATTGTCCCTCTTGCGCCATGCTTGACTCCATTGACCTCACCCGGCATCTCCGATCGCTCTGGATCTCAGCTCTCCAAGCTTAGTCCCGATCATCCTCGATTGACCGTCATTGACCTCCAAGCAACTTTGCACAACAATAGACAAAGAAATCGAATCAGGAACAAGTTCTTCACAACTTGACCCACGTTAGTCAAAACATGCATCATGCAACACATATGCCGAAACCCATGAACTTACCTAACCCAACAATCATCGCCACCGGTTGGTGATGAAACAAACCAAAACCGTCGGTGCCACTTTGGTTGGTCCGCCTCGCCCTGATCGATCGATCACACACATTGGCGGTCGACCGCCAACTGTGACTTAGTCAAATTTCCTTCACGAAATCCGAAACCTCTTGGAATTTTCAAACCAATAGAACTTTTGCTTGAAGCCCCAAAATTATGAGACCAAGTGTAGTAGAATCTACTCTCTTGCCTACACACTCTATTTTTGGCCCAGCTCCAAAATCCAAAATCTCATAAAGGCCGATCGACCGATTTCCTAAAAGCCGGTCGACCGCCCTCTGGCCGTCGGAGGCCGCCACTGACGGTCATTTGCCACCTTGCTTGACAGTCAGTTTGAACTTCGCCGAAAACGCGTGAATCGACAAACCTTAAACGACATTGCCAATTGTAACATCATCCTAAGATCTCATGCATATCCCCATGATATCCACAATCTCCCCCTTGATGAACACATTGGTAATTTCTCACAAATGCAAATTTTGAGGTTTGAAAAGTAAAAACTCGACGTTTTCGCTCAAAGGTACAATTTGGTCCATATGCAAGAGAAAGCAAAGGAAATGACCAAGTTGGCTTCAGAATAGCATAGGCAAGTGAGATACGGCAAAAGAAAGTGAGAAAGCTTCAATTTCCAGAAAAGATCAAAAACTCACTTAAGGTCCATATGAAAGAACAATTGTTCGATATGACCTTTGATCATTGTGAGGATCAATAATTGCAATTCAAGTTCAGAAGTAGCAATAAGACCATAAGAATGCAAATAAGAAACTCCCCCTCACTATGATCCTCAAATTTCAGAAAATCCCAAATTTTCAATTATTCTCCAAGTAGCTCCCTTTTCAGTAACTCCTTTTTTAGCCTTTTCAACCATCTTCTCCCTTTGACAATGGAGTCATTAAGGAATCACGCCTTCCTCTCGTCCGAGAGAACAGATCTGAGAATGAGGAAAAATCATAAAAGGAGCATGCATGAAATGCAATGGAGTGGCTTCATTTTTATATATTTTTCAATTTTTGATTACAAGAAGCTTTGGAGATTACCCAAAAGAACCACTAGCATTTCTAATATTGCACAAACAACATATCAAGCCCTACAAACGCTAGCAAAATCATGATAAGACATATATATCAAAGCTAAGCTCGAAGGCTCAAAGTAAAGCAATGAATTTTAGCATTTTAAGCAACGCTTCAAATCTAGCAAGTTCATCAACAGGATCCTAAAGCGTCATGGCCATGTCAAAATGTCAATGTGAGATCAAAAAGCTAACAATGACCACATTAAGAGACAAACATGTCCTAAAATGAATTATTTTGCTCAATTTTCTCAAGCGCCCATTTTTCAGCAGTTTTTCATTTGTAATGAATATTGAAGTTGACTAATGGTCTAACTTAGTGAAAAGATCCTGGACTAGGAGCCATCCACAAACTCTTCCTAAGCTTGACCGAAGTTGATTAAAGGTATATCTTAGTGAAGAAGATCTCGGACTAGGAGGCATCCACAAACTCTTCCTAAGCTTCTACCGTAGGCGACAAATCTTGAGGTTTATGTCGGTTTTGACAAGCGGTCCCCATGAGATAAATGCGAATCATCAAACTATCTCCAAGTTCATGTCTATGACATGCGATCTCGTAAGACTAGTTTGGCACAATTTAAGCATAAGACAATCATGAAATTGATTTTTCATTTTTCATTTTGCACAAGAGCAGTTTTAGATTCTCAAGAACACAAGAAGCTCAAGTAATGATCAATTTTAGATTCAAGAGCTAACATAGTAATTTTGACAAGGCCAATGTCACAAAAGGAGCACTATTGCGCAACTAACTAAAACATCCACAAATTACAGTTTTTAGTTCGAGTTGTCTTAAAGTTCTAGCTCATACAGCAAAGACTTAGTTACACATGTGAAAGCATGATAATTCTAGTAAGTCAAGGAACTAAACATGGCATTGAGCAAGAATTGAAATACTAAAGCTCCAAAGGGTAATAAGCAAAGCTTCATCAATTAAAAGATAAGCAGAAAAGCTTATATTACAATGCATCTTTTTGTATTTTTCATGTGAATGCAATGTGATACACCACTGGCCGGTCAGACCGCCACTTGCCTAACAGCAGTTTGAACTTCGTCGAAAACACGTGAATCGACAAACCTTAAACGACATTGCCAATTGTAACATCATCCTAAGATCTCAGGCATATCCCTATGATATCCACACTTTCACTGACTTATGAAAAAATATTATTCCATTGCAGTACAACATGAAGTTAATAATACTCAGTTGTGTAGGTCCTGACCATGAATCACACATGATAGAGACTCCATATATACCCCAGTCATCTTTGAACTGTGCTACATACTGCTTTATATATTGTTCGTTAGCATCAAGATATGGCTCATCGATTTCATGGCCTCTTGGTGACGCCACGCCTTCACCAAGTTTTTGTGTCTCTTTGATGGCAACACGAAAATAAGGATACTCTGTCTTTTTTCCAGGAATGTCATTACTATGGAATCATTTAGACCAAATTTTTTCAAGTTTTGACTTTGCGTCTCCACGTAGTGCTGTATCAATACGGGGTTGGAGGGATGCCTGACCTGCCAAAATATCAGAATCAACTCTCACGGACTGTGACCTGCCAAACATCGTAGAAATGGCACCACTTCCACTGCCACTTCCACTTCCCCTACCACCTCCACTGCCACCACCATGTTCAAACGTTCCACCCCTGGCTTTTGCCCTTTTGTTGGAGCTGGTGTACCTCCAACGACTTTCGGCGAGCCCATTCTATCTGTATTTCCTCATCATCATCGAAGACATCTTGAGATGATGGCCCACGAGCTACAGGCTCTCTTGTAGCTTGCTCCATTCACAGTTGTTCATCTTTAATAGCTTTCTTTCTTGCCTTCGCTTCTTCAAGACTTGCCAGCATGAGCCTTCGGACTTCCGTCGGAACCCCACTGCAAGCAACAACATCTCTGTGTCTCCCAGCAAGATGTTCTTTTAGGCGGGTGGCACCTTCACCTGATTTCGTTATATTACAATATCTGCACTTCCAAGCAGCACCTCCTAGTCTCTCTCCATGTTCCTAAACATTGATAGATTTAGGTGCCATCATCTACAATAATCCATACAGGATGAAAAATGGGTCAATTTTGTAAATATCGAAGTGCTAATTATAAAGATGTGCATCAGTTATGTTTATATTTGATTAGCATTTCTAGCAATTAGAAGCTTGGAATGCAAATTACTAAAGGAACATAACACCCATGACACTAAAACTGATGTTGGGCAACATGGCCATGATGAGAAGAAATGGAAACTGAGTCTAGCTACACATTTACACAACATTCTAGCCTAATTCAAATACAGGAGTTCTACATAGCCAATTATCAGTCAAAGAGCTCAAGAATATTGTTGCATAATGTCCATATCATGGTATTTTCGTAAACCTGTCAAGTATCCATTAGTACATGGCTATTAATAGGGCTATTCCTAATGAAAGGAATGGTTTTCATACTCAAATAAAATATCACAGGTCAGGTATCATAGTTCAATAGTTGAGGAAGTTCTGCAATACTTCAAGTGTCATTAAATATGTGTGTAATCATCCACTAAAATGAATATATAGACTAATTGAAACCCGATACGCTATTCTATTTTATCTCACTATTTTACATGCAACAAGACCAATCTCAAGTGCTTGTGGAGTTATAGTTAAAAGTTAAAGCACGAAGATCTTGTTAACATGAGTACTACCAATGTATTATGTATCAGTTTAGACATGTTGCCATGTGACTAAATAACTAATTAACTCATGGCCAACCAAACAATATCAAAATGGATTAGTTTTTAAAACAGAATTTCAATTTTTCAATTCAGTTATGTGTTCAGAACTGCTCAAATGAACTATTGTAATGTAGTCCAAACAAGCTCCACTATCCAACAAGAAATAACGGAAAGGAGAAACAACGGAAAGGAAAGGGAAAATCATGAGATTGTTTATGTAAGAGTTTCTTGAGTCTCCAAGTTTAATATGTCTATATGAACTATGAAGCATCATGACAAAATATATTTTCATTGAAAACCTATTGATGTCATAAACACCATTTTGCTTACATGCTCATCAATCAACAACAAAAAGGGATGTATATCTGCATCATTTCATATCTTGCTTACATGAAGAAACTAGAGAACTTGAGCATATACATGCTAGTATTTGAATCAAGACATCATGTAAGTTATAAAGGAACATCTAATACCTGCTGCTGCACCTGTTGCTACCACCACCGCTGCTTCTCCCCCGAGTGCGCTACTGCTACAAATAGAGGGAGGGAGGCAAGAGGGAGATAGCAAATGGAGGGAGGGAGGCAAGAGAGGAACATGCTCAGGCTACTACCGACCGTCACATGTAGGGAATCTTATGCATTGGACAAGCCAACAGCAAGAGAGGGCAGAGGGGAGGGAATCCTATGTAAACCAGTCTGGACAAGTCAAAAAATCAAAAGCAATATTCAAACTTATTCCCCCCCTCCCTAACCGACTGTTGCCGGTCGGTTTTTTCCTGAAGTACCAACTCAAAATAGCCACCAAGCAAGCGAAGGCAACACATAAATATAATCCTCACTTCCTCATGCCAGCATTAGGATAGATTCACAGTTTGAAAAATATCTCAAATTTAGCATAAGCATAGCGTCCAATCCTTAACACACTCTACTCTACTGCGCGCCATCGCCTTCCCATGGCAAACCTGCACGGACCTGTGCCGTTAGCTCGGTGGGTTTAGCGGGGGAATGTGGCAAAATCGCGTGTGTCGCCCCGGTACAGTGCTGTGCAAAGTGAAGATGAGTCTCCGTCCTTGAGACGATTTCGGGCAGGGGTAGAAATTCTTGGCCGTCTGCACCACGGTGCTCTCCCGCCGCTGGCTATCCATCTGGCCCTCGCTGCCGCTCCACTGCGAGTCTGCGACTCCTCCGACACGGATACCCACTTCCTGGACGCCAAGTCAGTCTCGTGCATCCTTTCCTCCCACCGCGGCCCTGTGATCCGCCGCTTCTGTGTAAACACCTTCGCCAACGGCATCACCACCCGCGCCTGGCTCGTCTTGTTGTTCGAGTGCGAGGACTACCCGGTCACGCTCCTGCCCCACGACCTGCTGGCGAGCGCCAGCGTCGCACTCCGCCACCACGGGCTCCACTCCTGCGGCCTCGGCCTCGCCTTGGACCCCCGTCCCCCGGCGCTGTCCTTGCCCCGCCTAGAGTACCTACACCTCTCCAACGTGGAGATCTCCAAGACAGCGCTCCACCGCATGCTCGACGGCTGCCCGGCCCTGCGGGAGCTGAACCTCTTCAGGGTCCATGGCCTCCGCCGGATTGTCCTCCGCTCCCGCACCCTCACCGACGTGGCCATCGGCAAGCCCCCCGTCCCGCTGGACGAGATCTCCGTCCGGGACACCCCCAATCTTGACAGCATCTTCTACTACGTCGACCTGTGGAGGATACCGGCCTTCACAGTCGACGTTTACCGAGAGCTTGGCCTCGCGCTACCCGCGGTAGGCTCGCCGAGCCTTAATGCTATCCCTAAGGTATTTAATGGTGAAATTTGTTTTTGTTATTTTTTACAACTCAATTAGCTTTTCGATCATACACGATCTGACATATGTTCGTGTTTACTTCACGCATGCATTGCAGAGACCGTTACCCTTCGTAACGTCGCTTGTTTTCAGCATGAAGTTTGGTAATGTTGAGGACCTGAGGAGGGCTGCTCAACTGTTCAGCTTGTTCCCGCGTTTGCAACGTCTGCAGATTTGGGTAAGCATTATGTGTCGATGTTCAAAATGAAGCTGTTGTTCATCATCGGCAGGGCTTCTGGTCTCACCTCCAACCTGGCCAAGAGCTCCATCACGACCATCCGCTGCGGCGACGAGACCGAGGGGCCGTCGCGGCCGCGTTGCAGTGTCGACGGCTCCGATTCCCGATTACGTACCTTGGACTCCCACTCTCAATTCGCTCTCTCCGGAAGAGCGATTTTCAGCCGCTCGTCGACAAGTTCTCGAAAAAGTTAGCCGGGTGGAAACCTAAGCTCCTAACTCCGGGCGGGCGTGTCATGCTCACCAAATCTGTCTTGATGGCGCTGCCGGTTCACTTCATGATGGTCTTCAAGCTTCCTCAGTGGGCAATCAAGTTAATAAACCGTAAATGTCGTGCTTTCGTTTGGAAGGGGTCTGACTCCATCAACGGCGGTCATTGCTTGCTGGCTTGGTCAAAAGTCTGCAGACCGCTTCGATGTGGGGGGCTAGGTATCCACGATCTCACGTCGTTGATCTTGCGCTCCGCCTTCGCACTTTGAAGCAGTGGGATCGAGCAAAGCCATAGCACGGCGTGACGACCAACGAAGACGCTGACATCATGCCCATGTTCCGGGCAGCCACGACTCTTCAACTGGGTAACGGCACGCGCGCACGTTTCTGGTATGATCACTGGATCGAAGGTGGGCACTCGATTCTTTCGAGGTCGTCTTAAACCTTTGTTCTCCTTTGTTAGAAAAAAGAACAAGTCTGCCGCGGAGGCTTTCACCAACAATTCCTGGACTAAAGACCTGAGGGGGGCGCTGTCGCTGCTGGCATTGGCGCAATACTTGAAGCTTTGGGACATTGTTGCTGGCACTCCACTCCACGCCGGCAGAAACGATGAAATTACCTGGAGGCACTTTCGGTCGTCAAAGCAAGTACTCGACTAGTTACGCTTATCGGCTCTTCTTATTGCTTCAACCACTTTCGCCACAAGTGCATCCGAAGTCTAAAGCGCCGTCGCGATGTAAATTTTTTATGTGGTTGGTCATTCATGAGAGGTGCCTCACCAACGATAATCTCCGTGACGTGGTGGCCCAATCTTGGGTGTTGTTCTCTTTGCAATCACCCCGACGAGAGTTGCAAGCACTTGTTCGTCGACTGTCCCTTCTCGACCGAGGTCTGGGCAAGATTCAGGACATGGAGCAGCATCCAGTTCCCGATCCCCTCCGTTGTGATGTCTAGCTCCAAAGATTGGTGGCTTACCACGAGGAAGTTAATCTCAAAACCGCTCCGACGGGATTTCGACACGGTGACCATTCTCGTTCACTGGTGTATCTGGAAAGAGCGCAATGCTAGAATTTTGAGGGACTATTGCTTAGGCCCACGCATCGATGTGCTCTGGAGTATCAAGGAGGAGATCTTCTCGTGGAAGGCTGCCGGATGTGTTTTAGCTACTTAGTCTGTAAAGTATCAGTGCTAACTTAGCACGGCCTTTTGAGGCTGTAAGGTGTTTCCAGAGAGCTTTCTCTCTCTCTGTTCTTGTTTCCTGAATTTGTTCTCCCCTTCTTAATATATTTGGTCTAGGAATTTTCCCGACGGCCGTCGAAAAAAAAAAGATATAGTTTTTTATTGGAAGGAGTAATCGCTAATGTATTGTAGTATCGTTGTAACTTTAGTGGTCGCTCTCAACTTAATTGTGCTAATCACGTACAGTGCGTCGACATCGGTTGGACGTACAAAGGTGGCCTGGAAGGTGGCAACCGGAGGCTGAGAGCCTGAGACAATCACTTGCCTACACAAGCATCTCACACATGTACTAATTCTAGGGTACTGCGACACTTGAGAGGAGAGGTGGCATTTGCTGGCTTCCTCATGGGCCGCTGCCTGGAGCAAAATTTCTGACGACCATGGAGATGATTCATCATGTTGATTGGAGCAAGGGGGATTTTGACCGTCAGAAACCTTAGTAAGCACAAGGGGCAAAGCCTAGGGGTGCAAGTGGGTGCGGTTTATTCTGAGCCCACCAAATCCACCCACAACAAATAGTAAGAAGACTCTCACATGCTAACTTCTCTTTTAAGTAGACTTAAGTGGCAGCCCACAATTTAGTCCACATGCTCTACTCTTAACTCCCACAGGCTAGCTTCTCTTGTTGATGTGCTACTGTGCAGACACGCAAGAAGGACGTGCGCGCAATTAACATGCATCCCCGTTTGGCCCATCCCATCTTAGTCGGACATTTCTTCTTCTCAACATCAGTTGGCTACCAAACGATGGCTCTATGAATTGCACCGTGAAAGCCCAGACTCAAACACGAGCAAGGCTTAGCCGGAGCTAGAGAAGCATTGACTCGTTAACTGCTTTATCGCTACCGTCGCAATGCTACGCTTCGAGAATAAGAGTAGCAATAGCTTGTACTTAAGGATGATTTGACTCTGAATGGAACAATCTGACGATAAAATTGTGAAATTCCAAAGTTGATGCATGTGTGACGTGCCTGGTGAACCATTGTCATCATTGAAGCTCGGCGCATGGGTGTCGTCTCTAGTGAACCATTGTCACCCTTGAAGCTCCGTGCATGGGCGACGACTCGGCGTGGATGTCGCCGTTGTTTGTCCTGGACAAGTCGACATACCTTCCATGCCAATATAACGAGAGGGCTAGTGGGGGCACTGCCCAGGGAGGCCGGCGTGTGCTCCGCCGCTTCCTGCACCTGGCCACAAGACAGCAAGAGCGTCCGGAGATCATCGTATGACCGATTGGTGCTGGCGTCCTCCTCATCTTCTTCCTTGATGTCCTCGTCGAGGTTGACCACGTCCTACATGTTGAGCTGGTGGAACTCGAAGGTCTCCCACAAGAACCGGTTCTCCCTGGCGTACACCGCGTTCTCGTGTACCAGCCGTCCCTTCTCCATGAGCAACGTCTCCAACTGCTGCTGTATCTGACGAAGCACAGGCACGCACGCAACACCCATGTCATATATGCATACAGTTGCAGACATCATCGGCGTTCACCATTAGCATGGAGCTAGCATGCTAGTGGCCGCCGCTTATGCCCACGTAATGCTTGGTGGCTACCGCATTTGCCAGCGTAACACTAGGCGGCCGGTAGACAACTGCAACTTATCCCACTTATACCCTGAACAAAGCCTCCTCGGCAGCACAAATTTACTTTACGAAAAGCGACAGCATCGACAATGCTCTTCGAAGAAGACTTGCCTTTTAGACAGGGAAAATATATAAGCTAGCAGTTATTGACCTAAACATATATACTACATAAAAGTAGTACTCCTACGTACTTCTATTTTGTTTTATACTCTGTCCCATGGTTTTGTCAAGGACAATGACTGTTCTAGTTCTACCAGGTACGCAATATTCATACATGCTTGTCAAACGGATTGAGAATCCCAAATAGAACCTTCTTCCTTGGAAAATAAAAGAGGAAAAGAGAGAGCTCCATTCGTCAAATGGATTGAGAATTCCACGATCTTACTCCAATATACTAACTGTTGTCATAGGCATGGAAGACGAAGCAGAGATGGAGTCCTCGCCCGCTGGTGTTGGAAGCGAGGGGGAAAGCAGCCAAAGAATCGCGAGAGGATGACGACGCGAAGGCAACGTGGGCACGTAAAACCAAAAAAATATCTGATGGCTGTGAAGCAGAGAGGAGCGGGAGCGGACGGGGGAGAAGAATGCGGGATACGTGGCTGCCTGTGCTTGCGTGAAACATGCGTCTCTTTACCCGACATGATGTTTTCTGCCATACAAAAATGGGCCCAAAAAGATGGAGATAGTATACGAAGCTAAAATATGGCATTAAATTAACTGATATGTCTATACATCAATTGACTGTTTTGATCTAAAACCAGTCGATTTTTTGACCATTGGATTGAGATCCAATGCCCCATATCTCTTCACTATCTCCAATATAAACCAACACCCAAACCCAAACCCTAACCCCACCTCCCCAACCGCCGCCTCACACACCTCCGACGCCGGCGAGCACCTCCCTTGCCACTGCCACCTCCCGCCACGGTTGTCGGCGACGCTTCCTCCTCTTCCGCCGCCTCTCTGCAGCCGGCGTACCTTCTTCTCGGTCTCCGGCGAAGCCGCAGCTCACCACCACCGGGTTCATTGTCCCACCACCACCTGCCGCCAGATCCGTCGCCACCTCGGACACCGCCTCGCCTCTCGCCTCCGCGCCACCACCGAACCTCTGTCACCACGGCCTCCCTCTAAATCTCGGTCCCGACGAACCCAACCCGTAACCCAGTGAACTCTAACCTTAATCCGGTGAACCCCGGTCTAACTCACCGTCGGAGAAAACGAACCCGTCAGTCGGAGCACAGATCTTCAAGCACATCGCAAGGTTAGGATTTCGACAGATTTCACCCCAAAAAAATCATGCGAAAGATTTCTTGCACTTCCGTAAATTAACACCATGAGCAACTCAAATGCTCCTTTGGTTTGGCTTCAGAAACATCATCGATCCCGGACCACGTCTCACAATAAGCTAGCAGTTATTGACCTACACATATATACTACATAAACGTAGTACTCCTACGTAATTCTATTTTGTTTTATATATACTCCGTCCCATGGTTTTGTCAAGGACAATGACTGTTCTAGTTCTACCAGATACGCAATATTCATACATGCTTGTCAAACGGATTGAGAATCCCAAATAGAACCTTCTTCCTTGGAAAATAAAAGAGGAAAAAGAGAGAGCTCCATTCGTCAAATGGATTGAGAATTCCACGATCTTACTCCAATGTACTAACTGTTGTCATAGGCATGGAAGACCATTGGTGCTATAAGTTGACCGTCTAAGATGAAACGCCGGGTCGTGCATATATACGTACACGGTTCGTCAGTCGTCACAGGAAAGGACGAGGCGACGAAGGAAAACGGCCGGCGGATGGATGTATGGAGGGGACCGGTGAAACAGAGGCTAGGTAGTGGTTTTTGACGTGTGTCGCTGGTTTTGCCGTTTGGCGCCGCCCACCGCGGCCCGTGCCGTGTCGCGGCATATGCCTATGAGCGCCGAGGAATGATCCCCCCCGTCCTCCTCGAGATATCAAACCCACCACCCAAGATCGCTAGCCAGGGCATGTAGAACAGCTACTCTCTATATCAATTTTTTTTATGTTATCCGTGGACGACTCATACAATAGATTGTCTTTTTACTTATCTTTATAGATGACATAATCTTAATGCTTTCATAGATTTAAGATATTTTCTCTTTGATTTTGGTGATACAATTGGCTACAGGATTGTAGACAACGCATTTCTCTATCTTTATTCTCTTTCATCCATATCAGCTTAAATCCTATGTGATAGAGACTATAGACAGCTGATGTAAACATATTGTACATGACCTCAAACACAGGCTTTACCAATCAACCAATGATGACACCTCTTCGCTGCGTAACACATCATGTCCAATATCCAGATCCTCTGCGTTACCGCGAAGGTTCACCGCATGAACAATGTTCTCTGAGTGAGTGAATAGCGCTATCCGGTGCAACGGTTTTACGGTAGCAAAAACACTGTATCTATTGATTTTGATCTTTGATTTTTGAGCGAACGGTGGAGATCAGCTAGTGCTTAGCAAACTAGATCTACATCCTCTCTATTGCCGCAGAGGTTCACCGTGGGGAAATATCCCGTGAGTGCGTGAACAGCGCTCCACAAGGGTACTGCAGCAACAGTGAAATATTTTCTATAGCGAAAAGCGTTGTAGCAAAAACACTGTATCTATTGATCCCAACCTTTGATTTTTGATTGAACGATGGAGATCGCTTCTAATGCCGCACTGTAGATCCTCTGCATCGAATTATTTAATGCAAGTGATCCCAATCCTAACAAACTACGTTTGGATTTAGCGTGACCTAAAAGGATCTGTTTGGAATGCAGAAATTTCACATAGATTCAGTAGAAATTTTACAAGAAACGACTTGATTTCTACATGCATTCAGAAATTTTTCCTGTGTTTGAGATGGTGGCTTCAACTTTGGTCTAAGACTTCTTCCCCAAGAAGATGATGGAATAAAGCGGAGAAATGACTCGCGTCACAACTGACGGAACGGTAACGGAAGGTAGGCAGTGACAGCTGACAGGCGGCTGTGTTTCTGGGAGTGGGGCCTCACTTGCACTCGCAAGGCAAAGCTGTGAGCTGTCCCAGAATTGAGTGTTGACCACGTGTCCAACATCTCATTCTCATCTTCCTTCTCCGCTCGGCTCTTCCTCCGTTCCTCGCCCACCGAATCGCAAACCCCCCCACGCACACACCACCTCTATAAAATTCCGCGACCAAAACTCATCTCATTATCAACACAACACAAGCAGTCCCCTCCCTCTCCTCTCTCTCCAAATCTCCATTTCGGACCGCGGCGACCACCGGAAGCTATGGCGAACATCGACATGGCGGCGATCCTGGCCGACCTGGAGCGCGGCGTCGCCGACGAGCGGATGCCCAAGACCAAGCTGGTGTGCACGCTTGGCCCCTCCTCCCGCTCCGTGCCCATGCTGGAGAAGCTGCTCCGCGCCGGCATGAACGTCGCGCGCTTCAACTTCTCCCACGGCACGCACGAGTACCACCAGGAGACCCTCGACAACCTCCGCCAGGCCATGCACAACACCGGCATCCTCTGCGCCGTCATGCTCGACACCAAGGTCTGGTCTCTAAACTCTCTCTATCCGCTTGCTCCGCTCCCCCTACTTTATGCTTTGCGGCTTAGTTTGTTGGATCAGGCCATCTGGTGGTGGTGGTTTGGTTTTGGGGGAGAAGCTTTGGTTGGTTTAGGTCCGAGAGAGGAGGATTTGCGCTGGGATGTACTGATCTGTTGACCGGGAGTTGCTTGGTGGGATTTGGAGGTAGCATGGTTAAATCAGGATTCGAGCTTTGGTGGTTTTGACTTTTGAGGGCTCGACAAAACTGTACCAGGGTTAGATTTGCCTGTGCTTGCCTTGTTGCAGAAGGTTGGATCTTCGATTGGGCTAACGCTTGTGTCCCCATGTAGGCAATTTTGGATCTTATGAGGATTATGGATTCTGAGGTCGGCTGGTTTGCCGTGGCTGCCGGTTAAGATGTTGGTGAAATGGAAACCGTACATCTTGTTGGTTAAAGTTAGTTTAGATTTTGTCTGTATGTTGTTCAAGTTACTTTGTCCATTCGTAGTTATGGTTGTGTGTTTAGTTGGCGAGAGATTACTTGAATGCTGGTCTATTTGAAGGATGTATTGGCTGCTTCTTAGGTTGTAATATCGAATCATTCTGTCTCTCCGGATCGTTGGGATTGGTGGGCTGTAAATGTTCAAGCCATGGAGGTCGGTGTTATTATATAATGGCTTAATGTTTCATCACATACTTGACTGGTTCTTCATTTTGCGGTGCTTATCTTTACGGTTCACATGGTCATATTTGATGGTTTGCTTTGTTTCTCAAATAGGCTACAAATACACTGATCCTGCACTCATTTGCTTTTTATTTGAACGGTTTCTCTTGTTGATTATTCCATTATGCGTAGTCTGTAGTGCGTGTTCTGATTGGATTCTTGTTAGTAGGATATTTGAGGTCACTAAATGATGTCTATTCTGCATATTTCTTTCATTGCTGCAGGGTCCTGAGATTCGTACTGGATTTTTGAAGGATGGTAAGCCAGTCAAGCTAACAAAGGGTCAAGAACTCACTGTTACCACTGATTATGATATCAAGGGCGATGAGAATATGATTGCCATGAGTTACAAGAAACTACCTGTAGATGTGAAGCCTGGAAATGTCATACTATGTGCAGATGGTACCATCTCCTTGACTGTTCTGTCTTGTGATCCAGATGCTGGAACTGTGAAATGTAGATGTGAGAACACTGCAACGCTTGGTGAGAGAAAGAATTGCAATTTGCCAGGAATTGTTGTGGATCTTCCTACACTGACTGAGAAGGATAAAGAAGATATTTTGGGATGGGGTGTGCCAAATGACATTGACATGATTGCTCTGTCCTTCGTCCGTAAAGGATCAGATTTAGTGACTGTCAGACAGGTTCTTGGACACCATGCAAAGCGCATAAAGTTAATGTCAAAGGTTTGTATGTTGTTACTGTCAGCTATTCTACAGGTTCTGTTTGTTAGTTTTTATGTCAATAATTCGTTCAAATCTTATATATTCTCTGCAATAAAACTAACAGTGAAATGTTTCTGCATGTTTAATTAAGTACCAGGGCAACTGAGAGATAATTTTTTTTCAGTGAGCTGCTTTAGTGCTTTACACTTCAGTCCTTCGTTGATACTTGATACACACTGGAACCCATAAGTTCATTGGCTTTCTCCTATGAGGCTATGACCCATTTCACAACTGTTCCTAGTTGTAAACAACATTTATACACCCAATTTATGCTATTTTAGGCAAAATGCAAAATTGGTTGTCTTCTATGTGCTTTCCGCTAGAATAATACTTGCTTAAACTATAGTGTTCGTTCACTAGAACCTTTCGCACAATTGGTTGAGCAAAGGCTTTGCCTCTTTTTCTTTGCATTTCCTCCTGAGAAGGTTTATTCTATTTCCTTGTACTCATAAAATTAATTCAGATTATATTGAACTTCTTTGCTGCTATGTAACTGGAATTCTGGACCTAGATGGTTTCATACTATTACTCTTGGAACATTCAGGAAATCATTGCTATAAAATGGTTAGCTTTGTCTAACTGCCATGATGATAAAATCTACTTGGTTGATGATGATATACATAAGTGCTTTGCTTTTGACCATGTTGGTTATGGTGTTGGGGATCTGGTATCTTTCTTAATTTGTGTTTGTTGTGTAGGTTGAAAACCAAGAGGGTGTTGTAAACTTCGATGAGATCTTGAGGGAAACTGATGCCTTTATGGTTGCTAGAGGTGATCTTGGAATGGAGATTCCAGTTGAGAAGATATTCCTTGCACAGAAGATGATGATTTACAAGTGCAACCTTGCCGGCAAGCCTGTTGTTACTGCTACTCAGATGCTTGAATCGATGATCAAATCCCCCAGGCCAACTCGTGCTGAGGCCACTGACGTTGCAAATGCTGTTCTTGATGGAACTGACTGTGTCATGCTTAGTGGTGAGAGCGCTGCTGGAGCATACCCTGAGTTGGCTGTGAAGATCATGGCTCGTATCTGCATTGAGTCAGAGTCTTCCCTGGACTATGATGCTGTCTTCAAGGAGATGATCAGGTCTGCACCCCTTCCGATGAGCCCATTGGAGTCTCTTGCATCCTCTGCTGTACGAACTGCCAACAAGGCCAGGGCTACACTGATTGTCGTCTTGACTCGGGGTGGCACCACGGCCAAGCTGGTCGCGAAGTACCGGCCGAGGGTTCCGATCCTCTCCGTGGTTGTCCCGGTGCTAACAACCGACTCGTTCGACTGGACCATCAGCTCTGAGGGCCCGGCGAGGCACAGCCTAATCTACAGAGGTCTCATTCCCCTCCTTGCTGAGGGCTCTGCTAAGGCCACCGATTCAGAGTCGACAGAGGTGATCCTGGAGGCTGCGCTGAAGTCGGCTGTACAGAAGCAGTTGTGCAAGCCCGGTGATGCCGTTGTTGCTCTGCACCGTATCGGCGTCGCATCTGTCATCAAGATCTGCATTGTGAAGTGATCATCAGATGCCGTGACTTGAGTGCCATGGTCCATCTTGCTGGTTCTTGTGGCAAAACTTCCATGCTTGCTTTACTTTCGGAGACAATTAATTACCCTTATCATCCTTGCAGTTTGCAGGGTGCCTTTCGTTAGATTTGAGCTGGTAAATGAGGAGAGAGAGGACTCCATTATGTAGTGCTCTGCCTTAGCGCAATTTTCTCTCGTAGTTGTTGCCTGTCGTATTGTGGAGTACTCTTTTTTTGGTGGTGATGTCAATACATATGGTAATAAGATTGGCATCTACCGAGTTGAAGTTGAATGAAAAGCGTTTCTAGGAAGGAAAAAGTCCATTTTATAACATGAACTCTTCGAAAAGTCTAGAAATCAACCATAAACTACAAAATCAGACACAAGGCAACCATGACTCAAAACTGTTTACTTTACCACCCCTACTACAAAATTGGACAAGGCAACCATAACTCTCAAAACCGTTCACTTTACCACCCCTTCCGCCCTAAACCACTTGGTTTTAACTGAGGTGGTATTCACGTGTTCCGGTTTTGATGACATGGCATCCAGGGGCGGAGCCAGTAGGGGTGTTGGATATGCACCAGCACACTCAAAATTTCGAAAATGCAGCAGAGTTCATATCTTCGCTACTTCGTATTTCAGCCCAGCCCGATTGCTAAATCATCAGCCCAGTCGGTCCAAGTCCTCTCCAGGATCTCCTAGTCTTCTAATTTCCCCATTCCCCAATCCTCAAGGACCTCAACCCTAATCTCTCCTCCGCACTAGCACTCCCCAGACCCCAATTTGGGAACCGGATTACTGGAAGGGAAGCAGCCAAGCAGGGCAACAGGAGCGGTCGTGCGGGAGAAGGTCGGGTTGCCGAGAGCACCGTGCACCGGAGTAAGCGCCAGACGTCACCGGCCGGTTGCCGACGGCAAGACGGCAACACCAGAGAAAGGCGTGGCTGCGGAAGCGGCGCCAAGACGTGTCGTCGCCGATCGGCCGTCGGCAGCGGCGTGGGGAGGCGACATCTTGGCGCTGATTTGGGCTGTCGCTAGAGCTCGTCCGCCGACCGCCACTCCGCTTAACGTCGCCGCTCACTCCACCGACTGCTGGAGCGTTGTCCTGGCTAAATGCCCAAATCCCGAATGGCTTTGAGCCTTTGACACCTTGACAACATTAATATTGAGTCGTTGAGTACTGTATTGACTTGGACTTGGAAGTTAGAGACTTAGACTTGGAGTTGGGACTTGGAACCTCTTTTGATATTTTCTTGGTATGTTTGTCTAGTTGTCTTGATAGTTGATAGATCATTAGACTTAGAGATTAGACCATATAGTATGCCATGTTTGTCTAGTTGTCTTGATAGTTGATAGACCATCAGAATTTAGACTATAGGCTGCATAGCTATTTAGCTAATGTAGTAAACTAGTAATGTACTAATTTTAAAAAAATCTTGTTATGATATGTCAATGTAGATTGTAAAGCCATGAAAACGTGTAAAGTAGTATTATAGTTTTCTTTGCATAGTTGCATATTTTATAATTTTCTATTCATGCAAGACTTTATTTGAACTATTTGTATTGTGCTTTTAACAAAATTAGAATCTATGTGTTGGATTTATGATGTTATAAAATCATTGTATAAACTATAAAATTGTGAGTGTGAATCGTGCACCCCCACTGTCTAATTTCTAGCTCCGCCACTGATGGCATTTGAATACCTCTAGTCTTCCATATGAAAAAAAAAAAAAAAAAAAGTTGATAGGGTCTACATGTCATCCACTAATGTTGAGATGGCTATCGCCGAGTGCATCTAATGTTGAGATGGCTATCGGCCAACAGCCTCGGTGGCGGTGGCGGCGTGGCTCGTGGCTGGGGGAGGCAGCCCCTGTGGGCGATGGCGTCGACATTGTCATGATGTCGAAGCAGCACATGGTGGAGTTGTTGCCGACGATGACGTCGGAGAGGTTGCAGACATGGGGTCGTCCAGAGGTGAAGCCCAATAGGCCCATCCGGTGTCTAAAATTTGTTCAGTGTGGATCAGCTTGTATATACCGTATGGGCTGAGCACGTCGGAGAGGCTGCAGACATGGGTTGTCAGGGGTAGAGCCCAATAGGCCCATACGGTGTCTAAAATTTGTTCAGTGTGGATCACCTTGTATATACCGTATGGGCGCGCTCAGCCCAATAACTATGCACCCCGGAGTGGGCCTCATTCCAGCCGACGCGCCAGCGCCCAAGCGGCCACGCGGGCACGTGGCCCACATCCACACGCCAGCGGCCCGGGCGACCTGGCGGCCACGCCACGCCTTGGCCCCTTCGCTCGCTGGCTCGCTGCTCCTACTTGGCATCGATCGAGTGGGCGACCCCCGACTACAGCAGCGCCCACGCGTGTTGAGCCAGCCGAGAACGTGAACAACCACCGGCCCTCGCCCGGCCGCCACTGCCAGGGCCGCCGGAAAGCTTACCCACCACCTCGACGCCCTTATCCGCCAGAGATCGTCTCGGACTCTCGGGCTCTCAGGAGCGCTTAGCTAGCGTACAGTTCTGTCGATTATTTGCATTTCTGATGAGAGATTAGAAGCTAGCTGAGAAGAAGGGACACCGAACCACGGGGTCAAGAGGTTCGTAACTCCGAGTCTGCTCCGAGATTACGATGGTATGTGCATGAGAACTGGCCTGACTCGATCGGAGATTCTTCTTCCGAGATGTTTTCCCTACTTTGTTTTGCTTCATGGTATGAGCAGATGGAGAAGGACATGGTGGCCGCTGTGGAGAAGGCGCAAGTCAACTTCAAGGGCGCTCCTGCTCCTCATCTTGCTCCAAATCGGTCGGTGCTCGCTGGAGACTAAGAGAAGGGGTTGCACCCAGCAGATCAGCTCCTCCCTGTAGTACGAACAATATTCCCCTATTCACCATCACCAGTGTTGCACCTAAATTTATGTTTCTTGCTTCTTTAATTAGCCCCTAGATCTGGAAAATGAAAGGAAGGAGCGCAAGATTCATAAACTAGCTGATATGCTTTAGAATCGTCCGATTCATATTGGACGGTCTCGATCTGTTGGAGCGTTCGCTCGGTCCGAACGGCCCAATTGCCTTGACCTGTCCTATTGAAATCTAACGGTCCTGCTCCACCGCGCCTTATCTCACGGTCGCACAGGATCTCCCCTCGCACAAAGACCTCCCCCTTGTTAGATCTGACCGTTAGGATCTCCCCTTTAGAGATCTTAACTGCAGACTGCCTTTGTTAGATCCGACTGTTAAAACCTCCCTTTGGAGATCTTAACCGCTCGACTCTCTCCTTTGTTAGATCATTGTTCGAGACCTCCCATTTGGAGATCTTAACAGCTCGAGACCTCCTTTGTTAGATCTCGACTGATTAAGACCTCCCTTGGAGATCTTAACCGTTCAGACCTCCCCTTTATTAGATCTAAGGGTCAGGACCTCTCCTTACCTCTGCGCGATCACCTCTGGGTCTCCACAGGACCTCCCCTTGAGCTTTGACTGGCCCCATTTGTTAGTCACAACCTCTTTCTTTATCCTTTGACCATGTCCTTTGCACTTGGAAGTCTTCAAAGCATTTAATGCCTGTTGTGTCGCATTAAATGCTACCACCTTTTGGCAGCACTGAGCTACCTTTTGTCATATCCTTTACCAATTCCCATCATTTCCTTCACTTACTTTAGAGCTCGAGAGCCCTTGGAAATCTGGGTGGCCTTGGCTATAAAAGCTTGGGCAGCCCTTCCGCTTTACCCCTTTTGCTCATTTTCACTCCCTGGCTCCTCCAGCAAGCTTCGGACCTCCTCCAAAGCTCTTTGGACCTCCTCCTAAAGCTTCGGACCTCCTCCAGCAAGCTGCTTGGACATCCTCCTGATCACCTTGCCTCTCTGTTGGTTTTATTTTGGAGTTCATTGGAGTTTCTTTGGATCTTACTTGAGCTCTATTTGAGTTGTTTTGTTTTTCACCGTGTAGATTGCGAAGGCAGTGAAGAACAAGAGTTCCTTGAGGAAGAAGAAGACACTCAAACCTTCGAGTAATGCAAGTTACACTCTTGATCATATTACACCCATTATTTCACCCTATATATGTTCCGTTTTAAATGTTACTGCATGCTTATTTTACTAAGTTATTTCAATACATGTCTTTAAATTCATAGCTATACCCAAATCCTTTGTATGGCCTCTGTTGACCCTGAACCGAAGATATTGTCACCATAGGAAAACCTGGTTGCTACATTAGTGTGAACCAGGAGCAATTGTGAAACCTTATGCTTAGTCTTGCTTAGACCAAAAGTATTTGATTTGGGGAAATTTTACCAATATGACCAACTGCTGTTTAAAGGTTTTAAGCCATGGCATTTGGTTGTCATAGAAGCTTCGAAATGTTTTTGAAAAGCAAATGAAAGGAAAATTGGTTTGGACTGGGGCGAATTGGTTGCTTGGTTGGTGCATGTCAATGCACGGGATCGATCCATTTCCATGGTTGAGTCCCAGGGGTTCTGTGGTAGTCGTCCTGGTCAATTGAGGACCGGTCTTTGAGCCGCAACTTGCTATGCCTATAATGGGCTTTGCCTCACCGTACAACCACGTGTCCCCAGAATGGGGCGTGGGACCTGGCTGAATAATTTACAAAGTTTCACCGCGGTTGTTCTACTTTGATGTGTGGGAGGTCTTTCATAGCCTAAGGTCTTTTATAACCTATGTTTCCCACTAGCGCAAGAGGGGGCTTTTTCGGCGGGTTTCTATCCAAAGGAAGCGAATCCTTAGCGAGGAGGGGCTGCGGTGGAACAATACATTGTAAAGGCCTTGCCATGAAGTCTAGACCTCTTATTTTTGGTAGTGAGAGGTGGCATTGACGAATGCCAAACAAACTAGAGGAATCATGTCATGTGGGTAAAGTGTACAACCTCTGCAGAGTGAAAACTATTTGAATAACCGTGTCCACGGTCATGGACATGCTAGCAAAAGCCACTCAAAGTTAGATATTGGTTTTGTTTTCAAAAGGTTTTGGATAAACTGTTTTTGGGGTTTCTATCCCATGGTTTGGGCGGGGAGCCTTGTGATAGGAGGGTATCCTTCACCATTTGATGATGAATGTTATCCAACTGAAAAAAATTGAGTTTGGAAAATTAATTTTAGTTATTGTATAACTGCCTTGGAACTTAGTATATGTAATTGAAAGAAACTTGGCATTACGCAAATCAACCATATTATGCCTTCCCTTGAGATATCCATTTATGCATGTCATTCTGTTAATTGACGGGTGTAACTTGCGAGCACGGTGGTTGTGCTCATTCTTGTTTGATTGATGAATTGAGCAGGAGAAGACTTCTTTGATGATGATGAGGACCAGATTAACTAGGTTACGCCCCACCAATTACACCGTGGTGTATTGGATGGACTTGACTTTTGTTTCTGCTGTGTATTTTGCTCTTATCGATTTGTAAGCAAATCTTGTAATCAACTCTTTGGTGATCATAAAGTTTGCGCTGATGTATGCTGCCACTTATGTATGCTGTGTGAACTAGCCATTGATCCTTGGGACTAGTTCGGTTCACAGGAGATTTAGGACTTCTCCAAGTTTCATGATCTCCTCGGGTTGGTCCCTGAACCTCCCTCAGGTTTGGTCGTGGCTCTTGGGGAGGTCCTGAGTCTCAAGACCTCCTCGGGTTAATTCCCTGGACCTCCAGGAGGTCTAGCTAAACCTCTTAGGAGGTATGAGAGGACTGCCCGAGAGATCCTTGGGACCTCCTGAGAGGTCTTGGTGGACTCCTAGGAAGGTCTTGGAGGACCTCTTGGGTTAGCCCCTGGCCGGGTCGCCACAAGTGGTATCAGAGCATCTTGACCGCAGGACGTAGCCTAGTAGAATGGCCATAGAATTTCAAAGTTTATTTTATAAAACAAAGAAGAATAAAATGATCTTTTTCTTATCTGAGTCATCCTTCTGTCCTTACCTCCCTTCTGGTTATCTTTCTTACCTTAATCTAATCTTACCTTGTTTCCATCCTTGCACCAATTTACAATATCAAATTGATCCTCCTTACCTTTGAAACCCATACTAGAGGTCTCTTGGCTAGGTATGGTGCTTAAGACCTCCTTCAAGTGGTAAGAAACGTGTAGAACGATATTTACTTACTATAAGTTTTTGAAAGGGATTCTTGCCGTGGGTTACTTTGTTGAGTGGGCTATTTAATCTGTCCCCCTTAGTCTTTTCTTTTCTTTCCTCAGCCTTTGGAGCTCAGACAAGATGGTCACCACTAGAAATGGTAGTGGCAGCTCAAGCAATCAAAATAGACAAGCTGGGGATGAGCCTGAGAACCCAACCTGGTGGAGCAACTAGAATAGAGGAGTTGATAATGTGCAAGAGCAACCAAATTTCACAAAGAACCACCTCCTCCAATGAAGGTCCTAGCTAGGCCCGGATGATGGCTAACCAAGTTCATTTAATAATCTGCTCTCCCAAATCAATTGCCAACACTCATCATCGTAGCAACAAGAGAGCAGCTCCACAAAGAAGCACCAATTCCACCTCCTCCAAGGGCCAACATAGTAGAATTTATGAGATTGCGTCCTCCAACCTTTTTCAGCAGCTTTGAGCCAATGAAAGCTGATGATTGGCTTAGGGCAGTGGGTAGAAAATTAGATATGGTCCAATGCTCAGACCGCGAGAGGGTCTTATTTGCCTCCCATCAACTTAGTGGCCTAGCTTCCAATGGTGGGATAATTTTAGCCAATCACATGTCGATGCTCAAACCATCACGGGATGAGTTTGTGCAAGCTTTTCGTCAGGCCCATATTCCTCCTGCATGATGTCTTTGAAGAGGAAGGAATTCGCTCCTTGCGTCGAGGCAAGAAAGACTCACAATGAATACCGCATAAATTTAACCAATTGGCTCGGATGCTCCTCAAGATGTTGCTTCGGATAAAGCTAAGCAAGAGCACTTCCTGGAGGGGCTCAAGGATGAGATATCAGTTCTCCTTATTGCACAAGAACACTCAGATTTTCAGCAGCTTGTTAGCAAGGCCATTCGGCAAGAAGGCAAGCTCCAAGAGATGCAGACCCGAAAGAGGAAGAAGGCAGCTCAGAAGTTCAATCCCAGAGGTTTTCCACAGCCTAGGACCTCTCAGCCCCAGAACTTTTAGCACAAGACCTCCCAAACCTCCTCCTCTAGAGCTCTTGGGCAAGTCTAGCGCCCAAGTAAAACAGGTTTTCATAAGACCTCCTCTGGAAGCCAAATCCAGAGGAAGTCTCCCACGACCTCCTCTGTTGGGGTGACCTGTTTCTTTTGTAAGGAGGTGGGGCACTATGCTAACAAGTGTCCAAAGAAACAGCAAGCCTTTGCCCCCACCCGAGCAAGTCAAGTAGCTCCAAGACCAGCAAAGACATCAAGTGTGAAGCCGGCGAGGTAATACACGAGGGGCCATGTCACTCATGTCATGGCTGAGGAGGCACAAACCGCACAAGATGTGGTCCTTGGTACGTTTCTTATTAATTCAGTACCAGCCTTGGTTTTATTTGACTCTAGAGCTTCCTATTCTTTTGTTTCGAGCAAGTTTGTGGGGGAAATGTGGGTTACCTATATCTCCTTTAGTTAACCCTATGCTAATTCATTCCCCGGGCTTAGAAATGAGGACTAGTTCTCAATGCCCAAATCTCACCTTAGAGATCTCTGGAGTTCTCTTTTCTGCAGATTTGATAGTTTTGCACTCCCAAGGTTTAGACGTGATCCTTGGAATGGATTGGCTAGCCAAGAATAAAGGTCAGATATACTGTGCTAGCAAGTCCATCACACTCACCAATGATCAAGGGATTCAAGTGGAGTTTAGATCTAAGACCTCCCCTAAGGTAAGACCTCTCTTGACCAATTTGAAGGAAGTGAAGATAGAAGACATCCCAGTGGTCAGAGAATACTTAGATGTGTTCCCTGAGGAACTGCCTGGTATGCCACCAGATAGAGACATATCCTTCCTAATTGATCTTATCCCTGGGACTACTCCAATATCAAAAAGACCATACAGGATGCCAGCCAATGAGTTGGTAGAGTTGAAGAAACAAATCAAAGAGCTGAAAGACAAAAGATTCATTCAACCAAGCTCTTCACCTTGGGGAGCCCTAGTTCTGTTTGTCAAGAAGAAAGATGGCAGCCTAAGGATGTGTGTAGACTATAGGTCACTTAATGAGGTCACTATTAAGAACAAGTATCCATTGCCCAAGATAGATGACCTCTTTGATCAATTAAAAGGAGCAAGTGTGTTCTCCAAAATCGACTTAAAGTCTGGTTACCATCAATTAAAGATTAGACCAGAGAACATTCCCAAAACTGCTTTTACCACAAGGTATGGGCTATATGAGTTCACTGTAATGTCATTTGGGTTGACAAATGCACCAGCTTATTTCATGAATATGATGAACAAAGTATTCATGGACTTCCTGGATAAGTTTGTAGTTGTATTTATTGATGATATCCTTGTCTACTCCAAGAACAAGGAAGAGCATGAAGACCAACTTATGCTGTTTTGAAAAGGCTTAGAGAGCAACAGCTCTATGCTAAGTTTAGTAAGTGTGAGTTCTGGTTAAGACAAGTAGCTTTCCTTGGTCATATTGTGTCGGCCAAGGGAGTAGCTGTGGACCCCTCAAAAGTGGAAGCTATGTTGGAGTGGAGATCCCCCAAGACAGTAACTGAAGTGAGAAGTTTTCTTGGTCTGGTCGGCTATTACAGAAAGTTTATTGAAGGCTTCTCCAAGATTGCTAGACCTCTTACTCAACTCCTGAGGAAGGAAAAGAAATTTGAGTGGACTAAAACATGTGAGCAAAGCTTCCAAGAATTGAAGGAGAGGCTTGTGACAGCTCCTGTTCTAGTCCTGCCAAACATACATAAGGATTTTGAGGTATTTTGTGATGCCTCTCATCAAGGTCTTGGATGTGTGTTAATGCAAGAAGGAAATGTAGTGGCATATGCATCCAGACAGTTGAGACCTCACGAGGAAAACTACCCAACACATGATCTAGAATTGGCAGCAATTGTTTATGCTTTGAAAATTTAGCGACACTACCTCATTGGTAATCGTTGTGAGATATACACAGACAATAAAAGTTTAAAGTATATCTTCACCCAATCAGAACTTAACCTTAGGCAAAGGAGATGGTTGGAGTTGATTAAGGACTATGATCTTGGAATTCATTATCACCCAAGCAAGGCCAATGTGGTGGCAGATGCCTTGAGCCGAAAAGGTTATTGCAATACTATGTTAGTCTAGGAACGACAACCAACACTATATGAAGAACTGAAGCATTTGAACTTAGAGATTGTAGACCAAGGTTGTGTAAACACCTTGGAGGTGCACCCAAATATTCTGGACTAGATCAAAGAGCATCAAGAAGAAGATGAAGACATCCAAGAGATCAAGAAGAATATGAGAAGAGGTAAAGCCCCAGGTTTCTCCGAAGATGAACAAGGGGTAGTGTTGTTTGGCAGCCGTATTTGTATGCCAAATTACCAAGAAATCAAGCAACTTATCTTGGAGGAAGCTCACGGATCACCCTATTCCATTTATCCGGGTAGCACCAAAATATATCAAGACCTCAAGGAAAGGTATTGGTGGGTCAGTATGAAGCAAGAGATTGCTAGATATGTTGCTCAATGTGATGTATGTCAGAGAGTTAAAGCTGAGCACCAAAGACCAGCCGGTTTATTGCAACCATTGCCAATTCCCGAATGGAAGTGGGAGCAGGTGGGCATGGACTTCATTACTGGACTGCCTAGAACCCAATCAGGATATGACTCCATATGGGTGGTAATTGACCGCCTGACAAAGGTGGCACACTTCATACCACCAAGACCACCTCATGTATAAATAGATTAGCGTAATTATACATGGCAAGAATTGTCTGCTTGCATGAAGTACCCAAGATAATAGTGTCAGACAGAGGGTCTCAATTCACCTCAAGATTCTGGCAAAGCTTGCATGAAGCTTTAGGTACTAAACTTAATTTTAGTACAGCTTATCACCCTCAAACGGATGGACAGACAAAGAGAGTAAACCAAGTCCTTGAAGACATGCTCATGGCTTGTGCTCTAGATTTTGGGGAGAGCTGGGATAAGAATTTGCCTTATTTTGAGTTCTCTTATAATAATAGTTATCAGGCTAGCTTGCAGATGTCCCCTTTTGAAGCTCTGTATGGTAGACCTTGTAGGACACCCCTTCTCTGGGATTAAGTTGGAGAGCATCAACTTTATGGCCCTGAATTTATCAAGGATGCTGAAGACAAGGTAAAGATAATAAAAGGACGATTGAGAGTGGCTCGGTCCCGAAAAAAGAGCTATGCAGACAACCATCGTAGGGACTTATCTTTTGAAGTTGGAGACTTCGTCTACCTCAGAGTGACGCCACTTCGGGGATTTTGAAGATTTCGGACTAAAGGGAAGCTAGCACCAAGATTTGTCGGACCATATAAGATTGTGGACAGGATGAGTGAAGTGGCCTATCAACTAGAGCTACCAGAATCTTTATCAGTTGTCCACAATGTCTTCCATGTTTCACAGCTAAGGAAGTGTCTTCGAGTGCCAGAGGATCATACCCTCTTGGAGAGCATTAATCTTCAGGAGGACCTCACTTATGTGGAGTAGCCAATCAAGATCCTCGACATTGCAGAGCGTGTTACTAGGAGCAGAACCATCCGATCATACAAAGTCCAGTAGAGCCATCATCCAGAAAGTGAAGCCACATGGGAGAAAGAAGAAGATCTCAAGACTAACTATCCCTACCTCTTTGCTGACCAAGCTTGAATCTCGGGGTCGAGATTCCCTTAAGGGGGGTAGGTTTGTAACACCCCGAGTTTCAGAGCCTTTTTGAATTTTCCAAAATAAAAAGAACTATTTTGTTTTGATGCAAATTCAAAGCTTAACTTGAAATTTTAGAATGGATTCCAATTGACTAAATCAAACTTCAACTAAAATTCTTGAATGGTTTGTTGGGTTTGTTGGAGCTTTGGTGATCTCTCCCTTTCTTTGCTTGATTTGTTCCTCATTGGTCCAGACCTCCTTAGGCCTAGACCTCCCTCTATGGTTCTTCTCTGCTTAGACCTCCCTAGGTCTAAACCTCCCCCATGTTCATTTGAACTAATCCTCTCTTCTGTTGGAACCTCTCTAGGCCCCTTTGGACTTTCCCCTTGCTTTGATCTTTGTAATATTGTCCCTCTAGAAGTTCCTTACCGCACCAGTGCGGTATTACCGCCATGCGGTACTACCGCCATTGAACTCACGGTCATACCGCTCCAGGGTAAAACCGAGCCTCCAAAAACATGTGTTCTGGAAATTCCATACCGCTTTGTAACAACTGGTGCTACCGGAGTGCGGTAGTACCGCTTCCCAACTTGCGGTATTACCGTTCCTTGGAAACTCTCAAAACCAGAATTTGGACCTCCCCATGCCCTGGAATCTCCTTGAACTCATTTGGACCTCCCAAGTGTTCTTTTGGACCTCCCTCGCACCCGTGCGAGCCTACCGCTTGCTTTTGATCTTTATCGCATCAGGGTCGTCCGATGATTATTGGGCAGCCTGATCTTGGGGGCACGTTCGAATGGTCCAAACGTCCCACTCCTTTAGAACCGTCCGATCCATATTGGACGGCCCCGATCTGTTGGAGCGTTTGCTCGGTCCAAACGGCCCAATTGCCTTGACCCGTCCGATTGAAATCTAACGGTCCCGCTGCCCACGCCTTATCTCACGGCCGCAAGCAGACCTCCTCGCACAAGACCTCCCCCTTGTTAGATCTCGACTGTTAGGACCTTCCCTTTGAGATCTTAACTGCCTGCACTCTCCCTTGTTAGATATGACCGTTAAGACCTCCCCTTTGGATATCTTAACCGTTTAGATCTCCCCTTTGTTAGATCTTGCCGTTAAGACCTCCTCTTTGGAGATCTTAACCGCTCGCACTCTCCCTTTGTTAGATCTCGACTGCTAAGACCTCCCTTGGATATCTTAACTGCTCGACCTCCCTTGTTAATCTGACTGCTAAGACCTCCCTTTGGTGATCTTAACTGCTCGCATTCTCCTTTGTTAGATCTCGACCGCTAAGACCTCCCTTTGGAGATCTTAACCGCTCGAGACCTCCCTTTGTTAGATCTAAGGGTCGGGACCTCCCTTACCTCTACACGATCACCTCTGGGTCTCCGCAGGACCTCCCCTTGAGCTTTGACTGGCCCCATTTGTCAGTCATGACCTCTTTCTTTATCCTTTGACCATGTCCTTTGCACTTGAAAGTCTTCAATGCATTTAATGCCTATTGTGTCGCATTAAATGCTACCACCTTTTGGCAGCACTGAGCTACCTTTTGTCATATCCTTTACCAACTCCCATCATTTCCTTCACTTACTTTAGAGCCCGAGAGCCCTTGGAAATCTGGGTGGCCCTGGCTAAAAGCTTGGGCAGCCCTTCCTCTTTACCCCTTTTGCTCATTTTCACTCTCTAGCTCCTCCAGCAGGCTTCGGACCTCCTCCAAAGCTCTCTGGACCTCCTCCTAAAGGTTCGGACCTCCTCCAGCAAGCTGCTTGGACCTCCTCCTAATCACCTAGCCTCTATGCTAGTTTTATTTTGGAGTTCATTGGAGTTTCTTTGGATCTTACTTGATCTCTATTTGAGTTGTTTTATTTTTCACCGTAGATTAAGTATGCGCTTGTAACATCCCTATTTTCTGGGCTTTTTGAAAATTTTGAAAACTTTAAAATTTTACCATTTGGTTTTATTAATTCGCTAAAGCTTAAATTGTAATTTAAAATTTTAAAAGCAATTTAATTTGAATTAATTAAAACTTCAACTAATTCAAGTTGGTTTAATTAAGTTTTCTAGATCTCAATTGGTTTTTCCTTTTGACCTTATGTTAAAAATAATTAATTGCAAAAATTAAAAGCAGGAGGTAAGCTGAAAATATTTTTAATAAGTTCTAAATAATTCAAGAGATTTCTGTGAATTTTTCTTGAATTTTTGGACAGCTTAAGATATTTTCTAAAAATGCTTTTCTATTTCTAGTATTTTATTTAACCAAAACCTTAAAAATTCCTTCCTATTCATCTTGGGCCGAATTTCTTCGGCCCATTTCCTGTTTCGCTCACGCGGCCCACCTCGCTAGCCCGCTTCCCACGCAGCGCCCCCCTCCATCGGATACCGTCCGATCTAGATCGGACGGCCCACATCCTCGTGCCTTCCCTGCTTCCACCTCTCTCTCACGACCAATGGGCCCGCCTATCGGCCTCGGCGCCCCGGTCATCGTCCTCCTCCCGATTCTTCGCCTCATCGAGGTCGCAGGTCGCAGAGTTTTGCGCCAGCGAGATCCGCCTGTCAAGGTTCTAGCAGCGCATTGACAGGCGGCGGTTCACAAGACTCACGCCATCGCGACCACCCTCCGTGTCGTCCCTCCACGCGAATCATGAGCATGCAAGTTCCGCAGAGCGCGGCGCCCGCCTGGAACCCTCTTTCTCCTCCTCGCCGCTTATACGGAGCGCCTACAGACGCCTCTCCTTCCGCTTTTCACCTCACTCCTCTCGCCTGCCCTCACCGCCGGATTTTTGGGGTGAAGCTCATGATCGAACCTCCTTTCGCCACCAGAAGGCGCCGCTGGGACCTCTCCGACCGCTGCCGCTTACACCGCTCGAGACCGCCTTGTCATGGCAAGACTTGGCGGTGCAGACTCACTCCTCCCGAGCCCACCGAGTCCCCCGCCACCTGCAGCCGCCGCCGCCGCTTCTTCGTCGCCGCCGCCACCATTTTTCGCTAACCGCCGATTCGTGCGCTACCGATCCACGCGCTCTCCTCTTCACGTTGGTACCACTCGCGGGCTCGCCACGGCGAGAGCCGCCGAAGGCAGGTAAACCCGCACGCTTCGAAGCCGCCGCCGCCAGCCGACGACGTGGCTCCACCTCGGCGCCACCCCACCACCACCATCGCCACTGGCGCCACCTCACCAGGTATTAACGTGGCTGGCATCATTGCCACGCAAGATGGTCTAAGAAGATGCCGTGGGCCCCCACTGTCAATGGCTCAAATTTATTTTTGAATTAAAATAAATCCAGAAATTCTGAAAATTCATTTCTTTGGTCATTTCATGCAATTTCAAACTTCCGAAGGCCATAACTTCCTCATTCTAACTCCGATTCGACTGATTCAAATTTCTAAATTCATTATGTTCCTATTAGTATTTATTTGGTATTTATTTGAATTTTATTTGGTATTGTTTTATTTATTTAGCTTTGTTCAAGACGTATAGATTAGGTGTTTTATTTAATTTGTAGACCCGATTTAATCAAGCACCTCTACTCTTCAACGAAGGCAAGTCATAGATCTTTGATCATATTGAACCCATTTTATGAAAAGTATATTGCTTGACATAAACATGCATTGCTAATTTTATAATAAATGATTTCGGAATTAGTTAATTACCTAATTGCCATTATACCTCCTTGATAAATTGTGAATGACATGTATCCTTGAATGACATAACTCCTTGGACACCTTAGGATGGTTAATTATTAGTTGGATATTATTGTACCACCAACCTGGGTATCGTAAATGCTTAGCCAATGCTTAAATTTGACTAAAGGAAATATGGAACTGTGGCGGAGCCACTATTGATAAAAGATGTTGTGCCATAACTAGGGTGGTCATTTGGCCGGGTTGAACCCAGATGATTTATACTCGGGCGAGTGATCGTGCAGTAAAGGGGATGATTTTGGGATGAGGTTGCCTCACCTGAGTAACCACTAAGGACTTAACTTTGTGCGCCATTGATCTGGGCTATACCGTGCAACCACAAGTTCATTTATGGGGTTGACCTGGCCAACTAATTAGCAATATTTTAAGTCGGTTCTGTTTTGGATGTTGAATTGGCGCAAGAGGGGGCCAGATCGAGGCGAAACCTTGGCGAGCATAACCGAGCCAAAATAGAGCTTTGTAAAAGCCTTGTCACGTGCTCTAGACTGCTTACCCAAGGAAGTGAGTAGTGGCATAGATATATGCCGAACAAACTAGAGAATTCGTGTCTTATGGGTCAAGCTGTACAACCTCTGCAGAGTGTAAAACTAATCGAATAGCCATGTCCCCGGTTATAGACAAGGCCTGGTGATTTCACACGAGGGGTAGACTTTTATCGAAAATATTGGAATGGGTTGGTCGAATCTTGTAGATGGTTGGGAAGTGAACAGGATGTTCACTTGTTGTTTCAAAGAAAATTGATTACTTATGTATTATTCTTTTATATGGTGCTTTGCAATCTACTTACTATATTTACTGTTAAATATTGCTTTATGCAAAATAGCCATAAAGCTATCATTGTCAAACCTTGCATGAATATTACTTGCATACTTTCCCTATGGCTTACTGAGTACATTCAAAGTACTCACGGCTTTATGCCCTCTGGTTGATCAGTCGCCGAAGAAGAACCTGGAAGCACCGAGTTCTTCGAGGAAGACTACTTTGAAGACCATGCGAATTAGGTCGCGTCCTCCACTCGATTGCCTGTGGGCATATTGGGTGACCTCCTCTAGATGTTTGGTTTCCGCTGCAAGCTACCTTTTGTTGTTAAGCCCTGCATGGCAAGCTTTGTAAGACTTGACCATAAGGTCTTTTTGCTAAATACTATTAATTTGTCTGCTTCATCTATAGTTTGGTTGTGTGTCTATGATTACACCAATGTTGCAACTGTGTGAGCTAGCTACTGATCATGGGACTAGTTTAGAATGCACAGAGGGTCCCGAGGTTACATACTCGGGGTCCCGACAGTGGTGATATCAGAGCCATATCGATTGTAGGATGTAATCATAGTTGGCATGGTCGTTTAGTCAAGACTTCAAAATTTTATTTTATAAATCAAACCAATAATTAACTTGAATAGTATTCTCCTCTCATCTTACTCTATTCCTCCTCATTCCATTCTCAAAGTCTGACTTCTTATCTTTTCTGAACTTTGTTTCTGAATGTAAAGTGACCCTCTTATCTCGATAATCTCTATAGGATCGAACTTTACTTGAAGTCGCCCACCCATATAAGCTAGATTAGTAGTGTTGTTACCCTTTTCAATTTCAGTATCGTTTAGTCCGATAGATAGGATATGTGGCTTGAGTTTTGTTGCCTCTTGTAGCTTTCCGACTATTGTTTGTTGGGTTAAACCGATTTTCCCCAAATAGGTTGTCCCATCTTTCTCCCTTTTTCTTGCTCATCTTTGTGCTTTCCCCTCTTTCCTATTGTGCTTTCTTCCTCTCGTCTATTAAACCTGAGAAGATTTGTGCAGATGGCCTAGCACCGCAACACCGCATGCTCGGCTGACCCGGTGGATCTCAACATGCCGCCGCCACCACCTCCTCCAGTAGCCACAGCAGATCAGGGTTTGAGTTAGTTCATGGTAGCCCAAACACAACTGATGAGCGCAATGATGCAAAATATGAATCAAATGATGACTCAACAGAACCAGACCGCTGCCACTCTACTAGCAATGATGAACCAAAGCAACCAAGCAGCTGCCATGCCGCTGCCGCCACCACCACCAGTTTTCCCCCACTCAAAGCTAGCAGAATTTATGAGGACCCATCCACCTACCTTCTCCAGCTCCTCCGAGCCTTTAGATGCAGACGACTGGCTGCGCTCTACTGAAAAGAAGCTCGCTATTACTCGGTGCGATGACCGTGAGAAAGTCATGTATGCATCACACCAGCTGGAAGGCACTGCAGTAGAATGGTGGGAGAACTACTACACCGTCCATGCAAACCATCAGAGTATCACTTGGACTGAATTCTCAGAAGCCTTCCGCCACTCTCATATTCCCGACGGAAAAGTAGAAATGAAGAAAAATGAGTTTCGTGAGCTGAAACAAGGGAGTCAGTCAGTGAATGAATACCTCAACAAGTTCACTTAACTCTCACGCTATGCTCAAGAGGACGTTGCCACCGATGATGCACGTCAGAAGCGTTTTAAGCGAGGACTCAACCCTAGCTTAAAGGTTCAAGTCGTTGGCAACGACTATGCAAATTTCCAGCAATTAGTAAACAAGGCGATGCTCATAGAAGAGTCACGTCGCGAACTTACAGAATCTCATAAGAGGAAGATGATGCAACATGGTGCACAACAAGGTCACCCACAGAGAGCCAGAACAAATGCACAACCTCCTGCCCGCTTTGCCCCTCCTGCTACATTCAGGGCCCCTACAACAGCCCCTCGCCCAGCTACTCCAAGTTTCCGTAGCCCCGGCAACAACAACAACACCAATAACCAGTAGCCAAGAAACAACAATTAGGCCGCAGGATTCACCTATTTCAACTGTCAGCAACTGGGACATTATACCCGCAATTGTCCCTTGAGGCAAGGATTATCATCTGTCAAATCCAACTCGGGAGCTACTCCGACCAGAACTCCTATACCAGGAGCAGGACGTGGAGCACCTCAGACTCCAGCTGCACCAGCCAAGTCCTCTCAGTCCTTTGGGAGAGGCCGTATAAATCATGTCACAGTGGAGGAAGCCCAGACCGCCTCGGACGTCGTGGTGGTGGACTCCTAGGGAGGTCTTGGATGACCTATCGGCTTAGCCCGTGGCCGGGTCACCACAGAAACTGACAAGTTTCCGATCACCACGGGAAAAAGTTTAAGCGTCCTTGTGGTTTTCCTTCGTGAGCTTCACCTTCTTGCAATTTACATTCATAAAATTGAATTGCTTACATGTCTTTATATGGTTGCTATAATTGTCAATAGCCTTAGCTTGTTGGTGCACTTAGTCAAGACTAGTTGATTTAAGTTTTAATTAAGCAAAATTAGTTTGATTTACAAGTTCGCGTAAAACTCGGTTTTAGCCAAAAGAATTTAAAAATAGCCTATTCACCCCCTCTAGTCGGTCTCCTCGATCTTACAGGGGGTCTGAGAGTTGACAGACATATTGTATAGACTAGCTTCTTTATTATTTGCCCAAGTTTTGATTTAATTACTCATACCATATTTTTAATAATTTGGATAATTAAACTTCAAGTTTATAATTACGCAACATGTTTTCTTATGGTCAAAAGTAGTATGTTTTTACAACATAAAACTACAGGATGCTCTTCAGGAACATAAATATAATGTTGGAACATAAAATACTCGATCATAGTTAATCTGCACAGAAATGCTATATTTTCTTTTGGACTTCAATTTTAGTTGAATTGCCCAAATAGTATAATTATTCGATGAGAATATTTATTGTTCAACGAGAACACCATATTTAATTAAGGGTGATAAATTGTATACCTAATTTTAATTAGTTATGCCAGAATTAACATGGCCAAATTTAGATCATTCAGGATCAACAAAACCCAATAGGTCATTATATTTTACTTCGGGAGCTATATTTACTTCAAGCAAGTGATATAGTTTTTGTTGGTGATGTTGTTGCAGACCACACTTACCAATTTATGCATGTGTCATTTTCGGTGAGTATGACACGCTTAGGTGCATAGCCAAACTTGGCATATGTGCGATTGCGTCATGCGACCGTCGATTTACCGTGTGCATTCTCACATGCTGGCGGTTAACATATTGCTGAAGGCATAAATCAATTGTCCTTTGTGGGCAGCAATGATTGTGATTGCCAACAACATAGGTACAACAATGGCGTAAATGTCATTTTCCATATCAACTAGATAAGGATAATAATCATGCAATTTACTTTAATCATCTTTCAAAATAAACTATATTAATTTATTTCTTTGGGCTAATTTGCTTTTGGCTTTGACCTAGATATGCCACAGTGCCTACCATGACTCTTGTTTTGAATATTTTCTCAATGTTCACCTAGGCGCTAGGCGCTAGACGGGCGGTGGGTGCCCGCCTAGCGCTTAGGACGCCTAGGCAGAGCCTAGGCGGTTGAATAGAATTGCAAGCATAATCGCCTCCAGCATCAGTCCAAGTAAGCGGGATGAACACAGAATAGCAAGCATCAGTCCAAGCTTATGTATATATTATTATATTACATGTATGTATGTATATGTATAATTATGTAAGAAGAGATGTTACCTTGGTGACTTGGTGATGCAAATATATTTGAAGACTTGATGTAATGACCTTCATGAGTTGATGGCTTAATGCAATAAAATATAATTCAAACAAGTAACATCAAATAGTTCAAACAATGAAACAAGCCATAAATAAAACAAGCAAGCCAAATATAAATAGTTCATAAGGTCTCACAAATAAAACAAGTAAGCGGAATATAAATAGAGTCATATGATAATTTGATGATCAAATGAGTAAATGACTAGTCATCTTCCTTCTCATAATTTTTTGGTTGGAAGCACTTGTTCTTGGTCAGACTCATACTCAATTTCCTCCTCCTCATTGACCTCCTCCTACTCTTCAGTATTGGACTTGAAATCTTCATGAAGTTGTCTGACTCTTGCGCTCTTACGAAGTTCTAAGACCTCATTAGCCCCACATGCTTCTTCAATTACCTTCCATGTAAGCCCCGTATCGGGCTCAACATCTTGATCATCAACCCTGCCTCCAATTAACCACCGTTGAGCTTCATTAGCTTCGGAACCTATAATGGGATCTATGTTCTTCTTCTCTCTTTTCTCTTTTTTGTTCCTCAATTTGGCATTGTATTGAACATAGACTAGATGGTTAAGGCGGTCGATATCTAGTTTATTTCTTTTCTTTGTATGTATCTACGAATTACAAAGTGAAGTATAGTTAGCTAAATGTAATGTACTAATGTAGATATTGAGAATTGAGACTTGACTCTTTACTCTTTAGAGAAGTTTAGAGACTAACCCCTTCAAAAGTGCTCCAATTTCTTTCACAACCGGATAAACTAGATGTCAATGAGAGGATCCTCATGGCCATTTTTTGTAACACAGGAACTTTACATCCATAAGTAGACAACCATTTAGCTCCATATTAGGAACAAGAAAATAATTAGTATATGATAAATTTACAATCATGCATGTATTTACATTGACTAGTAATTATTAAACATGGATTAAATTCATAGTCTTTGCATCCGGCCTTTGCTGCTGCTTTCCCAAAGTGACCTTCTTGATCTTTGAATATACCCAACTCCACATTTAGCAATTGACTTTGCTTGTCATCATCATCATGGAAAAAGTCTCCACACAAGTGAATACCCCATCCATGACAACATCAACCAAAAAAATGGAGCCATCACAATAACTATAATATGGATTCAAGCAGGGGCGGAACTAGAACGAAAATGACCGGGGTTCACCACTTCACCGTACGTATAACAATATATATAATTTTCAACCAACATGGTACTAAATAGTAATGTATCCGGCAACTTTTAGCATCAATAATTCAACATAACCAATGACATGTACAATGATAAAGGAGTAGCGATCAAAATGCTTACCAAGATAAAGAAACTCACTTATAATATTGGTTATTTGCAGAAAATTGAAGCAACTAAGGACAAAATCATGAACAAAAGATAGTCGGTATTGGCAAAATACATCATCCGACCTAAGTGACCTATAAAAAAGAACAAAATGAATTAAAATTATCAAGTAAAAAAAATTAGAATGATCGAAAGTAAATACATTACCTTTTAATATTTACGTTCTTTCAAGTACATGAAACGATGAACCACGGCGTCATTGGTAACTCTCTTCAATTCTTCTTTCTCCACATAGCAAATTAGGCTATCACTCATGAAATCATCACTGATGCGATTGCGCAAATAATTTTTCACAATTCTCATGGCTGAAAACACCTCTCAAGCTGAAAGCAAATGGCGATGCACAATACACTAGCTTCAAAAGTCGATAAACCAAAGGATAGAAAATATGTTTTCTTGTCTCCACCATTTTTTGAGAAAGCTGACCAATAGTCTGTATGTTGGAGAATCTATCATCTGCTCGCACATCGGCAATGTAGAGGCAAAGGCGATTAGGATGATAGTCATCTATCCTTTTCTTTTTGCCTGGATCAAATTGAATTTTCTCTTCCCAATTGATATCTTCTGTAGGTGAATTCCTATCATTAGTAGCTCTATCCGGTAGCGGCAGCGCTTTTCTCTTTAGAAACTTTTCCATAAATTTTCCTGTAGGTGAATTTCGATTAACATGTTGTCAAATCAAATACCATGTTCAACAATAAGAACAATATAGTACATATAGTGACTAGTTGGTACAGGATGTTAGTTCAATTGGCTCCGACTCGTGTAACGCATCATTTACCTAGCACCTACATGTACATATACATTGTACATTTTGCTTTGTAATCAAGGGACTCATGTACATTTGTACGAATCGGTAGAGTAAATCACTAACACCTAGCAAGAAACGAATTGGTAGAGAGAGCAGTAGAGAACGATGAGAAGATGAGCGGGAAGCCAGGAACTCACTTGGTGCCTGGTTGACGAGTGACGACGTAGGCGGCGCCGGCAAAGTCGCAGGTCTCGAATCCGGGCGGCAGCAGCCAGATGTTCACGTCATCGCGTGGGCGCGTAGCTTCCCTTTTTGCGTTTGCATCATCGCGTGGCTGTTCGGTTTCTACTTTCTTGGCAGAAGCAACTAGTAAGCAAAGCGTCGCCTACTCACGTGGGCCAGCCGTCAAGTGCCCAAGCCTCGTGCGCGCAAGGCTGTTGCGGTGCTGTCTGCTGGGCCGCTAGCGCCTGGCCCAACACACGCAAGTGGCAAGCTGTTGGCGCAACGAACGCAAGGTGCCAGGTGCTAGGTCGCAGATACCGGCGCAACTGTGTCTTCGCGTGCTTTCATGGGCGTAACGCCAGCACGCTTAGGCTAAAATGAAGCCAGGGTGCACAATTTTTTGCCTTGGGGGTGCACGCTGATATATATATAGGCAGATCTCTACTATTTTTTTTTAACCCGGTGTCCTGTGACACCGGGTAGGCCCATTGGGCTCCGCCCCTAGATTCAAGAAGTATGCCGTCAAGTGCAATGGAGAATCAAGCCTATCCTTCATCTTCTTGTTAATAATATCTATAATGGGGTTGTAGTTGTTCTCTATATTGTTCATGACTTCCATGATTTCTTTCTTTGCCTTTCGAATTTCTCTATAAATAAAGGTCATAAAAGGCTTGACTTCCCCATCAACCATTCGAATAACCTTTACTAATGGCTCAAAAACCTTAAGCAAAGAGAAACACCATTCCAAAAGGCTCTACTCACCAATATAGCCGTGGATGCCTTGCCTTTACTTTTTTTACAATGTATGCAATTTTTCCATTCTTGGCTAAGTGCCATCGACCTTAGTTGTTGTTTCTTCTCAATCAAGCTTTGCAAAGTGAGAAAGGATGAAGCAAACCTAGTCACCCTGGGCTTTATTATATCCCCCTTCTTTGTAAATTTTCTCATCAAGGCCAGTGTCTTATGATGTGAGTAGATAAAAATAGTTAGTGACTTGGCTTGATCAAGTGTCTTCTTGAACTTTGCAATGCTCCCAATTCGTTGTAGCATCAAGTTGATAGTGTGGGTTGCACATGAGCTCCAAAATATGCTAAACCTTTTGTCCTTCAATAATACCTTCGCCGCCATTTTGTTTGAAGCATTAACGGTGACAACTTGGACAACATGGGTCACACCTATTTTTTCAATGCAAGAATCCACATATTGAAAGATGAGCTCTCCGGTGTGTGACTCCTCAAATGCCTCCTTTGATTCTAGGAAACATGACCCCAGGCTACAATGCACACATATGTTCATGATGCTCCTCCTTTTTTGATCAGTCCATGCATCAGTCATAATAGAGCACCTGGTCTTAGCCCTCTCTTCTTCATGGTCCTTCAACAACCCTTTGGTTCTATCCACTTCCTCATACAACAACTTCTCCTGCACATCGTGTTGAGAAGGGCGAATAAAACTAGGGTCAAAGTGGCCAATGGCTTCACACATCTGCGCAAAGGAATCATTGTTGATGGAGTTGAAAGGTACACATGAAACATGCAATAATTATACAATGTTACTTATATTAGTAAACAACGTCAAGATGTCATTCGCATATTATTAGAATATTAGTAGACATTACAAGAGTTGCAAGTGAATACCTTATTCATATATCCACCAAGCAACATATTGTCTTACTTTATGGAGTCTTTCTTTCCAAATAGTGTCACTAATTTCTTGTTGCTATAGTTCTTTGGAGCTCAATGTACTAGGATCAATAGGCATTACAAACTTATCCATAGGCCCCAACTTCCGATGTGCCGAGCATCCTACATCTTTAAGTTCAAGATCTTCATCACCATCACTAGTGACATCCTCATCAATGATAACTTCATTTCTAACTTCTTGTTCTTTTTCTTTCCTAGTCCTCCTCTTAAGTTGTGCCTCCTCGATTGATTTGATGCACTTCTCTTGATCTTCCTTTGTGGACAAAGGGCATTTAGCAACATTGCCCCTAATATGAGCAATATGTTGCTTTATCCTATACACTCCTCCGGAAATAATTTTGTTGCACAACTTGTATTTTACTTTATCCATATTATTTGGATCAATCAACACTCCATACTCCCACCCTATATCCTCAGATTTCCTCCTAAGACTATCCGTAGTCACCTCCACCGTGGTAGTCACCTCCACCGTGGCTGACGCAACGGATGACATTCTACAATTCATGAACATTGATGAACAATTGTTACAAACTTACAATCATAATTGCTACAATGCTAATTGAGTAATTGACTAATGAAATAATGAGTAATGACTACTAAATGTGCCACTGGCACAGTGCTACTACTACAGTACACTCTATGGTACTACTAAGTACTAATAAATCCCACATTCACACTGCTACTACTACTAATTACTAATACTACTAGAGTACTAGTACTACTAATTCACACTTCACTGAGCAAAGCATCGCACATTCACACTGCTACTGAGGCTAACGGAGCTACTACTACTAATTCACATAGCAAAGTCGCAATGGGCTACCACTAACTAGTACTACTGCGCAAGTGCGCAGTGCGCACAAGAGGCGGCGCAGAGAGGAGGCGAGGCCAGCGAGGTGAGGGCCAGAGAGAGGCTCTGGCGAGCAGAGAGGGCCAGAGGGAGGCGGTTGACCTAGGGGGCGACGGGGAGGGTTGGAGGCCCGACGGCGACGGAGAACCGGGGAGAAACTGCGCGACCGCGACGGGAGCAGCCGAGCAGAGCAATAGTAGGGTTTCTGACCAGAAGGCACAAGGTGAGAGCCACTTACCTTTTTACTATTTTTCTTCCCCGTGCGCCAAGCTCCGCCTAAGCATGCCCAGCGTCGCCTCAGGTCACCTAGATCCGCCTCAGCATGCTCCAGACCGCCCAGACTCGCGCCGCCTAGGACCGCCTAGGACCGCCCAGCTTCGGCTAGGCGCTCGGCCCGCCTAGAGCTCCGACTGGCACCGAGTCGCGGCGGTGTGGCTACGCCCAGCGCCTAGGCGCCCGCCTAGGGGACCACTGATTTTTCTATGCCTCTTAGGTTCCGATATCCCACACAAGCCCAATATCCTCTCCCTTTTCATGCTAACTATAAAAATCTTGAGTAATAGCGTGTGCATCAGGCATTTGCTTAAAATCAACTTGAAGTTTTAGCAAAGATTTGCAATCATACTTCAACAAGAGTACAATTTTGTAGGCCGTGCTTCAACGATTACCTTCTCAATCCGTGTAGGTCGGAGAGCGTAGTCGTGCTGATAATGTGTTGAGGAACCGTCGCCGGCGAGTCTGGTTCAATCGATCACCTCGTAGGAGAAGAATCGCATATACAGAGTACAGAAAGTAAAAGGACACAGAGATTTTGGGGAGCTCTTTCTTTATCTCTCTTCTTAGCAAAAGCACGTATAATGATTGAGGATCCCTCCTATATATAAACTATATGTGGATGAGGATGGGCCAGACCTCCACGGCAGAGGCCTAGGTTTCCTAATGAGGGCCACCACGCAGCTACACCTTCCACGACCAAAGAGAGAAGCTCAAGCTTCCCGTAAGAAAAAGATTGAGAAGATCAAGCTCACCCATAAAACTCAAATTTGGCAAGTGCTACTGTGCTACGTCTACGTAGCTCTCTTACATACCCGGAATTAGTATAGAACGTGTGCGGCTGGACTACGGTATTTTGATAGGTTGGTCTTGGACCAATTGGTCTGGGCCGAAACCAGATCCAGTAGTCGTTTTTGTTTTGTTTTGAGAACACGCAAAAGACTCGTGAGCCCTTGCATTAATAGATCCAGCAGCTGTTGTTTAGGACTGTCAATACCCAACGCAACCTAAAAAGTAAAGAAACAAAATACAGCATCGCCAGCATCCTGGCCGAAACCAGATTCAGAACACGCAAAAGACTTATGCGCTGTTGCATTAATAGATCCCGTAGTTGTTGTTTAAGCCGGGGCTGACAATGCCCAACGCAACCTAAAAAAAGTACAGAAACAAAATAAAGCATCACCAGCATCAAAACATGATATCTATGTGTTTTTTTGAAGCAACCGTAACCTCGTACTTGCTTTGGAGGCCAAGCATGTATGTGGATGAAGTATGCGATCCATGCGCTGGCTCACTGGACACCCGAGTCCGGCGGAGCAGAAAAAGGGGAACGAGCACCTAAACCAACCGTCCACGAGAAGGGCAAGCATCCGGCAAAAGCACGGCACGCACAACCTTCCTTGCCTTAACCGGGCGGCCGTGAGGGAGCTAGACACGGACAATGCGGCCTTGCTCCTGCCCGGCCGCCACAGATGGGTCTCTTTGAGGGCCTCTTCGGCCGGTACATCGACGGCGACGACAGCAGGAGGAAGGACAACAAGGCGGCCATGGCGGCCACCGAAGCGTCGTGGCACTACGCCATCCCTCCCCTCTCGCCCACCGCCGCCTCTGTCGTCCACCGATGCGCTCGGTCCGTGCATCTCGTCATCATCCGACGCGCGCTTAACGTTTTAGGGATCTTTGTCTTGGAATCTTGACTCCAACTAAATGAATGGCGTGGCAGGATCGCCGGCGTGCCGGTGGAGCAGCTGCTGCGGCGGTTCGAGCCGGAGCGGGCGGAGCAGCCGCTCATCTACGGCAGGAGCCTCGTGGAGTACTGCTCCTACATTGCCCTGCGCGTCGAGACCAAGCGCCACGATCACCTCGGCGACAGGGAGTTCCATTCGCTCACCTATGATATGATGCTCGCCTGGGAGGCGCCCGATGAGGAAACCGACGCTGAGTTTCAGGTGGGTGAGATCGTTTTTTTTCATCATAAAAACACAAACGGCGAGAAACATGCTATTCATATGGGATACTGATCAGCACGGATGTTTTATTACGATAGAGAACGGCATTTAGCATCATCCATGACGACACGGATGACGATGGTGGATCCATATTCTACTCGAGCCCCACGCAAATGGCCATTCAGGTTATATAGATTCTTGTTCTTGTTCAAGCAATTCGATCATATGCTTTCTTTGCATTGCTTGATTTGTCGATGTGTCTGAAATGAATGACTAGGTCGATGGTAGGAGGACAGTTGGACTCGAGGCATTCGCCAAGATTGCTCCTGCCTGCCCTGCTGTGGCACACCCGATCACCGTTCATAACCTGTTCGACGCGCTCACCAATTCTAGCGGAGGCCGACTGCACTTTCTTATCTACCACAAGTACCTCAAAAGCTTATACAAGTACGTAAAATCGTCAATCTATCTGCATCTTGTCCTCGTTTTTCTAGTCTGACATTCTTCAGTCACTTCCATCGTATTTGTTGGTATGTAAGCAATTAAGTCACTTCCATCGTATTTACGTTCTCTGATGTTAGGGTGCTCGGATCTGCAAAACGTATATCAGATGGACACAAAGCTCCCGCTCTTCAGCTCTCCGACGAAGAAGTTATCCTCGACATCTATGGTGCCGCGACGACCAAGCCGGTTCTACAGCACATTGGGACGTCCACATGGCCTGGTTAAGCATCTTTCTTATGGTAATTTTGGTCAGTGCTGCTGAGTTGTGCTTCTTCACAAGGTGTCTTAAGGTGTATGAGCTGCACATTTTGTAGGAAGGCTCACACTGACCAACCATGCATTGTACTTTGAGGCTATCGGTGTCGATTTTTCGTATAGCGAAGCTGTTGTGTATGATCTGGAAAGGGACTTGAAGCAGTCAGTAAAACGTGAGTCAACTGGGCCATGGGGTGCCCACCTCTTTGACAAAGCCGTCATGTATAAGTCTAGCTCCACGTGAGTACTTGATTCCTGTAGAACAAAAAACTTCATTTCTACTCATCTTCATAATGCATTTCAATTTGCAGGTATTAAGTGTGAGTACTAACATATATTTGTTAATTACTACTAACAGAAGTGGACCAGTGTTCTTTGAATTCCCTCAATTCAAAGGCCACACTCGCCGAGACTACTGGTTTGCAGTCATCAAAGAGGTGCTGCACGCTCACAAGTTTATCAGGAAGTACAAGCTTGTAAATTTTCAAAAGGCGGAGGCGCTTTCGGTTGCGACATTAGGAATTCTCCGGTACCGCACCGTGAAAGAGGGATTTCATATACTACCAGCACATTTCAAGACCACCCTCGCCTTCAACTTAGCAGAGAAACTGCCCAAAGGGGACAAGATATTGGAGGCACTGTACAGGCAGATGCAGGAGCATTGCTCAAGATTCAGAGGAAACGAGGATTTTGCGCAGAGTAGTTCGGATGACTTGATGCTTGCTGATCCGTTCCCGCTTTCTGCGTATACTCTGATGAGGATGGGTTTGTTGACACTGAAGGAGGAGGACAATCCTGAAGAAAGGGATTTTACTGTCAGAGATGTGCAGATAGGAGGAACTAGCTCAGTGCAAATGGCTCTAGAGCGATCTGTAGGTTATTCTGGCAGAGTGGAGGCAGCACGGGCGACGCTCGATCAGGTCAAGGTGGAAGACATACATACAAATGTAGCTGTCTTGAAGGTACAGTCATTTGTGATAACTGCGTAATTTTAGACAATATCTGAATTCAGATAATCAAACAACAACTGAAGCTCTAAGTACCCATCTAACCTGAATTTTCATTCATGACTACAAATTGCAAGACATGTTTTCAGACTTCAGTATGTGTCATATGGTCGTAATTCGAGCTGTTGTTAACACTACTACTGTTCGTTCGTTCATTGGTTGATTCCCTCTTAATATGCAGGAACTGCTGTTTCCTTTTATTGAAATAGGCAAAAGGCTTCTCTCTTTGGCCGAGTGGGAAGATCCACTTAAATCATACGTCTTCTTATTCGGTTTCCTCTACATAGTTTACAGGTAATATTCATGGTCTACGACCATATCATATGAGAAAGCTGAAAAACATTTTTGGCAGTAGTTACTGTGGGATCATGTCTTTCAGTTACAAAATTTTCTCCTTTGTTCCGAGGAAATTGTTACCATCTTTTTCATACTGAAACACGCAGAGGCTGGATCTGGTACATATTTCCTGGCTTTTTGCTCGGCACTACTCTCTTCATGCTAGGGCAAAAGTATAACGGGAATGGACAGTTGATAGGTGCATTTGAAGTCACAACTCCTCCTCGGAGACGAACTGTCGAACAGCTCCTTGCTCTGCAAGAAGCCATCTCGCAGCTGGAGGCACACGTGCAAGCTGGAAACATATTCCTTCTCAAGCTTCGGTCCCTCATGCTTGCAGCATTCCCTCAGGTTTTGTCCCTTGACCACTCCTAAATATGACGTTAAACTTCCTACTCATCGTGTATAAACTTGCAACTTTGCCATTTTGACAATTCATTACTTGGTCTTAGAGCACGAACAAAGTTGCAGTGGCGATGCTCGTCGTGGCTGCAGCATTTGCGTTCCTCCCTTTGAGAAGCATAGCTCTGGTGATTCTGTTGGAGGTGTACACGAGGCATATGCCGGTGCGGAAGAAGAGCAGCGAGAAACTGGTGAGGAGGTTAAGGGAGTGGTGGCTCCGGATTCCGGCTGCACCTGTACAGCTCTTGAGGCCTCAGGGCACGAGGAGATGGAGAACGAGGTTGAGATCGAGATGAGCAATTCAGAGACAGTATTCTTCCGAGTGCTAGAGATATTGATATTATACGGACAGTATGACAATTCAGAGAAAAGAGAGAACTGAGGAGGCCTGATCTTTATCAGTAGTTGGCCGAAGGGACTAATTATACCTCTCTTCACTGTTGTAAACAGTTTTCGTGTTGGAATGGCCAGCATCAGTTGGGCAGAAGAACTGGTGGGGAATCATATGTTGTACTAATGATTTTTCTTCTTCTTTTTTTGTCCAAAGCTATTGTAAGGAATGGAGATATAAGTATTGTTACGAATCGCTTGTATTTTCAGGGGGCCAAAAGGCCGGTATATATACACAAAGTATAGGTGGTGAATATGCAGATAATCTCTCATAACAATGGGGAATAACACACTATACATATATATCTCTAACACCCCACTAAAACTCATGGTGGATCAACAACACTGAGTTTGGAGAGGTAGAAACCGTGTTGTGCTCGAGTCTGGGCCTTCGTGAAGAAGTCCGCTATCTGAAGCTCTGAAGGTACATACTGAAGAGCAATCACCTGATCATGCACACAAGATCTCATGAAGGAAGCATCAACACCAATATGCTTGGTGAGCTCATGCTTCACGGGATCACTGGACAATCTTGATAGCACTCAGATCTTGTCTCGACAAGAGATGAGTCGGTGTAGTGACGAAACACCAAAATCCTCAAGTAACCACCGTAGCCAAGTAATTTCTGCATCAAGAGAGCAGAGCTCGCAACTTCGCCTCTGATTTCGAACGGACCTCGCACTGCTTTCTTTCGTCTTCCAAGCAATGAGAGAACCACCAAGAAAAACACGATGGCAGAGATAGACCGTGATCGGAGGATCGGTGCCCAAGTAGCATCCGAATAAGCTGAAGCTATAACGAAATTTGGAGCGTGGAAAGAAGAGACGACGAGAGATAGTCCCACGAAGGTATCGCAGAACTCGAAGAAGGTGACCAGAGTGGACCCGAGTATGAGCTGAAACGAATCGACTCGAACATGAACCGGATAAGTGATATCCGGACGAGTAACAAAGAAGGTAGACAAGACTCCCAACAAGATGGCGATAGCGAAGTCGGATCGAAAGATGCTCGCCATCGAGAGTCGAGGTGAACATTGAGCTCCATGGGAGTCTCTTCTTCTTCGACATCAGCTGCATCAGCAGCTCTTTCTTGGGAACCGGGAGAAACGTCCTCGACAACTTCCTTCCCGGCGTGATGGACCAATGATCCATCGCCTTGGCCCTATGCCTCCGCAGCATCAGGCGTTATCCTCACTTCGGCCTAGGTGCTTCAGCACCAACGACACCCTCCACTACTCGGACGGTGGACGACCCTTCGACCACCTCCACTGTTATCTCTCCGGTTGCCGGAGAAACATCGGTGGGTTCCTTGACAGGAATATCCTTGATGGTGAGAGGAGCCGGGCTATGATCATAAAGGAAAACACGATTATGTGGTAAAAAGCAAAAGGTAAATGATGTTCTTACACTTTTGTCTCTTTTTTACGTACATTCGAGTGTCGGACTTGATCTTGAACTTGGAAAAAGCCTTCCCTAAGGAAGGTTTCTTCGACTTTTTCTCAACCACGTCTGGTCGAGACTCAAGTTGAGGAACGGCCACAACCACATCTGGTTGTCGGTCTTGATCGAGTGCCATCGCTCCTTGAGCCTCTTCGCTCTCTGGATGGTCGAGACCAGTCTCGACCACCTCGAGGGTAGCACTACCCTCGACCACGGGTACTGCTGGTTTAGTTGTTTCCTTCACAAAAGACACAAAACTCTTCCAGTTCTCCTTTTCTAGTCGCTTGATAAAGCCGCGAGAGGCAGAAACTGCGAAGGTCTTATTGTCATAGTAGAAGGGTACCTTGGTCTTGGGGGCTTTATGTTTGAATACTTCAGCTACTCCTGCCGCAATTGCTTCCTCTGCAGCAGCTATTTCCGCCGCAAGATTAGCAAAAGGTGCAGACGAAGTAGCGGAGCTCAAACTTGCACCGTCCTTGTCGACAACTTGCACGAGCTTCCTCCTCCTGGTCTTAGAAGCATCTGCTTGCTCAACAGCAGGGCTCGAGCTTGCACCTCCCTTTTCCGCGACTCGCACGAGCCGACGTCTCTTGGACGGGGGAGAAACAAGCTGCTCTACGGCCGCACCGACAACCATCGGTTCGATTTCTTCGTCGTCCCGACGGTTCTCCATGCCTACTTTCTGCAAAAATCAGAAAGAGAGATATTATAAAGCGGTTGTAAGTTCTTCTACGACTATTACCATGTCATAAGCTTTTCTACGACAATCCTCTGATCGTAAGCTTTTCTACGAACAAAAATTGATCGTAAGCCTTCCTACGACCAGTACCTAGTCATAAGATCTTCTATGACTACCAAGTCCTAAACATAAAATCAATTCTCGATTACCTTTAGGCACTCCACCTTGTCCTTTGGGGACAGGTTAGCCAGAATTGGAGGTGCCACCACGTGGGCTGGCGTTTTCTCACAGATGAGCTTGACCCGAGCGACAATCTCCTCTTGTGAGAGGTCTGCAAGGATAAGAAAACTTTCAGTAAGCAATTTCAAAATTAACAGCGAGAAGGCTAAGTTTGAAGTTTACTTACCGTCCTCGTAGTCCATGGTCGGGTCTTTCGGCCCAGAGTACCTCCACATTGGGTAAGCCCTCTTCTTCAGAGGACTTATGCGGCGCGTGACGAAGTCTTTCACCACATGCCATCCGGTAAGCCCCTCTTCCTTCAAGTCTGCAATGGCTTGAATGAAGGGGCGATCCGACCGAGATCCTTGGGAGTCGAATCCTAGGCAGAGATCTTCTCGGCCGGCTTCCCGGCGAAGGAGATGTTGTCCTCATTGATTATCTCCCAATAAAACCACCTCTTCTTCCGCCCCGGCCACAACGACCGGGTAAACATCTTAATGCACTCCTTCGACTTGATCGAAGGAGCTTCAGATCTAGCTCTGGCGACTCAGACGATCTGGTCATTCCATAGAAGTACTGGAACAACTCCAAGTCGGTCGGAATCCCCAGGTAGATCTCGCACAAGTGCACCAACACTCTCAGCATCGTAATGGAGTTGGGAACAAGGTTCACCAACTCCACACCGAAGTGTTCAAGTACGAGCGTGAGGAAAGGGTGAGTAGGCAATCGAAGGCCACACTCACAGAATGCCTGGAAGACAGGGATTTGTCCAATCTCACCTGACAGCCAATGCTGCCCGACAGCCTCGATCCACTTCACGAATTCCTTCTTTGGGATCTTCTCGGAGTCGACCAAAGCCTTGATTTTGTTCGCATACATCTTTGATTCGACCCACTAGGAAGCGGCGGAGATGTCCTGGTTTGAAAGCATCGTACGTGACAACGTGCACGAAACCTTCTCAAATTTTTATCACAGCCTCCACATATGATATCATGACATCTCCACAAGTTTCATAATTTTCAGACTTTGTTTGCTTTTTATAGAATTTAAAAACACTTCGCCTGCAAGTTCATGGTCATGTTTCGTCAACAAGATGTTCGAAATTTCGGGTCCGTTCCTGGATACGGCCTCACACTACACTCAATAACATGACTATCATTTTTTGAATCATTAAATTCCATTATTCGATGCACGTGCAGTTCAAATTTGCATTTTCCGAAATAATTATAGTAAATGAAATAAATTAACTATATATAACAAAAAGCCACAAAAATGTACCAAATTCTTACATAGAGTACCTGGTACTGTAGGAGGGCTGCACAAAAAATTTGGAGGCCAAAAAAAAAACAAATTTGCCGAGTGCAGTAAGCACCAAGACTCGGCAAGGGTGTCTTAGCCGGCCGGTAGCAGCACTCGGCAAAGATTTATTTTGCCGAGTGCCAAACGGTTTGGCCTTCAGAAAATTTGACTGGCGGCGGAGCCGTGACCTCGAGCCGCCTTTGCAGAGTGCCCTCCTTTGTCGAAGTGCTCGCACTCGGCAAGCATTGTTTACCGAGTGTTATTATTTGCCGAGTGCATTTCTTTGCGAGTCGCGGCACTCGACAAAATAGCTCTTTGCCGAGTGCCCGATATTTGGCACTCGGCAAATATTTTTGCACTCGGCAAAGAAGCTGAGTCCGGTAGTGATTATACTCCGCTTGAATGGTTTTAACACGGAATTAGTTTTTATTTTTTTGAGACAACACGGAATTAGTTGAACGAATAGAGCTAGTGAGGGAGGAACGGGCGTGCATGCGAATGTGAATCGGAAAAGAAATATCGGCAACCATTGATCACGTCATGCCTGAAGCTTTCCGAATCCACCTCCTCTCTCTGAACGTTCAACACAAAACAACCGGTCAAGGGAAGCATACTTACCTGCAGCGATTAGAGGCATCTTCCGGGCAATTATCATCTGATCGACGACCCTGATCTCGTCAGTAATTCCGTACTCGGTTGCAACCGTTCAACACGTACGACGTACGGATTATGATCTCAGATACGGCCTACGTGCTACTAACACGCAGGCGCGCGCAGCTCGACTCATACTATTCTGCGCGTTTCGTAAAGAAATGCAGCACGACTACAACCTGAGCACATGCATGATTAGACGATTAATCAATCCATGTATTAGTAATCGCTAGATACAACATGACGCGTAGCACATGGAGTCAAAAACTTAACCCAGGAAAAATCAGGAAAGGAAATGAGCATCATCGATCCCATGCGAACACAGAACACACACATGAGATGCTTGCAAGAAACGAGAGAAAAGAAGGGTTAAGTGAGTCAATCACGCAGCCATGGCAACCAAGTCAGGTCCGCTGTCTAGACGGCAAGCATAACCATTAACCAACCGACGTGACATGAGTTCTACATCACATATAAACTGGACCGAGTTAGTAGTAGTCGAAGCCATAGCTTTTCACCAAACCAATTCTGCCGTTGTGTGTTGTACGCGCCTCCTTCTCTTCCCTTGTTGCAGGCGACTCGATGGGAGATAGACAGGCAAACATGGCAGACTACCACAGGATACACCCGGTCACCGTCGGCTCGCCGCCTCCGTCCGCGCCGCCGGACCGGGCCAAGGGCAGGAAACCCAGCCATGACCAGCAGCAGCTGCCGATCACCGCCCGTCGCTGTACGAGCCCGCGCCGCTGCCGCCGCCGCGTCGCAAGAGGCACAGCCGGTGCTGCCGGTGCGTGTGCTGCACCCTGCTCGCTGTCCTCGTCCTCGTCGTCGCGCTGGGGGCCACGGCGGGGATCCTGTACCTCGTGTTCAAGCCCAAGATCCCCAAGTTCCACGTGGACCGGCTCACGGTCACCCGGTTCGACGTGAACAACACGGCGATGACGGTGACGGACGCGTTCGAGGTGGAGGTGACGGCGGACAACCCGAACAAGCGCATCGGCATCTACTACGACGGCGGCGAGGTGATGGCGTCGTTCAACGGCACGGTGCTGTGCCGCGGCGCGTTCCGGCGCTGTACCAGGGCCACCGGAGCACGGTGCGGCCCCGGATCTCGCTCGCGGGGAGACGCGGCTGGACAGCGCCGTGGCCGCGCAGCTGGTGCAGCAGCAGCAGGCCGGGTTCGTGCCGCTGACGGTGCGGGCGCGCGTGCCGATCCGCATAAAGTTCGGCGCCATCAAGCTGTGGAAGATGACGGGGAAGGCGCGATGCAGCCTCGTCGTGGACAGCCTCCAGGCGGGCACGCAGCTTCGCATCCGGTCCAACAGCTGCAGCTTTAAGCTCAAGCTCTAGAGATTTCTCGTCTGGCTTCAGCTTAATACTGTTTTGAGAGGCGCACGCACGTGCTGTGCATGTGCTATGTATTTTTTACGCTGTAGTAAGGTCCCATCTCCATTTCTGTGAATCCATTGGTTGAGATCAGCGGGTGGTAGAGATGCGTAATATTATAATGCTACTGTAAATCCATTCTCTTTTTTTTTGGCATGTAGAGTATATCCATTAGTCTCAGTGTAATAAGCTCCGGGATGTGTGTTCATTTGCCATGAATTTCTATGGAGAACAGAATAAAGATGGCTAATTTGCGCCCTTTTTTACTACCAGTTCAATGCCTGTACTCTACTACGGATTAAAAAATATATAGTTTCATCATATCGGGTTGTCAACTATCATTATGTTTAACGACGTGATCTCGGACTTTCGTGTGTCCGCTTCGTTGATCCAACGAACGCCAAAAGAGTAAAAGGACGGATAACCACCAACTCTAATTTTAAAATTTTGTACTATTCCATGGTGACAGATTGGATGCCAGCACAAAATGAGACCCCTAGTACAAAATTCGAATTAAGATTGGACCCATTGCCTTCCACCGCATACGCAATCATTTTTTTACACTCAAAACCAGCAATCACATTTTTTGTCACCCAGTTAACTACTACGGACAGTACTCCTAAACCAAACGAACCACAACACATAACACCAAGTACGTACATATCGGATCTTATTACACTGAATCTAATGAATATACGTGCCATTTTATGGTAGTAATATTACGCATCTCTACCACCTGCTAATCTCAACTAGACCTGTTCATAGGCAGCCCAGCCCGACCAGGTTTTTCTAGACTCGGTCCCGATTTTCAGCTTGCAAGCCTGTCCCGAACCCCCCGAAAAAGCCCGATAAAATTAAATAAATGATTAAAAATAACATTTTTATTCAGGAAAATAATTTAAAACAATAGTTTATTCAGGAAAACATGATTTTTTGGGCTTCTAGTCAAGCCTCGGGCTTGGCCTATGTCAGGCTGGGCATGCCCATTCAAGGTCGCGCTTTTTCAGGCCCGGCCCGGCCCGGTGTTTGGACCAGTAGGATCTCAACCAATGGATTCACAGAAATGGAGCCCAACCAGACATGCATAACATGTATTTGGAACCGCAAAAGATGCAAAAATAAGCTGTAACGTAACAAGACCACAACATGAATTTTGAGTAGTCTCCCAGCAGAAGATGCGAGAACCGACAAGTAGCAAAGGACTTGTTTGGTAGGGGTATAAGAGTACTGTTCGTTCTGAATCGCCACAGCTTGCTGAAAAATGACAATGCGGTCCTATTTCATATTTCTCTGAACATTCGGAAGATTAGATTCTCGATCCGACAATACAGTCCACCCGACAAAAGCTGAAGAGCAATTACAAGGCCTTGAGTGAAAAGTTCTGACCAGACTGATCAGTATTGCAAAAAGATATACACATTGTCCACATAGAAAAAAATACTGACAAGATGATGGGAGCAGACAATGTTCCCTAAAGTACAGATAAAAATTATGGAATGAAAAGGCTATAAAAAATTATTTCATGACGCTAGAGGCATGAGAAATGAATGCATCGTCCTACTGGCATCAAGACCTCCACGACTGTACACCAGTTGCCGAATTCCCTTGTTAGGATGACTAATAAGTATAATCCCTTCCTTTCCGGTTAGAAAGTAAATGCCTCCTCGATCGAGACCAAACTGGCTGGCGGAGCATGATGCCCCCCAGGTATACCTGTCCAAGAAAAATGCCCTGTCGCCAAATTCAGTGACCCGCACCCAGGTCCTCTCCAAGAAATCCATCTTGTAAACACAAACCAGTTCGACGCCCACCCTGAACAGCTCCCCACATGACTCAACTAATCGACACATGTCGTCATGATGATGGTCCAGCCAGTCTCTGTGTTCAACCGCTTCTGTGGTAAATGCTGGTGACGGACAGAACCGGAGGGTCACAATTGCATGAAGCAAATCGATGTAGAACACGCCATTGACAGCAGCAATCCGGCTGATCTGCAATACCTCATCTCTGTAATCATGTTTCACCCACTGGCTCTCTCCAGGTCAGCAAAACCAAAAGACCGTGTCTTCAAGATGGACCAGCAGCACAATGCAGTCCGGGTCAGTTGGTTTGTGGGACAATAAGCACACGCTTTGATAAGGACCTGGAGGATATTCCTCCAGGCCTGTTAGCGGATCAATCCGTTGTTTGATATCCTCCATGGCTGGTAGCTCAATCCGTTGTTTGGTCAGGGGGGTCCATAGAAAGGCATTGTATGTCTCGGGATCAAGGACCAATAACCAGCCATCAGGAGTAACCCAGTAGACATATTTGTCTAGGTCCATCTCATCCATTCTCTCCATAAAGGCCTTGTCCTGAGATATGCTGTAGAAAGCTTCCTTATCTGAGAATTCTGCATTATCATCAGTAGGAACGAATAATACGAACGGAGCTGCTTCTGGATCCATTGGAGGAAATTCTTCACCAGCCGTGGTCTCCATCTGAGAATTTGCACTCGACGTGGCTTCCGTCTGAGAATTTATGCTCGATAAGGTCTCCGTCTGACGATTCGCACTTGACGTGGTCCCCATCTGCTCACACCAATCAATTTTCTGCAGACCAATATAGAGAAAACAACAGGTGAAGGGACTCACCGGTAGCGAGATCGGGGACGGTGGCGGCGGCCGGTTTTAGGGACGAAGGTGGAGGCGGCGGTCCGAGGATCTTTCGGGGACGGAGACCGGAGCACGACGGAGAACGCGGGAAGGCGAACCCGACGGTGGCAACGATGCGGGCGGAGGAGCTTCGACGACGAAGAAATCCGGCGGCGAAGACCTTCGGCGACGGCGGCTTGTCGGCGGCGATTCGACGAAACGACGGCACAACTCGAGAGGACAACTTAGGGCTTCGGGAGAGAAGATCAAGGTGAGGATTTGACGCGGGAGGCTGCTCTTTTATAGGGCCGGACGGGAGTGTTTGGAAAGATCACGGCGTGCGGGAGCTGGACTCCGAGTCCGGGTCGGGCTCACTTCCTTCCGGAATTCGCAACGGGCTCGGTGACAAATCCGTGAGGTTGCGCAAGGCGCAAAGCGAAGCCGGAATCTCCCCGGAGAAGGTGTTGTTGCTGAGGTCAAGAAGGGCCAGGTGTCACGAACTGCCCGAAACCCGGGGACAGCACCGGACAAGAGGTTGTTGCTCAGATCAAGGTACGCCAACCTGGACAGATTCTTGTAGCTCAACGGCACGCCGCCGGCGAGCCGGTTCCTAGCGAGGTTGATCTGTTCCACGCCGGGAATAGCCCCGAGCTCCAGTGGCAACTGCCCCTCCAGCCGGTTGCCGGCGAGCGACAGGAACTGGAGGGAGCTCATCTTGCCGAGGCTCCCGGGGATGCCGCCGGCGAGCATGTTGCCCTCGGGGTAGAGCTGCTTGAGGCGCGCCAGCCGCGAGAGGCTCTCCGGGATGGCGCCCCCGATCCTCCCCATGTCACGGATCACCATGGCCTCCAGGAACTCGAGGCCGCCCAGGGAAGGGGACAGGGTGCCCTCCATGTAGTGCTGCTGCTGCTGCGGCGGCGGCGGCGCCTCCAGCTGCAGCGCGACGACCCTCCCCGTGGCGGCGTCGCAGGCCACGCCCTCCCACGCGCCGCAGCAGTCGTCGCCGGCCCACGTGGCAAGGATGCCCGTGGTGTCGGCGGTTACACCGGCCTTGAAGCCGAGCAGCGCGGCCCGGTCGTCGTCGTGGTCCGTGCCGACGACTGCATGGCCCGGGGAGCGCGACAGCAGAGTGGCAACCAAGAGAAGAAGCAGAGCACGAAGCATTAAAAGCTTCTCAGAAAGCTGCATTGCTCGAGTACTCTTCGAGTCGAGGTGGCGTGCTACTTCTACCGGTGATATGATGTGTGCATATGCATCGATCAGAGTTCAGAAGAAAAGTAGAAGAGGAAGGTGTGGGTTCTTGTGGTGTAGCAGCTTACCGTGGTGTCGTCGTCTTGTATTGTGGCTTAACGTAGGGAACAAGAGCTCATGATTTGTAGTGTAAACTTTGCACTTCAAAGTTGTGCATCCGTGTAGAGGAGCCTCACATCGCATGCATTTACTTTGTTCATACGTTACTGCAGTGCATGATCTTTTGAATTGGAGCGTTCTGGGCTTTCATACGTTACTGCAGGGCAACCGCAAGGACCTCAAGGAAGTTAGTCATATTCAGTTACTCACCCAATGGGGAAGCATGATCTCCTGCACGAGGGACAGATACAAGAGGCAAAAGGCTTCTGGTGATGGCTACGAAGAGGAGGTAGTTGGAGTACTCGATGTGCGATCAGTTACTAGCTGTTGCTAGGCTCAGTTGATTAGTTGACTAGTGCCACACATCAGTGATGAAGCCTTCAGTTTCGTCGGCTTTACAGCTCCGGGATATGGGATTGGGAGCTTCGTAGTGGATGGAGCATACACACGCGGCAATTATCACATCTCGTTACAGCTTTTCAATTCGGGCTGTAATAATAAGTTTTGGGTTGTGCTTTACGTGCTACTGCAACCAGCACAGGTTAATTAACTGATCAAGCATGCCCTTGGGCTCACTCATGTCATGCTCTCTTAACTTTGAATTCGGACTAAAACCTTTTTTCCGCTCATCGTTTGACTAATGGGAAGCTGTTTTGTGTTTAAAAAAGATTATGAAATTACGCTGAGAAGGCGATTGCTTTCCGAAAGGGCGTGGCAGATCATCGAGAGAGTATAAGCCTGTGCTGCTTTACGAGAACATCAATAGAGTGATCCAATCAGGTTGCCCTCTGTGTTTCCAACCTCGACCCCTTCTCTTTAATTTTCTTTCTTGCTGATTCTCTGGCTTTTCCAACCATGCAAGTCGAAAAGGGGTGCTGAAATTCTGGCCGGCCTTTGATCGACTTTAGCAAATCAGAACAGCCGTTGGTTAACTTTGATACATGATGATGCACCAATCTAATGCGCTGCTATCATACGATGATGATTGCATTTGTGCTGCACTTGCTTGGAAGAGTTGTAAGTAGTAGTGACCAAAGGCACCTGAGATCAAAGGCTATTTTAGTACTCGAGGCAATCTGCAGAATTGCAGATTCTGCACGAGTATATTTTCGAATCATACGCTCGCTCCACACGCTTTCACGGGCCAACCTACAATACGGAACCGATCCACACAAAGCAGAAAACTTGCTTCGGTGCCCGCAGCCGAATTTTTTTTAATAATATTATTTTAAAACATAATTACAAAAATATATCGTCGTCCAAAAAATTACAGAAATATGTTCGCATCGGCGGTTGAAATAGCGGCAGGAACATATCGCCATTCAATGGCGGCAGTGAACCTCTCCCCTCATCGCCGGTCCACCACCTATCGCCATTTCAAATGGCGGCGAGAAGCAAGCCAAATTTCCTTCTCTAGCTAGGTTTGCCGCCCTTTGATTTTTATCGTTTTAACGGTGCAAAATCTGTTAGACTCATAATAACATTTTTGATCGTTGTATATTGTTCTAGTGCGATGAATTTACGAAGAATTTTACGAGAAAGATTGAGATATGAGCGATTAAGTAAGTAGAAAGGTAAGTGATATTGCGATCGCCCGATGAATTAATACGCTTGCTCATGTACATGAACTGCATATTTTGTAAGGAAACAAATGTGAACTTGCCATTACTATGAAAACTACGATAATTAAGCAAAACATCATTCATAGCAAAACATCATAACACTTAATAGAACGATATTACATAACATTCAAGAAAACATGATAACACTTAATTAAAATGATAATTGAACATTGGCAATAACATGTTACTCTTGTCAGGTGCAATAACATAATTCGAACATTGGTAATAACATTGGTCGCATGACCTCAACGCCCCCCGTGGATTTGTCTCGAGTTGGGTGACGGATGAGGTCCCGCCACTGACGTCCGGAGTGGCGATGTCTCCTTCATCTTGAGGACTTCTCGTGGGACATTTCTTGAAGGTGTGCCGGACTCCTGCAAATAGAGCACTTCTTCGACGACGTCCGGTTTCGTTTGGTCCATGTCGTTCTCGATCGCGCGTGCACTGTCGCCGTCAACTTTTCCTTGAGCCTATCAATGTCCATGACCCATTAGTTGCTCCCAAGTCGGATGGCGATGAAATGATCAAACACAGCGTAACCATATATCTCCGCGGTCCAGGTTTGCATCACCGCCTCCTTGGTGAAATAGACAGAGAGGCGACCATAGTAAATTTTGAAATTGACGATGTCGAGTCGGACATATTTGACGCCTTGCACCATAAAGAACATTTCACGATTAACGCATATCTAAAAGCGTACTTTTACCCACCGAAAAGTATTATGTAAAACTATCTTTGCATTACGTATCTGTACATCTAAAACTATGTAATCCATTCGGTTAAAAAATTACACGAGAGGTTGGCAATCCGACGGACAACGCGCTAGCTTCTCTCCTCACCTCTACTCTTCTCTCCTTCTCTTTTTACGAATAAGAATGAGTCTGCGCTGAATTTTGGGTTTTTATAGGGATGGGCTTCGATCGCCATTTGAAATGGCGGCAGAACTGTCGCCAGATTGAAATGGCGACGAGGATCTATCGTCATTTCAAGCTGGCGATAGGTGGTGGACCGGCATGCAGAGGGGGAGAGGTTCTGTCGCCGATTGAAATGGCGACATGTTCCTGTCACTATTTCAACTGGCGACAGGAACATATTTCTGTAATTTTTTGGAGAGACGATATATTTTTGTAATTATGTTTTAAAATAATATTATTTAAAAAAAATTCGCCCGAGTGCCCCAAGAGGCTGCCTCGGCTCGTGTAACCAACTTCCTCGGGCGCTTCTTCGCTCCGTCCATGACGCTCACGCATCTGGCCGAGCCTAACAGCGCTCGAGCCTATCCATGACTCCACGCACAACACGGAAGCAGCGCACGGGTCTTCAATGTTTCGTCAGTCTCCAACACTCGAGGTTGTTGGCGAGTTTAGTTCGATGGATTATCTTGTAAATAAGCGTAGAATCGCTTAGAACAATATAAGAATACAAGAACAGAATAGTAGATTAAACACAGAGATATAAGAGGACTTCTGGCTTCTCTTTATTGCTCTTCTATAAAAATTATAGTACAATGGTTGGGTCCCCTCCTTTATATAGGCTACTGGATGGATGAGGAGTCTATCGTGGGCTAGGTCTGCGAGGCTAGGCCCAGTTTCTTAACACTCCCCCTTGGCAGTGGCGGAACTAGAAATTTTCTAATGGATGTGCACACTTGATACTCATAATTCTATAGTTTGTATAATGATTTCATAACATCATAAATCCAACACATATGTTCAAATTGTCAAAAACACAATACAAATAGTTCAAATAAGGCTTTACATGAATAGAAAATTACAAAATATGCAACTATGCAAAGATAATTATAATATTATTTTACGCGTTTTCATGCCTTGAAAAAGTTTTATTACATTATCTTCGCTAACTTTCAAGAAAGTTTCTCTCTCAATAAATATGACTAAACAGTCATTCAAGAATTGATCATCTATAATATTTCTTAACTTATTCTTCACAAGACTCATAGCGAAAAATACTATTTCACGCAAAATGCAATACCTCGGATACTACGGTTAATCATATACGCCCAAGGAACTAGTGCAACCCTTCCATCCATCGATGGCAAGCGAACACGCAAAATAGTCCGATCCACATTCCTATTTAGCATAAAATGGCGAAGAACAAACAAGCAAAAGCCTTTACATTTGTAATCAAGAGGGCTATTACATAAGCGAAATTAGAAGATCCTCCATAAAAATATAATTTCGTTAGGTTTTCTAAATTTATTATAATAGAAATTAGTGGTCAAATATGTGTTTTAGTGACCGTGTTGATGTCAAAAACGACATTCTTTTGTGTGGGAGGAGTATATCATGAAGACTTGAACAATCCAATCTATGTCTCTATGTACGAAATAGAATAGGGATTGGGAGCCAGAGTGGATGGAGCATACACACGCCGCAATTATCACATCTCGTTCTGACTTTTCAATTCGGCCGTAATAATAAGTTTTGGTTGTGCTTACGTTACTCGCAACCAAAGCCTGAGTTAATTAACCGATCAAGCATGCCCTTGGGCTCACTCATGTCATGCTCTCTTAACTTTGAATTCGGACTAAAACCTTTTTCCGCTCATCGTTTGACTAATGGGAAGCTGTTTTGTGTTTAAAAAGATTATGAAATTACGCGAGAAGGCGATTGCTTTCCGAAAGGGCGTGGCGAGATCATCGAGAGAGTATAAGCTGTCTTTTACGAGAACATCAATAGAGTGATCCAATCAGGTTGCCCTCTGTGTTTCCAACCTCGACCCCTTCTCTTTAATTTTCTTTCTTCTCGGCGATGGCGGTTGTGATTTGATGAGCCTCATGCCAAAAACTAAAAGCTATAAGTCTATAACTAACATCAAATATGATCAACAACGAGGTATAACAAAAGTACAACAGAAATGCACAATCGAAATATGTGGATATCATGGGGATATGCTCACGATCTTAGGATGATGATACAATTGGCAATGGCGTTGAAGGTTTGTCGAATCATGCGTTTTTAGCGAAGTTCAATTTGTTGTTAGGCAAGTGGCGGTCTGATTGGTCATTGAGTGGCGGTCAGACCGGCCTTTGGAAATCGGTCAGACCGGCCATAAAATGATTTTGAGTTTTGAAGCTGGGCCAAAAATAGAGGGTGCAGGCAAGAAGGGAGATTCTACTACACTTGGTCTCATAATTTTTGGAGTTTCGAGTCAAAAGTTCTATTGGTTGAAAATTCCAGTAGGTTTCGGATTTCTATGGAGGAAATTTGGCTAAGTCCCAGCTAGGCGGTCAGACCGGCCAAAAGTGGCGGTCAGACTAGCCAGGGGGTGGTCAAACCGACCAAAGTAGTGGTCTGACCGGTTTTGGCTTGTTCATTGGCCAACTTGATGGCGTTGGTTGTACGCTAGGTCAAGTTCATTGGTTTCGGTGCATATGTGTTGCATGATGCATGTTTTGACTAACGTGGGTCAAGTTGCGAAGAACTTGTTCCCGAAATCGATTTCTTGGTCTATTGTTGTGCAGGTTGCTTGGAGGTCAACAACAATCAACGGTGAGGATGATCGGGACTAAATTTGGAGAGCTGAGGTCAAGAACGATCGAGGATGCCGGGTGAGGTCAATGGATTCAAGCATGGCGCAAATTGGATAAGGATGACCGAACGGGCAGTTCGGTGCGACGGGTTGGATCAAGCGGCGTGAGGATCGGTGCAAGTGCCATGGTGGTTTCGGTGGGAGCCGGATGGGAGAGACTTGCCGACATGAAGAGAGCCGTTGATCAACCTACACGTGGCGAAGCATGAAAGTGCTTCATAAAGATTGGACTCGGTTTTTGCAAAAAGATCGAGAAGGGTATTTTGGTAATTTCATCTAAATATTGTCTTGGTGACCTTTTACTAACCCGCGGCGCAAGACAGCGCAAGGAGAAGCGGTTTAGGTGAAGAGGAAATGAAGACGACGCTTTAAAATACGTGCGTAAGTGAAACCCGTTTGTGTGCAAGCTTAACGGGTGCCCATTAGGGTTTACTCTTCTAGAAGCTAGCCTCCACTATAAATAGAGGAGGGTGCTGGCCAGTATCTCCTTAACCCTTTCATTTGAAAAACCCTAGTTTGTATTTTTAGGGTTTTGAGAGATTAGTGGGAGGTTAAGGTTCTAAAGAGTTGGATTGATTGTGTGCTCATGTGTTGAGTCCTTGTCCTCCTGGTTGGAGTGGCTGTAAACCAACATCAATCTTGATTCAATCCAAGAAAGATTTCACAAGATGAGTCTCTTTGTGTTCCTGCTCTCTATTTCGTGATTTTGGATCTTTCTATGATCCGCGAGTTTTCCTTTGGTTTCTACCCTAGATTTAGCTTGCTGTGACATGTGAGAATACATCTAGGATCATCTTGATCATTAATCACCCACGAGCAAGTTTCTACATCATCTTTTGGTTTTGACTCAATTTTGGAGCAACCTTCACTAAAATGAAAAAAAGGTGGGAACTTTGGCATGGATCTTCATGATCCTTGATTGGAATAGGTTCCTGATATCCTAAAGAAGGTATGTCTCAAGTTTGGTAAGGTTTGGAGTCACGAATCAATAGTTAGACCTTTTTGTGTTTTTGAGTTAGGGCTAATTTTCTTGTTCATTGGCCTAGGGTCGATCGATTTCTAGTTGGAGGTCAGACCGCCAACTAGCTAGAGGTCAGACCGCCAACTTGCAAGAGGTCGATCGCCTAACTAATTTGGATTTTAGTTTTTCTGTTTTTGGTCTATTTGCTTCGGGGTTTTGATTAGATTCAATACAAGTCTTCCACTGTGCTTGTATATTGATCTTCATAACTTTCATAGCTATTGGAGTCAATTTAGTATTAAATTCAATCAAGGTGAAAAAGAGATCATGCTCCTATTCACCCCCCCCTCCCCTCTAATCGCCTTTTCGGTCCAACAAAATAAAATTTGAATTTGATATTTAACGATACGACAAAATAGATAAAACATAGCAAAAAAGAAGAATGTAACATACCACTAGCACGGGGTAATTTTTGCTTAATTAACAAAGATTTGGTTCATTTGATCCTATCATATCTTCATCAACAATAGTATGAGAACCTGAACCTACAAACATAAAATTGTATATGTAAATCAGGGATACAAGACCACAACGTTATTTTTAATGCAAATTACGAAATAAAAATGTAACATACCACTAGCACGAGGTAGTTTCTGCTTACGTGTCCTCATACTTTGAAAACGTTGTAAAATCTTATTATCATTAATGCTTGCAAATACATCTCGCTCAATATAGTATATCATGCAATCATTCATCCATTCATCACTCATCTTATTCCGCAACTCAGTCTTGATAATGTTCATAGCTGAGAAAACTCTTTCTACTGTTGTGGTTGCAACAGGAAAAATCAAGGCCAATTCAATGAGTTGATATACCAATGAAAAAACTGTGTGTCTATCGGTCTGAACCATCTTCACAGCAAGATTACCAAGGTCATTACAGCTTAAGAAATTCGGATCAACTCTCACATCAGCAATAAATGTCTCAAGCTGGTCCTTACGGAGTACACAATCATATTGGGAGAAGTCGTCGGCATAAATCTTAGCAAGTTCAATTAGTTTATCTTTATCAAAGTTGGATAAGGAATTCTTTGGATCAAGACAAGTAATGCATCTCAATAACTGAGTAGATCTTTCAGCAAATCGATTGTTTAACTCAACAATAATTTGATCATGCACCACATTAAATATTTCATGATTAAAATGATGGTAATAAGTTACCAATTGGCCGCCATGACATCTCGAACGACCCCTAACAGTTATCGTATTCGACATATGTAACATCTTGATTTTCCAAATCCTTTTAAAATTGTAAAACAAAATAAAACTGTTTTGTTTTGATGAGAATTTAAAGTTTGGTTCAGTTGGTGAGATTTGGGTTGTTGTTACCTCCTTTTTGGTATGCACGGCAGATCCTTCTTTAGCCTACCTCTTTTGGGTTATGTGAGGTTTAGGCCTTCTTTGTGGCCTGGACCTCCCCAGTGGTTCGTGAAGTTAGACCTTCTTTGGGGCTCAGACCTTTTCTCACTTGGACGTATCTTTATGTCCAGACCTTTCTCTTTGAGTTAGATCTCTTTGGATCTCTTTGTTGGTTTGAATCTCTTTGGTTCAAACCTCCTTCTTAGGCCCAGACCTCCTGTCAGAGGGGACCTCCTTGTATACCATTGGATCTCTTGTGTGGCTCAGACCTCCTCTTGGTTAGGATGTGCCTATATGTCCAGGTCTTCCTTGAATTTAATTTCTTTGGACCTCCTCTCAAGACCTCCTTGAGCCCGTGGGACCTCCCTTGATGAGATCCTGGTTGTCAGAACCTCTCAGTCACGTGGACCTCCTCTATGTGTATTGGACCTCCCCATGTTCGGACCTCCTTTGTGTATATCAGGACCTCTTAGCCTCCAGACCTCCCTCCTTGAACATCGGGACCGTTAAGACCTCCCCTTGGAGATCTTAACCGTCCAGACCTCCCTTCTTTGGTAGATCCGATCGTTAGGATCTCCCCTTGGAAATCCTAACTGTTCAGACCTCCCGTTTGGATTTGATCCTACGGCTCTAGACCTCCCTTGCGGGTGAGGTTCTCCTCTTACCTTGTGGACCTCCCCGTTTGTATTTAATCTTGGCCGTTTGGACCTCCTCTTTGGAGATCCAACTGTCAGGACCTCCCTCTTTGACCCAACTATTTCTAAATTTGACTGGTCCCACCTGCCAAGCTGACCCATTCTTATTTTTCCCCGCCACACTAGTACCAGGAGCATTTAATGCATGTCTTGTCGCATTAAATGCAGCCATGAAAGTGGCTACTTCCATTGAATGGGGTCATTTAGGGGCACTATTGGTGTCTTTTCTAGTCTCCTCCCGTAACAGTACACAATGTCCTTTATTATTTTCCTTTGACATCCCCGTACCTTTTGCCTATTTTTCATGCTCACCAAGTCATGTACGCATTGAATGATCTTTTCACTCTCTTTGACTATAACTAGCCCCGGGAGCCCTTCATTGCCACCTTTTTCCCACACTCACACTTTGGCTCACACTCAGTAGCTTCCTGGAGAGGCCTTGCTGCCAAGAGCATCGCCAGGAGCACCCCTCTTCATCGTATTTTCACCATTGGAGGCTCGACAGGAGCTTGGGCGTTGACCTTAACTGCCCATATTGCCTTCGACCTCCCCTTCACTCGTCACCTCCTTCTTATTGCTGGTAAGCCTCCTTGTATATTGCTCTGTTCTTGTTCTTATTGCCACAATAAGAGATTATACCTCTTCCAGGACCTCTTCCTTTGGATTCTCTTTGGAACTCTATGGGTTTTGTATGAAGATCACCTCTCTGGACTCTGCGCAATCATCATCATCGTGGTCTTTTGCGGAAAGTCACCCCTCTGGTCTTTTGTGAGGACCTTCCTCATTGGACTTTTCTCCCGTAGGTTAGGACCTCTCCCACATAACCTATTTTGTGTGTGAGGTGCTCTTGTTGATTAAGTTTTGGAGTTTCTTTTGAAGTTCTTTTGGCTCTTTATTTGGAATTTGGTTTGAGTTTGTCTCCTTTTCTCTCGTATAGATCGTGAAGGCACTGAGGAGCTTGAGTGCACTGAAGAAGAAGACTCTCAGGACAGTGAGCAAGGCAAGTCATGCTCTTGATCATATTGCACCCAATATTTCAATTTATTTATGTTCAATTTCAAAGTATAATGCATGCTTATTTCTACCAAGTTATTTCAATGCCTGTCTTTAAAGCACATAGTTATGCCTAATTCCTTCATATGGCCAACTTTGACATTGAACCAAATTTATTGTCACCTTAGACAAAATCTGGTTGATACATTAGTGTGAACCAGGAACAATTGTGAAACTTTATGCTTAGTCTTGCTTAGACCAAAAACATTTGATTTGGGGAAATCTTTACCATCATGACCAATTGTTGCTTTGAATGTTTTGACCATGACATTGGGTTGTCATGGAAGCTTAAAAATGATGCTGGGGAAGTAAAGAAAATGAAAATTGATTTGGACTTGGGCGAATTGGTTTGCTTGGCTGGTGCAATGTATGTGCACAGACTCTATCCTGGGTAAGGTGGAGGTCCAGGGGTTTGTGGTTGTCGCCCAAGTCAGTTGAGGACCGGTCTTTAAGCCGCCAATGCTAGGCATGTAATGGGCTATGCCAAAATCGTGCAACCACATGTCTCCAGTATGGGGTGCGAGACCTGGCCAATTAATTTGCAGAAATTCCACCGCGGTTGTTCCATTTGGATGTGTGTGAGGTCTTCTATGGCCTATGGTCTTTTATGACCTATGTTTCCCACTAGTGCAAGAGGGGGCCCCGATCTCGTGGATTTGTATCCAAAGGAGGCGAAACCTTAGCAAGGAGGGGCTGTGGTGGAACAATGCATTGTAAAGGCTTTGTCATGAACTCTAGATCTCTTACCGTTGGTAGTGAGAGGTGGCATCGACGGATGCCGGATAAACTAGAGGAATCATGTCATGTGGGTAAAGTGCACATCCTCGGCCGAGTGTAAATCTATTCGAATAGCCGTGTCCACAGTCATGGACATGCTAGCAGCGGCCACTCAGAGTTAGATATTGGTTTTGGTTTCCAAAAGTGTTTAATAAACTGTTTTGGGATTTCTATCCCATGGGTTTTGGGCAGGGAGCCTTGTGACAGGAGGGTATCCTTCACCATCTTGATGATGAATGTTGTCCAACTGAAAATTGAGTTTGGAAAAATGAATTTTATCTATCAAATGCCCGCTTTGGAACTTAGTAGTTGTAATTGAAAGAAACTTGGCTTTGAGCAAATCAACCATATTATGCCATCTTTTGCATATCCCTGTATGCATGTCATTTTTGTTACTCCACGGGTGTGACTTGCGAGCACAGTGGTAGTGCTCACTCTTGCTCAATGCAATCTTTGCCAGGAGAAGACAATAGCGATGAAGAAGAGAGCCAGACGCCAGAGGTTGTGCCCTCCAGCCATTTTGCCTGTGGTATAGTGGATGGATATCTGTTTCTGTTCTTTTGTAAGCTTGCTTTTGGCCCAAGGCCACCTTTTGTAAACAACTTCGTTGGTATGTTGTAAATACAGATTATGTCATGGATGTTACCAATCTTGTACGTTGTGAAGAGCTAGTTTGTGATCCTTGGGACTAGCTCAGTTCACACTGGGAATCATGGGGTGATCTCTCAGGCCTTACGACCTCCTCAGGTCAAGTCTCACGACCTCTCCTGAGCGGGCCGTGACAATCGGGACCTCCCCGTGACTCTCGCTTCCCTCGGTGGTACCCTCGAGTGGTCCTGCCAGAGCCTCGACTGGTACTACCGGGGGCAGGTCCTACCCAAGCCTCGGGAGGTGCTACCGGACCTCCTGGGAGGTCCTAAGGGGACGTCCTAGGAGATCCTGGGAGGACCTCTCGGGTGCCCTAGGGTGGGGACCCCACAACATATTTGGCACAATGATGCGATGTTGAAGACAAAATGTCTTCACCTCTTCAAAGAGCTCATTCCAACCATTTTGCCTTGTGTGATTAATTTTCTGCAATGTGGTCCCAACCAATCCTACAGCACGGACAATATTATGATCCTTCTTTTGTAAGCATTGTGACAGATCATTAGTTTTGCCCAATATTCTGATCATAAGATGTAATATAAGCACAAATTCAAAGCTCTCCATGTTTTCTAATAAACCTGAAGCTGTGGTCTTTTGAGTTGCATTAGTGGCATCATCACAAATATTCTCTAATACCTCTAGGATCGCATCCCACATGAGAAGAAAATGACACAAGGTTTTGTGATGTGAGCCCTACCGAGTATCCCCAGGTCTTGCTAGATTAGTTTCTTGGTTTTTCCCTCTTCCTGTAAAAATTTCACCGGTCTCCAATTTGTTCACAATATTGTCGTGGTGTTCTTGGGCCAATTGATCGTGTCACTTACAAGAAGTATTAACAGAGTTGACAATCAAAGTGGTGTAGTTAAAGAAATCCAAGACAGATGAGCAACACTTGGCAACGAAAACAACCACTACTTGCAACTGATGAGCAAAACAATGTATATAAAAAGCATATGGATTTTCATCCAATACCCGTCTTTGCAGCCCATGGAATTCTCCTCTCATGTTTGATGCTCCATCATATCCTTGTCCTCGCAATCTATGGACAAATAAGCCATGACTAGCAAACATAGCATCTAGGGCTACCTTCAATGAAGATGATGTCGTGTCAGCAACATGTTGAATCCTAAGAAATCTCTCAATCACCTGCCCTTGATTGTTAACATATCTACATGGGACAAGAAGCATAGTTAATATAGTCAGTTTTTTTTAATAAAAAAGCAATACAAAATTCTAAATAACACATACTAACCTTAAAATCACATTCATTTGCTCCTTGATAGATGCATCTTGAGACTCATCAACAAGGACGGCGAATTGTTTATCCCCGATATCATCCATAATGGCTTTAGTGGTATCTTCTGCACAAGCTTTGCACAAATGTTTTTGTATTTCTGGTGAAGTCATTAAATGGTTCCTAGGAGCATTATCAAACAGTGAGTCATACTCATAAGTCATAACTTCATAAATCATAAGTGATAAGTCATAACTAATTAACTCATTTACTCATAGAAGCCAAGGTTTTATGCCAAAGTGTTATCTGTAACACATTACACACTAAGTCACTAACACATGTTACACATCAAAGATTTAATATTTCAACAATTCAACTATTACTCACCTCACCTTCCTTGCCAGTTGCCACTAGAACCCGGGCCAAAGCAAGCAGTCTGTGGCGGTGGTAAAGCGAGGGCACACGGCCACAAGGGAGCGGCGAGGGAGCCGGTCAGCCGGGCCGGTGGCAATTGAGTGGACCCGGCCGGTGGGAGGAGCAGAGCTTGGCGTGGTCGGAGGAAGGAAGGCTGACTTTGAAGGGAGCTACTACCATGCGGCGAAGGGCAGCCGCATGAGGACCGCCGGAGAGCGAGGCGGCGACAGGCCATGGCGGTGCAACCAGTGGAAGGAAGGAAGGCAATGGCCACACAGGAGCGGGCGAGGGAGCCGAGCCGGACCGAGTTGGACCAAGCTAGAGGGGTCCCAGGCTGACCGGAGGGGACACCGTGGCCAAGGCGTTAGGCAGAATCTGGCTCTGGGCCTATGGCCGAAGGCCGTGAAGGGGCATGGCTGACTGGGCTTGCGGGATGGGCTTGTGAAAAGCCTTGACAGAGGGCGGGAGGGAGGAACCAGAGGCGGCGACGGCTAGAGGAAGGAACTAGTTTGAGATTTGAGATTGGAGGAGGAGGAGGAAAGAGGTTTGAGATTGGAGGAGAAAAGGAGAAGGCTGATTGGGGAAGGAGCTCGCGGCTCGCCTTTGCATTTCGGCCGAACGGGAGGGGCGGCTGGCGCTGGCCGCTCAAGGCTGGCACTGGCCGCCATTGGTCATTGCCTCGTCGATCGGTAAACCTAGGGCTCGTTTACTGTGCACTAGTTTTTTTTGGATATGCATACTAAAATTTTGCACTAACATTTTTCTGGGCCTCGGGCCGTTGCCCAACCGACCCGAGACCCATCTCCCTAACCTTTGATTCTTGCGATTTGGATCGTTGTACTTTCCTTGTAAACCAAGCATTATACTCTATATATGTAATGCAATACATACACCCCAAGTGTGGCGATTGCGCTCTCTCTCTCTCTCTCTCTCTCTCTCTCTCTCTCTCTCTCTCTCTCTCTCTTCTGTTACATGGTATCAGACACCGATCCTCTACCCCTTCTGCGCCAACATGACTACTAGCGCCACCACCGATGATGTCCTTGCTGCTTCTGCCGCGGCCGCCTCCCTAGCGTTGACCGTGCCTCACTACTACAGAAAAGGTCATCATGGACGGTTCGAAATCATCATCACAGACGGTTTTTGAACTGTCTGACTTTATGTGTTGTGATGATGTGAGGTCATCACATACGTTTTTTGAACTGTATATGAAAAGGCTATCACAGACGGTTCTAAATAGTAACCGTCTGTGAAAAAAAAACTATCACAGACGGATCTGAACAAGAACCATATGTGACCCATCTGTGATAATCAATTATCACAGACGGTTCTTGACAGTTGGACCCGAGTATCTGCATATGGTTGATTACACAATCTGGAATGAAAGAAAACTCAAACTGGACGGCGAACGAACGGTGAAAACGGGTGCTGAAACTTCGGAGGCCGTTTTGAGGCCCTAAACGACCTTTTTTAGGGTTTTCACCTTTTCGGGGCCTCGCGAAGAGAATCTAATCTTGAATTATTGTTTTTTATATTGATTTTTCAGATTGAACTTTTCGTTAGCTTTCCAACGAGCCAAAGAACACCGCAATCCGAGTTCGTATGCAAAAGTTATGGTTGTTTTACCAAATAGTGCACAAAACTGAAATATGTTCGGGTTCGGATTTGTGGCCGAGGAGGAAAACGAGCCCGGGACGAAGAGGCGGATAATGGCCTGGTACTCGGAGTCAGGGATGCCGAGGTGCTCGCTGTCGATGTCTATGAGCTTCATTTCAAAATCCGTAATCTTATCTTGATCTATTCATTTACAAGAAAACATCGGTCACCACTAAGTGCCACTAAAAGCAACAAGGCAGAGGGAGATGACAAGCGATTGATCACTTACTGACATGGCAGATATCAACAAGGAAGAGAGGGGAGGGGATCGAATAGGGGATATCACCGACAATGGAGGAGAGGCGGCGGCGGCATCACCGTTGTGTCACGACGGTGACACTGCACAAGACACTCTTACGACAAGAGTGCCTTGTGCAGTGAACTGTGGCGTCACAGCTGGAGGCAGAGGAGCTCATAGCGGTAGTCGGCGTCGTCAGGGGAACGGGGTGCCGCTTCGATCGGTCATGTGAGTCCCTCCTTCTCTTCGTGCGTGTCATTGCGTCTCACCGAACCACACTTTGGGAATCGAGGCGGTCATCGAGCTCGGCGTGGGGGGGAGGAGAGGCGATGGAAGACAAGTCGGGGAGTGGCTATAATATATAAGGACAGCGCCAAAACATTTCGCCTCCCGCGCACACGTTCAAAAAATTCCGCTAACCCGCACTGCGAATCACAGACAATTTCAAACAAAAACCGTATGTGATTACCATAATATCACAAACAGTTTGTATTAAGAATCTATGATACTTCACAGACGGTTCTTAACACGAATAATTAAAAACCGTCTGTGATACATCTGTAATACATCATTATTATCACAGATGGTTCTAGCTAGGACTAGTAGTATAAACGGTCACGCTTGTAAAACCGTATGCAATAATTACAACACTGATGGTTTCCAGAAACCGTCTGTGATAAGACGTCCAGTATACCTTATTTTATAGTAGTGCCTCCACTAACAGCCCAAGCCATCAACGTAACCAGCATCAAGCCCCATATCCCCATCACTCTCGACGTCAAGGCCTCGAACAACACCCGCCGGCGCACCTTCTTCACCGCCGTGCTCAGCAAGTTCGGCCTCACGTGTCATGTTGATGGTAGCGACCCTCAACCTGACGACGCCACCTGGTTGGAGTTTCAGGCCTTCAGCAGCAAAAACCTCTCAAATCTTCACGCTTTGGAGATTCAGCCCCAACCAAATTAAAGACTGATCCGGCCGTACGTGCAAGTAGCTTTCTGCGGTCCCTGCGTGCTTTTGATATCGGTACATTTTGAAAGCTACAACACATCAATACACGTGGCCATTATCGTACACCGTTATGGCCTCTAACAATACGAAAACTATCATATATCTAATACAATCAATCAACAAAAGATAAAATAATATCTATATTTTCTAAATTTGAAGATATACATCTAACTATTCATAATACAAAGATATGCATGTCTCGCCATAGCTCCCTTGAGCCCACACTCATGACAGTGACCATGTGGCAATTGGCGAGATGAAGATTCCTTAACGTACTCATATGCCTCTCGGTGTCTAGGTTCAATTCACTACTCCAATTATCCAACATTGCGCATGCACTGCTTAATTTGATAGAGAGTTGGAAACCATGGAATCGATCGCGTGAAAAATTTTAGCAGTGATATACTTGCGTACTATGCCTCCAGAGATCTCTTCTTGTTCTTCTTGTTCAGCATAGCATTTTTGTCGAGCTGTCGTCTACTTGTTGTTCTGCAAAACTGGAAATCAGACAGCATCAATTTTCTTATATATACGGATCAGCATTTGTTATATGTGCAGCACAAGAAGTATCTAAATCTAAATTGGTAGCGATTCCATCAACGCAATAAAAGAAGTATCAGGGAAGATAAAGGGCAAGATCGAATCTACAAGCAAAGGGCCTTTTTATTCAGGCAGAAAGGAGGGAAAGGCAGCACCTTAAAAGACTCGAGAATTCCAAAACGGCCAAAACTGAATCACGCTCCCTCGCTATCGAACTGATTGTAATCCAACTTCTCCATGCAAGCATGGCATGGGGATGCTTTAGTTAGTTCCACGTTTCTCACTGCAGGGATGCGCGATCGTCAACTGTTTCTTCAATTTGCATGCGATGTGATGATAATAAGGTGGTGAAGTGATCCTGGTTCAGATCACTAGCAAAATCAAGTGACAATGTTGCTAGCATAGCAAACGTACAAGAGTTTCTTCCCCCATACAGATGTTCATGTAAGTCTTCTCGATCTAAAGTCAAATCTAATTTACTTGGAATTAATAGCGTAGAAGAGCCGAAAGGTGACTGTCTCTGCACCAACCGCACCGTCATATATGCAGGCACACTAGTGCAGAAGTGCAAAAGTGCAAATTTTACTGTGGCTAACATGTCATAGACAAGTCGATAGGTACATACGAAGTTGACAACCACACTAATTTTAAACTAAAAGAAATCTTGAAGTCAAATACACATACCTTGGTGCATAGATGAAAAGTACATGCATAAAACCATAGTGGTACCTCTCTACTGAAGCTTATATAGACATTTTTGCGCTGACAAAAGTTCAATCCACGCCCAAATGACACTTTGTAAGATAAAATAATGTTAATTAGTGCAATGATCTTATAACATATAAAAATTTTGAAATTGAAAAAGAATAAAAATATACCGCTAAGGTGCTAATCTACTACCAAGGGGCAAGTTCATTCTCTGAGATTTAAAACCTTGAAACCATCAGTACTGATGTTATCATCCATTGTTTTAAATATCTCCTGCTCAGTGTAGCACATCATTAAATCATTCAACCATTCATCGGAAATCTTGTTGCGCAAGTCAGTCTTGTTAATATTGTCTAACTCCAATCTCCTTGAATCACTTCTGTTCCACTTCCATCAGTTTCAATGCTTCTCTTAGGAACAAAAATTATCAATTCAATATCAAAATAGTACAATCTCTATGCTAAATGGTGCTTAAACCAAAATGGGAAAACTAAAAATTGGGATTCAGGCATTGCGGGAGGAAGAGGGGAATCGCCTTCTGTTGTAGGATGGCACCAGGGGTTGCCCCGCACCATAGGATCGTCGGCAATACTCAGAAAACCCTAGAAAAAATCATGTATGTATGGACTGGATCATGTGTGGCGCATCCATGAAAATGTACCTAAACGACCATCTCTCTCTCAATGTAAGAAAATGGCAAGAAGGGAATTGTCCCTTCTTGCCCTCCTATATATGGCCCTAAGGGTACGTAAGGAAGATGGGGGCTCATTCTCTCATCCACACTCATAATATAACACACTCATCCTTGTCATACTCTTGGCTCCTCACCTATTCGGTCCCCTCTCAAGACTAAAGGTACTCCTCTTTACCCACTGTCTAATTTTATTGCTACGGCACCTTTTTTTTGGTTGGCGTGCCGCCGCACCGTGAACTGGGGTTTGCCACGGCCGACGCCCGGCAGTCGGCGACCTCCCATCCACGGCTGGCCGCTTTGCCCGCTCCCGGCTGCATGCGGCCTCCTCCTTAGTCCTTCCAAAGCACAACTCTGCTACCTACTGCCACCTAGCCCCCTCGCCGCTTGCCGAACTGCTCACCGCCGTGGCGCCGTCTTTGTCTGGAAGAAGCGACCGAGCGAGGAAGGGAGGCGCAGAGTTAGGGCTTCGGTCGCCACTTCGGTCAGGACTCGGGACTCGGGAGGGGAACTGGAGGAGGGAGTCGTGTGGTGCGGAAAATAAATTCTATGGGGATGAGCCTCCGCGAGGCCCTTTCGATCTCACCGTCCATCTGTAAACAGTGCCGAGGGGTGGAAGGAGATCGGATGGTGGGGAAGAGGGGCCTCACCGTGAGGCCCTCCCCAGAGAATTTGCTTCCTGTGGTGCGGCTGTGTGGTCTTGTGTGAGCGGTGGGGTAGAAGACCATCAGCAGGTTGATGGCGAGTGGGCTTTGTTGGACAACACGGCCTAGTCTGGGCCCAAAACTTTCGGCGGTCGGCATACAACGCCTCAAGCGCATCCTAAGCCCAAGGGCACGACCCAGCTGCCCGGGAGGTCGTCTTCAACCTCCAGCCGCTCGGACAAATCATCCATCGTGACCCTATTTCTTCTCGGTGACTCTATGGGGTGGTCTAATGGCTCGTTGGATCAAAGCCTGGGCAAGTGCCCACCTACCCGGAGGGTTGGCTCCGCCCTAGCAGCAGGACTCGAGATCTTGTGCTACACACACAGACAGCCACACAGGGCAGCACAAATAAATCCACCCTCCCACTCACGCTTCCTCACTTCCAAAACGCTTGAGAAAGAGTTCGGTTCACTTGGGAGTTGAGGTAGCCAAACCAAACCAAACCAAAAGGCGCGCGCCCACACACTCAGGAAGGACCATGCAGCACACCACAAGCACCGAGCTTCTCCTCCAGTCCTCCTCCTCGTCGTCTCCGCATCCGTGCTGGTCATCTCCCACGCTTCATCCCTACAGTTCCACTACATCAGCCCTCGCAACTTCACGACGACCGCGGCCACCACCTCGTCGCCTTCCTCCTCTGCTCACCACAACCGCAACCCTTCGCTCGCCATACTACACCGTGACGCCACCGCCGGCGCGACGTACCCCTCGCGCCGCCACGCCGTGCTCGGCCTCGTGGTGCTCGACAATGCCCGGGCAGAGTACCTCGTGCGGCGCCTGTCGTCGACGTACCTCCCGACGGACTTCGGCTCCGAGGTGGTGTCCGGCCTCGACGAGGGCAGCGGTGAGGTGAGTACTTCGTCCGCGTCCGCGTCGGCTCGCCGCCTACGGAGCAGTACCTCGTCGTGGACTCCGGGAGCGACGTCACCTGGGTGCAATGCCACCCGTGCACGGAGTGCTACGTGCAGGTCGACGTCCTTCTCCGGCTTGTCGTGCGGCTCGGCCATCTGCCGGATGCTGCCCGGCTCCTGCTGCGGCGAGTCGGGCAGATGCCAGTACGAGGTGGAGTACGGGGACGGGTCGTACACCAAGGGCGTGCTCGCGCTCGAGACGCTCACGATCGGGGGCACAGCGGTGCAGGGTGTCGCCATCGGCTGCGGCCACCGCAACCGCGGCCTCTTCGTCGGAGCAGCCGGGTTGCTCGGCCTCGGCTGGGGCCCCATGTCCCTCGTCGGACAGCTCGGTGGCGCGTTCAGCTACTGCCTGGCGAGCCGCGGTCCCGGCTCTAACGCCGGCGCCGGGTCGCTTGTCCTCGGCCGGACCGAGGCCGTCCCGGTGGGTGCCGTGTGGGTGCCGCTGGTGCGCAACGCACAGGCGCCGAGCTTCTACTACGTCGGCCTCACGGGTATCGGCGTCGGGGGCGCCAAGCTGCCGCTGCAGGACGGCCTGTTCCAGCTCACCGAGGACGGCGGCGGCGGCGTCGTGATGGACACCGGCACGGCCGTGACGAGGCCTCCGCAGGAGGCGTTCGCGGGCGCGGTGGGCGGCCTCCCGCGCGCCGGCCATGTCGCTGTTCGACACGTGCTACGACCTGAGCGGGTACGCGAGCGTGCGCGTGCCGACCGTGTCGTTCTACTTCGACGAAGGCGCCATCCTGACGCTGCCGGCGAGGAACCTGCTGGTCGAGATGGGCGGCGGTGTGTACTGCCTGGCGTTCGCGCCGTCGTCGTCGGGCCTGTCCATCCTGGGGAACATACAGCAGCAAGGGATCCAGATCACCGTCGACTCGGCATATGGCTTCATTGGGTTCGGACTTCGGACCCAATACGTGCTAGAACTAGAAGAATAGACAGTGCCATCCAGCTACATGTGCTTGCCAAATGTAGGCATGTACAGAATGGGACCATATCGTACGCTAGAACCAAAAGCTTAATAAAGTTAAGGCCGGTTTCAATCACATCCGCATGGACATATGCATATTCAAAGCACCTGCTTATCAGCGCAGGTGGGAAGTAAGAACTCTAGAGCTACAAGTCTACAAGAGCAACAGCGACAGGTAAACACGATGTTCATATATTACACTCGCTTTAATCTAAAGACACTTTATCTATAGTTTACTGCAGCAAGGGTGACAGCACAAGCTTCATCCAAGTCAATCTATTTGACAGAGGAACTTGAGGTTGCAGACCGGTTCACGATTGGATTGGAGCAAAACGGAGGTTCAAAGCAACCGCATTGGTCGCTTTGTGCTGAACACTATATGCAGGCTTTGTCACCATGACTAAAGTACAATGCCACAGCAGGTAGAGGTAAGTTGTATCCCTTTAGGTTGAAGAGGATACAGCTTATCTCAATCTATCCATCTTTTCTCGCCTTATCCTTCTGAGGCTTAATCGTATCTAAGTCAGGAAAGATACCGACGCAAAAACATTTACCAATCTAAAGCACTCGACAAATTGAAATCCTGCAACCCTATCTTCACCACACTTGACGCAAAATTTGCATAATCAGTAGTCAGTACAGATTCTTTATCTCCAGTAAAAACTAAAGAATGAAGAAAGGGCCAAAAGAAAAGAGTGGGAAATAAGGGGAGGAATCCTCGATTGCTGTTGTTACTATTACTGGTACATGCAAGAAGCTCAACATCAATGACCGATGACTTCAATTCGTGGTTGCTGAAAGAGACCCTCTTGCAAGTTGTAGTGTCTTCCCTACGGCGGTTGGGGAATCCAGCCTAGCAAACTACAAAAACCAATTCATCGCATCGCACAATCTTTCACCAAGGTTTGACCTCCAGTGCTGTTGTATTTGTATAAAAACAAAATGGAAAGCGTAAGGGAGGCAGAGCGAGGGAACCATGCTACTTTCATTTATAAGCATAATATAAAAGATTGTGAAGTTATAGAATATTCATATACCAGGACAACTAAACAGCACAAAACTAGTGTCAAAATACATGACATCAAGCTACAGTGCTACACAAATGTGAATTCAAAGTTGATAAAAAAAGCTCGTATTCTTTATACCACAGAACGGCTTGCAACTTGTCAGAGGTGCATAGACGGTTTAGATCAAATCATGGCTCATTATAAGACATGGGTTAACCTGTTCCTAATTTGGGCCTTAAAGTCTTAATCCAACAGCTGGGAGGGCATTGCCTCCAAAGCATAGGAACTTTCCTATTAAATTTGCATCCAACAAATGCTTCATAGATGACATTTATGACACAAGTAGGCAGAATATGCAATTGTTCATCCTTGCAATTCTGAATTTGCCTATATGGACAGCAAAACTTATACTTCCAAACAGCATAACACAAACTACAAACAGTATAGCACGCTAAGGAACCCTATATGGCTGGCCAAATTTGAATCCATGAAAAATCAGATTATACCAAGATATCAATTGAGCAACTGTGTCTCTTTGGCCAACATAATAGAATTAGCATCTGCTAGGATTAAACTATAGAAGTACAGACACAGGAACTTACGAGCACTCTAGATGAATATTAAGAAAACGTGGGTTCTCCTCGCTCTGGGACACCATTACAGAGCCTTCTATAATTTGATCCTGCTTTACCTCTACAGGATCAGGGAAGTACAAAATAGTCTGCAGAAGATGACAAGATCATATTACACCACAAAGAGAAGGAATAAGTGAAGTGTTTCGTTAAGGAAAAGAACATTTTAAGAAACCAGAACCTGTTGCCAATGGGTTGGCTCATCCTCTGGGGCTGTGGACAGTAGAACTGTGTCTGATCCTCGGAGTCTTTTCTTCTGAATAATATCAAGGGGATTCGAATTGGAAGGAAAATGGTGAGAAGACTCTGCAGGCCCGTTGAACTCCACCTCAAACCAAAAACCAAAGCCATGAATGGGACCTTCACATGGGAGGACAGAAAATTGTCAGATTTCTTATCAAGGAAGGAACTAAGATAGGTCGTTTGTTATGTATAAAGTGATGTGTGGGTGGGGGTGGGTGGTCATCCAGAGACCAAGCAATTTTCACAACAAAGATTAAATAATGAAACATGCAGCTGAGCCCTTATACAGATTAAACTGTGAGAGAACATATAATTAATGCTCATAAAGGATTAATGGTGTCATCTCTATTTCCTGCACAGATCAAATATAGCGCTTTGTTTATGGCTGACAGTCAGTTGAAACAACTATTTAGATATTCTAAAAATGTACACAAAAATAAATCAAAAAGTACCAGGTTGTTGCCATCTCCGATATTTTGAGATTTTAAATGTTAGATTAAGGACATCAAAATAAATGATTGACACAATGACGTGTAAATTAATCTGTTTGGCAGATTATAGGAAAGATTATTGATGAAAAGGGGTGAAGCAACATAAGAAAAGAGCATCTGGAAATTAAGTTGTACTTGGAGTGGACAACTTGAGGAGATACACTGCCAGACAATGACACCTATTGTAGTATGACTAACGAGCAAACAGCAACGGTTGCAGTCGTCATCTAGTGATGACTTGTTAGCTCAAGTGATAGCAAAATATCATTGCCAATGTGGACAAAACTAAGAGTCAGACAACATGAGATATACTGCCTGGTGATGATCACCTACTGTAGTACGATTACCAGCAATTGTTGCTTGTTGGCTCAAATGATGGCAAAATGTCATTGCCAACATGGATGAAACTAATGTTGCTGAACAGTGAGAGACCATGTGGAGGTGTCCCCATGTTTGTGATGAGTAATTGACGGTCGGTTTAGTGAGTTTGAGTTTGTTTCGGGTAATCGAGGGTTGAGTACCTTTATCTGTGCTAATGTGGATTATACTGTTTCGTGCGGTGCTATGTGATGGTTTGCTTGTCTGTATGACTGCAGGACTTCGGAGCTAGGTCATGGTGAGGCGAGGAGGACCGGACTAGGCACAGGAGGTGTCGAGGTCCGAGACGGTCAAAGATGCCAAGATGATCGAGTCGCTGAGGTGGTTCTGAGCCGAGACGAGCGACGGAATCGTCTCGTGACGGACACGACGGCGATGACCCGTGGACCGGGACTAGACACAGGAGGTGTTGAGATCCAGACGGTCAAGATGCAAGCAGCGCGGTCGTGTGTCGACTGTGAAACTTCCAGGAAGGTGCTTGAGGCGTTTTGGTAATTTGACTCAAGCAAATGAGAGAATGGGAGGTTTTCCTCCATTTTCTGGTGTTGACTTCTTGCCTCATTTGTGTGTGGAGCAAGCATGTGAGTCATGTATGACATTTCTTGATTTGCTATTTGAGGCGCCCTTGCCTTCACATGGCGAGGTGGAAGCAGTTCAAGAGGGAAAGGGATGGTGAGTGTGTAGCTCCCATGCGTGTGTTCAAAGTCGTGTAGTAGAGGAATGAGCCGAGAGGCAGCATTATTCTTTGTGGAGTGCGTGTGTGTTTCTCCCCCTCAAGCTTGTAGTGCAGTGAGCTATGGGTGTGTACTCTGAGTTCTCAAGTTCTAGTGTAATCATTCCTCTTGGCGGCTGCCTGTGCGCCGTGTGAACTGAAGAAATTAGAGAGATGGCAGCAGCTGCTTTTAGTATCATGTCTGAAGATTTGTAGCTGGTCCTTTTGGTTTGCAAGTAACTAGAGGTTTCGATTTCATTTTCTACCAGCTTGCTTTGATTTTTATCTGTTCTTTATTGCCTTATCTCTCAGGTCGCTCGAGAAAAATCAGAGACCTCGCTTACCGTTGTCGAGGAGCTCTGCAAATCCAGAGCTAGGCGGCCTCGCTCCTGTGCTGGAAGAAAAGGAACTTGGTTTTGTGGCGGCTCCTGTGTTCCGCAAAAACCGGATTTGAGTTGCGGCTTGTGGTCGCTTTTTTATTTGATGTCGTTTGGTTTTGGGTATCAGCAGTAGTAAGCTGCGATTTTGAGATTAGATCTATTTATTTTCTACCAGACGACTGCGGTCTCGATTTGTTGCTCGCGGATCGCTTAAGCTAATCTAAGCAGATTTTTGTCTCTCTCGCTTAGAAAAAAAATAATTTGTTCTCTGCGCTTGAAGAAACCGTATACCAGAGCCATCCTTTGTTGCGCAGATTGGTCTTTGGCCTTAAAAATTTTGAAGCTCGGCGGTTCTTGGATGTTGGCTTTTACCTCTGCTAGACGGAAATATTTTATTGCTTAGCTTCTTGATTCATCCGTAAAAGCCGATGGAGGCTACGCTTAGATCCGGATTTCCGCCCTTCTTCGCTCAATACTATTGTTGTTTTGGGCGGTCGCTCTGTGATTTTGTTTGCCTCACCGCTCCTTCTTGCGTGCGCTTCAATTTCTACCGCTTGCTCTCGGTTTATTTTCGGTCTCTGATTGCATTTTTTTTTTTTTTTGCTGATTTTCAACCATTTTGCATGCAGATTAAATAAAGGGTATTTTCAGGTTGAATTTTTTTCTCGGTGGTCTCGATTTATCTGAATTTTTGATGTCACATGCGTTCTGTGTTTCAAAGCAGAATTAACTCTCTGTGAATTACTTTGTTTTGCTTCTTCTTGAAGAAAAAAAAATATCGATGTCACGTTTTCTGGGCGATTTTAAAGAGAGCGACATTCACCCCCTCTGTCGCCATTTTGGTCCTACAATTGGTATCGAGCTTGCTAGCTCTTTTCAATAGATCTTAACCGGTCTCAAGAGCCATGGCGATGGACAAGTACTCACCAAGCCGCCTGCTGATGGCATCGATTACCCTTCCGAAGAGCCGAATGGAGACATACATCCGGGCCTGTGGGTATGCCATCTGGCGGAAGGTCAAGGTACGATTCATTGTTCTGCCGATGAGAACATCAATGCCGGAACATGGGCGATGTTGAGGCGAATGCAAAGGCAAGGAACATCATCATCCGTGGTTTGAGTCAGAGCGAAGTTTGATCAAGATATCTCACCTGTCGTCCGCCACGACATCCGGGTGACCTCGACGATACCATGAGGGCACCACCCAGATCAAGACGGTTCGACAGATCGCCTCAAGCGAATACAACAAATTCGAGATGCTTGCTGGTGAGCCCCTGGACGAGTGCTTTTCGCGATTTCACAAAATCTTGAGCAACCTCCGAGCGGTCGGTCTCACATACCCCGACTCGGACAACGCCGTCGATGCTCACTAAGACTCGATCCACGTGTTTGGGAGATGAAAGTGACCACCATCAAAGACACGACAGACCTTCGACCACGACTCTTGACGCTTGCAGACTCACGCCTCAAGACTCACGAGATTGACGTTGTCTCTCGTCGGTCAAGTCACAATCGATGGCCTTGGTCACCGATCCCGTTTCTTCTTCCGGCTTTCTTCGATTCTTCTTGTGGTTTCTCCTTGTCGCTCTCAGGACGAATCGATGATCGCTAGAGCACTCGAGGATGAGCAATGCCCTCCTAGCTCGGAAGTTTTCCCATGCTTACAAGAGGAGGAGGGACAGAAGAGGAGGACCTCGTGATTTGCTTCGAGTGTGGTGGCCAACCACATTCGGCAACCGCCCCAAGCTTGAGAAGGGCAAGAACGACTACGGCGGTTCGGGCAAGAACGACTACACCGACAAGAACCGCAACAAGAAGCCTCCACTCAGACGCCAAAGAAGAAGAAGTTCCGAACCGGCAAAGCAAAGAAGCTCTTCCACCGCTGGCCTCACCGCCGACGACCTCGACCTCGCCGAGGTGGAGGGATGGAGCGACGATGACGGACGGGTGACCAAGAGCCCAAGGATGGCGGCGATGACTTCTCCCAAGATGTGCTTCATGGCCTCGAGGGCGAACTCGGTGACAATGAACAGATCCGACTTCTGACGAGGTAGATCCCACCTCTGAACATTTCAATCATGCTTTTCTTAAGCTAGGAGGTTTTCATGCTAAAGCTAAGGCTAGGTGTTTGAGTTAGAGAAGGAAATAGATAGATCTGTCACTAGAGATTATTGCTCTTACATCCGCCTTCTAGTGATGATTGTGATACATGCTCGCTTTGTCTTTGGTTGATATGGAGAAGTTAAGGACCTCACATGATAGTGTGTCCTCCAAACTTGATAGTGTTAAGGTGGAGAATGTTAGTTTGCTTGCCGAAGTTAGAGTTGAGTAGGATGGTCATTACCCTACTTATTACCGATGAGACTACTTCTCCCACCTCATGTGAGGGTAAGGACATTCTTTGCTAGAGGATCTTATGCCATGCTCCTTGATCTCGCCTGAGTCTTGTGAAAATTGCAATAACTTGAAGATGAACTTAAACAGGCAGATCATAAAATTGTCAACTACAAGCTTTTTACTTGAGCCGATTGTTTCATGCTTGAACTGCCCTAAGTTAATCTTCTTGAACTTGAAGTCGTCTCCAAACAGTTTCAAGATATGATTGATCATGAAAGGAAGTTGGCTAAGTTTGCTTCTAAGGACCTGTTAGCTCACCATGCATTAAGTATAACAAACTAAAATCGACTTGATTGCTTTGGATGAGAAATGTGTGAAGCTAACTAAGGACCTTCTAGAGAAGCCACATTGTGCTTGTAATATGATTGTGGAGAAGGGAGAAGCCCTGTGGTAAGGTTGAGACGCTTAGCGACGTGAACCAACCGGCTAGCAAGAGGATCTGTCCCTTCAGAGTCGGCCGGTGCGTGCACAAGCCATTCTTCCTCTTTCTTTGGTTCTTCTTTTGCTCCCTTACCTTCATTGTCTCTTCTTCCCCGCTCTTCTTGCACTCTCTCTTTCGGAGTGTCAAGACCTTATGAACACTCTCGAGAGATTTGTAGGAGGCAAGAAGAAGCTCAATCTTATTCTAGACCAATCTAAGATCTCGCAGATTTAATCAAGGTCTAGGATATGACTTCTTTGAGGACATGAGGAAGCATCCACCGCCGTGCTCGCACTCCATAGCACTGTGTGTGATCGAGACCGAGCCAGGACCGAGAAAGTCCATTTCGAGTCGGCGGGCTATGTCCGAGGATTTCGACAAGAAGGTAATTTCACATGTCGCTTCTACCTCTCGAAGGTGAAGTATCACCGCACCTTCGTCGGAAGGATGGACACACATCGATCGATGCTTCAGCGCGCAAGATCGCGTAGAGACCATGTTGAGTCTCTTAGGCGCATTGTGGTCGACCCCGGACCTTGAGTGCACCTAAGACCAACACGAGGTCTAGGCTTGTTTCTTCCGATGGGTTTGTGCAAAGATCGAGGACTTGGTTTTTCCGAAGTTTTCGGTTTTCGTCCTCATGTCGCTTTCAATCGTGACTTCCGCCGCCCCGAGGGTAGATCTCGTTTTCCCCATCAAGATAGCTACCATGGCGTGTTCAAGATGTTGCGGTGTGTTCGACTCGCCCTTCAGATCGGACCAAAACGACTTTCTGGTCTGCTCTTAGACCTTCTGCTGTGAGTGACAGAGAGCGAGGGTAGATAGAGGTCACGGGCTTGACTACTTCATCGCCGACGTGTTACTCAAGATTGGGTGCCAAAATCATCGTTGATTTATCCCAAGATCGAGACTTTACTCTGCTTGACTCAGTTCGCCGGGTAGGGAAGGAGAAGGTTTGGCTTGTAGACTCGGTTGTTCTCGCTATATGACCGGAGACTCCGTTGGTTCTCCTCCCTAGCCCGCGCTCCAGTGATGAGACGATCACCTTTGAGATGCTTCGTCGGGCGCGTCATCGCCAAAGGTATCTTGTCGATAATGCTTCTTTTATTCTTAAGGATGTTGCCTTGGTTAGTAAGTCATAAAGACAATTTGCTTTCCGTTTCTCACCACCGATGACGGTTTCGAGGTGAGCTTCAAGAAAACGCTTGCAAAATTCTTGATTCTTCTGGGAGTTTGGTTTGCGGGATTTCTCGTTATGGGAGGATCTTTCGTGCTGATTTTTCTTTGAGTCTTGGTGATTCTCTCGGGTGCTTAGTTGCTTTCGAGTCCCGTGACCTTTCTTTTTGGCATAGGAGGCTTGGTCATATTGGATTTGACCATTTGACTCGAGTTAAGGATCCACGATCTCATTCGTGGTCCGCCAAACTCAAGATGGTCAAAGATCTCGTTTGCACTCCATGCCAAGACGGCAAGATGGTTGCCGCTTCTCATCCTCCGGTCCAAGATTTATGACCGATGACTGACGAATTTGCTCCACATGGACACGCTTGGACCGGCTCGAGTCTTGATCGGCGGGAGGAAGTGGTATGTTCTTGTTGTGGTCGATGACTTCTCGAGGTACTCTTGGGTGTTTTTCTTAGCCTCGAAGGATGAGACATTTTCACATTTCCGAGGTCTTTTGGTAGGCTTTCTGCTGAGCTCCGGGTGCCTTACGAGCGATCCGCATGAGGACAATGGCACGGAGTTCAAGAATTCCTACTTTGAGAGTTTCGTGGTGAGGCAGTGTAGAGCACCAGTTCTCTTCTCCATACGTCCCTCAGCAAAATGGCGTTGTGGAGAGGAAGAACCGTACTTTGGTCGAGATGGCCAGGACAATGCTTGATGAGTACTCTACACCGAGGAAGTTTTGGGCTGAGGCCTTTGCGACCGCGTGCCATGTGTCAAATCGAGTCTTTCTTCGGGCACTCCTACACCAAGACCTCTTATGAATTGAGATACGCTAAAGCCAGCGTCTCTCATTTTCGTGTGTTTGGTTGCAAGTGCTTTATTTTGAAGTCCGGGAACCTAGATAAGTTCGAGTCACGTTCTGTGGCGGGATCTTTCTAGGCTACTCGACTTCTTGGCGGGCTTATCGGGTTTGGAATCGCGAGTCTAGTAAAATGGTAGAGACACGTGAGGTGACCTTTGACGAGGCCACCAGGGACTAGGCCAGATATCTCGTGTTCTTTAGAGCGGTCCGAGACCATCTTTGTGGATGATGAGGACGAGGAGACGATGGTTGTTTACTCCGATCCGGCTCCTCTTCCTCCCTTGAGATGCCTTCTTCCACGGCACCTCAAGGTGATCACTTGCCTTCCGTTTCCTCCGAGCTAGTGGCTCTGCCCCCGCCTCGTCTGCGCACACGAGGTAGAGGCCACTTCTTCTTCTCATCCAGACCTCCCGACATATCCAGAGAAGGCATCCTTGAGAGCAGATCATTGGAGATCTTTTTAGCGTGTCACACGCTCAAAATCTGCACTTCTCTTTTCTCGCTCCATTCTCGCTTTCATTGCCTCCTTCGAGCCCAAGGATGTTGATCATGCTCTTTCGATGAGTCTTGGGTCAATGCCATGCATGAGGAGTTGGAAAACTTTGAGAGAAACAAGGTTTGGTCGCTTGTTGAGCCCCCACGAGGTCACAATATCATTGGAACTAAGTGGGTGTTCAAAAACAAGCAGAGCGAGGAAGGGGTAGTCATTCAAACAAGGCTAATTTGGTAGCTCGGGGTTCTCCTGTGTTGAGGGTCCTGGATTTTGAGGAGACCTTTTGCCCTGTTGCTAGACTTGAGGCCATTAGAATTTCGCTTGCCTTCGCAGCCTTCTAAGGGTTTCAAGCTTTACAGATGGATGTCAAGAGTGCCTTCCTCAATGGGCTTATTGAGGAAGAGGTCTATGTTAGATGACCTCCGTGTTTCGAGAACCCCAAATACCCACACCATGTCTACAAGCTCTCTAAAGCCTTGTATGGACTTAAGCAGCCCCTAGAGCTTGGTATGAGAGGCTTAAGTCCTATCTGCTGAGTCATGGTTTTGAGATGGGTAAGGTAGACAAGACCTTGTTCATTCGCAGCATGGTAATGACTTTCTACTCGCTGCATTTATGTGGATGATATCATCTTTGGTGGCTCATCTCATACTCTTGTTTCTCGGTTCTCCGATGTTATGAGCTCGAGTTTGAGATGAGCATGATGGGCGAGTTGAGCTTCTTCCTTGGTTTTCAGATCAAGCGGACTCGGGAGGTACTTTCTTGCATCAGGCAAGTACACCCGTGACCTCCGAGACGCTTTGATATGAGTGATGGTAAGCCGGTCCACACCGATGGCTTCATCGCCTTCACTCGACCCAGATGAGGACGGCGAGCCGCTTGATCGAAGGAGTATCGCAAAGATGATTGGCTCCCTCTTGTACCTCAACGCCTCGAGACCGACATACACTTCTCTCGTGTGTTTGTGTGCTCGATTTCAAGCTTCTCAGATCTCACCGCCAAAGCGGTGAAGCGATTCTTCTAGACCTTCGAGCTACCATTGACTATGGTATCTGGTACTCTTCATCATCTGTCTTTTCCTTAGAGCCTACTCGGGACGCAGACTTTGTCGGGTCAGAGGATAGATAGGAAGAGCACTTCGCACTGTCAATTCATTGGCACTTCTCTCGTTCTTGGTCTTCTAGGAAGCAATCCGTTGCACAAACCTGATCCGCAGAGGTCGAGTATGTTGTTGCCATTGTGATTCTTTGACGAGATACTTTGATGGCTTCGACCTGCGGGACTTTGGGTTAGTTATAGAAAGTGTTCCACTCTTTTGTGATAACACTTCGCTATTAACATTGCTAAGAACCCAAAGCAAAGACTCTCGGACCAAGCATATTGATATCCGATATCACTTCCTTAGAGACCATGTGGAGAAGGGTGATATAGTGCTCCAGCCAGGAGAGTGACCGCCATTATCGACATCTTTACCAAGCCTTTGGATAGCTCTAGGTTTTCACCTTGGGAGAGCTTGGGGTGGTTTGTCCTTATGGATCAGAGTGAGGGAGCTTTGTGCTTTATCGCTTATCTTGTATATTATCTTTGTTGCTCCTTCATCATCGCATTGCATTCGGGATGCATTTTGGGTTAGTCATCCTAGCATAGATTAGAGTGTTTCTCTCGCCTAGTTGCTTAGACTTCTTCCTCTCATCTTATGCTCTAGGATGTTGCTTATTAGTATCTCTTCTCACTAGGTTGAGCTTACTCACTTCTTATAGGTTCTAGCAAGGGTTGGGCCACCCTTGGGTAGACAGGAACGTGTTTGCTCCTTAGTGTGTTAGCCGGGCAGCTGATAGTCCTAGTGTCATATGGGGTAGATGAGAGTCAGTCTGAGCTATAGTATTCTCTATATCTTGTCTATGCTTTGAGGACTGCCTGTTCCTGATTTCTTTGCCAGCTTCTCGTTTTATTGCTTTGGTTCAGGGAGAGTTCATTTGGGAGCTTTTGGAGTTTAATATTGATATAACTCAACTTGAACTAAACATTGCTTCACATGTTGAGAGGGAGCTGGATTTTCTTGCTTTTTAGCATTGTGCATTGTAATATAACTACATGGAGCCTTGACCATTATCCATATATGACATGCTTCAATGCATTACATCTTGCCATGATTATGCTTAATCGCTAGACTTATCATTGCTTCATATGTGTCGTCAAGCCTTTGCCATTGTTAAGTTAATTAAAATTGCACAACTTGAACTAAGACATGTCATGTTAGCTCTTGAGGCTAGACTATCTTTAGTTATCCTCTTATGATTCATGCCATGTCAAATAGGCTAAGTTGAGTCTTGAATCTTTAATTGAGCTTTAGTTTGAGCTATGCTAGTGTCATGATGAACCATGAGTGAGTACACTTATTTAAGAAAGCAAAAGATCTTTTATGTGCGAAAGAACCGATCTCACCAATTCTTTCTCATGAGGCGCTTGCCATTGCACTAGGCATGAACTCGGGGAGTTTTGGATGACCTAGATCATCTCCTTAAGCTTTTTGCTTGGAATGGTCGATAAGGCACGAGATCTAGCACATCACCAAAATTATGAGTTTCAAATGAAAATATGTGATTTGGGCTAAATTTGCTTAATTACCAAAAGAACCAAGTACTTGTGCAAATGATTCATTCTTGAACTAATAGCACTCTAAATTGACTCACTTCTAGCTTCTTGGTTCCACTTAGGTTATTGACATGGTTTGCATCATCTTTGGATACCTCTAGCTAGACTATACTCTTGAGTGGCTTGACATGCTAAGAAATTCATCTAATCTTCATATTGTTACTTACGTGGCTTGGCTTGATTATGCATCTCTTGTAATGATATTGATAGTTTTCATATACGTTATGGCTTGGTGTAATACTCGAATAGTCATTTTGGATAATCTCCATGGCTCTAATTGCTTAGCATTGCATAACATTCAACCACACCATGCTATATTCTCTCTTTTGTATCTTGATGACTCTATTGCCAAAAGGGGGAGAATTTTGGAGAAAAATCTCTTTTTGGGAGTTTTGGGAGCGTTTGAGGAAAACTTGCTCTTTCTTTTTACTCCTTGTGTCTACATGGTCATTAGCATCAATTTCTTCTCTTGGACCATGTATGACTTTCAAACAAACTCAACTTATGTTTTTTGGGGTTTGTCAATATACTCATCAAGGGGAGATTGAGAGACCATGTGGAGGTGTCCCCATGTTTGTGATGAGTAATTGTGGTCGGTTTAGTGAGTTTGAGTTTGTTTCGTGTATTCGAGGGTTGAGTACCTTTATCTCGTGCTAATGTGGATTATCTTTGTTTGCTTGCGGTGCTATGTGATGGTTTGCTTGTCTCAGATGACCGCAGGACTTTGAGCTAGGTCATGGTGAGGCGAGGAGGACCGGACTAGGCATGGAGGTGTCGAGGTCCAGACGGTCAAAGATGCCAAGATGATCGAGTCTCATTGAGGTGGTGGTTTGAGCCGGAGACGAGCGGACGGAATCGTTCGTGTGACGGACACGACGGCGATGACCAATGGGATGGGACTAGACACAGGAGGTGTTGAGATCCAGACGGTCAAGATGCTGCAAGTGCGGTCGTGTGTCGACTGTGAAACTTCCTGAAGGTGCTTGAGGGCTTTGGTAATTTGACTCAAGCAAATGAGAGAATGGGAGGTTTTCCTCCATTTTCTGGTGTTGACTTCTTGCCTCATTTGTGTGTGGAGCAAGCATGTGAGTCATGTATGACATTTCTTGATTTGCTATTTGGAGGCGCCCTTGCCTTCACATGGCGAGGTCGGAAGCAGCTTCGATGAGGGAAAGGGATGAGTGAGTGTGTAGCTCCCATGCGTGTGTTCAAAGTCAGTGTAGTAGAGGAATGAGCCGAGAGGGCAGCATTATTCTTTGTGGAGTGCGTGTGTGTTTCTCCCTCAAGCTTGTAGTGATGAGCTATGGGTGTGTACTCGAGTTCTCAAGTTCTAGTGTAATCATTCTCTTGGCGGTACAGGCGCTGTGTGAATCAAGAAATTAGAGAGATGGCAGAAATGCTTTTAGTATCATGTCTCAAGATTTGTAGTCGGGTCCTTTTGGTTTGCAAGTAACTAGAGGTTTCGATTTCATTTTCTACCGGCTTGCTTTGATTTTTATCATTTTTATTGCCTTATCTCTCAGGTCGCTCGAGAAAATCAGAGACCTGTCGCTTACCGTTGTCCAGGGAGCTCCTGCAAATCCAGAGCTAGGCGGCCTCGCTCCTGTGCTGGAAGAAAAGGAACTTGGTTTTGTGGCGGCTCCTGTGTTCCGCAAAAACCGGATTTGAGTTGCGGCTTGTGGTTGTCTTTTTATTTGGATGCTGTTTGGTTTTTGGGTATCAGCAGTGTAGCTGCAGTTTTTGAGATTAGATCTATTTATTTTCTCAACCAGACGACTGTGGTCCGATTTGTTGCTCTGCGGATCGCTTAAGCTTAATCGGCAGCAGCTTTTTGTCTCTGTTTCTCCGAAAAAATCCATTGTTTCGCAAGCGCTTGAAGAAACCGTATACCAGAGCCATCCTTTGTTGCGCAGATTGGTCTTTGGCCTTAAAAATTTTGAAGCTCTGTGCGGTTCTTGGATGTTGGCTTTTACCTCATAGACGGAAATATTTTATTGCTTAGCTTCTTGATTCATCCGAAAAGCCGATGGAGGCTATTGCTAGATCTGGATTTCATACCCTTGCCGCTCAATACTATTGTTGTTTTGGGCGGCTGCTCTCTGTGATTTTGTTTGCCTCAGCTGCTCCTTCTTGCGTGCGTTTCAATTTCTACTGCTTGCTCTCAGTTTATTTTCGGGTCTACAGTGCATTTTTTTTTTTTGCTGATTTTCAACCATTTTGCATGCAGATTAATAAATGGTATTTTCGGTTGAATTTTTCTTGGTGGTCTCTCGATTTATGCTGAATTTTTCAAAGGTCACATGCGTTCTGTGTTTCAGCAGAATTAACTCTCTGTGAATTACTTTGTTTTGCTTCTTCTTGAAGAAAAAAAAAATATCAGTGTACGTTTTCTCGGGGGCGATTTTAAAGAGAGCGACATTCACCCCCCCTCTGTCGCCATTTTGGTCCTACAAACAGTTGCATCATATGAGTACCCATAGTTTAATTGGTATTCCATATCATCATAAAGCTGTTTACATAGAAATAAGCAAATAGCCACAGAATGTTGCGCATAGATCTGGCAAATCAGCTGTTCAAAAAATGCCTACAAATGTAGTAGTCAGAAAAACAAAAGAATGAGCATGACAACATCAAACACATCGAGGAAATAGAGCATCTATTAGCATGCCTACAAATAATGCATCTACCATTGAACCTAAATAACCCCCAACTCCATTACAGCAAATGTGATATTTAGCTCCATACTTGGCACACTTTAATTGGAATTGGAATTACTCACCATCAGGTGACACGTCATACTATCACATTCCTTATATCAACTATAGTACCTCCAGTTTATAAATGATATCACAATACAAAATAATGGAATTAAAATAGCAGATTCAGCACACAGGAAGTGGATTAAATATGGATGAAGTCACATAAATTACCTAACATCATTGATGAAACTTTGTATTTTGTGGTGATAGTTTTGAATTCTTCAACCGTAAAAGTGTAGCAATCAATGTGCTTGACCTGTCCACAATGTGCAAGTAAACATGGCCCCAAGACACCAATAAAGTTAGAAAATATAATTACAATTCAATCACAATAAGTCTCAACAGATAAATGTGGTTATTTATTTGACAGTTTTGTGATCAACAGCAGCCTTGTTAAGACTCACCACAAACGGCCAACTTAAAACATTCTCTCCGCCAATTGTTTCAATGGAGGGCTCCTCAGATGTAAATTTTTTGGCAAGTGGCACAAGAGCGGACACTGCAGCAACAAAATTCGAAATCAAATTATAGTGTGCAGAAGTCACCATCCGACATGAGGTGGTAACTGCGATGTATATTGAAACTCTGAAAATAAAACAATAACTTACTGTTTATACCATAGACATCACACCAGAAATCAACACTGCCTTCATATCTATCAGAATTTGTTATGGGCGCCATGAAGAGCTACGGAAAGAAGTATCCATAAGTATTCAGGTTTGGGCAATAACAGACCATAACATTGTTGGTGTCTTATCCTGAAGGTGGTAAATCAAGGTTCATTTGGGTAGGGAAGAATATTCCCTATATCATATGATTGCCCCTTTAAATTTGAAATATTTAAATACTTCTGTCATGTCACGTGTTGGATAAGGGCAGCAGCAGTAAGAGATACAGCCGGCCGGCTGACCGTATGGGCTCAAGGAATCCACGGGCTAGCTAGCAGCAGGTGTTGGAGAAGAGTCCGATTAGGAATCAAGCTAGTATTAGGGATAAGTTAGTAGCTTGGGTCCTGAATAAAGTTAGGGTTCAGTTCGTATTAGAGATGCATTGTTAGGAAGTCTCTCTATGTATAAGAGAGCAGTCGTATGATGACTTAATCAAGCAAGAAGAAACAATCTATTCTCTTTAAGTTATTCTATCATCCCAATCTATGCCTATCCCTCTCCTCTAGAAACCCTAATGCCCTTCAGCCAATCAGCCGTGCCGGCCCTCTTCAGTACGATAGTTACCCTGTCATGAACTATGTTCGTGACAACTTCAGAGTCATCAGAGTTATTACTTCCGCCTACTTAAACTAAAATATATATATTACTAAATGGCTTTAACAAAGTAGCAAATAGGTAAGGTATTTATGGCAAAAGTAGTGAACCATTTTTGTTTGCAAGCATTTGTACTACTGTGTGTGTGTGTGTGTGTGGGTGACAAATTAAATGCGATATGGTAATCATACCGTAGCATGAGAAGGAAGGATAAGACCCCCAGGCTTAAGCCATTTATCCCTTGCAAATAGGACGCTCGGCAGCATGCTCTACAGGACAAATCAGAAGACATTAGAACAAACAAAAGTAAGACTTTAAGAGCACATCAAAACGCAATGCAAACGATGAAACAATCAACAAGGACCGTATAGAAAAAGGCACCTCGTAGAGGAGCATATAACCCATCCATTCTGATATTATTACATCAACCTTCTCCTCGACATCAACATCCTGCACTGCCAATTCAACACTAATTAAAAAAAGTAATGCAGATAAAAAAGAAAGAATGTAAGAAATAAAAATGTAAATGCATCCACAAACAATAATGAACCAGAGATTGTCTCGTACCACAATATAAAAGGAAACACAAACATTATTTACTGATCATGATAACATTGTGTTCACTCTAACAAACTCAACTCTCTAAAGGAACTGCAGACCAATGGCAAATGTGGATCTTCCATAGAGAAAAAGTATCAAACTTTTTCAAGACACGAAAAATCCATAATGCCAACACATAATGAAGGAATGCTTATAACCAAGAAGAAAAATGTAAAGTTAGAATATCACCTCAACACGTCCATGAACGACCACAACCTTATCAGTTAGATTGTTCGCTTTTACAATTTCGCGAGCCTATGGAAAAAGAAAGACATGTATTAGAACAACCTTCCTATGATTGGAGCGTTTTGGATATGTTAAAAAGTGAACAGTGAACAGTTCCAAAATCCCGATTTAAATAAAATCTGTAAAATTACTTGCCGTGCAGCAAACCCATAAACAGAATTGTTTGTTGAAAATTGGCTGAAAGCCACTATAAAGATGACACTACGATTCAATATATGCAATGATCAAGATGCTATTGTAATATGCTTTCGTATACCTACTTGTGCCTCATGGTATTAACAGGTAAATGCTATTTATGTTCGCATATGAAAAGCAAGGTTCAATGTCAAACTTTATTATGAATGCTAAGGACCTCTAGTGAATTTAGCTACAAACTACTGGATTATCTTTCATCGTGGGAATACATTGCACTGAGTAGTCACTTTGTAAATAAAGAAAATTGCACTTTAGTTCCCTGAACTTGCGAGGTGGTGGCACTTAGCTCCCTGAACTTGGATTTTAGTTTCTCAGCCCCTGAACTTGCGAGGTTGTGCCACTTAGCTCACTGAACTTACATTTTACTTTCTTAGCCCCCTTGAACTTGCGAGATTGTGTCACTTAGCTCTCTGAACTTGCGTTGAAAAGAAGTTAAATCGATGTGATGCTTCGGCGACTTTCGCCCCTCTCGAGTCCCAGAGACTCGCTGCCGCCTGTTCCGACTGTGTTTATCGTCCCCGCCACCTCACGACAAAAACAAATTCTTCGAGCCCAGAACGCTAACAGAAGACCCTCAAATATTGAATGTGCAATTAAAATTATATCGTAGCATAATTTTAATTAAGGAACAATGTAATTCCTCATTAAGAATCATACTAGAAGCATAATAATAACAAGTAACAATTCCAATATTCGGGTTCCTTGATATATGTCATGCAATAGTTCTCGGGATTAGTGACTATTGCATATATCCTTAAACAACATTGCATCATCCACATACAAGTCATACATTCACATAACTATACATTACAAAGTTCTGACTTGGTTGGTTGCTTACAAGAACCGATTTTGTGATAAAGAATGATGACTTTGGTCATCGCAAAAAAATCAACAAATGAAGCAAAATAAACAACAAAACCACCAATGGCCCCATCCCGCAGGCTATTGCGTGGAGACTAGAACTAGTTTCACTCGTTAGCGTCACCCGGATCGGCGCTAACGGGCATCTCATAAAGATAGCCATCCTCATCTGCAACAAGAGGTCATAACCTCTGAGTACGGAAGGTACTCAGCAAGGCTTACACAAACTAATGAAAGAAGTGTTTAATAGAACCTACACAAAGGAATAGAAATTTTACATGCATAAGGTTAACAACAGAAGGGCTATAATGGTTCAATTTGCAGAAAGCGGTACATCTTAACCTATAGTTGCTAAGTTTTGACAAAGCAATTTTAATAAATCAATTTGGACTAAAACAGTAAGTAATTGAGAGTATAAGCATAAACAGTAACAATAATAAGTCACAGATCACAATCAGAACGTGCATGATAACCATCAGGCCGAAATTATTCCCAAAACCGAATTTAGAGTAAAGTCTATACAGATAACATCAATTCAAGTATCGTCCGTAACCGTGGACACGGCTATTCGAATAGTTTTAAAACCCTGCAGGGGTGTACATCTTTACCCACACGACTTAGTTAACCCGTAAGCCTCCGGAATAATAGCACACTGCCTTTGGTGTGCCGGCCGGGTAGACTAAGATTTGGTATTTTTCAACGAGTTGACACTATTGAGTTGGAATACCCATGTGCGACTGATCCCGCTTAAACAACGACTGATAGCATCTATTCAACCGGGGCCCACATGTTGTGCCGGGAATGCCGACCCAATCAATTAAATGCAAACTCGTGCATAACTGCACATATTAGACCGCAGTCGGGGCCCTGAAAGTACGTACATGCGATGGAACACATCTACGCCCTCACCCTTCTAAGAACATCTGATATCGATATAAACTTCACATGGCATACGACACGGCCCGAAGACTTAAGCATCTATGCCATATGAAATCAATACACATGTCCTTACTCTCCTATTTCCAACTCAATAATATTAACCCTTTACTTAACCAAACAGTGCCCATACACCGCGTGTGGAAGTACGTTAGGGCTTGAATTGGCCGTCGAGTTCATCCTTAATCAACCTAGACAAGACATCCACATTTCCCAATTCTCGTGCACAAAGGCACCATCACTAGCATCCACTTGTCCGATTTGAAATCGGTTTAATAAAGAAGATTTAGAGTCATTTGATTTAAATAAATGAACAAAGAATCAAAATGAATGAAATTCATTTGTTGTTCCTGTGTTTGACAAGATAAGCTTGCCAAACACTACCGCTCTAGGACTGCATGGCTAAGCAAAGTTCTAACCTAGTTATTTTAATACAAACAATACCTTAAGCTGAGTGTATGATTAAATTCAAGGTAAGCCACAAGGATTGGGTTGTAGCTAACTAGAGACAGATCATAAATAATTTTTAGAAAATTGCATGCAACAAGATCACTTGTGTTTTGTAAATCTACAGTTCACAAATTTGGGATCAACATGGTGCAGAGAGGAAGCTTGCCTTGGTAGTAATAAACAACCTCTTGCTCAGGTTCTTGCTGCTCAACAATAGACTCAACAATTTCAGAAGAACCAAGATTCTAAAAGAAAATAAAATCCAATGAACACAGGAAAAGCAGAGAACAAAGATGCATAAAAGAATGCATGGTCAATGGCTTATTGCATGATTAGCAACATGCTTAAGGTACATTAATTTAATTAAGGATAATAAACTACAACTAACTCTTGCTAATACTATCTACTACAGTTTAGAGTTTAGATTGAGCTACGCCTCGTGTTTTTGAAGCTCGAACAGATGACTTGTAATTAAATTACTTGCCTAGCTAACATCATATAAATGAAATATTGTCTGCCGAGCTAAGTGTATTTAAACTAGTGTTGTGACCTAGCGGTCATTTAATACCTATTAATAGCAATTTAAGAAATTGGACTCTTCTTTGTAGGTGTTGTCGGTTTGACCTATAAAAAAACAAAGAAAGAGCCTTTTTACCATTTTCTTGTGTTGGAAAAATACACAAGACCGTAGTTTTAAAGTGGAGTTAGACCTATCTGGGGGGGGGTAATTAATATCATTATCCATCAATGCTAACCCCACTGTCCGGTTACAAAAAGAAAAAGGAGTGAGCTTTTGTCGGTTGGACCGACAATAACTAACAGAGAGGGGGGGGTTGCAATAATAAATGATCTGGTGCTCTTAATAACTAAAAGGAGGTCTACTAATGATACTAGGGTTTACCTAGGACCCAAGTAAGCGAGTATACCGTAAGAGAAACCCTAAGTTTTGAAAACGATATGAAAGACCAAAAGTTATAAATACAACTTTTCGCCATAAACAAGTTTGGAGCATCACATGAACATATGAGTGATTCATGTGAGCTAAAGATGTCCTTAGAGAGCTTAAGATATCAGAAGGCAAGATCTAAGCTTACCAACTAGGGTTGGAGAAGATGAAGTCAAGGTCTAGGTCAAACAGTAAAGATCCAAGTCCTTTTCTTTGGTCTGACCAAAATGAAAATGATGGAACTTAAGCTCTAAGGCTACCAAGCACATTCTTGATAGGAAAGGAATGGAATCTACTCACCAGGATGGGGTTTCCCCAAGATGGTTTTCCACTGGCTCAAGTTGACAGAGATGCAACCCTAAGTCCAACTCTACAAAAGATGCCCAAAATCCATATTAGCATGAGATTTAGGCATGCTTAAAATTGAACAAGGGTGAGAACAAGAAGGCTTCACTGGAAAGGAAGGCAAACTAGTGGAGTTCTTCTTAGTCAACAATGGCAGAAGCTCCACAGCTAGGGTTTATATAGTGTTAGAATTCTTAGAGCCAGCGAGAACTCTCCAGAGCTAATGAGGTGGCAACTAGGGCTAAATATCAAAGGAATATTCGTTTATTCCCTTTGCAATGCCTCTACTCCCATGAGGATATCATCGACGTCAGACTGAGAGAGAGGAGGAAGGAGCCGCCATCGACACGCGGGCCCCAGAGGCGCCTCACCACGCATGACCCACAATGAGCATCAAGGAACAACAACCGTCCGATTATAATTGAGCGGCTGTGATGAGGTGGCCAAATAACACTAAACCGGTATCTAGCAATATGGGCCGTGCGATCTCAAATGGACGGCTAAGATCTAGGGGAGGTCCGGGTGGTCCGAACGTCGCAATCCATAAGGACCGTCCGATTATACTTCAACGGCCCAAGATCTAATGCGCGCTGGTGAGCTTCGGCCCAAAAAGGAAATCACCCTTGGATCTAAAACCAACGGCTGAGATTGATGGAAGGTCCGGATGGTCCGAACGGTCCGAACGGCCCAATGGATATAGTCCATCCGATCAAATTTCAACGGTGGATCTCGCTTGGCACCTTCGGCCGGTCCGAACGGCCCATCTGATCAGGTCCACACGTTGAGGATCCAACGGCTCACACGCTTTTCAATTTCTGCCACTTAAAGATGGCATAACCTGAGGATCGCGCCAAGACGCGTTTTTGATCCTACGGCCAATATTAGAAGGTGGATTGAGTGGTCCGAACGCCCATTAGATCTCGCCCGTTCATGAGGAAATCGACGCTCTCCTTCACCGAAGTTGAGGTCGCTACAAGAACGTGACCGAGCCGACCACTCGCACGGGTTGGACTCAACTGGGTTGAAATGAGTCGCTACAATGTCAAAATTGGGTTTAGGTAGGAAGAGTTGACCTGTGCCAAATTAAACTTTCAAAAGTTTGACCTGCCTTTAAAAATAGCAAATAAATTTGTAAAAACATGAAATTTTGCGAGAATACTCTTGGGATGATATATTCCCAAATAAATTTTGAACCCACTGTTTCTCCTTTTGAAATACATAAATAATTCATTTAGGCCGAATAGGTTTTGTTTAAAGACAAATATTTTTCTCAAAATCAAAATAATTTCTAAAAAAAATTTAACAAAATTTATTTTTGGCCAAAATAATTCTTCTGGCTTTAAAATAAAATACTTCACGGTCTTAATACCAGCATTGAGTGGTATTTCCTTTTGAAGCTTTGATCAAGTTGGAGTTTTTAGTTAGAATTTGGGGAAATTAGATTGTAACAGGTGGTCCAATTTGCCAAAATGAATAGTGATGTTATGAACAGTACCTTATTACTGTTTATTAGGGCTGAGGCTATTACACGCACCGTGCTCGTGTCTCCGCCGAAGCTCCACCATCGCAGTTTGTCGTCGCCCTCACCCTCACAGCCTCTAAGTCGGTCGTGGGAGATAGAGAAGTACATTCCCAGCGCCAGAGCAGGGAAACAATACTTCTCTCTCTCTCACGGTGATTCGTCAGCTCAGCCTTGTTTATTAGCAAAAGGCCAAAAGGAGCTCCATCGTCGCGGCTTGTTGCCGGTCTCGCCCTTGCCTCCTCTGAGTCGGTCGTGAGAGAGAGAGAAGTACATTCCCAGTGCCAGAGAAGGGACACAATACTTCGCTCTCTCTCGGTGATTCGCCAGCTCGGCCTTTTCTGTTAGCAAATAGCCAAATGGACTTCGTGCAGGGTGACTAGCTTCTGCTCTGGCACTGGGAATGTACTTCTCTCTCTCACGACCGATTTAGAGGAGGCGAGGGCGGCAACAAGCTGCGACGATAGAGCTCCGGCGAAGACACGAGCACGGTGCGTTCCCGGGTCCGAAGAATCCATTTTTGTCGGTGTGAGGTGACGGGGACGATGAACACGGCCGGAACGGGGCGGCGACGAGTCCAGTCAAGTCCACCGAACTCGGAGGGGACGAAGTCGCCGGTATCGCATCCGACGAACTTCGCTTCAATGCAAATTCAGGGAGCTAAGTGGCACAACCTCGTAAGTTCAAGGGGCTGAGAAAGTAAAATGCAAGTTCATGGAGCTAAGTGGCATAACCTCGCAAGTTCAGAGGGCTAGGAAAGTAAAATGCAAGTTCAGGGAGCTAAGTGGCACAACCTCGTAAGTTTCAGAACCTACAGTGCAATTTTCTCTTGTAAATATGTGTTTGCAATATGGAACTATGCTCTTATATTGTATGCCTAGCCTAATTGGACTTTTTAACTATAAAATGGTTCAAACATACATTTAGACATGCCACAGAAAAATAACAAACAAAATAAGAAAAAACATACAGGTTGATATTAGAGCATATCCTCAGAAGTAACATCGTACCTGGGTAGCGATTTCACTAGCTTCCACAGCATACACCTGTAAGAGCATTTGAAGAGAGAGAGAGAAATGTTCACTGTTAGAAGGCAGAACAAACTGGTCGTTGAAAACATATCATTACAAACAGATCGGTGAAAACATCATTAATGTTAGAGTTGCATATACTACAGCAATTCCACTCAAATTCAAATCTGGCAAAAACACAACTCTTATTAGTTATCCCAGATGTGTATCGCTTTTGTAAGGATAATGGAAATGTAGACATGATAAATTTAAGTTGGTTTTTACTTTTCTGATAGCATAAATAATATCAAGCCTTGAAATTCCATCTTACAACACTTGTTGCTGCACATGGGGACAGTCAATTGGTTTAAGCTGCTAATTTGCAAGCAGAACTGTAGAACTGCAAAACTACCTTTGGATCCCAGCACATAGTATACTACATTGCACTATAGCAGAATTCCACTGACTGAAAAAATCAATGTAAAATTAGTTTTACAACATCTAAAAGACTAAAACTAAGTAACTAGCCAAGCAGAATAGTGACATGATCCAGTACAAAAGCTATGCATCTAAAATGACAAGTCATCTCAGCATAAGTATATCATAGCTTACTCGTTTTGCACCAGCACGAGCACAGAACACCGAGAGTATTCCAGTTCCACAACCCACATCCATCACAACCTGCACGATTTCAGAACCCATCGCCGAAATTTAGACATCCAACAGCATGTCAAAACACTTAATCCACCCCCAATTCGGCGAGCATTTCTACCTTCCCCTCAATAAATTTCTGGTGGTGCATGATCGCTGTGCGGTATGCATCGGTCCTGACCCGGTCCTGCGAAATCAAAACGTAACACACGTCATTTCACCAAATGGCAACTCGGACTCACAACACGTCGCCCGCGAAGGCGATTCCGCGCGCTGCTTATAGAGTTTTGGGGTTTTGCTTATAGAGTTTTGGGGTTTTAGGGTTTGCACGGAGAGAGCAATTGAATCGGGTGCGGATGCGGATGCGGGTGTGGATGTGGGCGTAGGCGTGGTAGCTCACCTTGATCATGGCCTCGTGGATGCCGATGTGGGAGTAGGACTGGAAGTAGATGTGGTCGTGCTCCTTCAGTGGAGCCGCCCCCGCCGCCGCAGGGGACTCCTCGGTGGCGGGCGGCGAGGCAGCGGAGAGGCGCGGGCGGCGGCGCGCGAGGGGGGAGTGGCCGTTGAGGTGCGACGGGAGCATCGTGAGAGAGGAAGGGATCGACGGGAGACGAGATAGATTCGAACGGAGATTGCTGTGCGGAATGTGCTCCTCTCAAACTCGCTTGGCTCGCCACTTCGATTTTTGATTTTGAAAATGCCTTTGCTCGGGTGGTTTTTCGCGGCATATCTGATAGACATGTGCCTGTTTGGTTCATGATCAAACCGATTAGAGCCAAAATTTTGGTATTGTTCTGAAATTTTAGTTAGTGTTTTGTTCTGTTCCAATATTTCACGTTGCCTTCAAAAAAATTTGTCATGCCCAGGTTTTTCTTCTCTTTTGCTGCCTTCGTGCGGGCGGTTTCGAGGGGCCAAAACCAGCGCCAAATTTTGGTTTGGCCGCGGCACTTCCTCCGACAGGTGGACATTGTGGTTGGCTAGGTCAGTGCATTAATTACTTGATTAATTTGATTAACAAGTTTGAAATGATCATATTCGCTAAACCGAGTATTCGACTTGTAATCCGTTTGAACCGTTGTGTTACTTGTCATTTTATCAACAAAACGATACCCATGTTGGCATATTTTGGTGCAAAAAATATATATTATGCAGGACCCACGTGTCATACTCACAATTTTGGCAAAATTTGGTATAGTTGCAATCCAAACACATCAATTTCGGCATTACCCGTGAATTGGTATGACTACGATCCAAACATCATTTTTCCCAATTTTTTGCATTACCTATGTTTTGGCATTGCCAAATTTTTTGTATGGCTAACTGGGATCGTAAATCAAACATGCTCACGATGTGCTTCGTGCACATATGGACATAGCCAATTCGGGCGCTCCATCGCGAATCCAGTGGCCAGGATCGAGCCTCCCTCCCACTCGTCGCCACTTTACAGAACTCCCCCCCACCCCCCCGCGGCACCACTTCTCGCGAGACTTGGTCCTCACCCCGATCCTCAATCCTCTTTCCCCCCGACACCAAGCGCGCTAGGGTTCGGAGGCCCTGCATTGCCGCCCCTGCGTCGCGCCACCGCCCCAGTCATCGCTCCCTGCACCGAGTCAAGCGAGAAGTGGCGTCGGGCCGTCGCGCTACTACCCCCGTCTACACCGCGTCAAGTCGCCCTGCGCCCTACACCACGCTGTGCGCCGAGGCTCCATAGGCCAGCGCCCCCTGCGCCTACGCCGAGTCCCCATCTACACTGTTGCGCGCCCGCTGTGCCGCCCGTGTCATGTAAGATTTGATTTCCTTCATAATGGATTGTGCAGTTGACAATTGATATGAATTGTGTAGCATTGGAATTAAGGATTGATTGTTTTTGTTTTGGTGTGCAGCCGCATGGATGAAATGAAAGATGTGAGTAGCTCTGTGCGGCAACTAGCTTTGCCTAGTCCCGAAATGGTCGATGCGCACTCTCTCGTTGCGAACTCTCTTTGTAAAACCCCTCAGAAGGCAGGCAGCATCCCATTCTGCGTGAGCGTGAGCACAAATTGTCACTGCTACAAGGATCGTCATCCATACCGGTAGTTACTGACGAATTGACACCTGTTGTGGGGATTATATTTGAGGATGATGATGCAGCCCTGGAGTTTTACAAAGCATACACGCATGTTGCGGGCTTCTCTGTTCGTATTGGACAGCAGACAACTATGAATGGTGTGCTGCAACGGAGGCGGTACTATTATGCCAGACGTGGCTGGAAGGAAGAAAGAGGTAAGGACAAGGTGGAAGTCAAAGTGAAGAGGACATATGAGTCTAAATTGAGTAGGTGCGGTTATGAGGCCATGTTTGGTATCAAACGAACTAAGGACAATAAGTTCAGATTAGAGACATTTGTAGAAGTGCATTTTGTCTAGCCTAGTAAGCAGCGCTTCATACGTTCTAATAGAAAAGTAAATGAGAAAGCTAAGAGTATATTGTTCGCATGCCATCAGGCTAGCATTAGGACATCTGAGGAATTTAGATATCTTCATATAAGTGGGGGTGGATTTCATAACGTAGGATGCACAAGGAGGGACTTGCAAAATTATCATCATACCTTGAGAGAGAGTATAAAGTCATCAGATGCTCAGATGTTCCTTGATAATCCAGCTAGAAAGAACGAGAATAATGCGGCATTTTATTTTGACTATGTTATTGGCGGCAAGGGTAGGTTGGTGCATGTGTTTTGGACAGATGCAACATGTAGGAAGAATAATGTTCATTTTTGTGAGTTGCTCTCATTCGATACAACATATAATACAAACCAATACAATATTGTATTTGCACCATTCATGGGAGTGAGTAACCATGGGGGATGTGTTCTATTTGTGGCTGCATTGCTGCTCAATCGAATGATTGAAACTTTCCATTGGTTGTTCCATACTTTCTTACGATGTATGGGAGGTGTTGCACCTAGGCTTATAATAACTAATGAAGATGTGTGTCGACGTTTGGGACTCTCATCACAGAACGGGCAAACAAAAGTATAAAGAAAAAATGGAGATTGTCGTCTATTCGCCTTAGGACTCAAATGGTGATGTATATTGCAAAGGGTATGCTCTGATTACAGGGGGAATGATTATGAATGAACGTATCGAGATGATTACAAAGGCGCATAGGTCGGGTTTTTATATTCTACAAGCATCGGCAGTTGGCTGCAGTGGTGTCTCTTCACGCCAACAATCGTGTAACTTTAAGCCAATCATTGCGTCCCTTCATGGCAATCGTTATGTCTCCGAATGTAACAATCAATACCTTCTCTCCACATGGGTTGTCATTTACCACACGTGGGCAACTGTGACACCCTGATTTTTCAGAACCTTTTTGAAATTTTCAAAATAAAAAGAACCATTTTGTTTTGATGAGAATTCAAAGCTTAACCTGAAATTTCATAATGGATTTAAGTTGACTAACCCAAACTTCAACTAAAATTTCTTTGAAGATTTGTTGAGTTATTGGAGTTTTGAGGATCTTCCCTTCTCTGTCCATCTTTTGCCTATCGCTGGACCAGACCTCCCCTCGTCTGGGATCTAATGGTCCAGATCTCCCCTTCGTTTGGATCCAAAGGTCCGGACCTCCTTTGTGTGGTCCTCCTCTGGTCCAGACCTCCTGGGGTCTTGATCTCCCAAGTGCTTGGACCTCCCTGGGTTCAATTCTCCCCCTCAGGTTTCCTCTGGCTTACAACCTCCCCAAGCCTGCGCTACCCTCCTGTTCATCTGTGTTCCTTTGGGTTCCTGTTGAAGCCTTTCGTGTTTACTTGGACTTCCTTCGTTGCTTGTAGCCTTGAAACCTTCCCTGGAAGTTCCCTTCGGCACCAGCCCGGTAGTACCGCCCACACTTGGTGGTACCACCGCTTCTTAGGACCTCCTCTTTGTTCACTTGGACCTCCCTGTGTCCTTCAGGACCCTTTCATGTCCTCTAGGACCTCCCCTTACCTTTATTGTACCTCTCCGTGTCCTACCGGACCTCCCCCGGTCCTCCAGGATCTCCTCCCTATCTATTTCCACCTCTATCGAATGAGAGTCGTCCGATTTACAATGGGCGGTTTGATCTGGATCAAACGTTCGGATGGTCCGAATGTCCCACCCTCTCTGTGCCCCTAGATCTTTGCTGGGCGGCCCGATTTGTTGTGGCGTTCGGGCGGTCCGAACGTCCCAACCATTTTGGACCGTCCGATCCAGTTCTAGGGTTGTGATCCAACGCTAGCTCTGTTGGTCCGAGCGTCCCAATCATTTTGGACGGTCCGATTGAAATCCAGCGGCTCCGACCTCCTCCTTGTAAATATGGACCGTTAAGATCTCCCCCTTGGAGATCCTAGCCGTCCAGACCTCCTCCTTGTAAATATGGACCGTTAAGACCTCCCCTTTGGAGATCTTAGCCGTCCAGACCTCTTCCTTGTAAATATGGACCGTTAAGACCTCTCCCTTGGAGATCTTAGTCGTCCAGGACCTCCTCCCTTGAAGATCTGGCCGACAAGGCCTCCTCCTTTGGAGATCTTGGCCGTCCAGACCTCCCCTTTTGGCAGATCCGATCGTTAGGACCTCCCCTTGGAGATCATAACCATTCAGACCTCCCCTGGATTTGATCCCACAGCTCTGACCTCCCTTGCGGGTGAGGTTCTCCTTTTACCTTTGCAGACCTCCCCGATCGTAATTGATCATGACCGTTAGACCTCCCCTTCCGGAGATCCAACCGTCTAGACCTCCTTTGCGGGAAAGGACCTCCTCCTAGCCCTGCGGACCTCCTCTTTTGCGCTTGCTCTTGACCGTTGGACCTCCTTTTTGGAGATCCAACCGTCAGGACCTCCCCTGTGGGTGAGGATCTTCCCCTGATCTCTGCAAGACCTCCTAAATGTATTTGCAGGACCTCCTCTGCGGGTCTTGGCTGCCCCCACTGGGCAGTCACACCCAGTTTTCTTTACCTTTGACAGTGTCCTGGTGCAAGGAAGTCTTCACCGCATTTAATGCAGGTTGTATCACATTAAATGCTCTCACTATTGCAGTACTCATGTCATACCATTGTCACATTCCTTGCCTACTCCCATTGTCCTCTTCACCAACTCCTGATGACCCCTATCCTGGGTCATGTGCATTGGCTTCCACTATATATAGTTTGGGAAGTCCTCCTTTCTCACTTTCTTCCCCATTTCTCCTCTCTGTCTCAACCGAGCACTCTTTGGACCTCCTCCAACAAGCTCATTGGATCTCCTCCCGTCCCCTCAATCTCTCTGTTGGTTTACCTTGGAGTTTTATTAAGTTTTCTTTTGGATTTTGTTGGAGCTTTATTTGAGTCATTTGGTTTTCACGTGTAGATTGTCAAGACCGTATGGAACCGGAGTTCTGTGAAGGAGAGGAAGAAGCTCCAGAATTTGAGCAAGGCAAGTTACACTTTTGACCATGTTGCACCCAATACTTCAAATTACTTATGTCGATTTCAAGAATGTATGCATGCTTACTTTACTAAGTTATTTCAATGTCTATCTTTCAATTCATAGTTACGCCTACTGCTTGGTATGATCACTGTCCATGTTGAATCAACCTCATTGTCACCTTAGATAAATCTGGTTCTTGTAATAGTGAGGACCCGAAGCTTTTAAAGAAAATGGAATGCTTAGTATTGCTTAGACCAAAATCTTGATTTCGGGAGTTTTGACCAAAAATATCACTTGATCAAATGTTTCGGCTATGACATTGGTGTGTCATGGAGGTTTTACAAATGGCCATGGCATTGGTGTGCCATGGAGGTTTGAAAAACAAAGTAAATGGAAAATGGCATTGGACTTGGGCGAAGTTGGTTGCTTGGTTGGTGCATGTCTATGCACGGGGGTCATGTGATCCGATGCCCCAGGGTTGAGGTTTATCGCCCAAGTCAGTTAAGGACCGGTCTTTAAGACACCACTTGCTAAGCCTATAATGGGCTATGCCAAAATTGTGCAACCACATGTCTCCAGTATGGGGCGTGAGATCTGGCTAATTAATTTACAAAGCTCTATCGTGGTTTATCCTGTTGATGCGGTGGGTAGTCATGTTACGACCGTTGTAGTCCCACCTGGCATAAGAGGGGGCATCCCATTAACCCGGCGGGTTTCTATCCAAAGGGGGGATCTGCGAAACCTTAATGTGGGTGGACTGCGGTGCAGCGATGCATTGTAAAGGTCTTGTCATGTGCTCTAGACCTCTCACCAAAGGAAATGTGAGGTGGTATCGACGGATGCCAAGCAAACTAGAGAATTCATGTCATGTGGGTAAAGTGTACAACCTCTGCAGAGTGTAAATCTATTCGAATAGTCGTGTCCACGGTCATGGACATGCTGGCAATGTCACTCCAAGTTAGCTCTTGGTTTTGGTTTTCAAAAGAATTATGATATTGGTTTTGGTGGTTTAACCAAATTGGGTTTGGACGGGAAGCCATGTGACAGGAGGGTATCCTTCACCATCTTGATGATGAATGCTATCTAACTGAAAATGGATTTCACAAAAATGAATTTTAACTATTGTAACCTGCCTTGAAACTCAATACTTGTATTTGAAATAAAATTGGCTTTATGCAAATCAACCCTAATATGCTTTCCCTTGATATATCCCTATGCATGTCATTCTGTTAATTGACGGGTGTAACTTGCGAGCACGGTTGTTGTGCTCACTCTTGCTTGATTCATAAATTGAGCAGATGAAGATTCCTATGATGATGAAGACGATCAACTCAATTAGGCCGCGCCCTCTAGCAATCACCTGTGGTGTAATGGGTGGACACTACCTTTTGGTTTTTCCGCTGCGTTTGTGTGCTCTCGGTTGCTGGAGCTTGTAAGCAACCCCTTGTAATCAAACCTCCTTTTGTTGTTAATAAAGTTGTGTGGATGTTTTGCTGTCACTTGCTTGCTGTGAGAACTAGTCGATGATCCTTGGGGACCAGTTTGGATTGCAGTGGACTTTAGGCTCGTCCTCAAGCCCCACGACCTCCTCGGGTTGGCTCCTCTCAGGCCTCCCCCGGGTAGCGCGTGGAGCTTGGGGAGGTCTGAGGTCCAACGACCTCCTCGGGTCGGGACCCCAGAGCTCCGGGTGGTCTATCGGACCTCTCGGGAGGTCTGGAGGTCCTACCGGAATGTCCTCTCGAGACGTCCTGGGGGTTCCTTTTTTGACCTCCCAGGTGTGTCCTGGGCCGGATCGTGACAACAACCCCCTTTGAGGACCTCTTCTGCGGGGGATAGGTCCTAGAGTGGTCTGAAGAAACCTCCAGGGGAGGTCTAATAGGATGTCCGAAAGAGGTCCGGGGATGGCCTAAGAAAAGAATCTTGGGCCTACCTTCTGACTACTGGATTGATCTTAGGCCCAGCAAACTAACTTGGGCCCAGTAAAGGATCTAGGTTAATTACAAAAATAAAGATATACCCGGATAATTGACTAGTCAATAATCCTCGTCGGCTAGCCCCTCAACTTCAAGTGAAAATAACTTACTTGAGGGGGAGGTCGTAAAATGGCGGTCGGAAGTAAAGCCTTTCCAATACATATTCTATTTGACCAAAAATAGACTTGGTTAAGAAGGTAATTTTACTTAAGTTGTAAAGACATAACTACTTTTCTTGAGAGGATAGGAAGGGGAGCGTCAACCATCTTCATTTGTGAAAACAATTCCCGAAGAGACGGTTATGCTTTGGCTTTCAACGATTTATTATGAACAGATTCTTATAAAATATTATCCGTTGGACTTCCGTCTTTGTTCATTTAATTTCGCCGCAAGTTGGTCTATAAATAACCACCAGAAGGGCAAAAATAAGAAAATAATTCCCTTCAGAAACTTTCTATCTTTCTCACTTTCACTTTTTCTTAATGTTCTTGTCTCTGGATTTTTCTATCCTGAAAGCTTTCTAATCTCATATTGCTTTGGTATTCTTCCACTTGGGGTAAGAGCATGTAACAAACAATATTCATGGATCAAATTAAATTTTCTATCAACTTGAAGTCATGATCCATGGATCTTGTTTTTTTCACAGTGGTCGAAAAGTCAGTTCGCTCTATGGATTAAAGTCTCTAAGAAATTGGTAGAAGAAAATCCTGATGACCAAGTGAGCACTTCTCGAAGTGTATGTCGAGTCAGTTTTTGTTTTAAAAGGTTTTGCACTTTTTACTCGTAATGATCTCGGTACAAAGATAACTTTGGGAAAAGATAAAAAATTCAACCGCTTTATCTTGCACGTCTCTAACGCGCGGACCAACTTCCTTGACCGAATGTGAGTCGTCATGTCACCACTAGTCGAGGTGCAACTATCTTGTCCTGGAGGTAGTGGGTTTTAAATGTGCTAAGGGTATATATGGATTTTGACCCCTCCTTAGGCACAATTTACTCCAGTTGTTTTCGCTTTCCTCACTCACCAAGAGCCTTTCGTCTTTCTCAAGCCTTCGAAAAGAAGAATCCCCCATCCTTCCTCAAAACCATCACTAAACCAAGGCAATGGCGGGATGGAAGTCGTCGATGTTGTCCGCAGAGAAGCTCGAAGGGTTAGAGCAAGATGGGCATCTACTGGAGAAATCCATTATTGAATGGTGCGCACCGGAGAGGGAGATTGAGCCGTGCCCTCCAGTTGGTTTTACGGTACTCTTCATACCCTATCTCCAGGCAGGCTTTCGCTTCCCCGAGAGCGATTTCTTGATAGGTGTTCTTAACCATTATGGAATAGAACTAGTTCACCTTGTACCAAACTCGATTCCGGTACTTAGTGTTTTTGCCCACATGTTTGAGGTGTTTTGGGGGAATAGCCCCTAGTTTGCGTATGTTTAAGTTTTACTACCAAATTATGCACAACAAGAAGGTTGCTGGTGCTTTGGGCTCCTTTTACTTTAAACTTCAGGATTCCAACAAGAGGGTTTTCCCCTTTTTGGGCACCAAGGATGCTAGCCAATCATGGACCAGGGAGTGGTTTTACTCCACTGCTCCGAGAGAGATTAGGATTACTTACAGTCGTAATACACTACTAGAGTGGTTAACAGAAAACCGGGTCATTGACAAAGAGATCAGGCCCACCAATGATGAGAAGAACATGGTCCTGGTGATCAACGACCTAGTGATGAGAGGTCTGACTGGATGAAAGATCATCCATAACTTCCTCAAGAACATGATCTTCCCCCTTCAGAAGAGGGAAGTACTATCTTGCGATTATGTCATCCCAGAAAATGGTAATAATCTGTTCATCTTCTTATTCAGACTGAATTTCATAATTGAGTAAAGGAACCTTATCATATTGCAGCTCTTCTAGATGATGAGGTCATGGCTAGGGACTCAGTCATGTTGAAGGATCAGATCCCGGAAAAGGAATCAATTGATTTAGAAGCGCAGCCCCCGAGGTTGATTGGGGTTGCCTTATCACTTAGGAAAGATCACAAAGTGGTAAGTATTTATAAGAATAACTAGACATAAGAAGTAATTTTGCCTATGTCTGACTTGTGTATTTCTGAACAGACGACATCGAAGAATCGTCCCATCTCAGACGCTGGAACGAGCTCTACTCCTCCTCTGACAAAGAGTGCAAAGACAAGCTCCAAGCCTCCTATTGTGCTAAAGAAGATGAAGCCCGCACCAGCTTCGGCCTTAGTTCTGCCAAAACCTCTTGCTTCGACTCTGAGTCCGGTCTTAGCTCCTTCGAGGCCTTCTACCTGCGAGGTACTGAAAACCAAAGTCAAGACTCTAATTTCTCAATATGCCTCTAACCCCCAGCCAATGTCTAGTATATCAACTTTTCGTGGTTGGGGTGATCCAGGGTGAAGGATCATTAGAGGAGTCCGAACAGGAGATTCCTCTTTTGCGGGCTCCAAGGTCACAGACCTCCCTGGCCTTGGTTCCCTCTTCGTCAAAGCAAGCGGAACAACCTACCTTCACTGTGAGTGAAGACTTCGTGGCGCTCTTCAATGGGAGCGGATTCGAGATCGAGTAAGTTATTTGATAACAACCTCACGATTTTTGCTTGTAATGACCAATCTTGTTTTTTAGCCTGTCCTTGTCGTCGAATCCGGAAAGGGGAAAGCTGATAGCGTAGGAACAAATGGCGCCACCAATTGTACCAGCGGCAATGGAATCTCCAGCATAAGAGATTATGCAAATGGAAATACCTCCTCGGACCACTGAGGAAGTGCTCCAGGATGTTCTACCAATAACTGTCGGGACATCCAAGGAGATGTCACAAGACACGGAGGTCTTAGAGGAGAGGACCTCCAAAGAAAATCATATGGAAGAAGTGGTTCGTGGGTCCATTACAACAGGAGTGGACCGTGAGACCATCGGGTTAGAGGATGTGGTCCATGAGGCCAACGAAACCCAAGACGAAAACGACCATATCTTGGTAATTTCATCTTTGAATATACCAGTATAATTCTAACTCGTAGAATATCTTAGGAGTCACAAGATGCTAGAGCTGATCCAACCAGAGGATCCTTTCGTCTAGTTGAATTGGATCAGCCGGATAATGAAATTGCCCTTGAAAGTTCTCCTCCCAGATTTGAAAAGAAGAACCTCCAGGACCTAATGACATCTGTCAAAAGTGCTGGAAGGTTAACATTGACATGGTAGGGGAGATCAAAACTTTTGCAGAGGAGAAGGACAAGTAAGTGTGTAAAGTTATTATTCAATCATAAGATTTTAACTGGATAGTTAACTTATGCTTTTGTTCACACTATAGGGAGTGTTTGCTGGCGAAGTCCGGAAAAGAAAATGGTGAAACTAAGTCTCACGCTCTCAGATTGAAACTGTCCGAGGCAGAGAAAAGTTTTGAGAGGAACATGGTAGCCATGGCAGAAAAAGTCAATGAGATCCGCCTCTTGACTCAAAGAAATGAAAGACTCAAAGGAATGAAAAATTGCAGGAGATCCTAGACAACCAATCTAAGGAAAGCCACAATCTCTTTGAACAAAATAAAATGCTTATTAAGGAGAAGGAAGGTAAAAAAAATATATTTTTCCTTTTTCCCGGAGCATTTAACCTTGTCATTATTTGTAATGCATGAATTCTACTCTCTCTTTTCGTTCTTTCTTGGAACTAGAAAAGGCAAAAGAGGATCTTCATAAGCCCTATTCTAATAAAGATCTTCAGATTCAAGACTTGAAAGAAGTGGAAGCACGATATTGCACTACCGTGCATGAACTTGAGAGGAAGGTGGATACCTTGATGAAGACCGGCAAGGAGATCACTGCAGTGACGGGAAGGAACCTTTCTCAGATCTCCACTTTGCTTTGAGAGATCGTAGAGCAGCTGAAAGCTCCAGTAACTTCTCCTACAACCAACATAACCTTGGATGACCTTGGAAATGATATTTATATGCAGATTACATGCATTCAGAAGCACATACCTGCGATGAAGAAGATTGTGTATCAATCTTTAATGAGAGCAATGGGTCAAGCTTTGAACTGAGTCTTGTTGAAGATTGATCTCCTTTATAGGGACTCTGTCGATCTTCAGAAGCTTGTCCCTGCACCTAAGTTTAAAACAAAAGAAGCAGGTATTGGAGCTCAAGCCAAGATTACACCAATGGTGGCAGAGACCATCAAAAGTATAGAATCTAGTGCTCCTACCAATTCTTCAAGTGCTCCCACTGCAGCGAGTACTTCCGGCTCAAGTGTTTAACAATGATAATGTGGTAATATATTTTTAGTGTGTGGAATGATGAAAGTATTTGGTGTATGATAATTGTGATTATTTCTCGAAAGTTAACTTGCTTTTGCAAATTAAATTATTTTTGCAAGTTGAACTCCTTACTTATCTTGTTATGTGTAGTCCCCCCCCCCGCCTGGAACACTTTGTCTAGTAATAGGAGAAATGTTTCGAGTGTAACATCACGATTTTTAGGCCTTTTTGAAAATTTTCAAAATAAAAATAGCCATTTGGTTTTGTTGAAGTTTTAAAGCTTAACTTGAGATTTTGGAATTAAAAGTGTTTTAAATGACTAAATCGAACTTCAACTAATCCAAAAGTTTGGTTTATTGTGAGTTTGTTGGACTTCTCTGGTGTTGAGTTTCCCCTTCTCTGTTCGTCCATGCCTTCCTCTCATTTGAACCTCCCCCTCTGTTCAGACCTCCCTCTCGTTTGGATCTCCCCCTCTGTCCAGACCTCCCTCTCGTTTGGACCTCTCCCTCTGTCTAGACCTCCTGGGAGGTCCTGGGAGACCTTTTGGGTGGTCCTGGGAGACCTCCGGGTGGTCCTAGAGTCCGGTCACGACTTCCTCTTTAGTCACGACCTCCTCTTTGGTCACGACCTCCCTTTTGGTTGGACCACCTTCCTGAGTTTGGACTAGCCCCACCTGCCAGCCCTGTTCACCTTCTTCTTCCTCCTGCTGCGTCACTGCTGACGCAAAAGTCTTCGCGCATTAAATGTTATTTTGTCGCATTAAATGTTGTCGCTTCTGCAGTATTTGTTCCCTCTCTTATCTCCTCCCCTACCTGCCCCCATCTCCTCCTTCACCTACCCATGTACGTGTGCGCCTCTGAGTCTTCCAGTGACTTTCCCCGTCTCCCCTGGCTATAAAAGCCTAAGCAACCCTCTTTTATCACCTTTTTCCACACCCAACTCTCTTGCCCTCGCTCAGTTCCTCCGTGCTTGAAGTTTCACCACCATCCGCTGGAGCCTGCGCCGTCTTCAACCACCTCGCTGCCGAAGGAGTTCGTCGGAGCACCTACGCCGTCTTCGACTGCCGCCCGTCGTCCACCAACTCCCCCTCCTCCTTCAGTCACTCTCTCTCGACCCTGATGAGTTTCTTCGTGCCATGTACTTTTTCCTTCCTACGACTATATTGCATAGTCGTATCCTTTTGTATCCCTCTTACGACCACGTTGAGTAGTCGTATCCCTTTTGTATTCTTCGTACGACCACGTTGAGTAGTCGTAACCTCTTGAGGACCTCCCTAGGACCTCCTCCCGACCCGTTGGACCTCCTCCGGAGAGTCCATTTCTAATTCAGTGCTTTGCTGTTGGTTCTAGTTCAGTTTGTTTTGAAGTTCATTTGGATTTTATTTGGTCTTTATTTGAATTTGCTTCGTTCTCGCGTGTAGATTTCGATGACTCCAGAGAGCCCAAGTACTCCGACGACTCCAGAGAGCCCAAGTACTCCGACGAAGTAGACCCTCAAGCTATCGAGCAAGGCAAGTTACACCCTTGATCATATCGAATCCCAGTATCTCAAATTATTTAAGTTCTGCTTCAAATTATTGTTCGTGTTTATTTAAATTCAAGTAATTTAAATCCCTATTTTAACTTGGTAGTTATTCCTAATTCCTTTGTACATCCGAACTTGATTATTGATTCGACCACCCCTTGTCACCCTAGATAAAACCTAGTTGATACGGTAGTATGAACTAGAGTATTTTGAGAAAATATCATGCTTAGTCAAAGCTTAGACCCATGGATCTTGATTTGGGGAAATTTACCGCCAAAGACCAATTTTGTCTAAATGATTTAACCATGACATTGGGTTGTCGTGGAAGTTTGCAAATATTTTTGAAAAGTAAAGCAAAAGGAAAAATTGGTTTGGACTTGAGCGAATTGGTTGTTTGGATGGGTGCATGTTCATGCACGGGATCGAGTCATTTCTATGATCAAGGCCCAGGGTTCTGTTGGAAGTCGCCCAAGTCATTTAAGGACCGATCTTCGAGTGTATTTTGCTATGCCTTATCGTACTACCACATGTTCTGAATGGGCAGAACCTGGCTAACTAATTTGCAATGTTTCACCGTGGTCGTTCCATCCGGTTGTGTGGGTGTCTTGACAACCTACTTTTATGTATTCCCACTTGGCGTAAGAGGGGTCCTGAACCCGGCGGATGGTTAGTCCAAAGAGGGCGAAACCTTAGCAGGGGGGGCTGTGGTGGAATGGCGCTTTGTAAAGGCCTTGTCATGTGCTCTAGACCGCTTACCTACGGTAGTGAGCGGTGGTATCGACGGATGCCAAACAAACTAAAGAGGTCGTGTCGTGTGGGTAAAGCTGTACACCTCTGCAGAGTGTAAAACTATTCGAATGGTCGTGTTCATGGTCATGGATATGTTAGCAAAGCTGCTCCAAGTTAGATTTTGGTTTTGTTTTCAAAAGACTTTATGAAATGGTTTTGGGCGGGTAGCCCTGTGATAGGAGGGTATCCTTCACCACTTGTTGATGAATGTTATCCAACTAAAAAACTGAGATTTGGAAAATAAATTTTAGTTATTGTATAACTGTCTTGGAACTTAGTACAAGTATTTGGAAAGAAACATGGCTTTATGCAAATCAACTCTATAAGCCTTCCTTTGAGATATCCTTGCATGCATTTCAATTTATTACTTGGCGGGTGTGAGTTGCAAGCACGGTTGTTGTGTTTACTCTGCTTAATCTAACAATTGAGCACGAGAGGACGTCTACCAGGAGCTCGAGGACCAGGACGTCTAGGCTGCGCCCTCTAGACGATTGCCTATGGCGAATCGTGTGGTCTACTCACTTTTGTCTTCCGCTGTGTTGGTTTTGTCGGCTCTTAAGCCATTCTTGTAATCAACTCTATTATCTATTAATAAAGTTTGCGTAGATGGTTGTTACCACATCTGTTTACTGTGTGAGCTAGCAGCTGATCTTGGGACTAGCTCGGTTTGCACAGAGGACTTAGGAGGGATAATCTCGGGTTCGACTGTTACATCGGGCGAACAAATGCTTTACGACCAGTATATGTTTACAAAGTCAATGATCTGAACTAGTATGTATTCAAAAAGATGAAGTCAAGTTGTTGGGCTCTTATGCAATGAGAATTGTCTTATAGAAGAGGTCACAAATAGTTGTCATTTCCCAAATATATACCGATGGTCATTTTACAAGTAAAGACATTATGACCCATTAGTGGATTTGATCAATCGTGGGCACTTGATTAAATAACAAAAAAGACGTGATCATGTATGTGAGATGATACGAAAAAATTAAGATAATATTGACATTAAAATACAATCTAAAGGATACGGGGAAAAAGATATTTATACATAGAACACAACCATCCTGGCCTAGTAATAAAGACTACAGTATATGGACCCACCCATCTAGAGGACAACTTGTTCTGGTTCTGGATTCGCTTTAGGACCAGGTCACCCACGCGAAGTGTTTTTGGACGAACTCTTCAATTGTAGTAGCATCTTAGCCCTTGCAGATAAGCAATTGATTTTAATAGTGCTCGATCACGTCTTTCTTCCAGCAGATTGACATCGTCTCCACGTAATTCTCCCCGATTTACTTGATCTTGAAGGTCTGTACACGTTGAACCTAGCTAAATCTCATTAGGTAGCACTGCTTTTGCACCGTAGACTAGTGCAAATGGTATTTCGTCGGGGCCTCTACTGGTAGTAGTGCACAATACCCATAGGAAAGATAATAGCTCATCCATAAAAGTCTTTGAGCATGCTTTAAGGCGATTAAAAACTCTCTTTTTCATGCCTTGTATAATCTGACCGTTGGCCCTTTCTACCGCTCCATTGCTCTGGGGACGTGCCACTGAAGCAAAGCAGATCTTAGTGCCAATTTCATCACAATAATCTTGGAACACATTGTTAATAAATTGGCTCCTGTTGTCTGCGATAATACGACTGGGTACTCCAAATCTTGTGACAATATTTCGTATGAAGAATTTCTTTGCTGTCGCAGCCGTTATACAAATGACTGGCTCAGGTTCTATCCACTTAGTGAATGTATCAATGGCCACAAACAAGAATTTTTACCCATTGGGTGCTTGTGGTAGTGGTCCAACTATGTCAATACTCCAAATCGAAAAAGACCATGACAAGGGAATGGTCTGTAATTGATAAGATGGTTTGTACACTTGACCAGCATGGAATTGACACTACTCACAAGTCTTAACAAGGTACATGGCATCTTGTAGAGCAGTGGTCCAATAATATCCTTGCCTATAAGTTTTGCCAACCAAGGTTCCATAGAATGCATGTGTTCCACACAAGCCCCCATGGATCTCTTTTAGTAATTTAATCCTGAAGTCTTGGGATATGCAATGCATGAGAACACCGTGTGGTCCCTTCTTATACAACGATCATTTGACCAGCTTGTACATATGTGCTCTTCGAATCAACCTATCCTTCTCTTGAGGATCATCGGGCAGTGTCCCTGATGCGAGATAAGCGGTCAATACTTTTATCCACTCCGCATCATGCTCGATGACTCCGACCTCTGAGGTGGTTAAGCCTGTTTCTATTGAAGGTTTTGTAAGTTATTCAAGAAAGACACCTATTGGAACAGGTGTTCGTGAGGAACCCAGTTTCGATAACTAGTCCGCTATGGAATTGTCCATGCGCAGTATATGTTGGACTTCAAAATTTCTGAAGTGTTTTTCCAACTTCCTCACTTCACCCAAGTACCGAGCCATTGTCTCGTCAGAACATTGATATTCCTTTGCTACCTGGTTTACGACTAATTGTGAATCTCCTTTCGCTAAAAGCCGACGGACACTGGGGGATTTAGCTGCTCGAAGCCCAGCTAGAAGTCCTTCATACTCTATCATATTGTTGGCAGCAGGGAACAGAAACTGTATGACATACTGAACTTTATCACCCTGTGGTATTATCAACAAAATATCGACCCTGAGCCTTTGAGTTCACAGGAGCCATCAAAATACAATATCTAATGGTCATCTAGTATTGGACTAACTTTTGGTTGATTCTCAATGTTCGTCCACTTAGCCACCAAATCAGCCAAGACTTGCCTTTTTATTGCTGTTCGGGTAGTGAAATGAAAATCGAATTCTCCAAGTTCTACTGCCCATTTGGCTATGCGACCTGTTACTTCTTGGTTATGAGGAACATTTCCAAGAGGAAAAGATGAAGGCACTGTAATTTTATGAGACTGAAAATAATGCCTTAGTTTTTTGGAAGTCTGTAAGATTGAGGAGGCCAACTAAAGGGGGTGAATAGACGGTTTTAAAAATCCTTTTGGTTAAAATCAATTTCTTATGCGGAAGCTAACAGCAATTCGGTTTTACACAACTAAAGCCTAAATCAACTAGTCTTTACTAAGTGCACCAACAATAAGATATTGAAAATGATAGCAATCATAGAAAGATATGTAAGCAATTTAATACAAGGAATGTAAATTGCACAAAGTAAAGCACAAGAAGGCAAACCGCAATGAAACAACGATGTTTTACCGTGGTGTTCGAAGACTTGCTGGTCTCCCCTAATCCACGTTGAGGTAAGTCCAACCACGTTGGACCGGCTCCACAACTCGAGCCAACACCTCCGAGGTAACTCCAACAACTTGGACCGGTTCACCACTCGAACCAACACCTCGATCCGCCCAGGGTTGATCTTCCTCCACTCCGGAGATGGCGAGAACCAAACCACTCACAACCGCCCAGGTCTTCTCACAACCATCTTTGAGAAGATCACCGACGCAACTCCTGCAAGCTGTTTAGGTGTCGGCAAATACCAGGAGTAACAAGTCGGAGACACTCACTTGAACAAATCAAGTGTCTAAGCTCAATGGATACACAATTCACTACCTAATGCAACACCTGCACTTAGGGTTTGTTCTTTAAGCTCACTAAGTACAACACATGCACATAAGAGATGAGAGGGCTTGCTCTTTGCTCAAGAGAAAGGATATGGCACCAGCAACCTTCCTCACAACCGACCAAGGTGAGTATATATAGCACACACAAAAAAACTAGCAGTTGGAGGAGAAACTGTAGAAAAACAGGGAAACTTGGTCTGACCGCCAACCGATGGCCGGTCAAACTGCCCTGGCTCCAACGGCTATAAAACTAGCCGTTGGACAACATCCGGTCTGACCGCCAACAAATGGCCGATCAGACCGGACGAAGTCGGTCAGACCGCGAGAGGGGCGGTCAAACCGCTCCACAAAGGAGCAAGCCAAAATCCAGAGACACCTTCTCTGGAAAAATCTGACCGAGTCACACGACCCGAAGGTTTGGTTAGTCCGGTCAACACATGCCGGTCAGACCGCTCCAACCAAAACCAGAAAAACACATTCTCTCGAAAAATCTGACCAGGTCACAAGACCCGAGGTCCGGTCAGACTGGCCAACACATGGTGGTTAGACAGGGATCCCACCGGTTAGACTGATCAAACACGGCGGTCAGACCACCAGAACAAGGAACCCGACACACAGCCCAGTCAAACTCTCAACGTCCGGTCAGACCACCCAAAGACCTACGGTCAGACTGCCAAAGCTGAGAAACACAGATTTTTTGCATCCCGCTTCAACTCAATTTGCAAAACACATTTGCCAATTGATGCGCGATGCAAACAAGGGTTAAAGGCGAGATTTTCAACAAGTTGCAAAACACATTTGCCAACTTTTAGAATCACACCACAAGGAATAAGGTACATGGATTTAAACCATTTGCAAAACACATCCGCAAACTAAAGTCACATACTACAAGGATTATGCATAAGCCTCGACTATTTGCAAAATACATTCGCAAAAATCGGCAACATGCTAACGAGAGCTAGAGCAAGCACAACGAGCTACCAACACATGACCTCTCAAGCTACTAGTCAAGACCCCTCTTAATAGTACAACAACCTATACTAGCAATCTGATCTTTCAACCAAACACCAAGACCGGTAAAAGACTAGGAACACATCCTTAACCCTAGCTAGTCATACCTTTGCCTTGCACATTCACTTGAAGCTTGATGGCATAAATCTTCTCTTCAAGACCGGGTCATTGACTTGATAATCATCAACACATGATGATTTCCTTTACTCCAAGTTCTTGACTTGAATATACATCAACCCATGATGCACTATTTCACTTGACCTCCATCAACACATGATGGGTCTTCTCTTGACTTAACAATCAACTCATGATCATCTTCTCTTCGAGATCTTGATACACATCAACACATAATGCATCCGTTACTCCAAGCTCTTGACATCAATACCATCAACACATGATGATCTTCTACACTTCGGGATCTTGACTTGAACATCATCAATACATGATGATTTTCTTCATCCCGAGTCTTCACTTGATAACGATCAACTCATGATGTCAACCAAAGTCTCCATCATCATGGAACATAACATATTCATCCAACTCATGGAAAATGTTAGTTCCAAATGATCATTATCATTAATTACTAAAATACTTCATTAACTCATAATGGCGGGTCTAGATTCTTCATTCTCCCCTTTTTGGTGATTGATGACAATCCACTTCAAATAACTGAAATTGAATTAACATGAGTATATATCAACTACACAAGCTTTATATACTCAAGGATGACATCTTGACATAGCAGTAGACACCAAAGGGTGTGATGAAGGCAGTCTTTTCTTCATCCTCTTTTGCTATACTGATCTGATTGTATCCAGAATAAGCATCAAGAAAACTCATCAGTTCACAACCCGCAGTAGAATCAACTAGTTGATCAATGCAAGACAAAGGGAAGTCATCCTTTGGGCAAGCAATAATTGACGCACATGCGCCACTTATCGTCAGATTTTTTGACCAAGACCGGATTCACGAGCCACTCGGGGTGATCCACCTTACGAATGAAACCAGCTTCGAGGAGCTTATCGAGCTCTACTCTGATGGCCTCTTGACGATCCAGGGCGAAACTTCTCAGTCTTTGTTTGACTAATTTTTTCTCAGGCTGAATGGCTAGCATGTGCTCAATCACCCTCCTTGGGACCCTGGGCATGTCAGATGGCTTCCGCGCGAAGACATCCGAGTTGGCCCAAAGGAAGGTGAGGAGCTCATCTTCCTATTTCTCACTTAATCCCGCACCAATCTGGACCATCTTGGATTGGTCATTGGGGCTGAGTGGTACTATCTTTACCTGCTCATTGGGCTGAGGAGTAGTCTTGATTTTTGCGGCCTTCCCTGTTTTATCCTCTAAAGTAAGATCTTTCAAAGGTAATTGATCGACAAGTTCTAACGACTTACGATCACATTAAAGTGCGATAGCCTGGTCACCTTGCACCATAATGACACCATTTGGTCCAGGGATTTTTATCATCTGGTAGACATGGTGTGTAGCTGCCATGAACTTTGTTAGAGATGGTCTACCTAAAATTGCATTATTGGTAGATTCAAAATCAACCACTTCAAAAGTAATTAATTTAGTTCGAAAGTTGGCAGCAGTGTCGAATGTTACTGGTAATACTACTTGCCCCATAGGTGTAACACACATACCTGGCACTATCCCATAAAAGGGGCTTGTCATTGGTTTAATCTTGAAATGAGGAATTTGCATCTCATCTAGAGTATTAATAAATGACTAGTCTAAAGAACTACCACTATCTATCAATACTCTCCCTACTCTGCAATTACTTATGGTAGGGGAAACTACTAAGGGTAATTTACGGGAAGTAGACATACCTTTAGGGACGACCTCCTTGGTGAAGGTCAAGGAGGTCTCTGACTATTTGGGGTATTCTGGACGACCAAGTGGGATCTCAACATTATTGACGTCTCTCCATGCCGCCTTGTACTGTCGCTTAGAGGTGTAAGCGACAGAACCCCCGTAGATGACATTGACGTGGTGACCCGTCTTTTGAAATGGCATCTCCGTGTCTTTTTCAATGACTTCGACTGCTGATGGTTCGCTATCTTCTGGCAGGATAGGCATTGGGCCCTTCCCGTCGTAGTATTCCTCTATCTGCTTCTACGGAGGTTGTGGCCAGGAACTTTGTGCAATGGGCACCAGCGCTCATTACTTTTAGATATATTTGCGACATATGGGGCAGTATGGTCATTTAAACGAGCTCTTTTCCTCTTTTTGTTCCAAGGACCTTTGCTTTTGTCATAGGGTGGTCATTGGTTGATGGCAGCAACCTCCCTGGTAGGTTGCTTGGACCCCCCTTCTCCTTCTTCTCGGGTTTCTCCTTGTTGCTCATAAAGCTTTAAGACCTCTTGGGTTTCTTTTCTTTAGCGTCCTCAAGGCCTGGCTGAGGAGGGGTGGTCCCCTTGTCCACCATACGGTTCCACTCCACTACTTCGTGGGCATCGGAGTACCGATCAGCCATGTCGAAGAGTTCTAACACGGTCCTAGGCGGGTTGATGTTGAGATCCTCTGTGAACCTTCGATACCTCACTGCCTGCTTAAAAGCTCGAATCACAGAGTCACTAGAAACATTTGATATAGTATTACAGACTTCTATGAAACGCTTTATAAATTGATGTAGATTTTTGTCGGGGGTTTGGCGGAGCCGATGCAAATCATCCTCGTTCCCCGATTTTGCATAGCAACTTTTGAAGTTATTTTGCAGTGCATTATAAAGCATCTCTCAGTTGTATATGGATCCCTCAGGCTGGTTGAACAACCAGGTCCTGGCAGAACCCTTTAGAACTGTTGGCAAATAATTATCTATTACCTTGTCATCGCCTCGAGCAGCCTCAATGGCAGTAGTGTAGACTTGGAGAAACACTGACGGGTTCTGTGTTCCGCCAAAGTTTTCCATACTCCTTGGTTTGAACTTCTACGGACAGGTAACATCTCTCAATCTGGGAGAAAAGGCTTTACAACTTGCGTAAGGACCGACACATGGTTGTAGACTACGACGATTATCTCGATTGATAGGAGATCTGGGGCGTCTACCACGTCCTAAAAAATGGGTGTTGTACTCACCTTGACCTTGAACATCACAGCCATGAGCACCGTCATTTTGGTCCTGCCTTCGTCGTCCAAGTGAGGACCCTTCTAAATGAGAGTCCGTCTAGGAAGCGCAGTATGCGATCGAGTGGACATATTTTCTACAGCATCCTATAGCTCTTATGCGATAGCACACATTACTTGCACGTCTTGTTCTTGAGTTAATCCTTCCGAAGGTCGTGCAATAGGGCTCGCTAAGTAGCGAATGTGCTCCGCAGGAGAATCCTCCTGCATGGGGGTTGGCAAGGTGCTTATATCTCTTACCATCGTCGCTCGCGGCGGTGGCATATGCACATCTTGTTGTAGTGCCCTCGTTGAGGAACCAGGGGCATCTCAGTAGTAGTGCTTGCGAGCCTGCGAGATGTACACATGTGTGGTGGCACGTATCTCGGCCTGTCGGGTCTGCTCCTCTTGTTGGACGTGTTCTCGCTCCTCCCGTTCCTGGCGATTCACTAATGTCTCAGGATCATCGTCGGTATTGGGTTGATTGTCACCAAGGGCGGCAACCTGACAAGCGCCGGAACAAGCAAAGGGGGTGAACATGTCGTCGTCCTCTGAAGAAGAAGATGAAGTGTATTGTAAGGTGGAGAGAATATTCTCTCCAAGTGTTCTCTCTAGACCCTCAACGTGGAAGCTGTCAGTGAGATCATCGCAATGCGCTGGGCTCCAGGAACTTTCCGAATCTCCTGCTCTAAAGGAGATAGGCTCAGGATAGTATTCGTCCATAGTAGCTCTTGTGGACGAAGGCACGACCGGCGTGGAGCCAGTGGGTGCAGATTCAGCGGGCGATAGTTCTTCAGTAATGGCCTTGAAGGGACCATTGGTGTTGCCGGATATGAAGACGAAGCCTTCATCGTAGTCGGAAACGTCGAGGATGCTTTCCTCTCTCCACGCTGGCAAACTTCAATTCATGTGCGAGGCACTGAATGCATCACCAGAGTTGAGTCGGCGAAGATAGTGACAATGATCCCCAATGGAGATTGTCGACTATTCGCCTTAGGACTCAAATGGTGATGTATATTGGAAAGGGGGAATTCACTATTTGCCCTCCCTTTAGTTGCGTTTTCAGATTTTGCCCTCTTTCCCGACCCAATACATTTTTTGCCCCCTACTTTGTCTAATTCTTCAGATTTTGCCCTCTTTGCATTATTTTATTCTTTTTTGCTCGTTTTCCCGTTACATGGCATGCGAAATGACTCTTTTGCCCCTCGGTCGGCCTGACCCGTTCGTCGGATCTTTCGATGCTGCAGTATACATCTCATGACGGCCAGCAAAGCGCTCTGCGTCCATGTTCAATCCTCCAAGATTGTATAAGGCATCAACATGCCGGGTTTGAGATCAAGCGCCTTCTAGAACTCTGAATCGCACGGTCATCATCCCTAAAGCATGTAGGGTGACCCAAGGTCTGTCTTGATCGGCATAGTCTAGCTTCAAGAAGATGGCCTCCTCCGGTGCTTTCTCGGTTGCACGGTACTCGCCAACACCAAAGAGTGCGCCCCAAGGAGCTTGGCGCTGGGCATGGGATGGACCTGATATAAGCGGCTTCTCGGTAGTGCTCACAGCACCAAGCACCATCCTCGGCCTCCATTGCAATACCAAGGTTGACATGGATATGCGGGAGAATGTCCATGACTGGTGCCGCCCACTTCTCTGCGGCGTCAAGGGCAGAAAGGTACTCCTCCTTGGCCTCGGCGTGGCGGCCAGGCATACATGCGATTCAATAGCGGAAGTCTGCACCGGACATCGATGAAGCTAGAGCTCGCAGCGCAGCGTGAAGCGGGCAAGCGTCTCGGAAGAGGCGTGCTCGAGCGCCCGTGCCGATGACCACGTGGTTGTCGAAGGCCTCCTCGCGAGGGAGGCGTCGCGCGTGTCGCGAACCTGACAAGCTCCTTGACGAAGGTGAGGTAGTCGCGGCTAGTCTCGTCCTGGCCAGCGCGTCGTTTAATCGGCGGGGCGAGATCTCCTGGACCACCCGGCCTCGGAGAAGGAGTCGAAATTGTTGCCGCCGCCATTGTTGTCGATGGAGGGTCTTCCGGTTGCTTGAGCGGGCGCTGACGAGTATCTCGGTCGTCGAGGCGCCCACGAGGAGTCGAATGCAATCGTGGTTGGTAGTCGAGGTCGCCCACGCCGGCGCCGCCAGCGTGAGCGTGGTGGACAATGGCGCCGTCTGCCGCCGAAGCGGCTTGATGTGGTCGTCGGCGGCGGCGGCGGCAGCAGAGCCGAGGGGGGGAAGACGATGTTAGGCGTCCCATGGCGATCTCGAGGAGGCGTCGAGTCGGCCGGGAGGGCAATATGAGGAAGTCGCGGCCGTCGGCGTCCGGCGCCGTCGTCGTAGAGTCTTGAGCGGCCGGGCGAGGAGAGCCCGGCCGTCGGGAGTATGAACTTCGGCATAGGTCGCGGAACACCTCGTCGAGGATGGCGGAGATCGGCCCTCGGCCGAACTTGACCGCGAGTTCGCCGGATCTGACGGGAAAGGAAATTTGCGATCGAGGGCAAAAGAGTCATTTCGCATGCCATGTAACGGGAAAACGAGTAAAAAAGAATAAAATAATGCAAAGAGGGCAAAATCTGAAGAATTAGACAAAGGAGAGGGCAAAAAATGTATTAGGTCGGGAAAGAGAGCAAAATCTGAAAACACAACTAAAGGGAGGGCAAATAGTGAATTCCCCCTATTGGAAAGGGTATGCTCTTATTACAGGGGGAGTGATTATGAATGAACGTATCAAGATGATTACAAAAGCACATAGGCTGGGTTTTTATAGTCTACAAGCGTCGGCAGTTGGCTGCAGTAGTGTCTCTTCACGCCAACAGTCGCGTCCCTTTAAGCCAATCATTGCGTCCCTTCATGGCAATCGTTATGTCTCCGGATACAACATGCAATACCTTCTCTCCACGTGGGTTGTCATTAACCACACGTGGCCAGCTGCCTTTGAGGACCCCTTCTGCGGGGGAGAGATCCTGAAGTGGTCTGAAGAAACCTCCAGGGGAGGTCCAACAGGACGTCCGAAAGAGGTCCGGGGATGGTCTAAGAAAAGACTCTCGGGCCTACCTTCTGACTGCTTGATTGATCTTGGGCCCAGCAAACTAACTTGGGCCCAGTAGAGGATCTGGGTTATTTACAAAAAAATAAAGATATACCCAAATAATTGATTAGTCAACAGTCCTTGTCAATGCAGCCATGAAGAAGGCAATTGAGCATGTCTTCCCAACTAACACGCATAGGTTATGCATGTGGCACATGTTGAACAAACTTCCAACTAAGATAAGGCCAGATTTGAGAGCTAACCAAATCTTTTAGGAATAATTGATTATTTTCCACTGCAAAAGGGTGGATTTTAGGATTTGCCACTGTATGTGAGTATGACATGTGAGTCCCGGGACCACTTGTCATACTCATATCAGTCGCAAATAATTAATTACACATGTTTGGGCAGTGGCAAATAATTGAATCTCCCAATCTTTTATAGTCGTGTGAATTCATGTGTGTATCCATCAGAAACTCCAGAAGAATTTGAGTCACAACGGGCAGCTATTATTTTTTAGTTCGGTTTAGAAGATAATGAGTGGCTCGATGGTCGGTATAGTTTTTGGACATCTTGGGTACCAGCCTACATTATGGACATGCCCTTGGCAGGAATTGTTAGAACAACTTCAAGGTCTGAAAATGCCAATTCCTTTTTCAATTACTTTATTGGTTACAAACATGCTTTGGTTGAGTTCTGGATCCGGTTCGACACAGCAGTGGATGAACAAAGACAAAAGGAGCTAAGAGAAGACCATGCCACCTTTCACACGAAGCCTCAGTTGAAGACACCATGGGCAATACAGCTGCATGGCAGTGAAGTGTTAACACATGAGGTGTTCGCTAAATTTCAGATGGAGGTTATTGTGGCCAGGGAAAACTGTGTTGTTGAGAGCACAGTGTAAGTATGTGACCTGAAAGTAACAGCGATGAATGGGGATGGCAAGAAGGTAAGAAAAGTCACATGTGACACTAACACCATGATTGCCCATTGCTCCTGTATGTTGTTTGACACTCATGGAATTTCTTGCCATCACATTATCCTCGTATTACGAGGTGCATTACTGAATGAGCTTCCAAGTCATTATGTTTTGAAAACATGGACTGCAAATTGTAAGTGGGAGGTTGTATTCGATGAGAATGACAATGTTCTTAAGGAAAAACCAAAAGATCCCATAGAGGAAGAAATTAAAAAGTTGACTTCGGAGATGCGCAAGGTAGAGGGAAACTTCAAAAGTTTATGCATGACATAAATCAGGAAATTCCCACCGGACCACAAAGTAGAGTTGAGGAGGTTGAAGCATATCTTGGGTGTGGTATCCCTCATCAGATCGATATATTGCCGCCAACCGATAATCTCACTAGAGGGAAATGCACTAGGAATCGGCCTGGGGAAAGCAAACAGAAGAAGTTCAAGGGAAAGATAGCTCACATGTGTAGGACATGCAATGAGATCAGCACTCATGACAGCCGCAACCGCCCTTTAAGGATGTAGGATTGAAATAGGCGACTAGAGGGGGGGTGAATAGGAGCTCAAAAACTTTTTCAACAAATATTGGATTCAACTCGCAAATCACTTCAATAGCTATGAGAGCTATGAAGATGAATGCTTAAGCACAGAGGAAGACTTGTATTGAATCCACTCCTAAACCCCCAAAGAGCAGCAGCAAAGAAAACTGAGGAAGTGCTGAAAGATTAGAAATTGGTACTACCACAGTGTAACCAGTGGTACTACCTATAATCGGTACTACCGCAGTGTACCAAGAGGTACTATCGCATTGCGGTACTACCACAGGAAAATGAAAGGTACTACCGATTGTCCTGGAGATGAACCCGACAGCAGAAAAACCAAACCTAAAGTTGGCGAAACTTTTGATTCACCCGATCAAACTGGATGAAACTTGAAACACAGCTTCTCTATGAGGTTAGGAACCTATTCCAAACAAGGATCGAATAGATCCACACAAAAGTTCCAACCTTTAATGAATTGAGTGAAGGCTGTTTCAAGAACTGTGCAAAATACGAAAACTGAGATTGAGAAGATCTGAGACTTGCTCGTAGGTGAATGATCAACAAGATGGCCTCAGATGTATACCCACAAGTCACAGCAAGCCAAAACATAGCTAGAGCACAAGAGAAACTTGCAAATCATAGAAAAGCCCCAAAAGTCAAGAAATAGACAAGAAGAACACAAAGGACTGAACTTGTGCAATCTGATTGGATTGATTTCAGATAGAGGAATGATTGTTGGTTACAGCCACTCCAATCTAGGAGGACAAAACTCATCACGTGAGCACACACTCAATCCAACCCTAGAAACCCTAGCCTCTCATCTCTTCTCCTTAAAACCCTAAAACAAAATAGGGCACACAAGAGTTCGGCTGGCTCTCTCCAACAGCCGCAGCAAATAGCAGCCAACAACATCCCCCTATTTATAGAGGAGACTAGCATCTAGGGTATATTCCATTAGGGCACCCATTAGACCCTAACACATAATGGGTTAACACATGCACACATCTCAAAGCACCTTCTTTGTCTTCGATTGACCTAAACCACTTCTCCATACGCCGACCCGCGCCGCGGTTTAGCCAAAAGGTCACCAAGGTGGTATTTGGTGAAATTACCAAAATACCCCTTCTCGATCCTTCTCCAAAAGACTGAGTTCACATATCGTGAAGCAATCCCATGCTTCGCCACGTGTAGGTTGATCAACGGCTATCATGTCGGCAAGTCTCTCCCGTCCGGATCCCACCGGCACCATAGCACTTGCACCGACTCCCGCGCCGCTTGATCCAACCAGCTGCACCGAACCACCCGTTCGGTCATTCTTGTCCATTCTGCGCCCTGCTTGAGTCACTTGACCTTACCCGACATCCTTGATCGTTCTGGACCTCAGCTCTCCAAACTTAGTCCCGATCCACCTCGTCGTTGACCGTTATTGACCTGTAAGCCACCTACACAGCAATAGACCAAGAAACCATTTCTGGGAATAAGTTCTTTACAACTTGACCCACGTTAGCCAAAACATGCATCATGCAACACATATGCACTGATGAACATGAACATGACCTAACCAAAATCAAATTCTCCAAGAGAACCAACATTCAGCTCAGAAACGGTATGACCACCATGTTATGGCCGGTACTACCGTCTTTGCGGTAATCAAGACCCATAACTACTGATCGTCCGCATCCGGAGAAATCCAAACATCTCCCAAAACATCCTCTCTGGAAAAACCATACTGCTCACACGCGGTCATACCAACATACGGTACTACCAGCAACCAAAGCACGGTCGTACTGCTCCACAAGAAAACCAGAGCTCAATAACACCTTCTCTGGAAAATCGCAACCGCCATCTAAAATACGGTGTTACCGCATCACGGTATTACCGCCACTATCCCTGCGGTATTACCGCATCTCAAAAACGCTCAAAAGCCTCTGAGACAAACCCTTTGCCACATGGACGCACCAGATTGCGTGGCCGTTCGGACCGCGTGTCTCAGCCGTCAGATCTTGGGCACCGTTCGGACGGTCTGAACGTTCATCTCAATTTCAACCGTCCGATTTCAATCCGACGCTCAAAAAGTCCCTTTACTTTCTGACGGTCCGAACGTTACTCTTGATCTGGACCGTCAGATCAAGATCTAACCATCCGCTAACACACGTTCGGAACCCTGAGTTGTGGTAGTACCGCTCCCACTAGCGGTTATACCGTCCGGCGGTAGTACCGGCCACAATGCCGGTACTACCGCAAAACTTGACACTTGCTGATTTTCACAGAATTCAACAAACGTTCAATACTATCGCCAATTGTCTCATCACCTAAGATCATGAGCATGTCCTCACGACATCCACAATGTCCTCATGACATCCACAAAGGAAATAAGCAAAATAATAATGTAATGTAGCATTTTAATTTCTTTCACTTCGCATGTGGTTCCTCTTAATACATACCAACTCAAAATGTGTGTGTGTTTTCAGTATGTAGGCAAATTAGGTGTTCACTTTCATTGAGGTCCGAGTCTTGAGTTTTACAATCTGCAATGCAGTACTGAATTGTGGATTCGAAAAGCTTGATGAAATTATGTACTAAATTTGTATTCGAAATTATGTACTTAAATGCTGTCTGAATTTGTTTTCGAAATTCTGTACTGAAATGTTGTCTGAACTGTTGATTTGAAATGTTGTACTGTACTGAAATGCTGAACTGCAATGTTGTACCAAAATGCTGGATTGCAATGCTAGACTAAAATTCCGTACTAAAATGTTGTACTGAATTGTGGATTTGAAATTATGCACTGAAATGTTGTCTGAATTGTGGATTCGATTTGCTGTCTGAAATGTTGTCTGAATGTTGTCAGAAATGATGTCTGAAATGTTGTCTGCAATGCTGTCTGAATGTTGTCTGAAATGTTGTGCCATCAGTGTACTGGCATCACAAGAATTTGTCTGTGGTAAGCAGCATCTCCTCTCTTGCAAGAAGTTTGGTTTATTTGGGTTTGCAGCTGTAACATGGGTGATATGGACCAACATGATGATATATAGGCTCATCTTTTTTCTACGGCACTGGAAACGGTCGGTTTCCAACATCAAGAGGATTGGTTCTGCTGTGTTGCCGGTCTGTGTTGGACATCTTTGATATTCTCATTTCTCTGATGTTTTAGGTTTTGTTCAGCTCTAATGCTTTTATTCTAGCAGTATGCTTTCATGTAAATCTTTATTTCTAGCAGTATGCTTTCCTGTAAATCTGGAGTGAAGCTCCTTCTTGGCTGTAAGCTTGTAAAACTTCGTCGGTTTCTTTTGAATAGAATGGAAATAGGGAACTAGATTTCTAGAATGTATAATGTAGCTACACAAAACCAGTAGTATGCTTTCCTGTAAATCCGAAGTGAAAGCTCCCTCTTGGCTGTAAGTCTGTAACACTTCATCGGTTTCTTTTGAATAGAATGGAAATGGGGAACCAGATTTCAAGAATGTATAATGTAGCTACACAAAACCATGCATTGCTGAATCACAAATTCAACAATCAAATTCTCACAACCATAATTCAAAAAGAACCATTACATAGATATAACAGAGCTATTACAATAAGAATTTTGCGCTCCATTTCTCGACTACTACATTACATAACCAGTTACACATTCAAATCTTACATGACACGGGCGGCACAGTGGGCGTGCGACAGTGCAGATGGGGACTCGGTGTAGGCGTAGGGGACGCTAGCCAGTGAAGCCTCAGCACAGGGGCGGCGTAGGGCCCAGGGTGACTTGGTGCGGTGCATATGGGGCGGCGACACAGTGGTGCAGCGGCCCGACTCCACTTCTCACTCGACTCGGTGCAGGGAGCGACGACTAGGGCAGTGGCACGGTGCACAACAGCAGGGCAACTCAGGGGCGGCGACGCCGGGCCTCCGAACCCTAGCGCGCTTGGTGTTAGGGGTGTTGGGGGGAAAGAGGATCGAGGTGAGGACCGAGTCTCACGAGAAGTGGCATCGAGCAGGGGGGGGTTCCGCAAAGTGGCAACGGGTGGGAGGGAGGCTCGATCCTAGCTACTAGATTCGTGTTGGAGAGCCCAGATCGACCATGTCCATATGTGCATGAAGCACAGCATGTCCACGAGATATGCCACTGTGGTTTTGGGGGCTTAACTTTAATAAATCGCGCGAGACAGTTCGGTCCTTTGCTTTGCGGCGAAATTGCATATATGAAAATCCACTCCATCCTAACTTAAAAAAACTAAAAAACACATAAAAAAACCACTCCATCCGTCTTGTGCCAACTACGGCTTAGGTGTTCTTTTACACAAACTCGTAATTAGTTAGACGAAGAAGGCCATATGACCCCGTAAAGTATTGTTGTGCCACCATTTAACTCCTGACTAAAAAACCAGTTATTTGACCCCCTCATGTTGCAAAACCAGGTGACTTAACCCTATGGCTATTTTACTTGATGGTTTTGCTTACGTGACACTAGGTTCGACCAATTTCGCCATTGTGGCGACTATGTGGCTATGCAAAGGACTGAGCTCGACGCACAACATGTCGTCTTTCTCGGCTCGGTGTGGGGGAAAATAGTGGACACGGTGGCATGATGCAACAGTGAACTACGGTAGTGGAGCTACGAAGCGAAGACTAGCACGGCCTGTTCCTGGACTTTTTGGTTACGTTTTTGGGGACGGGTGGCGATGGGGATGACGGTAGTAGTCGAAACGGACGAGGGAGACGCGGCGATCACAGAAGAGAGGAATTTGTCTTCGATTGATTCTGGCAGTCCTCCAGCCTGTATCGAGGGGGCATGAACACCACATGTACATGGGTAACTTCCTGGTAGTGGTGGCTTGGCCTGTGATGTGACAAGGTGGGACAACGATGGTGGCGGCCATGACGAAGCAGAGGCGCTCACCGATGAGAGGTCAGGGTGGCGAGGAGACTTGGGCGTGGGCATAGAGGGACTCAGGAGGTGGCGGCAGTCACTATGACATGGATGGCGAGGCTTGGAGCGACGAGAACGTGGGCGAGGCAGCGCAGACAAAGCACAACCATGGCGGTGGTGGCGAGTTTCCCCTCTCTGGCGAGGTGGGAACGACGAATAGGGACCAGGCCGATGGTAAGGAGATTCCCCGGTAAGGAGGAATTACATGAGAGTTTATCATGGGAGGAATGGCGCCAGTGGCGACGAGCTTTGGACGGGGGTGGTGAAGACAACGACGCGGTGAGCTGCTCTGAACAAATTCCCAAATTGGGTTAGAGAAATATAGAAGAGGTTTGGGAACATGTTTTGACACGAAATAGCAGGAGAAAATCTCATCGGAGAGGGGGTTGTGTACTGACAGCATTCGTGGTCGACTTGTAGTCACCAGTGAGGAAGAAGACGATGTTGTTCCCAGTTTCCTTGTTCGAGACCGAGGAAATGGAGGTGAGGTCGAGCTAGGGTGAACCGAGGCGAAGTCAATGGACATGGACATTAAGGATGAGGGTCACCGGAGCGGATGCGCGAGCTCGGCGACCGGCATCGGAGAATGTTTAGCTCGAGCTCGGTTCCTCCTCTGGTGCTCAAATGAAGATATGGAGGGAGGAAGAATGATGAGGGTTAGATGGTACGTTCAAGACACAGCTTAGTGCGGCTTAAATGAGGCGGACGAGCTCACGATTTCTCGCCATGTGCCCGACGGTGAGATGAGAGAGCTTGTGAGCTCAGGAGGATGAAGAGAGGGGAAGAAGATGAAGAAGGTTTAGTCACTAACGTGCGGGACCATTATCCAAGACATATTTATAACTTTCATTTGTTGGATCATTGCCATGTTGCAGTCACATAGTCACCACAGTGGCGAAATCGGCCGAACCCAGTGCCACATAAGCAAAACCACCGAACAAAGCAGCCATGGGGGTTAAGTCACCTGATTTTGCAACGTGAGGAGGTTAAATAACTGGGTTTTTAGGCCAGAAGGTTAAGTGGACGCACAACAATATTTCGAAGGATCATATGAGCTTCTTCCTCTTATTTATACCTAGTTTCTATTTGTGTTTAGAGTCAAGGTGCATATTTCTTAACTAATAAAAGAAGGAGTTTACCCCTATGCAGCGGGACGATGCCCTTTCTCTTATACATGTGGTTGGCCTCTCCCACCCATTTCAAATTCCTCATCAAGACGCACCAACATATGGACCTAATATGACAGAGACATGGTCTCGCCCTGCCACCCCCATGACTCGTGAACAAATCTATGCCCCCTACTTCTTCCGCAATCACCCAAACTGTCGCCGCCCCACTTCTTCACATGCACACACTGAAATTTGTTGTCGTACCAATCCTTCATGTCTCGTGTTGCTACTCGCTACCTACGCCCATCTGACATTCGCTTCGTGCCTCAGAGATCCCGACCCGTCCGGCACTCAGTCTGTGGGTTACAACGACAATGTGCACAAAGATTTTTTGGGGGGGGGTCTGACAGCGTAGGAGGTGGCGGCGCGGGGAGGTAGCGCTGGCGATAGGAGGAGGTAGCGGGGAGGGGAGGCGGCGTCGGGGAAGGGAGAAGGCATTGGGAGGGAAGGAGGAGGCAGTACCTTGGAGGAGAAGCGATGGTGCCAGGGAAGGGAGGGGAGGCAATGACGGCGCACGAGGAAGAGGCAGAGATGAAGTCGTCATTCTCTTGTCGCGTCGCTATCTCGAGTTCACTGCACCATATCCTCTTCATCCTAATCCCCCACCTCCTCGCCGCAATGTTCCTGGCGAGGGCTACAGAAGCCAATGGTCGTGAGAACTAAGGTGTGGCTTATATTCAGGGTGGAAGAATGTGGCCATCGACACGTAGCCCTCTTCCTTGTTAGCCACAATAGCTGGAAATATGCAGCACGTCGGGGAGGGAAGTTGGCATCAACTTCAACTTCCAAAGTTAAACAATCTATGAGCTTAAATTTTTTATTTTCGGGTAGTAGCAGTAGTAGGTGATGCAATAGGCGGAGTTAATTTACATGTGTGTGAAAGAAAATTGATATTTATTATGCGATTTAGGGTCCCATCTGCTGATATGTATCATTCTCTTTTAGGGTTCCGTTGCAATGCACAAACACCCTACTAGTTTGCTATTAGTTTTATCATATACCTGTTCCTTGATGGAATTTATCATTTTATTTTTGCAAAGAGAAACATTTTCAACTGCCCATATTTCTAACAGATAATCTGCTCATATTGTAGACATTGGTGAGAAAAGAGAAATTAAACCATATTTGCATACTTACACAACATCTAATTAACTGAAACTAAATGCCTTTTTTGCACTATTAGTCACAACCTGCAATACAAATTTAATTCGTAAACCTCTAAGGGTATCTCCAATAGTGTATTTATTGTCGTGTCTTAGTACATCAACAAAATCCTACGTGAAAGGGAGAGAGAGAGCACAGGTCGTCTCTTCCTGAAGAGACTGTCGTGCACGTAAAATAAGACATGATACATTAATCTACTCTAGTTGACATGTAGGCCCGTTTCAAAGAAAAATTATAAAATATAAATGTTGGAGAGCGTGCTAAAGACTATCTATTAGATATATTATCTCTAAAGATGATGTAACATATGTTAGAGATAATGTTATCTCTAACTATTAGAGATGCTATAAGGTTATCGCTTTGCATCCTATCTATTTACATTTATAGCAATAGTCATGTATTTTTATATATTAGAAAAACAATATACTTTTGTTGCTTGCTATTGTTATTGTGTTGTAGACGAGATTAGCATTTTTTTAAAAAATAGATGTACGATGGTCTCACCACTAGCCGGACAATCATAGGAGACTCGTTATTAGCAGCAGAGGATCTACCATGCGTGGCGATAGGATACGATCCCCATCGTCCGAAAAAAATCAAAGATCTAGATCAAGTGTTACAACGGTTCCTGCTACAATAAATATCTTTTTGTTTCTGCGGTGTTTACTACAGTGCTACGTCATGGGTGTTGTCCATTCTCTTCGAAAACAATGTTTACACAAGCGAGTTTAACCGGCATAAAAAAAGCCCACATATTTTTTTATTAAAAAAATAGGGGATACGGCCGGCGTGGCCAGCCCCCATGTTTGTGTCCCTGTCTCCTTCCTCCCAGTTCGTGAGAGGAGGTCTGACACTGCACTCCGCCCTATCACTCTCGCACCCGCACGGTACACGCTCGTATCCGATAAATCAACAAAATAGATATTCGTTAGCAGGGGTAGAATTGGGCCTCGGGCCTCTCGGGCCATGGCCTGAGGCCCAGCAAAATAAACCAGGTAAAAATAAAAAATAAAAACGTAAAATACAAGCTGCAATGTTAATTTGAATTTGAAATGTCTTTGGTAGGCCGAGGCAGGCGTCTTGTTAGCTCATACATTCATTAGACATCAATATTCTTTAAGATCCTCTATGGTTTTCTTGTCATTGACTAATATATAATATGAATTTACATTTGATTATGTTTATGTTGTTAAGTAAGATAAATAATTCTCTAATAGGTAGTATAATTTTACATTTTCGTTGGTAAAGGTATATCTTTTCTTTATGTGTACACTACCCGTTAAGTTACCTGTGACCGATTTGAACCCCATCTGCATCCGTTTCGTGCTCGTATCATGAAAAATCCGTACCTAGGGTAAAAATATGGATTTGGATACGAGAAGAGCAATATTTGTCTGTATCCGACCCGTTTTCACCGCTACTAGTTTCTGTCATTTTTTTCTCCAAAATAACCTAGTTTTTATTCCGAAATACAATAATAATACTACGTTTTTTTTACAAGAATAATCATTTGTCGCTAAACTGTTGGACGACTAACACAAATCGCTCAACAACTGAGCGACACGTGGACTTGTCGCTCAACGGTTGAGCGATAAGTTTACTTGTAGCTCAACGGTTGGTCTAAATGCACAGGCCGCCCAGCTAGCAGGCATGTATTGTATACTGTTGGATGATAAGTATTCAAGTCGCTCAATCGTTGAGCGATTTGGGTTAGTCGTCTAACGGTCGAGCGACAAATGATTATTCCTCTAAAATAAAAAAATAGTATTAGTACTGTATTTCAGAATAAAAGCTAAGTTATTAAAAAAAAACAGTTTCTATCCGTGCTTAGAGTCAACGTGCCTATTTTTGCTATGAGTTTTATCATATGCATGTTCCTCCATGGAGAGTTATGTTTTATTTTTACAAAGAGAAATATTTCGAACTGCCCATATTTCTAACTGATAATATGCCCATATTGTAGACATTGGTGAGAAAGGAGAAATTAAACCATACTTGGGTACTTAGGCAACATCTAATCAATTGAAGCTGGATGCTTTTTTTGCACTATTAGTCGCAACCTGCAATACAAATTTAACTAGTAAACCCCTAAGGTTAACTATTTGTATCCTATCTATTTACATTATAGCAATAGTCGTGTATTTTTATATGTTAGAAAAAACGGTATACTTTTATTGTTTGCTATCTTTATTGTGCCGAAGACAGGATTAACATTTTTCTTTTAAAAAAATAGATGTACGGTGATCTCACCACTAGCCCGGACAATCATAGGAGACTTATGACTTAAGATCTACGGTTCGTGGCATTAGGATATGATCTTCATCACCCAATCAAAAAACAAAGGTCTATACCAATTAATACAGGTTGACTACAGTAGTTTCTGATACAGTAAAATCGTTGAATTAAATATTTTTTCTTGTTTTTACAGTATTTACTACAGTACTACATCTACGTACTGTTTGTTCTCTTGTGAAATACTGCTCACACGTCAAGTTTAACCCGCCACTAATAAAACCCTCCACATACGACATATATATTTTTTTTATTGAAAAAACAGGGGAATACGGCCGGCGCGGCCAGCCCCCACGCCGTTGTCTCCTTCCTCCCAGTCCGAGAGAGAAAGCCCGGCACTGCACTCCGCCCCGTCACTCTCGCACCCGCACCGCAGTGAAACAAAATATCTTCCGGCGCGGCGGTAGATCTCCCCCTCCTCCCCCTCTTTCCCTTTTGGAAACCCCCAATTTATCGCCCCCCCCCTCCCGCAACCCGCAGCCTTCCCAAAACCAAATCAAATCCTCTCATCTCGCCGCTCCAATCCCCCAAACCCCCGCTCGCGAATTCCGCGGAGGAGTTCAATAGCTAGGGTTTTCTCGGGCACTGGTAGCCAGCCATGGCCGTGGAGGAGGCGAGCAGCAGCAGCGGCGAGGAGGGGTCCGGGGGGTGGACCCGCGAGCAGGAGAAGGCGTTCGAGAATGCGCTCGCCACGACGGAGGAGGAAGGGGATGCGGTGTGGGAGAAGATAGCGGAGGTCGTCGAGGGGAAGACTGCCGAGGAGGTCAGGCAGCACTACGAGCTGCTCGTGGAGGATGTCGACGGCATCGAGTCCGGGCGGGTGCCGCTGCCGGTGTACGCCGGCGATGGGGACGCCGAGGAAGGCTCTGGTGGGGGTGGGAAGAAGGGCGGGGGAGGAGGGGGCCATGGAGAGAAGGGGTCGGCTAAGTCTGCGGAACAGGAGCGCAGGAAGGGGATAGCCTGGACAGAGGATGAGCACAGGTTGGTGGCTTAAGCTTCGTTTCTGTTGAGCAAAATTGCAGTGCTGCTCTAGATGCTTGATCGATTGCTGAATTGACTGGGCTAGGAGGTAGTAGAACGTTACTATTTTATCGGGGATTTTGATGATTAATCCCTGTAGTTGTCGTAACGTGTTGGGGATTTTGGAAATTCGTTGTTTAGATAGTTTAGCTGCTGCTCTTGGTGGGAAAACTGGGTGCGAGTAGGCGTGTCAGTTTGCGGCTTTGGGTGTACTGGGGAATTAGGCTATGTCCTCCATGAATTTTTGTTGCCTGGACAGGGGAAGAGCACACGTCGGCTCCATTTTTATTCCGTTCATTGAGCAATTTGCAGTTCTACTGTAGATATTTGATTGTTTTGTGAATTGGGTGGGCTAGGAGCTAGAACGTCACTACTGTTTTGTTGGGGATTCTGTTGATTCATTTGTATAGTTGTTGTAACGTGTTGAGGATTTTGGAAATTTGTTGTTTAGATTGCTTAGCTGCTGATGGTTCATTGGAAAACGGGCTCCGAGTAGGCTTGTCGGTTTGCATGTATTGGCGGATTAGGTTATGTCCTGCATGGTTCTTTTCAGATGGAGTTTGCCTATTGGGGGATTAGATAAAGTGCTGCATGTTTGTATTCAACTGGAATCAATGCATTGGGGCTGTTCTTGTTTTGCTAGTTTGGCTAAGTCTTGTAACTATTCTAATTTCTACACGATCAATTTATGAATTATAAACAGCTTTCTAACTGTCACTCACATGCTATGAGATGGTCTTTATGGTGGAATGGGTGGATCACTGGATGTAGGGTGCGAGTCCTCCAGCTGTATTGGGTGTAGGTGTGAGTACTTATGTGTTGTGGGACTAAGGCTGGTTTACTTGGTTTAGCTTGGCACATGTTACCTTTTGCACGGAGGTGCCACGTGCTTGAAACCCGTACGGGATGCTTCCCGTTACTTGCATGGCGATGATGTTGGCTACAACCAGATATTCTTCCATCTCCGGTCTTCTGTCGCGACGGTAGATGGGGTACGTTGGTTGGTATGTGAAGTTGGCCCTCCACATTATATCTTGAAGTAACGCCGGGTATCCATCAACATCTTCAGCTGGGGTCTCTTTGACGAGGTATTGACAACTCATCTAAAGATAGGAAGGACAAGATAAGAGAAAAATTAGTTTATAAAACCAAATTAGAGTAGGGTAAGAAAATGACTCTAAGATGTATGAGGAATAAAAGAGATCTATAACTTAACTTTCTGAAATTAATTTGATAATTCAAAATACTTAGCTCAAAAGACTTGCTAACGCTAACACCCAGCTGTACTGGGTGTAGGTGTGAGTACTTATGTGTTGTGGGACTAAGGCTGGTTTACTTGGTTTAACTTGGCACATGTTACCTTCTGCATGAAAATCCTTGCTCAGAACAGTGGTCACTTATGATGAATTTCTAGTTGTCCTAAATGTGTTTTAGATAAGATAAACATCATGGTTTCAGCAAAAGGAACATTGTGAATGCGTTTCTTCACGTTCCAATGTTCCATGTTGTGTTCTTTTGTGATGAACTAGTTTTAGTAGAGTTTTTCCCTGCTAGCTCTTTCATTCCAAAATTGCTAAAATGTATCTCTTAATAACTTAACCACCCGTGTGATAGCTTATAATGCCAGCGGAAGACCAACTCAAATTCCCTGTAATTGAGTGAATATAATTCGAATGTGAAAAGCTTGTGTGTTTTCTTACTAAATCCAACTTCAAGTACATAATTAGCATTTTCTCAATCTCTGTAGCACTACATAATAGGTATTTCTATTATATATAACTTCATGCTTGTTGGTGCACCCTCTCCGTCCCTTGTTTTCCATTGGTTATACATCCCATCATTTGGTGTATGTCACCTTTTGGACAATGCATTAATCATTGCTTTGTGTTAAAAGTATTCAATCCTGAACAAGTTAGCACATGTTTGTATGTGCATGTAGGACATATACCTTTTAGAAGTAGTCCTCTTTTCATTTGCAATTTTTTCTGCCATGTCAGGCGATCTTTTGCACATTATTTCTAGTAAAAGGTGATAAATTTGCAATATCTTATTAGACAAGTAGTCCTCTTTTCATTTGCAACTTACTTCTGTTATGTTAAGCAACCTTGTGCATATCATTTCCAGTAAAAGGTCTTATCAGCACATTGGTAATTTTGAATGAGTTGTGTGTGATCGATAAGATGGCATACTTGTGAGTTTACAATAAAAAAAGGGTTCATAATTAACTTGCCAAGGCAACATCAGAAAATCATAATAAATATAAATATTTAAGGCGAAGTAATTGGATGCAAGAAGTGACGGATACTAACTAGAATGCTTTGAGAATGGCCCAGCTAAGTGACATTCATTTGATATATTCCTAAAGGGTCGTTCTTATAATTGCCACGAGTGCACATGAATGGGTTAATTCAGTATGATTAAGGACGACTCAAGTGGAAACATGACTGTAGGAATGATGCAATCAGCCCTCCTTTTGCTTATGAGAATATTCATAATATGGAATAGTAACTCTCATGCACCAAATCCAACCATCTGTTTTAATCATTGTTCCTTTCTCCGGGTGTTATATAGTCAAATTAATGTATTACTGATATTCACGCAGGTTGTCTTTACTTTACTGGTTATTGATTTGCCCTGCCACTTGATTTTGAATTTGCAGACTGTTCCTTCTTGGACTTGAGAAGTATGGCAAAGGTGACTGGAGGAGCATCTCAAGAAACTTTGTCATCTCCAGGACACCCACTCAAGTAGCTAGTCATGCACAGAAGTATTTTATCCGCCTGACCTCAATGAACAGAGAGAGGCGGCGATCAAGTATACATGACATTACCAGTGTGAACAATGGAGATGCATCAGCTGCTCAGGGGCCAATCACAGGTCAAACAAATGGGCAGGCTGCCAATCCTGGGAAATCCCCTAAACAATCTGCGCAGCCAGCAAATACGCCCCCAGGCGTCGATGCTTTCGGTACCACAATCGGACAGCCAGTTGGTGGTCCCCTTGTGTCTGCGGTTGGCACTCCCGTCTCGCTTCCTGTTCCTGCTGCGCCTCATATGGCCTATGCCATACATGCCCCAGTCCCAGGAGCTGTAGTACCTGGTGCCCCGATAAACATGCCTCCGATACCCTATCCGATGCCGCCCCCATCATCCCATGGATGAGGGCCTGCTGCTGAATAGACATGTTGAGTGCTACAGGACTTTTAGACAAACCCATAATCTCTACGTTATTTAGCCTTTCAATGAATGCTCCATTGTGTCTCAACTCTCAATGATGCCATATCAATAAACTCTTGTACATTACAGATGGTTATTAAATGTAGCATTTTGCGGACATTGCAGATTATGTACTTATCATCTGTGTCCCATCATTCCATCATTCGACGTACACCTGCTCCAAGTGTTTCAGGATGGACGCTGCTTCTCAGTATGACAGCCTCCAACCCAGATTCAGTCAGTATCTGTGACTTGTAATTATATGCCTGCTGCAGGTACACGAAACCTTGCCTGTTGCTCTAGTTCATATTGCCTCCCTTGCCCTGTTGGCTGTTGCCCAAGTCCATTGTTTTCGAATTGTTTGCCCAGTGAACTGGCAGTGGACATATAACGAGATAACTTTTTCGCAACCTCGGAGATTGCGGTTATCATCTTAGCTGTGATGTTTCTGAATCGGTTCATTCTGTTAGGAGTAGCACTGGCCACTGCTATCGTGGTTGTCACAAGGTGATCTTTCCCCCTTTCTTCTTCTTGCAACCAGACATGTGTTCCAGCCTTCCAGACCAGAAGTTCCCCAAGTGTTGGGCTCATGTAGCACATTCACAACGCTAATAGCAATTTTAGTTCTCTTCCGACGTTAATACCAAAATAGCACCTTCCACCGTGTCTCAAGGGGCCGGACTTCTCACCGCACTCCACGTGTGAAATCTGAGTCCCTTAGACATAGATCAGGCCGAGTCTGGCCCCTAAGGGCACGGCAGAGGGTATTGCCGTGCCTTGGAGCCATGGAATTTGAGGCACGGCAACTGCGAGAGAGATTTTAAAAGCGATTAAAAATTATTTCTGGTATTATTTCACACTATTTAAAAAAATAAAAAAATTTCCCTTTGGATTTTTTATTCTTGTTTTTCTACCTCGCACTCGCAGCTTCAAATGTATTCACATGTACCAGAAAAAAATTCAACAAATTTTTTCATATGAAATCACGGCGCAACACAGCACACGCAGGTTCAAACATGGGTGTGAACCGTCGCCAACGTCACCTTCTGCAGCCCTCCGTGGCTCAATGAGTCGATGGACGATGCATGTGAAACACTATTTGACGACGCGGCGGCGGACAGTAATACCCTGTCACCGGACGTGGTGGCAGTAGTAGTACACTCTCATCGGTCGCGACGGCGGGCAGTAGTACACTATCACCGGCTGCCGTGACACGCAGTAGTACACCGTTTAACTACTGCCCACCGCCGCGACCGGTGACGGTGTGCTACTGCCCGTCGTCACGTCGTCAAATAGTGTTTCACATGCATCGTCCATGACTCATCAAGCCACCTTGGGCTGCGAAATGTGGCGATGACGACGATTGACACTCATGTTTGAATCTGTGTGTGCTGTGCTGCGTCGTGATTTTTTGTGAAAAAGTTTATGGAATCCCCAGTGGCTCGGATTTCACACGTGGCATGTGGTGGGGAGTCCGCCCCCTGGGGCACGGTGGAGGGTGCTATTTGTGGTATTGATATCGGCGGAGGACCAAAATTGCTATTAGCGTTGTAAATAGTACTATATGAGGGGGGAAAAACTCAAGTTACCGGGGAGGAAAAGTATGGCACGATTGCCTGACATCTCGTCGCTGGCTTATCATTCTCATTTTACGTTCGATCCATCAGTAGAAGGTTTGTACGATGGGTTATCTATAGTTTGATCTAGTAAACTGTTTTTAAGAACGTGGCAGTTCAAACTGGGAATGGATCTGAAAGATACACAACGATACGGTGCTTTAATCATCTACAAGGAGTACAGCTTGGAAACAGTAACGTTTAACATTCTGCATCATCATCATCATATCCAGCCGCCGCTGTCATCCTAAATTCCTAAGCACATTTACATTCAAATCTTCTATCATTAATCATGTGAAACCAATCATAGACACCGATATGGAAAGGAAATTTGTTGACGAGGGCCTCATGTGAGACCCTTCCCTGTTAACTGTTGATTCGTCCTTCATCAACAAAATTAATGGCTGATGGGGTAGAGTCCCGCGTGAGTCACTCCCCTATCAGATTTTCTTCCCTGATATGGTAAGCTAAGCATGTAGCCAAATTCTGCTAATCTTGTGAGCTGTAAATGTGAAACAACCCTGCACCCAAAACCCGTGTGCCGCTACGATCTTTTCTTTCCATCTTTATTTTCTAGGAAACTGCTGCTTTTGCAACGCCGAATTGGTGAATCTCTGCACCAGGACAACGAAAGAAGAAAGTCTCACGTTGAGGGGCATGCAGCATGCTCGAGGAGAAAAAAAGGCCATGACTCATCAGTATTATCCCGGTGGTTTTACAAGAAACGTATGTAGTGAAACCATATGTCATGTCAGCTAGAACGTAGCGGATCTACGTGTCATACCAGCCATCACGGCTAATAGCAGCAGCACAATATAACCCACAAATTAGTAGACTACTCTATACTAGTACAAGGTGAAGAAGAGCCTTTAGAATGAGTTGTCATAGACCATATACTACAAGCACTTCGAAATTTTTTCCTACGAGAAGTAAAAAATGGACGACATATTTTTTTTTGCCCCCAAAGTATCGAGTATTTCTTGCAATAGTTCAACTGATTTTTTATGGTTATTTTGAAATATTGCCGTACAAAAAGTTTTTTATGGACTAAGGATGATTTTTTTCAACGTCCTTAGTTGACCGAGAGATCGAACCTAGATAGTAGCCATAAGTGGAGCTGGGCCTCGAGCCGCCGGGTCAATGGCCCAAGATCTAGGATCAAAAGGCCATGTTGATTTCTTTGAAAAATCAACAAAAAACGATTTGGACCCGAAATCAGTTGGGCCGGTCCGAGGCGTGGTCCATAACCAGCTACGCCACTGGTAGCAGCGTTATATTGCGACACCTGTATATAACTACATTAGCTTTCCATATGAATTAAGGCGCGTAAGAAGAGTTCATTTGTGGGACATCCAATCAGTAGTTGCCTCCTCATAAGGAAGAATCGAATCAGAGACGAATGCACACAAGTCATTGGGATCACAAAACCCCACTAGAAAGAAAAAAGGTATTTTTCTCAAGTAGACGAAGGCACACAACTCCTTCAGAAATATTCATCTCTCTTTTTTCTTGGAACATTGGGGTATTTATCTCTTATAAAAGTAAAATTGTGACTAGTTTGTGGACCAAACCATAATAAATAGAATTCCTGCCTAGCTCGCGATGTAACATTATCGTACCAACTCTTCATTTTTTTACAGCGCCGCCCAGCTTCCCTTCCCACAGTTTTCCCCCCTCTCCTCCCCTACAAAAATCCCCGAAATGCACCGAAATGTCGAAATTAAAACGACAGAGAGGCACCCACCACACCATACCGCACCACACCACCATCAAGCCCACGGCCGCGGCCACCACCCATCCTCTCTCTCACTGCTTTGCCATACACAAACACAACACACACAGACGAAGCTGCTCCACATGGCCGACGCGAACGGCTCCTCCTCCGGCGGTGGAGGCGGCGTCGGCCGCGGCGACTTCGTGGGGGGCGCCCCGCGCGGGTACCAGCCGCTCTTTGCGTCCGTGCACACCCCCGCCCCCGGCGCCCCGAACGTGCACCAGTACCGCGCTGGCCTGATCCACCAGCCCGTGGCAATGCCGGTGCCCGTGCCGCCGCCGTACGTGCCGCCCCAGGTCGCCACGCCCCCGCTTCTCGTGCCCTCGCCGCAGCACCGCTCCCAGTCCCACCTGCCCCCCGGTCAGTGCCTCCATACATCGTTGCACCATCACCGTCCGCGCTGCGCTTGCTTAATTCTGCGCGACCATCTCCGTGATCTTCTCCCTCTAGGGTTTCTTCTAGGTTGTTCTAGGGTTTTGATGCGTGCGCGGATCTGTGTGTTGGCTCGCGGTGCCTCTTCGGCGTCTAGACGTGAGATCCGGTGTCCTCCTCGTCGTTGCTTGCGCTTTGGATAGGGTTTCTGTTCTCGTTAGGATTGTGTGTGTTCTCTCGTGTCCGTGGAAATCGGTTCTAAGGTTTCAGAGCCACTGAAACACATTGCAAAGATCGTCTTTGTAATTTTGATCACTTCGGGAGGAGAGGATCACTGAAGAAGATTATATGAAGTGGAATTCAGCGCCATTTCGCATAATCAGGCTTTCTATTTGTAGCCAAGTAAATATTTTTACTGGGAGATCGATAGACAACCATATATTATAGTATTTATGTTACACATCACCATCTTCATATGGTACTATTATTTCTGCAGATTCTTGATGCTTCATATTGCTTGTTCTTTTCTTCTTCTTCTGTTTATTCTATGTGGCCTTAGTTTTGATTGCCTGTTCTTCAGGAAGCTACCAAGATTGGACTGCCCCCAACAACGTTGCAGCGCAGCAGGTTCCAAGAGGTTTTGTGGATTGGACAATGTACGACAGCGCATTCATGTCCCTTGCTCAGGTCGCTGCCTATAGCAACAACAGCAACCATGGCTTTCATCAGAATTTGACGCCATGCTCCACCAATGCATGGCCTAATTACATGCTGAAGAACCCTAGCTACAGTACTTACCCTCCTGCAATAGAGGATCATCAAGCTCCTTCTTTCCACAACAACAATCATGAGAAAGATTCAGGTACATGTGTATAAATAGCCTTAAACAAATAGAATATGCACATGCATGAATGGAATGGATACTTTGTGGTTATGGAGACCAAATAGGTGAGAAAAGGCACTCTAGGGTTTTGCCTTGAGCTCTCGAGAACCCGCGGGAATGAGCGATATTGAGAGAGTGGAAAAGGGCCCGAAGTAGAAATATATAGCTTGAGATCCACCATTTGCCCTTGGTGGGACCCATGAGTGTGAAGGATGTTCAAGAATCCGTTTTCTTTTTATAAGGCCTAAAATGTACCCGAGACTTATGTCCCGCTTTGATGACCAAGCATCTCATCGAGGCCGCCCAAAGTCCCATGTGGTCCCTCGTTTGCCCTTTTTAACAAGGGACCCCCTAATTGATTGAAGATGCTACTCCACCCTAGGGATTTCTTCGCGCCTAACGTCTCCCATCCACTTGATGATAGCCTAGGGAGGTGTGAGTCTCCTCGACATAAATACTTTATATTTTAGCATGTACAATGCCTTTACAGCAGACTTTATGATAATACAAAAGCAGTAAGTTTAGGTTTACTTTCCATTTGTTTTATTTCTCTTTGAGAAACCTCCATTGTTTGGTCTAGGTTTTTTAAAAGAAAAATGAGAATACGCACGAGGAGTTATGCATGAGAATACGCACGGGGAGTTATGCATATTTGTTTTTTTAAGAAGAATAGCGCTTCAAACCCACTACCTTATCCACGGCAACCTTGTGCTCTACCACTAGGTTACATGGGTGGCCCCATCTTTTTTAATAGGTGTGTTGAATTTTGAAACTTAGTTTTTCTAGTTGAATTTGTTTGATATGCAAGGTTTTGTATCATTTAGTCCAGCATGGACTCGAATCAATAGTTACTGCTAAGGGCTTTAGCTAGTGGTTGATACGAGGACTCAAAAAGCAAACAAATTGAGTTAGACCAATGGTTCACAGCCTTATTCCCAAAATTCTTAATCATATTACCATAGTGTATATTATCAATTATCTGTGATATCATAATACGCTAGGCTAGTCTCCAAGTCTTACATTCGATTGACTAAAATGCCATGCATGTCATGCAACTATATATGGCTGTATTTGAAAAAATGGAGCAACTACTTGTGCATTGCCTCACTCTGTGAGCGTCTTATGGTGCAGGTTTTGCAACTAGCTTTAGGTTGGATCAATCGATCGTACCCGCTTCACCTTTTCCTCCAATGTCTCCGGGATCGAACAGTGGTTCCTCCGCGCAAATCTTCAATGAGACCACACACACCCAGAAAGTCAAAAATTTAGAGGTATCTGTAGGATTCTTTCAGAGTATGTTGATATATTTTGACTAAACTTGAGTAGTAGTCCTGATATCAGATTTCTCCAGGATACACGGGTCTTTAGAAGCAGTGACATGGAAAGTGAAAACAGTGATGAACTAGATCACACTCCGGTTGGTGAGCTTCCAAGCTTTAATGAGAGCCATGAAAGTTGGACTGCTGTAAGTAACACGATTCGTTGATGCATGACATGCTTCCTGAATCCTATTTACTGCACTATACATTCTGTTCTCTGTTGTACATGATTTGCACTGTATAACTTGATGAAGCTATTGTATTAATTGTTAACAGGTATGGCAAAACCATTCCATTAATTTTGTTAACACTTATGGAAATTATTCCACAGTTTTTCAACTAATTGATTCTACCTTTAACCTCTTATTGTGCAAACAACTGAAACCTGATGGTCATATGACAAGGAGTAGCAAAACAATGCTCTTTTAATCCTTTTTAGGTATATTTCAATTCCAAAAATGAAGTAGGTAGTCAAGTACCACTCTCTAGTAGGTCAAACTAGTATGCTAACATTCATAGCTGAACCACATATACGACCATCAGTTGTTGCAGTTTACAGTATCTTCCCTCTGAACTAACTCTGAATTTCTTCCTGCAAATCTGTTTTAACAGAGGTTCAACTGTAGAGAATACCGTCTTGTCTTGCGCAAGGATTTGACAAACAGTGATGTTGGAAGTATTGGAAGAATTGTGCTGCCGAAGGTAGAACCTAGTATATTCTCTTAATTAATCGACCTTAAAGTTATCTGTGATTGATATATTGTATTCGAAAGCAACCACAGTTCCACCCCGGGCCACAACTATGAGCTACGAGTATGCTGCGTAATTTCACTAACTTTCTAAATTTTGTAGAGGGATGCAGAGGCTAGTCTTCCAGCCTTGCTTGAAAGGGAAGGTGTGATACTCAAGATGGATGACTTCAAGCTTCCAGCTACATGGAACTTTAAGTACAGGTGATCTTATCGTATTATTGCATATTACTAGGCTCGAGTAAGCTGTGCAGATCACCAGTTCAGGATTAGATATTTTGTCTGCAATAAGTTCGTAAAATGAAAGTCTCAGCCTGTTCACTAATTCGGCTATTTCACACTGATGCATGATACTTTTCAGGTTCTGGCCTAATAACAAGAGCAGGATGTATCTATTGGAAACTACTGGTATGTTTGAACATTGAGGTAAACATTTCTGAATTTTTAAGTTTCTGCATATGATGAATTGCACCGTCTTATTCTCCTCAGGAGAATTTGTGAAGTCTCATGGTCTCCAGACAGGGGACATCCTCATCATCTACAAAAGCTCAGAGTCTGGCAGACTGGTACTTCAAAATTCCATTCTACGCTTCCTTTTGTCAGTAACAATCTACTCAGTATCCGATTACCACAGCTGGAAACTCTTTCGATACTATTAGTCGAGAAGCAATAGCTGTCCTAAAGTTGCGCCTTTTTTGTTTTGAAGCTACTTTCGTGGTAATAGTCTGTTGCCTTATGCCCCTACTCACTGTCTTGAAGGTTGTCCGTGGGGAGAAGGCCATTCAGCAGAGTGCTTCCGTGCCTTGTCTGGAATGCAGCTGCAAGAAGGAAGGCAACAGCAGCGAGGGATGCAGGTTCGCCATGAGCTTGCAGACCAAGAGGACCTGATCGATGGTAGTGAGGCAGCCTCGTGTCTTAAGCTCAGCACCAGAAAGGCATCAGAAGGGGGTGCATGTTGTGTCTTATTCGAGAACATTGAAAACCGTCGAGAGTGTGTCGCCTAAACTATGAAGTATTGTCATGTTGTAGCATTGGAACTGAATTCAGACAGAACTCCCATGTCTCTAGCAAGTGATTGCTCTGGCCCTAAGAATACCTATTTCCAACTTGTTGGTAACTATGTCGTATCATGTAGCTTGTTTGTTATGTATTTGTACATACTTGGATCATTCTGCTGTCAACAAAAATAATATGACTTAATGTGTTGTACTTCATTTGGATAATTCTAATGTTGTAGCGAAGTGGCCGATGGGTTTGCTTATAGTGCCGCTGCAGATTTTACAGTTGTAGGATGTCTTGATTTTTCATCTCTGAAGTTGCTGAAGTTTTCTGAAGAAAGACGGGAAAATTTTGAGCTGAATTGCCTCTGCAAAACAAGCAGGAAAGAACACAGTTCGGAGAAGGCAATCATATGACATCAAAGTCGGCTCACTATTCCAGTCAGCTAATGTTGCGGTTGGACTTCGCTGTAGTATGTTAGATCTTTTCTGTTCAACAGGAAGGGTTAAGGTTTTGGTGGGATAGAGTTGGTCTAAAAACATCCCTATTTGAACACGAGTCACATAGGTGCAGTTGCATAGAATTTAAAGTAACCACCACAAAAAACATGGCGAAACATGTAGAGCTTCAGTCCTGTAAGGCTGTAACATCTATGAGCATAGAACCTAGGGGCTGGCTATGATGGAATCCTACCCAATTTTCTTGTCATCTTTCGAACGGACATGGACATATTTCCAAGTTTGCTTCAATTTCTGCAAAATTTCAGTACGATTGATCTGATCATACTTGTCTTCTCGCTGTCTGTTTTTTAAAAGGCACGTTCTTTTCCTGCTTTATTGATATGCCAGCTTGGCAAACGGCAATTCCATGCTCTGCAGACTGCAGGTAACACAGCTGACACAGGTACAGGTATCGAGGCAGCAAGATGGGGTCCTGGAGTGTGAAGCCCCAGTCAAAGTTCACCTAAAACACTGACCTTTTACTGCATCCTAGCATCTCATCATCCCATGTTGAGACCATCTGGCTCCCCACCTGAACGAGGACACCGAAACACTGGCTGGGACTTGCCCTTGGACCAGGGCGCCTCACCACCACCAGCTGTTCAAGAGGGCTGGAAAAAAAATCTGATGCATGATCATCCAATCCAACCATCTGATTCATTTAATCATCATGACAAGCAAGCAATCATGCGGGCTATTACACAAGCCTGGCCTGACAACGACTGTGCCTACCGAACGCACGACACTCTCACCCTCCAATCTTGATCATGTCTTGTGTCTACCTACAAAAATCACCCAACAATCGGCGCCGCGCGCTCCTATATATACATATCGACTGTGGTAGTCCAACCGGTAAGACACCAAGTTTCCCTTAACCAAGGTACAAATTTTGGATGCCATGTTGGGTCATTTTAACAGTTTTCTGTCTCTGATAGCTGAATGATGAGGTCTTTTTCACTTGGGCTATGACATGATCACATCACATGAACACGGGCTCATGAGGAGCTCTGCCCAAGACACCAAGCCCTTGACGGCTACGGACCACCGTAATTATTCCCCGAGACGGTGACAAGCCTAGCTAGGCCGGCGGTGGTGGGGACGACGAAGACGCTTTATCTGATGCTTCTCAGCAACCTCACATCAGTGCCAATTAATCCCCCCATGGCCCTGCCTGATGCACCACGCCGAGCCGGCCTTTGCGGATGTCGCCCTGCCTTGTTCGCTGCACTTTGCTCTCGGCATCGCTTTCAACTGGATAGGATACGCAGCAGCGGCAAGTGCGCAGCAACCACTGCAGATAACACTACATTGCATTACATATCTGCATTGCATTGCACAACAAAACAAGGTGGTGAGCATATATACATACACTTGTTGTGGTGAGTAGCATGAGGACTACAGGTACAAAAGCTCTAAGCTATTCAAGCAGAAATATATATAGTATATTTCTGAAAAGGTGAAGGTGGTTGTGTTGTCACCATAAGTCCATGACAGTGCTCTAATGTTTGTTCCTGCATGGTTTAGTAGTCATAATTGAAGTCTAGGGCAGGTCCCTATTAGCCACAAACAAAGAACGGCCACAAACAAAGACTACTTCCTCCTGTTGAAAATAGACTAAAGCTAGACGACATTAATCCTAGCTCAGTGAAGAACACTTAGCCTACCCGAACTTGAAGATGCTATTATGGCTTGTAGATCCGTCGATGTAGAGTCGTAGAGGTGGCGTGGGCGAGGACGGCAGTGTCACGGTGATGGCGGCGGCCTTCGGTCTTCGCCCACCACAGTGCTCGGGATAGATCGGGTCTGTTGGGATTTTCGTAGCCTAGAACCACACAGGAAAAAGGCCTGCCGAGTCCCTTGTTTAGATAGCATTAGGTGAACGGGACCGAAACCAAAACGTGTTGATTGCGCCCCCGATCAGGGCACGAGTGGGACGTGACCCCCTGGATCTCGGGGTTTGTTAGCCGAGATCAACCCAACACCTCCATAGCACATCCATATATGTTGCTACAAAGAGGATGTCTGAAGTTGCATAACCATTAGGATCTGTGGCATCTTGTCTAGGGTAGTAGGAACTCATGTTGGATACGGGTAGGCTACACTAACGCGCAATAAAATTTTCTACCGCGTAAACAAGAAGGTCATGCGAGTAAAAGATAATAGATCGTTACCACTAGACGCACAGTGCAGTGAAAGAAGAGTAGGAGCAACCTGGTCCAGCGTCGCGCGAATTGCTGTATATAGTAGAAGTAGTCGATCGTCCAATGTCCTTGGCTGCCGATCGTCTCCTCCAACAACCTCTCGCATTCTCTACGTACGTCGCGGATCGTCATCGATCAGTGCAACAGCGATCGTAGCAGCGTGGTGACAACACAACGCTCGCAACTCAGGGTGTAGCATGGTGATCTGCACAACTTCTAAGAATCTCACATACACTATATACGAGATAAACTGATGAGACTTAAGAATATAACAATTCTTGCAGTGCCTCAAGGCGGGTGAATCCAACACTATGTTATCCAATATATGTCCATATTATTGATTTGATATCTCATACTCATGATCGGTGAAATGTTATCATCAATCAATATATATGCTAATCCATATATCATAAGTGTCCAAACGTAATAACATAAGACTAGGGATGTTTAGAATAACATCATAAACACAAATAGAGAGTTTCACAAACAAATCACATACTTGCCAATCAATATAAATGATATTTCGTTAAAGGGGCAAAATAAGATATTATTCAAAAGTCATAAACATAGAAGCAATACAATCGTCTCTACGATTACCTCTAGAATATATCACTAACCACTTAGGGTGTAGCCTTTACAAATTCTAGTGCATGTGTTCGGTCCTTCTCATGTTGGGATAAATGCAGCCCATGAAATTGCGCAGGCTAGGGATAATGCTGAAGAGGGAATTCAGGTCTGATAGGTAAGTTGATGTGGATGACAATGACAAATGCACAACGCGCTTTCGAAACGACGGTAAAGGGAGATTTGGAACTTGTTGCCGCTGCCTTCCACGCAAAGCAATATAATGTTCTGCTTCACCAAATCACAATCATGCAGTTGTGCTTGTGGCAGGGATGGTTCAGTTCATGGGCTTTTGGGCAGTGCGATGCGAGGTACCATGCCATGCCGATGAAGCGGTTCAGGTGCCGCTTTCAGTAGCCACTAGGGACACACGGTCCTCTCAGCCTCATCTCAAAAAAAATAGTAACTAGTTAGGACATGGACAGAAGTGGTTAAAGAATAACACTACTAATACAGAGGCATACATCAGCTGATGAAAAGCATCATATACAAATGCATATACTCCTATAATCTTCAATGAAATAGGGTAATCAGCTCATAGAGTAATCCTTGAAGACGACTTTAAGTACCAACTAGTAAAACCTCTACTCATCAGGAATTGATTCTGCTTATGTCATATTGAAAGTAATACTGCTGAGTTTTCGGATCAAAGTACGCATATACTAGTACTAGTACTAGGTACTAGATAGCAACAGAATATCTTCACAGGAAGCTGAAAATGTTCTCTGGGCATCATGTCAGAACCAATAGAGATGCTCCATTGGTGTCATTTCAGAGTTGCAGCCTTTAAATTTCAAGAAACAGTATCTGGTTCTCTGCAGTTCAATGATTTTCACTACAGAGGATTTCTTTGTCGTTACATATGGGAGGGCAGAAAGGGAATAGTGTGTGAGAGAGAGAGGAACAGCAGGGCAAAATCAATCCTTTCCTGACCATTATGACCTGTCTATATGCAAACAGTGGACCATTTATTTGTGATATTTTTCCTCATTAGTGCTCTATGCATCTATGGTTTGTTACTCAAATGAATTGCTGGTTGTTCACTTCAAACAGTGGCCAAATATGGCATGGTCATTGACCTGTGGCTGACATTTAGATGACACGCATATCATGTGGCACCAACAATTTGTAATCACAAGCACATCCACTACCCAGCAGTATTAACTATTAACACCGTAGGAGCTTGGGACAATCAGCACTGTAATAGTCAATAAAAGAGCTGTAGGAAAAGGAAAGGAAAAGAGAGGGAAAGCTAAGAACAAATGCCAGGCCACCAAGGGGGGAAACTAAAAAGGAGAACCTAACAACGAAGTACCAACTCAAACCATCATTTCAGCACATTAAGGTCATCTCTATCTACTAGCATAGCGTTCTAAAAAAACCTACTCCCATAGCACCACCATCCATTCATCCAGAACCTTCACAACCTGCAAATTCCAAAAAGGATGGAAACAAACTCGTCAATTTGTGGTTCTTGCCACTTGTCAATGATACATTTCACTGTATATACGCATCTGGTTTTAGTAAGAAAAACGGCATCTTTTACACTAGACTGGAATGAAAATTGTAAAGCTAACAGGGTAGTTATCAACTAGTCTACATCATTTAGCCATTAGTAACTACATGTGGTTTATGATCTGATCAGTACAATTTCCTATTGGTAAAGCAAAGAAGTACCTGTAAGAATGGACTGAAGATTCAGAAACAGAATTTACCAGCGATTTGACTCTTGTTCTTTTGGATAGAGGAAAAGGAAGACACCACACGTACAAATATCAAACTTAAGAAGTAAGCATGCATCTGCTAGATCCTAATAGCACCAGGAACGTGGGTAGACCGGGTCGAGGAACGTGGGTCGACCGGATCAAGGAACGTGGTCGCGGGATGTAGTACGCAATTTTTTTTCTAAATTACATAGGAATAGTGTATCATGTCCCACGAATTATACCTAGATCGATAGATCCGGTACATGAGATGGGGCATCTACCCGCGATGCATGTGACCGAAAGGGAAGGAGGTGGACCGGACTGCGAACGCAGAGGCCGGGCAATTTTTTTGCTTTCTTACGGAAAGTAACCACGGGAACAGCTTGAGCGGCAACCTAGCTCGGGACGCGCAAACGACAACTCGTTCCGGCTAAGCAGTAACGAGCAGTTCAAGTAAGCAAGCAAGGATGAATTAATTACTGCTACCGTTTTACTTTTACCATGGCATGGCAGCACACAAAATCGTAGTAGTAATTAGTCGCAGACTAAACTAGAAGCAGAGCCCGTGCAATGAGATTTAGTTACCTAAAGATGATGATTCGATTCACCCGCCTCCGCTCCGACGATCGATCTCTTCGGCACACCAAGAGAAACCAAAAAATGTATTTATACTATGTATGATACGGTTGGGATGCGATGCGAGATTAGTTTAGATTGGATTGGATCGGAGGGAGCTTATTGCCGCCGGAAAGAGTGGCGGCTCTTCTTGATGAAGTCGTCGAACCGCTTGTTCATCTCCTCCGCGCCAACCGACGGGTCGCGCGCTCTCCCCGGCGTCGGCGGCTGCTGCACCGGAGGGGCAGCAGGTGCCGCGGCGGCCTCCGGACGTGTCTTGTGCATGATGGACTTCCACGTGGCGTCCAAGTCGTCGTCGTCGTCCACGCCACAGTCCACTGCCGTAGCTGCCACGGATGGGGGCGGCGGCGAGAGCTGCGGATCAAAAACCGCGTGTTCCTGCGCCGGCGCCAGGCTCCGCCTCTCGTCGGCGAGGTAGTACGCGTCGCAGGAGACGTCCTCGTCGGACTCCGTCGTGACGCAGGACTCGCCGCCGCCTGAGTCCGGGGAGCATTCCGGCTCCAGCGGCTCGCCGTACTCGGCTGCGGCGACGAACTCCTCCTTGGGATTGACGGGGGAGGCGGCCTCCTCGGCGGCAGAGACCGCGACCGGGGGCGGGTGGGAAAGTTGGTGATGCCACGGGTCCTTGTGCTGCTGCGCCTGGACGTGCTTGTGGCCGGAGAGCTTCCAGATGACGAGGATGATAAGGTGGACGGTGACGAAGAGGTAGGGCGGGACGAGCCAGACGCGCGCGGCGGCCCACGCGCGCGGGAAGAAGGCGCCGGCGACGGACACGAGCTGCGGCACGGCGAGGCGCGCGAAGGAGGCGGCCGCGGCGAGCGCGGCGGACGCGAAGGCCACCTTGGCCGCGAGCAACGTCTTGGCCAGGCCGCCGCCGCCTCCAGGCCGCCGCGAGGCGTAGCTGTATGACATGGCGCGCGCGCGCGGGCGGATGGCTGCTGGATCGGGAGGCGGAGAGCGAGGTGTCGGCGTCGCGGCGTGGAGTAATGGGAGGAGGTGGTGGGTAGAGAGGCAGGGTGGAGCGGGCGTGCAGCTATTTATGGGGGAGGCAAGTGGGTTTGCTCGGGGTTCTTTTTTGTGTTTAAATTTTGGAAAATTTTGATGCGAATAATCTTGTTTTTGGAAAGAAAAAATCAGAATGGGTAGTTTCCATGTTAGTTGGGTTTATTTCCGTACAGATACATTAATTCCATGTATTAGAGATAATTTACCATAGAATAGTTGGATTTATTTCTTTATAGGTCCATTCCTGTATTAGAGATTGATTTTCTTAAAAATAGATATTTTTATTAGAAGTCAAGTCGAGCCGTCCCAAGGGATAGCATGTATCAAGTGAGCAGAAGAGCAGAAATTACGCTCATGATCAGTTACAACGTTGCAAAAGTGTTGGCATGTGTTCCAGACTGGGAAAACAACGTGCCAGCTTTCTCTAGGAAAGATGTGTAGAGATAGGATCATAGGAGTTGATCAGTAAACCAACTCGAACAAATTTTACTAATTTGAAGTTTCGATGGAAATGGAATTGTAATTTGTACCTTTTGAACTCGGAAACGACACGGTAGTAAGCAGTGGAGTATGATTGTCACGTACTTTGACACATTTCAGTACCGGCAAACACTACCAAATCTATGGTTGTTTTCAGTGGGGTTGCCTTCTGCGATAGTGAAGTGAAGGAAAGGGATCCATGGGGCCGGCGGTGAGTGCATGGCTGTGCGCCGCGCCGTACTACTTCGGCTTCATTGTTGGGCTTCGCTGTTTTCAGTAATCATTTTCGTTTCTGCTTTCACGATAATCTATCTGGATTGCAGAATGCTTGATGTGGTGTACAAAAACAGGTAAACAATGCACAGCAAGCTCCGCGCTGCTGCTCTCTTTTCTCATGGGTTAATTAGGAGAAGAGGTGGTTGTTAGCTAGAGCGTAAGGGCATGTACAATACGAGAAGCTTATATACGAGTGCTTAAAGAAAGAGAATATATTCACGTCATCAAGAACCTATGTAAAAGCTATTTCCTCCAATACAAGCATCTCTTTTGTAGACACTTAGATGATTATATTATCTATTGATTATATATAGTTATATACATAAACACATCTTAAGCATCGGTGTCTAATCAAACATCGATGCTACAAAATAAGCATCTTATCTACCCTACATAGCAAGAAAGATCTATTTTTTTTCTAAGTACCTCTCTAAACACCTGCATTATACATGCTCTAAAGCAGTGGCGGAGCTGGACCTCAAGTCTTCGAGGCAATAGCCCGAAGCCCAGGTGGCATTTGCCACGTGAATACCAATCACTTACTCGCCTAAGCTATCGAAGAGGTTCAAGCTCCAGCCGGCACACGGGGCCTGACCATGGTCAGCTACGCGCCCCTACTCTCTAAAGTAGAAGGAAAACAAATAATTGACGGCATTGAACATTTGAACCAGGAAATGTCAAATAAATAAATCAGTAGCAGTAAACAAATCAGACCGCCAAACGTCGGCACTGGCACTGTTCTCCTCTGACAGCGCAGCAATCTGGAGTAATTCGATTCCGGTGCTTGAGAAATCAGAAATATATCTAATTAAACCTGATGCCACAAAAGCATCAGTCCCCCGATTTGACCACAGGATGTTGTTGGGGAGTGTGGTGTACTGTGTACGCACCGCTCAGGCTCAGGCTCAGGCAAGTCAACTTCTGCACTAAACAATGCTTCCCTTGGATCACCGCATTGATAATGATCGATCCAGATCAACCCAACCTGTATAATCAAGCCCAGGACAAGCAGAGCAGTTGGAAAAGCACGCTGTCTTTAACCTAACAGTTAGGATTTATAATACTAATTAGGATTACCAACTCACTCATCAAACTACGTACCAAATTTTATTTACTTGCCATTAGCAAAGGACCTATCCACAGCACATCAAAAAAATCAAATGGATGGATGGTGGATATAGTAGACTTTTCTTAGCAACAATTTGCTTAGCAACACTACACAAATACTACAAGTTGAGAAATAATATCGATGTGGCCTCATGGCTTACCTGTTATTTTCGTATTGAAAGTTATTTTTTATTTTATACATCATTGCGAGCAAATTTTCCCTTTTTAAAAAAATATATAGAAAATGGCAGTGCAGCAAAGACCTGTTGGGTAGCAGCGGCAGGCGTTCTTCTAGATGCTTCCTGCCTCTTGAATCCTCGATACCTTTCTTGCCTTGCCGCCACCCATCAAATGATCAAACGTGACCTCAGTCGCATCGCACGTATCGATCCATCCAACGACGAAGGGATCGATCGGTCGAGCGAGCTATCACCGCCTTTGATTAGATCGTTGCGTTCGTCGCCTTCGCCGTTGGAGCAGGATCACGTCCCCGTTTTGGACGGACGCCCACGTACGGCTTAACGAACGGACGGCCTTTTCTCCAGCATTTCGATGCTCTGCCTGCATGCAGGCGCCTGAAGGGAAGGCAAGGCAAAGGCAGCACGTCGCATGAGGACAACCTCCGCCGACGACGAGGTGCACCGATCTGCCGACGAGGATCTCCGGCAGGCCTACTTTGTCAGCGACTCATTTGAGATATTCCATGTATGGTTCAAAATATATACGCTGGCTGCTGATGTAGAGTGAGCTACCGTATACTTGGTTCACTAAAAGTCCATGCCGTTTTGATTGCGACACAGTGGATACACATGGGTTGAACGTTGTTGATCCGTAGCTTTCTCCGTATCGTACGTGCATTGCCGATGGAAATAGCACCGGAACAGCGCCACGGTTGAAGCCTTGAAGGTGGCGATGTGGATTGTTCACGACCTGGCTGCTTGTTGCCTGTCTGCCTGCGCGCATTCACTGCCGGAAAACGAGACCTCTCTCTCTCTGCCCATGCGATGAGCCGATGACCCAAACGTGGATCGATGTCAACAATCAAGGGTGGCTTCCGTTCCTGACGCGAGGAATTCATTACGTTGCGCACAGTCCAAATCGCATGAGACTAGGGGGATCTCGGCATGAGACTCCTCGATCAAGCTAGATCGATGCCCCCTGAATTGAAGAAAAAGAAAGTGATCGGATTCAGATGTGAATCGAAATAAGCAGCGTAATTTACCCAAACCAACTACCGGACACCCTCTCTTTGCCGAGTGCCTGCGGCACTCGGCAAAGCCCGAAATACACTCGGCAAAGGCTTTGCGAGTGCGACTTCAACAAAGAAGCCTTTGCCGAGTGCTTTTATCGAGCACTCGGCAAAGCCTTTGCCGAGTGCGGAAAAGCACTCGGCAAAGATTTACACTCGGCAAAATGAAAATCTGAAAAAACCCAAAAATAATAGCAAATTTTTTTTTCGGGGGAGGCCACCACCGGCCAGCGTCCGCCCGTCTCCATCGAAGTGCCTGTTTCCGGTAGTGACGGTTGTGGTAGAGCACCAAGGGTGCGTCACCCCTAGCATCGTCGGCAATACTCAGAAAACCTTAGTGACAGCTCTCTACGGTCGTTGACAATACTCAGGAAGTTTTAGTAAAAGCTATGTATGTATGGACTAAGTCCATAGGGAGCATCTTTAAAAATATACCAAAATGTTCATCTCCCTTTCAATGTAAGGCACCAACAAGAAGGGAAATATCCCTTTCTTGCCCCCTATATATATATATGGCCTAAAGGTATGTAAGAGGGGGGCCACTCATTCACTCATTAATAATACAATGCTCATACCTCTTATTCATTTTGATTCCTCCATCTTGTGGACTCCCAAGATAAAAAGATATCCGATGCCCACTGTCTAGTCCTATTACTACGTCAGCTAGCAAGTACAAGCTTGCTCGTTACAATTTTTAGTGAGCCTTTTTCTTCTTCTTTCGCTTTACCAAAGCCGTTCAGCTGCTGGTCCGTTCATGTCGTCAAAAAGAGCGTTGAGACATCTGCAAGAGAAGAACAACGCCCGGTCGTTTTATTCCTCAATTCCCTTGCTTGATGAATAATTCGCACCAGGGAACATTTCTATTCGCCCTTTGCAATCATATGTATGCCCCAAATTCCATAAGATTAGACTTTAATGATGCCGTGGTTTGTGTAAATTAATTATTGTGCCTTACTTTTTCTCTGAATAAACATACTGAGCACAAATTTAAAACAAGTACGATTAATTCAAATTATCCTTTAGTGAGATAGAATACTACTGATAATAGTATGGTACTGAAAAAGAAGCAAGTGTATATGTGTCGGGCCTGGATTTCGCAAATCCAAATTATCTGTGAAAACAATGTGATATTCCCTGAATCAATAGATAACACTCACAGGTACATTGCTGAATCATTTCATACATAGCGTGAACTAAACAATTCGATATATTACAAACATCAGAGTGACATAGAGCACGACCATGACCACCTAGAATTTTTAACAAGGGGGAGTCAGAAAACTCAACGAGGGTGTAGATAAGTTTAGAACTAAGAATGATGAGAAGGAGCAATAAGTACGTTATATTTTGACCAAAACTTTCCTTAGTTTTTGAAAATAAGACTCAAGTCCTATGGCAACGACTAGTCCAACTAAAACTCCTACAGTCGTATGCTCTGATACCAGCTCTGTCGGACCCGGATTTCACAAATCCAAATCCTCTGTGAAAATACTCTGCTATTCTCTGGATCAGTAGATAGCACTCACAGAATACATTACTGTAGCGACCAAACCCTAGGGCACCCGAGAGGTCCTCCAAGAGCTCCTGGAAAGTCCATCAGGACCTCCCAGGAGGTCAAGGACCTCTCGGACAGATCCTAAGACCTCCCAGAGGTCAAAGAGACCACCGAAGTCCAGGAGGACAGACCCGAGGAGGTCGTGGAGCCATGGAGCACCCCGCAGACCTGCCACGGCCAGACCAGGGGAGGTCGTGGAGGACTGGGCTTGCTCCAAGGTTCCCTGTGCATACTGAGCTAGTCCCAAGGATCATGGCTAGCTCTTTCACAGCAACAATAGTGATAGCATTGCAACAACACCAACTTTATTAATATCAAGGAGGTTATTTACAAGAGAGCTTACAATCTAGCAAGCAAAATACAGCAGAAGGTAAAACACGTAAGCCACCCGATACACCACAGGCAATCGGCTGGAGGGCGCATCCTAGTCGTTCCAGGACCACTAGGTCCACAGCAAGGTCTACCCAAGGCTTCCATACCCTGCTAAAGACAGCAGCAAGCAAGAGTGAGCACAACAACCGTGCTCGCAAGTTACACCCGTTAGATAACAAAATGACATGCATAATGGATATCACAAAGAAAGGCTTAATATGGTTGATTTGCATAAAGCCAAGTTTCTTTCAAATACATGTATTAGGTTCTAAGGCAGTAATACAATAGTTAAAATTCATTTTATCAAATCAGTTTTCAGGTTGGATAACATTCATCATAAGATGGTGAAGGATATCCTCTGTCCACAAGGCTCCCCGCCCACAACCCATGGGATAGCAATCCCAAAACAGTTTATTAAACACTTTTGGAAACCCAAAACCAATATCTAACTCTGAGTGGCCGCTGCCAGCACGTCCATAACCGCGGACACGGCTATTCGAATAGATTTAACTCTGCAGAGGTTGTACACTTTACCCATATGACATGATTCCTCTAGTTTGTTTGGCCTGCGCGAGTGCCACCTCTCACTACCAAAGGTAAGAGGTCTAGAGTTCATGACAAAGCCTTTAAAATGCATTGTCCCACCACGTCTCTCCTTGCTAAGGTTTCGCCTCCTTTGGATTGACTCACAGATCTGGGCCCCTCTTGCACCAGTGGGAACATAGGTCATAAAAGACCATTTTGGCCATAGAAGACCTCCCCTCCTCCAATTGGATTAAGCTGCGGTGGAAGTTCTCAGAATTACTTAGCTAGGTCCCACACCCCACACCGGGAGACATGTGGTTGCACGGTTTTGGCATAGCCCATTATAGGCTTAGCATTGGCGGCTCAAAGACCGGTCCTCAACTGACTTGGGCGACAAACACATACCCCTGGACCTCCACCTTTTTCAGGATAAAGTCTGTGCACAAACCTTGCACCAGCCAAGCCAACCATTTCGCCCAAGTCCAAATCCATTTTCCTTTTTCCTTTTCTTTGCTTCCCAAACAATATTTCCATCGCCCATGACACCCCAATGTCATGGTTAAAACATTTTAAACAATAGTTGGTCATGAAGGTAAAGATTTCCCAAATCAAGCATTTTTGGTCTAAGCAAGTCTAAGCATTTGGTTTTACAATTGCTCCTGGTTCACATTATTGTATCAACCAGATTTTGCCTAATGGTGACAATAAGTTGGGTACAACATCAAAGTCGGCCATATGAAAGAGATAGGCATAACTATGGATTTGAAGACAGGTAGTGAAATAGCTTGATAGAAATAAGCATGCAGTATACTTTGAAACAGAACATAAGTAATTTAAGATACTGGGTGCAATATGGTCAAAAGTGTAACTTGCCTCTTGCTCGATTGCTTAAGAATCTATCCTTCCTCACAGCCCTGGCTCTCTGGAACGCCAAGATCTACACGTATACAAAGCAAAGCAAATAAAGATCCAAATGAAATCCAGATGAACTGAGCAAGAAGTAAATAGCAGAGGATGATACTAAAAGGAAATAAATAGAGAAGATTCTTGGAGGAGGTCTGATGGGTGAAGGGCTCGGGCTCTAGGGGGGGTCCGAACCAGAGGGCTTGGAGAGCTCCCTGAAACAGAGAGCTGAGAGCAGAGGCCGAAAGGAAGAACAGGGAGGCAGTGGGTGCCCCCGATGCTCTATTTAAAGGAGAGAGAATAGAAGCACCATAAACAGAGGATGTCCAAATTCAGTGTATTGGTACAAAGGCACACTGTGTGCCCCAGGTACAAATGAGAATAAAGAAAGCAAGGGATGTGACAAAAAGTAGAAAAGAGGACAAGGGTAGATGGCAGCATTTAATGTGACTCATCCCACATCAAATGCACTTAAGAGCCAAGAGAAACCAGTCAAAAGGTGAACAGCTTGGTCAAAGGGAACGGTCCAAGGAGGAGGTCCTGCGAGGAGATCCACAGAGGAGGTCCTGCAGACAGACAGGGAGGTATTTGAGGACAAAAGGTCCCAAAGGCCACAAGGAGGTCTAAGGACATGAGGTGCAAAAGACATTAGAGGTCTAAACCACAAAGGTTTAAACACAAAAGGGAGGTCCAAACCATAAGGGTCTGAACACCATAGGGAAGTTGGAACTTAAAGGAGGTCCAAAACTCAACAGGGAGGTCCGGACATGGGGAGGTCCCGACTGTTGAGATCTCTGCAAGGGAGGTCTGGACGGTTGGGATCCAAACAAAGGGGAGGTCCAAAGGACACACAAGGGGGAGGTCTCATGGACAGAAGGTCCGAAAGACACCCACGAGATGGTCCTGAGGACAGGACCCACAGAAGGCTGGTCCTGACGGTCAGATCTCATAAGGAGGAGGTCTGACGGTCAAGATCAAAAGTCAGGAGAGATCCTGACGATCAAGAAAATAAGCAAGGGAGATCTGAGCGGCTCAGAGATGATGATCAAAGGAGGTCGGAGCGGTTTAGATCACCTCTGGAAGAGGTCTGGATAGCTCAGATATGATCAAAGAACATCTCAACAACCTAGACCTGCTCGGAGGAGGTCTGGGTGGTTAGGATGTGGTCAAACGACAGGGAGGTCCAACAGACACAACCAGGAGGAGGTCCTCTGGACAGGAAGTCCAACGACCTACTCACGGGAGGTCCGAAGGTCAAGCTCAAATAGAAAGGTGGAAATCTGATGGCTAGGACCTCACAAGGGAGATCCCAACGGTCACGATTGGCAAGAAAGGAGGTCCGCGTAAGCAAGGATACGCAGGAGGAATTGGAGCCCTCAGATCTATCAAGGACAAGATCAAAACTGTTAGATTTGACAAGCATGAGGTCTGGGCCCTGGGATCTAACACAGAAGAGGTCGGAACTGCTAGATCCACCAGGTGAGGTCTGAATCATGGAGAGAGGCCCAAGTGAACATGAGGAGGTCCTAGAAAACGGTAATACCGTGAGTTGGGGCGGTAATACCAGATTGCACTAGGAGGACTTTTCCAAAGAAAAGGTTACAAGGATCAGGGCGAAAAGGAGTCCAAGTGATCACCGAGAGGTTCACAAGAGCATAGAAGGAACTCAAGTGGTTATAAAGGGAGACCTAGACCCTGAGGAGGTCTAAGCCAGAGAAGGAGATCTGGACCAGGGGAGAGGAAGGACCCGAAAGGACAAGGAGGAGATAACAACCACAGAGGTCAAACAAGAGGGATGATCTGGACATATAAGAATGTCCAAATATAGGATAGAGGAAAGGAAACCCCTATCAAAGAAAGGAGAGGTAGCTCCAGAGAGCTAGAGCAACACCAAAAGAGCTAAGTTTTGGATTAGTTGAAGTTTAGTTAAGTCATTTTAAACTCTTCAAATTCTGAAATTCTCAAGTTAAGCTTTGAATTATCATCAACACCAAAGGGTTCTTTTTATTTTGAAAATTTTCAAAAAGGCTCTAAAAATCAGGGTGTTACAGCGAGCCAACACACAAGATGCAATGATATATATGCAAGGCTTAACAAGGGTGGCTCGGGTTCTTTTATTTACTAAAGCAATGTTTTCAAATATCGTAATTAGAAATTCCTATCACTTAACATTTTAACCAAATTGTATTTTATTAAAGAGAGTAATTGTGCAATATTTATAACAGCAGAGGTTACCTCCACCTATGCTTGTTTTTTTTTATCGTGGTTACATCCACCACTTAACAACACTGGGTATGACCACCCAGGAGCAACACTTGGTACGACCACCCAGGAACAACACAGGTTTTTGAAATAGAACTAACTCTAGCAACTTCTCATGTCCACCTTTGACCATAGGCACGACTGTCTAAACAGTTTTACACTCTGTAGAGGTTGTACACTTTACCCATAAGAGATAATCAACTCATAGCCCCACACGATTCTTTAGTCGTGTGGTCGAAAGACCATCACAGTAACCTTTCAAATTACCTCGCCCCTTCTACCATCTCACCCATATGGGCCTCTCCCACTTGCGGCGGGTCCCATAAGTTGTGCGGGATGTTCATTGTAAGGGTACAGTGTGACGACCCAATCCTAGGGTTCCCGAGAGATCCTCCAGGACCTCTGGAAAGTCCAGCAGGACCTCCCAGGAGGTCCACAAGGACCTCTCGGGCTGACCACCAAGACCTGCCAGGAGGTCCAGGAGATCACAACCCGAGAGAGGGTCTTAGAACCAGGGAGCACCCGAGAACCTTTCCATAGCCAAACAAAGGAGAACGAGGAGGTCTGAGAGTGTTCCCAAGACCTCCCACGAGCCTCCGGGGAGGTCGTGGAGATCTGAGTCCACCTCAAGACCTTCTCGTGATACCCTCCTCGGTGAGGACATGGAGGTCCAAGCTACTCCCAAGTTCCTGTGAAACCCGAGCCGATCCCAAGGATCATGGCTAGCCCTTCACAAACAAAATACACAATGGTGGTATCCTAACACACCTTTATTGAAACATAATATTTAACAGAGTTGATTACAAGGTGGCCTTGGGCCAAGCACAAGTACACAAGAGCGAGAAGAAAGCAAAGGGTCCATCAACAAGCCACAGCGGTGGTGGAGGCATAACCTAGCCGCTTTGATCTCCATCATTACCAAAGTCTTCTCTGGCAAAAATTTTAATGAGCAAGAGTGAGCACTACCCTTTGTGCTCTTAAGTTGCACTGTGGATTAACAATATGACATGCATAAGGGATAATCAAGGATGGCATAATATGGTTATTTTGCACAAAGCAAATTTTCTTTTAAGTACCATTATTGAGTTTCAAAGCGGGTCTTTCAATAGATAAAATTCATTTTACCAAAGCAATTTTTAGGTTGGATAGCATTCATCATTATTTGGTGAAGGATACCCCTCGACATTAGGCTCCTGCCCAAACCCATGGGACGGCAATCCCAAAGCAGATTTGAAAATCATTTCGAGAAATTCCCAAAGTCAACAACTAACTTCAAGTGGCCTTTGCCAAGACGTCCTTGACCGTGGACACGGCTATTCGAATAGATTTAACTCTGCGCAGAGGTTGTGCACTTTACCCACACGACATGAGTACTCTAGTTTGTCGGATTCGTCAATACCACCTCTCACTTCCAAAGGTAAGAGATCTAGAGCTCATGACAAGGCCTTTACAATGCATTGCTCCACCACAGCCTTTCCTTGCTAAGGTTTCACCCCCCTATGGATAGCCATCCGGCGGGAAGCCCCCTCTTGCACTAGTGGGAACAATGGGTCATCAAAGACCTCTAGCCAACAAGACCTCCCACACCACCAATGGAGCAAAGACATGTAGTGGAGTTTTGCAAATTATTCAGCCAGGTCCCACACCCCACTCTGGAGACATGTGGTTGCACGATTGTGGCATAGCCCATTATAGGCATGGCATTGGTCGCTCAAAGACCGGTCCTCACATGACTAGGGTAACTTTCACAAACCCAAGGGCATCGATCTACCATAAAGGCACGATCCCGTGCATAAACTTGCACCAACCGAGCTAACCATTTTGCCCTAGTCCAATTCATTTTATTTTCTTTGCTTCCCCAGCAATACTTTCATACCTCCATGACAACCCAATGCCATGGTGAAAACATTTAAAACATTATTTGGTTATATTGGTAAAGATTTCCCCAAATCAACAGTTTTGGTCTAAGCATAACTGAGCATATGTTTTTCAAATGGTCTTGACTCATACTACTGTATTAGCCAAGTTTGACCTAAAGGTGACAATGTGTTCTGTACCAAACCAACAGAGGTCATACAAAGGAACTGGGTATAACTATGAAGTTAAAACTGGTATTGAACTAACTTGATAAAAATAAGCATGCAGTACATTTTAAAACTGGACATAATTAATTTGATATAATGGGTGCAATATGATCAAGAATGCAACTTGCCTTGCTCACTACTTAGAGATTCTTCTTCTTCAGAACTTTCGGATTCCCCGGAATCTTCACAATCTACATATATATAGAAGGCAAATTCAAAGAAGATTCAAACAGAGATCCAATAAAGATCCAAATAAAGAACCAGGAGAACTCCAAAGAAAACTCCAAAAACCCCATTACAGGAAAGAATTATATTTAGATTAGGTTCTTTTGGAGAAGGTCTAGCTTACCAAAGGAAAAAGAGGTCTTTAGAGAAGGTCCCGAAGATGTGACCTAGGCAGAGGGCAGAGAGGTTCCAGAGGCAGAGATGCTTGCACAAGGTCCAGAGAGGAGGTCCTCACACGAGCACCTCGAGTTTCAAAAGAAGTCCACGAAAGGAGGTCTGTGAAGGACAAGATCACTCAAGATACCTTTGGTGAAAACAAGGGTGGAGCAGATCATCAAAGGAACTTACCAGGTAAAGGAAGTAACGGGTGAAAGGGGAGGTCGTAGGAGCCAAGGTCTTTCCTGGAAAAGTTCTTGGACGAGAGCCAAAGCAACAGAGTGTGGAGAAGGAGAAGGGTGATGTGTTAGAACGTTTCAGTTTATGTGTAGTCAAAGTGGTGAAGAAAACTAGGTACTTACGTGCCAAGGATAAGTATAGAGGTAAGTCAAAAGTTGGTGATTGTCAGGGCAGGTGTCACCATCACCCTCGGTGAAAGGTATAATAAAAGACACGTGGTCGCTATGGGAAGGAACAAAGAAAAATATCCATGTACGGCTTAGTGACTCACTTCAAAGTAAATACCACGATGAGAACGTATTAGACGTGACAAGACCTACATTAAATGCCCTGTACATACGTGGCGGAAGAAATGAGAACGTCTAAAGGTGGCAAGTGGAAATTTGGTCAAATTAGCAACAGTTTGGTCAACCACAGGGAGGTCTTACCCCCGCAGAGGAGGTTCTCAGGGAGGTCCGAGCAGCTTAGGAGGTCCTAAGCCCAGGGACAGGGAGGTCTAAAGGTTAAGGAGGTCCAGACAGGGGGAGGTCCTGACGGTCAGGATCTCACCAAGGAGGTCTAGCGAGGAGGTCTAAGCGGTTGGATCTCCGAGAGGAGGTCCAACGACCAAGAGCCGCGGCGAGGAGGAGGTCTCGAGAGATACAGACGCAGGGGAGGTCAGGCCTTTGGATTCAAAGTGAGGAGGTCCAAGCCGTCCGATTTAGATCAAGGGGAGGTCTGAACCTTGGATCTGTAACGAAGGGAGGTCCATGAAGGGACATAACGCATGGGAGGTCTAGACCCTTGGATTAAAAATAGGAGGAGGTCTGGACCGCTAGATCAAGTACAAAGGAGGTCCATGCGAAGTGGTTCCAGAGGCATTCCATAGAGGGGTTCTACCCGAGGGAGGTCTTCTCGGTCAAGAATAAAAGTTAAGATGGTTCAAATGATCTTAGGAAAAATCGAAGGCACACAAGAGGGCCATTGGGATGCATAGAGGTCCGAATGAAAGGAGGTCTGGGCATCAAGAGGTGTCCAGACGACAAGAAGTTTAGACTGAAGAGAAGTCTCGAGCAGAAAAGAGGTTTGAACCCTAAGAGATTCAAACCAACAAAGAGGTCCAAATGACCAAGCTCAAAGGAAGGAAGGCTCGATCATACGAGTATCTCTGGTGAGACGAGGTCTAAGCTTTAGAGGAAGTCTAAACCTACAAGACTCGAAAGAGATAGGTTCTGAGGGAATTGTTGAGCTTTCCAAAGAAGGAGGCACAACAACCCAAATCCTTCCGATAGAACCCAAATTTGAATTCTCACTAAAGCAAAAATAGTTTTAATTTATTTTACACATTTTAAAAAGTATTTAGAAAGTCAAGATGTTACAGAAAGGTCTGGACCCAAAGATGCGTCCATGTGAGAAAATGTCTGAGCCCCATGGGAGGTCTAACCTTAAGAACCACTGGGGAGGTCTAGGCCACAGAGAAGGTCTAAACCTACATAACCAAAAGAGATAGATTAAAGGAGGATTGCCGAGCTTACCAGCAAGGAAGTATAAACAACTCAAACCCTTCCAACAGAACCAAACTTTGAATTCTCATTAAAATAAAATAGTTTCAATTTATTTTACACATTTAAAAAGGATTTAGAAAATCAGGATGTTACATACATTAACCCCCACCACCCAATAGCCTCAAGCATCTCCTTATATAGTGCTCATGACGGATCCTATCTGAACATGTTTTGTTCCAACCCGTCAAGTGTGTGACCCTGTAGGTTCATGCGTAATCGGTTGTGACTCAGAAACCCTTTCCGACCACGAGTCGTTAGCGGTTCCTAGCAGGACATAACGATTCCCGAATACACACAAATTATATTGGGACGAACCTTAATGCAATATGATCTCGACCAGTCCTCATCACTTACGACTGTGTCCTATCTCTATCTGACGGTTCAGTATTTGGTCACGACGATTCGTAACTCCTTACGACTAGGTTACGACCACTCTGTGATTACGTTCGACCGATCTCTGAACAGCTCGTATCTCCATCTGACCGATCAGAATCGATCGAACTAAGCGACCTACTTGTGTATTCTCCCTTTGTCTCACGATGTCTGGTTGAACTCCAGGTGAGATGTTGTGTCATCCATGGACTGTTCAATACTTTCTCGATCGAGTGTCCGATAACTTCACGTGGTCGAACACTTCAACCACTAGTGGCATAACCATGCACTTTCTTTATCCGACCACAAAGAGGGGCCCAGAGACATCTCTCCTGTTATGTTAGGAGGGGCAAATCTCATATCCGACCAATCATATTCCTCTGCATGTTTCATAGCATACCCGAAAGCTACCTTTATAACTACTCAGTTACGAGTAGCGATTGGCAACCCCTAAGAGTGCTATTACACATGTAGGAAACCATGCTGATCTCAGGTCTAAGGATTATACATCATCATTGCTTGAGACCAACTAACGACACATAGAATCATAACAATCTCAATAGTGTCTCAAGGTGGGTCAATCCAACCCCATGTTCTCTAACATGTGTTCACATTATTGATTTGATGTCCCTATACCCATGACCGGTGAAACATGGTCATCAATCAATACAATGTGCTGGTCGATAGAGTCAATAGTGTTCTGACCAATGACATCCGACCAAGGATCCATTTAGAACGACATCATATAAGTTAAAAGAGTTTCACCAAGAAGTCACATACTTGTTAATCTTCATAACCAATGATTCATTTAAGGAACAGGATAACATATTATCCAATATTATGAACATAATGAAATATAATCATCTCTACGATTGCCTCTAGGGCATATTTCCAACATTCACCACCACGACTAGCGTAACTGACAACTTCACCCTCCCTTGGTGTACCATTCAAGCTCAACCGTAACCAATGCTTGCACGACCTTACCCTGCCACCAGTGAGATGATTTCCAAGGTCCAGTAAATTTACTAAGTCAAGTTGTACTTTGCAGACTTGCGGTTGCACATGTTTCACAATGGGAGGTCATGGTAAGATTAAGTCCTTAAACCATCCGGACGGTTCATACCACATATCAACCACTCTCGTGCTCCGACGGCAACCACCACCATTCCATCCGCCCAGATGTGGTAATAGCATGTTATTAGGGTTTTGAGGAGTAAAACCAAATTATCTCAGTTATTTCAGTCATGGATCTCCAATGATTGTCCAAAACCAATTTCATGCTTTTAAGAGATGATGGTCAGGGCATTTTAATGCCCCAGTACTTAAGCAAGGCTAGCATGTCACTTAAGTACAACCTATAGCTAGTAATTTACCACATAGTTACTAGGGTGACAAGGAATAAGTGATTCAATTTTCAAAGGAAGGTATAGTAATTAATTAATCATCAAATGGGTATTTAACTACCTTAAAATTTAACATACATTTACTTAAAGAATTAAAGCATGCAACTCTGGTAATTTAAAGAAATATAATTTGCATAAAGTATAGGCTCAGAATAATCAAAGTATTGACTCACTTGGGTTAAAGGCAAGAGAGTCTTAGTAGTCCTGTGCTTGATCAAACTAGAGGTCTCCTGCTTCTTCGAACTCTACTCGGACGAACAAACCGGAAAAAGGAACAACAAGCAAGGAGAACAAATAAATACTAAAGAAATAATAAATGAACTTTAAATTAAATGAGACCAGAGCTAAAAGCAAGATCTTGACTTTATACAAAATTAGAAACAATGAACACTGTAATCGGAGTTATAACGGAGGATAACAGAGTCCCCAAAGTTTTGGTTTTCGAGCACAGATTAACGACTTCACGAGGTCGGAGGGAGGTTCGACTATACCACGTAGTCGAAAGAGGGTTCGACTACATGGCGTGGTCGAAAGAAGGAAAGGATTCGACTACTCAAAGTGATCGAAAGAAAAAAAAAAGGATTCGAATACTCAACGTGATCAAAGAAAGAATGATTCGACTACTCAACGTTGTCAAAGAAAGGGGGATTCGACTTCTCAACGTGGTCGAAGAAAGGAGGATTCGACTACTCAACGTGGTCGCAAGAAGAATGCGACTACTCAACGTGGTCGCAAGAACAAAGAAAGATTGCTCGGCGCGGTCAAAAGAACAAAGAAGGATTCGAATGCTCAGTGCAATCGAAAGAACAAAGAAGGATTCGACTGCTCGAAAGAACAAAGAAGGATTCAACTGCTCAACGCGGTCGAAAGAACCAGGGAGAGAACAGGGCACGGAGAAACTTACCAGGACAGAGAGAGAGGGGGGCCAAAGGAGGTCGGCGGACAACGAACGGCTGCGGGGAAGCTCGCAGTCGAAGGTGAAGGAGGAGAACGGTGAAGGGGTCAGCTGGGACTAAAGGAAAAGCGGAAATGCGGCGGCTCTTGTGAAACAGAACTGAAAAAGAGTGAGGGGGTTGCTTTAAGGAGCTCTGGGATATGAAACGAAGCGGGTAGAAGAGGGGGGGCTGCACTGGGGCGGCGAGGACCGAGAGAAGGTGTGCGGCGGCTTGAACTCGGAGCTCGGGGCTTCGGGCAACCACAACAACCAAAAATGAGAGATGAAGAGTTGGGTGGGGGAAGGAGATGAAGGGGGGCTGCTCTGGCTCTTTATAGCCCGGAGGAGAGAGCCACTAAGACTCGGAGGCATGCGGTCCCGAGGCACGGCAGGGGACAAGTGCGAGACGCGACAAGGCCTTGGCGGCAGTGGCGCAGACGGGTGCAACAGGCGGGCACAAGCGCGCTTGAGCGACTCGGTGAGCCCAGAGAAGAAAGCAGGCCGAGCCCAACAGAGAGGATTGGAAAATTGAAACCGAGAGACAAGCTGAAATTCGAAGCCCGAATTTGAAATGAGGCAGAAACTAGAGAATTTTTGCAATTACACAATAATTTGAAATAGGTTTCGAAAACCAAGAAGACAAACGAAAGGTACTAATCAACATCCGAAAACGGGATGTTACAATATGCACTTGCTACATTTTAAAGAAAGAGGCACTGTGTTTATGCATTTATTAAACTAGAGCGCTATTGGTAAGAGGTTTGTTTAGTAGCTTAAACAATGATTAGATCCAAAGTTGAAACGCGAACCCTAACCACCAAAGTTTGGTTCCCTTCCGTACATTCCAGTTCAACACGGGTGGCTTTCTTTAATTTGATGCTCTCTTTAGTTTGAGCCTAGCTTTATTCCTTGCTTCTCCTAAAATAAATACTATCTGACGCAACAACAAATAAAGATCATACTTGCTGTCCATGCATGCTGTTGGAGCAGTGAGTATTATTTAGTTGGAACCAACTGAGAATAAGATTGGTCCAAAATACCCGGTGAGCTCAATTAGTGGTGTCGAACTCGGTCCATTTGCAAGTAAATAAGGTTTAGAGTTAGAGAACAACTGATGTTTCAGGCAATTGTGATGCTTGATTAATAAGCACTTACATATGCAGGAGGCGCTTCATATCATGTCTCCATGTTCTGAAACCCATCTTTTACTTCTTTTTTCAGAACACGTTGTGGAGTCTCGCAGCGGCGAGCCTAAAATTAAATCGAAGTGACTGTTCCTGTCCACTTGTAGCATCAGCTTCAGGTTGACAGTTACCATCCGGGACAGCTTGAGGAGGATTTGGGTTTAAGCCAGCCATGCCAGACAGCTGTAGTAGCTTCGCAAACAAGTTTTAAGCCCCTTTTGAGTGACAAGATTAAGCCTGCCTTCCTAGGTTTTATGAAGAAAAAAAAACTGTCAGGTAAGCTACAGTGATGTATGAATCCAAAAAAATAATGAACTTAATTATACTTGACCTGATCTTGAAGGCGTCACTTCAGTTCTTCTTTTTGCGAGGAAGGAGTCACTTCAATTTCGAACACACACCATTTTCCAATTCAAAATTTGAAAGGATTTTGGAGGGTGCTTGTGAGTTGTGAGATGGGTCCCTGGCAGGCATCCCAATCACTCGAGGCAGGCAGAGCAGCAACCAAAACCAATTGTAAAGTGGGTGCATGGTGGGGGCTGGGGTTCTTATCCTTCCATGGCCGGTGCAATCGGGCCCTTCTCTTTCCATCTCCTTCTCCTTCTTTAGACCATTTTCACCACCATCATCATTCATTAATTTCATCTCCTGATTTTCCTGCCTCTGACAAAGAGAGTGTGAAGGAAATCGAGGAATAAGAACCTTGTTGCCTTTTCGTTTGTAGTTGCGAATGCGCCTAATTTTTTAGGGGATTTGCATATTTTGCCACACCAGTTTATGTGTAATTATCAAAATACAACTTTATGTCTCACTGATATATGACCCTAAGACCCACATATCAGTGAGACATGAAGTGATATTTTAGCAATTGTACATGACCTTAATAGCACATCTTCAATAAACCCCCTTTTTTTAAGGGAACTGTTGTGGCGATGCAAGTCTCAGTGAAAGTGATCGGCGCACGAATAGATTTATTCGTATAAAGTCTCACGATAAGCACGGCGCTGAGTGCTGACAAAGTGGCAAGCGATTCACCGGTGCATGCAACGAAATTTCTCTGAACTAGACTTCCGCCTTCAGTGGTCAGAGTCTTGCAACTGCGAATATATATGAGCCGGGCCCTTCAGGAATTGCAGGAATTTTGTTTTGAAAAAAAAAAAAGAGATATTCGCCACAATCGGCCCTTCCATGACAGAGTCTGATTGTGCAGAAGGATGGTATAATTAGGAGGAAAATGTGAGAGGCTTAGATGTCAAGAAATCGCAAGGTTAGTGGCATGGTCTCTTTGGGTGGGTGGAATAGTCCCCCTTTGCTTTGCCACCATGTGTGCTTTGATTCCTTGCCCCAAACCGCACATTTGCATTTGCGGTTGCATGTGGGGTTGCCGCCTTTGCCTAAGCTGCTAATCGTTCACTCCCCACCTTTACTACTTACTATACTAGTGGCATCTACTGGAATGCCACTGGATCGTGAGCATCAGCTAGCTTACGGTAATGCTTAGTAGAGTTTGCGTGAAGCAAATCTTACAGAGGCTGAGGCTGAGGCTGATCCACATCGCACAAGAAATGACATTCCGAAAAATCAACTTTTCTAACAAAGCAGTCCTAGTGAAATCTCAGCGGCGGGCCATCCTATCCACCAATGCCGTTGCCACAAAGTTGGCTCCAGTGCTTGCTACAGGATGATCTGCCGCAGTTAGAACTTAGAAGTCTTGAGTTTTTCCCCCCTTATATGGCATTGTTTGGGCTCAAATAGCAAATCCAGCTTCCTCCGGAGATTAAAGTAAAAAATGACACCGTGAACTCACCGGCAGGCGATATGTGTCCCGTCTGCGCGCTAGGAGGTCAGACCACCTGTCTGCGCTCCCACAACACTGAATCGGAAAAAAAATTGCAGCTATAGTGTATGTCCGTGCGCCTGCCGTGCGGAATCGGCAAAAAAAGAATAATTGATTATTTGCCACTGTAAAAAGGTGAATTTTATGATTTATCACTGCATGTGAGTATGACATGTGGGACCCGGGACCACATATCATACCCACATTAGTGGCAAATAATCAATTACGCATGTTTAGCAGTGACAAATAATCAAATCTGAAAAAAAAAACACTGCTACGGTGCAATGCCGGTTGCCCCTATTGAAATGTACTACTAAACACTATTCAAGTACCTTTTGCTGTTCATGCACGGTTGAACACCGTTTATTCATATACCTTTTGATGTTCATGCACTGTTGAACACCGTTTATTCATATATCTTTTTCTGTTCATGCACTATTGAACACTGCACGGACGAGGGGGTACGACTTGGCGCGCGGATGAGGACACGTGTTGCTTGTCGGTGAGTTCACGTGTTATTTTTTTACTTTAATCTTCATATACTATTTCGATATCAATCGGTGCCATATAAACCAAAAACTCGTAAGCCTAGCCATACCAGAGATACCCAATAGATTGGAAGTACTCCTCACTAGCACGTGTGATGTGTCGTCGCACGGCTTGTAGAGTCTTACATAAATTCCAACGAGCTAGCAGATGCAACGAACGATGCAGCAAACGGACCCGGCCGAGGATTCGCAGCAGCTGAATCGACAAATTTGGTGTGACCACTCGATGTGGCAACGACACGGGAGGCCGTTTTACGGCCAAGCACGGGCGGATTCCGCGCGCCAAAAACGGCAGCGAAACAGTGGATGCGTGCCGCTTTGGACGGACCTCAGAGGCGCACCCGCACCGGCGTCGACGGCGACTCGCGCGGATTCGCGTTGCGGACGGGGAGGCAGCGGTATCATTGCGGCAGGGGAACCGGCCCGCGACATGGCGTCACTCGACATGTCACGACCGAGCGAGCTCGATCGAAATGTCAAGTCCAACACCAGGCAGGCAGGCAGGCATATCGATCCAACATCACACAGCACTTTTGCAACAACATCTACATCAAGTTTCGTAGAGGGAGGGATAGTGCGCATAAACCTACAGAAAGAAATCTCTTAATCTATACGTGTTGGGAATGGCCGTAAAAAAAGCTCGAGCTCGAATAGCGTGGATAAGGCCGGACTTACCGCTTCTAAAATTTTCCTTTCCTATCCTGTTCCAATGTTAAAATCTAGCTGCCGGCTTAAGCTTATGTCGAGCTCGACTAGTTTACAGCTAATGGGATTTTGCCGCTAGCATTAACTGGAGCATTCGATTTTTTAAAACTTTTTATCAATTCGGTATGTGCAACAGTTTGACTCTAAAGGCTCTAATTCATCTACAGACAACCTTAGAGACAATATCTCTAATAATTTATCTATAAAATCATTCATTTTCAACACAACTCTCCTTACACACTCACCATTTGTGATGATTTGCGTGCTCAACTTGTCTCTTATATAAGAGATGACACATTCTCTTTCTTCATATCCTCTCTCCTCTAATTAAATTTTTAAGAGACGACTAAGATGGCTACTATTGAAGATGTCCTTAGTTGGTTACTTACCCATGTAATCATTGTGATTAAGTGACGTTTCTAGGCCAATGAAGATGCCCTTAGTTGGTCACTTACCCATGTAATCACGGGTGATTGAGGTTTCTAGGCCAATAGAGTATCTACAAAGCACCACTACTCGAGCAGTCGAGTGTGTAGGTTGCTTTCATGAGCTCGACTGTTAGGTCATGTACAATAGTCTTACATCAACTGTCTATAGCCTCTGCCACATAGGATTTAAGCTGATGTGAATAAAAAAGAATAAAGAAAGAGAAATATGCTATCTACAATCCTGTAGCCAACTGTTGCACCGGAACCAAAAAAAGCATTAAAAGATTGTGTGTTGTCTATAATCATGTAACCGACTGTATCATCATAACTCATTGTATGAGCCATCTTTAGTGATGTCTACAGATGACATATAGAGTTGTTATAGATAGTAATATACCATTATACATACCCTTAGAGTCGTGCCGTGCGGCGAGACGACCTATGGCTACATCTAGCCACTTGGGATCGGAGTTGGGTCTGTGCGTGCGCGTGATAGGCAATCGCTGTCCGCGGCGGCGACCAAATACGACCTTATCCGGGCTGCCCGTCCTCGCCACAGGCACAGCTGTTGTGCACAATCCGTGTCGCCATTAGCGACCGACCTGCACCGAAACCGGCCGGCGCCATCAGGTCAAGTCAAGGGCATGTCTGCTTTTTGCTTGCTCGTGTCTTGTTGCAGTCTAGAGTCCACTAGCCATGCTGGCAATTGGCAAACGGTGTCCGGGGGCGGATCCAGCGCAAAAAGTCACCGGCGTACTCACCTTAGATAGTTTGATCATTTACTATCAACACAACAGCTATGGACTCGGTAATTACCTCACTGTCACAACATGATGGCTTTGCCTCCTAGCAATTTGGACAGACTTTGGTGTCAGGCAAGAAATTACCGAGTCCATAGCAGTTGTTATTGACATGCACGTTGCGTAAGGCTTGTTGGAAAGAAGGTTTGTTGGTGTTCAGCAAAGTCTGAATTCGGGTCGACAGTTACCTCTCACCAAAGCACAACAACGAAAGAAAGTAAGAAAAGGCCCTCAGCTTTGGACAATGCTGTCTCGATGAATCTAAAAATCAACTTCTTTATGGTTGGTTTGGTTAAGTAATGCTACTGCAGAAGTGGATAGTACAGTGACACACATTAGCTCCTTCTCTCCACTGTCCAATCTAAAACGAACGGACTAGATCAAGTGCTACAATACCTCCCAGAATGCAGTAAAGTGCTAGAATGTATTTCATTGTTTCTACAGTATTGCTATAGTACTGTGAGGGTCCGGATCCATGCTGCTGCTGCTACTAGAGCAGGGTACGAGTACTACATCAAACACCTTTTACAAGAGCCAAGGCCCGCACCAACCCATCGCATCGCAACAAGTGGCAATTAACAAGTGAAAGAGACACATGCGAAAGAAAAAAGGGTCCAGATTTAATCTAGCAATGGAAAGTTCGTGAACAAATTGAGAGGAGCAGGTACTCCGTACTCCATTCCTTATTCCGTGTCATGCAAAAAGATGGCATTACTCTAGGTAGGTAAAATATCCGGTGAGTTACATTAAATTGGATAGATCATGGCGGTGAGTTACATTACGTTATCAGCCACCGCTACAAAATTGCTTAAGGACCCAAGTAACAATCTTTGTTGACTCTGATGTGCACTAGCTTCAAATTAACAGGCAGCATCAATCATACAATTACAAATGAATGGAGACTAAAGGAAAGTTCAAGCCCATTGTTGTGGGGCTCGAGGACGCATTTAGTAAACTTATAACATGAGTACGTGACAAATGCTCAATGATAACAAGATTAATCAAGCACCACACTAGAAGAACTCACAATAGTTAATGATCGTGCATGAGAAGTAGCCATAAACAACCATGACATCTCACCAACTTTGTAGATGGTGTTCAGGATTCAGTTCATGCACAGACAGCAGGGGTGATGAGTTCAAACTGGAAGATGCACAAGAAAGTTCATGATGGTTTGTTTGACTCGCAAACAGGGACATTTCAAATGAGTGAACTGGAAAAGTGCACGCACTTGCACGGTTGCGCAATCATGATGTTCAGATATTTCATCCCAATCCATAGGGCTAAGAGGAGAACAACTCAAATATGATTGTTTCGAGTCCGATTCATTTGAAACCCCAGATACATACCTGAGGCCTGAGCTGATTGATAAATGAAGTGTCAATTATAATTCTTTCGGCTAATTTGTTCCGACCTAGGGGTTCACAAGCTTGGTCTTACTTCACCTCCGGAATTCCAATTTTTTTCAGACAAATTTCAACTGGGTTATAACTGGAACAGACAGGAAATTTCAACGTTCAAGCAAGGAATTCACCTTAGCATTAAACCAGGAAACAGGGCAGAATGTTAAGGCAGTCCATATCATTATCCAGTCATAACATGGGACCAAAAAAGAGCGGCAAAATGCAGTTTCAGATATCATAAGACTTTTAAAACGTCTTCCGCATAGAAGCCTAGAAATATACACATAAGTTAACCAAAATTTCTTGTACAACTTGCTTAGAAGCAAACAAGGACTAAATATGATGTATACGCATGTGGTATAACCACTCATTACTAAAGGTTATAATGAGTACCAGACCCTCAAAATTGCTTCAAGTTGTTTTTTTTATTTTTCAATAACATCCGAATGAATTGGATAACCATGCTTATGGAAAAGTTGCTAGCTTCTCGAGGAAATCACATGATTTTGATTGTTATTCAGGCCTTCTCAGAAATCTCCAAAGCTCATCTGAAATCAGCTCCGACTGCTTCCTGAACAGATTTGAAACCATCCTTTTCCAAACATTCTGCTAGCTCAGCCTGAACGTGTCAAATAATCCATCAGTGTCAGAATTCAGGAATGATCCTTTTAGTACATAGAAGGGAACAGAAGAAAATATTTTGGTCACAATGGTTAGGCTCATTTCCAGTGAACACCGCGTATATTCAGTAATTGCATATAAGAGTATTTTGACCCAAAAAAAGTAGTGATGGACTGCAACTCACAAGCTTCATACTATGCAACAAATTAATTTAACTTATAACCTTTATTCTGGGGATAAGAGCTGGACCACCATACGCAAGGGCAGTGTAAAGTTGAACAAGTGTAGCTCCAGAACGAATCTTCTTGTATGCATCCTCGCCACTGTAATTACATAAATAAATTTGATTGAATATTTGTGTTGGAAGTGCAAAACATCGTTGAAGTAAATACAGATAGTTCATTACCTACTTACACCACCACAGCCTATAAGGGGAATCTTGCCCTGCAAGAGATATGCAAGAGTTGTTCATGAACAAGGCTCCAATAGAGAAACAATGCAAGTAACAACATGCTAACGTAAATAGAAACCATATTCAAGAAAGCAACAGGGATAATAAACACACCCGTGTAAGGATATACATCTCCCCGAGAATGTTAGTAGATAAGTCAAATAAGGGTTTCCCACTTAATCCACCGGCTTCCTGAGCTGATGGATGTGTGTCTGCAGGAGGCGGTCTTGAAACAGTTGTGTTCGATATAATCTGTGTAGTTAACAACGTCAACAGAAGAATAAGCAACATTAGTAAAAACAAATGGGCAGGAGAAATACAAATGGTCATAAAAGTTAAATAAGATTATGCTAGTAAGTGTCACAGCAAAATCGGTTGTGGAAGAATTGTCCCCTTACCAGGCCATCCAACCTAAGTGCAAGAGCAACCTGGAAAACATTAAGAAAAGGCATAAGAACATTATAAACTCAACGATGGAAGAGCGTACAGAACAAGGCTGAGTTCAGTATGTTACCGCAGCAATGTCCTCGAGATCCTGCTTAGACAAGTCTGGTGCGATTTTCACAAGCAATGGCGGAGGACCATCTTCAGCCCACTGCATTTCATCTCGTGCAGCTTGTACCTGCATATCCAGTGTAGGTCATACAAATTCCATGCAAATGAACAAAGATGCACTTCAGTTAAAACGACTACAGACCTTCTTCACGAGATCTTTCAGTTGCTTTCTACCTTGCAATTTGCGAAGACCGGGAGTATTTGGGGAAGAAATATTTATGACCTGCATTAAGAGTAAGAAACTGGCTTTACTGTTCACGCAAGGTCCATATATACTGCCCACTCAGCAGCCATCATGAAGTTCACAGCCATCATTAAGAGTAAGAAATGGCATGTCTTAACAGATGCTAACAGGCATAAAAAAGAAGCCCTTCTCTTCTCCATCACACATTAATGACAAACCATTCAACAAATGGACAGAACCCAAGAGTCCAAAAACAACAACAAAAAATAGAAGTAATCAGTTCTAAAATTGTTCTATTTTTCTCGCTTTAACAGTCCACACTAAATGAGGATGGATTAACATGAATAAATGCAAAGTTTCTGGTCCTAACAACAGTATCCATCTGAACCTATGGTGCATATGACACTGAAGGTACCAAAGGTATAATGTGAAGTTATCTTGTAAGAGCAAAGGATGGATACCAGGTAATCAGCATATTGTGACAACGTATGAACTCCTTGCACGTAATCAGCAGCAGCATCTTCACTAGTCTTGTTCTTGCCGAGATTGACTCCCAAGATTCCAGGTCCTGCTTTCCCTCCTTGCTTTACATCATTGGTTGAGGGAGACGTGGAGGTCGAAGTTTCTTCCATCTTCCGCTTACCATGTTGAGCCCCAAGACGCTTAGCAACTACTACGATTCCTTCACTGTTGAACCCGCAGCGATTGATTACAGCACTGAAGAGAAAGCAAGAAAACAGCAGTATAAGAAACCATTTAGTAGCATTTTGATTTTTCAGAAACTTGATTGACATGGAACAGTTTGAATACCGATAACAACACATAAATATTTACCCATGCTCTCGTAATCTGAATATTCGAGGCTTGGGATTTCCCTCTTGAGGAAGAGGTGTCACAGAGCCAACTTCCACAAAGCCAAATCCCATACCTAACAGACCTTCAACTGCCTCGGCATTTTTATCAAAACCAGCAGCAAGACCAATTGGATTTGCAAATTTCCTACCCCAAACCTCTAACCCAAGAACTGGTGGGTCAGGTCTCTTTTCTCTTGGAACAAATCCATGAGCAGCAGCAGAAACAGCCAAACGATGAGCAAACTCTGCATCTAGGAGTGCAAAAAATGGATTCACGAGTTGTGTTGACTTGAATAACCAGCCACTGCAGGATCAGAAAGGGCATAGCTATTAGTGAAGAGGCTCTTAGTCAACAGTTATGCCAAAAAAATGTGGAAATAAGGAGGTTAATGAATTCCTAGAATCCCAACTAGTGCAAATTTCAAGCACATAAGTGGGTGCTTCCATGCTATTTTAAACAAATTATAACAAGTATTGGAGAAATTAGGTTCAAGAACTTAGTATCATGTACCAAAACTTGGCTTCATCGGCGGTACTCACGTAAGCACCTCCGGCAATGGCTAACCCTATCATGGCCCCAGTCAGAAGCCTTCCCTGCCAAATTGATAAGGAACAACAAGAACTAGTTTTTAGACACAAGGCAGATTGCCCAGCTTTATTGAAAGCTGAAAGGTAACAACAAGAACTAATTAATGAAGTAAAGTACAGTGAAAGGCACAGGAAATCATTCTATGATTGATTCAGTCCCTCTCGATCTCTCACTAGATCCTTCATATGTAACTAATCCGTCAATATTTTTGTATTAGAAAAATGAGAGTTGGTGTTATTGTCGAAGTCTCAAAGAATAGTGCCCTCTGTCCATTTTTCATCTACACAAGTATTAGGAACTAATCATGTCGAAACAGAATGTGACTGACTTTGCTACAAAAGCTTACCCAAAAAAAGACATCTTTCTTCAAAGATGCAATGCGTTAAGATAGCATGAGAGCCAGGGACGGATCTAGTATAGAGACATGGGTGTACAGATGTACGCCCAAAATTTTGTCAAAAAACCCAGTATTTATTAGGTATATTAGGTATATATACTAATAAGTGGGCTTAAAATATGTATTTGAACCGCTAGTTGATTTTAGCCCATCCCACCCACTCTCTCTCTCTCCCCTGCTCTATCCGCGTGACCCAACTGGTAAAATTCCCAGCCCAAGCGGCAGGCCAAATCCACCCCACGGACCATGACCATGCCACCGGCCCAAGCGGCAGGCCAAGCCGCCACAAGTCCAGCCCACGCTTGAGTGCCTAACCCTATCCTCTCGCATCTGAGCATCTCTACTCTATGTGCCTCTGTGGCGGCGGCGGCACGAGGACAGGCAGGAGCAGGGCGCGGCGCGTGGCAAGGGGCGAGCACCGAGCCAAGGATGGAGCCTGCGGCGCAAGGAGTGACACTGGTGCAGCGGGCAAGTGCCGAGTAGGAGCATCCACTGGCGCAAGGAGCGGCGGCGGCGCGCGGCGAGCTCAAAGTGAGCTCTGCAATTGTGCTTCATGGATTGTTGGATTTTGAAGCAAAAAAAAAACCTTGTAGGCATATGTGATTGGTTCGTTGCAATTGAATATGCTTGCTATGAGGTTGAGATATTGAGGATGAATGTAGGCATATGTGATTGGTTCGTTGCAATTGAATATGCTTGCTATGAGGTTGAGATATTGAAGATGAATGGATTATATTGAACATTTAGTACATATATTTCCAAATTACATTTCCAAATTGAGTGAGATTTACTCAATTTGTGATATCACATGTAGGAATTCATATATCTCTGGGGTGTCCACAAGGGCTTATGCTATTCCTGTCAGTATCGATAGTACTGAGACAGTGGGAATGTGGGATCTTTGCTTAGCTTCAAGTATTCATGACACCATGCTTGTAATTTGAGGTTTTAAATTGTGCATAACAAGATTGTCATATTAATAGTTTTAAACTGTGCATAACCTCTGTCCTCTATTCTAGCCTTTTTAACATCATCTTGATCCACTACTCTATGCCTCACATGAACCATGATGGAAATCTGATACATGCTACTTGTCAATGTTATACATGCTACTTGTCAGTGTCATGTTGATTTGTAATCGGTGAATCATGATTTTTTAAATGTAGACTGCAGAGCATTCAAAAATGAGGAGGAAGCCTGTAGATTTGAAATCCTTGTGGGATAGAGTTGGAAAGAGGCAGAAGACAGCTTCTACCTCGACGTCAAAACCAATACCTATTGAAAGCAAAGTTCTGAGCACTTCTCCTTCCATTTAACTGCAAGAACAAAATGAGGGTGATATCCGAGACGAAGCCCTAAGCCCAGAACCAACACAACCAAGCATAGAACCTAGCATAGTATCCTCCCATTGTCCCCAATTATAGATGATGATGAAAGGATGATGATGAAGCAAATTAAGATATCGATTTGCTTTCCCATGATCCCGAAAGCGATTCCAATCACACAGTATGATGTCAATGAACAAGATACGGTCAGAAGGGGATATATTGCATTGGGGCCATGTCAACCACAGAAACATGATTTTCCTAGAAGAAATGTTGGAGGTATGCGTCAATTCATAGCTAGTTGGTATTGATTCTTCATTATAAAATTGTTTACAAGCTTCTCAAATTGGTGTTAATTCTTCCGGTAGCAACTGCTAGTGTTGAGAAAGTATTCTCTTCAATGAATTACTAGCCGAGTGCCCGTGCGTTGCAATGGTTTTCAAATAAACATAATATAAATTATTAACTTAGAAAACCAATATCCATAAGGTAAGTATCCTACAAATAAAAGTTTCATACAGAATTTGCATCTACTTAACAAGCCACATATAATCTTATCACAAGCCACAAATATAGATAATTTAATGATCCACAGAAGACCCATCAAGTAACTTACGCATGTATACATATCTATCCACAAAAAATCCTATCAACTCAAAAGGTGGGGAGAGGAGGTGGTAGATGGCAAACTCACCACCACCACCAAGTCCTTCTTTTATAATAGTAAAGATGTGAAGAAAAAGCTAAGGAATAGGACAGGAAGCAATACTTGAATGCTTGCTTGGTTACATTTTTTGAGCGATATTTTTTTGTGCAAGTTAAAAACGATGAAATCATACCTCGCTTCCAAGTCATGAAGGAATGTCGAGTTATATTATAATTTTCTTAATTATTTTGTAATTTCTCTAAATTATTTGAGATATTGTCTCTAGTAAGAACAATTTGTACTTTACTTTTTTTATTTTAGGAACCTTTATGTTTTACATTAAACAATATTTTTGTAATTCCGAACAACCATCCTGACTATCGTGAGAATCCGGGATCCGAGCATGGAACAAATCAACAACATAGCGTGCTAGCACTAGCAACAAGCACAGCATGTAAAGGACGCTAAAGGAAGTACGCAGCAAATACAGAACACCGCCTACTAAATCACAAGCCATTGCTCCACATGCTACGTTCTGCGATCTTTTCTTCTTCTTCTTCTTTGGTGAAAAGCAACGCACGGAGCTCAGCAAGAGTAGCGCACGTGAGGTGTATGCCCAAATGCCGAGGAGAGGTTGGCGGCGGGGCGGGCGCGTTACCTTGCGGGGAGGCGGGGGCACCTTCTTCGGCGCGGCTGCGGCTTCCTCCGCCGCGCCGGACGCGGAGGCCGTGCTGGCCGGCCGCGCGGCGGAGGCGGCACCGCGCCACGGGGAGCGGCGCAGGAGGGCGTCGCGGAGGGAGCGCCGCCACGCGCGCGCCGCGGCGGAAGAAGACATGGGGAGGGCAGGAGACCCGGCGCGGAAGGGCGGGAGGCGAAGGAGTGTGCGAGGAGAGGGCGGCGGCGGGTGGGAGTCGGGTCGGCGTGGGGAGCAAGCAGAGAGGAGGGCTTAAACGGGGAAGGAATTAAGGCTTAGGAGGGGCTGTGCTGGCCCAGTTCTATGGTTTCCTGTCTCTTGGCCCAGTTCGGTACGTCGGACCGCAGCGACTTTCTCTTATTTTTACGATTTTACGCCTTTCGTTTAAATTAGTTCACGCATCCATGGTTGACGAGAGTTTTTGTTTAAAATACCGGTGTCGTGGCAACTACTCAGTCAAAAGCCACAGCAGGAGTCATTTTAGCTAATCTAAGAGGCTATTTTTGCTATTTTATCATACAACAGTGTTATTTTAGCCAAAAACTCGATTGTTGATGCAATATGCATGAAATTTACCAAAAGTCTAAACATTTTTCGATCAGAATATTAGATGATACAATTAGTAATGGGATTGCGAATACAACCCGACTGGCTTGGGTATGATTTATGAAGTTGATCCTAGTAAAAAACTTCCTGTGATTATACATACAAGTAAATCCATGCGGACATGAATTTGGATTTGTTTGTAGTTATTTTGATACTTCTATCTTTTTCTAGACATGAATTAGAAAAGATCTGTTAACTTTTACGCAAATTACTACCAGGATACCGCACTATTCACATTTTGAATTTTGATGTATGCAGTGGATTCATGTGTCATGTTTTCTGTGAGTCCCGCCAAAAAAATTAGAATTGTACGAGTTTGTTAACCATTCAGCTGAAAAATATAAACACAGCACCACTGATTGAGACGATACTCGATAGGGAAATTGAGGCACACTTGGAACTTCAGAGATGTTCTCAACCTGTTGCTCAATTGTATTATCTCAACGGCATGGTGTTTTGATCATTTGGCTCTGAAGTTCGAACGCACGTAACAACCTGACGATATAACACCGTTTTCAAACAGCAATATCGCAGATGATATGCTTCAGTCACCCGCACGCTTCTGAACGTTTACCTACATCGATCACCTGCCATCACCATGCCACCGCCGCAACTCGCTGCTTCCCACCGTCTGCCCGTTGCTTCCCACGTACCCAAGCGACGAAGTGCGCTTGCTCCAGCGCTATCACGCACCTTGTTCGCCGCTCAGCTGGTGGGCGTCTTTTTATTATTGAAACCGAATTAACCGAAAATATCAATTTATTCAGTTTTCCATGGTTAATTTGTTTTTTTAATCTATTTGGTGTTCGGTATTAAGTTCGGTTTCTAAATCTAAAACATCGAATATGTTGAATTAAGGAAGTGGCCCACTCCGACTACAGGGCAGCAAGGCCCACCTGTCCACCCTCTAGCCCTAATGCCCTAGCCTATCCTCTCTCTCATTTGCACGCAAGCACGAAGCTACCACATCCGGACATCCCAATCCCTAGCTGTCGCCTGTTCCCCCATCGTTAGTTCTCCACTCTGAAGGTCGCATGTTCCCCCTTGACCCTCCACTCTGAAGATAGCGATGCAGTGTTCTCTTGCTTGCATGGCGGCAACATGTCCTCTTCTTCCTTCGCGGCAGTTGTTCCCTCCTCTCCGTCACCCTCGTCTCCTCCCGATCTACCCCAGCTCGTCAAGGTCGTTGGTCGCGCATGCATCTCCTTCGTTCTCGCCTAAGTCACTTGTAGATTGTAGAATGTAGGATGGATCTATGTGTGTGTGCATGTAATCTTCGAATGGATTTGTAGAACCTGGATGGATCTATATTATGTAGAACAAATCGAGAAGAAGTGTCTGATTGTGTTCAAGATGATTAATTTTTTATTTGGATGAATTAAAAAATGGACAAACTCAGAACATTGCAAATTGCAAGAAGCGAGCGGCAGGTGGCGACGGTTAAGTTTTTTGGGTAAACCTAATAAACCAAAACACCGAACCGAATTATTTTGGTATCTTGTCCCAGTTTGGTTAATTCGATGAGCATCTTTCCAAACCGAAGTATTTTTTACCGGAAAAACCAAATCAAATTTAATGAAAAACCGAATGCCCACCCCCTAGTTGATACCACCGCAACATGCCAAAGACTGGTCATTTGCATAGTTGTCTCATTTCATAGAAATTATTAAAGATTTATCACTATAAATAGATGTATTTAAGAATTTACCTCTCGATATTTCACCGACATGCTCCTCCCATCACTAGCTTTGTACGCACGACCACACACTTCACGGAACATTGCACTAAGGAAATCACCCCTGCTCTGCTAACACCGCGTGCCTGCGCCCGCCGTCGTGGTTTAGATGTCATAGGTCTTAACCCGACCGATGCGCCTTCTTCCCACCGACGCTTCACCCCAAGAGCTCGCTCGTCCACTAATACACCGCCCACGACAACTCACTCGCACGACACGACACTGCGGCCCAACCCTTTCCCAGCGCCTATACTCGCCGCCAACTCGCGCGCGGCCAAGCGCCAACCCCTGGCTCCGTTTGACTAGGGGTGGGTGTGGATCGTGTCGCCCCTAAGGATCACCTAACTTGTTCAAAATTTTCAGCCATATAGGCCAGCCGTGAGGCCCAAAAAAAGAAGGGAGATTTTCTAATATGCCACTGCTTAGTTCATGGATCCAAATGTGCCACTCGAAAGTTTTCTTCTAAAAATGCCCTCCCTAGTGTAAAATTTTACACTAGGGAGTGGTATTTTTAGAAGAAAAAACTTTTCAGTGGCACATTTGTAAAACATCATCTAACCAATGCCATATATCAATTAGATCCAAAAAAGAAAAGGGCAAAAGGATCAAAATCCTATTGATCTTGGGATCAAGAGGATCGATCATGACTCCTCATTCCAACTCAGCGCCCTGCGCCCCTGCCTCCTTCCCACGCGCCACATCGCTCGCCGCCGGTCGATCCGCCACCTTCGATGCACCGTCGCCTCCACCGTCACCGTCGCCTCCGATGCACCATTGCTAGATCACGAAGATGGGGAGCCTTGAAGAGCTTGGGGAGGGGTCGTATGTAACATCCCGTTTTTATGGGCCTTTTTGAAAATTTTCAAAATAAAAAGAACCAGTTGGTTTTGTTGAAGTTCTAAAGCTTAACCTGAAATTTTGGTTTTTAAAAGAGTTTTAAAATGACTAAATCGAACTTCAACTAATCCAAAAGTTTGGTTTATTTGGAGTTGTTTGAGTTCCGGTGTTGTCTTTCCCTTTCTCTTTTTCGCTCTGTGTCTCTCTCTTGTTTGGACATCCCTTTGTGTCCAGATCTCCATCTTATTTGGACATCCCTTTGTGTCCAGATCTCACTCTTGTTTGGACATCCCTTTATGTCCAGATCTCGCTCTTGTGTGGACATCCCTTTGTGTCCAGATCTCCCTCTTGTTTTGACATCCCTTTGTGTCCAGATCCCTCCTTTCGTTTGGATCCGAGGGTCCAGACCTCCTTTCGTTTGGATCTGAGGGTTCAGACCTCCTTTCGTTTGGATCTGAGGGTTCAGACCTCCCTTTGTTTGGATCCGAGGGTCTAGACCTCCCTTGTGTTTGAATCTCTCCCTTTGTCCAGACCTCCCTTGTGTCTGGACCTCTCCCTCTATCCAGACCTCCCTTACGTTTGGACCTCCCTCTCTGCCCGTGACCTCCTAGGTGGTTCTCGCGACCTCCTAGGTGGTCCTGGTGACCTCTAGTGGTCTGGTCTTTTTGCAAAGACCATCCCTTGGGTTAAGACCCCCCCCTTGGAGTCACGACCTCCCCTTTTGTCCTTTAGTCGCGACCTCCTCTTGAAGTCACGACCTCCCCTTTTGTCCTTTAGTCATGACACCCTTGTGGTCACGACCTCCCTTTGTCACGTGCGCCCCTTGGGTCACGACCTCCTCTTAGGTCACGACCTCCCCTTGGTCACATACACCCCTTTTGTCACATTCACCCTCTGGGTCACGACCTCCTCTTGGTCACAACCTCTCCATTGGTTTGACCACCCTTTTGAGTGTTGATTGGCCCCATCTGCCAATCTTGCTCATCTTCTCCTTCATCTCATCGTGTCATTGTTGACACATTTGTCCTTGTGCATTAAATGTCATTATGTCGCATTAAATGTTGTCGCCTCAGCGATACCACTGCTCCCCTCTTGTCTTCTCGGTACTTGTTGTCGCGTTGTAAGATCGAAGAGGTGACTAGAGGGGATGAATAGGAGGTTTTAAAACTTCTTTGACTAAAACCGATTTCTAATGCGGAAGCTAATACAAATCTGATTTTGCACTCAACTAGGTTCAACTAAGTGCACCAACAATTCAAGTCTATTGAAGAATATAACAATTGAGCATATGACATGCAAACAATTCAATTATAGCAATATGAATAGCACAAAGTAAATCAAGCATTCATACACAAAGAATATAAATGCAATAGTAAAGCAATAGAATGCAAACCACTGACACGGCCGTGGTGATCCGATCTCCCTAATCCACGTTCTTATCGAGGTAAGTCCAACCACTTCTCCAAACCGAACCAACACCTCGCTCCACTAGGGTTGCTCTTTTCTCCACTCCGAGATGGCGAGCACCACACCACTCACAAACTTCTCACAAGCTTCTTTGAGAAGATCCCTTGAACTAATCATCATCTCATGCACTTGCTCTCTAACCTCACTAAGTGCAACACATGCACAAAAGAGAATGAGAGGCTTGCTCTTTTCAATGGAATGTCTGGGGAACCGACAACTTCCCCTCAAGCGGGGTGGGTATTTTAGCCCACACACAAAAACTAGCCGTTGGGGTGAAGTTTCTTTGAAAAAGACTTTGACTATAAAACTAGCCGTTGGACCATGTCGATCATCTTGCCAACTAAGACCGGTCGTAAATGCAGTGCCACGGTACAACCGTCCAAATGCTGTGGTCATACCACTCCACAAAGGCGCCAAATGCGGCTAAGTCCCAAAAACATCTGAAATCGGATCAACCGATGTGCGGTCATACCGCGCCAAGATCAACGCGTCGGTACTACCGCTCCACAACAAAGCAATGCAGCTCAAATGCATCTCCTCTGGAAAAGATGAACCGCCAACAAACAATCGGAACAACCGGCCTACGGTCGTACCATTCAGTACACGCCGGTACTACCGTTCCTCAATCAGAGCAACACATGCTCAACAGGTGCGATAGTTCCATTGTACAAAGCCGATATTACCATGCAGTAGCGTCGTCTCAGCGTACATACATTGGTTCATCCAATTTTCCTGAGAAAACAATAGATTGTATTCGCTTCAACTCAAATTTCAAAACACATTTGCCAATTTGATGCGCAATGCAAACAAGGGTTCAAGTGGGATTCTCAAGTTGCAAAACACATTTGCACACTTTTAGAATCATACCACAAGGAATAAGGTACATGGACTTACACCATTTGCAAAACAATTGCAAACTTAAGTCACATGCTACAAGGATTATCCATGAGCCACAACTATTTGCAAAACACATTCGCAAATATTAGCATGTTAAGATGAGCTAGAGCAAACACAATGAGCTATCAACACGAGCTCAAGCTACTAGTCAAAGACCCTCTTCACTAGCAATCCGGTCTTAAAAGACTAAGAACACATCCTTAGCCCTAGCTAGTCATCTTTGCTTGCAACCACTTGAAGCTTGATGACTCACATCTTCGCTTCAAGCTCATTGACTTGAATGCTCATCAACTACACAAGTTGCTCGAGAATACATGAGCATATATGAACTACACAAGTCTCATATACTCATATGAATATATTAACTACATAAGTTAAACATATTCAAAGATATTGAGTACACATGAACTACACAAGTTATGCTATACTCACATATAAGTATATATATAGACTACACAAGTCTTATATACTCTTATGAATACATTAACTACACAAGTTAAATATATTCAAAGATATGTTTCAAAGTAAAGATCCGAATATGTGGAAGCAGGAATATGGATCGATACTAATGAAACCTCAAAATATATAATGAACTCCCCTATATGTGTGCATACATGATGTAATGGAAACATATGCACATATTCAAGTTAGACTTTTGGTGGAGTTCAACCTATATTTTGGATCAGAAATGCAACAATATATCTATTCGAATGCATACCTCTTTTTGTTCTTTATGTCGATCATAAGATAGGGCAAATAGAAATGTTAATCTCACGAATAGATTTATCATTATAAATGCATACTGTTTGGATTTTCCTTTTGTTTATCAATGAATTGGATTTGTCATTAATCACATGCATGCCTTCATGATTATCACCTTTATATCCAAATAAGACTACACAATATGTATATCAATCGTTAGTCTCATTAGATTTGTCATTAATCACCAAAACCCCATTAACACATAATGGCGGTCTAGATCCTTCACGTGCCCTTGATCGTGTGCACCTCTGGAATCCTCCATTGTGTTGAGTTCAATATTGTCCTTAGGACCTCCTCCTCGTCGCCAAGGATTGGACCTCTTGTCCTCGTCTGGGACCTCCTCCGTTTGGACCTCCTGCATGGTTGCCTCAAATGCAGTAGTGTTGAGGTACTATCCTCGAGACCTCCTTTGGACCTTCTGCCCTCAGGACCTCTTATGCCTTTTTGCTGTTTCCTTAGGACCTCCCTCTCAGTTGAACCTCCTCCCGAGAGCTAATTTCTTGATGTTGGTCTTAGTTTGTTTTGTTTGGAGTTTATTTGGATTTTATTTGGTCTTTGTTTGAGTTGCTTCGTTCTCTCGTGTAGACTTCGACGACCCCGGGGAGCTCGAGTTCTGCGAAGAAGACCCTCAAGCTTTCGAGCAAGGCAAGTTACACCCTTGATCATATTAATCCCAATATCTCAAATTATTTAATTTCTGTTTCAAATTACTATTGCATGCTTATTTGAATTCAAGTAATTTAAATCCCTATTTTAACTTTATAGTTAGTCATGGTTCCTTTGTATATCCAAACTTGATTATTGATTTGACCTCCCCTTGTCACCTTAGTAAAGAGCTAGTTGATACGTTAGTATGAACTAACATGTTTCAAAACTCTTTGCTTAGTCAAGCTTAGACCAAAATCTTGATTTGGGAGTTTTACTGCCAAAAGACCAATGTTGTCTATATGTTTTAATCCATGACATTGGGTTATCGTGGAAGTTTGAAAATATTTTTGAAAAGCAAATAAAAAGGAAAATTGGTTTGGACTTGGGCGAATTGGTTGTTTGGATGGGTGCATGTTCATGCTCGGGATCGGTCTATTTCTATGGTAGAGGCCCAGGGTTCTGTTGGGAGTCACCCAAGTCAGTTAAGGACCGGTCTGCGAGCCGTATCTTGCTATGCCTCACCGTGTAACCACATGACCTAAATGGGAAGGTCCTGGCTAACTAATTTCCACCGTGGACGTTCCATCCGGTTGTTTGGGTGTCTTGATGACCTACTTTTGTTCATTCCCACTGGCGCAAGAGGGGGTTACAAACTCTGTGGGTTTCTATCCACAGGGGGCGAAACCTTAGCGAGAGGGGACAGCAGTGGAATGGCGCATTGTAAAGGCCTTGACACGTGCTCTAGACCACTTACCTACGGTAGTGAGTGGTGGTATCGACGGATGCCGAACAAACTAGAAAAGTTGTGTCTTGTGGGTAAAGTTGTACATCTCTGCAGAGTGTAAAACTATTCGAATAGCCGTGTCCACGGTCATGGACATGCTAGCAAAGTCACTCCAAGTTAGATCTTCAGTTTTGTTTTCAAAAGACCTCTTTAAATGGTTTTGGATGTCTATCCAAATAGGTTCGGCGTAGGAGCCTTGTGATAGGAGGGTATCCTTCACCACTTGTTGATGAACGTTATCCAACTATAAAATTAATTTAGAAAATGAATTTTAGTTATTGTATAACTGCTTTTGGAACTTAGTACATGTATTTGGAAACAAACTTGGCTTTATGCAAAGACAACCCTATAAGACCTCCTTTGAGATATCCTTGTATGCATGCATTCAATCTGTTATTTGACGGGTGTGACTTGCGAGCATGGTTGTTGTGCTCACTCTTACTTGACATGTTTGAGCAGGAGAGGACGTCTTTGACAAGCATGAAGACCAGGACGTCTAGGGTACGCCCTCTAGTCGATTGCCTGTGGCGAATCGAGTGGTCTACCGTTGTCTTTTGTTCTCCATTGTGTTTGTCTTGTTCGCTGTATGCCCCTTTTGTAATCAACTCTGTTGTTAATTAATAAAGTTACGTTGATGGATGTTACCACTCTTGTTCACTGTGTGAGCTAGCTGTGGTCCTTGGGACTAGCTCGGTTGTGCACAGAGGGATTTGGGACCTCCCGGGTCCGACCGTGTGGTCGTGCCTTTGGGTGATCCTAGGTCCGGTCGTGACTTTAGGACCTCCCTGAGGTCCAGGTCGTGACATCGTACCATGTCGATCTTCTCGAAAGAGTCCGAGCGGCGGGGGCTCCAGCCATCGATGGCCTCAACAATGACGACGGAGAGCCAGACGGGCCACCCGGCGGTGACCTTCTCTCCAAGCACCTTGTTGGCGAACCTCCCCCCAGTCGGACCTTGGAGTGCGGCAGTGCGCCACCGCCGCTGCGGACCGTGACGACCACGATCGCTGCTTCCTTTTCATAGGCACAGCAACGGTGGCTTTTGGCTGCTCGGCCTTTTTGGTAGCCTGGCTCGCCGCCGCCTCCCTAGCAGTAGAAACTCCCTCCTGCTGCTGCGGCTAGGAGAGGGGGTAGCGGTGGCGTTCCGGCGGTAGGAGGAGGAGGCGGCGCGGCCGTGCACGAAGCACATGGGGACGCGGCGACGTAGGTCACCTGTGGCGGGGCATGGGTTTGGGGGTGGAAAGGTGCGTGGCGTGGCCAAAGTATATCCAATGCTTGGAGAAGATTTTGTTCTCACGAGAAAGGGTCGACCCTCAATATCCAATGGTTCGTAAGGTTATTCTTGCCCACTTAAATAGATTGGTCCATGCCCCTGAAAAAATGTATAGATACCTGTATTAGGTTCGGATTGAACTGCCCCTACCCATTCCTACCCCTAGGTTTGACTAACCAGTAACCACGGCCGCTCACATTCAAACCTCGAAACGGCAAGGAAACCCGAACCGCGCGTGCCATTTGCAAACCCTCTCAACGGTGCAGCCAAAATGCCACCGCGACCGCGACATCCCGTGCCGCTACGACGACCTCCTCACCCTACCACCGCCATAAAATCACTCTTCCAAATTATATTGAACATTTAGTACATATATTTTCAAATTGAGTGAGATTTACTCAATTTGTGATATCACATGTAGGAATTCATATATCTCTAGGTTGTCCACAAGGGCTTATGCTATTCCTGTCAGTATTGATAGTATTGAGATAGTGGGAATGTGGGATCTTTGCTTAGCCTCAAGTATTCATGACATCATGCTTGTAATTTGAAGTTTTAAATTGTGCATAACAAGATTGTCATATTAATAGTTTTAAACTGTGCATAACCTCTGTCCTCTATTCTAGCCTTTTTAACATCATCTTGATCCACTACTCTATGCCTCACATGAATCATGATGGAAATCTGATACATGCTACTTGTCAATGTTATACATGCTACTTGTCAGTGTTATGTTGATTTGTAATTAGTGAATCATGATTTTTTAAATGTAGACCGCAGAGCATTCAAAAATAAGGAGGAAGCCTGTAGATTTGAAGTCCTTATGGGATAGAGTTGGAAAGAGGCAGAAGACAGCTTCTACCTCGGCGTCAAAACCGATATCTATTAAAAGCAAAGTTCTGAGCACTTCTCCTTCCATTTAACTGCAAGTACAAAATAAGAGTGATATCCGAGACGAAGCCCTAAGCCCAGAACCAACACAACCAAGCATAGTATCCCCCCATTGTCCCCAATTATAGATGATGATGATGATGATGATGATGATGGAGATGATGAAGCAAATTAAGATATTGATTTGCTTTCCCATGATCCCGGAAAGAAGATTCCAATCACACGGTATGATGTCAATCAACAAGATGCGGTCAGAAGGGGATGCATTGCATTGGGGCCATGTCAATCACGGGAACATGATTTTCCTAGAAGAAATGTTGGAGGTATGCGTCAACTCATAGCTAGTTGGTATTGATTCTTCATTATAAAATTGTTTACAAGCTTCTCAAATTGGTGTTGATTCTTTTGGTAGCAACTGCTAGTGTTAAGAGAGTATTCTCTTCAATGAATTACTAGTCGAGTGTCTGTGTGTTGCAACGGTTTTCAAATAAACATAATATAAATTATTAACTTAGAAAGCCAATATCCATAAGGTAATTATCCTACAAATAAAAGTTTCATACATAATTTGCATCTAATTAAAAAGCCACATATAATCTTATCACAAGCCACAAGTATAGATAATTTAATGATTCACAGAAAACCCTTCAAGTAACTTACGCATTTATACATATCTATCCACAAAATATCCTATCAACTCAAAAGGTGGGGAGAGGAGGTGGTAGATGGCAGACTCACCACCACCATCAAGTCCTTCTTTTATAATAGTAAAGATGTGAAGAAAAAGCTAAGGAATAGGACAGGGAGCAATACTTGAATGATTGCTTGGTTATATTTCTTGAGCAAGATTTTTTTGTGCAAGAACGATGACATCATATCTCACTTCCAAGCCATGAAGGAATGTCGAGTTGTATTATAATTTTCTTAATTATTTTGTAATTTATCTAAATTATTTGAGATGTTGTCTCTAGTCACAACAATTTGTACTTTGCTTTTTTTTATATTACAAACCTTTATGTTTTACATTAAACAATATTTTTGTAACTCCGAACACCCAACCTAAAAATCCGGGATCCGAGCATGGAACAAATCAACAACATAACATGCTAGCACTAGCATCAAGCACATCATGCAAAGGATGCTAAAGGAAGCCATCTGTAAGACAAATCTGAATAGTCATTTCTAAAATCACCGCCTACTAAATCACAAGCCATTGCTCGCATGCTACGTTCGTGATCTTACAAGTCTTCTTCTTCTTTTTTGGTGAAAACCGTGGTGATCACTTGCGGTCTCCCTAATCCACGTTGAGGTAAGAACCTGGTGGCTCCATGAATTGAGCAAGAGGTGAGTCCAACCACTAGCGCCGTGAGGTGTATGCCCAAATGTCGAGAAGAGAGGTTGGCGGCGGGGTGGGTGTGTTACCTTGTGTAATAGGGAGGTGGGGCACCTTCTTGGAATATCGTATTTATAGCCCACACACAAAGACTAGCCGTTGGGGAGAAGAAACCAGAAAACTCAGCCAAGGCCGGTCAGACCGCACCCCCTCCAACGGTTAGAAAAATAGCCGTTGGAGGACCTCTGTCTGACCTGGCCAAGAAGGCAGTCAGGCCAAGCCACCCGGTCGAACCGCATGACACCGCCCATGCGGTCTGACCGTGCAGCCGAATCTCTGAAATATCGCTCTCTGGAATATGTTGACCGCGTGCTTGACCCGCAAGGCTGGTCAGTCCGCACTTATACCGTCGGTCAGACCGCTCCACAGAGAAAAGCACAACTTTACATTTCTTTTTCAATCTCAACTTTGCAAAACACATTTGCAAATGATATGAAGTGCAAACAAGGCATGTAGGCAAGATTCTCAATAAGTTGCAAAACACATTTGCCAACTTTTAGAATCATACCACAAATTGCACTCCGTTCAAACTTAATTTGCAAAACACATTTGCCAAATTGACGCGCGGTGCAAACAAGAATTTAAGTGAGATTCTCAACAAGTTGCAAAACACATTTGCCAACTTATAGAATCACACTACAAGGAATAAGGTACATAGACTTACACCATTTGCAAAACACATTCGCAAACTTAAGTCACATGCTACAAGGATTATCCACGAGCCACAACTATTTGCAAAACACATTCGCAAATATTGGCAACATGTTAAGATGAGCTAGAGCAAACACAATGAGCTATCAACACATGACTAACTCAAGCTACTAGTCAAGACCTCTTTTAATAGTACGGCAACCTATACTAGCAATTCGGTCTCCCAACCAAACACCAAGACCGGTAAAAGACTAGGAACACATTCTTAACCCTAGCTAGCCATACCTTTGCCTTGAGCAACGACTTGAAGCTTGATAGCGCACATCTTCTCTTCAAGTCTGGGTTCTTGACTTAATATGCATCAACACATGATGCATTCCTTTACTGACCTTCGTCAACACAAGAGTACACATGAACTACACAAGTTATGTTATACTCATATATAAGTATATATGGACTACACAAGTCTTATATACTCATATGAATATATTAACTACATAAGTTACATATATTCGGAAGAAGACATGGGGAGGCAAAAGAATATGGATCAATACTAATGAAACAATAAAACATAGAATGAACTCCTCTAAATGTGTGGGAGACCCAAGCATGGATGGTTGATGCATTTCATCATAAGATAAGGCGAATGCATCAATTACTTGCATGACTTCATGATTTTCACCTTTATATCCAAATAAGACTACACAATATGTATATCAATAAAATTATTTTAGCCAAAACTTCGATTGTTGATGCATCATGCATGAAATTTACATATGATATTAAGTCTAAACATTTTTCGATCAGAATATTAGATGACACAATTAGTAATGGGATTGTGAATACAACCCGATTGACTTGGGTATGATTTATGAAGTTGATCCTAGTAAAAAAAACTTCCTATGATTATACATACAAGTAAATCCATGCGGACATGAATTTGGATTTGTTTGTAGTTATTTGGATACTTCTATCTTTTTCTAGACATGAATTAGAAAAAGATATGTTAACTTTTACGCAAATTACTACCAGGATACCGCACTATTCACATTTTGACTTTTGATGTATGTAGTGGATTCACGTGTCATGTTTTCTGTGAGTCCCGCCGCAAAAATTAGAATTGTACGAGTTTGTCAACCGTTCAGCTAAAAAATATAAACACTGCACCACTAATTGAGACGATACTCGATAGGGAAATTGAGGCTCACTCGAAACTTCAGAGATGTTCTCAACCTGTTGCTCAGTTGTATTATCTCAACGCCGTGGTGTTTTTATCATTTGGCTCCTAAAGTTTGAACGCACGTAACAACCTGACGATATAACACTGTTTTCAAACAGCAATATCGCAGATGATATGCTTCAGTCACCCGCACGCTTCTAAACGTTTACCTACATCGATCACCTGCCATCACCACGCCACCGCCGCAACTCACTATTTCCCACTGTCTGCTCGTTGCTTCCCACGTACCCAAGCGACGAAGTGCGCTTGCTCTCGCGCTATCTCGCACCTCGTTCGCCGCTCAACTGGTGGGCGCCTTTTTTTAATGGAACCGAATTAACGAAAATATCAATTTATTTAGTTTTCGATGGTTAATTTTTTTTTTATCTATTCGATGTTCGGTATTAAGTTCGGTTTCTAAATCTAAAACATCGAATATGCCGAATTACCGAAGTGGCCCACTCTAACTCCAGGGCAACAAGGCCCACCATCCACCCCCTAACCCTAATGCCCTATCCTATCCTATCCTCTCTAATCCCTATCCGCTCTCTCATTTGCACACAGGCATGGAGCTACCACATCCAGACATCCCAATCCCTAGCCGTCGTTTGTTCCCCACCGTTAGTCCTCCACTCTGAAGGTCGCCTGTTCCCCACCGCCAGTCCTCCACTTTGAAGATAGCAACGCCTGTGTTCTCTTGCACAGCGGTGGCAACATGTCATCTTCTTCCCTCACGGCAGTTGTTCCCTCCTCTCCATCGCCCTCGCCTCCTCCCGATCTACCCCAGCTCATCAAGGTCGTCGGTCGCGCGTGCATCTCCTCCATTCTTGCTAGTAAGGGTGTGTTTGGTTGGATAGATGAAGTTGAATAGGATGGTACATGATGGATGGGATGCTCTTAAATGGAATGATACAAGCAATGTATTTGGTTGGTTGGATGAAATGATATGAGATTATGTTTGGTTGCTTGGATGGGATGATCATGACATGTGGGACCCTATTACTGCTAGCTAGATACTTTGACATGTAGGCCCCTACTGTCACTCGCTCACCACACTCACAGAGAGAACAAGGAAGCCGAGGAAAGACAAGGAGGGTAGGATGGCTCGGGGTGAATAGCGCTCAATCAAATTTTGCAACCCCTCAAAGAAGCGACAGTAAATCGAGAATCATGCTGAAAATATCTGAAATCGGTACTAGCCATTGTGTAGCGGTACTACGCATTCTTGATACTACTATTATTCATAGTGCGGTATGGTGATTTTCTGGAGTTCTTGCCGGCAGATGATACCAAAACCAAAAGATGATCAACAGGTTTTATCCAGCAAAACACATCAAACTTGAAACATAACCTCTAGATTAGGTCAGAACACATTCCAATTATCCATTCAACAGATCCATGACAAAGTTTTGACCTTTTTCAAAGAGGGTAAAGAACTTGTCAAAACTGAGTCAAAATCAAACAATGATCCTAGGCTTGCTCGTGGGCTATGAATGTTCAAGATGACCTTAGATGGTCTCCCACAAGTCACAGAAAGCAAGATCAACACAAGGAACCAACAGAAATAGAATGGATCATCAAAAGCACCAAAGCATCAAAGTAAAGTGCAAGAACAGATAGAACTCAGCTTAGAGAACTTGCATGGATTGATTGAAGATTAGAGATTTGAGGTTTACAGCCACTCCACACTTAGAGGACACAACTCAATACATGAGCAACACTTAGTCAATCAATCCCTAGAAACCTAGCTTTCCTCTCCCTCTCTAAAACCCTAAAGATAGTCTCAATGAAACGCACCACACTGCTGGAAACAACACACAACCCTTATATAGTGGAGGCTAAGCATCTAGGAATATTCCACTTAGGGCACCCATTAAACCCTAACACACAAATGAGTTAACACACGCACGCATCTCAATGCGCCATCTTCACGTCTTCATGACCTAAACCGCTCTTTCACGCGCCACGGTTTAGCCAGAGGTCACCAAGGCGGTATTTGGTGAAATGATCAAAATACCCCTTCTCGATCCTTCTCCATGGACCGAGTCCAATTCTGTCGAAGCAATCGCCTGCTTCGCCACGTGTAGGTCGATCAACGGCTCTCATCATGTCGGCAAGTCTCTCCCGTCCGGATCCCACCGGAACCTCCAAGTCACTTGCACCGACCCCCGCGCCGCTTGATCCAACCAGCTGTATCGAACTGCTCATTCGATCATCCTCGTCCATTCTGCGCCATGCTTGAGTCACCTAACCTCACTCGGCACTCATGATCGTTATGGACCTCAGCTCTCCAAGCTTAGTCCCGATTCATCTCGCCATTGACCATCGTTGACCTGCAAGCCACCTGCACAACAATAGACCAATAAATCGTCTCTGGAAACAAGTTCTCACAACTTGACCCACGTTAGCTCAAAATATGCAATATGCAAAACATACGCAAAGATAAACATGGATATGACCTATCCTAAAATCAATTCTCCGAAAGAATCAAAATTCAGTGCAAATACGGTACTACCGCCAAGTCATTCCCAGTACTACCGCATCACGGTAGTACCGCTCTCAGTATTGCGGTCGTACCGCTCAAAGAATTCCCAAAATCATCGCTTCTGGAATTTCCATACCGCAAACAAAGCGGTCATACGTAAATCTGGTATTACCGCCTTTACCTTGCGGTACTACCGCTACAAGGAATCGCACAAACCACGAAGGAACCCATGGACACGTGGGCGCTCCGGATCACAAGAGGCGTTCGGACGCGGGTCTCGGCCGCCAAGATCTGGGCACTATGGGTGGTCCGTCGTCTCGCTCGGCTTGAGCCGTCCGATTTCAATCGGACGCTTCTAATCCTAACACGTTGGACGGTCGGCGTTCGCCATATCTGGACCGTTGGATCAAGATCTAGCGGTTCGAGCAAAACACTCTGCGTTCAAAGCCTTGACAAGCGGTAGTTCATTCCCTCGGCGGTCATACTGCTATTCTGGCAGTAACACTTGTGACTAACAGGACGGTACCACCATTACCAGAAAAACACAACGCTCTGACAAAAGCCTCCGGTAGCACCACTCTACTTAAACCGGTCATTCCGCAATGCGGTATTACCGCGGTTTATACTCCGGTACTACCGATTATCCTGACACTTTGCTGAAACTTTCTGAAAAATAGGAATTCCAACAAACTTTCAAACAAATTGCCAATTGTAACATCACTTAAGATCATGAGCATATCCTCATGATGTCCACACATGGTGGTGGTATTTGGAGGAATGAGGGAAGATAGTGCGCGCCAGAGCAAGAGGAGGTGGGGGATGTCGTCGGTGCAGACGGTGGCAACGGGGGTGGACCGAATTGGGCCGACGACGGGAGCCCATGGCGTCGTGGTGGGTCCGTTGTGGCAGCGACGCTACGAGGAGGGGGAGCCGGAGCAGGTGGTGGGGGAGGAAGGGGGTGGCCTAGGGATGCTCGAGTAAAGGGGAATCAAGAAGGGGCTCACGGGTGACAAATGACTATGGAGGCAGTGGTTTTCGGCCTAACGTGTGGAAGAAGACCGTGGTGCGAGCTCCTGTGGACGATAACTGAAATTGGTTGGGGGGTTTTGCAAGGCATGCCCGAGAACATGAAGTGATGCGGGTGGCGGTGGATGAAGCTCGCCGGGTTGGGGTCCATAGGAGAGGTGGTGGTGGTGGCTGGCGTGGGCGTTGCTGGAGGGGAGGAAGATCGGGTTGACAGGAGAGGGGGCGGCGAGTTGTGGGTCGATAGGAGAGGGGACAGTGCCTTGTGGGTTGACAGGAGATGCGGTGGCGGCGTTCTGTGGGACTAGAGAGGGGCAGCGGACGTAGCGTGTCCTGGACAACATGGTTCCACCGAATTCGTCGAACGAGTTGGTTCAACATATTTGTAGAATATTCCCTTGACTTGAATCACCTCGTCCCGGATGATTTCGTTCCGTTCCTCCAACCAAACGCATGAACCATGTCATATTTTGAACCATCCGATACAACTGCCACATGATTCATCCATCCAAACACACCCTAAGTCACTTATAGATTGTAGAACGTAGGATGGATCTATGTGTGTGCGCATGTAATCTTTGAATGGATTTGTAGAACCTAGATGGATCTATATTATGTAGAACAAATCGAGAAGAAGTGTCTGATTGTGTTCAAGATGATTATTATTTTTAGGAAAAAGTCCGGTTTACTCCCTCGAACTATCAGAAAAATCTGGTTTACCCCTGAACTACAAAAGCTGGTTATTTACCCCTAAATTTGCTGGCCGGTCAATACACCCCGGATTTGGTTTGAATATGTGGTTTTGTACAAATACGTATACAAGCTACATACACATGTACAATACAGTATACAAGCCACATACACATGTAGTATACACAAAGTCTTTGTCGTGACAGGTGGAGGCCAAGTGTTGTCGTGAGTCTCTTCCTTGTTTTGCATGGGGTCATCTGGCGAGGCGATGGGCGCTGAGTGGGCCGGAGAAGGAGGCGGGTTTTGTCGGCGTCGTTAAGCTTGCGGTGGCTCGGTGAGCTGGGGAAGGCGAGGATTTCTTGAGCTCTGTGGAGTAGCCGTCGTGGAGCGACCACCGCCGTGTCGGGACGATCTTGGCGACACCGTCTTTGCAGCGGCGATGATGGAGCTTCGAGGCGCCGAGGTGGCCTTCTTGACTAAGAGCCCCATAAACCCTACTCGTGCGCAAGGCTCATCCACAGTACGGTACCTCACGCCGTCATGCGCGACACCGGTAGAACACGAACCCTCACCGATCTTTGCGCCCGCGCCGCCCGGAGCAACTTCTTCTGGTCGCGATGTGGACCCGCATGCTCGCCACCTGTGGCTTCGGGTGCATGACGTCCGCGCCCAACACGTCATGCTCTCGACCATGGCACCACCGCCTTGCTCGTAGTCGTACCACGGTTGGAGCAGAGGCGGTGGCGGCAGCGGCACCAGGAGGAGGCGGCCCGAGAGAGGAGGGGCGGCACTAGGAGGCGGCGGCACAGAGAGGAGGCGGGGAGGTGGGTGGCTTAATGAATGGAGAAATGGAGAGAGAGAGAGAGAGAGAGAGAGAGTGGATGAAGGATGTATAGTATTGTGTATTTGTATCATTATTTGCACTTGTATTAAGTGTTGCACATATCTCAAAGCATGAGCAGACGGCTCGGATGTGTTGATCATATAAAACCACCTATTCAAACCCGGCCGGGGTGTATTGACCGGTTTTACATAAATTGAGGCGGGGGTAAAATAACCGGTTTTGTAGTTCAGAGGGTAAACCAGACTTTTCTGATAGTTCGAGGGAGTAAACTAGACTTTTTCCTTATTTTTATGTGGCTGAAGAAAAAAAACAGACGAACTCATGACATTGCAAATTGCAAGAAGCGAGCGGCAGGTGGCGACGATCAAGTTTTTTGGGTAAACCTAATAAACTGAAACACCGAACCGAATTATTTCTGTATCTTGTCCTAGTTTGGTTAATTCAATGGGCATCTTTCAAAACCAAAGTATTTTTTACCGGAAAAACCAAATCGAATTTACCGAAAAAACCGAATGCCCACCCCTAGTTGATACCACAAGCAACAAGCCAATGACTGATCATTTGCACAGTTGTCTCATTTTGTATAAATTATTAAAGATTTATCACTATAAATAGATATATTTAAGGGTGCGTTTGATTGGGCGTATCAAGCTGAATGGGACCATCCCGTTCGGGAAATGAGTGTGTTCAAGCGTTTGGTTGGTTGGATAGTACCAAATCATCCAGGATATGATGGTTCCAGAAATGAGAATATTCCCTTAATATGCAGTATCATCCCGTTCGCCAAAAAAGCCCGAACCACGCCGTTCACTCTGCCTCTCTCTCTCCCACGCCACACCATTGCTTCAAACAGATCATGTAGAATTAAAAAAGGTGACGTGACAATCTAATTTACAAGCTTCAAATGACCATATTTCCTAAACCGAATATCCGATTTGCAATCCGATTGAACCGTTGTGTTCATTGTCATTTAATCAACAAAACAGTACCACTGTTGGCATATTTTAGTGCAAAAAAGTACGGCCCGAAATTATGTGTTATTGTAAAACCTTTGTTTGATTGTAATAAAGTTTGCCCGAAATTTCAAATTTTAACTTGTTTTCCATCTTTTATTTGAATCTAGAATATTTGTGTGAGTAAAATTTGTTAGAAATAATTTATTCAAATACTAGATTATTTATCTTGAATTATTATTATTTGTAACAAATTTTTTAGAAATTATTTTGATCTCACCAAAATTCAAACCTTTTCACTAATTTAGTTTTGAAAATAATTTATTTTTGAAAAATTTTAGTTTGAAAAGTGCTTAAAAATATTTTTCCTAAGACCTAGTTGATTCTCAGAACCTTCTCAAAAAATTTAGAATTTTTCAAAATTTTCTCCTATTTTAAATCGGTAGGTCAAACTCTTTGCATTTTCGGTCAAAACCCTTTTAAACCCTAACACAAACTCCAAACCGATCGGACTCATTCGACTTGGTCCAACCTAACCCCATCACGCACCCGAAGTCTGGTTCACACCGCCTCATCGCGTTGTTTCTTTTGGGACGTCCGATCTTGGATCGAGCAGCTCACATCCATTGTCTTGATTCGGACGGTCCAAAACGCCCAACGATCTCTGACCGTTCATTTTTATTGTAGGGCTCGCGTCGCTGGTGCCGTTTGGACGGTCCGAACAGCCCACTCCGTTTGGGCCCTTCGGTCATGATCCGACGGTCCGCGTGCGTGTCCGTTTAGGCGGTTGGGTGAAGCCAAGTTGATGCGTTGGGGCTCGAGCCAGGGTGCGGTCGAGCCAACAGTGCTAACCCAAGTTTTGAAAATAGTTGACCAAGAAACAAACGGGTTTGACCAAAACTTTAAAAATAAGAATAAAATTTCTAAAATTCTGAAATAAATCAGAGGGGTTCCTGGGACATCCTAGAACTCAATTAAAATCTTAAACTTCACTTTTCAAGATTTAATTTGAATAATTTAAATTCAAACTTAGAATAGGTCTTTCATTTGAGTTTCAAACTAAGAATAGGATCAGTGAAACTTGCTCAGAAGTAGTTTACAATGACTATGAAGTAACTCTAGATGTCTCAACGTGTATAGTCGTCAAATGTTGTCAATTATCGTCAAATGTCGTCAATTATCGTCAAATGTCGTTAAATGTTGTCAATTATCGTCAAATGTCGTCAATTATCGTCAATTATCGTCAAATGTTGTCAAATGTTGTCAAATATCGTTAAATTTCGAAAGTTAACATAAATTCCTTATCTCAAATTCGGCTTGGCAAAAAATATAATAATTAATTGTTTGCAAAACTATTTTCAAACTCGAATTTAAATTCAAATTAATTTCTAAACTCAATTATCACAATTGTAGGAGGTGAATTCGCCACCTCTAGTGAGAGGGTTATCATATCCAACTTCATCCATCAAACCAAACAACATCTTGAACCGTCCAGAATTATCCTATACAACCAACCAAATAAAATCTTGTATCATCTTATACAACCAACCAAACAGACTGACTGTACCATCACATACAGGACGATCACATCCCATCTCATTTAACCTCGTCCCACCAATCAAACGCACCCTAAGAGTTTAACTTTCGGTATTTCACTGACATGCTCCTCCCGTCCAACTTTGTACGCGCGGCCACGCACTCCACGGAGCGTCGCACTAAGGAAATCACCCCTGCTCTGCTAGCACCGCGCGCCTGCGCCCGCCGCCGCGGTTTAGATGTCACAACTCACAAAGTCTTAACCCGGCCGATGTGCCTTCTTCCCGCCGACGCTTCACCCCAAGCGCTCGCTCGTCGGCTAATACACCGCCCGCGACAACTCATTCGCACGGCACGACGCTGCGGTCCAGCCCTTTCCCGGCGCCTATACTCGCCGCCAACTCGCGCGCGGCCAAGCGCCAACCCCTGGCTCCGTTTGACTAACCAGTAACCACGGCCGCTCAGATTCAAACCTCGAAACGGCAAGGAAACCCGAACCGCGCGTGCCGCTTGCAAGCCCTCTCCACGGTGCGGCCAAAATGCCGCCGCGACCGCGACATCCCGTGCCGCTGCGACGACCTCCTCACCCCACCACCGCCATAAAATCACTCTTCCACACCGCCATCGCCACCCACCAGCAGGAAGACCCCGTCCCGTCCCGCTCCTACGTGGCCCTCCTCCAGCGCAGCGCCGCCGCCTTCGACCCCCACCTCGCCGCCTCCCTCCACGCGGCCCTCCTCAAGCCGGGCCTCCTCGCCTCCCACCTTTTCCTATGCAACCACCTCCTCATCGCCTACTTCAAGTCCCGCCTCCACCGCCACGGCCTCCGCCTGCTCGACGAAATGCCCCGCCGCAACGCCGTCTCCTGGTCCGCCGCCATCGCGGGGCTCACGCAGGGGGACCGCCCCCGCGACGCGCTCGCGCTGTTCCGCCAGATGCGCCGCGCAGGGTTCCCGCCCAACGAGTTCGCGCTCGTCAGCGCGCTCAATGCTAGCTCGCTCGTTGGTGGCGCTGGCTTTGGCCGCGCGCGGCAGCTCTACGCCCTCGCCGTCCGGCTTGGTTTCGAGTCCAATGTATTCCTGATGAACGCGTTCCTCGCCGCGATGGTCCGTCACGGGCAGCTCGCCGATGCGGTACAGTTGTTTGACAAGGCCTGTGTCCGCGACACCGTCTCGTGGAACACGCTGCTTGCGGGGTTCGCGCACCATTCGTGCGTGCACGCGTGGAGTCTCTGGCGAAGGATGGCCAGAGAAGGTGTTGGGGCAGACGGGTTCTCGTTCAGCACCGTGTTGTCAGGGTTGGCGGCAAGCGCGAGCTTGGCGAGCGGCTTACAAGTTCACGCGCAGCTTGTCAAGAGTGGCTTCGGCGATGACGTATGTGTGGGGAACTCATTGCTGGAAATGTATATGAAGAACAAAGTCCTGGAATCTGGCGCCAGATCATTCACTGAGATGCGTCGGAGAGATGTTGTGTCGTGGACAGAGGTGGCCGCCGGTTGCCTGCATTGTGGTGAGCCTGCCAAGGCCCTTGGAATCCTCAGCGATATGATGCTGGACGGGATTAGGCCTAACAACTACACATTTGCAACGGCAGCCAATGCTTGTGCAATCCTCACCAGTCTGAACGAAGGAAGGAAGGTTCATGGATATGTGATTAAACTAGGAGAGGACTCCGATGTGGGTGTCAACAATGCGTTCATCGACATGTACGCTAAGTGCGGGTCTGTGAACTGCGCATACAAGATATTCCAGTCGATGCTGCAGCGACCGGTAATATCCTGGACGGCGATGATCATGGGATTTGCGCAGAATGGGCAAGCTCGGGAAGCCGTGAAGGTGTTTGATGACATGCTGTTGGAAGGTATTGCACCGAACTACGTCACATTTATCTGTGTTCTCTACGCTTGCAGCCAAGGTGGGTTTGTGGATGAAGGCTGGATATACTTCAACGCCATGGCAGACAAGTTTGGTGTTGGGCCTGGCGAGGATCACTACGCCTGCATGGTCGATCTCCTTGGGAAAGAGGGTCATATCGAAGAGGCTGAAGAGCTGATATCACGGATGCCATTCCGCCCTGGAGTTCTTGTCTGGCAGGCATTGCTCAGTGCTTGTCGACTCCACGGCAATGAGGCTGCAGGCAAGCGAGCTGCAGAGCACGCGCTCGCTCTCGAAAAGGAGGATCCGTCGACGTACCTGTTGCTGTCCAGCATGCTTGCCGGCAGGCACAATTGGGACGATGCAGGAAGGGTGAGAGACCTCATGGGGGATAGAGAAGTCATGAAGGTGCCTGGGTCTACAGTCTACTTGGTTCCAGTCCACGCCTGAGAGAAACCAAGCTTGTATAGCGTGAACTGTAATGCCTGTGGACGCACCTGCTTCGTTTTTGGCCAGTAAGGCATCAGCCTACAGAAGGAAGCCGATGCTTCTATTATCCAAATGACATCTTGGCTGGATGGACTTCTGCATAATCTCACAGGTAAAAAGTTATACTTACCTATAATACAACTTTGAAAGTATCATCATTAGATTCCACAATTTGGTCATTTGTAACATTCATCTAATTTGATAAACAACAATCCACTATGTGCGCAAGGAAAAGTAATATTAATTGAACTTGCTTAACAATTAAATGAGTATGGATACATCCTCGAGATAGGCCTTCATATATACTAATTTTGCCATCAGCAATGACAATGATACCCAGTCAATCATGATCGTGTAGGTAATTACAAACTAGAAACAAGGAGCTCATGGAGTACAAAACTCTTCAACATGCAAGATTTGCAGTGCAAGCCAATGCCATTGGCATCCTCTGAATCATATGCGATTCAGTGCTGCAGACTGCAGGCGATGATATTAAGCGACAGTTGAGGTCACCAAGAGAGGCTCGACGTATTCCTTGAACTTTTGTTTTGTTATTGCACCTTCTCTTCGGCTCCCTGGCACCTCCTGCCCATTCTTGAAGAGAATCAGAGCTGGGAGACCATAAACCTTATACTCTTCAATCAGTTGAGGATTTGCATCATGATCGATTTTGACAATCTTTAATCTCCCCTCATATTCCTGTTTCACCAAAATTAAACTATCATAGCTGGCAAT